>OX465299.1:33659991-36059991 GCA_949987735.1 Leucophora obtusa | reverse complement strand
ACTAGATTTGTGAAGTAATTGCTTTAAAAACCCAGTATTTCCCCCTATTAGTAATATCTATTTTATATTCATATGAGTCAATGATACACGCAGAAAAAAACAGGGGGAATAATATCTAAGTGCTATGTAATTATACAACTACATAATTTTCAAGTTAGTTTTACAAAGTTCTTGTAAAGTATGCACATTTTTTTGTAAAATATATACAATCCTTGCAAAATATTTACATGTGTAGTGGAAAATATCCGAAAAAATGCATATATTTTGCTAGAAAATTGTAAAACTTACTTCGAACTTATGTAGTTGTATAATTACATAGCACTTAGATAAAGTTCCCCCTGTTTTTTTTCTGTGTGTAGAGTACTCTACTCTGCAAAGTGGGTTATATTCCCTTCTTTTTCGCACTTATATATTTTATGTATCATGCCATCTCTATTTTAGTACACTCCACTCTGTAGAGTGGAGTACTCCATCATTGTGAATGTGGCTTAAGAGTTTCGGTATTGGTATCGGTTATCAGTTTGAAAGGGCTTTGAAACGGATAACAGTATTTTAAAGGTATCGGTTGCCAACCTTGGTTGTTTGTCAAAAATTTAGTTTTAATGGCTACATTTTAAACTTTGAGTCAATATGAAATGAAAATGCGGCGACTGAATTATTTTGACAAAATGTGTGTTAATTAATTGTGATTATGGCCCTACGCTAAACCGGGAGTTAAAGGAAGAAACATAAATAAAGGGTGTTTTTTAAGCCCGATAGAACTTACGAAAGAGTTAACTGTCAAAAGAACAACACTTTTTGACATTTATGATCATATACTGTGGAAAATCATCATGAATATATTGGCGCTTGAACAACTCTACCAAATTACTCAGATTTACTTTGAAAATCAGTCATCAATTCGGCCAAAATTGTGTTCTCATTTTTGGCTTGACGGGTTGAATAAATTGTATCAATGAAAAAAAAATATAGTTTAAAAACAGTGACTCCAAAATCGTTTTTGTTTTTAGGTTTTATCAAAAACCTATTGACTATTTTTAAAGTTGAAATGAGCCCAAATCAATGTTAACCCAGCAAAATCTCAGTAACCCATTTCTAGTATCGAAATAATAAACAGTAGAATGAATGGGCTCATTTTAATTTAAAAAAAAAATTTTAATTTTTTAAGAAAAACATATTATAATGTTTTTCTTAAAAACTACAAATGTTGCAAAAGTGTACCCTTTGGATAGTCATTATTTTCAAATTATGATTTTTTGCATGGATATAATTTATTGGTGGTGTTACTAAATACTAAGGACTCTAATAATAAGTTAAAAATAACAACTGCACAATTTTCCCTTATGGGAATTTGTGTGTTAAAAATAATTGATGATGATCTATTTATATTGAATAGGAGACAAATAAACAACTCAATTAGACTAACATCAACGAAATTCTAACAAATGTCATTCAGATTGGCAAGTGAGTTCCAACAGACGTTACGCAAATGTTTACGTGCCAGCAACTGTTGTCATTCATTTATGATTAAAGCTATCTTGTATTATATCCCTACGGGAAATTTTAACAAACTGTCACCAAACTGGCCCCTTTATATGAAATATAGTGGTCACTTTTACATGACGTTGTCATAGTAGGAGGAAATTGACCACTTGTGACATGTCACAAGACAAATCCCAGGACAGTTCCCTGAACTTTGTTTCTTATGAGAGTTCAGTAACCTGTCATAGGATTTGTCTTGTGACAAATCAAAATCGTTTTTTTTTATTGATTCTTATTCATTTGGTTAAACTACATGCCTCTACTAATTTTTAGAGTTCTGTGACCAAGTCTTAAAATTGTTGTGTTTAGCTCATATTCTATATGCTATAGGTATATCAAGTACCTTAACTAATTCCAAAATCATCCTGGAAAAAACCCTTGACAGAAAAATATTTTTAAGATATTAGAGGAAGTTATTCCCCTGATTATGTAAGGCGTTGGCGTATTTAGTAAAAACGCCTACATTCAAATCGAATTTTCCAAAATCAAAATTGACGAAAAGTGAAATTTTTCTGGCGAATCTAATACAATTTTGATAAAATATAAGTCGTACTCGACTCTTAAATATTGCAAAAATATTTATTCTAACAACTTTGCTGGAAAAACGTCTACGCCTTACATCATCAGGGGGATTGAAAAAGTGGTTGCTTAAATAATTTTTATGCACTAATATTTCATGCTCCTTGCAGGAGTAAAAGGAACAAATATATATATATATATATATAATATTTCACCAATTACTTTTTATTTTAATTTTTTTATACAAAAATACATTTTTTTTGAAATTTTTGGTTAATTTCTAATTTTTTTCTTTTCGCCGTAAACCACTTAGGCCGGATAACACAATGTCCAGTTAAAATCTAACTTGAAAGTTAAATTTTAAATTTATGTGGTAAACAACAACAAATGTGTCAGTTAAAGTCGCAGTTAGTAGCTAACAGGACATTGTGTTAATGGGGATTATCCCTATTAACACAATGTCCTGTTATCTGCTAACTGGGACGGCCTAGTGCCATTAACAATAAACAAATAACCAGTAGTTAACACAAACTGAAAAATAAAAATTCAAATTTATACTTACGTTATTTGACATCTGTAGTTGTTAGTTAGATCAACCTTTAGGTTATTTTGTTCAATGTCAACCTTAGTAAAGGTTATAAATCAGCCGTAATTACATCCATTTATGTACTTCTAATTTATTTATTATCAATATTTATTTCTTTTAGAATCTAATTTTTTACTAATTTGTATAATTTTGGACAATGGTAGGTAATCTTCAAAGTTCATCCGTTTTACATTCACTTGACAGGGTTTTATAAATTTATGAGCATCTTTAAGAGAAACCCAATTACAATTGTTCTTATGGCTTGAATATGTCTTAATAGTTATGGAGTCATTGCTTGAATTATATATATCTTTACGATTAAATGATGTAAGAAGAACCTGTTTAAATCCAATATCAGATAGAAATTCATCTACTTCTTGATTTATTTCTTGTTTTATAGCATTATTTAGTTTCACAGATTGTTTTGCTTCTAATTCGGCTGTAAGTATAAGATCCAACATTTCTCGTTCGAGAGCCAATTTTTGTGCCATGGGAAGTTCAGCAATAGCTGGCATTTGTTGTAGTAGAAAATTTTGTGTTGGGGTGTTGGGTTTTTTAGCTATATTGGAACGTTGATCTTCCAATTCTGTGCTAATTTTAACAACAGACTGCCGCAGTGTTTGTGGTATGGCATCAAGATCATAAGCTTTGCTAAGACATTGTATAAGTGGCTTTAATACCTCCCATCGATCTACTAGATCACAAGTAGAGAATGCTGCGTTAGGGTCATTTTCGTAGGAACGATTAAATTCTGCATTTATGTGCTTCCAAGCCCATGCATTATAGTCGGGATCGTTGTAGGGTCTAACCCGTGGATTATACAGGAAAGGATATTTTTGAATTAATTCTAAAAGTTTACCATCATTGAGCACAGTTTTGCCTTGTGCATTAACATTGGAAATATTTAATACTTGTATACTACGATTTTCACTTGCCATTGCTTTTTTTTATTTTTTAATAGCAATTCCGTAAGAAAATTTTAAACGATGTAGATGATAGGAAGCAGCTGTGTATATCGACTGAGGTACCTTCAGCAGAATTGTTTTTGAAAAACCAAATATGCTTATAAATTGTGTGATTGAACCGAGGAACAGAGGATCCACGGCACCCAACCGCTGTTAAATTTTATATGCCAACTTGGTTAAATAAGTTTTTTAATGTTTTTCTTATTGCGTATTTTTCACTATAAACAAAATTGTGTATTTTACAAAACTCCAGTTCAGTTTTTTAGAAGCCGCGAATATCAGTTAATTATACTATTTTTATATGTAAAATGTATTAAATTTTCATTCAAAAAAAAATCGTTTACAAAGCGAAGTCGAGTGGCTTTAAGTAGGTACATAGCCGCCGCCGGCCTCATTTTAGTTACTTGAGCCGCCGCCAAAATATCAATTTTATTCAAATTAGCGTAAAGCTTTTTCTTATACGGCATTCACATATACGTGTTTAACTCGATTTGACGTGTTTCAGCGTTAAACATGTTTAAGTGAGATGTTTTACAGTACATTTTTCCTACCCTTAAACACGCTAAATTATCGTGTTTAATTTTTAAACACGTTGTTAAACACGATCAAATTGATATCAATTGGTGTTGAATGACAAGTTTGAAGAAGAAGACACAAGAAAAATAAAAAAATTTAAATTGAATAAAATAAACTAATTTAAATAAAAACCAGTTAAAATGTGTTTTTTTCTTATTAAAGTGATAGATGAACAAAACAATTAATTAAACTTTGCTTCCGGTGAACGAAAAATCCAAAAACAGCCATGAAGTTGTCCCTTATAGTGCATTTAGACAAAGCAAAAACTACCTAGTTTTTGCATAAAACTGGTTTTTGTTTGTTTTTTATGTATGCGTTTTGACAAGTAAAAACTAGCAACGGCCGAAAACTAGGTAGTTTTTGCTCTGTCTAAATGCACTATTAACTAAAAATTGAAAAATCTTGTTTCCGACTGAGGCGGATAATGTTATTTCATTTTTTATAGCAATTATAACGTTGGATAATGCCAAAAATTATTAATTATTGCCTCCGGCCGAAGAAAAAACTACTTTTTGGGAAATTTTGTAAAATTTTTGTTTTTTTTCACAATTGTTAAGGAACATCTGTTCGAGATGTTTAAATTAAACACTTCATTTTTAAGTGTGAACTGATATGTTTAACTTTTACATAAACGTGTTTAACAATCGTACTGTGAACGTAGTATTAAACTATTGAAAAATTTTGATAATTTAATAAAATTTTTGGTATTTTTAAAACAAGTGTATGTAGATTAGAGTGGTCCAAAAAAAAAAAAGTTGGAATTTTCACGCTCCACAACCCTACAAATATGCCACTTTGAAAAAAAATGTGGTCTGATCAAAAAAATCACCAAAAAAGTTTTGTTTAGAGGTAGCACATCGCAATTGAAGTTTCGAGGTTGTACTTGTTATATTATTTTTAATTAATTAAAAATAATGGAAAAAATGAGAAAAATTAAATATAAATATTACGATCGCGACATATCAAATCTAATACATTTTTAGGTGTACATTACGAATTTGAAATCAAAATTGAAATCGGAGTCGCGGATTTCGCGAAATTTGAAAATTACATAAAAAAAATTATCAACTTCGATCAGGATGTTTTCTTATATTTACCAATATGAAAATTTCGTTTTTGCATTAATATATATCTGTGGAATGTCCTATTATAAGAGATATGGTTTTTGGTAGCAATAAAATTATAGCAATCTAAATAATAGCGAAATATTAAAAAATGTCAAATTTTAAGTTAATTCCTTTTTAAAATTAAAATCAGTGTTATATATAATGAAGGCCCTTGGTAAGTAAATTGCAAAAGTATAACTAATTGCATTTTTCGATAACACCGTTTACAGGTAATTAGGAAAATATCTCAAAAAACTTGAGTTTTTTTGAATTTTCAAAAACCGCGAATAATTCATAAACCACAAATTTTTTTTAAGTTTCGATTGCTGATTCATAGTCCTCATTAAAATAAAGATCAGATTTGAGAAATTTGCGCATTCAAGGCAAAAACAAGTTTACTTTTTAATTACATCTTTTCGGCAAATTTCTAAAATTTGACTAAAATATGTATTTTTTTGTATAAATTAAAAAAAAAAACCGCGAATTACTTAAAAGTTACTTATTTTTTTTAAGTTTTGATTTCAAATTCCTTATATTCACATTAATTAAGACCAGATTTAAAAAAAATTGTTAAATAATAGCGTACAGGTTAAGAAATAATTAAATTTAAAGTCAACCCTACTTTTTGTATAAATTACTCTAGAGATAAATTACTAATTCTTAAAAGACAACTTTTTGTGCTACCTCTAAATAACAGCGGATTTAGCTGAAACTTGGCACAGAGAGTTTTTAGACATTAAGGATTAGGGGCAACATTGTGGAGGTCGCGAATTCCAACTTTCATGTTTTTTTGGACCACTCTAATGTAGATATTGAGACTACTCGCTTATTTGACTGAATGTACAATACAATAGCTGTGTTTGTGCGGCAATCTATCAACGTTGGCTTATGTCATTCCCATACAAATTTGACATTAGTAACGTTAAGAGTTAACATTAAATGTTGGCTAAACTAAAAATAATAACTACCTGTTGGTCGCACACAAGCATATCAGTACTATTTTATGATAACGAATATTATACCTATATAATAATAATATATTACCTGCTAATAAATATTAGGCCTTTTTTAATCACTCCATTTATTTTTGGATTTAATTTATTTTGCTTAAAAATCTACATTTTCTTAATGAATTTTAAAAATTTTATATTTTTATTCAAGTCAACACTTATTCGCTACTATAATGTGAAAGAAAAATTAAAATTTTGCGGGAATGCAATTTCTGGAATTAAATTAAGCTAAATCCGAAACGGATTTATTTATTTTATAAATCCGTTTAGGATTTATCTTAATTCCATTCCTGTGCTCACATTTTTACAAAATTTAATAAATTTCTTTCACATTATATTAGCGCATAAGTATTAGATTTTGCTAAAAATATTAAATTTTGAAAATTAAATAACAAAATGTGGATCTTTTAACAAAATAAAATAAATCCAAAAATAAATCCAATGATTAAAAAAAAGGCCAATTATCATTAACAGTGATAAACACATTTGGGAATTTTCCTATTCAATGTGCTGCTGTAGATAATTAAGAAAATAATCCTAAGTAAATACTAATGAGATTTAATTTAGGATTGTGGAAAATCCAAAAATTAAAATGATTATGTTCATATTTGAACATAAAGTTTTTGTTTTAAATAAAAAAATTCATGATAACAAACTGTTGACAACTAGAAACTATAATTTAAAAAAATAAATTTTTGTCTACAATATACATAATATAGATGACAAATTTGGCACTAGCTCCAAGTAGTTTCTATGTCGTGTTGATATTCCTTAACAATTTTAAAGTTTTCATGAGAAAAAGTTAGCAAAAACGGTAATGGAACAAAATACATTTTGCCATTGATTTTTAATTTCATTCGAATACAAAAGGACAACGTTTTATTCCAAGCGTTAAGGTAATCATAAACCTAGCAATATCATTGCAAATATTATTGCCACTATTATTTTACCCTACACAATACTCTTGCAGAAGATATGGAACAACTGTTATCTTCTATATAAAAATGGCTCAATATGACCTAAGCATTACAAAATATTTTTCACTTTTCATGAATCAAATCTGTTTTGATTTTTTCCAATATATTGTACAACCTTCCAATATGACATACACACTGGCAATTTTTTCATTAATACCAACAGTTGAACAAGAATATTGCGTAGTTATGGCCAGCTTTACTCGAGGAACAGATTTATTTCCCAATGTTTTAAAAGTTCTAAAAATGAATAAAAAAATTTTTAAAAATTATAGGTACCGAAAATTCTATTTGTCCATTAATTTTATTAGATCCAGACTCAGATGATTAGATTATTAACAGATAGATTTCACCAAGTGCAGACATTAAGCGGCGAATACATTAAGAAACATTGAGTAGGGAACAAAAAATATCAAAAAATTTTGTAAACACGAATTGCACGAATGTCAACACGAACATTTACATACACAATTCAACATTCGTAAAAAAATGGCCATTTTTTCACGAATGTTCCTTAGTATATTCCCCGCTTTATATACGAGTATAATCAAGATCCTTTTAAAACAATAAATATTTTTTTCTTCGGCTTAAGCCAATTTTTAGCAGTCGCCGAGTTATTTTTCTTTAGCCGTCGCCGACCGCAATTTTACATCGGCTTCGCCCTTCGGTACCTATCTGCTACCTATAGATTTGTATACTACGTTCACAGTATGATTGTTAAACACGTTTATGTAAAAGTTAAACATATCAGTTCACACTTAAAAATGAAGTGTTTAAGGAATACATCTCGAACAGCTGTTCCTTAACAATTAAAAAAAAAAAAATACAAAAATTTACAAAATTTCCCAAAAAGTTATTTTTTTTCGGCCGGAGGAAATAATAAATAATTTTCGGCATTATGCAACGTTATAATTGGTATAAAAAGTAAAATAACATTCATCTATCACTTTAATAAGAAAAAAACACATTTTAACTGGTTTTTATTTAAATTTAGTTTATTTTATTCAATTTTATTTTTTATTTTTCTTGTGTCTTCTTCTGCTTCAAACTTGTCATTCAACACCAATTGATATCAATTTTATCGTGTTTAACGTGTTTAAAAATTAAACACGATAATTAAGCGTGTTTAAGGGTAGGAAAAATGTACTGTAAAACATCTCACTTAAACATGTTTAACGCTTAAACGCGTCAAATCGAGTTAAACACGTATATGTGAACGCCGCATAAAAGTATTGAGTACTTACTACTTAAAAGTACCTACTCCAGGGCTCGTTAGCCATACGTAGACATAACGTACCCCAACGTAACGGGACGGGGCAGAAGATCTATAGTTGTAGATAAAGGAAAACGTATCATATATTTTAACAAAAACTTTTAATTTTCTTTGTTATTCATTATTAGTTTTGCACAATTTTTAATCAATTAATATTGTTTGTATTATCCCTTTAGATTTACTTTTTTCCAATTCTTTTTAGTAAATATATCATGCAATATCAGTTGTTATTTAAATACAAAAAGAAAATCAAATTTCAAGAGGTTCGTCCTTCCCGACTCGATTCGTTTACGTAGGATAAGTGTTTCTGTGTATATTCTATAAGATAGATTGATCCAGCTGATTCATCACGTTACGTTTACGTATGACTAATTCTACCTTAACCCTTTCGACCCCAACTTTAAGTGGCTGCGAATTTTCCGACAAAACTTCTTGTAAATGTAGATATATGCCAAAGAAATATTTTTTATTACTTTTATGGCTTTGCAGCACCCCATAGCGGAGATATTTGGAATTAAAGTTCAAAAATTAATATGCTGCCGGTCCCGAATGGGTTAAGATTTTTTTAAAATTTTAATTTTATATTATTTCTATTACTAAACTCTACATAAAAATTTTTGATTTTTTGAATTTTATTCATCACACAATTTTTGAGACTAATTTAAACAAAAATTTTATTTTTTCTTAAATTTTGCTGTGAGAAAAAATGTGTTTTAACACTATGAAAAATAGCTCGCAAATGAACACTATCAAAGACTGCTATATGAAATTATATACAGGTATTGTAGGACTGCAATGTTACTGATTTATAACAATTTGTTAGAAAAAAAAAAAATAAATATAACGGGAGTTGAAGCAGAGCTTTGAAGAATTAATTCCTTCATCCAATTTTTCAATTCTGAATTAAAAATTCGATGAATTAATTCACTAAGCACCATATATTGAATGGAATTAATTGATATTTGCTTTCGTTCGATTTATTTTGTTACGAATTAATTCAATTGCAATAGTTCTTTTTATTAAATCAAATGAATTAATTCACCGGTGAAAAAATTTAGATAAATTTGGAAAAAATATAACTATTAATTTTTCAAACTAGTTATATAGTTATATTTTTTTTTCCAAATTTATCTATATCCGTAAAGTTTTTATTTTTAATAGTAAAAGGCTTTATTTTTGAATCATGTAGGTTGATAAACAGCATCCGGTTTCTAATTTGTTACTAGCACACGCTGTAAAATTGCTTATTTAAAACTTTTATTTGTACATTATTGTTTTCTTCTACTGAACGGCAAAAAACAGGCTTTGAATTCAGTGAACTTATTTTATTTTTTTTTAATTAAGTGAACTTATTTTATTTTTTTTTCAATTCAGTGAACTTATTATTTTTTTTTTAATTCACTGAATGTAATTTTATTTTTTTTAATTCACTGAATGAAAATGAAATTGAATGAATTCAGTGGTGAATTAATTCAGTAAGGAATTAATTCACTTTTTTTTCCGTTCGATTTATAAAATTTAACGCGTTCACCGGTGAATTAATTCATTTCATTTAATAAAAAGAACTATTGCAATTGAATTAATTCTTTGAATTTGTTGTTTGATGAACGCATTCAGTTGAATGAATTCAGTGAATTACTTAGGAAAAGGAATTCATTCAATTCTAGAGAAAATTGAATTCGATTGGTAGTGAATTCATTCAAAAAGAAATTAATTCTTCAAAGCTCTGAGTTAAAGGCACATAACAACGAAGTTGCTTGTAGGCAACTGTGGGGTCGAAAAAGTTAAGGCTAGAAATAGTTATATGTAACCACAGCTTTGAAGATTGATTCTTTAATTCAGTTTTTGAATTCTGAATTAAAACTTCGATGAATTAATTCACAAAAGACTATATATTGAATGAAATTAATTCATATATGTTGTCGTTCGATTTCTTTTGTTACGAATTAATTCAATTACTATAGTTCTTTTTATTAAATCAAATGAATTAATCACTGGTGAACGCGTTTAATATTATAAATCGAACTGATAAAAAGCGATTTAATTCCTTACTGAATTAAGGAATTAAATCGCTGAATTTATTCCATTACATTTTTCGTTCAGTGAATTGAAAAAAATAACGTTCAGTGAATTGAAAAACAAAAAATTACGTTCAACATGCTTGACAAGTCGTCAAATTAGACATTACATGATCAAATTCATACAGCCATCCAGCATGCTGTACAGAATGCTTGGTCGTCTGTAGGCCGCTTAAGTGGAATTGGCATGCATATAGACGTCCAACCATGCCCACCGGCAAAATGTCTAATTTGACGGCTTGTCAAGCATGGGGGAAAAAAAATGAATTTTTGATTTTTCGGCAGGTTTCATAAATGTAATGAAAAAATTATCAAGCATTGGGGAATTTTACATTTTCAATACTTTTTATGGGAAAAATATTCCGCCTTATTACGAGAGCCATTGTCCAATTCGAGTCTAAGTCGAATTTGCTGAAAATTCGTTTAAAGCACAACATTTGAACAATTTTACAATTGGATTTACCATATATGTATATCACCCAGATTTGAAAAAATCTAGCATCAGAGTTTAATTTCTTTATAATTTCCATTATATGGAGTCGAAAATTTCGACTACAAATTCGACACTCGTAATCAGGTGGATTATGTGGCTTCGAACAGGTACGAACTCCGACTGATTAATCAAAATTGGAGAGAACTCATTCGGTTACCTTCCTTGTAAGATCAATCGGAAATGCTATATAGCAGGAAAAGCGCAAAGTTGACAACACTGCATAAAAGGTTATCATAGATAGACCTTTTTCTTGTTGATGGGCCTGGACAGCCCTTTTACAAAATATAGTTGTACTTTATACTTCATTTCCGTTTAAAAATTAAATCACATTTCATAAAAAATGTTGCATATTGAATGTAAAGATTCAAACTTGGAAGTCATAGCAATTAAGGTAAGATTTATTTTGGATACCTGAATATAACAAAATTTTACTATACCTATTACATATCTTCGTTAGATTGGTATTATTGGTGGTTCCGGTTTAGATGATCCCGATATTTTGGAACAACGTAAGGAAACTGTTGTATGCACGCCGTATGGAGATCCTTCAGATGCTTTGATAGAAGGAGAAATAAATGGTGTTAAATGTGTTCTGTTGGCTCGTCACGGTCGTAAACATAATATTATGCCAACAAATGTTAATTATCGTGCCAATATTTGGGCCTTACGACATTTGGGCTGCACTCATCTTATAGTTTCTACCGCCTGTGGTTCACTACGGGAAGAAATAAAACCCGGTAATTTAGTTTTGCCAAATGATTTCATAGATCGCACAACCAAAAGAGCACAAACTTTTTATGATGGTGCTGATACTAGTCCCCAAGGGGTATGCCATTTACCCATGTATCCTGCCTTCAATGAAAGGTGTAGAGAAATTTTATTAGGTAGTGCCAAGGAACTGGGCATTGCAGTCCATGATAAGGCTTGCATTGTGACCATAGAAGGACCACGTTTCTCTTCACGATCTGAAAGTAATATGTTTCGCCAATGGGGTGGCGATTTAATCAATATGACCACGTGTCCCGAAGTAGTTTTAGCCAAAGAGGCTGGTTTACTTTATGGTTCAGTGGCTATAGCTACCGATTACGATTGTTGGCGTATGGGTTGTGAAAGTGTTAATGTGCAAGATGTCTTGAAAACATTTTCCGCAAATGTAGCCAAAGTTAAACAGATTTTAGTAAAGGCTGTGGCAAGTATAGCCAAAGAGGATTGGACTGAAGCTATTTTAGATGCCAAGGTAAATTGACTTTTAAAAAGATTTGTAAAAATTGTGTTATGTGATTTCTTTTTTATTTTTGTTTCTATTTACAGCAATGTGTTTGCAACAATACAATGACTGCTAAAATGTGACGGTTTTTGAAATTATGTCAAGAAGTTACCGAAGAGTCTTTAGTTCATAAAAAACCTATACAACGCACAAATACGTTTGGTTTTATACTACCGCACAGTGAATTGCAACCAAAAATTCATTCCATTTCTATAGTATATGAACTTACACCAAAGATTAGAGCTGGCCCATCTGGCACTAACCAAAGCAAAAACAAATCAAAACTTCAGATGAAACGTTTAAATATTAAATAGTTACTGGTGGCAGCTTAAAAAACATATGTAACCAATAAACACTTTAAGCATTTTTGCTACTTAAATAAATATTCCCACTTACTAAAATTAAAGTAAAATTGTCTTTTTTAATTACCTGTGAATTTTACACATAATTTCATCTTATTTTTTTGTATATTTTAATTGATTTGTTTTGAATATAGTTGTCAAATTAGTATTTGTTGTAAGGATAACTTAAGGACATTTACGTTCTACTTGACTTTTACCAGATTCTTCATATTCTTGCGACGATATCCACATTTGTTGGAATGTACCAATTGATGCTAATATTGAACCACCAATCCAAGCACCAAATCGTCTTTCAACACTGCCATTGGCTGATATCATTTTCAGGCGAGTATTCGATGGTGCACGCAATTGTAAATCACGATTTAAACGTTCGGGAAAACCTTGTAATAATGTATTACCACCTGGTTAAAAAAATAAAAATAATTAAAACGTTGGATTTCATATACGACTGGTTAAAAATTGTGGTTTTCTGAAATCTGGTACGACTATATGCTAGACATGGATCTCTTTTTAAAGTCAATTGTGGTTAAGCTCTTTGCAAAATTTATTTTAAATATTATTTAGAGCGGAAATTTTTTCTACGAAATATTTTGACTAAGTTCAATTCTAAACATCGAAGGTCCATAAAAACCGTTGCCAGACAAATTTAAACTCTCCATTCCATTTTATTTTATTTAAAAAAATCATTATATTAAATTTTGAATCAGTTTCAGGGTTGGCAGGCAATACCGCTAAAATACCGTTATCGATTCAAAACCCTTTCAACTGACTACCGTTACTCTTAACTTACCGTTACAGAAATAACCGTAATACCGATATCCTTAAAATACCGTTACCGAAATAACTGAAATACCATTACCCTTAAAATACCGATACCGCAATAAATGAAATATCGATACCCTTAAAATACCGTTACCGAAATACATGAAATGCCAATCTCCCTGGGTTTGTTTTTATTCTCGTTTGTTTTTTGCAAAAAAAAAATTGCGGCGTGCATAGAAATAACTGACTACCGTTAACCTTAAAATACCTTACCGAAATAAGTGAAATAACGTTATCCTTAAAATACCATTACCGAAATAACAACATACCGTTATCGTTAAAATACCTATACCGAAGTAACCAAAATACCGTTAACCTTAAAACACCGATAGCGAAATAAATAAAATAGCGCTACGCTTAAAATACCGTTACCGAAATAATCTAAAATAGCGTTACTCTCACCGATTACAATCCATGATTAGTTTTATTTTCCAGCATACGGCTTTATATTCTCTATTTAAAAATTGTGTTACGAGCTTTTTTTATACAAAATTATTAAACTTCAAATTCTCAGAACTAAAATATTTAAAATAAATTCAACATACCTGTAACTACCACTGAACCGTACAATGATACACGTACATCTGCATCACACATTCCAACACTTGTAGATGCCAACTGGCCCGCTCCCAGTGGAGCATGATCAAACAAACTTTCAGCCAACTTAAAGCGTTCTGAACCGAAATCCTGATGATAACCGGTGGGGAATTCATAATGTACCATGGGTATTTGTGAGGCAACTCTCTCATCATAGGGATTTTCCAAAACTTGTAAAATATTCATTTGAAAATCTTGTAACAATGATTTCATCATATAATTTTGCCAAGATGGTGTTAAATTTTCGGGTAATTTGCGGGTGGTAAAACGTGGAGGATCCCGTTCTTTTACCACATCTTTGGAAGCAATATTATAAGCCGGACTCAAGTCAATACCAGCTTTTTCTAAATGTTGACGACACTGCATAGACAAGTAGTCACCACCTAGTGGGGATTTTACCACAGCCTGTGAAAGAACATAGCCCTCGTGGACCGGCACCGCTGAAGTATGTGTAGCACCACTGTCCACCACTAAAGCAGTAGCACGACCACTGGCAAAAGCAGCCAATACAGCATTTTTAACCAAAAAAAATGCTGGAACATTATACTTTTCAAACATCAGTTCTGTTAACTTTTCACGATTGTTGCGTACATTCCAAGACGCTTCAGAAAACAATACCGGATGATATTCTGGCTCAGATTGTATAACCTTGGCGTAGGCATAATCAATAACCTTTTCAAATAGATCCCAATTATCAATCATGCCATCTTTCATGTATGTTTGTATTTCCATTTGTGAGCGGGGTACATTTATATAGGTGGTATCAACATAATGTTTACGAGAATCAGAATCTTTTTGGGGGAAAATATTGATTCATATTCATATAATTAAATGTAAATCACAAAACTTACTACTTTGTGTTATATTATTGTCGGGTTTTGTTTCCAAGTCCATATTTGTATCGGTTGCATTTGGTCCCACTCCCACGACAGAGGGTATTTCAGCTTTTGGTGTATCTTCTTGGGCATAGCCCACCCTCAAAGAATGATGCCCCGGATCAAATACTAGGGCTCCAATTTCATCGCCACCATATAGCATATTACCAGCACTCATTTTCAATAATTTTTGCAAATCTCACAAAAATTTTTTTTCGCACAAACGCCGCTTGTTTACAGCATAGAGTTTACAGGGCATATTACAGGGCAGGATACCAAGCCGCCACTAAATTTTCAGTGGCGGCGTGCCAAATAAAGTACGGCGGCTTAATTGAGAAAGAAGCGTCGGCGGCAAAGATACTAGCCGGCAAGCCGCCGGCAATAACGGGCGCTGCTGATTTTCGGCTAAATGCCAGACCTTTAAAAACATAATACCTTAATTCGATTTTTAAATCTGTACCGGTGTTCTGTAACTATGTGAGAAGTTTCTCACATAAAACTTGCACCTCTGAAATATTTAAAACAGGGTGAGTCACATAATTTCAAACTGAATATAAGTAATTTTTTTACATTACTCTAGCTAAATTTGCTACTCACCCTGTTTTAAATATGGCAGAGTTGCAATTTTTATGTGAGAAACTTCTCACATAGTTACAGAACACTGGTACTGATTCAATTTTGCCTACTTTATTCAATCAATATCTTGTTCAAAGAATCAAGTTTTGTTGATTCTTTTCATAGAATGAAGCGAATTGATTCAATTTTAACAAATCAATTTAACAAAAAATTGTTTCCTTCATTTATAGTTCGCGAATCAAATCATTAAACGAAGAACTCAATCGAATCAAAATTAAATCAATTGAAATTTGGATAAATCACACCCCCATTTTATTAAATATCAATTCATTGATTTAAAGTGATAATGAATTATTCACTGATTCATAAAATTAATGAATTTTAATGCGAGTTAATTAAAAAACTATTATCTTTTTCAAGCTCTGCTAAAGGCGATAGCAAAATTATATATATTTTTAGAAAATTTATAAAATTTGTTTATACTACATTTATATTGTGCAAAAATCATCTAGTTTTTGTACAAAACTAGTTTTTGCTTATTTTTTAGTATGCGTTTTGACAAGTTAATTTAAAGTTATATTTAAATTTTTTAATCAGAATCATCATTATCCAAAATTGAAGTAAGAGCTACAATTTTATCATTTAAATATTGATAAGTTATTATGATGGCAACAACTAAAAGCAACAAACCTTGAACCTGCAAATAAATTAAAACTATATATTTCAATTTTCATTTATGGCTTCACTCACAAAAGTTTGTCGGTATAATCTACTGAAAATGGCAGTTAAAACAAAGGGATATGCAGTTAAAAAGGCGACAAAGGTATTTACCTTTAATATAACTAAAATTTTTGTTATTTTCAAATGCTGAAAAATAACTAACAAAAATTTCAAAACAACTGACAAAATCGGTAAAATCTACTGTTTTTTACAGTCAATTATTTTTGTTTATAAAAGTATATTTTAATTAAAAAAAAAATAATTTTTTTTTTCGATTACAAAAATATGTGTTATTACTTCAGCCTATTTAAAATTCGAAGTTAAAATTCCAAACCGTTCTCCAGTTATTATGCTTTTATGCATTGGAGATGCAATACAAGTTTCTAATTTTTATTTGCAAACTAGAAATATAACAACAAATATAAGCTAAACAAGAATTTTTAAATTTCAAAAAAATTCAAAGAAATTTTTTTATTTTTTTAATAATTACCAAAATAACTGTCTCAAATTGCAATTTAATTTAAACAAATGAACAATTTTTTCATTTTATAACAAAGACACAATCAAACTAAACACAAAATGTCACTTTTTCCCAAGAAAAATAATAGTCTTGTACATTAAATTTGCGTGAAAACAAACTCTACACAATTTTTACGTGAAATATACTTTTTTTTATATGGAGTATAACAGTTTTTTCACGTGAAACTCAAACAACTTGTTTTTCACGTGGAAAATTTTCACTCTAACTTTAAAGGCCTTAAATAATAATTTAAATTCTGAAAATGAAAATTTTTTCAATACAATTAGTAAGCAACAATCACAAAAATACAAAACAACTATTTATTATGACAGTTATTTAGAAAAACAAGTAAAGAAAAGTAACAGGTATTTAAGGAGGTTATTTTTACTATTATAATAAACAACTGCCAAAACAGTATGCTTTCCATAAACAGTTATATTTGCTAATTATTAAACAAAAAAAAATCGTTGTATTTTTAAAAATTCTTGTTTTGTTTATTTTTGTTATTATTGATATATTCCTAGTTTACAAATAAAAATCAGAAAAGTAATAACTGAGGAACAGTTTGGTATTCTGACTTTAAATTTTGGAGTAGGATAGAATAGTTGCACATTTCTTTTGTAACTGAATTGCTAATTATTTTTTATGTATTTATATGTTATTTTTCAACAATTAAAAATAATGAGTGTTTTAATTTTTTTGAAGGCGGCCTTTGTGGCCTTTTCAACTGCATATACCTTTGTTTTAACTGTCGTTTTTAGTATATTTTAACCACAAACTTTTTAAAGTATTTTTTTGTAAATAAATTTACAATTAAAAAGTTCCATGCATTAAATTCCACCAAACCAAAGAGTTTCGAATCAAATTTTTTTGTCAGAACACGTTTAATATCTTTAAAAATATTTTGCATTTCTTTCAGGCTATTTTGCTTTTCGAATTGTTTTTGAAAAATGAGTTCACCAAAGTTTCGTTTCTGAAATAAGAATAAAAGTTTTGAAAATGTTTTTGATTTTCATTTATACTCGTACCTCATTCATGCTGAAGCCAAAACTACTTCTAGTTCTGGCTTCAGTAAGAATTAGTGTTTCCAATTCGGTTAATCGATTAACCGATTCCTCGATTAATCGCCTCTATTTCGGTTAATGTCGAAACAAATAATTTAAAACTCAAATAATTATTCGACCCGAAGAATCGGTTAAAATTGGTCGATTAACCGGTTACATTTTTAATATGAAATTTTTCCTTAATTTTTTCCGAAAACTTCACAATTTTCTTAATCTGGGCTACAAAATTACCAGAAAAGCTTAGAAAAAACAAATACTAACTAAAATAGCATCAAATTCTTTAAAAATTGTGTGAAATAGGTCCTTAAGCCTTTAATTACCTTTTTCGAGCAACCGCAAACAAGTCGACATTGTACCATCAGACTCCCAATTTTTAATAAAATTTTGCGCAAATGTTTTAAAAAAAATATGTAGCAAAGTTTCTATTTGTAAAAAAGCCTTAAGAACATAGCAAAAGGCCAAAATGAAGGTGTTTTTTTAAAACTTCACAAAACACACGAAAGACACGACTGGCTGGAGGATGCTTTGTGAAATAAAATAGACAATTTTGCATTACTGTTTCAATTCTTTTAAAAATTTAAACTAATATAAATTATATCTCCATGTCCTTTAAGACAAGACTGCATTTGTTTTAAAACTGTTACACAATTAACATGCTAATTCTGTAAGAACTTTAACTTTTCTTATTTTTCCTAAGAAAGTGTACATACACATCGGTTCAAAACCACATCAATTCTAAAATATGTTCCACTAGAGCAACATTGAACCCGAACCCGTTTCAAGGAATATAAATTCGAATTAAAACAAATAACCTAAAGTTAAAAAATTTTAATTTATATAGAATTTGACTTCTGTAACTGCACACTCAGTGAATTGTCTATATGCTATTGATGAATTTATACACTGATTCAATTAAGTTTCGCTGGAATTCGTCTATTGAAACTTTTAATTGAATTGATGCAATTTTTCATAAAATTTTATGAAGAATTTCATATTATTTATTAAAAATGTCATACACCCAAAAAAGTTTTTTTAGAAAGAGAGTCATAAAAATTGTGAAGCTTATTCATAAAATTTAATAAATTTGGCTTTTACTTTTTGAAGAAAACTTCATTAGCTTAATGAAAATTTTGTTTACAGCTCGTCCGATAAAATTCTCTCAGAGTAAGTACGCTCAATCTTTAAGTTATTTTTATACTCTTAATGGCCTTTAGTAACGAAAAAGATACAGAGAAACAAAGTAAATTGGTATTCTCAATTAACTGAAATTAATCTCAAAGAGAACTCAAATTTTTTTATCGATGACTTTAATGAAAATTTCGTAGCTGTAGAAAAGAATCTTATTAAAATTTAAAAAACTTTAGGTATAGCATTTCTTTAGCCCTTTCAGACCCAGCATACACGATTGTGAGATGTGATGTTTTCTCTTAAAATTACAAATATTTTCAATACTAATAGGTTTATTTAGATGAAAAATTTCAGTTATACTTTTAGCTAAATTATATTTCATAAAATATGAATTGACACCAGGAAATTTTAATAGTTTTAGTACCATTTTAAATTAAAGTTATAAAATGAATACATTTTTGCAAGCTAGTTGGGTCTGAAAAATTTAAATGCAATATTAAATTTTATAGTGATTGATTAAAAATCACATTCAAAGAAATTTTGTATCTAAGCTTTTCAGATTTTTAAATTTTTTTCTAAATAAAAAATCTACGTTAAGTAATCGATATGTAACAGTTTTAGGTTAGCTGTTCTTAACTTACTAATATTTTGTTAGTTTCAGCAGTTCTTTCTGCCATCTTCAACGAAATTTTAGTAGATTTAGCAACATTTTTACAGACCTTTTTTTAAAAAAATCTCAGATCCCGCAACTTTTCAACCTTCGAATATGAAAACGTTTTTATTAAATACATCGCATTCATATATGACGTTAATATTTAATAAAAAGAGTCAGCTTTTTGTGTTTTAATTAATAAAAAATTAATGAAATACCCTTAATTTAGCATTAAACGATTAATCGATTAACCGCCAATTTTCTCGAATAACCGACCCGAATAACCGGTTAATCCATTTTAGTGATTTTTCGAATAATGCATTAACCGGTTAACCGCCTATGTCGAATAATTGGAAACACTAGTAAGAATGCGGTATTAGCTTTATAATGAAATACTTACAGTTTTATAAAAATAATAATTTGTTAATAATAAAATTATATAATCCCACAAAATACAAACTAATATGGCTGAATTGGCAGCATAAAATATTCGACGATTACGATCGGTAAAAATAACATGCCAAGTATTTTCAAAATAAAATTGAGAATATGCGCCAAATAAAATGCAATTAAAATTTAGAACCACCAACAGAAATAGTTGCTTTTGTAAACTTGAATCGAATATTTTGAAATTATAGGCCATCAATTCTAAGCGTTTAAGAGTTTGTTGATAAATTTCACATAATTCTGCTTCAGGATTTAAATTTTTATCCAAAACGGGATTAATAATTTCAATAATAACCTTTAGTGAGGATTCCTTGGACTCTGTTTCTTCCGTTTGAAAAGTTGCTTTTAGATAATCCAATTCTTGTTTAATTAACAATAAACCCAATGTATATAACCTTAAACAACCTGCTATCATGAAGTGTGGTACAAATAAGGCGGTAGCTATCATTATATTATCCAAAGGGGGTAATTCAAATTTAAGTTCAATAGTAATATACAAGCCAAACCCGAAAGCTACCACCAGGGTAGAGAAAAACATAATGTATGATATAATTTCAAAACGGTCCAATGTGTTTTCCCTTTCGAAGCTATCGCTGAATATATCCACAAAACCATTTAATATCTTGGTCAAGGATTTCCATTCAATTATACAAAATATGAAAACTTTTAAACCAACTACCACTTGTAATCTTACTAAATTGTTTAAAAATGGCGATATATCAAATAATATTTTTAACATTGATGATTTTTCAAAATGATGTCCAAAACAGATCAAATATAAAAGGAAAAGTATCAAAAAATATAAAACCCCACATATTTTGAAACGATAGTGTTCAGATTTACAATCATACCAACGTATTTGATAGCCGGTAAGTAAAAAATAATAATTTGTTATGCGTAATATGCGTTGATAGTTCATAGTGTATTTTTTAGGTTAAACTAAAATTGAAATTTGCTGAAATCTAGTCAATAGTATTTATAATACACAGATGAAAAAATTATAGTTAAATCAATTTGAATTTTTTACGAACATTTTTTCAGTAAGTATGAATCTTTAATAACGTAAATGTGATTCCACTTAAAATAAACTTTTTCGTATTTAAATTAATACAATATGTCTACATTTCGATTTTATTTTTGCATTTTAAAAATAAGTAGAAAGATACGAGTATTTAAATTCAAAATCAAACAAATTTAGTTTGATTTGATAACTATTTATATTAATGTTGTTTCTGCGGGCTTAATTTTTTTCTGTGTGTAAGATCTATATCTTTGGTCATGGATTGTGAATTTATAATTTTCATTTGAATGCTTATGAGCCATTAAATTTTAATTACAATATTGACAAGAATGGATAGTATTTAAAAATAATATTGACGTTACGATTTTATCTATACCGTTATTGTTCAAATCACTGTTATAGTCAGCACTTAGTAGGATTTTTCACTTAAATTCTATTAAGTAAGACATTTTCAAACAAAATTTTCTACTCAAGTAAAATTTTAATAAACATTTCTACTAATCTAAGTTCAGACTATAATACTAGCCCTGAAAGAATGAATTCCTATCACATATCAATGTCCAGTTAAATTCAAATTTTAGTTAGTACTCGTAGCTAACGGGAGAAAATGGAATTAAATTTTTTCCCGTAAAAAACTTCTCTTAAACTTTAAGGGCCTCAAATCGTAATTTAAGTTCTTTTATAAGAAGACACAATCACAATAACCCCAAAATATCTTTTTCACCCGAAGAGTAACAGCAATAAGCAAAAAAACGTGATTTCGAATTCATGGGTACTATCCTTTTAATTAGCGAATTTTATATTTTCCACTAGTGTTTGAGGTTGGGGAAAGAATTTTTTTCAAAATTCTCGGAAAAACCAGTGAAGGTAAAAATTATACTTTTATCGAAAACATACACTCAAAAGAGTTTTACAGTTACTACATGAGAGTTGTTTGTTTAGTAATTAGTAGATGTTGCTTTTAACTGTAATTGCAGTTGTTTTTCTGTGGAAAAATACAAAACAGCTATTAACACAGTTATTTAGAAGACAACTAACGAAAATTACCTACTGTATTTTCAACAGTTGGTTTGAGAAGTTATTTTTAATGGTATAATAAACAACTACTAAATAAGTGTTAACTTGTGGCCCTTTGTTCCTAATGGAACCATAGGACATAATATATAAATAAGTGTTTTTGCAGTTAATTAATTTTTCTTTGTAATTTAAAAAATAAAAAATTTCGTTGTTTCATTTATATTTATTTATTATTGATATATTCAGAGCTTCGAAAGGCTTAAATTTAAGCTTAATACACGAAAAATTTAATTCATATTTTAAAAATCTTGATATACGCTAAGAAAATTATACTTATACTGCAATTGCAGTTAAAAAGTGTACATTGCAATTCTTGTTTAGTTTATATTTGTTATTATTGATATATTTCTAGTTTGCAATTAAAAATCAGAAACTTGTATTGTGTCTCCAATGCATAAAAGCATAATAACTGGAGAACGGTTTGGAATTTTTACTTCGAAATTTAAATAGGCTGAAGTAATAACACATATTTTTGTAATCGAAAGAAAAAAAATATTTTTTTTATTAAATATACTTTTATAAACAAAAATAATTGACTGTAAAAAAGAGTAGTTTTTACCTATTTTGTCAGTTGTTTTGAAATTTTTGTAGTAAAATTTGATCAGTTAATTTTACGACATTGGTAGTTATTTTTAATGCATTTGTTATTTATTTCTCAACAGTTAAAAATAACAAAAGTTTTGGTTATTTTAAAGGTAAATACCGTTGTCGCCTTTTTAACTGCATATACCTTTGTTTTAACTGTAATTTTCAGTAGATTCTACCGACAAACTTTTGTGAGTGTAATAATTGGAGTAGCGTAGAGTGACTTTAAACTAGCTGTGACAAAAACTAATTTTGTCAGTAGTTTCAAGATTGTTTAGAAAAAATTTGCCTGTTATTTTGACAACATTGTTAGTTATTTTTACCGCATTTTTAGTTTTAACACTTAAAACCAAATACGTTTTTAGTTATTTTAAATCATAGAATCGTAAGTTAAATATTTGTGTTATTTATTTTCCCAATATGGAGGTCAAATGCTTCTTCTTGTTACATTGTTGTTGTTTGTCATTAGTTAGAATGAAACGGCGCGATCACTTTAGTCCGCTACTAGTTACAGTAGTGGACTAAAGTGATACATATTTGAATATTTTTAAATCTGTATTAATAACTTTTGTTCAATTTGTGATATCCAAGTGTAGCTTTTCCAGTTTTTGAAGTGGCCACGTCAGAGCCCCGATTTGAATCCCATCGAGAATTGGTGGGCAATTGTCAAAAGAAGACTCTCCCAATGCGAACGAGCACAGACCAACTTAGATGATCTTTGGTCAGGAGTTTCAGCGGAATGGGCTAATATTCCACTTTAAACTATTAAAAATCTCGTGGAAAGCATTCCTTCTCGCATAAAATCTGTTTTAAAGAACAAAGGACTTTCGACAAAATATTAAAGAAAGAGCTTGCCGAAAATTTCAAATATGACCAATACTGGATAAAAGCGGTCACAATTTGCAATTATTTTTTTCATTAACTTCTTAATGATATAGTCTACTCTATTTAGGTTTTTATTGAAGAAAAATGTTTTAGTTTTATGCTTTAAAAAACCATTTAAGTTTCTATAATAAAATAAAAATTATAACAAATTTCGAAAAATGGTGAATTAATGTATCCACTTTAGTCCACTACTGTATACGTAACGTGACGAATCAGCTGATGCAATCAATCTAAAATAATGAGGAAAAAAGAAATAAACTGTCAGCTATGCTTTTTTCATTCATTCGATTTTCCATAAGGAGATACTTCACGTTACGTCTATGTATGGTTAATGGAGCCTTAACACGGTACCTCCTGTGCTATCGCTTGTTATCATGTGGTAACCGAAGCGATGCTGTTATCGGTAAGGGAACCGTTATTGTTGATATTTTAAGGGTACGATATTACATATATTTCGGTATCGATATTAAGCATAACGGTATTTAATTTATTTTGGAAACGGTATTTTATGAATAACGATATTGCGGTTATTTTGTTACCAGTATTTTAGCGGTAACGGTGGTCAGTTGAAAGGGGGTTGAATCGTTAAAGATATTTTAAACGTATTTTCAGCCTGTTGTCTGGTACACGGATGAGATCATTGTAGTATATTTAAATCCTGGAGGAGAAAATAATGCATTTTTATAAACAAATTTGCATAAAAACTGATTTTTTTAAGCTGGCAACGGATTAGATCTTAAAAATCAACATACACAGGGATGCTTCTAAACTGAAAATACTAAAGCTATGGAATGACCAAATTGTTTTCCGGATAAGAGCCGAATCTAGAATACCAAAAGAATTTTATTACGTAATTTTTTCCCAGAAAATCATAGTATTAAACAGTTTTTGATCTCAAAAGTGCAAAAATTCGTGGTTGAAAGCCAATGAATGAACATATGGTAACAAACTTGGTGGACAGTGGACAATAGTGGACGCCAAATGGGATTTTTGCTATTATTTGAAATCAGCTTAAAGTGAAATTTTCTTGGGAATTCCGCCACACTTTTTCCGGAAAATCCCTAGATATCCCGAACCGCAAACCCTAATACGTATGTAAACAAATGTATTTATTATTAAAATTTACTCAACTTTATTTACAAATTTGTAGTTTTAAATATGTTTGTATTTAGTAGATGCATAGTCAGTTTTGTAGCTCGTAAATACAAACCGAAGAATTACCAATCAGTTTGATCAGAGACTACAGTAGGAGCGATCGCGTTATTTCTAAAAAAGTCATTGAAAATATTACGAAAATACATTTAAAAATATAAATTAAAATACCAAAAGTGAAGTCAAAACTGAAGTGAATAAAAATAAGGGCGCTTTTGTAGAAATTATTTGCATAACAATTAACTGGTATCCAAACGTTTTTTCGTTAATAAATACAGTAAGTAGATATAAAAAAAATATAAGGCTCTGTGAAAGGTGGCAATATTTGTACTAAACTGAATACAAATTGACAAATGAGCTAAAAACTTATTCGAAAATAATTTGAACAAATTTTCAAATTTCAAAGAAATTTATAAACCTGAATTTAGTTAAGATTTAGTTAGTGTTAGTTTAGATTTTGCCCCCACCATAAATATTTGATGTCATTGAAAAGTTCAAAAATCCCTTATCAAATTGAAATCAATTTGTAATGCGTAGCAGTACTTGTTTAATAAAAATTAGTTTCCAGTATTTAATTGAAGATTAATAAATATTTAGACACTAAACTAAGGAAAAAATGAGGCACACAATTTTAGACTCAAAACAAGTTTTCTTGATGTATACAAAGTGTTCAACCGAATTCAAAACATATGTACATAGACATACGGTCGATTATTTTATACAAAAGATAAACTACTCGTACATAAAACAAATTTGTATTTTAAAATAAACTCACTACGGGTGCGTTCACCATACGCTCAACTGCTACGTAACAATATGGGTGACAATTTAATGCCTTATTTTGTAGAGTATAAATTGTATGCTATGTACACAGAACACATTTTGTTCATAAATAGAATGAATTGCTTTCATTGATCTTGATTCATAATATGTATGAACACATTTATACAGTTATTGAATGATTTTATAATTTTGCATTTTCAAAAATATTTACGGTGAGCAGGTTGGCCAGACTTAGGGTTTTGTCCCCAAATTTGGGGATTTTTTATTGGTCTTGGGGACAAAAATTGTCATTTGGGGAATTTTTTGGGGATTTAAGAAATGTTTCGGTAATTTTTTGGGGATATTTAAAATTTTGAAGATCATCCAACAATGTAATCGATTTCGTGTACTTCACATTGTGCGTACCCACGATATGGGATACTTGGGTATAACAATTGTATATGAAACTAAAAATATTTGAAATTTTTCAAAAATTTGGTCCAAATTACTTGCCACTATACTTGTATGTACTTACGAAGTATATTGGCGTGTGGGACATTACAATGCGGCTATACCCTGGGTAAAGTAAGCCAGGTTGTGTGTAGGGTTTGAACTTACTCGGAGATATTTCTGTGTACTTACTAGAATCCCCGAGTGCTTTCAAACTCTCCCATATCGTAAGTACACACAATGTGAAGTACACAAAATCGATTACATTGTGTGCACTTACACGTTTTTCTAAAGGGATATTAACTTTGTATAGTTTTCAGAAAACATCAGTCAAGCTTGTTCGCATAATTTCAAAAAAAGTAACAAATTCACTCTTTTATGGATTTTCTATATTAATTATAAGCTTTCAAACACAAATAAATTATTTGCCTGAAAGTTTTATATGATGAATGTCCCAAAATCTAAAATATTGTTTATACAAAAAAACATCATATCGATTTTGGGAAAATAATTTAATAAAAATGAAACGTTTTCTTCGTAAGTCACTAAATTCTGAGAATTTTTCTAGAAATTTATACAAAAGCAATCCAAGAATTTATTGTTAGTGATATTTTTTATATTTAATTGTAGTTTTTATGCGGATAATGTTCATTTTAAGGAAATTAAATAAGCTATACTACCTTTTACAACATTTTTTCTAGTTGGGACTTTTTTGGGGATATTTTTAGAATTATTTGGGGACAACGAAAAAAAGTATCTAGCAAGCCTGACGGTGAGTTTCATACTGCAAGTTTAAGCGGCAACTAATAGTTAATCAAAAAATTTGTTGTTGTTTTGTTCACAATTTTTTGACATTTTCTTTAATAGCTTACGGTGGGTCTCACACTGACGGTTTAAGGGTTAATAATAGTTAACCCAACAATTTGTTGTTGTTTTGTACACAATTTTTTGACATTTTCTTTTGTTTAATAATTAAGCTAAAGTTAAACCTGCAGTATGAGACCCACCGTTAATTGTTAAGTTAAAGTTATTATTTCTGTGTACTTGTCATCAGTTAAATTTGCATTTACACTCTGACGGTGGGGTTCATACTGCAGGTTTAAACTTTAGTTAATAGTTAACCCAAAAATTTGTTGTTGTTTTGTGTACATTTTTTTGACATTTTCTTTTGTTTATAGTTAAGTTAAAGTTAAACCTACAGTATGAGACCCGTCGTGAAAAAACAACGAAAAAAGCATATAGACATTCCATAGAGCGTACCACCTTACAGGCAAAAAAAAAATTGCGCCATACACCCTCCAATATGAAGTATTTTTGCAAGGAGGTTTCAAAAAAATTTTTCCATTTAACATTTTTTGTTATACCTTTGGCATACAGTCCGACCTTAAAGTATGATACATCGATTTTATTTACATTTAGGAAAACAAAAAGACCTTAAAAGCCCAATTTAGATAAATTTAAAACAGTTAAATTAAAAAATAGAATAATTCTAAAAAATTTTGATTATGCCTAATATTAGGTGTAGTTAAAAGAAAATCGTAAATATAGGTACAAATATGGACCTATCTAGAATAAATAAGCTTTGTCTTTGGGGCACATGTGCGTCAGCATACCATATTTTATTAAAATGATACAAATAAATGGTAAGTGCAAAGAAGTAATAAACAAACCACACTCTGCAGAGTGAAGTTCTTCGGCATTGTGAACACATTTAAGAATAACGGTCTTTTGACCTGCAGAAGCCCAAACGATATTAACTGTTTAAGAGTAGTGTACATTAGACCGTACCACCTTACAGGCAAAAGAAAAATAAGTGCGCGGTACACCTTCAAATATAAAGTATTTTTGCAAGGCAATTCCAAAAAAAATTTATTTGCCGAACGTAGGGATCGCCTTTTTTAATTTTTCGTTATATGTTCGGCATTTAAAGTCGGATTTTAAAGTGTGATATATCGATTTTTTTGCCTCGAGGAAACCAGTGTTTAGATATAAAGGAAAAATCCAATAAAAAAAGTTAAAAAGGTGACCCTTACGTTCGGCAACCAAAAAAATAAAAAAATAAAAATTTCTGCTGAGATCTGGTAGATAAATACTAGAACGGGATACTTGAGGTCAATAGTACTTAGAGTAAAACATGGGTCACCTCGAGAGAAAAACATCGATGTATTATACTTTAAGATCCGACTGTAAATGCTAAAGATATAACGAAAAATGTAAAATGGCGACCCCTATGTTATGCAAAAAAAATAAAATTTTTTTTGAAACCTCCTTCCAAAAATACTTTGGATTGGACGGTGTACGGCGAACTTTTTTTTTGAGGTACGGTCTAGTAGTGTACATGTGAGCAGTGAGGTACGGTCTAGTAGTGTACATATTCTTAAGATTTTTTTTGGCAGTCATACGATATTTTTTGAAGGTCATGCAATTTCTTATCGGTTTTCTAATTTTTAGACAATTTCCAAAAATTCATTCTCTCTCATAAGATTTGTACACACAAAGCCCTCACTTTTGAGCAAGCTCTCTTAGATTCAGAGTCTTTAAGATTTTAATTATGATTCTATTCCCAGTGCTATGATTTATTTTACTTAAAATCGTATGACTCATTTCTATTGTACACTTAAAATAATACGTCAGTAGAAAAATCTGCCAAACCGGTTTCAAATCGATTAGATTAATTTGTAACAAATTTTAGTTGACACACTGATTTAAGCAAAGATTTTTGTTATCTTCATTTAACTCAATACTAAAAATCCTCAGTAATTTAACTAATTTTGAGTGTCAATTTTCAAAATTATTTAAAACTAATTTTTAAGAACCCATTCGTTAAAGTTTACAAAATTTATTGTTAAAATATAGCATTTTCATGTTACTGTTATTACCCGGTAGATGGCGCCACCAATGTATCCGACGTTTTGAAGATGGCGCTATAACTTTCCTTACCGATTTTTTAAAATGGCCCATATCTCGAAAACTAAGAGAGATAGAGCAAAATTTATGAAAATTTCGACTACCCCCAGCGAAAGGGGTTATCTCTATCCAAAAATGGACCTTGGCGGAGCCTTGGACCCTCGAAAATTTTTAATAAAAATTTTCCACTTCATAAAATGGCCCATATCTCGAAAACTAAGCGGAATAGAGCAAAACGGACAAAATGTTTGCTCCGTTGGAGTGCCCTTATATGCCCTCACATGATATGGACTAGGCCTGGGGAGGGTCCCGAGACCCTAAATTTAGACAATTCTACGACTCAGTATAATTACAGATAAAACTGTAGTTTTACCAATTTTTTATTTAAATTTAGATTTGTTAAATTTAAACAACGAATTTGTAAAAATCAGCAAATTTTATTTTAAGCCAAAAAACAGGAGTAAATTTTGTTAAAGTAACAAATTTTTCTGTCCAGCCAACAGACGTATTATTTTGAGTGTATAATTTAAAAGGCTCTTTATGATTATTTTTGCAATATTAAAAACAATTTGTAATAAAATGGAGTGTTTTGGAAATTGATGCAGAATGTCTTTATTCTAAAACAATCAAACAAACGATTGTCATTGTTAATTGAACACTTTTGGCCATGTGTTGTGACGTGGTGCTAAAGAGAATCTTTAGTTATACCCCTAGACTTCATGAAACTAGAATTCCCATACAAAATACCTAATGTAATGTGTCTTATCTCGTAAAAATATTTAATAATTACATTTATAATAAATCCACTTCAAACTAGATTTTTAATACCAATTGAAAAGTGCAAAGTCTGCTTTGTTGAAGTGTTATCTTCTTTAAAATCGTTTCAAAAGGTACATTTGTATTGTAAAAACTATTGCGAAATTTTGAAAATAATTAAAGCTGCGTTTACATCTGCACCGAAATCCCAAGGTTTCGATATTCACCACTCTGAAAAAACAGTGAAGATATGCGTATAAACTTTAATTTTTTGGAAAAATTGAACATCTACAAGCTTTCCTTCATTGCTTTTTCAGAGTGATGAATATCGAAATCTCGAGATTTCGGTGCAGATTTAAACGCAGCTTAAAAAATATAAGTTTTACCCTGGGTTTCACACTGACATTTTTAATTTATACAAAATCTTGAAGATTAACTACTAAAATTCTAATCAACTTTATCATCTTACAAAGCAGGGTGGCAATGCATTTCTCGAATTGGATACTAGAACGGGGTGCAGTATACTGTGATTCTTGCACTCACAAAAGTTTGTCGGTATAATCTACTGAAAATGACAGTTAAAACAAAGGTATATGCAGTTAAAAAGCCGAAAAAAGTATTTACCTTTAAAATAACTAAAACTTTTGTTATTTTTAACTGTCGAAAAATAACTAACAAATGCATTAAAAATAACTATCAATGTCGTAAAATTAACTGATAAATTTTTACTACAAAAATTTCAAAAGAACTGAAAAAATCGGTAAAAACTACTGTTTTTACAGTCAATTATTTTTGTTTATAAAAGTATATTTTATGAAAACAATAACAACTTTTTTTTCGATTACAAAAATTATGTGCCTATTTAAAATTCGAAGTAAAAATTCCAAACCGTTCTCCATTTATTATGCTTTTCTGCATTGGTGATGCAATACAAGTTTCTGATTTTTATTTGCAAACTAGAATTATATCAATAATAACAAATATAAACTCAACAAGAATTTTTAAAATTCAAAAAAAAAAATCAACGAAATTTTTTATTTATTATTGTTTTCTTAAATAACCGTCATAAAAGTTGTTTTGCATTTTTCTATAGAAAAGCAACTGTAATTTCTGTTAAAAACAACAACTACTGATTACTACACAAACAACTGTCATGTAGTAACTGTCAAACTTTTTTGAGTGTAACTAATCCCAGTTTTCCCAAAGGGTTTAATTGCGTTTACAATCCCGAGTTTCGATATTCACCACTCCGAAAAAACAATGAAGAAAAGCATATAGACGTTAAATTTTTAAGTAATTTATTAATTAGAGCTAACTATTTGTGGTTTATGCAACTTTGCCAGACTTTAAAATCTCGTGTCATATGTGTATACTCTGTGGTTATTTTTTTGATTTTCTCTTTTAAATGTAAACAAAAATATTTGTCATAAAAACATTTCGTCGACCGGCATAATATGCCTTAATGATTCACGACCTCATTTAGTAAAATCATCATTAAGGCATATGATGCCAATAAAATATCTTAAAAGTAGATTTTGAAACAGTTTTTTCGCTCTCCTGAAAATCTATTAAAAAACACATGTGACATTTTGCAGGCCGGTCAACGATTTGAAATTTTAGTATTATTTATTTCATAAAATATGAATATCAACAAATGCTAGCAAATGAATTATGCGTTTGTTAGTAAATGTAGAGCAGGGCACATAAGATAATTGCTCCATTTCGCGTTCCAACGAAGTCTTTGTACGAAAATAGCTTTAATATTATATTATTCAATATTATTCAATAATAGAAATAAAAACCAAAACACTTTATAAAGGCACATCTACACGGGATAGAAAACTCGCGAGACTTTATGAAAATGCAGCTCTGTATAAGTATACGAAATGTAATCTCTAGCTGTCATATGCAATTTCTTTAATTATTAATATTATTGTACATTTCAGTTTATTAAATTCACCTTTTAGTATTTTTAGAAAAAAATATTCTTTAAAATACAACAATTTTAATAAAAACAAATACTTGGCAATTAGCGATGGTATTTTTACGATAAAAATTTATGCCAACAATATTAGCGATGACAAATTTGGCGCAAAATCTACGATGTGGGATTTTTTTGGGGGCACCCCCCTAAAATGTTTAATTTTGTTAGATTTTAAGATTGCCAAAGTTTGAGCATAATTGTAAGATGTTAACCCGTGCCACTGGGGCCTCAGAGTTTTGAAAATATCGATTTTTTGGCAGTTTGGCGACTTCGGCGACCCATATCTATAGTGGCTGACGATTAGTTTTTGGGCAAACAAATCAATGTCTCGTCAAGACGCTAAATGAGTGTGTACGTGTTGACATCATGCAATTCGTGTTTACAAAATTTTTTGATATTTTTTGTTCCCTACTCAATGTTCCTTAATGTATGGGCAGCATAACGTAGCACTTAACTAGAAGGAAAACATCAAGTTGTCATCTACTTAGTCATTTATATTGGATTTAATTTTTAACCAAACGCTCGAATAATATGATTTTTAAAAATCGATAAATTTAAAGTGCATTTTTTTGGTTTTAACCGTTTATTTTTGGATTTTAAGTGCGTATTTTTGGGTTTTAGTGCATATTTCCATTTAATTGCATATTTAGGTGCATATTTTATTGCATATTTTAGGCGCATATTTTCGATTTTTAAGTGCATGAAAGTCGCTGCCCTGGTAATTATGCTTTAGTGAATTGAAATTAAAAAATATCATTACGAGTTTGGGAAAAATTCAATAAAAAAAAATCGTTCGTTTGGCAAGTTTATGCCAACAATGCAAAATTTATAATACATAATAAAAAAAGTTTCCTCACCTTTTGGGAATATTATTCTTTGTTCTTGTAACACTTATTATAAACATACAGTATATTAATTTTTCGTTATTTCTAAATCTAATTTTAAACCAAATATAAACTCGCCATATTGTTATACAAAACAAATACAGGTAAACCCACATATGCGCGGTATATATTTGTCTTATGAGCTGTACCTAAGTGTCCAAAAAATGAAATATGAGAGAAAATCATCAAATGAATTGATTGTTAGTTGAAAAGCATCTAAAAAGGCTGAAGTAAAATTCAAGGATGGATACAGTAAGCATTATTTTTCAAAATCGTAACTTTAACACTTATTCCTGGAACGACTTGGGCCGGAAATAGATACCGTAACCGTTAAAGTCCATAACGGATAAATACCATTTAAAATTGAAAACTGTAACTGATTTTAAAGGTGCTTTCATAATAATAAAGTTAATTCAAAACTTATTTGACATTCATTCAAAATTTATTTGACATTTTTAAATACTTACTCCTTATTTTTGATTCGATTTTTTTTCACCTAAATTAAAGTTTTTTTTAATAAGAAATTTATTAATTTAGTTCGAGGCCAATTTCCTTAATAATAACATAATAAGTATTTTTTTCCAAAAACTGCTGTTTTTCTTCATCAGGATATACTCCTGACAAATACTTCACAGAGTTTTTGCTTTCAAAAACCTCTACACTTTCAGGAATAAACAGACGATCGATTTGGAGATTTTCCAAGTCCCCTTCATCAGTTTTCTTTAGAAAGTGGTGGCAATAGTGCAATGCAAATTAAAGCGTCAAAATCTCATATTAAATGTAGTCTGCTACATCAACAAAATGCGAATGAAGCAAACAATTAAATAAATTTTCGAAGTCTTCTGCAAAGCATAACCAACAATAGATATATTATGAAAGTTTTCTGTTTTTGTATTTAATACCATCGGTATAAATAAATATAAATTTTATTTTTACCTTAAGGTTCAATTAGAAGTGCCATATCGCCAAAACAGAAAACCAAAATTCAATTGGTATCTACGGTTACGGTTATGGCGTTATGGCATGTCACTAATAATCGAATACATTGTAGCCTATAAGATTGGTTTGAACAGCTGTTTTATATGGTTATGGTTATGGCACGTCTAATTGAACCTTTACTTCTTTGTTAATACAAGAAGAGGCAAAAACATTTTTTCTACGTACTATGAGTGTTGTCAAAATGTTGGCTTTTATTTAAAATAAAAATTGTTTTTTCGACCTTTTTAATTGATTAATTAGAAATTTATTAATTTATTTCGAGGCCAATTTCCTTATTATGAATTAACATAAGCTGTATTTTGTCTCATGCCTATCAACGTTAAGTATTTAAAGCAAATATACGTTAAACCGATTATAGTATAAAAAATTTTAAACAGGTAATGTTTATAATTGTTCCGTTATAATCGAACGTACGTCAGCATGAGTTTTTAGGAAGTAACGCGAATAAGTTACGTTAGATGTGAAAATGTATAAACGTTGAGTTTTCAACGTTGATAATTATCCGTGTTGAAAGTTAACGTGCATACGAAAAGTAATGTGTTAGTTTTTGTCTTAAACGCGTTTTTATGCACTTTGAGTTTTTTTTTTTTTTAGTTAACGGGTATAGTTAAGTCGAAAACACAGCTATAATAAGAACTTTTTTCCAAAAACTGCTTTTTTTCTTCATCAGGATACTCTCCTGACATTTTTAATTAATTTTTTTTTAAAGAATACTAGAAAAATTACAAACTTTTGTTTTTATTCTAAATATTTTTTATTCTAAATATTTTTTTTATTAAAATTTATTCACAGTTAGAGATGTGAACATATTAGTGATGTGTTATTTTAGAAAGATTTGTCATGTTAAGCAGTTAACAGAGAAAAGGTAACTGTAGGGTCAAAAAAATCTGTACTCTAGAGCAAAGAGTTTAGAATATAAAGATAATGCAATCCTCTCAGTAAGTGAGAAAAAATATATAAAATGTGGCTGCAAATAGGAAATTGAAATTTTTTCGCGCCTTTTTAATAATAAAATGATATATTTTTCAAATTTATCAATTCATCTTTGGTTTTCATTAAAACTGACCGGATTCCTGGCACAAGCTGCTAACATATGGTGAGAGAATTATGTAGCCATTGTCGATTGGCGCCCTATGCTCCAGTGGGAGTTAGAGGAATATATATCGATACCATAGATTCAATACTCTATATCTGAAAAAATACAATTGTTCAGGGGAGCAATAAAACTAATTCACTTGCTTATAAGATATTTTTAAATCAATCTGTCTTCTAGAATATTATTTAAAAATGGCAACTTATTCCTATATACACTTATTTTGAAATTATTTGCGTTTTTTACGTCGCTAATGCAGATATAGAGTTCTGTAATAAAATTTTTATATAATTTTATGATAATACTAGCAGATATGTAGTTTTGATAAATATAAAAAATATGCATTATTAGGAACAAATGACCATGTAATCTCTCTATACTTTTTGTGGAAAACAATATTATGTGCCCCAAACATCAACGAACACAGAATTGTTAACCAGGGATGGAAAAGTCTCGTTTTATTGAAATTAATAATCCAAGAACTATTATATCCATATCTTATTGCAAAAATTAATGATTAGTTTGGAAAAAAAATTGCGAAAAAAAATTTTCCAAAAACGAAAAAGTTTGCATTATTATATTCGTTTGTAAAATGTTAATCGCTGATTAAGTTTCTTAATTCATTTTCTGCGGCATAAATCCTTTTATTCACAATCCGCCATTATTTGGAATTTTTTTCAATGCGGTGTATTTTAATCCATAATCCAATACACTCATATCTTGCCCAAAGTTTGGTGGTTAGTTTGCAAAAAGAAAACTCGAAAAAATTTTGCGAAAAGGATAATTTTACACCAATATATTCGTTTGCAGAATGTCAATAGTTGATTAGCTTTTCTAAATCATTTTATACGCTTTTTCGCATTCCCCCGTTATTTAGCAATTTTTTAAGTGGGATTTCTTAAAATTTATAATCTAGGGATTGCAAAAAAAATCACGAAAAGAAATTAAAAAAAATTTTTTGGCATTAATATATTTCTTTACAGAATCGCTGACTAAGATTTTTAATACAATTTTTGTACCATAAAGTCTTTTTTTCGCGTTCTGCTATTATTTTGCAAATTTTCGAGAGCGGTTTTTTAAATTTATAATCTAGGGACTATAATACACATTTCATAAAACAAGGTTTGGTGGTTAGTTGAAAAAAAAAAAATCGCGAAAAATAAAATTTGCAAAAAGCAAAATTTTTGGATCAATATATTTGTTTGCAGAATGTAAATCGCTGATTAATTTTTTTAATTCATTTTTTGTACCACAAAGCCTTCTTCGCCCTTTTCCGCGATTATTTTGCAATTTTTTAAGTTTGGTTTTTTTAAATCTTTAATCTACCAATACCAATTTCCACACCAAAGTTTGGTTCTTAGTTTGCAAAAAAGAAATCGCGAAAATATTTTGCAAAAAGGAAAATTGCATCATTATATTCGTTTGAAGAATGTTAATCGCCTATTGAGCTTTTAAATTATTTTTTCTACCATAAAAGCTTTTTTAGCGTTCCGATATTATTTTGCAATTTTTTAAGTGGGTTTTTTTTTTTAATTTATAATCTAGGGACTATAGTGCACATCTCCTAAAATAAAGTTTGGTGGTTAGTTGCAAAAAAAAAAAATTCCGAGAAAAGATATTCTCAAAAAACTTTTATGTATACCTTATAGAATTCAAATAATTTAAATTTATATGCAAATATAGACTTCTGTATTTGAAAATAAATTTGTTTGTAGATATGGGAAAATCTAAAAGGTTCAAAAAAGTGGCAAAGAATGGGTATTTCGCTTCCAAATTGATAACATAGATGGATGTAATATCAACAATGATTTTACCATCAAAAACTCATTTTGGCCAAAATTGCAGATATAGAGTATTGAATATAGTGTCTCGATATATTGTCTAGAGTCAAACATGTTTGACTCTGGAGTGGATTAAAAAAGATAGCAAAAAAAAAAATGTTCTAGAGAGAAAGAGAAAAAAGTTTGCTACAGATTGATAACTGCAACTGAAATTCGTTTCGGTTGCCATCCTTAGTAATAATCCATTCACATGAACGAGATAATTAAATCTCTTAATTTTTGTTCTTTATTCTATTACCACATAAGGTAATTTCTTGACACTGTATGGTAATAGAATAAAGAACCAAAAGCGAGGAAATTAGTAATCTCGTTCATGTGGATGGCCTATAAGATTTTCTAACTTAATTTTTTTGGCCAATTCAACTACGTAATCGAGGTTTACCTGTATTAACAATTTTTATCACAAAATTTTTCCTATCACTGATTATAATAAAATGTTACAGTTATTTCAAGATAAGTAGACTTGTTGCCGGGCCTTCTATCGAAAATAAAAAGGGCGTGTTATTCTCAAATAGTTTTTAACAGTGAGCGTCATAAATTATATATTGTTTGAGAAAAAATTTACTCAAGTTATTAATTTTTTTCGATTATTTCATTTCAATAATAAACATTTTTTATCTTCTGTTATGCTGCTAAATGTTCATTTAAGTTTTTTTTTGCGTTCCCGTACTATTGGGTAATTTTGTCATTTGGCGAAAGTATTTTGTTCTTTCTTTCATTTTACCGAACTTTACCCAAAAAGTAAAGGAACACACCTATTGTATATAGTTAATAATAACTATAATTTTGAGTAAATTTTATGAAAAATGTAGTAATTGCCTTTTCAGTTACATTTGTACCTCCAAAAAAGTTGCTACATGTCAGTTGTTTGTGTAGTAATCAGTAGTTGTTGTTTCTAACAGTAATTATAGTTGTTTTTCTACGGAAAAATACAAAACAAATTTTATGACAGTTATTTAAGAAAACAACTAAAAAAAATTTTGTAATTTCCTAACAGTTGTTTAAATCAGTTATTTTTAGTATCATAATAAACAACTACCAAAATAAAAAATTTCGTTGAATTTTAAAAATTCTTGTTTGGTTTATATTTGTTATTATTGATATATTCCTAGTTTGCAAATAAAAATCAGAAACTTGTATTGCATCTGCAATGCATAAAAGCATAATAACTGGTATAACTCGAAAAAAATATACTTTTATAATACCAAAAGAATTAACTGTAAACAAACAGTAAATTTTACTCATTTTGTCAGTTGTTTTAACAATTATCAGCTAATTTGTTAGTTGTCAGTTAGTTTTAATGCTTTTGTTAGTTATTTTTCAACAGTTAAAAATAAACAAATTTTTATTATTTTAAAGGTAATTAATTACCTTTGTAGCCTTTCAGTAGATTCCACCGACAAATTTTTGAGTGTAGATATTTTTAGTATAATTTTTAGTCATTTCTGCCTATATAATTTCCTGAGTAAAGCGAAAGCCGTTTCTACATTATTACATTTTGTATTAGTATCAGAGTTGCGTTTTGTATAACACATTTAAAATACAAATACACATAAAAAATTATTGCACTGTATTGGTGGCATGTCTACTAATATAATTTTCGCGCATAAATTATTCAAAAACTAGTAAGATTCTGCCAAACAAATTATAATTTTATTGAATAATTAACCGAAGTTAACATAACAAGTCTATTAAATAAAAAAATTAAAAGTCTGTTTTAATGTCAGAATAAACAATTTTTTTTATCTAAAATTTTACTTAATTAGGACATCTTTAAACAGAACGTCTTACTTAAGTAATATTTAAGACAAAATTCGTTCTTAATTCTGACTACAAAACTGACCACAAGTAAACATAAATTAAGAAAAATCAAAATGATTTGTCATCATATTCATTCTACTCAGTTATTATTATCAGTTATTTGGTACCTTATCCCTGACTTGCGCAAGAGATAATATGAAAATGCGTTATACATTTAATAATAGTGCTTTTAAATCTAAAATTTTTATTAATATTAAACTGAAAACAATAGTTGTTTACTGTTTTATATTACGATTTATTAAAAAACTAGAATTCCATTTTATTTTTTGATTTCAGTATTACATAATGGATAAAACATTGCGCTACTTCTGGTCTGGACAAACAAAAGATTCTTTAACTTTGTCTCAAAGTAATTCGGACAAAGATTTGGGACAAAGAAATTCTACAAATGGTTTGCAAGATGCTGGGGGTGTCAACACTGGAAAACATATGCAAAATCCTACAATTGATATGAAGCGTAAAGACAGTGATAGCTTTTTTTATATATTGTAAGTATTTAAAAAAAAGTTAAATATTTTAATAACAGTTATAAATACATCACTGCATTAACATTACCTAATAATTAGCCGAACGTTTCAGCAGTACATTATATTCTCTTCAAGGTAACGGTGGGTTTTATACTGAAGAGTTAACTTTAACTTAACTATTAAACAAAAGAAAATGTCATTTCATACCTACGGGTTATGAGTTAACTACACTTAAAATAATACGTCAGTAGAAAAATCTGTCAAACGGGTTTCAAATCGATTTGACTAATTTTTAACAAATTTTTAGTTGAAGCACTGATTTAACTGCAGACTTTAGTTATCTTCATTTAACACAATACTAAAAATCTTAAGTACTTTAACTAATTTTGAGTGTTAATTTTCAAAACTATTTATAACTAATTTTTAAGAACCCATTCGTTTTATACAATTTATTGTTAAAATATAATATTTTTATGTTTCTGTTATTGCCCGGTATATGGCGCCACCAATGTATCCGAAGTTTTAAAGATGGCGTTATTTCTTTCCCTCACGATTTTTTAAAATATCCCATATCTCGAAAACTAAGAGAGATAGAGCAAAATTGAAAATTTCGACTACCCCTAACCTTGTATTACCCCAGCGAAAGGGGTAATCTCTATCCAAAAATGCACCTTGGCGGAAGGTCTTTGGCTGGGCCTTTTACCCTCGGAAATTTTTAGTAAAAATTTTCAATTTTATAAAATGGCCAATATCTGGAAAACTAAGCGCAGAAGAGCAAACCGGACAAAATGTTTGATACCATGGAGTGGCCTTATATGCTCTCACATTGTATGGACTAGGCCCGGGGAGGGTCCCGAGACCCTAAATTTGAATGAATTCTACGATATTTAATAAGATAATTTCACAAAAAACTGTAGTTTTACAAATTTTTACTTAAATTTAGATTTTTTAAATTTAACAAAAAAAGTGTTAAAATCAACAAGTTTTATTTTAAGCCAAAAAACTGGAATAAATTTTGTTAAAGTAACAAATTTTTCTGTCCAGCCATCAGACGTATTATTTTGAGTGTACCTAATTGGTAAAATTATATAAATATTTAAGACATAATTTTTTATGAAATTTATTTTCATATTAACTGCATGTTTTTATAAAAAGAATCCGACGAATTCGTTAAAACATTTGTATAAAAAACACAAACTTAAAAATATTTATTTTTAAAATTTTTTAGCCGCATTTGTTCTACATAAAAGTCCTAACAAATTTGTGCAAGAATTTTTAAAGAAAAACGTTTTTAAATTAGTGTTTTTCACACAAATTTGTTACCGAATTCTTCTGATTCTTTTTATAAAAACACCCAATAAATATTATTTTTTTTAAATATTAGCAAGACAAATATTATTTGTTTTCTTAGTCACTGTAGACACCAACTGACTAATATTATTTTTAAGATATGGGTAATTGTTTTAAACAGATTAGAATCGGAAGTATTATTTGAACAGCGTAACAACAGCAACAAATTGTATAATTTTAACTTAATTATTCTATTTTCAAACAATTTAAAGCTGTAGTGGATATGAAAAACAAGAGTGTTTCGCAACAATTTAATTGAAATGTTAAAAACCAGGCGAAAACAAAGCAGTTGTAGAACAAAGGAATAAAATAGTGTTTGTTTTCAAGGTAATAAGAACAAAGTTTTGGCTAAAAGTCTAATTAAATACAGGTTTTAGTTTTAGACTCAAGTATTTTAAGTATTTTATTTAAAGGTTAATGATCTATTAACATTAAATAAAATAATTAATTTGTAATACTTGTTGGTTGTAATTACCTTAAATTTAAAATAATTAAAGCTTGATTCACACGCTATTCGTTTTTGTCTACACCTAAAATAATACGTCAGTAGAAAAATCTGTCAAAGGGGTTTCAAATCCATTTGACTAATTTTTAAAAAATTTTTGGTTGAAGCACTGATTTAACCAAAGATTTTAGTTATCTTCATTTAACACTATACTAAAAATCTTCAGTACTTTAACTAATTTTGAGTGTTAATTTTCAAAACTATTTATAACTTATTTTTAAGAACCCATTGGTAAAATTTTACACAATTTATTATTAAAATATAACATTTTCATGTTTCTGTTATTACCCAGTAGATGGCGCCACCAGTGTATGCGAAGTTTTAAAGATGGCGCCATTTCTTTCACTCCTGATTTTTTAAAATAGCCCATATCTCGAAAACTAAGAGAGATAGAGCAAAATTGACGAATCATACAATACCCCAGCGAAAGGGGTTATCTCTATCAAAAAATGGTCCACGGTGGTGCCTTGAGCCCTCGGGAATTTCTAATAAAAATGTTCCACTTCATAAAATTGCCCATATCTCGAAAACTAAGCGAGAGAGAACAAAACGGATAAAATGTTTGATCCTTTGGAGTGACCTTACATGCCGTTAGATGATATGGATTGGGACCGGAGAGGGTCCCGAGAACCTAAATTTGAACAAAATTTACGACTCAGTATAATTACAAATAAAACTGTAGTTTTACTAATTTCTTTCTTAAATTTAGATTTCTTAAAGTTAACAAAATAATTTGAAAATGTGAGGGCACTTCGAAATTTTCTATACAAAATGGTAAATTTTATTGTTTTGTTAAATGATTGTAAAATGTATTAAATTTTATACTGATATGAAAAAGTTGTATGCCCAAGTAAAAAAAAATGATATGGAGCCATATGAAGTTATATTTAATTATATATAATCTTTTATGTAATCAGATATAATTATATCCGAAAAATGAGAACGTCTTATTGTATCATATTGTATCGAATTGTATACAATTGTATACAATTTGGTACAATTTGATACAATTTTATGCAATTCGTTGCAATTGCATCCGAATTTTGTCCTCATCCAATTACATCAAATTATATCTTTTTGTATAAAATTATATAAAATGTTATAAAAGTGGACATAGTTTGATACAATTATATCTAAATATTAACCTTATACTTTTTATCATATTATATAGGACCATATCTAACAATATACATACAAAAATAATTTTTTTAAATAAAAAAAAAATTTCAATTACTTGTAATTGTAATTGTTCTTTTTTGAATTGCAATTACAAATAATCGGCCTGATTACGAGTGTCGAATTTGTAGTCGAAATTTTCGACTCCATATAAAATGATTTTGTATATAATGGAAATTATAAAGAAATGAAACTCTGATGGTGGATTTTTTTAAATCTGAGTGCTATATATGGTAAATCCAATTGAAAATTTGTTCAAAAGTTGCGTTTTTAGTGAATTTTCAGCAAATTCGACTTAGTTTCGACTACGACTACGACACTCGTAATAAGGACGAATATGTAATTATAGATGAGTTTTTTTTCAATTTCAATTACATGTAATTGTGTAATTAATTACAAAATGTAATGATTAACCCCAGGCCTACTGGAGATCTTATAATTTCGATAAATCTTCCATTACTTTTATCCAGATTTATCATGACAGTGCAATAAACATGAAAAAAAATTTCTTTTAATTTCGTAATTTTAAAATTAAGTTAACAACACTGAAATTTTAAAGTTAATAGGATTATGATATACAACCAAAATATAAGAAATCAGTCAAGTGTACGTTATAGTATAGAGAATTTCGTATTAAAGCTTCAGTGTTGTTAATGTTATGGGAGCCATTTTTGACTCATGCTCAAAAAAAAAACCAAAAAAAAAAAACAAATTACTCACGCACGAGCATTTCGTTTTTTACTCAGCACACATGATTATATTAACTTACTTATTAAACTTACAATCAGAAAATTCTCACGTAAAACAGTAAAAATTACTAAAAACATATGATGCAAAAAATAAACTCACACACGAATCAATCACGGATTATTCTTACTCACGCTCACTCACGAATCACTTAAGTATAGTAATTATTACTCACGATCACGTGTGAATAACGTGACTCACGAACATTTTGTGTCACGCGCCAATCCCTAGTAATTACTAAATCTAAAACTAGTTCAAAATCATTGATAACATGGAACCAAATATAATACAATAGGGTTTTATATGGACCTTATATATTTTTATATAAAATAACTTTGAAAAAATTGCCTATGTGGGATGATATATAATTATAGATGATTTTATAAAGAACGTTATAAGTTATATATGGGTTCATATTCGTCAATATATAATCATAACTAACACAACCCTACGGGAAATTTTAACAAACTGTCACCGAACTGGCCCCTTTATATGAAATAGACTGGTCACTTTTACATGGCGTTGTCATAGGAGGTGGAAATTGACCCCTTGTGACATGTCACAAGACAAATCCAAGGACAGGTTACTGAACTCTCAATTTCAGGGACCTGTCCTGGGATTTGTCTTGTGACATGTCACAAGGGGTCAATTTCCACCTCCTATGACAACGCCATGTAAAAGTGACCAGTCTATTTCATATAAAGGGGCCAGTTCGGTGACAGTTTGTTAAAATTTCCCGTAGGGAAATTATAAAAGATTTCTTATATGGATCCATATAGTTTTATATTATTATGTATAGTGTCATACTAAATTATATATAAACGTACATGTAATTATGTCTTTTATATGTATATATATATATGTAGGCCAATATGTAATAATATAAAATCACATATGTCTCCATATTAAAACCTTTGAGGAAAAAAAATCTAACATATGACTATATAAAAGTATATCTGCTTGAATTTAAAAGCATATGTGGCCATATGTAACTATAAGTTACTATATGCAATTACATAAAATAATATATGATTATATCAAAACTTTTTTACTCGGGTGGATATTTTTAAGGTGTCCTCACATTTTCAATCACAACTTTTGAACCGCGAGACCGATTTTGATTATGTTCAACACAAAGCTTCTTGGTAGAGTAACAAACAACCTAACTAAAAACTAGTCGTAAACAAATTAAAAATCGAGGAATCTGGTGTCCTTAAGGCCGTAATTTTAAAATTCAAATATCTTTTTTTTTTAACAGCTAACCTAGCACCACTGAATTAGTTTTACCTGCTGGGTGCCCCGCTTGTCGGAAAAAAATGCATCCGATTCGTGCACAGTGTTATTATTTTATTTGTTCAACATCTTTCTTACCAATTTAAGGGACATTTGCAAAAAACAAAATAACCTAAAGTTCGAGCAGTAACTTGCAGTAACAGGTGTCAAATTCCATATAAAATGGAATTTTTTAATTTTCAGTTTGTATTAACTCCAGGTTATTTTTTTTATTGTTAATGGCATTAAGCTTTATAAAGTTGTGTATATTAATCTATCTATAGTTAATATTACAAAGAACATATCAAGAAACGGGTATAAATAACGCAACAAAAAACAATTTAGTATGTAAAACTTGGGCCAAAACAATACTGTTTGTTGTACAATACTTCCAGCCAAAACTTTGTTATTGAACAAAATCAGTATTAACAAGAATACAGAGAGTGTGAGTACGCGAATTTAAAAACAGCGTATTCTGTTAACAGTATAATATTTTAGAAAAGAACAAAATAAAGTTTATAATTTTTTATTGTTAATATAACAGGTTGGGTAGTTATCACTTTCATTAACATTAACATTATTTATACTTTAGTTAAACAAGTTTTATATTTTTAATGTTATTTAAATTTTTTGCATTACAGATGGCATTCCTAGAAATTTTCAAATTGAATTTCCTTTAACCACAAGACTATTGGATCGGAAATTTACGAGAAAATTTTTTTAAATTATTTAACGCATTTCCACAAATGCATTTATTTTGTATACTAAAGTTACCTGTATATGTATCTATCTATACAATTATATTTTTTAGTTTTATGTAAAAAAAAAATTAATTATAGTAATATTACTTTTAAAAATCTTACGTCCGTTTTAAATAAATTACGTCATTTAATTTGTGTACGTTTTTATAACGTATGGACGCATTTTGCATATTTACTATATGTTTTTGGTTAATATTTTTTATACTTTTTGGTCCTCTATTGTATTTTATATGCATATATTTGCCAGAATTGCCCGTACGTTATATTAAAAATTCAAGACGATTTGAAATGGATTTATCTTAATATTTAAGTTGAAATAAAATTTCTAATGAAAAACAAAATACAAATATCTGTAATTTTATTTAACAACCCTTGTATCGTAAAACAATTCGGTGGAATGAAGTGAACAACCTATGTAAACTGTTTTTGTAACATACAGAAATAACCCTCTAAAATTTTTTAAAGACTGACGAAATCACGATCCCGAAATCCCGGGATTGGTCTTGAAAAAATTCCGGGACTTCCGATTTCTTTATTTGGCATATTTTATATCTTTTTTTATTTGTTTTTATTGTTATATTCGCCCTAAATCACATAAATCTAATATCTTATTAAATGTTATTAAATAACTAATTTTTCCCATTTATGAATAATATATTAAAATAGATTAGGTACAGATTAAATAAATCTGAATAAAAACCTTAATAATTAAAAAAATTTAACGGACATGTTTTCATTTATTTTATTGATGATTTTATAAAATCATAACTTCATGGAAAATAATTTTGCCGACTAAAAACAGCAACTTTTTGTTAAATTAGAAAAATCTAACAATCTGCCTTTCTGATATCAGCAGATGTATGTGCTTAATATTTTTTGTAAGTTTATTTAAAAAAACTAATAGTCACCAAATATTTCTGATGATTTTAGAAGAGTAGTAGTGCATTAAATTAATTTTAGCCAATAATAACTAAAAATTTGTAGGTATAGCAGTGTTTTAGCTACTTTTGGTTAAAAAGTTTCTTCAGAGGTAAATCGTAATTTGTAATTTGCTTAAATTTAACTCATAAGTATATTTCTTATATTTCAGAAATTTAACAATTATTTAGTAAACAAGTTCTTAATCGCGGAATCTTTTTTGCTAATTTTTAGTAGCTTTTCTGCTATTTTTACATACTTATTTCTATGAGTGTAGCTGTTTAAATCCAGATTCACAATGTTGTAGTACTTCACTCTGAGTGGATTTTGTTCCTTTCTTTTTTGCACTTACATATTTTTTGTATCATGCTATCTCTATTTTACACACTCGCACTCTGCAGCGTGGAGTACTCCAGCATTGTGAATCCGGCTTAATTTATTTATTTCTTCATACTACAAGAAGAAGTGGATTTATAATGAATTATTTTAATTTGTAGGATTTATTTCAGCTATTTACTTTTTAAAATTAAAAATATGATGAATAAAGGAAATCCCGAAAAACCGAAAAATCCCGGGATTTAAATTTTCAAAATCCCGAAACCCGGGATTTGTAAAAACTTGAAAATAGGATAAACAAATCGCCTTAAAAAAATATTTTAATTTTCGCATTAAAAATACAAAAATTGTTTTTCGGACTTCCTATATTTTCATATATGTACATATTTAGTTAGAATATTGTTCTACCTCAAGTCCAAAATCTAATATGATATTGTCATGGAATGATAGCCACACTCACAAAAGTTTGTCGGTAGAATATACTTAAAATGACAGTTAAAACAAAGGAATGTGCAGTTAAAAAGGCGGACAAGATATTTTTACCTTTAACATAACTGAAACTGTTGTTAATTTTAACTGTTGAAAAATAACTAACAAATGCATTAAAAACAAATATCAATGTCATAAAATTAACTCTCAAATTTGAAAACAACTGACAAAATGGGTAAAAACTACTGTTTTTTACAGTTAATTCTTTTCGTATTATAAAAGTATATTTTAATAAAAAAAAATAATTTTTTTTGCATTAAAGAAATTAAATGTGCTAAAATCCTAAACTTATTTAACAAACTGTGAAAAATAATCTGTTGAAGGCATGTCCCTATCCGGATTTCATTCTTGCCTAAGGAAATCGTCAGGGGGCAACGTTTTTACAATTTCTAGAAATATTTGTTAAGTTAAATTACAAACCCAATGAGATTTTTTTTTGTTCTCGTCTAGGAGCGTTATTAAACATTTAAAATATCAAAGAAAGAACAAAAACAACAACAAAAAAATTTCTTTTTACCACAATTTTCTTTCTCATCTTTCAATATACTACTCTGTTGTTTTGACATATCTAGCAATGTAGTGACATCCATGACATGTATAAACAACAATAGAAAACAATTGGCCTTTTTTTTAATCACTGGATTTATTTTTGGATTTATTTTATTTTGTTAAAAAATCCACATTATGTTTTAAAAATTTTTAAATTTTATATTTTTATCCAAATCTAACACTTATTCCCTTATATAAGTGAAAGAAAACAATTAAATTTTGCGAAAATGAATTTCAGGAATAAAATTAATCTAAATCCAAAACGGATTTATTTATTTTTTAAATCCCTTTTGGATTTAGCTTATTTCAATTCCTGTGTTCACATTTTTACAAAATTTAATGATTTTCCTGCACATTATATTTGCGAGTAAGTATAAGAATTTAATAAAAATTATACATTTTTAAAATTAAAAAACAAAGCATTAATTTTTTAACAAAATAAAATAAATCTAAAAATATATCCAGTGATTAAAAAATAGGCCTAATATTTTCTAAAGTATCAGTAAGATTTAAGTAACTTGCATATTAGTTTTCCTAAATTTATTTTTATCGGTATATACATTAATTGTATTAAAGGAATTAAATGTGCTAAAATCCCAAACGTATTTAACAAATTGTGAAAAATAATCAGTATCGTGTACACTGTCATTAAACAGCTGACACGATATATTATGATACTACCAGACTAATGGAGACTTAATGGAGATTTAAGAGACTTTATTATGCTCTATGTTCAGTTTATGTACAGTGTTGCCAACTCTTGAAGGCAGGAAAGCACCGTGAGCATTGTGAAAACGGGTAAAAAGGGTACAAATTTACCAAAAATGGGGTAAAAAAGCACGATAGTAATTTTTTTGAAAAATTTAAGTCAAGAATTTAAAAACACAATTTAGCTTTGTAAAATCGTATAAAAAAGGTTAAAAAAATAACCAAAAAGGGGTAAAAAAGCACCAAACCAACATTTCAAAATTTTGAAGATTAAATACAACGAAGTGGGTATTTAAAATTGTACTACAAACATTGTAAAAAATTTACTTTTTGTATGGTTCGTATTATTTGTTCAACTTTGACAGAAAATTGAAGAAAAATTCAAAAAACGAGAACAAATACTGAAAATATAAACTGTACAAAAAGCACTAAAAGCACTGCCAGAAATCTGAAAAGCACTGTAAATACCCGCTTTTTTTAAAAGGGTATTTGTAAAAAATCATCGGGTACGGGAAGGAAAAAAGCACCAAAAATACCCGAAAAGCACTGAAATGGCAACACTGTTTATGTATCTAAAGCTGCCTACACACTAGGGAACATACTTAAAAAAAGAGAGCATTTTTTGTGAATGTGTGAGTGCGTTTGTGTGTGTGTGCGTGTTGAGAGCGTGCATTTCGTGTTTACAAAATTTTTTGATATTTTTTGTTCCCTCAACCATGTTCCCTAGTGTGTAGGCAGCTTAATGTAAATTTTTGTATTGAAAAATACAACTCTGCCATACAAGACAGGATGAGCATCGTAGTATCAAATTTAGGCAAAAGTATTTTTTTTTTTCTTATATGAAGGAAAAATTTTACATTATAAGACTCACTCTGTTATAAAAATGAAAGCGCGCTATTTTTCAATGCGAAAACTTCTCGCATTATCACAGAAACCGGGCACTGGTTATGAATATATGGATCATGAAGAATATACATTATGAAATTATATCACAACCTTGATATATTCACCAAATTTTAATAAAATCTGGCAACTAGTTTTTAAGTTAGAAAGGAATCCTGAATTAAATTAATTTGGACACCTTAGTAATAACTTAATCAATTTCCCGATTTTTATTTAATTAACTTTGCAAATTTCAATCGCCAATGATAAAGTCCACCATAAAAGAGCTGTGTATATGCCATAAAGATACATAGCGGGTTTTAAACTGTCAGTCAGTGTTTTGATTTCATAAAGATTATTTCCAATCAACATTGAAACATATAGTATATTCTGAAATAATAAAAATAAGAACTTTGCGAAATCATATATCGAAATACTTACCAAAACCAAAATGGGATAAGCAATTGCTGCAACTAAGAAAATTGATATAGAATACCAATTGACATCCACTTTTACTATTATTGATACAGCAAAAATTAATGCTACGAATAGCATATTCAATGAAAATACAACCAGCATATAAAACGTAAGATGTTCTCTAAAATAGTTTTGATGATCCTTAAAAATTTCAATTGTTTTTAATTAATATATTTTCGAAAGAGTTTAAAACTGTGTTATTCAAAGATTAAATTTAAATATCCATATTTATGTAGCGCTGATTTAATTCAAGTAAAATACAAAAATATTTCAAAACCTTGGCTTTAAAATGTGACTGAAGTTCAACTTAAAGATATTGATTGATATGGACCCTGATTGTTAGTGGGGTGTTCCGAACATTTTCATCTGCGAATTTCGCGACCGAAGACAACTAGAGAGAAGCTTATTTTCCAGCTTCAAGATTATAGAAGAAATAAAGGAAACATTTTCAAAAATACTTAAAGCTGGCTAACAGCGCTTAAAGTTGGCCAAATTGGTTGTTTTTTTTTAGAAAGTTTAGCATTTACGTGGGAAAATATTCAGAAAATTTATAAAAAGCGATAGTGCTCCACAACTGCATTATTGCTTAAGATTTTCAAAGATTTGAAGTTCACCAACTTCTTGATAAAATAGGGCTCAAATGTTGGTTTTTTTAATTTTTATTTCAAAAATAAAAATAGTTTTTTCATGAAGCAGTTAATTCATAATAAGGAAATTGGCCTCGAACTGAATTAAAAAATTTCTAATTAATCAATTGATTAATTAATAAAATGTCGAAAAAACAATTTTTTTTTTTTAATAAAAATTAAAAAACCAACATTTGAGCCCTATTTTATTAAGAAATTGGTGAACTTCAAGCGTTGGTAACCATCTATAAGTACACTTGAAAAATGTTGTTGTCAGTCGAGTGTCACGAAATTCGCAAGTTGAAAGGGATGGGGACACCCTACTGGATAGCTACATCCAAAAAATTTGACAGTTATTAAATGACAGTTGTTTGTGTAGTAATTAATGGTTGTTCTTTTAAACTGTAATTACAGTTCTTTTACTTGCAAAAATATAAACAAGTGTTATTTAAAAAACAACTGACGAAAAGTACTGTATTTTGTGACAGTTGTTTAAAGCAGTTATTTTGATTATTGTAATAAAAAACTAGCAAAACAGTATTTTTACAGTAAACAGTTAAGTTTTGTTAATTATTTAAAAAATAAAAATTTTCGTTGGGTTTTTGAAAATTCTTGTTTACATTTTATCTGTTACGAGTATAACGCTGGGTCTCATACGGTGTTAACTAATAGCAGACTGTATCTATATATCTTACTCATTCTTAACCTTTCCTCTTTTTATTTGTTCGTGAAATCGGGCAAAGCAAATGACAACGTGTTGATTAAATTTAAAACTTTTAATTAATTTTGTTTTCATATTTTTTTAAAAATATTTCAACACATTTTATAAATATTAAAAAAATTAAATTTTAATAGAAAAAGCAAAATAAAAGTTCGTGTTGATAGCAACAAGTGTAGAAAATCTTTACCAGATATGTGGTTATGTAACTACATTCGAGATAGAGCAAAACTGACAAAACTTTTGTTACTTAGGAGTATTAATACATGTCCTATTTGATTATGAACCAGGTGCGGGCAAGGTCCAGAGATCCTTAAATCTTAATAATCTGAATAAATTTAAAAGTGCGAATAAAACTGTAATTTGACTATTTTTGTTCTTAAATTTAGAGTTGTTAAATTTAACAAAAAAAAGTTGTTAAAATTAACAAATCGGTTCTAAGCCAAAAAGCAAGAATTCATTTTTAAAATTTAATTAATTGTTCTGTTGAGACAATAGACATATTAAGGGTTTTCACAAGGGGTATGCTATTTGTTGTATCGTTGTATCGTCCTAACAAAAAACAGAGTTGTTAAAAATTAAATTGAAAAAATACAATATTTGAGAATAGCACGATACAACATTTTTACGTATGTTTAATGTCTTATGTTTGAGTGTGCTAACAAATAGAAAACTGAATAGAAAATCTTTGTTAAACACAAATAAAAATGTTAACAACTCTGTTTTTTGTTAGGACGATACAACGATACAACAGATAGCACACCCCTTATGAACAACCTAATTATTTTGAATGTAGTTAACAAAAATTTAAGCCTTTAGTTAAAACCCACCGCAAACATTTAATATGGGGAGTATGAAAAAAAGCTATAGATTATTGTTGTGGAGCCAACAATAACAACAATTTTAATAATTTTTGGATTGCATGTGTTTGAAAAGTAGCACATGGGTATTTCACATTAAACATTACCTTTAATACATGTACGCCTACAACAGTTAGAACTATCATAAATGATGCAATTAAGAAAAGTAAATTGTACAGCAAAAAGCTTTCTAAAGCTTTAACTAAAATACCCAGGAAAATTTTTTACAATCGGTAGCCAACCACACCCATTCTACAACTGGTTCCACTGCAATCGATTCCATGGAACTGGTTCCGGAACCAGTTCCTGGGATCCTATATGGAAGGTGTGGGTGACGTAGAATCAGTTCCAGAACTAGTTCCAGAACTGATTCTAGAGCAACCGGTTCCACTTTGGAGCCATAGAAGGGGTTGTTTTTGGGACAATTTCAAACAAAAAGAATCGGTGTTAGAATCGACAGTAGAAGGGGTTGTGAATGAAAAGTAGCTATTGTACAACCGATTCTTTGGAACAGAAAATTTTCCTGGGTATTTAATATGATGACCATAATCTCGATCTAAAAAAGAAAACAATTTACCAAGAGGAATAAAATATACATGTTTTTGTGCAATATTTTTAGAGGATTTCATATTACTTACAAATGTAATCGCAAACACCCACTCCAATGATGCAGGTAAACGTTTTTCAAAACAAACTGCCAAAATATTTGCAGATATAATGCAAATAAATGCTATTACGGCTCCAGCTAACATCCAATCATTGGTAAACAAATTAAAAGATTCTCTGTCGAATATAAAAATTTACACATAGATTTGATATCAGAAAGAATTTAAACTGCCCAGTAAACTAAACTAAAAAGTGAATGATAAATTCTTACAAATTCAGTAAAAGACACCATTGAACTGATGAAACCAGCACAAATATTATGGCTAAAATATAAATTTTAGCCACTTTATTTGAAAATGAAAGCTCATGTTCACGAGATTCCATTTAATTTTTTTAATAACGTCGAATTTTGTAATAATTTTTGTTAAACAGCAATAAGAATTTGATAAACAAATTGAAACGATAATTTCAGAAATATTTACATTAGTTTTTGTCATCTATAAAGGAACATTTACACGGTATAAAAATCTTGAGAATTGATTTTCATCTCTAGTCGTAATTTTTATCGCAAAAGCACCATCTCTGATTTGAGTATGTTGCAAGGCACATAATAGAACGAATGCTTTCTCAGTGATAGAGAGTCCCCCAATCTCTTTACTCTTTGGTCACAAGTAGGAATAGGCACCACAATGTGAAGTACACGAAATTGATTACATTGTGGTAGTTTTGATTTTGTTTAGCAAGTTCGCACGCACCCTTAATATATTTTTGATATATTCTATATTTAGTATATTTTTTATCAAACCTCATTATCGTCTGTGAACCACATTTTAAATGGAGAAACAATTATCTATTGAAATCCTAGAATATCCCAAACATACAAATACCTTTGCCATACCTAATGATCCGGCCTTAAGATTGGCGTATGAGGTTTATAAACCTTCAGCTCATACTAGGCGATTACTTAGCGAACAGGGACGTTTTGTATACCCAGAGATATTTACAGAAAATCCTATTCTTGGCACGCTAGTAGATATATGTGTGCGAGCTTTAGCACTGAGATTTGGCCCTGATCCACTGCCTATTATAGCCAATAAGCCATTGTTGTTGCAAGTTCACTATGATGCCTTGGATGTAGATATGCCCTTAGAGAAATGTTGGCACATTAAAGAGGAAAGGTTTTGGAAAAGATTGGTGTTAAATAAACATCCCGATAAATCATTAGTTTTTAAAAGAGATTTAAATTGGAAAAATCTAGGAGTCTCCCTTAAATATGTCGAACGTGTAGAAGAATGTGCGGCCGAATATTGGCCCGAGGATGATATGAAAATTTTGGCTGTAAAAATTAAAGATTTTGTTAAAGAAATGCATATAAAGCGTTTGCAATCATTGAAAGAACGTTCATTTGAGAAATATTTTCGTTCGGAATCAGAGTCATCCTCAACCGAAGAAGACAATAAAGAAAGTAGTACTGAAGATATAGAATCATCAGTAGCTACATCAGAGGAAGAAGAAGAACAAGTGAAAAAACTAGAGGAAGAAAAAACGGAATGTCAGCTAGAATTACAAAAACAATTAATTGAGAAAAAAACTCAACGTAAGAAAGCTCGACAAGAATTAAGAGAGGCAAAACAAAAAGCAAAAGAGGCCAAAGAAAACAAACTTAAGAGACGAGAAGCAAGGCAAGCTAAACAAGTAACTACCGACGAAAAGCCTAAAAAGAAAAGGATAAAGAATCCTAAAAGCTTTTTTGCCATTGAAATTTCAGAAAGTGAAGATGATGGCGAAAATAAAATAATCGATAAACGCAATAAGCAACTATATTTAAAACATATAAAACGTTATGACTATCCGGCAGAGCATTGCCATCATATTGATTTGAGATTTATGCAATATTTTACAAATCTAGAAATGTTTATTATAGAATTTTTAGGGCCCATACAAAATCGCAATTATCACAATAGGCACTATAATTTCTCACACGAGGACATTAAAAGATTGGCCACGTAAGTAGATAACCGATTTTTAAATACTATGACTTACCCTTTCTTTAACCCTTTTTAGAGGCATAACATGTTTGCCCAAACTACGTATATTTCGTTTACGTAATAGCCGTATGGATACTGAAAAACTTACTACTATATGTCGTGCTCTCAGTACTTTAGAAAACTTGGAAATTATAGACTTTGGTTATGATAATTTGTCGGATGATTGTGCCTTAGCTTTTACCGAACTTTTCGAGACCACCACATCACTTAGGAATTTAGAATTGGAATCTAATTATTTTGGAGAAAAAGTATTACTTCAAATAGGTAAATCTTTACAAAGCTATGAAAGCAATCAGCTCGAATATTTGGGATTAGCACGTAATCCTATAAACGATGATGCTTTACATGCCTTGGTATCTCATATCATTGGTACCAAACACATAGCAAATTTAAATCTAAAAGGTGCTAAAAATTTATCCGAAATTGGTTTGTCATGTTGTATTGCCCACGAACTTTTATCTAAACATCCGGTTATTCGTAAGCTAGATTTATGCGCTGTAAAAGTATCCCTGTATGCAGCTGATGAAATAGTCAAGGCTATGGAAAAGAACAAGAAAATAATGGAATTTAATTACCTTGGTTGTGATTTTGATGAAGAGTCGGAAAGGGATATAAATGTTATACTTAAACGTAATCGATATATTGCAGAAAATCCTTATCTAGGAGATCAAAATATTACTAGCGAGGAAATTGAGACTTGGCTAAATCGAACCAAGTAAGTGTATTCGTCAGTAGAAATTTAATGATATTTTAGTGATTAAAAAAGCGTGATGCGAATGCATGTGGTATAGACAGACACCTGATCAGAGCATGGTCACTTTGATTGCACAGAAATGCATACACTCAAAAAGGTTTGTTGGTAAAATCTACTGAAAATGGCAGTTAAAACAAAGGTATATGCAGTTAAAAAGGCGACTTTTAATATACAATAACTATAAATGTAGTTATTTCTAACCGTTGAAAAATAATTGACAAATGCATTACAAACAACTAACAATGTCGTAAAATAAACTGACAAATTTTGACCACAAAAATCTTTAAAAAATTACTGTTTTTTACAGTTTTTACAGGTCTCATACTGTAGGGTTAATGTTATTAAACAAAAGAAAATGTCAAAAAAGTGTATGTTAAACAACAACAAATTTTTGTTAACTCTTAAATATGCAGTATGATACCAACCATAAAAGTGTATTTTAATAAAAAAAAAGCAATTTTTTCTTTCCATTATGAAACAAATATATTATTATTTCATCATACTTCAAATTTGAAATAAAAATTCTAAACCATTCTCCAGTTATTACATTTTTATTCATTTGAGATACAATTTACAATAATAACTAGGGTAAGGAATTCCATGCAAATTAATGTTTTTTCTAGGGCTATGTATTTATCCGAATCATCAAATTTAGAACAAAGTAATATCGATTTGTGATTGCATATTTTGACAAAAATGCATGTTTTTGCATATTTCCACTTAAATGTGTACTTGGCCTCAAAAAATTAGCAGTTTTTTTGGAGCGGAATCCATATGTTGCCAGAAAAATGGTCATAGCTAACGATGGCCAATACTTTGAATAAATTTATATTTTACCAATGTTTCATAATAAATGCCAAAAATTTGCCAAAAATCCCCCATTTTTAAATTAAACACCCAATAAATGCATATATGCATATTAGGGCGGGTCAATTTTTGTGACAAGAAATCGTAGGGGGGGGGGAAATTATTCTACGAAGAATTCTAAGCAACTTTGCCCTAAAATTGTTTTAAGTAGTGCTTTATGAGTTTAAATAATGAGTTTTATTAATTATACCCTGAACCACTATTTGGACAGGGTATAATAAGTTTGTGCTTATGTTTGTAATTCCAAAAAATATTGGAACTAGACCCATCTTTAAGTATCCCGATTGATTCAGAATAACATTTTGTTTCGATGTAACGATATACGTCTGTCCGTCCGTCCGTCTGTCTGTCCATATATTCTTGTGCGCACGGTACAAATCGCAAATATTAAGATATTTTTACAAAATTACTCTGACTTATTTTGGCCCAGGAACAAACCCATTTGATTTTGGTTAAAATCGGTGCATGGTTAGACCTAGTGCCTATATAAAGGGTCGCAAAGACGAAGATATTTTAATGAAATTTGGTACACGGATTCAAATGGGCTGATGAATAAAGCCTACTGATTTTACATGGAATCGGTCCATGTTTAGATCTAGTCCCCGTATAAAGGTCCCCTAAAAATGAGCATATTCGCAAGCCAAAGGTCGCAAATATTAAGATACTTTGATAAAATATGGTACACAGACTTATAGCAGCCCAAGGACGAAGCCAATTGGCTTTCAACCAGACTACTGTAAGGTATCGTATAGTCGTCATGCCCGAATATATGATATCCTACAACAGTCTGGTTGAAAGCCAACTAATGTTTTGATCTGAAATTTGAATGGCTTGAAATGGACTTGTGTCAAAATTTGTCTATAAAACGATAAAAGTTTAGAAAAACGGTAAGAAATTTAGATTTTATCTAATGTTAGATGTATTTAAGAGAAAATCGGAAATATAGTCCATATGGGAGATAGGTTAAAATATGGACCGATAATATCTAAAATCAACAGGCTTTGTCCTTGGCCCCATGTGTATCAACGTACCAAATTTCATTAAAATATCTTCGTATTTGCGAGCTGTAGCATGCGAAAAATCAATTTTTGGGTGAACTTTATATGGGCACAAGGTGTATCCGTGGACCGATTTTAACCGTAATACATAGCCTTCTTCTTTGGGACAATATAAGTCGGTGTACCAAATTTCATTAAAATATCTTAATATTTGCGAACTATAGAGTGCGGAGATCAAATTTTTGGGGGACCTTTTTACAAGCACTAGATCTAAAAATTTACCAATTCCAAAACAAATCAATAAGCTTTTCCGTAGGCCCATGTGAATCAGCGTACCTAATTTCATTAAAATTTATTCATATTTAAGACCTGTAGCGTGCGAGAAAGTAAGTTTTGGGAGAAACCTTTATATGGACACTAGGTCTAAACACTGAACGATTTGAACCATAATCAATAGGTTTCGAAGTTGGGCAGATACAATATAAGTCGATGCACCGAATTACATTAAAATATCCGATTTCAACCAATATTGACTGATTTCAACCAAATTCAATGTGCTTCGTCACTGGGATGATATTAGTCAGTATACCAAATTTCATCAAAATATCTTAACATTTCCAACCTGTCGCGTGCGTGCATTTTTAGGCTGATTTATGTCATCTGCTTAGCAGTTAATCAAAAATATAAATATTTAGAGATTTTTTTCTTATAATAAAGAAAGCCGATGAAGACTCTTATCTAAAAAGTCCAAAACTCTTATCCTCGTTCACAATACTTACATGTTAACGCAAATTTTACACAAACATTGCAGTAAGGTACTACTCAGAACATATTTTGAAATTTCCGCAAGCTCGAAATCCATTTTAGACCTATGGTTTCTAGAGCAAAGTTGCTTAGAATTCTTCGTAGAATCATTTCCCCCCCCCCCCTCCCTTCGATTTTTTATTATTTTTGCCTCCATACAAATTGACCCGCCCTAATGCGTATGTTTTCAAATGCATGGACTTCCGAGCCCTAGTACGAACTCATTCGTTAAGCATTAAAGTCAAAGTTTACATTATCTGATTTTGTATCTGAGTCTACGTCTGACAAATCAAATTAAAAATCCTAAGAAATGGTGTGATTTTCAAAAAAATCTTGTATATTTGTTTATGTTATCCAATGCAATCAGATGAAAACAGCTGTTACCATCAGATTCTCATAATTTTATGAAATATTTCAAAAGTAATCTGACTGTCAAATTTTAGTTTGATTTTCTGTACGTATCGTATAAAATGTGTTTATACTATAGGATTTTGACTATCTGACTTTTTTGACAGATCCTGTGACTGTGAATGTAAACCCCACTTTATCACTATGTGCCACATTTTCTATCCCGTATTTCCTTAGGGCACATTTACATTAACTACTAATGTGAATAATTTAAGCATATTAGCGGTGTTTTTTGCTCTATCTCTAGAAGTTTTCTCTCTCGTGTAGATGTGCCTTTACAAATATACAATAATATGTATTTTCCACAAAAAAAGCCAATACAAAATCAACAGTTCCTAAATGTTCCTCGCTTTCAAATCTTTGATTTAAAGTGATTATGAATTATTCATTCACTGATTCATAAAATTAATAAAATTGTATACGAGTTGATTTTTTTTCAAGTAAATTAAGATATATTTTACTTAATTTTATCGAGTTACTCGATTAATCTACCAAAATTATTCAAGTTATTCGTTAATCGAAATTGGCCACTTGAAATTCCTCGAAAGAAATTTATCGATTAATCGAGTAACGGTTTACTTATTGAAAACCCTAATAGGTACGATATATAAATTGGTGGCAAATTGAATAGGAACGATTTAAGTTTTTCCTAATTTTATATTCGTTGCCTTTATTTTCAAAGACCAAAATAGTGTCTAAATTCGCCCCGAAAGGCGAATAGGTAGTCTAGAATATTGTGCAGAATTTTAACGTAACGTCTGTTTTTTTATTTTGTCACTTGTGAGTGAGCGTCGCTTTTAATGTTGCTAACTTTATTTTAAAATCGCTAAAAACAAATAAAATTTTTTCATGTTTAAGGCATTGTCATTTTAAGTCTGGCGACCATTTCTAGATAAAGTTAATGCAAATCTTAAGGAAATTTTGTAGGATTTCCAAAAATATACAGTTTGTACAGATCCGATCAGTACTTGCTAAATTTTACTATGTAATTTGATAAAAGGTCGGTATCGTTAATTTTTCATTTAAATCCCACTTAAAACAAGTGACAAAATAATAATGACAAATTAATAGTGACAAATTCTGCACAATATTCTAGACTATCTATTCGTCTTTCGGGGCGAATTTAGCCACTATTTTCATTTTAAAAATAGAGACAACGACAATAAAATTTAAAAAAAATTTAATCGTTCCTATTAAATTTGCCACCACATATATATTATATATGTAAAATTATATTTTTTCTTTCTTTTATGCTTATCAACTAAGAAATCCTATTTTATTAAAAGTCCTTGCTGAAAGAGAAAAAAGTAGTCAATGTTTGGAAAATCGTCCAGAAGAATATATACCATCACCATTGCCATCGTTGGCTCCTAGCCAAGGATCGTTGAATATAATATCTCAAATGTATGAACAGCGATTAACAGCATATTCCAGTTTCGACGTTAGAGTTAAACAAGCACCTCAAGGACCGTTTGTTTATACTGCCGATCAATTTGATGAAAAACAGTTTTTGGAACATGTATACCAACCTGGACCAGATGAACGTTATTATTATTTTCAAATGCGTAAAAGAAAATATATGTTAAGAGATAACATTAAAAATATTTCGATGATATGAAATAAAGTAATGGGATAAACAATTTTGATTCAAATTTTATGGATAACAAATTCGTGTAATCGATAACAAAATTTCTATAGTAACTTATTGTTTTTTTTTGTGCAAGAATACTTTTAACACCCAGTTTATGTTTATTTGTGCTTTTTTGTGATAAAACAAAATAGAAATTGAAATTATTATAAAAATAAATGAAAACAAATATATGTTTCTAAATTATAACAAAATACGTCAGTTCTTTTACATTTTTGCCAATTTTAGTTTAAATAATTACAATAAAGAAAAAAACTAAAAGAAATTGTTAAAATAATTGTAACTTTTGTAATTTTCCAAAATATATTTGTGATTTCTTTTTAAATATATACAAGAAAAGCCTATATTAGCAATATAGTAAATTAGAATGACTTCAAAGAAGAAAGTTGAAGTTCATGTTGCGGCAATTCATGCACCAGGAGGAGGAGCATTTGGTGACAAAGGCAGCAGGCTGAAAGGAAAAACGGTTAGTACCTACTGTAACTTTTATTTTGGTTGATATTAGAGATGGGCATGTGAACAGAATTTTGCATGATTCACGTGAATCATGCGTGATTGTGAGTGGAATATTAATTTAATCACGTAAACGTGATTGAGTGTGCGTGAGATGAATTTTACAAAATTTTGTTTAGCTTTTAATAAATATTTCCCTTAATTCTTTTCGCCGATTTTATATTTTTGGTTTTAAAATACAAAACAAATGGCAAAATTAGTTTAACGTAAATAATTTACCTTAATTTTTGTATCTTATTTTTTCCGGTAAGATTTTATTTCACAAATTTCAGTGATTCATGTGAATCACGCGTGATTGTGAGTAAAATTTGAAATTATGTGAGCGTGAGTGAGTGTGAGTACACCCTAAAAATTACATAGTTGCTGATCACTATTTTTTCAACTATGTCATAGGTGAAATAAGCCTTACTATAACATAGTTAATAGACAGTAGTGGAAGTCAACTAAGTTTTTAAAAATATACAAATTAACTATGTGGGAAGTTACTGATAATGATTTCATAGTGGAAAATTAATTTTATAAAACGTAATAGATAACTACTTTGAATATCAAATCGTAAACCACCGATTTAAAATGTTTAGCTTACAAAAGTCATTTTAGAAATGTACTCATATTGTTTATTTTCGAGTTGCGGGGTGAGGGTACTTTAAGAATAAATTTTGTAGATATTTATTTTTAGGTTTTGTTTATATTTATATTTCCTTAAATTTACATGTATTGTGTATAGGGTATTCAATTAATCGGCTTTTTATTTTAATCGATTAATCGTTCAAATAATTATTCGGGTTTTTTTTTTTAACCGGTTAATCGAACAAAATTTTAAAATTAATCGATTAATCGAAAAAATTTCTGTAAAATAACATACATACATACAAACATACACTTGTTGTACTTTTAATAATTTTATTTAAAAAAAGAAACAAATATAAATTCAGTAACTCTTCTGAAATTCATGAAAATAAGAAAAAGGTAATAATTGAGATCAGACTTTATCAATATTTTTATTTTTCTGTCCCCTCTTTCACATATTCAAATTGTATCCAAATCGGGGAGAACCGCGCCGCAATTAGTTAAAGAGTTAAAAAAGAATATAAGACCCCGTACATTAATTTGTATCTTTTCCTATGCATTGAATACATAAAAAACGCAAATGTAGAGAGGAATTTTGTTGAGAATTTATTTTCCATCTACGTTTTTGTAACTCCATCCCTTTATTCTATTTTATTAATTCAGAGTGCTCACTAAACAAACTTTAATACATTGAGCATTAACTATAATTAATAATTCCAATAATCAGTAATAATAATAATTATTAATGCTTTCGTTTTAATATCAATGTTTAAAAAGTCGTAAAAAATAATTAAAAATTTATTATACGTAAATAGATACTACTACTATATTAGATAAGTCACAACAAGAGAGTAGTAATTTGGAAGATGACAAAGCTAACTGTGATAATTTTATGTTGTTTTTGTTATTTTCTTCTTTGGGATTTAAGATGTTTATTAACGCTCCTACTTGAAAACATAAAATTCTCATTGAGTTGAAGCTAACAAATATTTCTAGAAATTCTAAAAGTCGTCCCTTGATTATATTTTTAGGCCAGAATGAAATCATGATAGGTACAAGCCTACAGCAAATTATTTATCATGATTTTAATAAATTGAGATTTTAGCATATTTACTTTAATAGAAAATTTATATTTTTTAACCTTTTTCGTAATTTTCTACCAATTTCGATTAATCGATTAATCGTGTGAAATTATTCGAATTATTCGTTATTCGAAATTTGAACATTTTAATTTATTCGAACAATTTCTAAGCAAAATTGTTCGATTAATCGAATAACGATTAATCGACTGAATACCCTAATTGTGTATCATTATTTTCTTCTTGAATCGTACTTGCGGCGTAGATTACTCCATTTTGAATGAACCTTAAAAATTAGATGGAATACTTTTTGATGTCGCAATTTGATATTTCTACAAAATCAATAATATTTTTCATTTTATATCTTTACCGAGTATATACTTTTTGTTTCACATTAACTATCCGCGTTCCATTGACTGTCAGTATTTGTCGATAGTATCCAATTTCTTGTGTTACTAAAAAACCTTGTCTTTAGTCGCCGTGCTTAATTCAACTGCAAATTTTTTAAAAATGTTTATTACTTTTTAATGAAACTATGCTAAAAATAAGTTTTGTAATATTTGATCCCCAAGATTTTTATGAGTTTTTTTGTGTATTTTTGATATTTAATTTTGTCACGACATCAAAGTTGTTATATTTGCCTGCATATGGAAAACTTAAAACCAAATTTTCTACACTGAAAATAATGTAACTTCATATATATTTTGAAGCTGCATTTACAATAAAGTGATATTCTTTTTGTGATATGTACTTTTATGAAGTGATATACTTTTGTAATATTAACAAAATTAACTGTAAAAAACAGTAAAAACAGTTTTTACTTATTTTGTCAGTTGTTTTAAAATTTTTATGGTAAAAATTTTTCAGCTAATTTTACGAAATTTTTAGTTATTTTTAATGCATTTGTTAATTATGTTTCAACAGTTAAAAATAACAAAATTTTTTGTTATTTGTTGCCTTTTTAATTGCAGATACCTCAACCTCTTTCAAGTTATTAAGATTTAAAAATAGTCGAAAGTTTCACTAGTATATTATACTGCTCCAATCTGAGACTTTTTCGACAAGCAGATAAATCTAATTAGGGTTTTTTGAGTCCAGTGGTACTAGTCGTTTTTCTAGGTTAGCTCTAAAAAAAGATATTTGAATTTGCAAGGACCCAAAAAACTCAGAATGATAACACCATATTTTACGTTTATATCCATACAAAATTACACATTTAAATGCGAATTTTAAAACAATTTAGCAAAGCAATGAAATATAGCAACCATTTTGTATAGAAAATGTCGAAGTGTCCTTACATTTTCACTCAAAGCATTTGAAGCGTTGAACTGATATTGATAACACAGTGCAACAACCAACATCGGAATGGAATGAAACCAAAAGCAAATGAAAGTTTACATTTTACATAACAAAACCCTCAAGGGTTTTTTTAGTTTAGTGCGACATTTTTTACACGCTTTCGAAGTTGGTGATTTTGGAACGCTGTCTAACAAGAAAAAATCATCAAAAATTTGATAAAATAATGCTTATTTATTTTTATTATCCTGGAAAGTTGTGGTATATTACTGTTTTTGAGGTCGAGGAATTCATTTTTGATATTTATTTAAAACTCACGCTATATGACGCTGCCATACAAATTTTGCTCTTTCTTGTAGATTGTCATAGAAAAAAACGGTGTTTTTACTTTTTTTGAGGCTAAAAAATAAATTTTTGATGTTGGTTCACTATATAACATATTTCTAATGATATTACGAAGTGCATTTTATTATTCTCAGAACGTTACTATTACATTCCGATTCGGAAAGTTCGATTTTGTATCACTGTGTAATTTATAACTTAAAGTTGCTTAGGGGAATAAAAATAATAATGGTCGAGAAATTCGAAAATCGAGTTTTTTGGTGTCTTTGGAACCATAATATTGAGATTCAAATATCTTTTTTTAAGAGCTAATCTAGAAAAACGACTAGACCCCTAGCGTATTCCAATTAGGTTTACCCACCCCGTCTTTTAGATTTTTAACTAGCACAGTGTTATCTGAAATAAAAATACTTTGTATCGTCTTAATTTTTTTTGTCAGTGTATTCGAAATATACAAATTATGAAGGCATTAAGTAAGGTGCATACAATAAAACGACCAAAATAATTTTAAACTTTGCATTCAATACTTGCAATAACCCAGTGAACAAAATTTCCAATATCGAGGGCTTATATTCAATAGGGGCTATCTGACGTTTTAAAGAAAATGAGTTTTTGATGGCAAACACTTTAGTTGTACGGCTGTATTTTCGCTCATACCTATCAACGTTAGTTATTTAAAGCAAATATACGTTTAACCGATTAAACTATAAAAAAATTTTAAACAGTAAATAATTCTTAGTTATTTCAATAAAAAAAGTTTGTAGTTGCAATAGAATACTTGGGAGTTTTTAATCGGAATGGAAAATTTATTAGTTCACTAATGGCAAATCGAAAAAATTTCGTAACTATAGTAATATATGTAAGTATTTAATACTAATGAAATTTTCTGGCATTATCATTTGTCCTACTATTGCTAATGAAATCGCTCTAATGTCATAAAAACCTATTACAGCAAGAAGATTACAAAAAGAGGAAACATTCTTATTGAAAAATAAATTGCTCATGTATTAATTAATTCTCTCACAAGGAGAGTATCTTTCTGCTCTGAGATAATTATCTACATGATAGTACTGATTTTTTGCATAAATCCCATGAAGTTTCACTGAAACTCCTCCATTGAAACTTTTCATTGAATTAATGGAATTTTTCATGAAATGTGAAAATTTTTATTTATTAAGTTTCATACATTTAATGAAAAAGTTTCATTAAAACTAGATTCATACAATATATGAAGCTTTTTCATCAAATTTAAGAAATTTTTCATTTACATTGTGAAAAAATTTTATTAGTTTACTGAAAAATTTCATTTCATTAAATTCTCTTCGTGTGGGTACCTGCAGATTTCCATAAAATTTGAATATATGATAGAGGGGACAACCTATCGGTCCAAATTGATATTTAAGGGTTAAAAATGTCCGAAACTTTTTAATATTTTAGGTACGCCCTTTAATATACCTTTCATATGATGCCCGATATGTATACATTTCCTTGGAACAAGCATGAAAAAAATGGAAAAAACTAATAACGGAGATATTTTTTATTCCACTTTTTAATCCTCAAATATGAGATTGGGCCGCTAAAAACGTGAACATGCTTATTTTTTCTATCACCTCTATCACATATCCAAATTTTTTAAATCTGATGGAAGACTGATACGGAGACCTTCTTTGTTAATTTTATGTGGCATTTATAAGTTACTTGTATGCATCGTTTTAATTAGTATAAGAAAGGGTGTAATAACAACTTTAATATTGCATGTTTTATAAATGTTTTCCTAACTCTATTAGTTAACATAGATAATTAACTGAATTATATTTTAATATTTGGTTTGAGTGCTGGTGTTACATTAACATAATTATTATGTTTACATATATTTATAGCATTATATATTGTACATTATGCCATTTATATTTAAATTTATTTATAAAACACTCTGCTGGCAAGCACTTACACTAACTTATTTGCATGCATGAACAGGAAACGTTATTGATATTGTTTTTCTTTTTTTGTTCTTTGTTTAAATCTGGCACAAGCACGTCAAATATTTTTATATATATTAAGCGCATTTTTAATCATCTGGATTTAGAATTTTTCATACAAAACGTGGTTATATTAAATCCAAAAATAAATAAATAAATAAATAAATAAATAAATAAATAAATAAATAAATAAATAAATAAATAAATAAATAAATAAATAAATAAATAAATAAATAAATAAATAAATAAATAAATAAATAAATAAATAAATAAATAAATAAATAAATAAATAAATAAATAAATAAATAAATAAATAAATAAATAAATAAATAAATAAATAAATAAATAAATAAATAAATAAATAAATAAATAAATAAATAAATAAATAAATAAATAAATAAATAAATAAATAAATAAATAAATAAATAAATAAATAAATAAATAAATAAATAAATAAATAAATAAATAAATAAATAAATAAATAAATAAATAAATAAATAAATAAATAAATAAATAAATAAATAAATAAATAAATAAATAAATAAATAAATAAATAAATAAATAAATAAATAAATAAATAAATAAATAAATAAATAAATAAATAAATAAATAAATAAATAAATAAATAAATAAATAAATAAATAAATAAATAAATAAATAAATAAATAAATAAATAAATAAATAAATAAATAAATAAATAAATAAATAAATAAATAAATAAATAAATAAATAAATAAATAAATAAATAAATAAATAAATAAATAAATAAATAAATAAATAAATAAATAAATAAATAAATAAATAAATAAATAAATAAATAAATAAATAAATAAATAAATAAATAAATAAATAAATAAATAAATAAATAAATAAATAAATAAATAAATAAATAAATAAATAAATAAATAAATAAATAAATAAATAAATAAATAAATAAATAAATAAATAAATAAATAAATAAATAAATAAATAAATAAATAAATAAATAAATAAATAAATAAATAAATAAATAAATAAATAAATAAATAAATAAATAAATAAATAAATAAATAAATAAATAAATAAATAAATAAATAAATAAATAAATAAATAAATAAATAAATAAATAAATAAATAAATAAATAAATAAATAAATAAATAAATAAATAAATAAATAAATAAATAAATAAATAAATAAATAAATAGCCTATTAATTTAATGTCAGCAAAACTAGCAAACAAAAGGTTTTTCTTAAAATTTTTTGTATGAAATATGTTTAGAAAAAAAACTATACCTCACCAAATACATATTCTCCATCTTGGACATGGAGAAATAGCTGAAATCTAAATGGCAATTTTTCACTCTACTGTAAGTAATTTAATTAAATCCAATTAGTGAATATCAAATATTGCAGTGAAATATCTTAATTGTGTAAAAATATAAAAAATATAAATTGAAGTGATAAAACTGAAAAGGCAGATTGTGTATCGCTGTTTTATATAAAATATTATTAAAAATTAAAAGTTAAAGTAAAATCCTTCATTATTGAATTCGGTATTAAAAATTAGGGTGAAAGAAGTGTCGGATAGAAAATTCTTTTTGAAATAGGGAGAATCTAATCCCATCTGTTGAGCACTTTTTGAACTACTTTTTGGATTTATTAAATCCAAGTGATTAAAAAAAGCGGTTATTATTATAAACGATCCCAGTAAAATCTCAGTAATGGATTCTCATTACTAAAAACTAAGCAGGAGCAATAGAGTCTACTAAATATAATTTGGTGTCAAAACTTATTATTTTTATGAGACAAGGCCATTTTTGTAAGCAGGTATACACCCAGCGAAAAAATTATGTAGTACTTCAATAAGCATGACTATATTATTCACATCCAATAAGAGAATATGCAAAAATTAAATAATACAAATACAACAACATATCGAAACTTGACGTACAAGCTTAGTTTTCTACTACAGATTTGTTAAATTTACCGTGTTATCGGTTCTTCTCTATGACACGGACATGTTAAATTCATTGACGAAACGCCAAATTTGAACTACTTTTATTTTTGAGTTGTATTTTTTTAGCTGCTAAGTAGTAGTCCAAAATTTGATATTCTATAAATGAATTCAGCTTGTGGGTGGTAAATTTAACAAATTTTCAATAGACAATTATGCTTGTTTGTCAAGTTTCTATGTGTTGTTGTATTTGTATTATTTTATTTTTGCGTTTTCTTATTTCGAATATGGGGAAAAAATTCATGATTAAGCACCGTAAGTTGTTTGAGTTTCACGTGAAAAAACTGTTATACTCCATATAAAAAAAATTATTTTTCACGACAATCAGTTTCACGTGAAAATTGTGTAGAATTTGGTTTCACGCAAATTTAATGTACAAGAGTATTATTTTTCTTGGGAAAAAGTGACGTTTTGTGTTTATTGTGATTGTGTATTTGTTATAAAATAAAAAAAAATATTCATTTCTTTAAATTAAATTGCAATTTGAGGCATTTTAAGTTCGAGTGAAATTTTTCCACTTGAAAAACAACTTACGGTGCTTAAATGATGATCTTTTTTCGCAGTGCTTATTTGCATCACAAATTTCTACTTACACGCTGCATTGTAAACAAGTAAAAATTAGTAGTTACTAAAATAATATATTACAAAACCGGTTAAGGAAGTTGCAATATACCCTCAAATTTTCGAGATTAGGGGAAAAGAGTATTTTTGTGACTGACGCTTTTAATTGTAACTCAGTCATTTTTTAACCGATTTTGAATTTTTAAACGGTATTTAAAGAAACTTTCCTGGTATTTCCAAATATATATACTTTTTTTATATTATTAATTTAAATATGTAGAGATTTTTTTAATAACCAAAATTGAAAAATTGTCAACTGAAATTCCGATAATATCAACTGAAATTCAGAAAACAAAACATGGATTTTGATTAATGATTTCTCAATTTCAATTGATATTTCCTGAATTTCAATTAATATTTTCTGAATTTCAATTGATGTTTTCTGAATTTCAAATGATATTTTCTTAATTTCAAAAGATATTTTCTGAATTGCAAATGCAAAATCTGAATTTCAATTAATGTTTTCTGAATTTGAAAACGAAATTCTGAATTTCAATTGATGTTTTCTGAATTTCAAATGGAAATTCTAAATTTCAATTGATACACTTACATATATTCTGAATATCAATCGACACTTTCTGAATTATGAGTTATAAAAAGGTTAATTGCATAATACATAAATATATCCACTTATTTGGTAATGAAAGGTTTTGCTGGGAATTGCTATATTGAAGATAAATAGTTTATAAGAATATTCATATTGTATATTAAGGAAGGTATAAAATTCTGAAACAATTAAACCTTATAATAAAGGTGATGAAGCGGTATGTTTATTTACTTTGCTATTTGTAGAGATACAAAAATGAAATTGCAATGCACGCCATTTTCTGACGACTTTCGACATTTTCTTTAAAGTTAAAAAATTAACAGTAGAGCAAAATTGTACGATTTTTTTTTAATTTAATCGATTAGATCTAATCGAGTAAAAAGGTTAAAGTCGGGCATGCCGACTATACAATACCCTACACCAGTCTGGTTAAAAGCCAACTAAAGTTTGGATCCGAAATTCGAATGGGTTAAAATGGAACTTCTGTCAAAATTTTCTATAATGTGAGTCAGCGAACCAAATTTCATTAAAATATTTTAATATTTGCGACCTGCAGTTTGTAACCAAGCCAATTTTGGGGGGACCCTTATATGGGCACTAGTTCTAAACATGGACCGATGTTCACCAAAATCAATAGGCTTCGTCCTTGGGCCAACATAGGTCTATGTACCAAATTTCATCAAAATATCTTAATATTTGCGACCTGCAGCATATAAACAATATAATTTTGGGGGGACCCTTATATGGGCACTAGGTCTAAACATGGACCGATTTTAACCAAAATCAATAGGCGTCGTCCTTGGGCCGACATAAGTCGGTGTACCAAGTTTTATCAAAATATATTTATATTTGCGACCTGTAGAGTGCGCACAAGAATGAATGGACAGACAGACAGACGGACGGACGGACAGACGGACATCGTTATATCGAAATAAAAAAAATTCTGAGTCGATCGGTATACTATGGGTCTGGGACCAATATTTTTTGGTGTTACAAACATCAGCACAAACTTATAATACCTTGACCACATAGTGGTGTAGGGTATAGTGACCACATAGTGGTGTAGGGTATAAAAATTAATATTTTTTAAAGCGAAAATATGTGCTACGAAATAACCCTCAATGAAATAAAGGCTGAAAATAAATTTCATAATGAAATAACCCCCTTTGTTAGAATTTGAAATTGGGTTTTGATCATGTTTCGCAGAGCCATTTCATCTGAAATAGAAATTTCTCTGTTCAAATTCATAATATTCGCTTTTTATTTATTATTATGATGATAAAAACCGCGCGATTTATTTTAACAAAATCAAATTTTTGCCCGAAGCACATTTTTCAACTACACCATTTCCAATTGTATTTCAGAAATTATCATTTTATTTCAGAAGTTATCAATTGTATTTCAGATTTATCAATTGTATTTCAGAAATAATCGATTGAATTTCAGTTTTATCAATTGTATTTCAGGAATCATCAATTGTATTTCATAAATTATCAATTGTATTTCAGAAACTACCAATTGTATTTCAGAAATTATCAATTGTATTTAAGAATTCGTCAACTGTATTTCAGAAATTATCAAATGTATTTTAGAAATTATCAATTGTATTTCAGAAATTATCAATTGAATTTCAGAAATTATCAATTGTATTTCAGAAATTATCAATTGTATTTCATAATTTTTTCATAATGAAATAATTCCAACATTTAAAAATTAAATAAAACCCCAAAAATTAAATTACCGTCAAACATTTTAACCTCATTTCTTGGATGTTATTTAATTTTTACCTTTGGGATTATTTCATGGGGGTTATCCGTAGCGCTGATAAATATGTACATCTGCGATAATGTTTTTAAGAGCAATTTTCCAAATTTTAAAAATTTTTAAAAGAGGAAATTTAAGGTTGCACGCGAGAAATTAAAAAAAAATTCTCCGTTTCTGGCACGCAGCGAAAAAAGTCTTGCCACCCCTGGTCTATAGATTATAATATGTAAGTTTGACATTTCAATCACAAATATCTCCGTACAAAGAGTCAAAAATTTGTTTTTTTATAGAATATCTTCGAAAATAGGACATGTCAATTTCTGGGACAAAAAATCGTAGGGGGGGGGGGGGAAATAGAGTTTGCTGTTCGGTTTTAACCGAAACCGAAATCGCGGTTTTCGAGGCCTCAAAACCGAAACCGGAAACCGACAAAAATAAGTCGGTTTTTAGCAAATACTTAAAGCAATTAAAATAATTAATTAAATTACATATTATTGAGGCTAGAATTTCGAAAAGGGTTCATCTCTTATTTTAAAAAATTCTGTATTTAATTATAATGAACAATTTCTCCATTAAATATTACTTTAAAATTTTTTTCTTTTTACTACTACAGATAATATAAGCTGAGGATTATAATTTTAGTAAAAAATTTCACCAAAAGTAATGTAGTTTAAGAGATATTGAGTTTCACGCATTCAGTCCAGATTTTCACCGCCTATTTTTCAAAAAGTTTTATTTCGTAGTCCGCGAAACTTATTGTATAAAATTTCAACTTTATATTGTTTTAAACAAATTGCTAAATTCCAAATTTAAACTCTTTAAATACATTTTAATCTGCCGAAAAAAGAATAAAAAATTTTAACTTATAACGGTTTCCGCGTTTTTTTCCTCGAGTGAGAAATTCAATCGAATTCTAATAAATATCTTGAATGTATTAAAATATTTAATTGTTATACATACATATTAAATTATTTTAAAACAATTCTATTAATATCACAAGAAAACCGAAAAATAACCGAAACCGCGGTTTTTATAATTTTGAAAAACCGAAACCGCGGTTTTCAAATTTTTCGGTTTTTAGCAAACTCTAGGGGGAAATGATTCTACGAAGAATTCTAAGCAACTTTGCCCTAGAAACCATAGATCTAAAATGGATTTCGAGCTTGCGGAAATTCAAAAATATGTTGTGAGTGGTGCTTTATGAGTTTGAATAATGAGTTTTATTAATTATACCCTACACCAGTACATGGACAGGATATAATAAGTTTGTGCTGATGTTTATTATTCCAAAAAATATTGAAACTAGCCACCTTTAAGTATACCGATTGATCCGAAATAACATTTTGTTTCGATACAACGATATCCGTCTGTCCGTCCGTCTGTCTGTATATCCACATATTTTTGTGCGCATGGTAAAAGTCGCAAATATTAAGATATTTCTACAAAATTAGGTATACCGACTAATTTCGACCCAAGGACAAAGCCTATTGATTTTGGTTCAAATCGTTCCATGGTTAGACCTAATGCTTACATAAAGGTTCCCCCAAAATTATATTGTTTGCACACTACAGGTCGCAAATACGAAGATATTAGACCATGTTTAGACCTAGTGCCCAAAAATAGGCATATTCGTTCGCTGAAGTTCGCAAATATTAAAATACTTTGATAAAATTTGGTACACAGACTTATACCGTATGATGATACCCTACACCAGTCTGAAATGTTTTGATCTGAAATTCGAATGGCTTGACATGAACTTGTGCCAAAATTTGTCTATAAAATTAAAAAAAAATTAGAAAAACGGTAAGAAATTTTGATTTCATCTAAAGTTAGATGTATTTAAGATAAAATCGGAAATATAGTCCATATGGGCGATAGGTTCAAATATGGACCGATCCTATTTAGAAATAATGGGCTTTGTTCTTGGGCCCATATGAGTCAACGTACCAAATTTCATTAAAATAACTTCGTATTTGCGACCTGTATCATGCGAAAAATCAATTTTTGGGTGACCTTTATCAGTGCCTATATATGTATCCATGGATCGATTTTAATCATAATGCATAGGCTTCTTTCTTGGGCCAATATAAGTCGGTGCACGAAATTTCATCACAATATCTTAATATGTGCGAATTGTAGCATGCGGATATGCAAACTTTTGGGGGACATTTATACAAGCACTAAGCCTAAAAATTTACCAATTGTAAAAACAATCAATAGGCTTTGTCCGTATGCCCATGTGAATTAGCGTACCTAATTTCATAAACATATATTCGTATTTGGACCTGTAGTATGCAAAAAAAACAATTTTGGGAGGAATCTTAATATGGGCACTAGGTCTAAGCATGGACCAATATTAACCATAATCAACAGATATAAGTCGATGAGCCGAATTTAATTATCTTCTCAAAAATACCAATTTTGGGGGTACTTTATATGGGCACTAAGTCCAAACGTGGACCGATTTCAACCAAAATTAATATGCTTCGTCCCTGGGATATATAAGTCGGTATACCGAATTTTATCAAAATATCTTAATATTTCCAACCTGTAGCGTGCGCTAATTTTTAGGCTGATTTATGTCATCAGCTTAGCAGTTTAGTCAAAAATAAAAAAAAAATTAAGATTTCTTTTCTTATAATAAGGAAAGCCGATGAAGACTTCTATCTAAAAATTCCAGGACTATTATCCTGGTTAACAATACTTACATGATAACGCAAATTTTACACAAACGTTGCAGTGAAGCACTACTAACAACATATTTTTGAATTTCCGCAAGCTCGAAATCCATTTTAGACCTATGGTTTCTAGGGCAAAGTTGCTTAGAACTCTTCGTAGAACCATTTCCCCCCTACGATCTTTCATTTTTTTTGCATCCATACAAATTGACCCGCCCTAATGTATATACTGGACGCGCCTCTAATTACAAAAACTAAAAAAAGACCTTTGAAAAAAAATTGTAAGTTACAAAAAATATCACAATTTTTTTTTTTTGGATTTACAGTTTCCATTATTGGTGCGTTTTAAAAAAATTTTTTTTGTATTTTCCAAAAAGGCATGAGAAAGATATTTAAAAATTTTGTAAATTTTTTCTGCGTATATATAATTGCCTGTAAACGTGGATTATTGGCACGGACCTGCGACTTAAGGTAACCCCACAAGAAAAAGTCTACCAGGGTCAATCACGCTTTGATCGTAAAATGGGAGCAATGCACTGATCGTCACAACAAAATACCCATTTCGATAATAAAGTATTTTCACTTGTCCCTCGACGCTGTAATCAGGCGCGGATCCAGGTTTCACTCAAGGGGGGGCTAAACATTTTTCGTATCTTATACGGTAGTCCTATCTATAGATATTTTATGAATTAGATGCAAGAAGGGTATAAGACTATCGTCCCAATCGCTATCGGATCGCACATGGAACCGGACATCGGACATTGGACAAAACAATTGAGTCAATTACGGTATGATGCCACGGTAGCACATACAAATATAAGGGAATTTTCGCAGAACAAAAAATTTAAAATGTGAATAAAGAGGCAAAAAAAATCTAAATTATGAGACAAAAATAAGAAAAATATTGGTAATATCAGAAATTAAAAAAGTGCAGTAATTTATGAAAATAAAGATTTTTTGAGAATGAAATTTGATCACTAATTTCTGCTTATTTTTTTTAATTTTCGATATTTGCATATTTTTTTTTTTCTTAATTCTAGCATTTTCTTTAATTTTTATTGTAATTTTTAAAATGTAAAAAAATGTGCCCTAAATTGTAAAATTTTTTGCAGTGCCTGTTATAGTTTTGTAAGAAAAGTTATTCCAAATCCTACAACTTTCATATCAAACCTAGAATATAAAAAATGTTTCAGCGTCAAAGGGTTTTTCGAATACAACAATTTTTCCTACTCTAATAGGTTTAATTTAGAAGAAGTGCTTAAGGGGCAGTTTTATAGTCAGAACTAGAGTCTTTAAAAATTTCTTATTTAAATAATATTTAAGAAAAAAAAAAAAACGATCTGAGAACAATATATATAAGAAAATATCAATCTTTGCTCTGACTATAAAACTGGGAATACTTATTGCAACTTTTAAATAAAAATATAATTTTACAAGAAGAATGTCCTAACATTTGAAAGGTTTTCATCTTGAAAAAATATATTCAATTTTACAAATGTAAACAACTAATGAGGAAACTATCCCGATGGGTTCCTTCCAACCCTAATTAAATTCGGATATGTGGCAGAGCTCTGCGGCAAACTACGCCATAAATCCAAGTCGCAACAAAACCTCCTACTATTACCCGGTAAGTTAAGATATGTAACCTCTTACTTTCATTATAAAACGTATTATTCTAGCAAGGGCATGTCAATCGCGGTAACTCCCTAAAAAAACACTCATTACCTCTACACAGAGAGAATTCTGCTCGACGAATTTTAATGAGATTTTTGATTAAACTTATGAAAAAAATGAAAAATTTCTTAGAATTGATGAAAAAGCTTCATATATTTTATGAAACTTTTTCATTGATACTTTTAATAAATATAATTTAAATTTTCACAACATTTTGCGAAAAATTCTATTCTATTCGATAATTCAATGAAAAAATTCAATGGACAAATTCCAATGAAACTTCATCGGTTTTATGCAAAAACTCATTAATATGCTGCAGATAATTCTCACAGTGTAGGTTAAAAGTAATAAGTTTTTTTCAATTTAAATATTTTTTTATTTCTGTATTAAATCAAAATTAACATATTTTTAATGCATATTTACAATTAACCAAAAAATAGTAGTTTTTAAAAACTACTTCTAGTTACTTGTCAAATTCAATACAAATTTTTAATCAAAATCTAAAAGTTTTTAAAAACACCAGTTTATTTCGAATAAAAAAAAACTTTTAAAACACTAGAAAATATGCAATTGATATTCAATTTGTCTGCAATTTGTTTGAAATAATACGAAAAAGCATTAAAAATATTTTATATGGGGTAATTTTTGCTTAGATGTGTGATTTCTTTATGAAAATATGAATCCAAATCTTATATTTTTTAATGTCTTAGAATTAACATATTTGTTTTTTAAATGTAAAATTTTTCTACGGTAAAAATTCAAAAAAATTTAGAATAGGAGAATTTTCATATCAAAAAATCTGCGAGCCGATATTATAGTAAATACTTAAATAAAACCAAATACTTAAGTGACATTTTTCCGATATTTTAAGGTGTTTCTGAGCACTACTTACGGTTGAGATGGTGATCCCAAGACCATGCAATTTAAAAAATTAATTAAGAAGTTCATTTAATAGATTTTAATAGAGTGCACTTAAATTGCAAAACAAAAAAAAAAAAACTTTTGTGTTAACTTTAAATATAAGGGCCAGTTCTATAGTCAGAACTACGATTGTTTTCATAAGTAATTTCGTTAGAGATAGATCTTTGTTTTGACAATATAACTGGCTCTAAATATTGATACTTAAGTAAAATGAATCAAAAAATTAGTTAAATTGTAAAAAAAAATAGTTAACAGTTTCGATAATAATTCTATAAAAATAAGCTCATTATAAAAAAATTTTTGAGAATTATCTCTTGAAAAAATGTAGAATCTGTCATGTTTCCTGAACAAAGAAATTCCTTCTTGAATCCAAGAATCTACACAAATCTCAAAATTTAATATGCTTGTTTAATGTGAAATTCTAAAATGTCTGTTTAAAAAATTAATCCGTGTTATCCCTTATAGAATTATTTGAAAAAAAAAAAAAAAAATTGGGCCTCAAGGGGGGCTATGGGGGCTAAAGGTGTTTATTTTTCGACATCACGAACGAAAATAAAACATAACAATTCATTTAATTTCTAAGCAACCGATAGCTATGTGGTAGAGTTCTCGTCTAACATGCAGGGAACCCAGATTTCCAGCAAAACCACACATTACCAAATAATGTGTAAAGTAATGTGTAGCCATAGGGGCCGATGCATTACTTTACATCTTATTTCTCTGATGAATATTACAAGCGATGAGCCTCAAAGTAATGTATGGGCAGGAAGTGATAAAGTAATTGGTTACCTATGTGGTTACGAGGATGGGAAAAATAATGGGTCTAAAAATATATTTTCGTAAAACAATTTATTTAAAAAAATTTATTAAAAATATTTTTTTATTAAATATATAAATGTGGTCACGCTGGAATTCGAATCTGGAATCCCTGCTTGTTAGCCAAGAACTCTACCACCTGAGCTATCGACACATATAATATTTGATTGCTTAAAAAGTAAATGAATTGTTGTGCTTCGTATATTCTTTCGTAATGGCGAAAAATATACACCTTACACCCATGCTTACAATAAAAACACAAAGTAATGTGTCTAAAAATAGATTTTCAAAATGTTGTAATCATTACTTTCCGTTTATAAAGCATGCAATACGTAATCAGTAATTGGTAAGTCATTATTTTTTGTTTTGAAATAATGCGGAAAGTAACGAGCTATCATTACAAGGTAATGCGTGAGTATATCGCACCCATTACCAAAGTTTTGCTGGGTCCGAATCATAGCGCAACCACGCTTATTTAATTAATAAAAAAAATATTTGAAATAAACTTTTTTAAATAATTTTTTTTTATGAAAATCTATTTTTAGACACAATACTTTTCCCATCCTTGTAACCACATAAGTAACCACTTACTTTACAACTTCCTCCCCATGCATTACTTTGGGGCTCATCGCCTGTAAAATTCATCAGTGAAGTAATGTTTAAAGTAATGCATCGGCCCCTATGGCTACACATTACTTTATACATTATTTGGTAATGTGTGGTTTTGCTAAGTATACACAGTTAAAAATGTAAAATGTGTTTTTTAGAGTTAATTTTTGTAATTCAGCGTACTTGAAATTTGAACTGAAATTTCAAAAGTTTTCGAGTTATTACGTTGCAAACTAAGGATATATCATCATTTGCAAACTAAGGATATATCATCTTGTTATTGATATAAACTAAATAAGAATTTTCAAAAATATCTGTTTATTACAAAAATACTGTATTGCTAGTTATTTATATTAAAAATAACTGCTTAAAAAAATTTCAATTGATGTTTTCTAAATTTCAAATGTAAATTCTGAATTTCATTTGATATTTTCTGAATTTAAATTGATATTTTCTGAATTACAATTGAAATGGGTGTAGATTAATTTTCTGTATGAATTAGGTATAAGTAAATAATATCTAACTTTTGAATACAGAAATTATTATTTTGCTCCACTGTTCAATTTCTCCAGTTAAATATTGCCTTGTTTTGTACTATTGTACATTGTACGAGTATTTGATTTATGGGTGGTGTGATGATGATTATATTGTTGAAATATTGACTTTAATGAAAGAAATGTTATTGTTTCCTTGAATTTGAACATAGAAATAAAAAAAATTAAACTAGGAACTTTATAACTTTTTTATATTTTCCATTAACCAACAAAATTTTAGTACATTTTTAACCAGAGACTTAAAAGGATAAAAGTAAAAATTAAGTAAAAAAAGAAATAAAATGTGGAAAATTGCAAATAAAGCCGTTGTGGTATCTAGCTTATATAAATTATAATTAACTAAAAAAATAAAATTATAAAATTAAAATAAACACTTTAGTAGTTATTAAATTGTTTAATAGAACGAATCAATTGTATATACAGACATTAACATAGATGGTGCATTATTAATTAAAATTCTAAAAAAAAATGGGTTTTGTATATAAGAGAAATTAATAATGGCTTTAATTGTTCAAACTCAACTACACTCAAAAAAGTTTGCTGGTAAAATCTACTAAAATTGATAGTTAAAACAAAAATTCCTACAACTTAAAAGGCGACAAAGCTATTTATTTTTAAAATAACTAACGTAATTATTGTTTACTCCTAAGAAACATCTAAAAAATATAGTAAAAATAACAAAATTATAAAAATAACTTACAAATTTTTACTATAAATATTTTGAAACAACTGGCAAAATTGGTACTATATTTTTATAATAAAATATAAAAAAGATTTCTTGTTTCGATTATAAAAAATTTTTTATTTACTTCATCCCACTTAAAATTTTAAAATCAAAATTCCAAATACTACTCCAGTTATTACGTTTATAATCGTTGAAGATACAATACAACTTTTCTGATTTTTATTTGCAAATTAAAAATATATCTATAATAACAAATACAAAGCCCAATTTACACTACAATCAAAAACTAATAGTTTTTAAAAATTCGTGTTTGTAATTTGAAATTTGTATTGAATTTGACAAGTACCTAAATACACTCAAACCTCGTTTTGTGTTATTGATTCGTTCCGCAAAAATCCGCATAAAACGAATTCGCTTCATATAAAAACTATTGATTCGTTCATAAATTTAAAAAAAGCGTACGAATTCAAATCAAAACATCAAAAGTCATACAAAATCTCATAGAAAAAGTCAAAAAAAAAATTTATTTCATTTACTTAAAAAAATTAAAATAACAATTTAATAAATATTAACAAATAAATTAGGAAACAAACAAGCATATAATATTAAATCAGCTTAAAAAAAGTTAAAAATATCAACCTGTTGATTGGTGGGCGCTGTGGTGTAATGTTTAGCGAATAATATGTATGATTTTTTATTCCTCATACATATCGCAGAGTCCACCTTTGGTTTTCCCATATCACTTAACCCCACCGAAGTAAAATAATATAACAGGGATATGAACTAAACAGCTTCAACAAAGTTCGTCAACTCACCAGCAGATGGCGCACAATAACTGTTCTAAAAAAATTCAACATCTCGCACAATTACAGTGTTGCCATATTTGAAGCCCTTCATTTTTCACCACCTTTCATCTCTTCTCTATCCCCTTTCCAAAGAAAGCAACACGTTAATTAATAGGAAGAATTTCCTGAGTGTTGCTTCTCTTTTTTTTAAAGGGATTTTCCCCAATATGGCGCCCACGTGTAGTTTTAAGCTGAGATAGTGTTGCTAATAATAACGCAAAAAAATAAACGAAAATTTTAAAACCGCATAAATTTGAATTCGCATAAAACGAGGTTTCAGTGTACAAGCAGTTTTCAAAAACTACCAGGGTACAAGTGTAAATGTAGTAAAAACAAGAATTTTCAAAACTTAACAAAATTTTTTATTTTTGAAATAACTAACAAAATTAACGGTTTACTGCAAAAATACTGTTTTTGTAGTTGTTTTTTTATAATATTTAAAAATAACCGCTTTAAACTACTGCTTAAATAGTTGTTTTATATTTTTCCATAGAAAAGCAGATGTAATTACGGATAAAAAATAACTACTGATTACTATACAAACAACTGTCATATAGTAACTGTAAAACTTTTTTGTGTGTTCTTTTTTATACTGCATTTAGACTGGGCAAAAGCTATCTAGTTTATCGGGCCTTGCTAGTTTTTACTTGTCAAAACGCATACATACACACAGGAAAAAAAATTGCCAACCGAATTGCTAAGCCTATTTTGGTTACTGCAACCAATAAATTCGGTTGGTGAAACCATATTAGAATGTGATTCGCAAATATTTTGGGTATTGCAACTAAAATTCAGTTGAATAAACCTAATATTCTTGTGATAACCAATATTCAGTTGAACCAACCTATTGTAGTAGATGTAAACGAATTTCAGTTGGAAAATGGTATATTTTTTCTCTGTGTGTATATAAAAAACAAGCAAAAACTGGTTTTGTGTGAAAACTAGTTAGGGTTTGCTCATTCTAAATTCAGTATTAGTGTATTTAAATGTTTAGAATTTGTTTAGTTTATACATTGTACATATTATTTCTAATTAGTTTTTAAAATGGCTTCTTCCGCCTCTGAATCTGAAGCCGGAGAGTTGACTTTTAATGAACATTCAAATACAGGTTCATCAATAGATAACAATGATAATCAGGTAACACTGTTAATAAGTCATAAAAACTAAAACAAATAATTTTATCTCTTAAATTGCATGATTTAAGCATGTTTTAACTAAAAAATAATGATTTCTTCACATTTTTTTCTATAACCTTTTTAATACTCTAAAATACATACATACATATTAAGCACCAATTAAAGTAGATATTTGTTTTTTGGGGGGAACTAAATATTTGTATATCAAATTTTACCAAATAGTTAAATTTTACTAAATAAACATAGTTTAGTTAAAATTTTTAGTCCACAAACTTAATAAGGTAAGTTAAAAAAGCACTGTTTTATTAAATTTTTGCTAGCAAATAACAAAAAACAAGAAATTCAGTTTACTATTTGGTAAAGAAATTTCTCAATATTATGATTTCCCTTTGCTAGTTAAATCGCGCTTCTACCAAAAAAGCCATTGGTGTTGATGCCGGCGGAGGAGATGCTGATGATTTCGATGCTTGGGTTAAATCTCGTCAACTCTTAAAACCTGATGATCAGCTAGATTTAACCGAAGCTGAATTGGGTGAAGAAATTACAAAAATGTTAACTCCAACAAATACAAATGTTATACAAAATTTGGTTGTTTATAGTTTTAAAGATGAAGCTTTTGTTACGGTAAGTTTTATTTTTTCGCACTGATGATCATAAATTTTCAGATGATCATTTTATTATACAAAGGTCACTTGACGCCTACATAAAAAATGTTTGCCAAAAGATTGTTAAAATAAAATCTACCTAAAATTTTTTTATAAAAGCTATTTACGATGGGTCTCATCATACTGTAGGTTTAACTTTAACTTAACTATAAACAAAATAAAATGTCAAAAAAGTGTACACAAAATAACAACAAATTTTTGGGTTAACTATTAACTAAAGTTTAAACCTGCAGTATGAGACCCACCGTTAAAGACTAGGAAAATTAACCAATTTTTTAATTGTTTCAGATAAAATCTTAGTAATTTTTACCAAATATATTTGAACAATCTTTTGTCAAGCTTTTATTTGCTTGCACTTGTCTTTAATAGAAAAAAACTTAGTACTTAAGATATGTCAATTTATGATCATCGAAATATTAAGAAATATTTGCGTTATTTACTATTAGATTCCTCCTGCTGGTAACACTGTGACTTTGCTTAAATATGAGGGTACTTCATTGCACATCGACTCGGAAGAGGCCAAGTTTCAAATGGAAGAAAGTGGAGAGATAGGTAAATTTGAATTCGTCATATGTATATTAAATTTTATAGATGACACACAGTAGGGGGTTTCATATAAACTAGTATTCTACTCGTTAACGGTGTAAACCTGTAATGGGATTCTCTAACTTTTTAACAACAAAATTCGGTAGTTAAGTTGTCAGTTTACTATGAAAATTTGTCAATTTAACTACCGAACTTTGTCGTTACTGACAACTTAACTACCGGATTTTGTCTTTAAAAAGTTAGAGAATACCACTACTGTATGTTTATGGGTTTAATGTCAAACTCCATACATAATAAATATGGTTTGTATTTATACAAGCTTTAGAAGGAATTTACGAGTTTATATGAAAACCCCTAGTGTATGGAGCCCATAGATTAAAGAAAAAAATTGCAGGAGGATCGATTAAGGGTGATATTAAAAACAAAAGATCACATTGGAAGGCTACTAATCGCGAATCTTAAGCATTATACTCCATATAAAAAAATTATTTTTCCCGATAATGAGTTTCACGTGAAAATTATATAGAATTTGGTTTCACGTAAATTTAAATTTATTTATTTAATTTTTTTTCTAGTGATAGTGTCATTTTGTTTATGTTATGTCTGTTTCCGTACTTTACGGCGGTTACCCAAATTAGCACAAATGCGTTACCCCACTCAAAATTGAGTGTAAATTATTGTTGTTTGGGCTGTTTTGTGTCCATGCGGGTACACGCCGTAACGTACCGGAACTCACATATTGTTTATTGATGTCTATATTGTCTACATTCTCAATTTAAATAATTATTTCAGGCCTTTAAAATTTGAGTAAAAAATAACTTACTATGCTTATGGCGGAACATATTTCGATCATAACCCCCAAACCAAAATGGTGTCCAAGATGATTTGGGCCCCATTTTGACTACATTGTACATTGCTGGGATAGTCATAATCACATTTAAGTCCCCAGCAAAATTGTTGTATGCAGAGAACCGGTTGTAGAACAACTTGTACTTGCATGCAACCTGTTCTAATTTATGTTCTATCATCGGTGATTTTTGTTTGAGTTTGTCCCAGAAGCAACAAGTTCTGTTCCTCCAAACTAGAACAGGAAATAAAAACACCTATTCTAGAACAGATTCAAAGGCAACCAGTTCAAAAAAATTTTGCTGGGTCCAAGCCAATAGAGGAAGGAATAAAAATTTCTGAATGATCGATTAAGGGTCATATGAAACAAAAACAGATCATATACTCGTTGGAAGTTCTGGAGGCTGCTAATCACGAATTTGAATATTTAAAAATTCAAAATGGCGTATTAAAAATGGAAGCAGTGAAATGACTTTGCATGACTGATGACGAATTACGACATGTCGCCAATTTTATAACCAACTAACTAAAATTTTTGATCAACAATATTGTGTTTGAAGTCCATTATTTAAATAAACCCTCGATTATATTATTTTAATTACAGGTTATCCTTTACCAGCACCACGCTATTCCGTAGTCGAAATTGAACCGCCGCGTAAATCTGAAACTGGCGAAGACGAAGGTGATGATGAAGATGCTGAAAAAGTTAGAGATGAAGAAACAGAGGCTGGGGATGGTGAGGAAGAAGCAGGAGAGGAGGAAGAGGAAGGCCGTGAAGAAACAGCCGAAGGTGAAGAGGGCGAAGGTGCCGAAAAAACGGAAGAAGTAACCGAAGTGGCTGCAGCCTCAACAGGTGGAAAAAAACGTAAACTAATTAACCAATTTAATTTTTGTGAAAGAGCTGCTTTAACTTTTACTAATCCAAAAAGAGTGCGCGAAAAACATGATTCTTGTTAAATATTTTAATATCTCTTAACAATTTCAATATCTCTTATCCCACTTTAGAATGTTGAAACACAAACTATACCACCACCACGTTCCCAATATTGTGCAAATGTTTTACAATGGGTTATTTACGATAGCTATACGCAAGATTTTGAAAAACAACAAAAGGAAAAAGATAAAAAAGAAGATAAGAAAGTTCATCGTAAAGATGAAATTAAGTCGGGTAAACAAGATGCTCGCTCACAAATTGCCGAGGAGATTAATCGAAAATATCTGAAATGTTGGCAAATATTGGAACGTATGATTAATCAAAATATCTATAGAGATATTGCCCACGACTATCGTTATTGGGAAGATCCAGCTGATGAGTATAGAGAAGCCGAGGGTACTCTATTGCCGTTATGGAAATTCAATTATGATCGTACCAAAAAGATGAGTGTAACAGATGTTATGTTTAATCCACATTATTATGATTTATTTGCTGTATGTTTTGGATCACGTAGGTTTCATTACACAGTGCAACAAAAAATTTTACACTCATTGGTTTCAACACGAAATGAATTTATACCATTAGTTATTGAAAACTGTTAAATGGTTTTGGAAAGTTAGGTAGGATTTTAATTTTACTTTAGAAACAAATACTACTTATTAATGTACTAATATGAAGTGGAAACAGTTTTATAATAAAACTAAGGGTCTATTTATCTATTAGGAAAATAGTTAAACGAAAGAATTTGATAACACTATGCGACAGTCAACATCGGGAAATGTTATATCGGTCAAAAACAAGTTATACGTGTCCCGGCGTTTCGCTGGGTCACCCCTAGGAATCGAGATATATCTTTTTTTTGACATAACTCGAGAACCACTAGTCCGATTTTGCTCAAACAATTTTTTAAAAAAATTAAAAATTACAATTCCTTTAATCTGTTCATATAACGTTTTTCTATATACTCAACAGTTTTGCCGGTAAAAATAAATGTTTGTTACCGCTACCATAAAAGTCAATAACCTTTTGTTTATTATTTTTTTTAAATATTTTAGGCAAAAAATATTTTTTTCTTCATACATTTATTTTTACCGGCAAAACTGTTGAGTATATAGAAAAACGTTATATGAACAGATTAAAGGAATTGTAATTTTTAATTTTTTTAAAATTGTTTGAGCAAAATCGGACTAGTGGTTCTCGAGTTATGTCAAAAAAAAACCACCAAAGGTCAAATCGATATATCTCGATTCCTAGGGGTGACCCAGCGAAACGCCGGGACACATATAACTTCTTTTTTACCGATATAACTTTCCCCGGTAGTTTGAACCCTTCCCGATCACTGACCCCTACCATTTGTCTCACAGTGTAATTATTTTCGTCAAAAATATACGGGAACAAAAACAAATTTTTCTACTTTGCTTTCATTTAGAGTATTCTCGAAATCCATAAACCAGGGCTTAGTGTATTTCCTTTTTAATTTAAATGACATACACACAGGAAAAAAATTGCCAACCGAATTGCCAAGCCTATTTTGGTTGCTAAAACCAATAATTTCGGTTGGTGAAACCATATTGGAATGTGATTCCTAAATATTTTGGGTATTGCATCTAAAATTCAGTTGTATAGACCGAATTTTGTTGTGAAAACCAATATTCAGTTGCACCAACCTATTTTAGTAGATGTAACCGAATGTCAGTTGGAAAATGGCATATTTTTTCTCTGTTTGTATTGATTTAAATTCAAAAGAATTTATTTTTATTAGAATCATATTTACTTTAAAAGGATTCATATTTAATTTTAAAATGTTGGCAAACAAATAAAATGTTAATTTAAATACACAGTCCAACACGAAAAAAATGACGTTGTTCTGAAAATGGATTCTAGTATAGGAGCCAAAAAGAAATATACGCGTGTCGGCGTTTTGAAAGATCTAATCGGAGTTTTATGCCGATCCACAAATGTTTATTGTGGATCGGCATAGGAAACCATGTGAATCTTCCATTTTAGGTATAGGATGTGTTCAGTGAACTTATGTAAAACACTATAACATTTTAACCCTCTAACTCTTCAACTGAAGGATCTTTGTTGTCCCTTGTTGTAAAAAGGGGCCAAATTGAAGAGTTAGGGGGTTAAAATGTTCCACAAAAATGTTCCTCGTAGTGTTTTACTAAGTTCGCTGAAGACATCGCATACCTAAAGTGGAAGATTCACATGGTTTCCTATGCCGATTCACAATAATCCTTTTAAAAAAGGGAAAACTTTAACCACCCCTAAAATTTTTTTTGGTCTCCTCTACCAGAACAGAAAACGTTCGAAATTATTGTACAGCGTTTATATCATATAAAAAAACAATTGATTAAAATACTTTTTTTCTCTTTGTATGGCGTCCTGAAATTTCGGTTTGCTTTAATCATAACTACGGTGCAAGACGCAAGATAGGTAGGTTTTATTTACGCAGATTGTTTGTTATTTTCATAGGCAGTTTAGTGTTAAAAATTTTTGAAGAATAAAAAAATAATATGAATTAAAAATTAGCAATTTATTTTTCGTTTTCGCGACATGATCGCCGTTAGGACAGACATAAAATAAAAATCAGGTATATCTGCAAAATCTTTTAGAGGTTTATTTTTAGCAATAGTTCATTTCGCTTTGGAACCACTAATGCTGATTGCCATGGCCCAAATTTTTATTGCACAGTATTACTTATAAATCTATCTGAAATATTTATTCACTCTATTGAAAATTTCAGATGACTTTATGAAGCAACCCAGTGAGGGATCTATTTGTTTATTTACTTGCAAAAATCCTTCTTATCCGGATTATATAAGTGAGTGTGAATTTATGAGGTTTGGACTTACGTTGCTTTGAATTTTTTTCATTACTTTTTGTGGTTACAGTTATGACGGAAAGTGGGGTTATGTGTTGTGATATTCATCCCAAATATCCATTTTTGGTAGCCATTGGTCTTTACGATGGAAATGTAGCCGTTTATAATTTAAAGGATAATTATAAAGAACCTTTGTATTTTTCAGATGGTGTTAATGCTAAACATGTTGAATGTGTATGGGAGGTGGGTTGAGATTTGAAAAAAAATACCCAGACATTTTTTTAACCGGTTTTTAGTATATTTGTTCTAGAGAACAATTATTTACCATCGGTTCCGTGGGAAAAGTTCTGAAACTCATTTCAGAGAGTCAAAATGTAAGGTTTGAAGCTGGATTCACAGTACTGGAATACTCCCATCTACATATTGGAGTGTACTAAAATAGAGATGACATGATACAAAGAACATGTAAGAGTAAAAAATAAAGGAACAAAATCAACTCTGTAGAGTAGAGTACTCCAGCACTTTGAATCCGGCTTAACTGTCCCAGAACAAGTTCTAAACTGCACTTAAAAAGTTTGTCGGTAGAATCTAATGAAGTTATATGCGTTTATAAAAGCGGAAAAAGTATTTATTTACCTTTAAAATAACTAAAAATTTAGTAATTTTTAACTCTTAAAAAACAACTAAAAAAAACTAAAAACATATGGCAAATTTTTGCGGCAACATTTTTAAAACAACTCAGAAATTGCGTAAAGGCACATCTACACGAGAGAGAAAACTTCTAGAGATAGAGCAAAAAACACCTCTAAATAGCTCTACTATGAATGATTTAAGCTATTTAGAGGTGTTTTTTTTTTGCTATATCTCTAGCAATTTTCTATCCCGTGTAGACGTGCCTTAAAAACTACTATTTTTTATTTTATATTTAAATTTTTTCGGTATTATAAAAACATATTTTATTAAAAAAAAATAATTGTTTCAATCGATTGCAATAAAAATGCGAAATTACTTCGTCCTATTTAAAATTTCAAAACCTATTTGAAAACTAAATTCCAAATGGTACTGCATTACATATACAATAAAATTTTCTGATTTTTATTTGCAAACTTACCCCTCAATTCATAAAAGCTTTGTAAAGTCAAAGGAGGTTTACAAAATGAAATTTTCATACAGAATTTGTTCAATAAACCTCCTATAATTTTACAAATCGTTTATGAATTTAGGGGTAAGAATATATTAATAATACAAAATATTATATTATTAAAAATAACTACTTTAAACGACTGTTACGCAATACAGTTAGTTATTTTTTAAATAACTGCAATATTTTTTTTGTATTTTCCATAGAAAAACAACTGTTATCACAGTTAAAAACAACAACTGCTGATTACTATAGAAACAACTAGCATGTAGTAACTAAAAAACTTTTTTGAGTGTGTTTCTAGAACCGGGTTAAAAGCAACTTGCACAGAGACAATTTTGTTGGACGAGTTTTAATGGAATTTTTCAGTAAACTAATGAAGTTTTCTTCACAAAGTAAATGAAATTTTTTTTAAATTTGATGAAAAACCTCCATATATTTTATGAACATTTTAAGAAAAATTCCATTTATTTAATGAAAAGTTTCAATGAACGAGTTTCAATGAAACTTTACTGGTTTTATGCAAAAATTCATTAATATCATGCAGATAATTCTCTCAGTGTGTTTTAGCTTAGATGGAAAGAACCTATTGGTAATAGAATAAACTTCATAGAAAAAGAAACGGTTGGAAAATACAATGTTAATGCACTCAAACACACCACTTTATCATATTTATAAAACAATTCCATTGGATGAAAATCTATTAAATTTGCGTTTACATCTGTTTTCAAATCCCGAGATTTCAATGAAAATCTTGATCCGAAATATTGACCGTTTACATTTGCACTTTATGACAGTAGCGATATTTCAATTTGACAACTGGATTTATTTTTTTTAACAAAGTACTATAAAAAAATAACCTCAAATTAAAAATATTTCTAAAATCCATTTTATTCATTGGCGGAGTATAATTTACAATATTTTATGTAAAGATCTAACGCTAAATTTGTTAGTAAATTGGTTTTTTTTTGTAAGGACGACAAGCTAGAAGCCAGATTTTGCAATATTTTGGTGGAAGGAAGACATGCACTTCCCAATTCTTCCTTCATAGTTATGCTTCGCGGAAAGCAAAATTTAGAACCACGCAACACTTCTTATAATCATTAATACATTTCCATTGAGTCTAAAGTGATATTTATTATATGTATAATAGATTTTTTTTATTTCATTATTTTGTGTTATTTTTAGGTTATTTTTTTAGTCAGCTGTTGACCATCGTTGCCACTTTTTCATGCAAAAACTCTACAAATTAGGCGACACGCAGTGTTGTATTCTTTAAAAGTTTCCACATTTGTGAGATTTCTTAGAAATCTTGCAAATTTACGAGATTTCTTTTGTATGGGGAATCTCGGGATTTCATATGAGATTTTCACTGAAATCTCAATTTTAGTCGAAATCTCGGGATTTGGGTGCAGATGTAAATGCAACATAAGAATTGTCTTCATAAAATTTTTTGAAACTTGTTTTATAACCACTTCATCACTTTAGAGAAAATATCGTCAATATTTTCTTTTGAAAATGTGCCATATTTCGAAAACTGAGAGTGGAGCAAAATGGACATATTTTCGGGGTGAGATGTTAAACCAGATCATGTCGACAGTTTATAAATATTTAAATGTTCATCATAACTACCCAGGTAGAAAATTACAAAGGGGCCAGCACTGGCAAAGCACCGAAATGGGTGGTATGAGTGCTTTTTAACAGTGCTTTACAGCAACATAAACACCAAATGCTTTCCCAACGCCCAAATAAAAAATTAAGGTTCTTTCCCGACACCCAAATGATAACATCGTTTCATTTAATGCGTTGGAAAGTATTGAGAGCACCAAGAAACACAAAAATCAAGATTTTTCCCTGGCACCAAATTATAAGTCCTCATCACTGAAGAATTTTAAATTACTCAAAAAATATATGATTCTCGGAATTATTGTATTTTGAAGTTAAACATTTTTTAAATATCCACTCCTTTTTGGAGATTCTTTTCTAAAAACAAAATAATGTTTTCTGGAAAACAAGCGCTGAGAAGTCACTCTTTTCAAGCATTGGTAAAGCGTCCAAGTTTAGTGGTTTACCAGTACTTCGTTTTGTAAGACCGCGGTCTAATTGTGATTTGCCAGTGCTTCTTTTTTGTTACAACACATAATTTCTACCTGGGTAGTTATGGAGGTTTTCCTAAATATCATGAAGCTTTTTCTTTGAGTGTGTTGTATAGTTTTAAGTGATTTTTTTCTTATACCGATAGTTGGAAGTAATTTGTGTTAAATTCATGATATAATATTTTCAGTTTCCTAACAATTTCTTCTCATTTTCCAGATCAAATGGGGTCCTGATATGGCTGATGGCGAAATCAATTTTTATTCCGTTTCTTCCGGTGGCAAAGCTTTAAATTGGGTTCTCATGCAAAATAAACTTATGGTTACAACTATAATAACGTTATTTCTCGAAAATGGGCTTATCGAAGGACCTGATGGTACCGAGTTACGCTTAAAAAGTTGTGGCTCCTGCATGAAATTTCATCCACAAGATAAGGAAATATTTCTTGTTGGTACCGAAGAAGGCTGCATATACAAATGTAGTATAGCATATAGTTCGAAATATTTAATGACCTATAGAGCCCACAATCTCTCGGTATATCGCATCGACTTTAATCGTTTTAATTCGAATATTTTTATAACTTGTAGTGGTGATTGGCGTGTAAAAATATGGGAAGATATGAGACCAGAACCATTGTTTATATTTGATTTAGGTTCAGCAGTAGGTGATGTAAAATGGGATCCATACTCTAGTACCGTTTTTGCGGCCGTAACCAATGAGGGGAAGGTGTATGTGTTTGACTTAAATGTCAATAAATATAAAGCCATCTGTATACAAGCGGTAGTACCAAAACGTAAAAATAAATTGACTCGATTGGCTTTTAATGAAAAGTTGCCATTTATTATTGTAGGAGATGATAAGTAAGTATTTTTCTATATCAGAATATTCAAAATCACAAACTTTTTAACCATTTTAGAGGCACCGTGACTTCTTTGAAATTATCGCCCAATTTACGTTTAATGGTTAAACCTCCCAAGAAACAATTGTATTTGGATCAAACTACTTTACAGATACAGAAATTAGAAAAATTACTTTCTTTGGTACGAGAATTACCAGAAGGCGCTATTGTCAAGGACACTACAACCACCGTTCAGAGTTAATTTATTATCGTATGATATTCGATATTTTTTTATATATATATTTTTTTGTAGTTATTTAAGACACTTGTATCTAAAATTTAAGAACTGTATTTGTTTGCAATATTATTCAGAAGTAATAAATTTTGATAAGTTACAAACCAGCATAGATAACTTCTGATATATGAATTTGAAACACTTCATTTATTTACATTTGCCTCGACATCTTGTTTTGGTCTGTATTTCGATTATATGACACTGTAGCATATTATAGAGTATCACAACATTCAAATGTTCGAAAACCAGTCAAAAATAAGTTTTCTGGGCAAATGTAAACGCAGCATAAATCTAATTAGAAAAGCACCAAGTTGACATCAGTGATTGGTAACTAGTTAAATGGGGTTTACACGATCAAGTTTTGCCTTTCAAGTTTCAATTTTTTTACTAACACACTCACACTTTTCCAAATTTGTACTTGTAAAAAAGTATTAGTATATTGAAACTTGAAAGCCAAAAATTGAACGTGTAACCCCAGTAAGGATAAATTAACAAGACACTTTAACTTTAGCTGACTTTGTGTGTATGTGTTTCAGTGTTGTATGCAAACAAAACATGGAGTTGTATACAACTAGATTAACTGTTATACTACCAGATAAATACTACAATTAGGCCCGATTACAGAATGTTCATTTAGCCACTAACAGGAACTTTAACTGACACATTTGCTACTGTTTTGAATATAAAATTTGAATATAACTGTCGGCTAACTTTTAACATTCAGTAATCTGTCCTTAGTTAGCAAACCTTTTATATATGTATACTTGATTAAACTTAATCTAATATTTTAATCTCATCGTTTTTATAAGAATTTTTTTAAAGTTAAATGTTTAGCTTGCTTAGCTTAAAATATCAAGCCAACACAATACGAGTAGTAGCGCTTAAAAACCCTGGTAGCGCCCAACGAGCCGGCCTAAGATGAACGAGGCGAACATTACCTGAGTGCTATGTAATTATACAACTACATACCTACATTTCAAGTTATATATATATATTTGTTACTTTTACTCCTGCAAGAAGCATAGGGCCGCATTCAAGTTTCATTTCAAGTTAGTTTTACAAAATTCAAGGCTTGTATGTATATATTTTACAAAAAAAATATGCATATTTTACTAGAAAATTGTAAAACTACTCGTAACTTGGAAATTATGTAGTTTTATAAATACATAGCTCTTAGGTAATATTTACCTTGTTTTTTACTGTGTGTGGATAAAGTTTTTTAAGTGAATGCAAAAAGAAATATGTAATTTTCATATCTATGTAAGATTTTAATTTTATTGAAAATTTAATATATTTATTAATCCAGACTTTCTATAATACACTGAAAGATCAACTTAATAAAATAATTCCTAAATAAAAGCTAACTAAAATCAGACGACTACAGAATTGTACGTATAATCAGGAATATATGTATTTTAAATATTTGTTTAGTATATTCTTAACATAGCTACATATATTATATAACAATGGTAATTTTATTACAATTAAAAATTGAATTCAACATAAAAAAATATAAATTCTAAATCAGGATTTTCTAAATTAATTGTATAACTACCTAAATTATAACCTTTCATAATATACCTCTCTCTTGCTCTGTTCTGGTCTATTGTATGTTCTTAAATTCTAAATAATCCTTAACATTATTGGGACACATAATATTTTTACCTAAAAATAGCACCGTCGACATAGGATGCAAAAAATCGGATGAAAAAGATTTTGCTTTCCAACCAAAAAAACCATTAGGTTTCACTTCATTTCCCGTTATCTCAAATGGCAAAAGATTAACACCAATTTGATTAATTTTCGAAAACTGTACCTTAAAATAATGACCATCTGTGGCTTTAATCCAATAGAAACCATCATTGTCTACATAGGGTTTTGTTTGGGATTTTTTCAAAGAATTAGATCTTTCCAAATCATCTACATTGAAACTTATATCAATATCATAGGCATCAGGTGATAACTGATTGGTATCAATGGCCGTTCTCAGTGCTTGATTATCCAACCAATAACGTATTCCCACATTTTCAAATTCTTCCAGGATATGATTAAAAGCGGTCTTAAGTTTATCTAAACAACAGGGTGGTGTATGTTTACCAAGGTAAACATAAAATGGCCGTTGATTGTACACCGTACCCACACAGGATTTTGTAGTTCTCTCGCAACCAATCAAATCAATATCGGTTACTAGAGGCAGGGAGAAGTTTGACGATGAAAATTGTGTATCTAAAACTAAATTGTGTTGTGAATTGTATGAGGTCGAATCCTTAGTATCAGCCTTGATAGAAACTTTATGTGATCGCCTTACAATACGTTTGATTTGTAACTTTTTATACATATCTCGAAATTGTCGACGTTTTATATCGGTTCTTCTTTGTTTAGTATGATATGCAGCAAATAATCGTCGGCCATCTTGAAATGATTGCGGATAAACGAATTTCTGAAAGAAAGATTAATGATTTGTTAAATTAAAAAGGTCGTAGTAGTAGTATCTTAGGACACATTTTTACTATCGGTTTCCAACCAAAACAAATGTATTCACAAACTGGTTCAGAACCAGTTCCACGGACCTTTAATGCACTCATAGAAATAAATCTATAAAAATAGCAGAAAAAGTTACTAAAAATTAGTTAAAAATAATGCTGCAGAAAAAATTGCTGAAATTAGCAGACTGTTTTGCTAAATACTAGTAAAATAAGAATAACAAAATTAAAACTGTTAAATTTACAGAATTTTAGTTATATTTAAGTTAACTTTTAGTTAATTGATAATAATAAATTGTACTGTAAAATCTGTGGAAAATTTTGCTAAATATTAGTGGAATAAAAATAGCAAAAATAAATTGTTATATGTATCTGCAAAATTTTTGTTATTTTTAAACTAAATTTAGTTGAATGACAGACTACTAGTCCTGCTAAAATCAGCAGAAAAAATTTATAAAAAAAAATTGTAAACTGCTGTTTATTCGCATTAAAAAAAATCGAAAAAAAAATTCGAAAATTTTAAATTTTTTTGTGATTTTTTAGGCTTCTAATTACTTTGCAAAATTTTTTGCTGATTTAAGCAGGTTAATTTGCTATTTTCCATTAACTAAAATTAAACTCAAATATAACTAAAATTCTGTACATTTAACAGTTTTATTTTTACTGTTCTTCTATTGCTAATATATAGCAAAAATTATCTGCTAGTTTCAACAGTTTTTTCTGGCAGATAATTTTTAACAAATTTTTAGTAGCTTTAACTAAATTTTTTATAGACTTTTCTATTAGTGTACTTAACTCAATAACTCTATTTGAACATACCGTTAAATTATTAAGTTTTGCTTGTATATAAAACATTTCCGGAAATGGGGCTGCTAATGGTTCTGGCATTTCCTTAAGAACTCCAACATCCACCAAAACTGCATGTTTTTGCAAAAACTATAATAAAAATTTTATATTCATTACTTTTCATAAAAGCCAGTAGATTACACTCTGCTACAATGAGGCCTGACCAATCATTGCTGAGGCCCTCAATCAAACCAAATGGAATTGAAAGTACATGTGTACGGGTATGCTCTACATAACCATAGTATAATATAGTAACTTTACTCATTTTCTGTCATTTGAAAAAATGAAGTAGTGTTTGTAATTTTCCTTGTACATATGGTTCTTAATACCACTACAACTACATAAGATAGGGACAAGCTCTCAATTTTTTAATGAGTGGGGCTACTATAGTATACTATGTACATAACCACAAGTAATTTTTATTGAACAAAATACTTCTCAGTGTTGGGTTGATACTTTAAAGTTAAAGGGTTCAAAATGTTCTCTTGCTAGTTTTTAATTGTCAAAACGCATAAATAAAATTAAGCAGTTATAAAAATGCTGCCAAGTCTTGAAAATTCTTGGCTTTTCTCTTCTAAATGTAAACAAAAATATTTGTCATGAAAATATTTGAAATTTTGGTATTTTTAATTTGATAAAATAGGTTTGTTTTTTTCGAATTTAATATTTATATCATAACTCCTTGTAAAAAAACGACTATCCCTACTTACATGACTTTTATTTTATTTTTTGTAAACAAACGAAAGCTGTTTTCGTACATGCACTTCTCCAGAACGCGAAATAGAGCAATTATACTGTGTTCCCTCCCCTACTTTTACTAATAAATACATAATTAATTTTTTGGCATCAACCAATTAGAATTCTAAAAAACATGGTAGATTTTGAATATTTCCTTTGGCTATAAATTATAATTGTGCGGGGTTTACTACCATGTCCTAGTAGTTTCATTTCCAAATGATTTGTTTGAGGACCTAAATATTTGTGGCACTATGTTATCTAAAACGAATGCATATGTATATTCCCTTTTACTAACTTACCAAATCACATTTATCACTTGTACTATTTACTGCCACATATTGTATTGTCCAGTTAGGTAAATCCAATACGATTTGTAAGCAGCCAACAAATGATTTTAAATTTCCCGCAAAGGGAACAATAATAATGCGACGTACTAACTCTTCGATAGGCGGAGATAATTTCCCTTTTCGCACTACTCCCAATTCCCTGTCTTTATCCCAGGTATTTGTATTAATTTCTCGTAAGATTTTTTGCAATAAATTTTTACTACTAAAACGTACACTATCGGGCATAAATAAAGCATATTTAGTATGAATAGTTGATAAGGGATTCAATTCCTGAATCGGTTTGGATATATCAAATCCTAAATTAACAAAACGTACACTAGATTCTTCACCCTTAACAGTGACATTACGTTGATACATTAGCGGTGGATAGGGAACACCCTCCTGTAATACCACTATGGGCATATTTGGTATAACATCCAATATACTATCGATTGATTCTTTGATGTCATTTTCGAAAGTATAAAAATTACGAAATACTATAGTTATGGATTTTCTTATATGTTTAAAAGCATTGCGAGCCTTTTCTTTGGGTGATTTTTCGACATTTTGTTGCTGTGAAGGAGTTTTGAGCAAATCATACGTTTCCATGCTAGGCAGAGTTAAAGAGGCAGCAATATTCTTCCATAGTGTAGATTTCCAAGAGTAGTAGAATAATATTAAGTTTGCTATCACAATTAAAAGCACAATTAGTTTAGCATGTCTTAGACGCATTATTTTCATAGTAAATTTTTAATTTAATGGTTCCAGTACCAAAATGTTATGGGGATGGTACAAGCACTAGTGATACTATTTAGTGGTAACGATAATAATGGTGGTTATTGTTAATAATGTCTATTTATTGGTTAACAGTTGATTTTACATTATAATTTTTTCTATATTTATGTTTAAATAATTATAAATATTTAAGCATTTTTAAGTATGATTTATTTTATATACTACATTTATCGGCTTTTTTTACAACACAAAAACTACATTTTAGTAACTTTAATCAAAATTTCTATACTTCTATAGGTACACTCCATTTACAAAATTCACTAAATTTCTATAAATTTACTAAATTCTTTTTGAAAATTACATGTATATTTATTTAATATTAATTTATTACAAAAAGTTTTAGAGCAAATCCTTTTTGCTTATTATAGTGTGCAAATTTTTTTCTTCTAATTTTACAAAAACACTTCTCTTTTTCGTATTTTGACAGTTAAAGTCATCATAAGGATGAAATTGTACAAATTTTTTGCTTTTGTATGTATGTAGGAATTTTGAGCTGTCAGTTTTACAAAAGAAAAAAAAAACAATAAAAACAAAAAAGCTCTAAGGAAGATACGTAAAACAAAATACATGAATAATATTGCATATTTTAAGCTGTCAACTTTAAAAGCTTTAAGGATATTTATTTTAAAGCTTTATATGGCAAGTAAGAGCTTAATGTTAACTAAGCATTTAAATGAAACTCTTTGCAGGATATTAACCATTTAACATGAAGATTTATTTCTTAATATAGGTTTACATTATAGTAATAGTTATGTACTATTACCTTGACACAAAAACCAATACCCACGCACTTTTATATCATAATCATTCATTCATACATGTGAAACACAGTGGTTTTTGGAGTAGAAAATACAAGGGTGGAATAAAGTGACAAATTGTCGATTTTCAATGCCAACACATTCCAGTTTTTTACCTTTATCCCTTCCCATTCAAAATGCCAAATTTTTAAAAATTCCGAAACAACCCCTCAATTAAATATTATAAGGATTAAAATACGAAATGACCTAAAATTTTGGTGTTTTGTGTTATGCCATAAACAAATAATCATGTTGAAGCATGTTTTATACGCTGGTAAATAGGCCTCAATTTCCTATAGTTACTTTGGAACAAATATAAAATAATCCGAAAAAACGAAAAATTCGGCCATTCTTGACCCCATTTTTAAACCCTTAAATATGAGATTGGGCAGGTAAAAAAAATACGTGTCCTTTAAATTTTTCTCCTCTACAACATATCCGAAGCCCATTAAGATATGCCGGTCCGCGTTGGGAGTCTTTCCTTGTAAGTTTTAAAGTTAGATTTCTAGAACAAATTTGATTCTCTAAACCACAAATGTATTTCACTTCAAAAAGCACTGTGGATTCCAAAATATTAAGACCTTTAACATTCTAAATATATTTTTTTTATAAATATTTTAGTATATCCTTAAAATCTACTTCATATACTTCGTACAATCATAATTTTTTTCTAACATACATGTATGTTTCTTATATTAAAATACCGTATATATTATCACTTGTATATTTTTTTCTTAATTTTAATAAAATAATTGAACTATAGTGGGTTTATAAAATCAATATAAACTGAACAGTCAGCCCTATTCCTAAAAATAGTTTTTATCAACAACAAAATTTATCAATTTATTTGAGATTAATAAGCTGTTCACAGTGTGATTCATAAACACGTTAACGCAAAAATTTAAATTAACCAAATATTTCAGAAACAAAAATAATTAATGTTTGACACTATTCATCGTTACTATTCCTACAGAAAGTATTATTACATAGTCCGCCCAGTCGGAAACAAGATTTTTTAATTTTTAGTCGAGGGATAACTTCAGGACTGATTTTGCATTTTTCATTTCATTTACAAAATAAGCGCGTTTTAACTGGGTTTTAATTAACTTTGGTTTGTTTTATTAAATTTGAATTTCTTTTTTTAATTTCTTGTCTACACCGAAAATATTTCTCGGTTACTGGCTACTAAATTTTCAACTGAGTCTCAGGTGAAATACCCCTTACTGAGCTTCAGTTGATTGATTAAGTTGAAGTTAACTAATAATTTTTAAAATTTAATTAAATTGCGCCTTTAGTTAAAATGAATCAAAATTGTAAATTAGTAGCTAACAACCGTTTCGACATTTTAAAATAACATGTCAACAAATAAAACCAAATTCACTTTTCTAATACTTTTTTTTATAAAATTTTTTAGATAAAATAAAAATAACACATTATTATCCCATTAATGAATGTATTCCAGTTCCATTTTCGGGTTTCCTCTCTTGTCAGCATACAGATTTTACATATATGTATATCATATGCCTGAAGCGTTTATTACATCTTTGACCAATAAATTACCTACAATCAATTAAAAGAATTGAATGTAATTAAAATTAATTTAATTTCCACGAAAAAAACAAAAACTTACCACAAATATTAGAATTTGTTATTGTTTTTCCTTTAAGTGCGGCTTTTGTTTTCAATAGTTTCTGTAAATTTATTCAAATTTATTGACAATGAAAGAATTTGAGATCTAGAAGCTGACTCAAAAAACTTATTTATGAATTAAACATTAGTTGCTCAGTTATTTGTATTTATTTTAAATCAAGTGAGGATTTCCTTAACTGAGCAACTGAGGAATATTTTCGGTGTATGTATTCTTCCATTTCAAACTTGTCATTCACAGTAATTGATAACATTAAACATAAACGTATCGTATTTAATAAGGTATTTAGGTTTTAAACATGATGGCCCTTACTGGAAAAGAGTATTTTTAAATTTCAACCCGACTTTATTTTTTTAACATTCTGTTTTGTTTATTTTGTGTATAAAAACCCTGCAAAAATAATTATATTTTCAAAGAATTTGATTGGTTTAAAATAAATTAACCAATCAGTACATTTAAAAAATAAATCAAGTCAAAGCATACTACGACCCAAAACTTTAACAAAAACACACATTTAAAAAATTTGGATAGTAAGGGCCAATTATTATAAGTGTTTAAAGGCAGAAACATGTACTGTAAATCATTTCACTTAAACACTGTTTAAGGCCTAAACAGGTATAAGTTACAAACTGAATTTAGAAATAAAGAACAATTAACTAACAGGTAGAATCAAGTTAAACACGTATGTGTGAATCTCGTATAACTTAATTTTTTTTTTAAATTATTACAACAATTTTCATTCACGGCAAACCAAAAACCATTAAATAAAAATTATTTTCAATTTCGTCATGGTAATTTTTGAATCTGTCGAATTTAATTGCGTTTAAACTAAAAATTATTCAATTCAGCAACAAAGTAAAATATGTTTTGTAGAATGAATCGGACTCAATTTTACACACAAACATTTATAGCAAACTGAAATTGTAAAGCCTTAGGATTTATAGCTAATATTTACTTCCCAATAGCGGGAAATAGTATAGGAAAAGGTATATCATCATTGTTATTCTTATGGGGTGTAGGAGGTCTAGGATCAGGTTCGGAACAACCCACCAGCCAATAAGTAGTAACAGTACCTTTGCCCTTAAGTTCAACTTCACCTCGAAGTTCCATTTCAAAAGTACCAAATTTATCAAAAATTACTTTGGTCGCTGAAGAGACATGAATTCTCAAGGCTAAAATAAAAAAAAAATCTTTAAAACTCTCCCCGATTTAATTAAAATATTGTTTTTTTTAACTCACGCATTCCCGTTGATTCCATACGTGATGCGGTATTAACCGTATCACCAAATAAACAATAATGTGGCATCTTTTGACCCACTACTCCGGCACATACTGGTCCCGAGTGTATACCTATTCGTATTTTTAATTGATACTCCGGTTTATGTTTAATACTAAAACATTTTACAGCATCCAATATGGCCAAAGCCATTAGTCCAATTTCTCGGGCATGATTATCGGCATTACGTTCGGGTAGACCCGATACCACCATATAAGCATCACCAATGGTCTCCACTTTATAAACATCATAAAAACCAATAATACGATCAAATGTACTGTAGAGATCATTTAAAAAGTCCACAACTTCCATGGGACCACTTTGAGCACACAAGGCTGTAAATCCCACTATATCACTAAAATAGATGGTAACACATTCAAACTGTTCTGGTTGGACCATTTCACCGGCTAAAAGTTGTGTGGCCACTGGTCGTGGTAATACTTGATAAAGTAACTCTTCGGTGCGTTTCTTTTCAATGCTCAATTGTTCGGTTTTTTCTTCTACGAGACTTTCTAAATTGTTGGCATATTGTTCCATTCGACGTAACAAATCATCCATTAAATTTTCACAGAAACCTCTGAAAGAAGTTGGAAAAAAATAATTACACTGTGCTCGAATCGGAGACAATTTTTTTCCGACGAGCGGGGCAACCCAGTGGATGAAACTAATTCGAGTACGCTGAATACAATGGTGCCAAACATTTTTCTAGGTTAGCTCTTACACGAGATTTGCAAATTTGTTTACCATTAAGCTTTAGTTAGGTTCTTTGTTGCTCTCCCCAGCAGCTTTGTGTTAAAAATAATTCAAATGGGTCTGGCGATTCAAAAGTCTTTACTAAAAATGTAAGGACATCTTAAATTTTTCATTTCAATACATTTTAAAACCATTTAACAAAGCAATAAAATGTATCATATTTAGGGTATTCAATTAATCGGCTTTTTATTTTAATCGTGCAAATAATTATTCGGGTTTTTTACTTAACCGGTTAATCGAACAAAATTTTAAAATTAATCGATTAATCGAAAAAAATTTCTGTAAACTAATATACATAAACTTGTTGTGTTATAATAATTTTATTTAAAAAAAGGAACAAAAATAAATTCAGTAACTCTTCTGAAATTCATAAAAATAAAAAAGTGTAATAATTGAGATCAGATTTTTATCAATATTTTTATTTTTTTTTTGTCCCCCCCTTCACATATTAAAATTTTATCCAAATCGGGGAGAACCACACCCAAAAGAAGAATATAAAACCCCGTACATTAATTTGTATCTCTTTCGTATGCATTAAATACATAAAAAAACGTAAATGTAGAGAGGAAGAAAATCACGATTTTGGGGTCCTTGGATCCATAATATTCGAACATAAACATTTTTTTATTTATTTAAGAGCTAACTTACAAAATCGTTTAGCACTACTGGATTCAGCTTATTCAAATTAGGTTTACCCACCAAGTGCTCCACTTGTCCGATTTTTCAACTAGCAGAGTGTTATTAGTGTCATACCTTTATTTTGAAATTTTGATTGTTTGATATATTTTTATAATTTCGTATTTTAATATTTTGATACTTTCATCCAGAAAAGAGATTTGTTGCTGACAAGCGCATTTGTAGCGAATCGAAAAGTTCGGTTGTGGTAGTCGAGTTTTCAGTTGTGCTAACAGAAAAATAATTGAGACAGGACTAATTTGACTGTGGCAGCGGCATTTCAGTTGTATCCAGAATACTTCGGTAGTCGTAACCGAAAAATTCATTTGATGCAACTGAACCATTCGATTAGCAGAAAATGGGGTTGTCAGCACTGAATCTGTTTTCTGGGTGTTGATATTCTGATATATTGATATTTTAATATATTGATATATTGAAATTTTTATATTTTAATAGTTTGATATAGTGGTATTTTGATATTTTAATATGTTGTTATTTTTATATTTTGACATTATGCAGGGTAACGGGGTAGTATAAATTCGACGAAAATAGGCATATAAAGAATCTTGTTGTCAGTTGCTATTAATAAGTTCGGCATATAGACTTAAAAGTTCAACACACAAATCGTTTTTAAATTGAAACTAATTTGATGTTTTTGCAATACATACTACAAACAAAAATTATGTAGTGCGAACTTAATTCGTAAATGCCGAATAAATTTCTTTTATTTTCTTTCGCTTATTCGTAAATATTTCTGTGCCGAAATTTGTCAAAAATGTCTAAATCCCGTTATCCTGGTATTATAATACTTTGATATTTTTTATTTAAATATTTTGATCTTTTTTAATTTGATATTTTAATATTTTTTCATTTTGATATATTAATGTTCTGGTATTTTGATACTTTGATATTCGGAATATAAAATAACTTACTTCATTATAAGTCGCACCGTCGAACGTATTGCAACAAATGCTGGTCTATCTTCTGGATTATCAGCCCAACATTTTTCCATTAAATCTAGCACATCTGGAGGGCAATCACGTTGACCCACAAAAGGACGAAAAGAAGGACTTTCATGTGACTCCACACGATTTATAATTGTTTGTACATCCATAAATTGACGAGCCGTTTCATAGGGACCACCACGTACAACAATTTCTTCCAATATTATAGCAAATGAATAAACATCACCTTTTTGTGTTGCCGGATTACCGGGAAAAACGGTTAAAGGTAGTAGCTCTGGGGCAATCCATAAAAATTCTAAACAAAAACAAACTTAATAAGATTATATCCAAATTTATTTATATAACAGCCATTTTCAAAATGAACTTACTATTAAAATAATTTTGATCTTTAACAAATTCCGAGGGTGTTGTCAGGGTCCTTAAACCAAAATCGGAGATTTTCAGTACAAAACGTCCATCTATCAGACAATTGCAGGAACGTAATTTACCATGTACTTGGACATCACTATTATGTAAATAAGCCATTCCCTTAACAATGTCGTGTATCAAAGACATACGAAAATTCCAATCTAATTGTATGGCATCATTTTCTAAAACATCTTTTAAACTCCCTTTCGGACAATACTCCGTTAGAATAAGTACTGTTGGTCGTGGCAAATCTATACAAGATCCTACAAAACGTACGGTATTTTCATGACTAACATCTCGAGCTTGTTTTATTTCCCACAAAAGAGTCGAAGTAATATCGACTTTTTTCTTGTGAATTTTTTTGATGGCCACGCGTTCTCCTTTAAAAATACCTATCGTGGTAAAGACTTGAGTCAGAGGCAAAGAAGTACAACTGGCTATTGAGGCACGTCCTGAATGGATACCATATTGTTGTAGGGAAAAGTTCTATAATAAGTAAGAATATATTTTATTGGATTATTTTTGACAATAAGTATTTATATTTAGCATTTGTACCTCTGCATTGAGTTTTTGTAAACCAATTTTGCTGCCATATAAACGTCCTACTTCCAATAAAACATCATCGGGTCTTACTCTCCAGGACATATTGTTGAGTTCATTGTTCAGTTTCATTTGCCTTAAAAAGATTAATTTTTAGTAAATTTTTTGTATTTACAAATTTGCGATATCTTATTTTAAATACAAAAAGTTTACAAACGATATCGTGTGCATATCGTACGCTTGCATTTCGTGTTACTTTTACCACTCATAAAAAAAGCCCGTAAAAATAGTTGAAAATTCAGCTAAAATAACAGAAACTATTATTTAGCTAAAAAAGTTAGTTCAAATACAATAATTTAGAAGAAATGTTGTTTAATGGAAATGAAAATTACTCACAGGGAAAACTAAATAAATATGACAAGGAAAAATTAGTTCAAGTACAGCAGAAATATGTTTTTGTGGTGGAATGGGATGACTAACAACTTTAGCTAAACAACGGATATAAACGAAAGCAACAGGCAACGTCAGTTCAACTGAATTAGAACGCGTTTAACAGACTTTTGTACTAACTTTTTTTTACGAGTGTAAGACTAGGAGATGCAATCCGTATCGGACCGGACATCGGCACAAATGAATAAAGTTGGTTTATTATTATTTCTTTTAAATAAACCAGGTTCTTTTCTACTGTAATCAAAATAACCAATTCCACTGCTGACACCAATTTTTACTTTCAAAAACGTAAGTTTATCTCTTAACTTAACTACTTAACATTATACTAATTATACCAGGCGGTTTTCATCGCCTCTTTCGAACATTAACAGTTTGTATCGAAAAATGTTAGCCTTTGCAGACTGTGTAATTCTTATGGCTGAATTTTTCGATACAAATTAAGAAGACAGTGATTTAACTGAGGTCTTAGTCTTTTAATTATATAGTCGTTGATTATACTTAAATGTAGTGTTGCCAGTTTGAACGGTTTAGTAAATCCCGCCTCTCGGAACATCTTTCTTCCAAAATTCAAGAATTTTCTATACTAGACTAATCCAATTTCGTAACAATGTGAAAAAGTTGACATTGCCAGAAATAAAAAAGACAATAATTTATGAAATATAAACTATTTAAAAATAAAATTTTAACGTTATTTTTACTTAATTTTTATTTTGAATATTTACATATTTTTTTATTATATTTTTATTTTTTATTGTATTTTATTTTCTGACAATTTATTTCCACTTTTTCGTCACTTTTCGTTCGACTATGAGATACTGGTATAAATTTTCTGTCCGATGTCTGATACAGTATACGATGTACTGTCCATTAAGCATTGGGACCCCTAGTCTTATACACTTCTTGCTTTTACATTCATGTTTATTAGGGAACTTGCATTTTTATCTAAAATAACATTAACTAAATTCTATAGATAGTTAATATCAAAAAAAGGCATTTTTTTTTTACTTTTCATTAAAAAATTCTATAAAATACAATAAACACCCATGCTTTGTAGAAAATTTTTGGAAAAAATTTACAAAAGAAATAATTTATTTAATGTTGGTAAAAACGAAATTCCGTGATTTTTTTACAGTAACGGAAATTCTAAACTTTAGAAATCAAACTAATTAACTCCAACTGCACTTTAGCAGTTAAACTACGAATTCTTTTATTATTGTTTTTTCTTAGAATTATTTAAAAAAAAAACACTTAAATCAACCAGTATTTTTTAAATGTTTGGAATAAGTATTCATTTTTCCTTTTCTCATTCCAATTTTGTTGGTTTTTCAGGCCATTTTGCATGCGAATTTCACTTTGGTCTCAAAAATAAAATATATCCCAGAAAAGAAAACAATAAAAATGATGTATAAAATTATAATGTTTTTAATAGCAAATAATTGTAATACAACAAAAGATAATTTAGAAATTAGTAAATAAATATAATACAACAAGAGATAATAAAAAAAATTAATGGATAAGTAAACAAATAAGGGTCATATGCATAATCACTTTTAAAATTTATAAGTGACTAATAAAACAAATTTTTCATACGAAATTCATTTTATAAACGTTTTACAAGGATTTAAAATTATTATGCATAAGTACTTAAAACTCCAAGAAACTTTACATCTAAGCTTATAAAAAAAAAAATCGAATATGTTGCAGGTAGAAAAAAATTATATCAGAGAGTCCTCCAGGTAAACTTTTCTTAAATTATAAATTTAAGTCCGAACCTCGCTTACGGAAAAGCAATCGAGTTATTGATGAGTTTTTTTTCTAAAAGTATATATTAAAAAACAGTAAAACAAAAAAAATTAAAAAGCAGAATTTAAAAATTAAATAAATAAATAAATTAATTAATTTTTTAAAAGAATAATTTAAAAACAGTACAATATAAATGCATTAAACACTAAAATACGAACTGATGTCTAAAATTAAATATAAAATTCTTCTTCATTCTCAGGGAAGCATTATAATTTATTTTATTTGTAAATTATAAGGAATATTTGTTATTGATTGATATTTGTTTATTGGAAATAAATATAGGGACTCCTCGCACAGATAAAAATATCACCAAGTTTTAAGTGACAAAACTAATGGTGAAAATTCAATTTCTATTTCAGCATTTAATCAATTAATTTTTAATTGAATCAATCAATTAATTCATTTGTTGATATGACAATTTTCCAAGTTTTTTTCTCAATTAAACTTATTTGTTTGAACGAAAAGGCCGATTAATGATGAACTAGTTCATATCATTCAAAAGAGTAAATCATTTAATTGAACTATGACACAACTCTATTATACTCACGCTAAACGCTTACAAAAAATAGTAAAAAAGCCAAAATTAAATAAAAAGTGTTTGGTATTTTTAAATAAAATTATAACTAAAATTTGTATGATTTTACAATACTTAAATTGTATTTTTTTATGATTAAAAAATTTTTGAAAAATATGTATTTTTTTATTTAAGGGGTATTTCTTAATTAGAAAATAAATAAACATCAACAAATCAGATTGTCAAATATTGCTTTGAATTTCAACAAACTCGTTTGTTGATATGACAAACTATTTCATTGATAAAAAAAAATGTAACGAGCAAGTCAACAACATCGTCTTTTGCTTTGAATTTAGGTTTCAAATGTTCAAATATTTTAATGAAACTTAGTACACCGAGTAATACCGGCTCAAGGACGAAGCCTATTGAATTTGTTTAAAACAAGTCCATGTTTAGATCTAGCGCACATATAACAGAGAAAACAGATTAATTGTAACAACCGAATTTTTTGTCAGGAACCGCAATGGTTATGACTTAGAGGTTAAGCACCGTAATTTGTTTGAGTTTCACGTGAAAAAACTGTTATACTCCATATAAAAAAACTAATTTTTCACGACAATGAGTTTCACGTGAAAATTGTGTAGAGTTTCTTTTCACGCAAATTTAATGTACAAGACTATTATTTTTCTTGGGAAAAAGTGACATTTTGTGTTCATTGTGATTGTGTCTTTGTTACAATATTAAAAAGTTGTTCTTTTTTATAATTTAAATTGAATTTTGAGGCTTTAAATTTGAGTAAAATTTTTCCACGTGAAAAACAACTTACGGTGCTTTAGATGGAAAAAGTTATTTCTTGACTTTTATCATTTTAAGCAAAAATTAAAGTCATTTTTTGACTTTTATTTTTTTGGGCAAAAATACAAGTTTTTTCAGGGGTTATTATGTAATTCGATTCTAAAAGAAAATGCTTTCGAACAGAATTTTTACATTGTAAATTAAGTTACAAAAAATTGTTTTTAATGGGGAAAAATCTTGAAAACGTGTGAAAATGAAAATGTAAAAAGTTAAAAAAGTAAGACTTCCAAGAATGGGCATCTTTTTACAAGGGATTTAAAATTTCCGAATTCGAACAATATTTTTCGAATCTGCTTACGTAGTAAGCCCCCAGATTTTTATTTTTTCGAACAAATATAAATATTTTTTTTTTACTTCTATTATTTCCAGCAAAAATAAAAGTTCTTTTTTGACTTTTATTTTTTTGAGCAAAAATATAAATATTTTCCACGATTTTCCTCAGAAAACTAAATAATCATAAAGTGTCCAATGAACACAATATTCAAACTCATATTCAGGGGTATGGCATCGCCATATAATTAATAGTCTCTGCTCATATACAAGTTAATCGTGCGTTACTAAGTAAGCACTGTGAAGATAACTTCCAATGCCGGAAAATTTATTTCCAAAATATTAAGAGGTAACGATGTTTATGACAAAATTATTTGTCTCTGTACTTATTGCCATGAGTGTACTATGTTATTACCAATTGTTTTTTTAAATAGATAATTACAATTAAAATTCAATTACTTACTTGCACATTAAATACACTACCAGGAAAGTAAAACCCAAAAATATGGCAACAGCAAATATTCCATACATTATAATCAACTCTGTAAGTTAAAATTATCTTACAACTGTTTAATATAAAAATTAATTAATAAACTTGATTACCATTGCCATGACATTCCGGTGAATTGCCCAAAAAACCACATCTTGGTATATCTGGCGGAGGACCTTCTCTACCACCAGGCCAATGTATCTTTTTACCATGGACGGCTGAATAATTTCTAAAATTTAAGAATTTTTTATTATTTGCCTGTAAATTTTCATATAAAAATATAAATTTTATACCTATGTAAACCATAGTAATGTGCTACCACTGCAAATTTTCCATTTATAGGATCTAAATCCAATATGGAATAATCAGCATCACGATCCCCATTATCATCGATACGTACATGCCCAGTTATGCCATGAAAATCACGATTCCACATACGACGTGTTATGGCCATACCATCATGTATATTTTCTCCCTCACTGAGCGTTTCATTTAAAGCCATGCCCAGAAGATAGACACCATCATAAAAAGCACCAATGAAAAAGTTTACCTTGAAACAAAATTTTTTGTATTAAAAACTAAATATTTTAAAATAAATTTAAAACCATACTTACCTCTTCCCCTTCACTAAATGTATAGTTATAGTTACGCAAAGCCATATCGCGAACATTTTCTGCAAAACCCTGATATTTTGGACTGGAAGGCTGTAAAAGCGATACGCGTAACAAGGCTTCATAGGCCTTTCGAGCACGACTATCATCTGGATCACCCATTTCCCAATCATGATCACCCCAATAGGAACTCTAGACAAATGTTTAATAGTTATTTTAATTGGCTAATTGTAAATAAAAATTTGTAAACAATATGTTGACACTGAGCAGGAAAAATGAGATAATTTCAATTACACTGACAAAATTATCTACAAAATATTAATAGATTTTTATATAAAATCATCCACGGAAATTTTGTATTAAATTTATGCAATTTTTTCTTAAATTTTATGAAAAATTTAATTTCGTTTATTAAAATTTTATAGACTTCGGTCCGATTACAGAATGTGCAGTTAAAATTTAGCCAACAGTTAAATTCAAATTTTATATGAGAATCAGCAACAAATGTGTCAGTTAAAGTTTCAGTTAGTAGCTAACATTCAGTAATCGGGCCATAGAGTTATATGCATAACCACTTTTAAAATTTATTTTCATCTTATAAACGCTTTATAAGGTTTCCAAATTGTTATGCATAAGCACTTTATAAAAGAAAGTAAAGCTTCTCATTAAATTTAAGAAATTCTTTATTCACTTTGTCACGAAAACTTCATTCACTGAAAATTTTGGATACTTTTTTGAGGGTTCTTATTCTATGAGTAAAAAATTACTCAAACAAAAACATATTTTCGAAATTTTAAAACTTTTTGTCAAAAATTGCTCAATTTGGACGAAAATATGAGACTTTAAAAAAAAAACCAAGGAACAAAAATTTGAGGAAAACTACCAAATCCGAAAGATGGTGCAGAAATGTAAATAAATTTGAATATTTGGTGAACAAAAAAGATTAATTTATGAGCCTATAGAATTTGTTTAATTTTTTTTTTTTTAATTTTTAAATCAAAAAACAATGCTCTTTTGGATGATCCACTTTCATACAAAAATTTTAAAAATATATTTTGAGCTCTTTTTTTTATTTAGTTTTGGGCTAGTTTGCTGGCTGCGTTGTCCAAAGAAATTCTCTCTTTTAAGAACAAATCTTTTGTGATTTAAAAACTTGATTTGAAATTCAATAAATATTAATAGTTAAAAAAATTGCATAAAAACAGCATCTGCAATTCTAAAAACATCTAAAGAATTTAAAAATATATAAAATTAAATTTAAAAAAATGTTTTATTAAAAAAAATTCTTAATAGAAAATGTTATAAGTTTCAATTAAGAGAAATTAAAAAAAAATGAATTTACAAAACAAAGTTTCGCTGAAATATTTATCAATTCTATATTGTGATAGCGAAACAAAATCTAAGATCAATCTGCATCGATTTTTGAGCCACCTCAGAAAATTTATTGTTTACACTAGCGGGAAGAAAATCAGCCATTTTGGAACTTTTTTTGTTTGAAAACATGTCGAAAACTAACAAAATTCATATAAATATATCGTCCATTCGATGAGAGATTGCCCAAAATCTGTTTTCTATTTTTTTATATTCAGCACATTAATGACGTTTAGCTTATTCCGTTTTCAATAGTAAAATTTAAAGAAGCACACTCAGAATATTTTTACGGTAACTACATGTAGGCCAATTGTCTAGTTAGCGGTAATAGTTATTTTTAACAGTAACTGCAGTTGTTATTATGTGTATTAATGCAAAATAACTATTTCTCGTTTTCCCTCGTGCGTAAATGTGCCTTTACAAAGAATTTTAGTCATCAAACTTATTTTCTTACCTGGAAAATTTCCACATCCAAAAATACCCAGTCACCATTTGTCATACCCAGAGAATAAGCAGCCAACATAAATTTTCTCACCAAAGTACCACGAACAGATAAAATAACAACTGAAATTTAAATAGATTAATTAAAAAATACGGGAGGAAAAAAAATTATTTAAAAGAATTTAAACTATTTGGCATCAGTTTATTTCAAAATACACCTTTCCCTCGATTAACAGGATTTTACTTTTGTCCTTGCAAACTTAAAAATATAAGAGATTTATAACAACTAGGTCCACATCGACAATTACTTTTTCATACATTTTGTATGGGAAGCAAAATGTCAACATGTTCGTCGTAATAATATCTTTTATATTTTCACGGGGACACACTAACATACACGCAACATATATGTCAAGTTTTTGTCATATTTTTACCATTCTGTGATAAACTCATAAATGATAAATTATGACATTTTATTCATAAGTTATTAATCAGACAATGGAAATCTCGGGACTGAATTATGGTTGCCTATCAGACAAGTGTTGCAAAAATTCATAGCAGAGTTGCAAAGATTAGTACTTTGTTTACAAAAAATATATATTTTTATTAGAAGAAAAAAACTGAAAATAAATATACGGAATTTACCACCAAAAATGCAAATTAAAAACAAAGCAAAAAGTCATATTAAACCAACAAGCATAGAATCTCAAGAGGATGCATGCGTCTCTTACGCTGTTAACTGGCTCTGGACGATATTTGAAGAAATTTTATTAGAATATTTTTTGTTACTATTTTTGTTTTTTATTTGATATTTTAAATGTTTAATAACGCTCCTAGACGAGAACGAGAAATTCTCATTGAGTTTGTAATTTAACAAATAAATCTAGAAATTTCAAAAAATTCTTCCCCTGACGATTTCTTTAGGCAAGAATGAAATCCGAATAGGGACTTGTCTTCGACAGATTATTTTTCACAATTCGTTAAATATGTTTTGGGATCCTTTAATGGCGTTAGGTTAAGTTTTATGATTAACTTTTAATAAACATTAACGGTGGGTCTCATACTGCAGGATTAAACTTTAGTTAATGGTTAACCCAAAAATTTGTTGTTGTTTTGTGTACATTTTTGTGACATTTTCTTTTGTTTATAGTTAAGTTAAAGTTAAACCTAAAGTGTGAGACCCACCGTAAAAATTTTTCAATAAATATTGATAATATTTAAAAATATAATAAAAAAAACTAAACCCGTTAAATGCAATTTAAGTTCTTGAAATCTCAGCCAGAGCCAGTGGGAAAGCGCGTAACAGTACGTGAACGACTTGCATAGAGCCTTTTTTAACTAATTATAGGTCTGTTTGTTTAAATAGTAAACTTAGAAAGTGCCGAAGAATTACCAAAGCTGAATTTATTTTCAAGTGAAATGAAAGCAAATGGTACCAAAAGTACTGAAAAAAACCACTGAATTAAAAAATTTGCACATTTCACGTCAAAAACGAATTTATAAGAAAAAACTAGTAAAACAGTAAAAACTAGCATATAAACAAACAGACAATTGGTGAAAAAGTATAACAAAACAAATATAATCAAATTTTGTTTTGATTGTTTGTTTGTTTTCTTGTTTTGGTTTCCGCTTTTCCAACCGTTAAAAACTGTCAACGATAGTTGTCGCTAAATTTATATGAATCGCGACGACATTTACAGTCGTTAGTTGACAATCGACGCAGTTGTGATTAATGTTAATTGAGTGTAGACATAAGTTATCGGCTTTTGAAAGTAGGTATGCTTTTAAGACACGATAGCAAAAAAGGAGTTAAGTTTTCTTGCATATTCGTTTGATGATTTGTAATCTATAAGATTTTTTTTTATACACATTTAAATTCCAAAAAGCTATTAGTTAAGGGATGGGTATACGTTGTATTTTCATTTTGTAAGTACATATATATTAAACTTCCCTCCAAAATGGCTTAATTTATTTACAAAACTTGTTATATTTATATCACTGTGTATCTGTAAATTTACACAAACTTACCTCTTGCATACATACTAGCATCTCTTAAATATATTTCATACGGTTCCTGTTCATTACCATTCAATTCACGTACAAAACTCAATAGTCCCTCCTGCCTCAAACCATACTCCAAATTCTTACCCACTGTTAACGAAAATAAATCAGAACGATCAACCAGCAGAGCAACATGTTTCCAATTAAATTGACGAAATACGCTGGCAAATACTAATTTTAAGCGACACTGGCAGTACGACATGCGTGTTAACGTTGGATATTTGGTTTTATCTTTAAACATGCCCTGCAAAAATCAGAAATAAGCGGATATTATAAAATACGATATAACGATACTAAATTTTAAATATTGGAATAAATTGATATGTAGTACTTAAATAGCAAATAAAAAGATTATGTTGAACACTCAGACCCAAATCATACTTCATTAGAGTGGCTTGTATGGAAAAGGAAAAGAAAATCATGACTTTTTCTCCACATCCCAGCGAAATCGTCTATTGCCCGGTAATGAGTTTTGCAAGAAGAAATAAAGGTAGGTACCTCTTACATTTTTATTGCAAATCCTATTGTTTTAATAAGGCCATGTCACCGATACAACCCCTTACCAAATAATATGTTTTTCCTAACTTCTAGGTAAGGACCCATTAGCACATGGTCGAACTTTTTTTCAATATAATAAGTCTGTTGGCTGAACAGAAAAATCTGTTAAACCTGAGTTACGCAGACGTAAACGTAACATATCTCTGCATAGCTGAATTAATGAGTTAAATAAGAATGGAAGATGTGTTGTATTTTTTGTTTCATTCTTATGCATTGAAAATATAGAAAACGTAAATACACAATAAAAATCTGTTGTGAATAGTTAACGATATCGAAATAAACATATATATATGATATCTTTAACGATTAAATTAGAACAAACAATATGATTTTTTTCAGAAACTTTATCGTTATTTTGAAAAATAATGATATCAGCTGTGTTTTCGACTTAACTATATCCGTTAACTTATAAAAAAAGCTCAATGTGCATAAAAACGCTTTTAAGACAAAAACTAACACATTACTTTTCGTATGCACGTTAACTTTCAACACGGATAATTATCAACGTTGAAAACTCAACGTTTATACATTTTCACATCTAACGTAACTTATTTGCGTTACTTCCTGGGAACTTTTGCTGACGTACGTTCGATTATAACGGAAAAATTATAAACATAACCTGTTTAAAAAATTTTTATACTACAATCGGTTTAACGTAGATTTGCTTTAAAAGCTTAACGTTGATAGGAATGAGACAAAATACAGCTATCATCATATTTTTGTATCATAAACGATAGCAATTATGATACTTAATATGAAATCGTTAATGATACCGTATCATTTTATGGTTTATTGGGCTGTTGCAAAAGATTAAATTTAAAAACTAATTTTAAAATGCTCCAAATTGTAACTGTGTGTTATTAAATAAAATAAATGTTCACCTTCACAATTTAAATTACGATTTGAGGCCATTAAAAGAGAGGAAAATTTTTCACGAAAAAAACAATTTACTACTCTTAACCCCAAAAAATCGTAAAATTAAAGAAACTTCTAAATATTCAATCAAAGTTCGACTGAACACTATTCGAATAAGGGAAGAATTGTGGAGCCGTAAATTTGAAATTTTTGTAGTTGGAGTGACCCTAATATTATCTTCTAGTACATAACACCATAAATCCTTAGAAATTGAAATTTTATTCATTTATAGTAGTTTATGTATACATTTTACATTTTATTATGTTTGTTTTGTATATTTAATGTTTTTTTAGTGCCAATTCATAAAAATATCATTTCATATCTTGTTGTATGATTAATTTATGTATATTGATTATGCGTATTAAAGTGCAGTTCAGTAGCATACTTTAATAAAAAAAAGATTTAAAAAGAATTACCTTTTTGTTAAAAATTTGTGCAAGGAAATATATATATATATATATATATATATATTGCGTATCAAATGAAAGATCTTTCAAATGGCGAACTTCAAATATTAAAGTTTGAACAACTTTGAAACTCATTTTTACCCCCTAAATATCAATTCGCGCCGATATGTTTAGAACGAAAAATTATTTAATTTTGTCCCTTATATCGTATTTATATCCAAATTTCATCGAAATCAGCAGAAACCCAGAAAAAGACTTTTCTTGTAAGTTAACGTGTTGAGGTAGCGCTACCTTATTTTGGTAGCGTAAAAATTTTACGCTTCTTGGGAGCAAATACTCATACATCAGAGGGTAGTTTGTTTTTTAAATTTCGTTTAAACCTATTTTTTTACCACATTTTAAATATATATGCTATTTAGGCCTTCAATAAAAAAATTTCATAAAAAAAATAAACCAAATGTCTAGTTGGGATGAGACGTGTCTTTAAAGAACGTGGGTGAAATCTGTTAACTATTTTGTAAAATTTAGTTAGAATATTGTTTTACCTCAAGTCCAAATTCTAATATGATATTGTCATATTAGAGTTTATTTGTTGTTTTAGAATGGTTGAGCATTTTCATGATAGACAATATAATTGTTTCGTGAGCATTAGTCCAACTCATCAGTTGTCCGCAAAAAGAAATTGATGATTGGAACACACAAACCGAGACATTACATAAGGTAGAAAAATTCAATGGGACGAGAATTTCGTACTTTTGTATATGAACTGTCTGATTTGGTAAAACAAGTCATAAATCAACACATACATATAATAGTACCAAATTATCGAATTTTTTCAATTTTTATTCTCTGTAATTTACTTGTATGATTCCAAATCTAACAAAAAACATTTTTTTCCCAATTAAAAGATCAACTATACATAACTAAAAATAGCATTACGTAGATTTTAGTCTAATAGGGATGTGTTTACATTAGTATATTTGTTTCACAGTCAATATAAATAGATCATTATCAATTATTAACCCATAAAGTCATGGATAATGCGGATGAGTCTGTAGCGGGACCCAAAATTACGTATTATGTCGTGCGGGCCTTATCGAATTTTTTCAATTTTCATTCCCTGTAATTTACATGTATGATCTCAAATCTAATGAAAAACATTCATTTACTCATTAAGAGATCAACTATACATACCTTTATACAGAAAAGTCATTTGTTATATGGAGTTTGATATGAGATACCGATAAACGTGTTTCGGAATCAGAAAAAGATATTCACGTAATATCTAATCCATTCCTAACACATTTTTTTTAAATTGTCAGTGCGTCAAACCAATAATAAGCTGACGTTATGTTTATTGTTATTAGTTTACACACAAAACTTTCCATAATTTAATTTTTAAATATTAGTGTGGATCCATGCAGAACTTTGGAGGAAATTCGTCTCTGGCAGGGGTAAAAAATCATCTTAAAATCTAAATTTTTGAAAAGCGTAAAAAATTTATTTTTCTGCAAAATCGAAATGGATTTTCAAGTTCTGGTTTTCATCTGGAATCTAAAGCTTTCAAATAACATAAAAAGTTTTTTATATCAAAATCATTTTCAGGCAAAAAATTTTAATTTTTTGTGTACAGGTCACAGTATTTACAAACTTTTCATCTAAATAATCGTTCAATTTTCGTAATTTTTTAATTTTCCGATGGAGAGTGCAACTTTAAGTTCAACTGAGGTATAGATGAAATATTTCAAAAAAAATTTCTCATCCATCCACAACTTTGCTACTCCTCCTGCAGACGAATTCCCCCAGTTATCTAAGTATAAAAATGGATATTAATTCAAGAAATAAAAATTTACATTCCAGATTATGCATAATCAAAACCAAATCTACCCTAATATTACAAATTTATTTTTTTTAGCACGTTCCACTGTAAATGTCTTTGTGGTCACAACCACTTTAAGTGATAGATACAGGTTACAATAGCAATATAGAAATTACTACATATATGGAATGTGTTTGGGTATTATTGGTTGATGTTGTTGTGGTTGTATGGATTAATGTATTCAATGCCAATATCAAGAGCGTTTAACCAAAAATATATTCACACGTTTACATTTCCATATGTGCAGAATTGTCAGACTTTCGGTTTTATTTCCATTTTTGTGGAATTTTCTTGGCGATAAAACGTGCAACTGTGTGTACGAGTAGTGGGTTTTGTAGAATTTAAAAAATATATTTTGCAATTTCTTTTGGTATTTAAATGATTTGGTCAGCTTAAATGTGTTTTGCACTAGCAGTTTTTCTCTTTAAACTTAGGTACAATATTATTCCATATATGTGACCTTCTCCGAGAAAAGGGACCTAGTGTGTGAAAATGAAGTTTTGAGAAGAACGCATTTAAAGTTAAATTAAAAATAAAATTTTAATGTTTTTATCATTTTCATCGAAACTCGTTTTTTGACACACTAGGTCTCTTTTCTCGGAGAAATTTGTATATATTCAAGTAAATCACAATTTTGTAATCTTTTTATGTTTTTAATAAAATATTTGCCATCTCTAAAAAAAATTTGTAGCAAATATACCTACTAACGAATTTTTGTATAGAAATATGTCTTTAAAAGGGAAAAATGCCTTAAAATCTTAAAAGTAGGTAAACCAATATTTGGAATTAATCAATTCAACATTTTAATTTGAAAATATTTTTTTATTTGTTTGGGTATAACGAACAAATATCTGGCAAGCTTGAATATGTATTTTTTTTTTTTGCAATACACAAGTGTGTGTGACGAACAGTGTTGCCACCAGTAAAACAAAAAATTACACAGATCTAAGTCGAAAATGATCCAAAACTGTATGAAATTACACAAAAAGTTTATACATTTTTTTTCCAAATAATATGTATATGTGGCCATTTAGACCAACTCTTCTGCGCGTTGTGGGGCAGAATCAAATATTTTGGAAATAATGTAGGGATTTCTTATCGGCTGGTTGGATTATTATGGAAATTCTGATGGTCGAAGTCAAAGAAAGTAATTTCGAGTTAAGTTTTTTCGGCCGAGCCCACAGTACCACCGTGACCAGACGCCCTCGAGCAATGTGAAAGCCTGCCAATTTATGATTCATGAACCGGTGTGAAAAACGTAACATTTTTGCAAAGGCCTACAATAAAGAGCTTACACATGTGGGTTTTCTCTCAAAGTATAAAAGTTGTTTGCTTTTGAAAATTTTGTTTTTTGCATTTTTTCAATAAACTGCTCCAGTTTTCTGCAAAGCCAAATCAAATTTTATCAAAAATATTGGTTATGTTGGCAAAAAAATGTTCTATTAACTAAAGTAAATAAAATTAAATGCAATATATTTTTCAAGCTAAAAATAGTGAATTATAGGGTGTCATTCATAGTTAAAAGAAACCTTTCTAGGTTAACTATTTCTAAATTGCTCAATTATTTTCAAAATATTTTGATTCTGACCCACTGTGATGAGTTAACAACATTTTTCTCTGATCATGGATAATACAACAAACAACTTTCGCTCTGGGCTAAAAGCCCTAAAACTGTTATAAAAACTTTGAAAATCTAATCCAAATTTCACTCTGTCGCAGCATTTTCAAATAGTCTTGCCACCCAAGAGAAAAGTACTTTTTTTACATGCAGTTTGAAAAATATGTACGAAAAACATGAACAATATACGGGGTTAAAAATACAAATTAAATATAGAAAAATGTGTTTGATTTCTTCTTCATTGGGTTTAGTTTTGAACAAATTTACGAAATAATTTTCCGGAAAATAGAAATTTGTGGTAAATGTTTCACAAACTCATTTCATCGAAATATCGACAAATTTTCATTTCAGTATTAAGAAGTTCTTTCTGGAAATGAGTTTACAGAAATTTCTGTAAAAAGTGAAATTACACGAAAACTACACAAAAATGTCATTATTCAAAAATTATCCAACGAATGTGTAAACAGTCCCGTTTTTAAATAATTATTCAAAAAGTGGCAACACTGGTGACGAAGCATAATTATTGTAAAAGCTCCTCGTGGAAGGACACTTATACTAAATTTACACTTAGCCAAAAACTAGTAGTTTTTGAAAACTACTTGTGGTTTTCTGTCAAATTCCATACAAATTTTGAATCAAAAACTAAGAGTTTTTAAAAACTAGTAGTTTTTAGTTGTAGTGTAAATTGGGTTTTATGCAATATGTCAATGTTTACATTCGTACAATATAATCAATCAGAATTGATTCAAAAAGAATTATTTTTAATGACGATTCAAAAAATATGATTTTTAAATCCGTGAATCAAAAATAAGAAAATAATTTTCGCAAATTATTTTTTTATTTTTTGATTCGCGAATTATTGTAAATTTTGAATTCGAAGAAAGGTCTCAATTTTAATCAGGGATGTCAGGCATTACCGCTAAAATACCGTTATCGATTCCAAACCCTTTCAACTGACTACCGTTACCCCTAAAATACCGTTACCGAAATAACTGAAATACCGTTATCTCTAAAATACCGAAATAAATGAAATATTGATACCCATAAAATATCGTTACATAAATAAATAAAATGCCGTTATTCTTAACATATAATACCGTTACAGTTATTTTTAATTCTCTGCTTTTGGTAATTGTATGTGGTTATTGAGATTTTTACATATGGCACATTAAATTGGTTAAATTGTTTTGGTTTATGTAAACACTGTTAATTAATTAAAATAATTAAAACCTTAAAATAACGTTACCGAAATAATCAAAATGCCGTTATCCTTAAAATACCGTTAATATTCGAAATAATCTAAAATAGTGTTACCCTTACCGATAATCTCATCGTTTCGGTTACCATCCAAGATTTTAATTTAAAACATTGATTTATTAAATCAGCATTTAATTCGAGAATCAAAAACAATTTTTATTGATTCCTTTTTAGAAATTTATTTATTAATGATGATTGAATTATGTTTTTAAAGGTCTGTTATTAATCCATCTTCAAAAGTTACCATAAGTGAATGCTAATATAAGTTGTCAACTAAAGGTTGACCGAAGATTGGACGCAAAATTGAATGGTATATAAATTAAATAAGTTCAGATATCTATGGGCATAAACAAAATCTATATCGAAATAAGTTTTTAGATAAACACTCAGAAAATTTCTGCAGTTACTACATAACAGTTATTTGTGTAGTAATGCGGTTGTAGTTATTTTAAATACAATTGCAGTTAATTTACTTAGATCAAAATTTTTCAATGTTGTTGACAGTTATTTTTGTTTTAACTACAAAAACTACTACATTGTAGTAACATTTATTTTATAGTGAATTTAGACTGAGCAAAAACTACCTGGTTTTTGGCTCTTGTTAGTTTTTACTTGCCAAAACGCATATATAAAAAACAAACAAAAACTAGTTTTGTACGAAAACTAGGTAGTTTTTGCTCAGTCTAAATTCCCTATTAAGCAATTGTTTTGAATTTTGCTACAAATACTTCAATTGTCAAGTGTGTGTGCACGAAGCAAACAAGAGTGTATTTGAAGCGCTCAGTTCTTTTATATTTTCATCACTTTCTACCTGGAGAAAAAAAGGAAGCCAAACAATATTTCATTCCTCACAGATGGTCATCTAGAACAATATCTTTATAGTGATTAATAAAAGTGATATTAAGTATAAATTTTGATTTCTTAATTTTAAATTTATTCGAACGAATAAACTAATTTTTTCACTCAGTAGTATTGCAGTTCCATTGTATAATTTTATATAGCAGGCTTTGATAGTGTTAATCTGCGAGCTGTTTTCCATAGTGTCCACACACATTTTTTTCTCACAGCAAAGTATAAGGAAAAATAAAATGTTTTGCTTAAATTAGTCTCAAAAATTGTGTGATGAATGAAATTCAAAAATTTTTTTCTAGAGTTTAGTTCCCATTCGGGACCGGCAGCATGTTAATATTTGAACTGTAATTACAAATATCTCTGCTGTAGAGCCAGAAAAGTAATGAAAAATATTTCTTTGGAATATATCTACATTTACACGAAGTTTTGTCGGAAAATTCCCAGCCATTTAAAGTTGGGGTCGAAAGGGTGAACTAGACACACTAATGAACAGAAATTGACTACTAAATTTCAATTTTGCGTAGTAGATTCGAAAATATTTGAAAAAATATATCAAAATTTAGATCTAGATTCGCATGTCCTTGTTCAATACAATTATTTAACACTTTTTACATTTCTTTTTTGTATTTATAACGAAAACTATTTAATTTTACTCATGGCACTAAGTAAATTGTATTTAAGCTTGAAATGTTTCACAAAAGGCCAACCAGTGGCCCTCCTTAAATTTATAAACCTTTTATTAAGGCAGGACAAATGTTGTCATTGTTGGAAATATGTAGTACAACCAAAAATATAATTTTATTAGTATTTATTGGTTTTGGTGATAAATTTACTAAAAAAAATTGATTTTAATTAAAAAGTTGTATATATCAAGGATATTCAAATTTAGTTCAAAATTTTTATACATCTTCCCGGATACATTACATGGATTATCAAAATTGATACAAAATTTTGTTTATTCGAGTGTCTAGTTTACGTGTGAGAAGAAAAGGGCAAATTAGATTATCAAATATGAATATATAAGGATTAAACAAAAAAAACCTTAATTTTAAACTTCCTTGCATCACCAGTAAAATATCCTTGAACACCCACTGTCATGATTATACTCCAATGAAAGGCTAATTTATGTTAATTCATTTGTTTTAACTATGATTTTTAAGTAACATACATATCTAAAAAGTAAGTAAAAAATTATTTATATATATTATTATAATAAAACCTCGATTTCTCGAAAACGGTCAATTAAAAATATTTTTCTTGCCATATTTGGATTCAGGATCTGGATTATAAGAAAATATGTACTGCAGCAGGAAGTTTTTCTTTAAGTGACTGACCGATTTCACTACAAAATCGGTCGGCCACTTAAAGATATGTGAAAGTAAAGTTTGTTTACATCCTGCACGTGTTTTTGTAAATAAAACGTAAAGCCATAAAAAATAGAATAAATTAAATAATTCGACAAAAATTATACGGGTAACTGACCTGGTAGCATAATAAAATGTAATAATGATGGATTGCAATAAATAATGATATCTATTACACTGGCTTACAGAGAATCTTTTTTCAATCCCGAATTAGGCTTTTACTTATTTTAACTCGAATGTAACTCTTTCCAAACTGATACACTCAACCAAAAAAGTCTTTAATGGAAACTGAAAATTTTGCTATTATTATGGGAAATTTTGAGCCCAGCGGTATTTTTTGCTAATTTTAGCAACACATGTCTGCTGATATGTAGTACAACATAATTAGTAGATTAACCAGTTAAAAGACTTACTAAATATCAATAATTTTAGTACAATGAAATTAGTATAAATAATTTGTTGCAGCTACTAAATTTCAGTAAATTGTAATTTAAAGTCAATCTGCTGAAATTAGCAAAAAAGTGTACTAAAAAATAAAAAAACTGTAAAATCTAAAAAAAAAATTTATAAAAAAAAACTTTTTTCTTTTGATTGTAACAAGCGTATAATTACTTCATCGTACTTGAAATTTGGAGTCAAAATTACAAACGGTTCTCCAGTTATTACCTTTTTATGCATTGGAGATACAATAAAATTTTCTGAGTTTTATTTCCAAACTAAGAATATATCAATAGTAACGAATATAAACTAAACAAGAATTGTAAAAAATCAAAAAAAAAAAATTTTTTTTAAATTAGTATATTTTTCTGCTAAATTTAGCACTCGGTTTTGAAAAATTAGTAAAATATTTTGCTGAAATCAGCAGCGAGAATTAATAAAAAAATCCGTAATTTGTAATAAGAAAATAGCAAAAATGATTACTAAAAAAATTGTACTAAAAATCAGTATAAAAATAGTAAAGTTCGATTGGAAACAGTTTATAAATTTTTTACCAACTCTTTTATTTGAGTGTACAATTGTTATACACAAGTATCCCATATCGTAAGCACACACAATGTGAAGTACACGAAGTCGATTACATTGTGTAAACTTACACGTTTTTCTAAAGGGATTGTAATCTCCAAACTATTTTAATTTTGGAGTTTATTTTACTGGAGTTTTTTTTCGTAATGAAATAATCTTAAAATTTTAAGATGAAATAAACCCACCAAAATTGAAATAAACCCCAAATCATACTTGGGACTAATGAATTAGGTCGACTAATTAATTGACGATTTCATTATAATTGCATTGATATCAATGGTAATGAAATTATTTTCATTACCAGTGTTTCAAATTAATGTTAATGATTTCGGAATTTGATTTCATTGAATAATGATAATGGTTTTTAATTTTATTACCATTGATAATGTATTAATTAAAAAAAATAATGACCATTGACAGATAAGCTTTTCGAAAAAAGTAAAAATGCAGAAAATTCGATGCTCATTAAAAAATTGTATGTAACCAGAAAAATTATTATTAAGTAAATTATTATTAAGTGTTGTTTTTTAAAATTCATAATTAAAGGGCTACCCATTTCTTGTAGCAAAGTTTGGTGGTTAGTTTGCAAAAAAAAAATTCCTTAAAAAGAAAATCTTTCGTCAATATATTCGTTTGCAGAATTTGAATCGCTGTTTAAGTGGTGGTTAATTGCAAATAAAAAAATTTTAGCAAAAAGGAAAATTTTTAAATCAGTATATTTGTTTGCAGAATGTAAATCGCTGACTAAGTTTTTTAATTCATTTTTTATACCACAAAGCGTTTTTTCGCATTCCGCTTTTTAGAAAAATGTTTATATTCTTGTCTTGCTTGAGAGCTTTTTCCATCCCTGATTGTAGCTTATTTTATATATCGCACTTGACCAACAAGAGGGGATTAACTCAAAATTTTTAAAATATCACTTTTTGCAAGAAATCAACTAACAACATCAATATCTATCTACTGTAAAAATTTCAACGTATTCCGATTACTCTTGCATCTCGAAAACCACATTTGAGGCCATTTTCGTGATAGTATAATGGCTACCTTTATATCAACAAAAATTTTCAGAAAAATGGTATTAACTCAAAAAATAGATTTTGTTGCAATAATTGCTAAAATTTAAAACAAAAACAATGGGTGCGTTCGGCAGATACAATTTAATAGTCAACAGTTCTACAACAGTTGTACAACTATCTGCTGAACGACCTGATCACTAACCGCTCTGTCTGAGCGCTCAGGTAGCGCTGTCATATTTTCGTAGCGTAAAAAATTTTTGCTACTTTTGATCAATAAGTGATGCATTTGTTGTTGTTCATTTACAATAAAAATTGTTTTGTAAGAATGACAAATGAAAACATTCAAATATAATTCGAAAACAAAAATTTTAAAAAAAATAAAAGGAAACTATAGAAAAAGTGTATTAAAAACAAAACAAAGAAAATACCGTTCAGCAGAGTAAGTAATCACAAAGCTCTACAAGTCACCGGTATCAGTTTAAGGTTTCTCTGCCGAATGCTACCAATGTAAATATATTTTCAAATGGAATTTGCTTACTATGATGTATTCTGATTTTCAAATTCTCTTGAAATGTAACCACCAACAGTTTTTCACCTCTATTGAAAATTTGAAAATTTTAAGTTAATAACCTCTTGTTGATCAAGTGCGATATGAGGATTTTTGTAAACAAATGGTTTTTTAATCAATTATAATTAGTTTCTTTTTACATTAGTGTGATTTCACTACCATTAGTAATGTTTTTTGTAATGCAAAATATTTCATTATCATTAAATGATAATGAAATTTTTTTCATTGTCATTAGTGGCAACTAATGGTAATGAAAGTTCAATGGTAATGAAAAATTCCCATGTATGCTCCAAATATATTGTAGTTTTTTAATTTGTTGGGTTTCGAAATTTTAAGGTTAAATAACCCCCTAAATTGAAATAGACCCCAAATATTGTTACGTAATTACGGATGTTATTTAAATTTTCCTTTCGTAGCTATTTCATCAGAGTTATTGGTAGCGCCGAAAAATATATAAATCTGTAATGACGTTTTTAAAAGAAAATTTTAAAAATTTTCCAAGAAAAAAGGACTTTTAAGGGAAAACTTAACTTAAGGTGGCATGCAAGCAACTTTTACAAAAAACTTTGTCCTTTTCTGGACCGCATCGAAAAATGTCTTGCGACCCAGCCCTACACCATGTAGATTTATCATGTTTTAGTATTTGCGAACTTCACCTAATTTTCGTCCTATTCCAGTCCCACGCACTTCAAAATATATTAAGTTACCTAAGTTTTTTCTTTTGTGACTTTTCTAACTAATAGGGAATGCGAAATCCCGCACTTTTTGATTTCCCGGGAAAGCGGGAAAATTGTTTTGAATTCCGGGGAACCCGCAAGGGAAATAAATTAGAAAATATTTTATAATTTAAAAATTTTTATAGACAAAATATGTTAAAGAACTCAAATTTTCATGATCGTGAAAAAGCTCAGGTGGTTTTTCTTGGAATTTTCGTAGTGGGAAATAATTAATTTTATATTAGAAATTATATAAGTCTAATTATATATTTTTAAAAATTTAATAAACTAAAACTAATTTTTAGACTAAAAAATTTTGTCCTCCAAAAAAATAAATAAAAAATTAATATAGAAAATAATTTTAGAAAATGAAAAAATTTTTAAGATTATGAGAAATTCAACTTACTGGAAAATTTTTAAAAATCAATAATAAGTGCGATTCAAACATTTTTATGCAAACACGATTTAATTGCGTGGTTTTCTTAAAAAATATATTTTTTAAATTCCCTTAAGTGCCTGTTAAAAAGTTCGATCACGTACACAAATTAATCAATATGTTCGTTTACTCGAAAATCTTAATACTTTTACTACAAATGTGTTTTTGTTTTCGTTTTGAATTTTTCAAATTATGTTAAAAGTAGTAAGTAAACGAACAAACCTAATATAAAATTTTTACTATTTGAAAAATTTGCATAAGGAAATTTGAAAGAATTAACTTTATTATTTTAAACTACATTTTCTGAAATCCCAGGATTCTCAGTCCAAATTCCCGGGAATGCGGGACCTGAAAATGCTAAATTTCCCGGAAATCCGGGGACGGGAAATCCTGGGATGCATTCCCTACTAACTAAGGAAAAAACTACCTAGTATTTGGCTCTATTTTGCCGAATTACTTTGGTAATTATGCACTTTTATCGTTTGCGTGCAGTGAGCGCTAGTGGACCACTTCGAATTCTGCAAGCCTAAATACACAACAAAAAAAGTTTTCGCATTTAATGCGCCAAATTTTTTTTCGGAAATTTTGTAACCTAGTGTTTTATATTTTTTTTAAACGTTGCCAAGGTTTTGGTTAATAATACTTACCGTACTTTCATTTTTCCACTTATGTATTCTGCCCAATATACCGGATGTTACAGTTAATTCACCTTCTGAAGGGGGCTAAAATAATGAAAAACAAATGTTTAAAGCCAGATTAAAAAACAAATACATTAAATTCAATTAATTGAATGATTTGCATTCGAAAGAATTAAAATTTTCTATTCACGTGCTACAAATTTAGTAAATTAAATCGTAATATGGCATGCAAAAGCAAAGAAAAACATAATTACACCATAGACAATTAATTTAATCTCAAATTAAGAAGCACAATCCCCACAACTATATTCTCATTTGGTTTAAAACAAATAGCTTAAAGTCAAACAAATAAACGGAATATTTCTTCCCCCCAGCATACCTGATCCCCCATACCCGTTATAATGGGTGAATTCCAATAGGCAGCCAGACGAGCAACAGGTTCTAAAGCAAACGCACATGCAGGTCCAATAAAAGCAATCACATCATCTTTAAAATGCATATCAGCTGCTAGACCAGGAGCTTTGGCACCCGAACAGGAGGGATAACTGAAAAAAGATACAACGAAAAACAACAGTCACATTGCTGAAACTCATTAAATTCAAATAATTGTTAAAACATCTTTGATTTCATTAAGGTTTTCTTAAGGAAGGGTGGTCGTTATAAACAGAATAGAAGAATAATTTCTAACAGTACGTCCGTCCTTCAGTCATTCCCTCCATTCGTTTCTCTAAGCATTAAGTAAAGTAAAAACAATAAAATACAAACAATTAATTTTGTTAAACCTTTAAAGCAAAAAGCTATTTTCTTTTATTAACAACAAGTTGGGGCACAATGTCAGTGTGTTATTTTTGTGTGTGTAAGGTATTAGGGTGGTAGCTATTTGGCAAAATGTCGGATTTCGAGATGTGCGCCTTCCCCCCATATTTTTTACATTTGATCTCAAAAGTACCTATATGGAGAAAATTCCTAACAAGCATTTGGGAGAAATATTATCTAAAAGTTATTTCGAAAATTTCATCTACTTAACATTTAGAAGACAATCAAAGTATATTTGGTATTTTGAACATATGTATCTGCTTTTTATCAGCTGGAAGATGTATCAGCGAAATTGAAAAAATTTCAAATTATGTTATTGGACGAATACCCGAAAATGTCATTACCAAATTAGATTGCCATTGTGGCAACCGATAAATCAGTTGTTAAAACTTTCGGTTGGGGCAACCAAACTACGAGGTTGCGGCAACCGAATCAATTCGGTTGAAAAAAATTCGTTTGTCACAAAGTAATTGTTGGGAGATTGAATAGACCAATTAACAGGGACTGTTATTTGTGACGTTACTCAGAACAATAACATTTCAAAAACCATAAACATGGTCATGGTCGACTTTTATAATGTTCCTTTAAATTTAATTGCAATTAAAGTTCTCGCAATTACAAAGCAAATTATTCAAATTTCTTGCACATTTTTCAAAAACTGTTAAATATACCGAGTTTTTGTAATATTTGGAAAATCTATGTTTTTTAATTTTTATTTTTAAATTTAAAAATTAAGATGTTTTTTCGATCTTTAATTCTACAATGAAAAATTTATTTATACTTGTTCAAAGCCAATTATTTCCTTATTATGAAATAATTATACATATAAAATAATAATCAATAATATAACATATAAAAATGAAATGGCAGTTTTTGGAAAATCTATGTTAAAAATTTAACCGGTTAATCGACCTATTTTTCCGATTATTCGGGTCGAATATTATTTGAGTTTAAAATTATTGAAGGAATTCACAGTTTAAGTGCTAACGTTGACATGTTGTAAAATAGCATGATTTTTGAAGTTTAACCCATAGAAAGTTGTCAAAATTACGATAAATGCTAATTTACTACTTAAAATAATACCATTCTTACATACCGATGCGGTATTGCCTGCCAACCCTGGTTTGTAGTCAGAAGGTTCCGAGTTCAAATCGGGTTGCAGGCAAAAAAAATTTTTTTAATGTTTTTTAATTTAAAATTTTTTTTGTTTTATAAAATCAATTTTTTTGTTTGTGGGAAAGCTCCTTCAAGACCAACTGTTTTTTTGCCCTCCCAACACTGGCATACTAACTACAAAAAATTGTTTGCCAGTAGTTGTCCAGCTATTATCACTCATTTATGTGTTTAGCCATCAAATATTATATGTCTCGTTAGCTCAGTGGGTAGAGCAATCGTCTGCCAATCTGACGGCCTGGGTTCAAATCACAGCAGGACCAAAAAAATACATATGAACTTTTTTTAAATTTTATTTTGGAAAATATATATATAATATATTTTGTCTAATGATGTTTTCATTTTGGGAATGGGAAAACACTTTTCGCCAGTACTTGTACCACCTGTTAAAGTGCTTTGCCACCGCTTTCCCGTTTGTATTTTTCTGACTGGGTAAGTTTATTAGGCTCTTGTCCTCCAAATAAAAATCATTGTATATATAAGCAGTTCAACATGGCAATATAGTCGCGATATTTGTTAATGAAGTCTAATTTTTTGAATATATCATATTCTCCGAGAAAAGAAAACCCCCTTTTCTCAATGTAGGCAGATAATTGAAATTTTTTTAACATAGCTTTGTTTTATGAGGGGAAGAAAACCAACCAAAGAAATTTCGGCTACTCGAATATTTAAGGGGTAAAACAGGGATTCTCATCCCTTTCAAAAAATCGATTTTCAAACGTCACTTTTGGTGGATCAGAGGGGGAGAGGAGAAATATGTTATATATGTTTTTTCTAATTTGAGGACTCTTAACAAGACTCTGAAGTAAAAATAACGATACATCTGCAAATAAAAATTCGGTAGTAAAAGGGTTTAAACAATGCATACATGGGAATTTTTCATTACCATTGAATTTTCATTACCATTAGTTCATACTAATGACTAGGGCAAGGAATTTCATGCAAATGCATGTTTTTTGTCGATAGTCCAAAACTAATATGGACTAAATATTTATCCGAATCATCAAATTTAGAACAAAATGGCATCGATTTGTAGTTGCATATTTTTGCATATTTTGTCATAAATGCATGTTTTTGCATATTTTGACCTTAAATGCATATTTGGTGCCTTTTTAAAGCATATTGTGTGCTTTTTAATGCATATTTGTGCATATTTTTAATTTTTATGAGCATTTTTATTTTGTAAAAAATATAAATAATTCTAATTTTTATATTTTGATTTAATCAAAATAAACATTCTTAAAAACCTTATTGACCTATGGAAAATCTTCGAGTTCTGTGTCTGTTTGCAAAATAACTAACTTAAATATATTTTTAAGTTTTAAATTGCATTGTTTTTGAAAAAATAATAGTTTTTAGTGCATATTTCTTATATTTTTAATGCATATTTTTCTTTTTTAGCCGCATATTTTAGGCGCATATTTTCCATTTTTAAGTGCATGAAATTCCTTGCCCTACTAATGACAATGAAAAAAATTCCATTACCATTTAATGGTAATGAAATATTTTTCATTAGAAAAATCATTACTAATGGTAATGAAATTACACTAATGTATAAAAAAAAACTAATTACAACTGATTAAAAACCATTTGTTTACAAAAAATTCAGACAAATGAAAACGACCAACTGGTTTGGCCAGGGAAGTTATAAAACATAATTTATTAAGGTGGATCCATTTAATTTTACCTGGATACAAATAACAACGGAATGGAAAGTAATATTTAATTTCAAATGAGCATGAGCATGAGCCTGAATGAGCATATTCCATCTTCGATTTCAGCGAGTTTTACTCCATTTTTACGTTTTTCTGTCAATGGCAATTATTTTTTTTAATTTATTCATTATCAATGGTAATGAAATTTAAAATCATGGTCATTAATCAATTAAATTAAATTTTAGAATCATTACCATTAATTAAAAAAATGGTAATGAAAATAATTTCATTACAATTCATATCAATGTAATGGTAATGAAATCATCAATTAATTAGTCCACCTAATTAATTAGTCCCATGTATGAAACAATGCAAATACAAATGATTTCCCATAAGTTTCCTCTGTTAGATATAATCTTTGATATTACAAAATGTACTGAACACCAGCAAAAACAACAATAACGTTGACAACCTTGTAGAGAGTATGAGAAAGTGAAAATCAGCTATTTTTAAATGTCAAAATGTATGGGAAAAAATCGCTGCGCCCTTACTCTGGGCCTACACTAATCCTTTAATTTCTTGATGCATAAAATTTAATTGAACAAAAATAAAATTTAATCAAGAAGAAAATGTTAGTGTTTTTTATCAATTAATATTGCAAACTTCTTAGTTAATAAGACATGCACTTAAAAAACAATATTTTTTTAATGAATATAAAGTTATTGATCTATTATCTAATTTGAAAAAAGACTCTAACTTAAGCATTTTTTATAGATAAAAACAAATGTATAAATAAAAAAGTGTTTAGGAATTCTAATAAACACTTGCTTGATTGCTTGCTTTTCTTTGTTAAAATTTAAAAAAATGTACTTAAGACCATCTTAAATTATGTATGTAAATAAATATAAACCTACCTTGCTTGGACTTTACTTAATGTAATATTATGCGGTCTTAGAAATTCTTTGTTAATGGCATCTAACGCTAAATCCACAGCCGGACCGCAACGTTCCAAGTCAAAAGGTGAATCTAAAACAGCGAAGAAATGTTAAAGACATAGAAACAAACATTGTGTTTACTTTAGTATTGAATATATGTATATTGTGTTTATTATAATTTGATATCATATTTCAATACCTCGTACAGTATTAAGAATATTATTAAAATTTAATTCTTCTAACCCTACTACACACTTACCCAAATGAGATGCCATTAGAACACCAACATTGTAGACACGATTGCCCATTTCATCATATTCAATAACCTCACGTTTTCTACGACGTTTGACGCTTTGTGGGCCACCATATACAATATGGTGTTGGATACTTTCATTAGTTGTGGTAATAACAACACCTGTTGCTAAAGATTTCAGGTCATATGCTAAATTTCTAAGGTTTAAATTTATATATTTCTTTTGTTGGTTGTTATTGCTGTCGTTGTTGCTGTTGTCGCTAATGCTGCTATCGGGGATTTGGTACAAATAGTCATTATTTAATAATATTATCCTTTTTGTTTCATACACTATGGCAATGGTTGTGATTATGACTAGAAAACAGCAGCTACATAAAAAAACTAGAATGTAGCGCATTTTGATGGTGCCTGCGACTGCCAAATCTTATTATCGCTCGATTTATTTACTATTTGTTGTAGAATTGTTTTGATTTTGTTTTTATTGTTTTATCAGTTTTCAGTTATTTAACATATAAAATTTAGTTTTGGTACTGGTTTAGTTTTTTTTTTTTTTTTACAAAATCAATTTAATAAGAAGTTGAAAAAAAATTATTTTTATTGAAAACAATAAAGTCAACTGTTAAATTAAAATTTAATACAAATTTAAAATTAATACTCAGTGTGTTCGTTAACTCGAAATTCTTACTACTTTTACTACAATTGGAAAGTTTTGTTTCCTTTTTGTACTGAATTTTTACAGCTGTAGTAAAAGTAGTAAGTGAATGAACAACCTTATTATGTGAACATTAGGGATATAATTTTTTTATGATAATAAAAATGGTTTTTTTGGGTCATTTTGAAAGAAAATAAAAATTTTGAGTAAAATATCCAATTTGTAGAAATTCAGCGAAATTGATAAAAAAAATCTTAATATTCAACAAAATATAAAAATCGCTATAATAGTTCCTATGAGCTTATTTCTGTATTTAGATGTCCGCAATGAAAATTGATGAGGATTTTTTTGTAGAACATACACTCAACAAAAAAACGTGTGTAATAGCTACTGAAAATTGGTCTGTTATTAAGGGAAATTTAACTATTTTTCGGCTGGTTGAGCTGGTTTTTGTTATAATAAATAATAACAAAAACAATTTAAACTTCAATAATCTTTCTCGAACCGAACACATTTGCCGAACCGTTTAGGCGTTCTCAGCCTTTTTGTATTTCTGTAAAAAGGACTTGAATGGCCCATAAAACAAGCAGACATAGGGTTAAAATGTTATACAAAAAAGTCCTCATAAAATTTCATTTTGGACTTCGGAATACAAAAATAAGCACACACAATCTTTTATGCCGTTTTTTGTCTTATTTCTAAACGGCTATATAACTACCCTACGGGAAATTTTAACAAACTGTCACCGAACTGGCCCGTTTATATGAAATAGAGTGGTCACTTTTACATGGCGTTGTCATAGGAGGGGGAAATTGACCCCTTGTGACATGTCACAAGACAAATCCCAGGACAGGTCCTTGAACTTCGTTTTTTTATGAGAGTTCAGTAACGTGTCCTAGGATTTGTCTTGTGACATGTCACAAGGGGTCAATTTCCCCCTCCTATGACAACGCCATGTAAAAGTGACCACTCTATTTCATATAAACGGGCCAGTTCGGTGACAGTTTGTTAAAATTTCCCGTAGGGTATATATCCTTTGAGAGTTCATTTTGTTGCATAGTGTACGATAATATGCTCGCTCAAGATTTCCAAACTCATGAGCCGAGTTTTTTTTATATTCTAGTTTTTTTTTTTCCAAAAACTTCAAGCGCTGATATCAAGTTTGAACTTTTTTCATTACATTTCCTATAATCAGCCCATAGTAGTATTAGCTCTTTGAGTACTAATACACCTTCGGGCATACCTGTATCACAGAGGGTTTGTTTCTGCATAGCATGCATTTTGTTATTGTGTTTTCGTTTGTGTAATAAAGAATCGTCATCTTGAAACTCCACCTTAAAATTTTTATAAAGTGTATCGACTCACTGGTGCGTATAAGTAATTTATATTATATAAATATAACGTATACGTACAGTACAACAAGTAACCAAATTTATGCCGGATACCATCCCAGTCAGAAATCGCCAGTGGTACAAAAAATCAAGCACTGGCATACCACTGGGTAAATAAATGACTGGTAGAACACTCATTTGGGACGCTTTTCCAGCGTTTGTAAAAAGCGTTTTACCAGTATTTGTTTTACAAAAATTTCGGTGGTTTATAAAAAAAACCACTGGCAAAGAATTGGCTTAGAGTGATATGCCAAGGTTTGCAACCAGTGGTTATACAGTGCTACCTAGCCAATCCTACCAGGCGTACAAAAATCAATTCACTGGTAGACCAATGATTTTATAAAAATGCTGACGCTTCGTTAAAAAATGTTTGTAGTCAGAAGGTTCCGAGATCAAATCCGGTTACAAGCAAAAAAATTTTTTTGGATTTTTTTTTAATTTAAAATTTTTTTTGTTTTATAAAATCAATTTTTTTGTTTGTGGGAAAGCTCCTTCAAAACCAACTTTTTGTTTGCCCTCCCAACACTGGCATACTAACTACAAAAAATTGTTTGCCAGTACTAGCATTTTGGCACAGCCAGTAGTTGTCCAGCGATTATCACTCATTTATGTGTTTAGCTATCAAATATTATATGTCTCGTTAGCTCAGTGGGTAGAGCAATCGTCTGCCAATCTGACGGCCTGGGTTCAAATCACGGCAGGACAAAAAAAATAGATATGAACTTTTTTTAAATTTTATTTTGGAAAATATATTTCCAGACCACCTATTTATTGGTTTTGCCAGCGTTTTGCCAACGTTTAAAAATTTTGTTCCTCCAGTGCTTTTCCGGCGCTTTTTGAACAGCCAGTCCTTTTGTCTAATGATGTTATCATTTTGAGAATGGGAAAGCACTTTTTGCCAGTACTTGTACCACCTGTTCAAGTGCTTTGCCACCGCTTTCCCGTTTGTATTTTTCTGACCGGGATGTTATTTATGGGTATTTATTTATTTAAAAATGCAACTGTATTTCGTAATAGTTATTTAAATAAAAAAAATATAATATGTATTACAATGAACCAAAACAGTATTTTCACAATTAACAGTTATTATTTAAAAAGTAAAAAAATTTAGTGCTTCAAAATTCTTATTTATTATTAGCTGTGTTTGTGCGGCAACTATCATTTGTTAGTTATTTTTCAACAGTTAAAAATAACTAGATTTTTAGTTATTTTAAAGGTAGATGATTCCTTTTTCTCCTTTTTAACTACATATACTTTAACAGTCATTTTCTGTTGATTCTACCGACCAAATTTTTTGAGTGTATGCTAAATTTTTTAACCATTTTATTGAAATTAAAAAAATATATGTATTTCCTAACTTACTTGTGTTAAATTGTCACACAATTTAAATATCTTTGTTTGTTATAACCAGATGCAGATAATTTTATGAATAACAAAAGATTTTGGTCTTGTTAAATCTTTCTTAGAATTTTACCTATGTGTTTTCAATGTGAAATAAGTAAATCTTTTGTAAAAAATCATTTAACAAACAAATTATAAAACGTTCATAGTATTATAGTAGTCATAAATTAAAAAAATCTAATGATTTATTTAAAAAAAAATGATTTGATCACTTACGGTGGGTCTCATACTGTACACTCAAAAAAAAAGTCAGTAAAGTCAGCAAAAAATGTTGCTGTGTCAGCAAATTTTTAGTCAGGAGCGTGCTTGCAAAAAAGTTGGTAATTTCAGCAAAAGGTTTGCTGAAAATCAGCGAGCTGATTTTTACCAAAAAAATAGTAGTCTTCAGCAAAAGTTTTACTAACATTTAGTCGACTGCAAATGAAAAAAATCCTTGCTATAATCACTAAACTTTTTGCTGAATATTAGTAGACTGAAAAAAACTCAAAAAACTTGTAGCGAAATTTTACTTTAGTTAATTTATTTGCTGAAAATTTGAATATAGAATATGTGTAGAGTTGTTTTTCATTTTTTGTCATTTCCGTTTTGCGACATCTACATCTTGTCTATCTGGTTGTCGTCCACGCTATGCATGCGGTTATCAGCACAATTTTTGTAGCAAAATAAATTAGTAAAACATTAGTTCAAAATTAGTTTAGTGCTAAAAAAATATAACTAAAATTTTTGCTGAAAACGGAATTTCAGCAAAAAAATTGCTGAAAACTAGTACACTTGATATACAAGACGTTTTACTAATTTTTCTACTAACTTATTTTTTTGAGTGTAGGTTTACAAAACACACAAAACAACAACAAATTTTTGGGTTAACTATTAACCTAAGTTTAAACCTGCAGTATGAGACCCACCGTTAATATTGTTTAAGAGCCGTTTACATTATAGGATTGAGTCATACGATTTTAAGAAAAAGAAATCATAACACTGGAAATATAATCCTAATTAAAATCTTAAAGACTTTAAATGTGAGAGAGCTAACTTAACAGAGATGACGTTGTGTGTGGAAATATTATGAGAGAAAATGATTTTTTGAAAAAAGTTTAAAAATGAGAAATCCGATAAGAAATCTTATGACTGTCAAAATAATCGTATGACTGCTAAAAAAAAATCTTAAGCACATGGTTTTTTTGACAGATCCTAGCACTCAATCCTATAATGTAAACTACTCTTTATCGTGTAAAATTCGATAAAAATATAGATAACACAACTCAACAAACATTTTACGATTTTAATTTTTATAGATGAATTACATATCCTTTCATGCCATGATTCCAAATCCAGTTTCAATTTTTGCCATAACCTTTCAATTTAAAGAAATTCGCGAAAAGGGATATTTTTTCCTTTTTTGAATAAACATTTAGGATGCACATTATTCTTGAAAATAACACATTGAAATTAAAAAATTGCTAAAATAGCAAAACTATACACTCACAAAAAAAGTTAGTAAAAAAGTCTGTTAAATTCGTTTTGATTCGATTGAACTATCTTTTATAATATTTTTTATTAAAATTTAGGATTGAACTAATATTTTGTTGTAATTCCAATTTAGCATAACAATTAATTTCATTCATATTTGAACTAATTGTTCATGCTAATTTTTAGTAAATTATGATTTTCAATTGAAAAATAAACTAGCTAATTTAAGACACATATAATTTTAAATGACTTTAGTTTTCTGTTTCTACTATCAATATCATCTAGAGTATTCTTTATTGTATAATCATAAAGTAGCCTATATCGCGGAAACTAAGAGAGATAGAGTCAAATTGATGAAAATTCGTCACTCTGTATCTATTAGTACACTCAACCAAAAAAGTCTGTAATGTCTACTGAAAATTTTGCTGTTATTACGGGAAATTTAACTTTTTTGAGGCCAGTGGTATTTTTTGCTTATTTTAGCAACAAATGTCTGCTGATCCGTAGTACAATAAAATTAGTAGAAAAAATTAGTAGCCGCTACTAAATTTTAGTAAAATTTATGTAAACTACAATTCAAAATCGATTTGCTAAAATCAGTTAAAGAACTTACTAAATATCATAATGTTAGTACAATGAAATTAGTATATATAAATAGTTGCAGCTACTAAATTTCAGTAAATTGTTGTGAACTGTAATTTAAAATCAATCTGCTGAAATTAGCAAAAAAGTGTACTAAAAAATAAAAAAACTGTAAAATTAAAAAAAAAAAAAATTTCTTTCGATTGTAATAAGCGTATATTACTTCATCGTACTTGAAATTTGGAGCCAAAATTGCAAACGGTTCTCCAGTTATTACCTTTTTATGCATTGGAGATACAATAAAATTTTCTGAGTGTTATTTGCAAACTATGAATATATCAATAGTAACAAATATAAACTAAACAAGAATTGTAAAAAATAAAAGAAAAAATATTTTTAAATTAGTATATTTTTCTGCTAAATTTAGCACTCGGCTTTGAAAAATTAGTAAAATATTTTGTTGAAATCAGCAGCGTGAATTAGTAAAAAAATGCGTAATTTGTAATAAGAGAATAGCAAAAATGATTACTAAGAAATAAAATTGTACTAAAAATCAGTATAAAAATAGTAAAGTGCGATTGGAAACTGTTTACAAATTTTTTTACTAACTTTTTTATCTGAGTGTAGTTTAAATAAATACAATGTCAGTTAATTTTATATTAAATTGCAGTGTACATTTTTTAACTGCAATTAAAGTTATTTTTACCGGTTCTCGCCAATGTCAATGGCATTTGGATATGTGATAGAGGAGAAAAATAAGAGACACGTATTTTTTTAGCGGCCCAATCCAATAATCTTTAATGGTTAAAAAGTGAGATCAATAACTAATCTGTTTTTCTATGACACATGTTTGAAATTTATGAAATTTAGATTTATTTGTACACAGCGTTAAAGTACTGGAGATAACAACATTTTTGATATCCACATTGGCCAGTGTTGCTACTAATTTGAAATATTTTAAATATTGGTAAAAAAAAGGCACTATGGGAATTGTCGCTCCAAAATCGAACGGTAACGAATATCGAAGAAACCTCATATATCCCCTCGATTAAATTAAATGGGCATTATTTTATGTGAATTTGGGCTAAACCCAATAACAATTTTTCCATACAAATGTGCTATTCGGAAAAAATATTAATTAAATAAAAAAAAAAAAGTTGGTCACGTTCGGACATATTTCGTATACCGGCAGATCCGTCTCTAAAAAAGCTTTCATTTCAGACTCAATTTGTCATTTCTTTGAAATTATAGAAAATAATTTAAAAAATAAAAAAATTGAGTAATTTTTTAAAAAAACATTTTAATCACTAAACATGAGATTGGGACGCAAAATAATTACATGTAGATTATTTTTTACTCTGTCACATATCCGAATCTCATTAAGTTCGGAGAGAACACATTGCGATATGGTGTGAATGTTATTTCAAAATTCATACTTTTATGGGGGTTTACGCGTTTGAACAAACTGATCTAGAAGCCACGTGTATTTTATATTTTGCTCCTATTTCAAATTATATTGGATTTTCTCATGGGTGCAACCAACAATATAATTTTGTTGGATGATGTAACCAAAAACTTCTATTTTTTTAAAATAATTTACACATAAAATAACTGAACTATTGCCAAATATTCCGTTGAAAGCTAATACGAATATAGCAAAAAAATTAACGCTCAATGTTTCCCAATCCGTTCTTTAATTGAAGAACAATTAGACCAAATATGAAAAATAAATATTTATGAGTTTAAGTTTTTTGAATTTTAATTGATATATTTACAGTTTTATTTTCACTTCTGTGTTTTTTTCTAATCTTTTTTTAATATCAAACTTGTTGCTTTACGATTTTTTCTGAAGTATTTTTTTTTCTTTAAATTTTATTGTAATTTTCTTATCGTAAATCATTTATTATAATTCACTTAAAAATGTTTCCTTTTATATTAATATTTTCACTACATTAAATTTGAATGCTTCAAAATTCATTCATAATAAAATTGGGTCCACGTTTTAATAAAGATGTCTGTCACTCATTCATAAAAAAACAACAGTTCTTGTCATATTTTAACTTCTTTTTCCAACAAACACTTTCACTTCTTTGCACATTTTATTATGTTTTCAAATCCACAAAATTTACCAAGAGATCTTTAACCGCCAGTTTAGTTTTAATCCAAAAGAGTAATGTTAAGTTACAACCAGTACCGTAGTTGATAAACGAATGGAATAGTTGCATATCCTGCTACAGCTTTTATACGAAAAATGTTGTCATCAGGATCATGAGTATGTATAAGTGTTGGTACAAGTGTATGTGTATGTATGTAAAAGCATGTTGGCAATAAGAATTATGCAAAACAGTTAGAAGTCACACGCACTTAAGTATAAAAGTAACAATAAAATAAACACAAGCAAACAGCAACAGCTTCGTATACAAAAAGGACAACAAAATCTTCGTTTCTTAATAATAATCACTAATACTAATACACATATATAAATCCACAAGCTAATACATCCGCACACACACACACACACACACACACACACACAAACTGTGCTGCCGTTTCAAACGAAGTTATCAACATGTCATGTTATTTTTGTTACTGATACCGTTATTTCATATTGTTTTGTTGTTGTTGCTGCTTTTTACTCTTGTTATCATAACAATGTTTATTTCCATTTTGTCTAACTGTTGATTCGTATTGCCCCTTTTGTGCATGTGTGTGTTATTGTGTGTGGATGTGTATAGGTGTATATGAGCGAATTTTGCCGCGTTATTTGATCACAAGTACTTCTTGATGGTTATCAGACCAATATTCAATGTCGTGGTCGCGTGCCAACAATATCTGTTTTTCTATGAATAAATATTCAGCTGTACATGTGTTTGTGTGTGTTTAATTTTTTTGTATTTAATCTGTGTTAGTAAGGCTGTCTGTCTGGTATTATGTGCAACTTAACCTTTCAATGTACAAGAAAGGAATTTTAGGATAGGGGGGGGGGGGGGGGTACATACTATAAAAAGAATATTTCAACGGTTGTCAAAAAATCAAATAACAATGAAGGAATTCACAGTTCGTACTATACGAGGGGTATTATTTATATTTCGGAAATAGCAAATAATAACAAACATTTTTAAATGAAAATGGCTTTATTGTTTTTCAAAATATTACCCTTGATGACCAATACACTATTGCATTTGTTCAAACCATTTGTCATAGCAGTTTTGCCATTCCTCTTGAGACACCTCCAAAACATGGTTTCTGAACTCTTCGACTGCTTCATCGGGGCTCGTAAATCGTTGACCAGGCAGTTTACCTTTGATATTCAGGACCAAGAAGAAGTCATTGGGTGCCAAATCAGGACTGTACGGAGGATGAGTCATCAATTCGATGTTTTGACTGCTCAAAAATTCACCAGTGTGACGAGGTGTGTGAAAGCTCACATTGTCATGATGGAGAATGGTTCGTCTTTGGCAGTTGGTTTTACAAATTTTTCCGAAGACTTCCGGCAAACAAATGGTCGCGTTCCACTCAGAATTGACCGTCATACGTTTCTCAAGCGGAACAGTGGCCACGTGACCCATTCGGCCGAAGAAGCAGGCTACCATTGGTTTCGCTGTGCTTCTTCCACGAACAACTTTTGTTGGATTTCACGGTCTATTGATGTTTTGTTTCCGGCTCATACGCACATATCCATGAATCGTCACCTGTCACGATTTTATACACGTCTTTTGAAGAACCACGGTCGAACTTTTTATCATTGCCTTACACTAATCGATGCGAGCTTTTTTTTGAGCGATTGATAAATTATGGGGAATCCAACGAGAGAAAATTTTTTTTACAACTAAGTGTTCATGAAAAATCGAATGTATTGAAGTGGAACTAATATTCAAGGATGCTTCTATCTCACGATATGTCACATGACGATCTAGCATTATCAGTTCACGCACTGCATCGATGTTCTGTAGTACAACAACCGATTTTGGACGACCTTCACGGAATTCGTCGGCAACCCACTGTGGGCCAGAATCCCCGTTTTTTGGCCAAAAGTACAATTCAGGTAAAGTGAAAATATGTTTATATATTCAAAATCTAGGATTGTTGAATATTTTGTGAGTGAAATATTGTATAATTGTGGTTACTCGTTGTTAGTTGGCGAGAGTTCAAAGTCAAAGTTTCTTAATTTTGTGACATTTTTTATTTTATAATGATACAGTATAAAAATTATAAATAAACAATAATTTGTTCCAAAAACAATCTCAAATTATAAAACTGAAACTAGTTCTCAAAAAAAAATAGAAACCTTTTAAGTATTTTAAGTATTTACGAAAAAAGTAATAAAATTATTAATTTTACCTCAAAAATGTGGGTTTTTTTGAAAATCCTAAATTTTCAAAAAAAAGCTCCAAAATGTTCCAAGAGATATTTGAAAAACTTGAAATCCAATGTGTTCTATAAGATGTCTTCTACCTAGGTTTTTGCGACCGTTTGCGACCGTTCATAAACTTTCGAGATTTTGCCCTTTAACTGAAAAAGTACCTTCAGATCTCACTGATTTCCAGCATTCCAGAGTTTTAGTAAAAATTAAAAAATAGCACTAAGAATTACCTTAAATGAAGGTTCTGGTTTTCTTACACAGACTAGCCCCTAAAGTCCAGGTTTGTGGGACATTTGAGTGCCAATTCTGACTAAGTACGAAATTAACCCTTAAACACATTTTAATTTTTGACTTATTCCTGACATTGAAGTTAAATTTTCAACTTTGATGTCTTCAGAGACTTATAGTAGAATTTCATGACAAATATTTTGGCGGAACATTTTAACCCTCTAACTCTTCTACTTATGGGTCTTTTTTGACACATTTTAAAAATGGCCAAAAGAGAACCTTTAATTGCAGTGTTAGAGGGTTAAAATGTTCCACAAAAATGTCCCTCGTAGTGTTCTACATAAGTTCGCTGAATATATCCTATACCTAAAATGGAAGATTCACATGGTTTCCCATGCCGATTCACAATAAACATTTTCATAAAAGGGGAAATTTAAATCCCCAAAATCATAGGACCAGACGAAAACTTTTAAAACGCCGATACACTTATATTTTTCTTTGGTCCTTCTGCCAGAATGAGTTGTCATCAGAACCTTTTTTTTGTACAGTGTAATTTATTTTCCAACACATAACAATTTTAAATTTATGGCCGCCATGTTGAATTTTTAAAATTTGATTTCAGATTCGTAATCTGCTACCCAAAAACTTCCCCTGATGGAAATTTGGAGTAAATCAGGCGACATAAGAAATTTAATGAAAAATTTGTTTGGCGCCATATTGGATCCGCCATTTTGAATTTCAAAATTTTAATTTCAGATTTTTAATCAGCGGATCCTAGACCTATATAATTGATTATTTTAAGTCCAATATAATAAAAACTAAAAATTAATGGCCGCCATCTTGGATCCGCCATCTTGGATCCGCCATTTTGAATTTTATATTTTTTATTTCAGATTCGTGATCAGCAACAACCAAACCCCCCTTTGTGATATCTTTTAGTCTCATATACTCAATATTCTAGTTTTGGCCAAAATACAATGATGCTGGCCCACTGTGCGACCTAACTACGACCACGATTGAAGTCACTATACCAGCGATATACTGTGGTTTTGATGCTGCTTTATCGCCATACAAAGAACTGAGTTCATCGACACATTCTTGTTGAGATAATCCATGTCGAAAGTTGTGAAAAATAATCCAACGAAAACCTTCTGTTGAAGTTTCCATTTTTTGGCCAAATTAATTTTTTTAACTACACTCAACCAAAAAAGTCTGTAATGACTACTGAAAATATTGCTGTTACTACGGGAAATTTAACTGTTTTGAGGCCAGCGGTATTTTTTGCTAATTTTAGCAACACATATCTGCTGATCTGTAGTACAATAAAATTAGTAGAAAAAATTAGTAGCCGCTACTAAATTTTAGTAAAATTTATGTAAAATGCAATTCAAAATCGATTTGCTAAAATCAGTTAAAAAACTTACTAAATATCATAATTTTAGTACAATGAAATTAGTATAAATAATTAGTTGCAGCTACTAAATTTCAGTAAATTGCTGTAAACTGTAATTTAAAATCAATCTGCTGAAATTAGCAAAACATTGTACTAAAAAATAAAAAAAAACTGTAAAGTCTAAAAAAAAAATGTTTTCTTTCGATTGTAACAAGCGTATAATTACTTCATCGTACTTGAAATTTGGAGTCAAAATTGCAAACGGTTCTCCAGTTGTTGTCATTTTATGCATTGGAGATGCAATAAAGTTTCTGGGTGTTATTTCTGAACTAAGAATATATCAATAGTAACAAATATAAACTAAACAAGAATTGTAAAAAATATTTTTAAATTAGTATATTTTTCTGCTAAATTTAGCACTCGGTTTTAAAAAATTAGTAAAATGTTTTGCTGAAATCAGCAGCGAAAATTAGTATAAAAATCCGTAATTTGTAGTAAGAGAATAGCAAAAATGATTACTAAAAATAAAAATTGTACTACTAATCAGTATAAAAATAGTATAGTGCGATTGGAAACTGTTTACAAATTTTTTTACAAACTTTTTTATCTGAGTGTAACTGTAAACAAAACAAATAGCACTTGTACATCAAAACCTTGTGAGTACGTTCAGGGGTATGGCATCACACAAAAAATAAGTTATAAAAACATCGATATCACTAGATGGCAGAGCTTTGAAGAATTAATTCCTTTTTGAATGAATTCACTTCCAATCGAATTCAATTTTGTCTAGAATTGAGAATTCAGTGAATTCCTTTTCTTAAGTAATTCACTGAATTCGTTCAACTGAACGCGTCAATTTTGTCTAGAATTGAATGAATTCCTTTTCTTAAGTAATTCACTGAATTCGTTCAACTGTAAATCAAATGAATTAATTCACCGGTGAACGCGTTCAATTTTATGAATCGAAGGGAAAAAAGTGAATTAATTCCTTACTGAATTAATTCACTACTGAATTCGTTCAATTTCATTTTCGTTCAGTGAATTAAAAAAAATAAAATTACGTTCAGTGAATTAAAAAAAAATAAGTTCACTTAATTCAAAGCCTGTTTTCTGCCGTTCAGTAGAAGAAAACAATAATGTACAAATAAAATTTTTAAATAAGCAATTTTACAGCGTGTGCTAGTAAAAATAAACAAATTAGAAACCGGATGCTGTTTATCAACCTACATAAAAATAAAGCCTTTTACTATTAAAAATAAAAACTTTACAGATATAGATAAATTTGGGAAAAAAAATATAACTATATAACTAGTTTGAAAAATTAATAGTTATATTTTTTCCAAATTTATCTATGTACATATATCTGTAAATTTTATTTGTACATTATTGTTTTCTTCTACTGAACGGCAGAAAACAGGCTATGAATTCAGTGAACTTATTTTATTTTTTTTTTAATTCAGGGAACTTATTTTATTTTTTTTTCAATTCAGTGAACTTATTATTTTTTGTTTTTTAATTCACTGAACGTAATTTTATTTTCTTTTAATTCACTGAACGTAATTTTATTTTTTTTAATTCACTGAACAAAAATGAAATTGAACGAATTCAGTAGTGAATTAAATTAATTCAGTAAGGAATTAATTCACTTTTTTTTCGTTCGATTTATAAAATTGAACGTGTTTACTAGTGAATTAATTCATTTGATTTAATAAAAAGAACTATTACAATTGAATTAATTCGTAACAAAATAAATCGAACGAAAGCAAATATGAATTAATTCCATTCAATATATGGTGCTTAGTGAATTAATTCATCGAATTTTTAATTCAGAATTGAAAATTTGAATTAAGTAATTAATTCTTCAAAGCTCTGCTAGATGGCACTTTGTTGAAAAAATTGACAATTTTCTTTTTTTTATTTAAATTTAAATAATAACAAACAACAAAGCATAAAAACAAATATATCAAATTTTATTATATGACTATATTCCGCCCTTGTTTTTTCCTTATTTTGAGTAGTTTTCATCCGTATATGAATTTTTAAATATATGCTCAGCTGATACTAAACTGATACTAAATAGTTGCTCAGGTAATATTAAATTACAGCGCCCTCTACCGGTGAGTAGTGTAAGTTTTGATTTCCTATCTTTATAATTAATAGTCTCTGAGTACGTTTATGCTAAAAAATGTCAAATTTTGTTATGGTGTTGCCAGATTTTAGCTAGTTCCCGAAATATAAATAATACCCCTCGTATTAAGTACTAAAGTAGCATATGTGGTAAATTTGACAATTTTCTATGGGTTAAACTTCAAAAATCATGATATTGTACAACGGGCTAACGTTAGCACTTAAACTGTGAATACCCTCAATATTAAAAAAAAAATATGCATGCCATATTTAGGCTAAAATTGATAAAAACTACTGTTTTTCACCGTTAATTTTTTTACTATTATGAAAATATATTTTAATAAAAATCTACTTTTTCCTGCGATTTAACAAAAATGTGTAATTTCTTTATCCTACGATACTTAAAATTTTATGTCAAAATTCCAAGCGGACCTCCAGTTATTAGCTTTCTATACATTGGAGATACAAAATAATTTTCTAATATTTATTTGCAAGCTAAGAATATATAAATAATAAAAAATTTAAACTAAGTAAGAATTTTTAAAAACTCAAGGATTTTTTTAAACGACTAACAAAAATAACTGTTTACTGCATAAATACTGCTTTGGTAGTTGTTCATTACATTATTGAAAATAACTGCTTTAAACAACAGTTAGAAAATACTGTAATTTTCTTTAGTTGATTTTTAAAATTTTTTAAAGAATTGTTCAACTTTTGCATTAAAGGGTTAAGTTAATGGTCGTATTATTTTAATTAAAGAAATCTCTACATCTCTATTGTCTTGTGATTTGCTTCAGACTTTTTATATAATGTGATATTTGCTTTTGCTAATTGCTGTTGTTGGTCTTTAAGCTGTTTTTGGAATTTACACTTTATAAATTGCAGACAACTACCCAGTCAGAAATCGCCAGTGGTACAAAAAATCAAGCACTGGCATACCACAGGGTAACCACGGTGTTAAAAATAAATGACTGGTAGAACACTCATTTGGGACGCTTTGCCAGCGTTTGCAAAAGCGTTTTAAAAAACCACCGGCAAAGAATTGCTTTAGAGTGATATGCCAAGGTTTGCAAACAGTGGTTATCCAGTGCTACCTAGCCAATGCTACCAGGCGTACAAAAATCAATTCACTGGTAGACCAATGATTTTATAAAAATGCTGACGCTTCGTTAAAAAATGTTTGTAGTCAGGAGGTTCCGAGTTCAAATCCGGTTGCAAGCTAAAAATTTTTTTGGATTTTTTTTAATTTAAAATTTTTTTGTTTTATAAAATCAATTTTTTTGTTTGTGGGAAAGCTCCTTCAAGACCAACTTTTTTTTTTGCCATCCCAACACTGGCAAACTAGTTACAAAAAATTGTTTGCCAGTACTAGCATTTTGGCACAGCCAGTAGTGGTCCAGCTATTATCACTCATTTATGTGTTTAGCGATTAAATATTATATGTCTCGTTGGTTCGGTGGGTAGAGCAATCGTCTGCCAATCTGACGGCCTAGGTTCAAATCACGGCAGGACCAAAAAAAATACATATGAACTTTTTTTAAATTTTATTTTGGAAAATATATTTCCAGACCACCTATTTATTGGTTTTGCCAGTGTTTTGCCAACGTTTAAAATTTTTGTTCCTCCAGTGCTTTTCCGGCGCTTTTTGAACAGCCGGTCCTTTTGTCAATGATGTTATCATTTTGGGATTGGGAAAGCACTTTTTGCCAGTAATTGTACCACCTGTTAAAGTGCTGTGCCACCGCCTTCCCGTTTGTATTTTTCTGACTGGGTACATACATATTAAGGAACCCCTGCAAACGTTTGGAAGATATATTCAAAAAAGATTAAAGCGATATTTTTCTATTTTTCATTTCTATGAAAATAATCAATAGTATTTTGAAACAAAAGTTTTAGAAAAACCAATGAAAAGTTATGTGTTAAACAAATTTGTTGAAAAATCAGTATCATGAATGCAGATATTCTTTTTCAAAGTTAAATTTAATAATTCAAAAAAAAATAATAACAAATCGTTTATTTTGCACCGAGGAGTTTATTTAGCAATATCACCTTTTTAGCTTCCACATGATAAATTAGCATTATTCCTGATTTATCTTCCTGGGGAATTGCTTTTGTATTGCCTGGAAGTATTGCTTTCGGGTAATAGTTGTTCCCAATACGAATTTTATATTGCCGGCAATAAAAGTTTTCTTCCAGGCGATATGATCGGAGAATCTTCTTCGTATTGCCATGCTTGCTGGGATGTTTTCGTAAAGTGTTTGAGTATTAGTAGAGATACATCGTTGCGGCTGCGGATTCCGCTGCGGTGAGAAAAAACAAATTAAATTACTGCGGCAGCGGTGACGGTTGTTTTTATACATACATTCACATTTTCTTTACATGCATGTGTGCGTACATTTAGTGTATGTGTGGAGAGCATCAGGGATGGGAAATGAGGTTTTTGTTTCAGTATAGAAAAATTTTTCATTTTTTATTTTTTCATTTTAACTTCGGCAAAGATCATTAAATTAAAATGATAGGTTAAATGTATTTGAAACTACACTGAGAGAATTATCCTTCATGATACTAATGATATAATTTCATAGAATTTTTTTAGTAGAACCAATGAAGAATTTCATTATGTATATAATATTCAATTAATATTATGAAATTTTTCATAACTTTTCTTTCATAAAATTTCATAATTTCAATAAAAAAATTCATTGAATTTCACAAATTAGATCTCCATAAATTTAATGAAAATATTCTTTATATATATGAAATTGTTCAATACTATTTACTTTTTTAATTTTTTTTATAAAATATCGTCATTTCCTGAGAGAATAATCTCTTATAATTTTAATTTTTTTTAATTAACTTTTTGTTATTTATTAATTTTGTACTATAAAATTTTTTTATAAATCATATTAAATTTTTACCCAAACTTTTTTTAATGAAACTTTTTAATTCAATGAAATCTTTCATTAGATATATTTTGTACATCCGTAAAATATGCTACAATTTTATTACGCTTTTGCATTTGCTAAATACTTTTTATTTATCCACTCCAGCTTAACAACGACAACAACCAACTATAATAAATAATAATAAATGAAATTGCTGCATAGATTTTATGAAGCTCTTTATTGTCTGAATGATTTATTCATTGGACGATAATAATTTTATGAAGAGTTGCATTAATTTTATTAACTTTTCATAAACATTGGCTTTAATGAAACCAGTTTCATAGATTCTATGAAAAGTTTCAATGGACGAGTTCCAGTGACAATTTTCATTGAAACTATGAAGAAATTCATTACTGAAGTGATGATAATTCTGTCAGTGTGGAATTTTTTTCAAAAAAATCTGATAATTTTTTAAGTTTTATTTCAAAGAATTTAATTTTTTATCTAAAAAAAGAAATTTGTTGGAGCTTAACTGGTTTCTTAATTTCTCTTGTCGAAATCGGAAATTTTATTTTAACAGCACAGTAAATTTCACAAATTAGCGAAAAAGACAGTTAATACCCAGCAAAATATTGGTAGTGACACCTCATTACTATCTGCATTACCAAAAATGATATATCATTACCTTTTGCATTATTTTATAATATAAAATAATGACTTCCTAATAACGGCCTATTGTATTAATTGTTTCTAAATATAAAATAATGACTTACTTGTATTAGTTTAAATAAGTACTTTTTACACAGTTAAATTTTTTTATTATATGTAAATATGTTTTATGTAGAGTTTGCTGTTCGGTTTTAACCGAAACCGAAACCGCGGTTTTCGAGGTCTCAAAACCGAAACCGAAAACCGACAAAAATAAGTCGGTTTTTAGCAAATACTTAAAGCAATTAAAATAATTAATTAAATTTCATATTATTGAGCCTAGAATTTCGAAAAGGGTTCAGCTCTTATTTTACAAAATTCTGTATTTAATTATAATGAACAATTTCTCCATTAAATATTACTTTAAAGATTTTTTCGTTTTTACTACTACAGATAATATAAGCTGAGGATTATAATTTTAGTAAAAAATTACACCAAAAGTCATGTAGTTTAAGAGATATTGAGTTTCACGTATTCAGTTCAGATTTTCACCGCGCTGTAGTGTAATGTGGTGTAATGGTTAGCGCGTTGGACTGTTACACGTGAGGTTGCGGGTTCGAGCCCCAACCAAGGCAACATAAATTTATGAAATATGGTAATATGTATGAGTTTTTTCTATCCCTCATACATATCGCAGCGTCCTCCTTCGGTGTTCCCATAGCACTTAACCCTACCGAAGTAAAATAATATAACAGGGCTATGAACTAAAAAGCTTCAACAAAGTTCGCCAACTCACCATCAGATGGCGCGCAACAACTGTTCTAAAATTAAACAAAGTGCTAAATTGCAGTTTAATCTGCCGAAAAATGAATAAAAAATTTTAACTTATAACGGTTTCCGCGTTTTTTTCGGCAATGGTGTTATTGCATTTATTCGAGTGAGAAATTCGATCGAATTTTAATAAATATATTGAATGTATTAAATTATTTAATTGTTATACATACATATTAAATTATTTTAAAACAATTCTATTAATATCACAAGAAAACCGAAAAATAACCGAAACCGCGGTTTTTATAATTTTGAAAAACCGAAACCGCGGTTTTCAAATTATTCGGTTTATAGCAAACTCTAGTTTTATGTTTAAATTTTTATGGCGAGTCCTAAAATTACACACTAGAGAAAACTTAAATTTTTCTGAATGTATTCCCTTAGGCTAATAGTATTTGCCTAACTCCTTATTTTTAAGGAGTACCACTTATAATTAAACTTTTTGTAAGCATGTGTGTAACCACTTATTATTCAAAATCTTATAACTACTTATTTCTCATTTTTTCGTAAGCGAACGGGTAAGCGTGACTACTTATAAAAATGACCACGCCAAACAAAAATAATGAGTTTAGACGCCAAAAAATAAGTTGTGCGGAGCTATGAATTTCTATTATATAACCACTTATTTGGTAATGAAAGATTTTGCTGAGTATTTACCCAGCAAAATCTTTCATTACCAAATAAGTGGTTATATAATAGAAATTCATAGCTCCGCACAACTTATTTTTTGGCGTCTAAACTCATTATTTTTGTTTGGCGTGGTCGTTTTTATAAGTAGTCACGCTTACCCGCTCGCTTACGAAAAAATGAGAAATAAGTAGTTATGAGACTTTGAATAATAAGTGGTTACACACATGCTTACAAAAAGTTGAATTATAAGTGGTTATCCGATGGCTTACTTGATTCTTAAAAATAAGGAGTTAAGCAAATACTATTAGCTTAAAGAAGTACATTCAGAAAAATTTAAGTTTTCTCTAGTGTGTAATTTGAGACTCGTATAACATATTTACATATAATAAATAAAAATTTATAAAATTTAACTGTGTAAAAAGTACTTATTTAAACTATTACGTGTAAGTCATTATTTTATATTTAGAAACAATGAATACAATAGGCCGTTATTAGGAAGTCATTATTTTATAGTACAAAATAATGCAAAAGGTAATGATATATCATTATTGGTAATGCAGACAGCAATGAGGTGTCATTACCAATATTTTGCTGGGTATATGGAAAACTGTCAAAAATTCGATAAAACCAAACATTAAATATTAAAATTAACTTGTTTGACAGCATGATGTCAAAATGTCCCATTTTTTATATTAAATAACGCTGGCTGGCTGAAAAATGTATTTAGAAACCATAAAAAAATCGAAATTAACTCCTTTCTTCACAATTTTTAAACAACAATTTATGGTTTCTACATAATTTTTTCAGCCAACCAGCGTTATTTAACATAAAAAATGGGTCAGTTTGACACCATGTTCACAAACAGGTTAATTTATATTTTTTTCTTCTAGAAAATGCGTTTTTATATCGATTTTCATGTCATTTTGACCATAAAAGGAATAATTTCTAATTTTTTATTACTATGCGTAAAATTTGGTGTTAATAGAGTTATTTGGACAACATTTTTTTCAAATTCCGCAAGAAACAACACATTCCCAGCAAAAAAATAGATGCCGAAGCAGTAAAAAAAGCACTACTACTGCTTCGGCAGTAGTAGTGCATATATAACTTTAACATATAAGTTATAACATATAACTTTATTTAAATTAATAATTCAAATACATTATATAACTTTCATTAATAGTTTACCTTAAACAAAATAAGAAAAAGATAGATAATATCAAAATTAATGACAGAAATTTAAATGTACGATTTAATTGACAACATTCAAAATTATATAAATTTATTTAAATTAAAATTAAGAAATCTTCAATTAGCAATTCACTACAAGTCACTGAATTTGTTAATTATATATACTTTGAAAAACAAAAACACTTAATGTCAATTTATTGATATTTCCGACAATTACAAATACACATGCTAGCACGAGTAATGGCGCGACAAAACTAACCTCACTAAACTTTTTTCCACAGATTTAATACTTTTTTTTCAAATTGAAGAAAAATTATATCAATTTTACGTTACTGCCTTTTTACAAAATTTTTTACAGTTAACAAATTAAATTTTGTTAAAAAATGGACAAACAATTATCAAAACAACAATTGTTTTGAAGATAATTATTGACGGAAATAAGTATGTTCATTTAAAAAAAAAGTAGTTGATTTAAAAAAAACACACATTAATTTGAATAAAAATATATTGTTTTAACAATTCGTTTCATCAAAAAGTAACAAAATTTTTATGTTGATTTCACTTACGAGTTTTGTTTCAGTGTAGCTAAAAACAGAAAAATTCATTTTATTATCTAAATTATTGGCCAAAATCACACTTTTCTCTAAAATTTTCAAAACGCCGTCACTGTTAAGTTATGTGTAATTATACCCTACACCACTACGTGGAGAGGGTATTATAAGTTTGTGCTGATGTTTGTAACACCAAAAAATATTAATCCTAGACTCACATTATAGTGTACCGATCGGCTCAGAATTTTTTTTATTTCGATTGAACGATGTCCGTTTGTCCGTCCGTCCGTCTGTCTGTCTGTCCATGCATTCTTGTGAACACTCTAAAGGTCGCAAATATTAAGATATTTCGATGAAATTTGGTACACCGACTTACTTCGGACCAAGGACGACGCCTATACCTTTTGGTTGAAATCAGTCCATGTTTAGACCTAGTGCCCATATAAGGGTACCCCCCAAAATTTTCTTTTTTACACGCTGCAGGTCGCAAATACGAAGAAGGTCGCAAAAATGAAATTTGGTACACAGACCTATGTCGGCTCAAAGACGACGTCTATTGATTTTGGTTTAAATTGGTCCTTGTTTAGACCTAGTCCCCATATAAGGGTACCCCTCAAAATTGTCTTTTTTACACGCTGCAAGTCGCAAATACGAAGATATTTCAATGAAATTTGGTACACAGACCTATGTCGGACCAAGAACGAAGCCTATTGATTTTGTTTGAAATCGGTCCATGTTTAGACCTAGTGCCCATATAAGGGTACTCCCCAAAATTTTCATGTCGCAAATACGAAGATATTTCAATGAAATTTGGTTCGTTGACTCACATGGTCCCAAGGAAAAAGCTTATTGATTCTAGATAGGATCGGTCCATATTTGGACCTATCGCCCATATGGGCTATATTTTCGATTTTCTCTTCCTTTATGATTTTATAGAAAATTTTGACACAAGTCTGTTTTAACACATTCAAATTTCGGATCCAAACATTAGTTGGCTTTAAATCAGACTGGTGTAGGGTATTATATAGTCGGCATGCCCGACTTTAACTTTTTTACTCGTTTTCAGTAGAATTATTATCTAAGGTGTATTTAATAAACCCCTATGCGTTGACCACTTTTTTATATTTTGTTGAATAAAATTTTAAAAAACTCAAAACTAGAGTTTTGCAAATTTATAAAAAAAAATAAATCCCATCTTTGGCCATACCTAGGTTATCATAAGCCAAGAGAGACAAAAATTTATATCAGAATATTTGTGGATCTTAGAAATAAAACTAGAGTATAACATAGTAAACTCTTGAAAGAAATACATATTTTATCTTTTACGATTTTCATAATTTATACCAGGGTTAACAATGGTCTGATGAAATTGCAATTACTAAAATATTTTCCAACCGATTTCAAATTTTTATACATTACCAGAAAGGGAATTCAGTCTAGATTATGATTCAAAAAACACAGTTACTTAAGAGCCAGTATTTTAAAAAAAATCCAAAAAAGTGATATTTCACCGTATAAAGTGTGTTTTAATTTTTCAATGAACTTTGGGCAAACCTTAGCGTTATCCGATCGGCCCCAAATTTTTTATTCAAGGCTTGTAGGCCAAATGGAAACTTTTTCGGCCCGGCAATCAATACAAAAAAAAATAATAGATGGTCTAAGGTACATACATATAAAAATCATATTCATCACATTTACGTTTTTTTTATAAACTAACTTCCGTATCTTGCGTTATTTTTTTCAATTTTAGAAAATTAATATGTGTATTGCGATTTATTTTTTCTTTTCAAATGTCACTTTGTTATTTTATTTCCCAACGTTAAATTTTTTAATGGTCTGTGCCATTAAAATAGTGGCGAAAAAATGTTGCTGGTACATTATTTGTATGTTTCCTGCAACATTATTCGAATATTTCACCAAACGAACAGAATACCAACTCTTGCGAAATAGTTGTGAAATTTTTCACCACAATTTCGCAACAAATAAAAATAGTTGCGAAACAGTTGTTTTTTAGGTTGCAGATTATCTTTAAACTCAGTTTAACGCAGTTTGTAATTAGAATACTGCTACTAATTATTTGGTTGTTATTTCAATAAAGATTAAAATTCTAAAAAAAAAACAAAAATCCTAACTGCCATTCCAAAAACTCGGCCTTGATTGAAATTACATAGAAAATAACACCCTATGTAAGTTTTAAAAATAAAAATGTTGGTTCTTTCATTTATTAATATCTAAAGTTAAAATATCACTTTTAAAGTTTCCTTTTAAAATTTCTCTTCATGTGACCATTATTGTATTTAAATCTAAATTATTATACATTTGTGTAGTTTGATTGCTTCATCCCTTTGATGTCTTATCTTTAACTATTGGTTACAAATTTTTCAAATTCAAATTTTACAAAAAAATAGTATTAAAGACGAATTCCTTTATGATTTATTTCCAGTTTTTTTTTTTTACTTCTACTTAAATTTAACACTGCACTAAAAAAGTAACAAAAACAATATGTCAGAAAATTTTGCAATTTATTTTATAATTTACGTTTAATACCGCCCAATGCTTTAATGCCTGTCAGTTGTGGTACTTTAGAGGCTGCTTTCTTGGCTTCTTCAATAGCATGCAAAACACGATGAGGTTCAGTTAAAAACCAAATCCATAATAATTGACTATAACGCCAGAGTTTATCTTTTTCCTAGAAAGACACAAACAAGTAATTAGAATGTATTAGAATATTTACTTACGGTGGGTTTTATACTGCAGTGTTTAACTTAACTATTAAACAAAAGAAAATGCAAAAAAAATTTATGGAAAATAACAACAAATTTTTCGGTTAACTAATAGTTAACCCATAAACCGTCAGTATGTAACCCAGCTTTAGTATATTTTACATTTTTAAAATTTCGGATTTGGTATATAAAAAAATATCAGATTCTAACGGTGGGTCTCATGCTGCAGGTTTAACTTAACTTAACTATAAACAAAAGAAAATGTCAAAAAAATTTACACAAAACAACAACAAATTTTTGGGTTAACTATTAACTAAAGTTTAAACATAAAGTATGAGACCCACCGTAAGATTATTTCGTCAAGATCATTTATGATTTTAAAACAATTTTTTTTTCTTAATTTGGAGACTATTCTGAGACTATTTTTTTTTTTTTGTAAAAATTTGCTTAGTTTTATGGACTATTTTTCTACAGAAAAAATCTAAAGTGTTTGTGCATAATAATTTAAAACCCTTATAACATGTTAATAAAATAAATTTTGTTGGAAAAATTTTTTCTTTAAGCTATTTATAAATTTAAAAAGTGATTATGCATATGGCCCTAAGACTATTTTTCTACACTGAAAATAATCCATGCAACATTACGAAAAAAAAAACTTTCGCAGTTTTGTTTTTCATAATAGGTTTGTTTTTTCGAATTTTATATCTATAACTACTTGTAAAAAAAACGACTATCCGTACTTACGTGACTTGTTTTTATTTTTTGTAAACAAATGAAATTTAAACATTTGGGGCCGCCTTTGAACGAAATCTGTTTTCGTATATGGGCTTGCCCGGAACGCGAAATAAAACAATTACCTGGAGTGGCATGCTCTCGCTTTACTAACAACCACATAATTCATTTGTTAGCAATTGTTGTTTTTAATATTTTATCAATTTTAATACACTAAAATTTCAAAAAATTCTTTGACAAATATTTTTGTTTAGAATAAAAAAAAAACAAGAATTTTCAAGACTTGGCAGCATTTTTATAACTACTTGATTTTTAAGAAGCTAAATTTATACCTACTTAAAATTTTTATAAATGCTTAAATTTGTATGAACTATTTATATAAAATTCGAAAAAAAACAAACCTAATATATCCCGGTGAAAAATGTTCATATACGCTCAAAAATGTTCATATATGGTTTATGTATGGACACATTTGAAAAAATATGGATTTTTTATGAACATATATGCATTTTATATGAACATATATGGAAGTATATATGATTCCATATATGGAAAAAGATTTCATATACAGACATATATGGAGGCAAAAGGGACTCGTATATGAACATATTTGAAAGAATACATTTTTCCATATGTGTAAATGGAGCTCATATGGATAAATATGGAATTATATTTAATGCGTGAATAAAAAAAGGAACATATGTAGCGCCTAATTTGAATGTCATACATAAATTTATATCTATAGTACAACCTTATAATAAAGGACAGCAACGTTCGCATGTATTCGCATATATTTAATAAATGTATATGTTCATATATGTCCATATATGAACATATACTTAGGTGTTACCTCATTTTTGGGATCCATACATATATGGTTGAACCATAAATGTTCATATATGTATATTTTTCACCGGGATACGAATCTTTTGTATATTCTAGGAAATTTAGTTTAGTTTTTTGGAAAGGCTAGTTATTTTACTGTTTATCTTTATTCATAAAAAAAATCAGCGATGGGTCGAAAAAGTCATTGTTCTCCGGAGCAGAGAAAAATTGTTTCAAGACTAAGAGAAAGTGGCCAAAGTCTTTGTTCTATAGCAGAAACTATGAATCGGTCGCAATTTTTTGTACAAAATGCTTTAAAGCCTAAAAATCCCGTCGAAACTCGTGGAAGACCCAAAAAAACTTCAAAAAGAACATATATCCGTATTGTAACTCTTGCGAAAAAGGACCCATTTGTGTATTTTCAAGAGGGATATCAGCAGATATTGGAAATGTAATTTCATCGCGAACGGTTCGTCTTAGACTACAAGAAGCTCATTTAATGTAGAGATACAACCTTGCGGATTCTTCTGCGTCTATCTTTTTTATATGGAGTTTTGACAATTAAAAACGCACTGCGGACAGGGCTGCCATATAATTTTTATGAAAAATCGGCACTTTTTCCTAAAAAAAATCGGCATTTTCGGCACTTTGATTTAAAAAAATCGGCATAAAATCAGCACATTCACAAACACTTATAAAAATAAATTTTTTTTTTTTGCCTTTATTCATAATAATTTTTTGAGATAAATTAAATAATAAAAAAAAGGTTAGTTCAGATATTAACTTATGCCAATACTACATAAATTAGTTCCACAATTTTTAGAAATATTTTTTCTCTGAAAAAGATAATTCCATTTTCAATCAATTCGCATAAAAAAGTTTTGTTTTTATGAATCAGTGAATAATTTATATTATAATCGGCGCTGTTCTAAGTTCCGAATTCTAAAGTGAAACATTCCGAATTTTTTAATTTTTTGCTGTTCTGTGATCCACATCCGAATTATTTTATTCGTGTAGAAAAAGCTTGGTGAAAGTACACTCAGAAAAGTTCTGCAGTTACTACATGACAGTTATTTGTGTAGTAATGCGGTTGTAGTTATTTTAACTACAATTGTAGTTAATTTACTTAGAACAAAATTTTCCAATGTTTTTGACAGTTATTTTTTTAAACAAACTACAAAAACTACTACATTGTAGTAACATTTATTTTATGCAGTTATTTTGAATTTTATTTACAAATACTTAAATTTTCAAGTGTGTGTGCACACACACGAAGCAAACAGAAGTATGTGTATGAAGCACTTGTTTAGAAATTTCTAGTGAAAGAATATGAGAAGAACATGTTTTCTCTTGTCTTAGTCATAAAACAACGCCAAAGAGTGAGGACGCGTAATACGGAAAAGGTTATATATTTTTTATTAAATTATTAAAATAATAAGGTAAGTTTTATAATATAAATTTATTTACGGGGAATGTTAAAAAAATATTGTATTTATTTTCTTTCAGTTCTTTTATATTCCCATCCCTTTCTACCTGGAGAAAAAAGGAAGCCAAACAACAGTATATTTCATCCCTCACAGACGGACATGTACAACAATATCTTAATAGTGAAAAATAAAAGTGACATTAAGTGTAAATTTTGATTTCTCAATTTTAAATTTATTATAGAATAAAATTAAGTTAATATGTAGTGTTTACATAAATTTGTTTTTTTTTTATTAAATTAATAATTAAAAAAAATTTTTTATCTATGTTTTTTTAACTACATTTGCAGTTGTTTGTACAGTTTTACAATAATTTGCATGTATGTTGTTTCAATTGCATTTGTATTTACTACATTTGTACATTGTAGTTGTTTTTACTACATTTGTCAGTTGATTTTTAACAGTTTAAAATTACTTCATATTGCAGTTAATTTAACTGCAAATGTAGTCTACACCTTTTTAAGTGCAAATGCAGTTATTTTAACTGTCATTTGCAGTTGATTCTACCTGTGTAAAACAAATATATACATTTTTTGTAACAATTAATATATAAAAATTCATCTTAAAGTTTGTTTAAAAATTCTAAAATTTGTACGAAACAGCAAATTTCCGAAAATTTTAACTCCGTGTGATTTTACAAATCCATTCTAATTAAAAAGTTTCGGAACTCAGAACAGGAATGAATAACCTGAAATCAATGATTTGATATTGAATAAAGTGAGATAATGAATTAGTACAATTTATATCGAATTAATATTGATTCGATTAAATAATTTATTTTATGAAGGAATTCGCGAAGTACAAATCAATTTAACCATTTTTAGTTGAAACGATTTGTTAAAATTTTATTAATTTTCTTGATTACATAAAATGAATCAACAAAAATCAAACTGATTCTTTGAATAAGATATTTATTGAATAAAGTAGCAAATAATTTAAACTATAAAATGATTAAATGATGCGAATCGTCAGGATAAAATTGAATCAAATTTTAAAATGAAATTAAAGAATTATGTTTTTAAAATTTAGCAACATATCGTTCTAGTTCTTTTTGGTGAATGCCCTAGTTCAATAGATCTTTGACAATTTCGTTCAATCGTTCACAAAACAATTTTTCCGATCGTTTGTTTAGCAATTTTGAATGGATAGCGAATTCATATAGATCGTCTTTTAGTTAACAAAGATATAAAATATCAGACAATTAAGAATTTTAAGAAAAAAAAAGAAAAATGTTTAGTGAAGAAAATATTTTTAATTAATAAAAAGAAATAGTATTATCCCCAGCCAAAGCTAATAAATGAACGATTGAACTAGAAGAGCGATTAGTAGTGAACTAGGTTTTTCGATCAATTGAGTGACTAGTTCAATTGAACTAGTTCGTTCACGAACAACACAAGTCTATCCTCTTGTTACATATTGCAATAAGTTGTATAATACTTTTACAAAATATTGCATATTGTTTTTCTTACATTTTGGAGAAATACCAAAATTGTAATAACCAAATGAATCTTTGCACGATGTCAAAAGTTGTATAAGAATATTGCGTGGTGTACATTTAGCTTCCAATTATTGAATTTCAGTTACATTTAGTAAAATAGAAAACTCTGTAAGAATTTCAAAGATAGATTTATTTTATTATTTATTAATATACACAAAAAAATTAAAATTGCGCTTTTTTAATTTAATTTTTATTAAGCGCGATAGAGCAAAACGGATAAAATTTTGGCCCTATGGGTATTAATATACCCCTAAAACTTATATACAATGACCAGATTATACCTAACTTAGCTAGATTTTAAAATTGCGAATATCTTCTAAACTAAGCTAGATAGAAACAAAAGAACGTTAATTAGGGAGTTTGGCTATATCTTAAAAACTAAGCGAAATATAGCAAAACGGACAAAATTTTTAATATACCCCTAAAACCTATATACAGTGACCAGATCAGTCCTAATTTAACGTTTTTTGGAAAATAACACTTTTTTTAAATATTACTTTTTGAGAAAAAGTACTTTTTTTTTAAACGGTATATATTTTTGAAAAATAGTACTTTTTCGAAAAATGATACTTTGTTTTAAAATATTTTTTTGTTTTTGAAATATTGCATTTCTTTTAATGTTTTTTTTTTTTTTTTTTTGTTAAAAATGGTACTTTTTTAGAAAATATCTTTGTAAAAAATTATACCTTTTTTTTTATTAAATCTTCATTTATATAACCGAGCCCTTAGGGGCTTATATGGCTAATTAAAGCTACTAAAAAATATATAACAGACTTCTATATAAATATGTATATGTTAAGGCTAATGCATAATACAATAATAATATATAAACTCAAAATTCCAAAAATTAACATTTACATGAGATCAATTAATACAATAATATATTTAAAAATTAATTAGATCTAAAAAAAAAAATAAATAATAAATGAATGCTGCAAGAATAATTTCTAAAAACAGTTGAACTCTCACAAGATAAGCTTTCAAAGTTTCATTAAAAATGCGTGCATACTAAAGCTATCCATACATTGCGCAACCTCTTAATTTAAGTCCCCGCACTACTAACACACATGATATTAGAATAAAGAACTAAAACGAGAAGCTGTACAACAATATTGCAAGTGTATGGCCAGACTAAAGAGATGGAACATATAATTTCCACTTAAGATTCCAATACATGCAATTGTGCAAATTCTACTAATTTAGATTTAAACATAATCAGCGAATAAGTAAACTTTCTCAGTTCCCTAGGCAAATCATTCCATAAACTCGACACACGAGTTTGAAATGATTTCTGAAAAATACTTAGATGTCTAATGGGTGGAATAATTTGGGGATTTCGTATTGAACGAGTAAAATGAAATTTATCAACAATGTATACCGGGTATCCATTAACGATAGATTTATAAAAAAATAATAATAACCTTATGCTTATGAGATTTTCAAAAGACGGTCCTATAAAACTAAATGTATGTTGAGATACATGATCTCTTCTTTTCAAATTAAAAACGTAACGAATAATCCTGTTAAAAACAAGCTTATATTTCCTCAGCGCGAAATTTCTAGTACCCGAAAAAACCTCCATGCCGTACAATATATGCGGCATTAAGATACCCGTGGCTACACGCCTTTTTATTGAACAAGGCAGATAAATATTCAATGAATACAACCTTTTTATAAGAATGCGAGAGATATGCGAGAGGACAAGTAATTTATGTGTGCAGAAAAATTCAATTGGTTATCCAAGACAAGACCTAAACATTTCATCTTATTAACAAACTCAACAGGAATACCACCAATAGTAATACTCATGTCATTTGTAGCGAATCCAAACCCCATTAACTTCGTCTTGACTGGATTGACACAGAAACCATTATCGGATGACCATGACACAACTTCCCGCAATATAAAATTGACGCCCTCCACCAACACATCGACAAACTCAGTATCAGAATAGCAAACAAATTGCACATCATCAGCATATACATAAGGCAAGCAGGAAACACCATTAAAATAACGTAAAAGATCATTCATATAAACCATAAACAAAAGTGGGCCAATAACAAATCCCTGCGGGACACCACTAGTGATCCGTAGAGTTCGTGAGAAAGAGTTACCAATAGATACATACTGGAATCTATCATATAGGTACGACTTAATCAATTCGCATGCACGGGTAGAAAACCGCCTTAGACAAGTCTTTCGAAAGCAATACAACATTCTTACGGCTATCCAAAAACTGTCTAATAGAATCCGTTAGCGCTAGCAGTAGAGAAGTAGTACTATAACCCTTTCGAAAGCCTGATTGGGATGGATGAATAAGAGAGTTGCAATCAAGGTACTCGATAATTTGGTCTTTCAAAATATATTCAACCACCTTAGAAAGGACCGGTAGTACTGATATAGGACGTAAATTATCAAAATCACTAGATTGACCGTCCTTCTTTATAGGGACAACCCTAGCTATTTTCCAATTCCTAGGGAAACACGAAGAGGCAATAATTGTGTTCAAAAGGTGAAGTAAATGTGAGGAAACAAATGGGAAAATAATTTTCAAAAATATCAATGGCAAGGAATCATGACCAACCGCATCAGACTTGATTCTGAGCAATGCTCGGTATAACGTGTCAGAATCAACACATGAAAAGGAGAAACCTCCATCAACAGAGTTGTTCATATTATTGGAAAAATCACCCGAGTCTCGTAACTGACAAGCAGCAAAATAATCATTTATCTCATCAGGATCAGATGAAGTTAAATGTTCCTCAGACTCAAGACAACCATTGTTCCTTAAGAATCCCCACATTTTTTTCGAACTAATATCATGAAAAAAGTGTGTGTGAGCTCGCATCCTTACCTTCCTTATAACCCTTTTCACCTTATTCCTGTTTACACAATAAATCGACCAATTATGTGGAGTCCTATGTTGGAGGTAATGATTATATGCCAAATCTCTCAATGAAACTTGAAAGGAAATTTCCCTGTCATCAAACCAATTATCCAAACTCAAACCACTCTTTCGACGAACTAATGGCACCAAATCATGTAAAACATTAATATTCGACATGAGAACTTCAAGTAGCAAATCCACATCATCAGTCAGGTATATGGGATTAAAATCACAATTAACAACCGCAGCCTCCAAATCCTCTATTCTCAACGCTTTATAATTCGGGTACGATATAAAACGTTGAGATGACGAATTCGGAACATCGACAGCTATAAAAATGAGAGAATGTCACACCAGGACACTGCGTCTGACCAGATGTGCCCAAGGAAAGAGTATACTCAAAAGAAAATAATCAATTAGAGAAGTCGTATCACACCCCACATGGTAATTCGTTGGTATACAATTGTGGTGGTAAGTCAAATCAAGTCGCTGACACACAGAACGTAAAACAACAGAATCAATTGGACAAAAAATATCCGTATTAAAATCTCCCATCAGAATAACATTTGAGTATCTTACTAACAAATCACCCACAGAATCCTCAAAAGCACTTAAATCACCATCAGGCAAATAACAAACACCTACAAGCAAGTTAATATCCCTGACAGTAACCTCCACAAACAAATACTCGCAAGCGTCATTGCCATCGGACATAAAAACGGTTCTATATTTCATACTGTCCGATATAAACAACGCAACACCTCCACCTCTTCTTTCACCAGGTCTATCATTTCTGCATATACTATAGCCTGGAATATTTATAGCCTGAGACAAAATGTAAGGCTTTAGTCAAATTTCACTGAAACCAACAATATCCAAATGATTACCATCTAGAATATGCCTTATCTCATCAATTTTACAAGATGTAGTGGACGCACAAAAACTTGTTACATTCCAATGTCCGACCATTAAAAAACGTTGGAAGCCATGTAAACTATTGGCAATGAAAGAATTATCACTGTAGATAGGACCTAAATTTACAGCATTCATTGTGTAATAAAAATAAAAAATATTAATAATCGATATTTAATTTTAAAAGCAAAATAAAAAATAAATAATTATTAAGAACAAAGAATAAAAAAATTAAAATCAAATGCTCATAAGAGTTATTAAGAAAATTTAAATTTTATCTCAAATAAAGCAGCAAGTTACCAAACTGAAATTATGATTAAAAAATTTGTTTTTTTTTTCTTTTACTTCACACTTTGAAGACCGTAGACATAATTGATACATTTGTCAATCAATCAATCAAAATATAAAATGTTCCTCCAAAATAAAAACGGATAACGGATAATACAACTACTTATCTAACAAATCAGTTAATTCGTTATGAAATTAAAATAAAAAACCTCTATAAAAGCAATACAAAAAATATAAAAAGAGATATCCGACTAAAAAAAACTAATATGCACACGAAAACCATAAAGGAGTCAGCTCTACGTAAAGCCCATAAATGACCAACAAAAATTATAAGTACACTCCTAAAAGTTAGTCGGTAGAATCTACTGAAAATGACAATAAAAACAAAGGTATATGCAGTTAAAAAGGCGACAAAGGTATTTACCTTTAAAATAACTAAAACTTCTGTAATTTTAACTGTTGAAAAATAACTAACAACTGCATTAAAATAACTACCAATGACGTAAAATTAACTGAATTTTTACTACATAAATTTAAAAACAACTGAAAAAACGGTAAAATCTACTGTTTTTACAGTCATTTCTTTTTAAATGACTAACAAAAACTACTGTTTACTGTAAAAATACTGTTTTGGTAGTTCCTTATTATAATATTAAAAATAACTGATTTTAACAACTGTTACGAAATTACAGTACTTTTCTTTAGTTGTTTTCTTAAATAACCGTCATAAAAGTTGATTTGCCTTTTTTCTATAGAAAAACAACTGTAATTACTGTTAAATACAACAACTACTGATTAAATACAACAACTACTGATTACATATAAATTGAGAGTGTTTGGCACATTTCACATTTAAATGTAAATGTGCCGAATGTGGGTGGTTCGCCCCTCTCCAGAGAAAAGGTTGTCTTGCCGGTCTACATTCCTTAATTTGTAGAGTCCAAAAAAATACTTACCCTGATTTTAAGGTTAACGGTATTTAAAGTTATTTCGTTAGTGGTATTTTAAGGTTAACGGTAGCCATTTGAAAGGGTTTTAAATCGTTATTGGAATTTTACGGTTAGTGTTTGCCAATCATGCAAATTATACATTTTGAAAAAATATAAATTGTCAAAGATTTTAAAACTATTTTATTAATGAAAAATTTTACATTATAAAAATAGTTTTGTTTTTCAAAATTTTCTATAGAAAAATTCTTATCTTCTGGGACATTTTCTGTCAAAAAAATCCTACATTCATTGCCTAGAAAAAATTTTCCATTCCGTGGCTATTTCTCTATAAAAAAAAAAATTCTCACATTTTTCTATAAAAAAAAAATTCTCAGGTTCAGCGAATATATTTCTGGAGATACATTTTTACAATCTGAGACTATTGTCTACACGAAAAATCTCACAATATGAGCTTATTTTCTATTTACAAATTCATCGATTTTTCTATAAAAAAAATTATATTCTGAGACAATTTTTCTATAGAAGAATATTCAGATTCTAAGACTATATTTTGAAGAAAAAGTTCTGAGTCCATTTTTGTATGAAAAAAATGTTAATTATGTGATAATTTTTATACAGAACAATTTTAAGATTGTGAGACAAATTTTGTACGAAAAATTATTATTTTCTAAAAATCTTATTTTTTAAGATTATTTTTCTACAAAAAAATGTTTAATTCAAAGTTAATTTTTCTACATAATAATTTTCAGATTCATACTTTCTTTTTTAAGATTATCTTTCAAAACAAAAATTGTGAAGTTCTGAGAAAAATTTGCTATAGAAAAGTTGTCAGATTCTTAAATTATTTTCCTATAAACAAAAATTGTAAATTTCTGAGAAAAATTTACTAGAAAAGTTTTCAGATTCTTAAATTATTTTTCTATAGAAAAATTTATACATTCAGATACTTTTTCTAAAGAAAAATTCTTTAATTGTAAAATATTTCCCAGCAGAAAAATCTTCTGGTTGCGAAATTAATTTTTTGCAGAAGAACTTTTGCATTCAGAGACTATTACTCCAAAGAAAAATTATAAGACAATTTTTCCGTAGAAAATGTTCAGATTATAAAACTATTTTTTCTATAATTTTTTTTTTTATATTCTGAGCCTATTTTTCTGTAAAAGAAATCTCAGTTACTGAAACAATTTTTCTACAGAAAAGTTCTCACAGAATGAGACCATTCATTCTTCTATAGAAAATTTATGACTTTTAGACTTTTTTCCAAAGTAAAATTTTCATATATAGATATTATTTTTCTATAGAAAATCCTTACAAACTGTGACTATTTTTCAATATAAAATTTCTCAATTCTATATTCTAGCATTATTCTCAGATTGTAACGGTCTTAATTTATTCTAAGGCTTTATGGCCGTTTTTTCCTATATATATATATATATATAGAAACATTTTGACAAAGCTTAAACTTACCATCTTTTCAGTTATATTTTCACAATATTGTGTACGTAAATGTCTTAATTGTTTTTCAATGCGCTGTTGTTGTGTTTTAACATTAAAAATTGGTCTTAAATAATAGACATTCTCAAACATAGGTACATTTACTGGACTATCATAAACAAATGGATGCAATGTACTCTCCACACGTTTTCTAAAGAAAAATTAAGAAAGTTTTAAATTTTCCTTTACATTACCAAAATATAATAAAGAAATAATTTAACTTACATTTCTTTTAGTTTTTCCAATGCTGCATTATATGGTTTACGATTAAGTAAACCCTGTTGAGCATAGTTAGACAAACGTGTAAATTTTTTATATTCATACAGACAAGTCTTAACTTCACAACGTATTTGTTGATTCATATGTTGACCCAACATCTGTGATAGTTGTGTTATAAAATCATTACTAGGTGATGATGATGCACACAGGGCTGTGGTCTGTTTCATATGTTGAATACGCTGTAAACACTGTTGTGCCGAGATCGTCAATTTTTCTGTATTATCAAAACGATTACGTTTCTTTTCCAAATCCATTTGTATAGTTATCCATATGAGTTCAGCATTTGACAGAGCATCTGAGATAATTTTCGTTAGACGTTTATCATTATCATGTCTACGTAGGGCTCTTTCTAGTTTTTGTTTAGTATTTTCATAGAGTATCAATTCTATGGTTTGTTGTGCCTGTTGTTTTACTTGATGTTGCAAATCTACCATAAGAGTTTGATTTGCAATCGCTTGATGTGAATTCACTATAGTCAAGTCATGCGTTTCACGTTCCATATCAGATAGACTTATGACATGAATTTGTGATAGATTTAAAGAATCGATAACATTTTGTATTGCCCGACATTTGGCTTTTTCAATAATATAAGCCAGAGTATATTCTTCAAAGCTAGAAAATGGGAGGAGCCGGGTTTTTTAATATAGAAACATATATTCTGTTGTTTATTCTGTTCTGATTTGTTTTATATACTTACGATTTTTTAAGTTTTTCTAATTTGTCTGCCGTTTCTTGATTTTCAGATAGACTTGTATCGAATTCTGTGTATTCTTGTATTTTGAAATTTTCCTTTATATATAACGAAAAGTATTGCGTAAAAGAATCACATTTCAAAAAATATTGATCCAACGGCAATTGATGCATAAACAAGGGAGGTGATTGCTGAAAAATTATTGAAAAAAAGAAGTAATTAAAACTCGTAATGAACTATTATTCTCAGATGCTTATTGATTTTTCAAAGATTTTGGATTTTTTTAAATAAAAATCTGTGTTAAATTAAGGCTTTTGTCGCGTTCTTCCAAAATTTAAACACTAGTAAATCAAGGGTACATGTATTTTTACAGAAAATAATAATTACAAAAAACTATCTTATGTAAATGTTGTAGTAGAACCCTTTAAACACATTAAGTACATTTAAAATGACAAAATGTATGCTAACTTACTGCTAACTTCTTTATAAACAACTTCCCATAAGCGAAAGCTGTCAGCTAGTTAGCATATCGAGACCCTATATTCAATACTCTATATCTGCAATTTTGGCCAAAATGAGTTTTTGATGGCAAAATCATTGTTGATATTATGTCCATCTATGGTATCAGTTTGGAAGCGAAATACCCATTCTTTGCCACTTTTTTTGAACATTTTACATTTTCCCATATCTACAAACAAATTTATTTTCAAATACAGAATTCTATATCTGCAAATAAATTTAAATTATTTGAATTCTATAAGGTATATGTACATAAAAGTTTTTTGCGAATATCTTTCTTCGGAAATTTTTTTTTTTGCAACTAACCACCAAACTTTATTTTAGAAGTATCCCTATATTATAAATTTAAAAAATACCGCACTTAAAAAATTGCAAAATAATATCGGAACGCTAAAAAAGCTTTTATGGTAGAAAAAAATAATTTAAAAGCTCAATCGGCGATTAACATTCTGAAAACGAATATAACGATGCAATTTTCCATTTTGCAAAATATTTTCGCGATTTCTTTTTTGCAAACTAAGAACCAAATTTTGGTGTGGAAATTGGTATTATATTCCCAAGATTAAAGATTTAAAAAAAATCACACTTAAAAAATTGCAAAATAATCGCGGAAAAGGGCGAAAAAGGCTTTATAGTACAAAAAATTAATTTAAAAAATTAATCACCGATTTACATTCTGCAAACAAATATATTGATGCAAAAATTTTGCTTTTTGCAAATTTTATTTTTTGCGATTTTTTCTTTTCTGCAACTAACCACCAAACTTTGTCAACAATTATCTTAATTTTTGCATTAAAAATACAAAAATAGTTTTTTCGGACTTTCTATATCTTCATATATTTAGTTAGAATATTCTTCTACCTCAAGTCCAAATTCTAATATGATATTGTCATATTAGATTTTATTTGTTGTTTCAAAAAGGGGTTGATCATTTTATATAATGTGTATTATAGTCCCTAGGTTATAAATTTAAAAAACAGCACTCGAAAATTTGCAAAATAATAGCGGAATGCGAAAAAATGTCTTTATGGTACAAAAATTGTATTATAAATCTTAGTCAGCGATATACATTATGTAAAGAAATATATTGCAAAAAATTTCTTTTTGGTGATTTTTTTGCAATCCCTGGATTATAAACTTTAAGAAATCGAACTTAAAAAATTGCTAAATAACGGCGGAATGCAAACAAGCGTAGAAAATAACTTAGAAGAGCAATTAACTATTGACATTCTGCAAACGACGAAAATTTGAAAAATAATAGCGGAATAAAATGATTTATGCCGCAGAAAATGAATTAAGAAACTTAACATTTTGCAAACGAATATAATAATGCAAACTTTTTCGTTTTAGGAAAATATTTTTTCGCAATTTTTTTTCCAAACTAACCATTAATTTTTGGAATAAGATATGGATATAATAGTTCTTGGATTATTAATTTCAATAAAACGAGACTTTTCCATCCCTGATTAACAATTCTGTGTTCGTTGACGTTTGGAGACACATAATATGTCTGTTCCCGTACTTTACCGAAGTTACCCAAACTAGCCCAAAGGCGTTCCCGTACTCAAAATTGCGTGTAAATTGTTGTTGTTTGGGCTGTTTTGGGTTCCCGCGGGTACCCGCGGTAACGTACGGGAACGCACATAATATTGTTTTCCACAAAAAGTATAGAGAGATTTACATGATCATTTGTTCCTAAAAATGCATATTTTTATATTTATCAAAACTACATATCTGCTAGTATTATCAAAAAATTATATAAAATTTTTTTCAGAACTCTATATCTGCATTAGCGACGTAAATAACGCAAATAATTTCAAAATAAGTACCCTACGGGGAAAGGGACCGGTCCCAGATGACACCCAGGATAGGTCCCAAGGGGGCGGAGACCGGTCGCTGATCGGTCTTTTTTTTTGAAAGAGACATATCACTTTAACATGGCGTTGTCATTGGAAATGACCAATTTCCACAGTTTAGACACATTGTGGCAGTAAGGTGATGTGTCTAAAAATAGCTTTTCAAATAAACTAATAAAAAATTAAGAATTAAAAATAATCTACTTGGCGTTGAAGTAGGGCTCGAAAACACAACCTTCTGCTTGTAAGGCAAACGCTCTACCGTCTGAGCTAACGTTGCTTATGCGTGATGCCTGTCTGATGGTTAAGTTATATGTTTTTCGTTTCTGTTCAAATAAAAAAGAGAAAGAAAAAACAAACACACACAGCAAATAAAAAAACATGGAAAAGAAAAAAATAGAAAATAAAACAACATTACCACACACACAAATATGGTGAAGTGTCTTTAATATGCCCCCGATTGACCGGTCATGGGATAGGTCCCTTAATGGCAGTTGACTTGTTTTTTGCGTTGGCCATAATTAAATTAAAAAATCAATTAAAAATTAGAAAACTACCTCAAAACCTCTGATAATATAAATAAAAATTTAAAAAATTCCCCTTAAGTTATAAAGAAAAGTTAAATAAAATACCAATTGTTAAAACTAAAACAGCTTTAACATTAAATAATACCCTGACCACATAGTGGTGTAGGGTATAAAAAAACGTTGAAAATACATAACTTAAAATTTCTTAGCAAAACATTATAGAAATTTAAAATAAGAGCTAAAATAAGCAAATCGTGAAAAAATAAAGTTAAAAATAAATAAAAGAGTAAAATAAATAAAAAATATTTTTAAAAATATGCCGCGAATTTTGTTTTTATTTAGATATCGGTCAAGTTTTTTTAAAAGCAACAGTGAAAATAACGGATCAGAAAATACTTAGAAAATTAATTCATTTTTTATTGTTCATATTTGTACTAATTTAGTAATATGCCTTCGGTTGACCGGTCACGGGATAGGTCCTTGGAGGGCAATTGACTCCTCATTCCCCGTAGGGTATATATAGGAATAAGTTGCCATTTTTAAATAATATTCTAGAAGACAGATTGATTCAAAAAAATCTTATAAGGAAGTGAATTAGCTTTATTGCTCTCCTAAACAATTGTATTTTTGCAGATATAGAGTATTGAATCTATGGTATCAATATGCCCTTTCATTTTGAATAGAATTTAAAATTTAAACTTCTTATTTATAACCTATTTTTTTCCATATTTTGTTTACAAGAATGACCGATTTCTTTTTATTTTTAGTAATATACCCTCGTATTCAAAATGAAAAAGTATATGCTAACTAGCTGCCAGCATTCCCTTATGGGAATTGGTGTGTAAAAAATTTACCAGCAAGTTAGTTACCATACACTTTGTATTTTGAAAACGGGTAATATAGTGTAAGCCCCACAAAATTCTACATACCATTTGTGAAAAAGTTTTAACCACCTCCGTACATTTCCTATGATTTTCACTTTCTAGTTCTTCTAATTGTTTAGACTTTTTTTGAGTCTGAGATATATATTTCTTTTCTTTGTTCGACAACACATTCCAACGTTCTTCGTTTCGGCTCAGCTCACTATTTAAAACATGTTTAGTCTCCCTAAAAAAACAATAAAGTCATAAGTTTCCTTAAGAATCATAAGTTCCCCTAAGAAAATATTAACTTACTTCATTTGTTCTAACATCTCATTACAACCATTATATGTGTCTTCCACTATATTTACTTCTTGTGTCAAATCATCAACATCCTCTACGGTATTTGTCATTAATCCAGGATATTCCTTGCAGAATTCCTCTAAACGAGGACGCCTTTCTTTATAATTCAAATATTCTTTACGATTAATATATTCATCACGTTCCAAGACTTCAGTTTCTTTCAAAATATTCGAATCCGTAATGTTATTGGCAAAAAAATCAAAGAACTTATGAAAGCGTTCATCATAAAAAATCCATTGATTGGAGGTATCAAAATTAAGTTTTTTAAAAATTTCCATATTCTACCCATCATTAAAATAATAAAAGATTAGCAACATGCAGTAAGTAAAAAACAAAATAACTTACATTTATTAAATCACCCATTTTTCCAAGAAATTTTATATTTTTGCCACAAATTATTTTATAAATCGAGTCGGGTTACAAAAATGTATTTTAAAACAAAACCAATGTTTGACATTTGTAATGACAGCAAAACAAACACCAAGTTGCCATATTTTTATAAAATTAAAGTTTTTAGTACAAGGCTGCTTGTAGAAGTTCTAAAATTTAATACAGTAACGGCGGGTCTCATACTGCAGGTTTAAACTTAGGTTAATAGGTAACCCAAAAATTTGTTGTTGTTTTGTGTACATTTTTTTGACATTTTATTTTGTTTTTAGTTAAGTTAAAGTTAAACCTACAGTATGAGACCCACCGTAAGTGTGTTCCTTTACTTTTTGGGTAAAGTTCGGTAAAATGAGAGTAAGCATAAAATCCTTTCACAAAATTGCAAAATTACCCGATAGTACGGGAACGCAAAAAACACGTTTATAGCCCAAAAATTTATTTCAAAGGTACATATGAGAGAAAACTTCAATAGATAGAGCAAATACACCTCTAATTAGCTCTATTGTGAATTATTTAAGGAAATTAGAGATGTTTTTTTCTCTATATCTAGCAATTTTCTTTCGCGTGTAAATATGCCTAAAGAATAATGTGGAATTGCGAATAATTTCAGTTTGAAAAATTGCACAAATACACGTATTTATTTACATTTAAGTTATTTTTGGTTTTGTTCAATTAATCCTTGTAAGCAAATAAGTTGCTTTTGTGTATTTCTTTATTTAATTGAAATTTTGAATTTATTTTAATTTTTTTTTGTTTATCTTCGTTATATAAGTTACCAAAGTTTACTCGAAGAAAATGTCTGGGTACATTTTGGTAAAAGAGAAACACACTCTCATTAGCGCTCTCATTTGCCCAATTTTTGAGACGGGAACGCTTTTGGGTAAAATTCGGTACGGGAACGCACTTAATTTTAGTGATTAAACACATCAAATGAGTTGCTGCTAGCAGCAAAACACTTTTTTCCCATACATTGATATGAAGAGCTAAATATTCCCAAGCCAACAGGTTGACAAATATGTTGCTGCCGACGAATAGAAACGGCTCTATATAATTTTTCATTGTCAGCAACAATTATTTAACATATCTGCAGCTTTACAGGAGTTTGCTCTTCATAAATATATGGGAAAAATGTTTTTGCTGCTGGCAGCAGCTTTATTTAATGTGTTTAGGGACTTTTTAAACAGCCATTTGTTAAACGACAAACGAATAAACCTGTGTTGCCAGATTTTCATATTCATTATTTGACGATTTTAAGTTTATACTGAATTTATACTGACCAAAAGCCAATTCATTTACACTGAATTTTTAGTTTTTCTTTGTCACATCACTTTTTTATTAAACACTTTTATTTATGTCTTTATAGTTAAATTAAATTAAAAAAATTATTAACACATTTAAAAATGCATAACAACACACAATTTTAAACTAAAATTGAAATATTAAAAAAAAATAAAAATTATATTTTTGACACTTGCTTTAATTCTATAATCGTTGTAACAGAGTGTATTGAAAATTACTTATAAAAGAAACCTAGTGTATCAAAAATGCAAATTTCAGATATTTTTTCTTGGTTTTTGGCAAAAACCAGGTAGAATGTGGTTTTCAGTTTGTATGAAAATTGTATGGGAAAACTAAAGTAATTTTGTAGTTTTCGGCTCAAAAACTCAAAATGGCCAAAAACTACTAGTTTTCGCCCAGTCTAAATATACTATTAAAAAAATCATTTGACGATTTTGCTTAAGAAATTGTGCACCGAAAAAATTTCTCAGTTAAGCTCGGTATTTTGTTCGTACTTTTGCGAAAAAAGCTGTCAAACTCCATATAAAAAAATTATTTTTCACTTGTGTGGAATTGTTACGAAATTGCGGTGGATTTTTTTTCGCATCAATTTAATAGACAGGATTTTCAAATGGAAAATGGAGCGAAAAAGTCACATTTGGATTAATTATGATTGCAACTTTTTATAGACCATAAAAAATTTGTTCAAATCTCCAAATTTGTTTTCACGTGTAAAAATCGAGTAAAGAAAAATTTATTTTAAATTCTGTTTATTTTTTAAAAGCACTTTGACAATTAAAAATTTTATAGAATGCAACACTGCGTTTTGCTTAATTTGTAAAGTTTTTGCATGAAAAAGTAGTCAATGCTGATTAATAAAATACACTAAAAATAACACAAAATAATGAAATAAAAAAATTATTATAAATATAATAAATATAACTTTAGACCCAATGAAAATGTAGTAATGATTATAAGAAGTGTTGCGTGGTTCTAAATTTTGCTTCGCGCGAAGCATAAAGACTCATTTATGCATACGTAATGTGGCGACAGTATTCTACTGTAAAACAAGAAAAATGCTAAAATCATCTTGTACTTTTGTTAAAATTCATTTTTGATTTTTTAAATTTTTGATTATTCGAATTGTGTTTAAGAAAAAAAACAACAAAACTTTATAACTTAAATAAAATTTAACCCCTAAATTCATAAATGCTTTGTAAAGTTATAGCAGGTTTACAAAACGTCATTTTCATACAAAATTTGTTCAATAAACCTCCTATAATTTTATAAAGTGTTTATGAATTTAGGGGCAAAAATATAATAAATAAAACGCAATAAATTGGTGACCCCGCAAAACAAAAAAAAAACTGAACATGTTTCATACTCCAAATCGAAATGATCAAGCTGATGGACCAACCGTAGGAAATGATCCCGGGACTCAACAACAACTCTCATCTCGCAATAGTCAAGGAGATGGACCGAATGTAAGCAACAATCAACAAACTGCACAAGCATTTTCACCTATAGCTCGAGAAGTAAATGCATCAGCACTCCACAAACTGCCTCCTTTTTGGTCTCAAAATCCACAACTATGGTTCGCTCAAATCGAGTCTGTTTTTTAACCGGTATAACACGAGATGAAACAAAGTTTAAGCATGTTATAGCAAATATGGACCCAACTGTTTGTGAGTATATATCCCATATAATATTTAATCCTCCTCGGGACAAATCTCAATATGATGCGGTAAAGGAAATATTATTAAAAACTTTTGGTAAATCTGAACAAGCCAAAATTCGAGAGCTTCTCAGTTATGCCAGGAAATTAACTTATATAATTAAGTTAGGAAATTATAAACCATCACAATTTATGCAGAAAATTAGAAATCTTGCTTCTGACCACGTAAGCCCTGATACACTCAAATCTATTTTTATTGATGAAATGCCAGATCAGATTCGTGCTGTTCTTTGTACAATGACTGAATACATCTTAGACTTATTAGCTGAGAAAGCAGACCTAATTTATTCTGCATTTAGACAACGCCCAATATTCACGGTGGATAACACAAATGTCAAGGCACACGTCTCTGAAGATGAAATTTCTGTTCGAAAATTAGCAACTCAAGTTAAGCTATTATCGCAACGCGTTGAAAATTTAACCAATCAAAAAATCGACTCAAATAAAAAGTCATCTTCATCTGAGAATAAAAATTCAGAATACTGTTGGTATCATCGTCGTTTCGGAAACAACGCATCGCGTTGCACGACTCCATGTTCATTTCCAAAAAACTAAACGAAATTTAGATGGTCGCAAATTTATGAAGGACAGATCTATTAATATTAAATACCTTGTTGATACAGGCGCAGCAATTTCTGTAATTCCTTATGATATAAATAATAAAGAAATAAAAAAACCCTATATGCCCTCTTTTTCTTTGTATGCTGCAAATGGTAGTCTTATCAAAACGTATGGAACCAAAATTATTAAATTAGACTTTGGTTTCAAAAGAAAGTTCATTTGGAATTTTATGATAGCTGATATCAGTAAACCCATTTTAAGTTCAGATTTTCTCTTGTACTACAACCTTTTACCTGATTTAAAAAATTGCCGGTTGGTAGATGGAAAACCCTCTATTCTATAGCAGGCATTTATACACCTGAACCCTCAATTGGAATACACATGATACAAAAAGACAATGAATACCATAAGCTATTAGAGGAATTTCCACAATTATATTCCGTCAATCCTATTCGTGGTGTAACTTCTCATTCAAAAATTTTTCACCATATCGAGGCAAAAGGTCCTCCTATAAACGCAAAAGTAAGAAGGCTTGACCCTAAACGATTGGAGTTAGCGAAAAAAGAGTTCCAATATTTACTTGAAAATGGTACAGTAAGACAGTCCAAAAGTTGTTGGTCAAGTGCTTTACAAGACAATATTTCTATAGATCGGATAAAGCCAGCATATATAGATAACGGCTAATTTTGAAGAAATTTATTAGAGGGAGGGTAGTTGTGGCAACAGTATTCTACTGTACAACAAGAAAAATGCTAAAATCATCTTGTTCTTTTGTTAAAATTCATTTTTGATTTTTTAAATTTTTGATTATTCGAATTGTGTTTTTTATGGTACTTTGTTTACAAAAAAATGCAGTTGTCAAATCGAAATCTCGCTACTGTCATAAAGTGCAAATGTAAACGGTCAACATTTCGGGTCGAGATTTCCATTCAAATCTCGTGATTTGGAATCAGATGTAAACGCATCTTTAGTTGAAATGATCCTAATAACTTCGTAACGATTTTTTTGTGTGTATTTTCAGACGATTTTTCGAAATATGGGGTCGATTTTGGCGATTTCTTTTTTCTAGTTTAACGATATTTTTCACACTTAATCTGGCAACAGTGTAAATGACAAGTAGTGAGTCTGCATTTTGTTTCAACTTACAATTTGTTTGCAATTTGTAAAGAATTTAATAAATATCTAATAAAAATCTTAAAATATAGTTAAGAATTAGTAAAAATGGTAAGTTTAGATTGAAAAATTGTTAGTTTTTAACAATTTTATTTACAAAAAATTGCATATCCTATTCTATACATATTTAGGCTCGCCGTTATGATTCCCGAACCACTATCTTCTCTCCCGAGGGCCGCCTCTATCAGGTTGAATATGCCATGGAAGCCATTTCACATGCCGGTACATGTTTAGGGATTTTAGCCGAAGATGGAATATTATTGGCGGCCGAATGTCGCAATACCAACAAATTGTTGGACAGCAGTATATTTGGTGAAAAAATATATCGCTTAAATGACAATATGGTCTGTTCTGTAGCCGGCATAACATCCGATGCTAATGTGTTGACCAATGAATTGCGTGTCATTGCCCAACGGTATCAATTCAGCTATGGCGAATCCATGCCTTGTGAACAATTGGTTTCCTATTTGTGTGACATCAAGCAGGCCTATACCCAATATGGTGGCAAACGTCCCTTCGGTGTTTCTATACTCTATATGGGTTGGGATAAGCACTATGGCTATCAATTGTATCAATCCGATCCCAGTGGTAATTATGGTGGTTGGAAGGCCACTTGCATTGGTAATAATTTCGGTGCAGCCATCTCTATTTTAAAACAAGAACTCAGTGAAACTGAAAAAATTACCTTGGCTCAAGCTAAAGACTTGGCTGTGAAAGTTTTGAGTAAAACTTTGGACACTACTAAATTGACCGCGGAAAAAGTGGAAATGGCCACTTTGCAACGTGTTAATAATAAGACGGAAATCAAGATTTTAAATAAAACCGATGTAGAACAATTAATTGAAAAATACACCAAAATGGAAGCTGAGTCAGAGGCTGCCAAAAAGGAAAAACAGGCTGCTCAGAAACCTTAAATTTTGAAAGGGAAAATGATTTATTTAATAATTCAATTGTTTGTATTTTTTCTTTGTGGAAATTTTGTAGTAGTAAGAATTTTTCAAGAAAATAAAATTTTAAACTTCGAAAAATAAAACAATCCGACCGAACCTATTTAATTGGATTATGCGATTTTTAATAACACGTATGCAAGTGGTCTAAAAAACGAATCTACATAAAACCATAAGATTTTTAACACGGTAAGTTTATATGAAAACGAACGATTTTATGTGGATTATGGCAGCTTTTTTTCTTGACTTGAAAAAGTTTTTGGTTATTTACGAAAAAGTTAAAACGGAATAGAAGAAAATCAAATAAAACCCCTAAAAGAAAAGCCGGTACACAGTAGCTAACTGGACATTTAGTAATCAGGCTTAAGTCTTAAATGCCGAACAAATCTTATTTGCCTTTGAATATGCGTAAACTCTTCAGTGCCCAAATTTGCCAAAAATATGCCATGGTTGCCTTAGTAAATTGATTAAAATGAAATTCTGAAAACACATTAATCGCCCTGTCACAGAAATCACTTTCACCTATGCCCTTCACATTAAATAATTCGTGGTGAAAACTTACGACGTTGTGGCCGTTACAAGACTCCATGCGATCATTTTTTTTCTTCTATTTTTAACCCCAAAACATGGGATTGGGCTGCTATAAAAAATACGTGTAAATTATTTTTCCTCTATAACATATCCGAATCTCATTGAGATCGGAGAGAATCCATTGGGATATCTCCTTGTTAGCAAATGTCTACGACAGAGAAGTATCCTTTATACCAACTTCCTGTGACCGTGAAGGGCCTACATATTTACAACAACCCTGTCCAAAATTCCAAAAAGTACCTTTCCGATAACAGTACATGCTCCAAGGAAAACATATTTTAAATTTCAGGTTTCTAGCCAAAGGGTTTTTGGAGATTTTTGCCGTCCCGGTAGGAATTTCCAAAAACATCCACGACGGAGCAAAATCCTTCATTACCAAATAATTGGTTATATAATGAAACTAAATTCTTTCGTTAATAATTTGGCGTCAGTACTAGTTATTTTGTTGCGCGATGTCGTTGTTATAAGCAGTCTAATTTACGCGCGGCTACTTATTTAATTACAAAAATTGGGTCATATTCATAACTACTTATTTTTTAACTATTAATAAGCATACGTGTGAGGCCGGATAACAATTTCCGTTTAAAATTTAAACTAAAGTTAAATACAAAATTTGGCAACGCATGTAAAAGGCAGAGTTGTGGGATTTCTAAACTTTTTGAGTACTCGATACTTTTGATTGTGTACTCGATCCTACTAAATACTTTTAACGATTTTTTTTTTTAATTTAAAAATTATAAATTCATATTTATTGTGAAAAAATAATAACAATACACGTGTTAAATAACTATTGTTCCTTAAATTAGAATTAGTTAAAAACATTTTAAATAAATTAACTAAATCATTTTGCCAAAAAATTCGTTGCAATATTTTTTCTTCACAATCTTATAGTTGTATTCTAGAGTTGTATTTTTAAAGTACTAATTTTAGAGCTGTATTTTATACGAAAATACAGTTTTACGGGAAATTGCATCTTTAAAAGTATTGAGTACACCGAAAAATTTATCATTCAAAAAATTTTTCAGTTAAACCCCGACGACTTCAAATCAACAAATACCCGTTATCAACATTGTTTCAGTAACATGTAACTCACAAATTATACCAGATATGAAGCAGCTGATTTGGGCATTATGGCCGACAGAAAATGAGCAAAACAAAACGGAAAAACACAAAAGATAAAGCACAATAATCTAAAAAGAGACAGATATATACAAAAAATGCGCAATACAAAATGTATGGAGATTTTATATTGTTATCTCCCTCTTGACTTTACTTCCATGTAAACAATACCATACGGTTAGAGAATACTTTTTTGACACCTGTCATTAGTTTCACATCTGGTATTAATCTGTGATGTAACTTTTCTGTATTCCCCTGTTAATCTGAAAAAATTGCCATTTATTTTTTATAAGATTAAAGGAAAACGACAAATTTGAATTTTAACAATAATTAAAAACTGCGAATAATTTTAAATCAATTACTAATTGAAGAAGGAAAACAATATAAATATAAGTTTTTAATATCAAAGGAACGTCTTGACAAAAATAAATTATATGTACACAAAGGGGCAGCAAATTAAAAAATTGACGACTGCAAGAGAGTAAATAAATACAAAAGCTTAATATTTAATACCACTAAAAGCATTCTGCCATATATTTTTATAGACTATTTGGACATTGAATTTTTTCTTGAGATGTATTACAGGAAAAAGGATATGCGATCACAAAACGACTAGAAAGCAGAAGATATTAATCAGCAACATGTAGTACTTGTGTTTTTATCTGATATAAAGGGTGAAATTTAACTAAAATCCTTTGTTTATTTTTATTATTTATAAAATTATTTGAAATCGAAAAATCGGTTATTAGCTACTAATCTCAAATGTAATTTAATTTTAACGGAAATGTTGCTTTCAGTAACAAAAAGCTCAGTTAAAATAATTATTTCAGTTACCATCAACCAGAGCTTTGAAGAATTAATTCCTTAATTCCTTAATTCAATTTTTCAATTCTGAATTAAAAATTCGATGAATTAATTCACAAAGCGCCATATATTGAATGGAATTAATTCATATTTGTTTTCGTTCGATTTATTTTGTTACGAATTAATTCAATTGCTATAGTTCTTTTTATTAAATCAATTGAATTAATTCACTGGTGAACGCGTTCAATTGTATAAATCGAACGCGAAAAAAGTGAATTAATTCCTTACTGAATTAATTCACCACTGAATTCGTTCAATTTCATTTTGGTTCAATGAATTAAAAAAAAAATACGTTCACTGAATTGAAAATACCAAAAATTAAGTTTACTGAACTCAAAGCCTGTTTTCTGCCGTTCAGTAGAAGAAAACATTTATTTACAAATAAAATTTCTAACTAAGCAATTTTACAACGGCAGAAAACAGGCTTTGAGTTCAGTGAACTTAATTTTTTGTTTTTTTTAATTAAGTGAACTTAATTTTTTTTTTAATTCAGTGAACTTACATATATTTCACTGAACGTAATTTTATTTTTTTTAATTCACTGAACGTAATTTTATTTTAATTTAATTCACTGAATGAAAATGAAATTGAACGAATTCAGTGGTGAATTAATTCAGTAAGGAATTAATTCACTTATTTTTCCGTTCGATTTATAAAATTGAACGCGTTCACCAGTGAATTAATGCATTTGATTAAATAAAAAGAACTATTGCAATTCAATAAAGTCTTTGAATTTGTTGTTTAATGAACGCGTTCAGTTGAACGAATTTCTATAGAAAATTGAATTCGATTGGTAGTGAATTCATTCAAAAAAGAATTAATTCTTCAAAGCTCTGCCATCAACAAAATCAAACAACGGAGCCATAGTATAACGGAGCCTCAGTAAAATGGGTATATCACTTAAAACTCAGTTAAAAATTTAGTAGCCGGTAACTGAGAAATTTTTTCGGTGTAGCCTGTTTTAGTATTGAATACTCAAAAAAATCGTCAGTACTGAGTACTCAACACTTTTACAACTCAACAACGAATATGGGTTTATAAGTAAATGAGAGAAATCTCGAAATTCCGTCGTGCAGCGCCATTTGGAGTGCATAAAACTTGCTAAAATCTGGGATTATTAGTGATTTTTCAATAAATTAGAACTAATTAAATGAAAATCTAATTAATTAACTAAGCAAAAAACATGAATTTCATTAAATACCAAAGGAATTAGCAACAGTAAAGTCAATTTCCATAACTTGAGCGACGTCGGCTGCAAAACACGACGAAAAAAGTGTAAAGAAAAAACTCGATCGAATGTACGTTGTCGTTTTCTGATGGCTGCTGGTCTTTTTCAAAAGTGTAGTTGCCACAGGAGGTGGCAAGAAAATTGTAGTGTGTGTGAAAAAGTGAAAGAAAATTAAAAAAAAAAATTAAGTGAAAAATCCAAGGGGTACAAACCGAATTGCATAAATTTTTTAAGCGTTAAAAAAAATGAAATCGAATAATTTTAGTAGATAAAGAATAAAATGGAAAAAAGTGTAATTAAAATTGCAAAAAACAAAATGCACGTTGATAAAATTAACATTCTATTTGTGTAAAAATTTTTAACCGAAAATTGAAAATCATTGCTTGTTGGTTTTTTTCTTTTTGGCTGTGTGCGTTAACAATATGTACATCCAAACTCCTCTTTTAAAGAGAAGAGTTTTTGTTGGGTATTAATTGGAAATTAAAAAATTTAAACAGATATTTAAAAAAGAATCTTAGGAATTAACGAATAAAGCAAGAAATTAAGAAAAAACACGTAAAATTCATAAGAACATCTATTAAAATATAATGGAACAAAAGAATAAGAGAAAGCAAAATTATTAAATTAACGTAACAAAAAGAAATACACAATAACGTAAACGTTTTTTAATATAAGCAGAACTGTCAACACATAACCTCAATAAATTGTATAAAATGGTATACCAACTGTGTAAAAGAGCGGGCTAATACACCATGTTAAAATATGCTCTGTTATCGTTGACGAACAATTACGTCAACGTCGCGACGTAGTCGACGAATGAATTGCTATAAAGACATTAAAAATTAATAAAAATACCCATGAAACGAAAATAAACGTAAAGGAAAATAGAAATGAAATTATAAAACAAAGGCAAATAGTGAAAAATTAAAAAAGCAAGCAAACTAAAGAGTACAGAGTAATTGTGTAAAATTTTGTATCTATGTGCGAGAGTTTGAGCAAATGTGCTTGTGTGGATTAAAAAAATAAGAAAAATATAAACATATAAAACAAAAAATACAAAAACAACATTGAAGCATACAACGGCAAATAATAAAAAAAATACAACAAAAAAAAGTAGAAATACAATAAAAAAGAAGAAATTAAAATTCATATAAACGAAATTAAGCCAAATGCAGAATAAGAAAAAGAAATCAACAGAGCAACAAAATGGATACAACAAAAAATTTACAATTGGATTTTAAAATACTGGTAATTACAACAACACAAACACATACTAATTAAAATACACATAAAAAAGTTAATTATAAAACAGACAATTTTATGTATTGTTTATATAATTATTTTAACAAAAATTTAAACATAATTAAGGAAGCAGTTGTTTTACAAATTAATTGTGAGTTTTGAGAGTGTGAGATTATTATTTTCATTGGATTTATTTTTCTCTTGTTTTTTTTTTTGTTTTCTTTTTTTATCCCATTCTATGTGTGATAAAATGTTTGCATATGTGTGAGTACGAATGTTTTTAGAGTACAGTTAAGGTAAATTGGAAAATTTAATTAAAATAAATTCTTTGTTTTAAGTATCTGTAGTTGTGTAGTATATAAAGGGAGCGGGAGGAAAGAAGAAGGGGGGGGGGGGCGGTGCAAAAGATATTTCTCATTAATTTATTTAGTGGATAACAAGACCTACATTCCTCAGTATCTTATTTACAGAATTAAATTTATTCAAATAGAGCTGTTATACTAAAAACAGACTTTAAATTTTGGCATTAAAAATTTTAAACTCATCTACAAATTTAAGAACTACAGTGCTACTTCCGTTATTAAAAATTAACGATTTTAAATTAACGTATGTAATTGCGAAAATATCAATTTGAATCTATCAAGTCAAATCTACGGATTTTGTAGGGAAATGTTTAGCAACCAATTGATGTATATACAGCTATGGACATGGAAATGGACACTTTTATGTGTTAAGAAACATAATTATTTATTTTGAAAAAAAAAAAAAAATTTACTTCATATACGGGAAGTGTAATTACACTGTGAGACAAATGGTAGGGGTCAGTGATCGGGAAGGGTTCAAACTAACGGTGACAGTTATATCGGTAAAAACTCGGTAACTCGGGAACCACTAGTCCGATTTTACTCAAACAATTTTCAAAAAATTAAAAATTACAATTCCTTTAATCTGTTCATATAACGTTTTTCTATATATTCAACAGTTTTGCCGGTAAAAATAAATGTATGAAGAAAAAAATATTTTTTGCCTAAAATATTAAAAAAAAGTAATAAACAAAAGGTTATTGAATTTTATGGTAGCGGTAACAAACATTTATTTTTACCGGCAAAACTGTTGAGTATATAGAAAAACGTTATATGAACAGATTAAAGGAATTGTAATTTTTAATTTTTTTAAAGTTGTTTGAGCAAAATCGGACTAGTGGTTCTCGAGTTATGTCAAAAAAAGATATATCTCGATTCCTAGGGGTGACCCAGCGAAACGCCGGGACACGTATAACTTGTTTTTGACCGATATAACATTTCCCGTTGGTTTCATCCCATCCCTATTTTGACTGTCGCATAGTGTTATTGATGATTGTAATTCATTCTTTATTTAAATAAAAATCCTTCAACTATTTTATATATATTGGTAAATATATATAAACTAATAAAAATATCTGGACTTCTAAATAGGGCACATTTTATATTTTTACAAAAAACCCAAAATTTTTTGTGTTTTTAAAACTATTATTATTTTTTTAGCGTTAATATTACACTAATATTTTGTGCTGTATCCATTATTATCAATAACCGCTTCGCATCTTCTTTGTATACTCTCAAATGATCTCTGGCATCTTTCTTTTGGTATAGAATACCAGGCTTCTTGAATACCAGCCCAAAGTTCGGTGGAATTTTTGTAATTGTTTTGCGAAACTTTTGTTTTTACATCATTCTATAGATTTTCTATTCGATTAAGGTCCGGACTTGGGCTGGCCAGTCCAAAACCGTAATTTGTTCTTGTAAAAACCAATCCTTCACTATGTTCGACGAATGCTTCGGATCATTGTCTTGAATAAATGTCCACTTAACTGGCATATTTTCATGAGCAAATGGCTCCATAATATTCTTAAGAATGCTCAAATATTGAAACCTGTCCATTTTGTTCTCTACTTTTACGAGAGGCCCAACGCCATGCCAAAAAGCCCCCCATACCATAATATTACCCCCACCGTGTTTCAAGGTCTTCTGAGTGTACTTAATGTTTAAAGCCTGGTTTTTTGGGCGGTGTACAAATGTTCTACCATCTGGTCCGACACGATTTAGCTTCGTTTCATCGCTCCAAAGCACATTTTTCCAAAAGGACAACGCATTTCCTTTGTGAGCTTTGGCAAAATCAATACGTTTCTTAATATTTTTTCTTGAAAGAAGAGGCTTCTTTCTACTTATTCGTCCAAATAAGTTTGCTTCATTCAGTCTTCTTCTTACTAACCTGTCTGAAACTTGAACGTTGAATTTTTCCCTGATTTCATTATTTATTTGACGGGAGGACATAAAAGGGTTGAGTTTGCTTTTGCGTACTATAGTCCTGTCCATATAAGTTGTAGTTTTAAGACGGATTGGCTTACGTTCTTTATTTTGTGTATGATATTTCTTGTCGGCAGCACATAGACGAATAGCATTGTATACCATATTTCGCGAACACTTTAGTATTTTAGTAATTTCAATTGGAGATTTCATATCGTTGTGGAATTGAGATATTAGTCATCGTTTTTCTGGATTACAATGTATTCCACGTCCCATATTGGTACAATTAGAAAATAATTTACTTATTTCAAACTCAAAATATGAAAAGAAAATTATTACTAAGTTCATCGAGTAAAATTTTGTCAATTATTGCAAGTGTCCTATTTTTATGTCCAAGTCAAATATGAACAAAGTAAAGTAATTTTGTTGTAAATATTTGCATGTTTTAAATATTGCAAATTTTTATATATAATCTGAGACTACTTGATAACAGTTTACTATAATAGAAAAGAAATATAATTATTGCTTTATAATTATTAAGAGAAATGCATGAAGATACTTTTGTATGAAGTGTCCTATTTATATGTCCATAGCTGTTTGTATGTACACATATGGTCAAAATAATAAGTACACGTGCTTATTTTTTCTTTATGTTTAATTTTAGTTACTTTAACGGAAAGTAAACATCCCAGCTAAAAATCGACATATATGGATCCATACAGGTTGAACGTATGTTCGTGCATGCTCATAAACATGCATTCAAGTCCATACATGGATACATAAATCTCCATACATGCATCACATATGTCCATACATGTGCATTAACGAAATTTGAGGTAATATCTACATGTGTGTACATGTATGATCATGTATGAAGGAAAGGTCCACAGTGGCCAAAAATCCTCGACAGGATTTCATCACATACTTATAATAAAAAATCAAAAATTGACAAACTCTGAAAATCATTTGGGCTAAGCCACTATAGAATATGAAAACTATACCCTTGTGGAAGTATAATGTATTTGGTTCTGTGGGCCCATCTTTCTCCAAATGTCCACAGTGGCCAAAAATCCCCTACAGGATTTCATCACATACTTATAATAAAAAATCAAAAATTGACAAACTCTGAAAATCATTTGGGCTAAGCCACTATAGAATATGAAAACTAGACCCTTGGGGAAGTATAATGTATTTGTTTCTGTGGGCCCATCTTTCTCCAAACGTCCACAGTGATCAAAAATCCTCGACAGGATTTCATCATATACTTATATTAAATAAGCAAAAATTGACGAACTCTGAAAATCATTTGGGCTAAACAACTATAGTATATAAAAACTAGACCCTTGTGGAAGTATAATGTATTTGGGTCTGTGGGCCCATCTTTCTCCAAATGTCCACAGTGGCCAAAAATCCCCTACAGGATTTCATCACATACTTATAATAAAAAATCAAAAATTGACAAACTCTGAAAATCATTTGGGCTAAGCCACTATAGAATATGAAAACTAGACACTTGTGGAAGTATAATGTATTTGGTTCTGTGGGCCCATCTTTCTCCAAACGTCCACAGTGGCCAAAAATCCTCGACAGGATTTCATCACATAGTTATAATAAAAAATCAAAAATTGACAAACTCTGAAAATCATTTGGGCTAAGCCACTATAGAATATGAAAACTAGACCCTTGCGGAAGTATAATGTATTTGGTTCTGTGGGCCCATTTTTCTCCAAACGTCCACAGTGGCCAAAAATCCTCGACAGGATTTCATCACATACTTATAATAAAAAATCAAAAATTGACAAACTCTGAAAATCATTTGGGCTAAGCCACTATAGAATATGAAAACTAGACCCTTGTGGAAGTATAATGCATTTGGTTCTGTGGGCCCATCTTTCTCCAAATGTCCACAGTGGCCAAAAATCCTCGACAGGATTTCATCACATACTTATAATAAAAAATCAAAAATTGACAAACTCTGAAAATCACTTGGGCTAAACCACTATAGAATATGAAAACTAGACCCTTGTGGAAGTATAATGTATTTGGTTGTGTGGGCCCATCTTTCTCCAAATGTCCACAGTGGCCAAAAATCCTCGACAGGATTTCATCACATACTTATAATAAAAAATCAAAAATTGACAAACTCTGAAAATCATTTGGGCTAAACCACTATAGAATATGAAAACTAGACACTTGTGGAAGTATAATGTATTTGGTTCTGTGGGTCCATCTTTCTCCAAATGTCCGCAGTGGCCAGATATACTCGAATCTTAATTTCAACAATTATGGAATTCTGGAAATCATTTGAAGTAAGACACTGTGAAATATGAAAGTCAGAGCCTTGGAGGTAAATATTTTATTTGGTTTCGTGAACCCATCTATCTCCAAATTTCCACAATAGTGTTTTTCTGTTGTTTCCTATACTCTGTTAACCCTTAAACGGATCTTTGCGAAATAATGTGGTTTGCGTCTTTGCTAGTTAAATTCGAATTTATCTTCACACACATTTGTTTAATATAAAAAAAATTTGCTTATTACAGCATTTAGAAAATGACAAACTTTAAACTGATTTAAGCCCGTAACTTGAAATATCTTGATTATTTAAAAAAAAATTGTTTAAATTTTTTTGTCAAAAATTTATTTTTGTCATTCCAAGGTACGAGCACCCATTTTAAGGGTTTCCTATAGACTGATCTGAAATTTTATGTAGTTTAAAATGATTACACTATGCGACAGTCAAAATCGGGATGGGATGAAACCAACGGGAAATGTTATATCGGTCAAAAACAAGTTATACGTGTCCCGGCGTTTCGCTGGGTCACCTCTAGGAATCGAGATATATCTTTTTTTTGACATAACTCGAGAACCACTAGTCCGATTTTGTTCAAACAATTTTAAAAAAATTAAAAATTACAATTCCTTTAATCTGTTCATATAACGTTTTTCTATATACTCAACAGTTTTGCCGGTAAAAATAAATGTTTGTTATCGCTATCATAAAAATCAATAACCTTTTGTTTATTACTTTTTTTTTACTATTTTGGGCAAAAAATATTTTTTTCTTCATACATTTATTTTTACCGGCAAAACTGTTGGGTATATAGAAAAACGTTATATGAACAGATTAAAGGAATTGTAATTTTTAATTTTTTTGAAATTGTTTGAGCAAAATCGGACTAGTGGTTCTCGAGTTATGTCAAAAAAAGACCACCAAAGGTCAAATCGATATATCTCCATTACTAGCGTTGACCCAGCGAAACGCCGGGACACGTATAACTTCTTTTTTACCGATATAACTTTCCCCGGTAGTTTGAACCCTTCCCGATCACTGACCCCTACCATTTGTCTCACAGTGTTATTAAGCAAAATATATAACTTCATAGAAGAAGAGTTTATAATGAAACATTAACAAAGGGAGGGGGAATTCAAAGCTCCAAGTTACACACCAATCCCCTAAATTTTATTTCCGTTTTGTAGTAGTAAGCCTCACTTTAAATTTTAAATGGATTTTTCTCAAAACAACATGTTAAAAATCGGGTTCCACTGTGCAGTTTAAATGGGTAGACCGATTTTCAATCTGTCGTTTTTTATTTATAGCGGACTAATGAAGTCCTTGTCGTGGAACCAATTAAGTTTTTTTTCAAAAATAAGCTATGATTTTTTTTGCCGTGTTTTCAATTTTTAAATCAAAAATTTAATATTATTCATCTGCAAAAAATGTCTATTCTTTTCATTTTCAGTCGATTGCTCATGGCTGCACAGTGGCACCCGATTTCGCCTTTTAAAAAAAGCTTATAATTAAACGTCTAAGCAGGGTTGCCATAGTTGTCCGAATTAAAAATTATATTTTTTAAATATAATAAAATGTCTTTCAAATAATACGCTTATTTAGTTTTTTTATAATTGTTTAAATATTGTTGTTTTTGTTGATTTATAGAGACTAAATTCCTTAAATCACTGTAAAGCTATTTAGAGCTATATTTTGCTATATCTCTAGCAGTTTTTTCTCACGTGTAAATGAAAATTTTTTTTGGATAAAAAACCAGATTGCAAGCAAAGAAAAAATGTAAAACTGTTTAGTGCAAAAAACAAAATACAGCCTTACTAAATCTAAATTTTCCACAACTTTTATGACAGTTATTTAAAAAAAAAAACAACTAACGAAAAGGACTGAATTTCATAACAGATGTTTAAAGCATTTATTTTTAACATCATAATAAACAACTACCAAAACAGTATTTTTAAAGTAAACAGTTGTTTTGTCAATTATTTAAAAAATAAAACATTTCGGTTAATTTCGTTGAATTTTAAAATTTTTTGTTTAGTTTAATATATTTCTTATTATTGATATATTCTTAGAAATCAGAAACTTGTATTGCATCTCCAATGCATAAAAGCATAATAACGGGAGAACCGTTTAGAGTCTTAACTTCAAATTTTAAATTGGCTCAAGTACATAATTGCACATATGTATTTAGTTACTTTTAATGCATTTGTTAGTGATTTTTCAACGGTTAAAAATAACGAGATTTTTAGTTACTTTAAAGGTAATTACCTTTATCGCCTTTTTAACTGCATATACCTTTGTTTTAACTGTCCTTTTCAGCAGAATCCACCGACAAACTTTCTGAATGTATTTGCACTCAAATATGTCTCATAGTGACCTTAGGCCACTTAAATTTAGAATTATAGTCGAGTTTTGTGATTTAAAATTGACCTTTTCTGTTTTATAATAACGATTACAGTTTTTAGGTGAACATTTTATTTATTTTACCCGAAAACATTTTTTTTTGATAATGGAAATTTTTTGTGGATAAATTGAATTTCCGTATTATTATTGGTAGGGCGGAAACCGGCCTATAGCTCGCTTAGGTTTTGAAGTATTGGTCAATACATATAAAAAACCTCTTTTCAAATGTTTCCTAACGGTTCTTGACCTCCAACAAAGTTTGCTAAAGAATACTACTCTAGCGGTGGGTTAGTTGCACATCTACTTTAGCATCTCAGTTTGAGAAATAATCGGAAACTAAAATCGAATTAAATTAAATTTTTCTTTATCCAATCATTTTCTGCATTTAACATTAAATAAAATTTTAATTAAAATTTATGGGATGTTGTCCAACTTGTTTCTACGCAACGAACGGATATATTTTCTTTAATACTTTAATTTTTTCTATTTTTTTTCTTTTAATTTCAAATGAACTTCCTCCTATATTATTTATATTTTTGTTGTTTGTTATAGTTTATATGTATAAAGCTTTTCCTACAACTTAAAAAAATTAAAGTCTTTTAAAATCCAATTTTTCTACATTCATTTACCCTTCTACCTCGCCCATAACCTTCTTATTATTACCATTAATAAAATATATAAACACCCAAACCATCCACCCCATCATGGTAGCCCCCCCAACTTTTCATACTCTCTGCTTTAATATGTAATATGCATATTTGCCGCACCCTCTCACCGCGCGTTCTCTTTAAGTAAAAACCCCTAGTAGTTGGTACTCGGCATAATACCAACCAGCCATTCATCCAAATAGCAGAGTGTTGCCATCAGTAAGGTAAAATGTTGCACAGTCGTAATTTTTCGCTTTTTTAAAATTAAATTTATTAACGAAACTTTTAATTTTGCAAAAAATTTGGTTTTTAATACTGGTTTTGGGAGTTCTCCTGAGATATTGAGAATTTTTTGTTTATGGAACTATAAAAAAATTAACAGAAATCCATAGGGCAAACTCAAATAAGCTAGTATTTATTTTTTATTCCAAAGGATAGAACAGTTTAGATGGAATACAAGTTCTGATCTTGAAAATATGAATTTTCAAAGCTATATTTCGCCGCTGCGACTAAGAAAATTGCTATTTGTCTAAAAATTTTTTTGTGAGCAGACCTACAAATCTGCTTCATTTCAGCCTTTTGCGGAACTTTTTAGAAATTATTTTTTTACACACATATAAACCAAACTTCAAACTTTTCATTTATAAAAGAAATACTTCCAAAAAACATGGCAAATACACAAAATAAAGACTTAAAAAAAAAAAAAAAACAAATAGCTATTTTCTTAGGCGCAGCAACGATTTGTTAGATCTGTTGCTTAGCTTATTTTTTAAAATTTCCTTTTTTTCTTTAAAAATGAGGCTTATTTTAGGTTTTTCAAAATAGATAGTAGTTTGAATTTACGTGTAAAATATTTTTGGATAAACCAATTTGTACTTTGAAGCTTAAAGCGGACCATACATTAAGGAACATTCATGAAAAAATGCCCATTTATTTGTGAATGTGTGTGTGTGTGTGTGTGTGCGTGTTTACAAAATTTTTTGATATTTTTTGTTCCCTAATCAATGTTCACTGGTAGACCAATGATTTTATAAAAATGCTGACGCTTTGTTAAAAAATGTTTGTAGTCAGAAGGTCCGAGTTCAAATCCGGTTGCAAGCAAAAAATTTTTTTTCTGATTTTTTTTAATTAAAAAATTTTTTGTTTTATAAAACCAATTTTTTTTGTTTGTGGGAAAGCTCCTTCAGGACCCACTTTTCTTTTGCCCTCCCAACACTGGCATACTAGTTACAAAAAATTGTTTGACAGTACTAGCATTTTGGCACAGCCAGTAGTTGTCCAGCTATTATCACTCATGTATGTGTTTACCCAGTCAAAAATCGCCAGTGGTACAAAAAATCAAGCACTGGCATACCACTGGGTAACCACGGTGTTAAAAATAAATGACTGGCAGAACACTCATTTGGGACGCTTTGCCAGTGTTTGAAAAAAGCGTTTTACCAGTATTTGTTTTACAAAAATTTCGGTAGTTTATAAAAAAAACCACTGGCAAAGAATTGGCTTAGAGTGATATGCCAAGGTTTGCAACCAGTGGTTATCCAGTGCTACCTAGCCAATGCTACCAGGCGTACAAAAATCAATTCACTGGTAGACCAATGATTTTATAAAAATGCTGACGCTTCGTTAAAAAATGTTTGTAGTCAGAAGGTTCCGAGATCGAATCCGGTTGCAAGCAAAAATTTTTTTTTTGGATTTTTTTTAATTTAAAATTTTTTTTGTTTTATAAAATCAATTTTTTTGTTTGTGGGAAAGCTCCTTCAAGACCAACTTTTTTTTTGCCCTCCCAACACTGGCATACTAGTTGCAAAAAATTGTTTGCCAGTACTAGCATTTTGGCACAGCCAGTAGTTGTCCAGCTATTATCACTCATTTATGTGTTTAGCCATCAAATATTATATGTCTCGTTAGCTCAGTGGGTAGATCAATCGTCTGCCAATCTGATGGCCTCAAATCACGGCAGGACCAAAAAAAATACATATGAACTTTTTTTAAATTTTATTTTGGAAAATATATTTCCAGACCACCTATTTATTGGTTTTGCCAACGTTTAAAAATTTTGTTCCTCCAGTGCTTTTCCGGCGCTTTTTGAACAGCCGGTCCTTTTGTCTAATGATGTTATCATTTTGGGAATGGAAAAGCACTTTTTGCCAGTACTTGTACCACCTGCTAAAGTGCTTTGCCACAACTTTCGCGTTTGTATTTTTCTGACTGGGTAGCCATCAAATATTACATGTCTCGTTAGCTCAGTGGGTTAGAGCAATAGTCTGCCAATCTGACGGCCTGGGTTCAAATCACGGCAGGACCAAAAAAATACATATGAACTTTTTTTAAATTTTATTTTGGAAAATATATTTCCAGACCACCTATTTATTGGTTTTGCCAGCTTTTTGCCAACGTTTAAAAATTTTGTTCCTCCAGTGCTTTTCCGTCGCTTTTGTCTAATGATGTTATCATTTTGGGAATGGGAAAGCACTTTTAGCCAGTACTTTTACCACCTGTTAAAGTGCTTTGCCACCGCTTTCCCGTTTGTATTTTTCTGACTGGGTGGTAGGATTGGCTAGGTAGCACTGGATAACCACTGGTTGCAAACCTTGGCATATCACTCTAAGCCAATTCTTTGCCAGTGGTTATTTTTATAAACCACCGAAATTTTTGTAAAACAAATACTGGTAAAACGCTTTTTACAAACGCTGGCAAAGCGTCCCAAATGAGTGTTCTGCCAGTCATTTATTTTTAACACCGTGGTTACCCAGTGGTATGCCAGTGCTTGATTTTTTGTACTACTGGCGATTTCTGACTGGGTAGTTTCTAAGTGTCGCAGTTTTGGTGTGTTCACCCTTTATTCCAAAGTCACAATATATTATCATAAAATTCGGAAATATGAAGACCTGGTATTAACATCGTCACAATATTGACAAATAATAATTAAATTTTTTTGAAATTATTAGTTTTATATGAAAAATTATTGATTTAGGTACCTATTCCTACTGACTGTCATAAGACTATTTTTATAACTGAAAGTCACAACTTACCATACACATCAAACGTAAATCCAAAAAAATTAAATTTTATTTTTCAATGTCATTGTGTCGATCTCTAAATGTTTTTTGAAGTTTTCAAACAAAATTTGTATAAATATATTTCTTGTGACATTGCAACAATAGACACAAGGGGAATACAGTCAAAACTAACAGTGGAAATTTAAGAATTTTTTTAATTTTCATTCATATTAATTATAATAGTTGATTTATAAGTAATATGAAACAACTATTGATTTCGTTAACTATGCAATTATGTAATTTTTTGGGTTTAGTTATGACATATTTTTAAATATATATCAATTATCGATTATAGAGTTTTACCATATTAGACAATTATGCATAAAAAGTACATAGTTCTCGTTCCGTTGATTTTGTTCATCATTTTGTTTTTGCAGACACCGTATGAATTGGGTGATGCACAGGAAGCAATTGTATTGTCTATCATGAAAATGATCAACATTTTTGTAGCAACAAATAAAATCTAATATGACAATATCATATTCGATGTTGAACTTCAGGTAGAACAATATTCTAACTAAATATGTGGAATTATCAAAATATTTTTAAAATTTGTCAATTATTATCAAAAAAGTGGCAACACTATTCCAGCCAGCCCAGGCTAAACACTCACACACACACCTTACATTATTTCCGTTAAATGAATGGATGGTTGGATGGATGGGTTGCTAGCCACAACATAGAGTTTTTCGTTAGTTCATTCGTTCTTGTTTTTTGTTTTTTTTTATTTGTTTTTGCATAGACATCAAATCTCCCATCAGTTTTCTTCTCTTATTTACCCTAAAAGTTTTCTAAAACTCATTCGCTCACTTTACTCATTCTATAAATTTGCTGTTTGTATTTTTCTATTAAAACCAAAACTAAGAGCCAACCAGACAGTTAGTCAGTCAGTCAGTCGGAGTGTTGGTTCGTCATTTAGTTTTCCAGGCAGTCGGTTAGTCAAACAAAATTCAGTTTTCCCAGTCTCTGACATGCAGCAGGCAACGATGTTGTTGTTATTTTTTATATTGTCGTTAACGTTGTCGTTATTGTTGTAATTTTACATTTTATTGTTTTTATTTATTTTTTTCTTTACTGTGTTTATGTGCAGTTGTTCGTTCGGAGCTTGTTACTTTTTTTTTTGTTTTTAGAAAATATTTAGTTTTATTTTTTATTAATACATATAAAGAACTTGCAAAAAAAAAAAACATCGCGAATATGCAGCTGCACAGTGGAACGATATTTATTTTGAATTAAATGACTTTAACTTAAACATGTGTGTAATAATATTTGTGATTAATTTTACAGTGTAACACATACAACTACACCTACACTAACAAATTTATTTTTTACGTATGAGCAATATGAAGTTTTTAAATTTAAAATGTTAATCATATGCACCACAGTGGACTTTTTATAACAGTGTTGCCACCATTGAAAAAACATCATAACATTTACTACCCGTGTAAAAAAGATCATATCTGGCCAGATCTCAATAGATCTTACCAGATATAATTATATCTCAAAATTGGGGACAAATTTGAGATATAATTAGATCTGATCAGATCTAGGCATATCTGCCTAGATCTCAGTAGATCTTACCAGATCTAATTAGATCTCAAAATTGGGGACTAATTTGAGATCTAATTAGATCTGATCAGATCTAGGCATATCTGGCGCAATTGTCCAGATCACTTTAGATTTGGCACTAGATCTGATCAGATCTTGCCATAAGGTATTATCACATGACATATCTGATCATATTTGATGAGATCTGGTGCAGAATTTAATTAGATTCAATCATATCTATTTAGATCCAAAAAGATCTGATCAGATCTAAACTTTTTTACACGGGTACTATAAATTTATCCATTTAGGCAAGGAACCCTCACTGCTGTCGATTTAGCTATTTTCACGCCAAATCTCGATATTTCAACGCATTTAGCGGGATTAAACATGATGTAGCTATTACCGGGAAAACTAGCGATTTTTTTTAAGTCTGCCTTAACGTTTTCTTAGCATTCTTTTTTTTGCATTTATTTCTTGTCATTGCATTTATTGAGTCATTAAAAACTTCAAAAGTTCGATAATTTAGCGATTTGTCTCTAATATTTAAAGAAAATTAGAAAATGATCGAAAAATATAGCTATTTTTGGGAATTTTTTCAACAGAATCTGAATAGTTCGTGAAATTCAGCGATTTATGGATAAATGTTTTCTTAAGTTTATTATAATTTAGCTACTTTCTAGCAATTTTTTTAGTTTGATTTTGCGATAATTTTAAGAAAAAATTTGGCAGACAGTGGGAAGAAAAGTTATTTGGCCAGTTTTATAAGGAGTACGCTATTAATTAATATGCTGGATAGAAAATGATTGAAAAAAGTAAAATTAAAAGAAAAACTACTTACTATTGGATCTTCAGGAAATTATTTCGACTATCCGCCACATAGAATTTCTGATCAGGAAAATGGGAAAAGTATGCTAAAATGTAAGTTTCATCGTTAATTAGACACAAAAAATTATTAATCTACAATAAGCGAATTTTTTAATCAACTGGATTTAGAATTTTTCATACAAAAAGTGAATTTATTAAATCCAAAAAAAAAAGTTGGATTTATTTATCTGGGTTTATACATAGCAATAAAAATGCAAATATATGAAACAGCTTATTAATTTAATGTTAGAAAAAAATACGAATACAAATTAAAAGAGAAACAAAAAACTAGCAAATAAAAGGTTTTTCTTAAATTTTTTTGTATGAAATATGTTTAGAAAAAAAACTACACCTCACCAAATACATATTTTCCATCTTGGACATGGAGAAATAGTTGAAATAGAAATGGCAATTTTTCACTCTACTGTAAGTAATTTAATTAAATCCAATTAGTGAATATTAAGCCCCCCATACATTTACAATATTATGTCCAATATAATGGCACAGTATTTTTCTCGTTTTGCCACACACCATACAATAAATTGCAACATATATGTAACAAAAGATCGCCACAATATTTTATGCAATATATGAATTCAACAAAACCTCAAAATGCACACAAACATAAACAGCTCAAAATTAAAATTGCACAGTGTTGCCAATAGATTATGCAATATTTCAAGTTATCCAATAAAAATTAAAAGTGTTTTGATTCACTACATAATATTGCTCAACCTTCAATTTCATACATACACGGTCAATATACTTGTACCACTTGGAAAGTTGTACCATAATATTGCAAATGTATGGCCCACTTTAGGGTATTCAAATTACTCGGGTTTTGCTTTGTTCGAGTAAACGAGTAACTCGATTTTGAGGTTTTGCAATTACTCGATTAATCGGGTAAGATTTTAAAATTACTCGAGTAACTCGATTAATCGTGTAAGGTTTAAAATTACTAACTTAACAATTTTATTTTATTATTTTTTTTTGTAAAAATTATAAATTTTTTTGTAGGTTTTATAGTTTATTAGTAACAATACACAAGAAATTAAGAATTAAAATGAATCCATAAGTAGAAGTTTAAAAAAATGTATTTATGTTAACTTTGAAATCTAAAGACACATCTACACAAGAGAGAAATCTACTAGAGATAGAGCAAAAAACACCTCTAATTAGCTCTATTGTGAATGATTAAACTATTTAGAGGTATTCTTTGCTCTATCTCTAGCAATTTTCTCTCTCGTGTAGATGTGCATTAAGAGAGGTCTGTTAAATACTCGTTTAAAAATAATTTGTAGCGCAGTATTCTAAAAAGCTAAAAAATTTTGGATGGCTTAATTTAAAATGATCGCAACTAGATTTTTTATTTCTTTAGAGGAGAAGGATAAAAAAATAAAATCTAAAACCTGTGAATATGTGTAAATGAAATTTTTTAGTGATAAAAGATGCATTCAAATAAATTTTAGATTCAAAGTTATTTAGATTTTATTAATTTTTTACACTAATAGGAAAAAGTCCGTAAAAAATTTAGTTAACACTACTAAAAATTAGTTAAAAATGATGCTGCAGAAAAAAACTGCTAAATTGGCAGATTATTTTTGCTATATATTAGTACCTAATATAGAAACAGCAAAAAAAAACTGTTAAATATACAGAATTTCAGTTATATTCGAGCCAAATTTTTGTAAATTGAGAATAGCAAATTATCCTGCTAAAATCAGCAAAAAATTTTGCTAAATAATTAGTAGCCTAAAAAATCGATTTTTTTAAATGCAAATAAAAATCGAGCCTTTTGAAAACAGCAGTTTACAGTTTTTTAGCAAATATTTCTGGTGATTTTAACAGAATAGACTGCTATTTGCATTCAACTAAATTTAGCTTAAAAATAGCAAAAATTTTGTAGATTTAACAGTTTATTTTTGCTATTTTTATTCTGCAAATATTTAGCGAAATTTTCTGCAGATTTTACAGTACAATTTGCTATTTTCAATTAACTAAAAGTTAGCCTAAATATAATTAAAATTCTGTAAGTTTAACAGTTTTAATTTTGCTGTTCTCAATTTACTAGTATTTAGTAAAAAAATCTGCTAATTTTAGCAGTTTTTTCTGCAGCATAATTTTTAACTAATTTTTAGTAACTTTTACCGCTATTGTTTACAGATTTTTTTCTATGAGTGTACGAAAATGTTTATATTTTCAAACATTTTGATTAGTTGAAAATAAATTAACCAAACAGAATGCTCCAAAAATAAACCAAGTCATGGCATACTGCCACCCAATATTTTAACTAAAGTCGACTTTAACTAAAATATACATATATATATATTAGGCTGGGTCGATTTGTGGGGAGGCAAAAAAATCGCCCATGGCTCAGGGAAAATCGTATTCTAGGGATCAAAATAAGAAACTTTGCCGGAGGAACCATACCTCTAAAACGAATTCTACTACCCCCAACTGTTGACTTTTGTCCCGTAGGGTCAAGTTTTGAAAAATCCCACTTTGACCCATTTAGAGTGCCCCAATCGAGTCCAAATGTATGACCGACCCCCACTAACTTTGGAGGGCCGATCCACCCATGCCAGTGGCACACCCCCTGGAACTCCCCTGGGGGGTTCCCCATACAAACATTTTAAAAAATCACCATTTTTGGCACTTTATTTTATTATTTTTTATTTATTTTATTTATTTTTATTATTTTATTTATTTTTTCTCTTTAGAAATTTATTTAGTCAGAACATATGTAAATGAAAAAATTAATTTAACTTAGTAATAGAAAAGAAAAAATGCCCAGACTTGAAAGCAAAAAAGACTTCAAACAGTAATTTTTTTTATTTTCTTTTCTATTACTAAGTTAAATTAATTTGTAAATGAAAAAATTAATTTAACTTAGTAATAGAAAAGAAAAAATGCCCAGACTTGAAAGCAAAAAAGACTTCAAACAGTAATTTTTTTTATTTTCTTTTCTATTACTAAGTTAAATTAATTTTTTCATTTACATATGTTCTGACTAAATAAATTTCTAAAGAGAAAAAATAAATAAAATAATAAAAATAAATAAAATAAATAAAAAATAATAAAATAAAGTGCCAAAAATGGTGATTTTTTAAAATGTTTGTATGGGGAACCCCCCAGGGGAGTTCCAGGGGGTGTGCCACTGGCATGGGTGGATCGGCCCTCCAAAGTTAGTGGGGGTCGGTCATACATTTGGACTCGATTGGGGCACTCTAAATGGGTCAAAGTGGGATTTTTCAAAACTTGACCCTACGGGACAAAAGTCAACAGTTGGGGGTAGTAGAATTCGTCTTAGAGGTATGGTTCCTTCGGCAAAGTTTCTTATTTTGATCCCTAGAATACGATTTTCACTGAGCCATGGGCGATTATTAAATCGACCCGCCCTAATATATATATATATGTCCTTTATTTATTTAAATTACGTAGTAAAAAAAGAGATTACACATAACACTTAAATAAAAAGTTCACGAAGAACATAGGGCGTCTTAAATTTGTTAACGTTTCTATAATCATTTCATGTTTAGGAAGATTGACTGATTGGGCCAAAGCCTCCGATCCTAGTATTGGGGCTGCCAACACACCTCTAGGCCGGTGAGCCGTTAGACGGCATAAATACAGCTGAGCTTCAGCGACTAGTTGTTTTCAGTTGTCACCTACTTCCTGAGACGCATCGGTGTTAGCATGCCATTCAGGTTACTCAAAACTGTACGCCTTCTCACATTGGCTGTATTCAGACGGTTGCCTGAAATACATTACCAGGGAACACTTGGTCAGAGACCGGAAGTCGTGAGTTGCTTGAGAATTTCAGACAAAGGAGTCGCTTCTTGCTACCCCCAAGTGGATTGCAGACAGAGAGCTTTCAACCTTTGTGAAAAACCCCGTTCCCCAAATATACATATATTTGAAAAATTTAGATAGTAAGTGCGATTAATAACAAATATTAAAAAAAAAAAAAGTTTTGAGTTCTGTTTCGGTATTTACAATAAATCCGGTTTCGCTCGGACACTAGATGTCTATAAAATTTACAGTTTGAATCTTAGGTTCCTTTTTCTATTTGTGGCTGGTTGTTACCTTCATAAGACTATTTTAAAGACTGAAAGTCACAACGTTGAAAAAAATAAATTCATCAAATTCAAATTTTATTTGTCAATTTCAGATTGTGCCGATTAATTATTTTTGAAGTTTTCAAACTTTTTTGGTACTAAGTTATAACGCGTTATCATAAAAAATTAATGACCTTTCAATAAATTCCATTTCGACACCGAATATGTTATTTAGCCGCTATATTTCAAAACAAACTTTGACGAATTTCTCTCCTCTAATATCAAAATTTCATTGAAATCTGGAGGAAGCCCCCAATAGAGTTTCCTTGTAAGTAAGACTTTTGACTTCAATTTTACTTAACTAAAATTTTAAATTAAAACTTTTTAGAAATGTAATTAATTCGAAACCTAATTTTGATACTTTTTTGAGTCAGAACTTACTCAAATAAAACAGATTTTTTTGAAATTTTAAAATTTTTTGTCACGAAAATATGAGCCTTCTAAAATAATTCATAAGAGAGAAAAATTTGAGCCAAATTATTACATCCAAAATATGGTTCAGAAATGACTCAGAAATGTAAACAAATTTGAATATTTTGTGAACAATTCAAAAAAGGCTCAACAAAAAATATTAATTTTTGAGCCTTTCGAATTTTCTTAAATCTTTTTTTGAGTAATTTTTGCATCAAAAAAGAAGTCTCTTTTGGATGAATCACTTTCATACAAAAATTGAGCTTATTTTGATTAATTTTTGGGCTTGTTTGCTGGCTGGTAAGCTATTTTTGAGAAATTTTTTGTCACGAAAATATGAGCCTTCTAAAATGAATCATAAAAGACAGAAAAATTTGAGCCAAATTTTTAAATCCAAAATATCCCAGCAAAACCTTCTATTACCATGTAAAGGGAAATGTAATAAGAAACCAAAAATTGTAACTACTTACACTTTGGTCGCATAACACATTATTTTAACATGGGGGTGTCATTGGGGGTAAATGGTTGCCTAAGTCGTACCGGTATAGCATAAAATAAGTGATTACGAAGGAAGTACTGAAATAAGTTGTTACTTGTAATATTAAATTCACTAGTTAGCTAAAATAACTACATACTTTTATAGAGTGAAGTAAGTCATTACACATTAGTACATATTTCATTGGTTACATATAGGAAATAAAATAATACGTTACCAGTAATGACTTTGTTTAAAAGTACACCGATCCGAGCAATGTAATTAGATTCTAAATTTTTATTAAATCATACTTTCGTATAATAAGTAGTTACATTATGCAATACCAATAACTTATTATTTTTACCCTTAATAATAAGTTATTATAAAATCCAATATCGGTAATATATTATTTTAAAGCCTCCAAATAAGTAGTGATATATCTCCATATCGATAACTCATTATTTCATACCTCCCACTTAAGTATTGATGTATCACAATATTAGTAACGTATTACTTTAGGTTTCTAAGTAAAACCAAGGGTAAAGGGGTACCCATTGCCAGGCAATGCGTTCAAAAGGTCAAACCCATTACCAAGGTTTTACTGGGATGGTTCAGTAATGACTCAGAAATGTAAACAAATTTAAATATTTTTTGAACAATTCAAAAAAGGATCAACAAAAATATTAATTTTTGAGCCTTTCGAATTTTCTTAAATCTTTTTTTGAGTAATTTTTGCATCAAAAAAGAAGTCTCTTTTGGATGAACCACTTTCATACAAAAATTAAGCTTTTTTTGATTAAGTTTTGGGCTTGTTTGCTGGCTGGGAAGCTATTTTTAAGAAATTCCGAAAAATTTTCAAAGTAATAAAAATATAAAGTAAAAATGTAGTCCTATATTTCTTATATATTGCTTTTAGCGAAAAGTTAGATCGCGCTTTATCAGCTGAAAAAGTACAGTTTGATTAAGTTTTCTATTTAGCGGTCTTTAATTACTTGGACTGCGCTTTTTGTTTCTAAAAAGTTAGCATCACTGTTCAGAGCTTGCACTATATATTCAAACGTATAAGTAATATTCTACTATGATCTCATAATCACGGTCCAGTGTAAGACATTTAATTTTTCAAATTTGTAACTTTAAAGAAAATCTTCAATTAAAAAATAAGTATGTCCTCGTTTGAAACATCTATATATCGTCATATGAAATCAAAAAAGGCGTAAGTTACAAAAAAATCGACTTTTTGATTATGATGGTTACTTAAGCTTTTCGGAAAAAAACTAATTGTTTTTTTAAAAATAGTTACACATTACATGTAGTTGTAATTGAAAAAATGTCAATTACAATTGCATTTTATTGGGAAAAGAAATAATGATAAAAAGCGCGAGTTAGAGATCAAACCAACATGACTTATTCTTTTTATGCTTGACCACGGCAATCCCAGCCAATTTTTGTTTTTTGCAAAATTTTAACAACAAACATTTTCTAATTCTAAATGTAATTGAAATTGGTAATTGAAATCACTTTCAATTACATGTAATTTGTAATTAAAAATTTTCAATTTCAATTAAATGCAAATGTAATTGAGTTTTTTTTTTTTTAATTTCAACTACATTTGCTTGTAATTGTAACTTGAAACAAGTAATTGAATATGTACAAGTAATTGTAATTGAAATCCCCCAGGTCTGGTTTTTACTTTTATGGATAGTGAAAATAATTTATATTTAACCTATTAATGAAGAAAATATGAAAATATTTCCTAAAAATTACAAAAACCATTTTTTAATTTGATTTACGGCCTTTTGGCGCAAGTCAAGGCGTAAGTTTCGTAGCTCTGTAAATAATGCAAAAATTGGAAATTTTTCTTCAAATACTAATTCGTTAACTAAAAATAAGCTTAACCTGAAAAAAATTTTGAAAAAATTTGGCTTATTTTTCATTTTAAGTTTTTTGCTTCTCCTGTAAAATTGTTTAAATGTAACTTACGGTTTTTTGATTTCATATGACAATATGTAGTTTAAACATAAATATTTTTTATATTTATTTAAATATTTCTTTATGCACACGTCCGATGTAGGGCATTCCATTGATTAACTTGACCGGCGATTAAATATCGTTTTTATATTTGTTTAGTTTGTTCTCATTGTTTGTTATTTCGTCTTAATTAATTCTCTTCTTTTTATTTTAATGTTTGGCAATTTAAATTTTTATCACTTTTAATTGAGTTTATGATGAAAAGTAGTTTATTTTGTTGTTTTTTTTTATTATGCCAATAAAAGGTATGAATAACCACACAAATCACATAATCTATGTTAATATCTTTCGCAGAAATGCAAATTTTACTATTTTTATACTTTTGAATTAAAAACATAATGTATTCGATGAAGGAAGCATTTGATTTGCTTAAACTATTGAGAGATATTTTTCAATTTAAATAAAGGATGTTCCAGAGTATATAAAAAAAATTAAATAAATTTGAACCAGGTCGTTAGTAAGTAGTTTAGGCCAATTGGTTCACTCCTCGACGATGTGATATGATGTATGTAAAGTATAATAGTAGTAACCCAGTTGGAAATGTTATAAAGACGTCTTAGCGACATTTCGCTATCATTGTTGACTTGCTGATCCGCTCACATACAAAATGTCTATAGACACCTGACAACATTTTCATACAAATGTAAAAATGTTATCAGGATAGGTCAGCAGGAGCTCAATGTAATGAGTAAATAATGACATCTTTAGAAAGTCATCACTGATATTTCCAGCACGGGTCAGTAAGTTGTCATAGCCACCTCAATTTTAAAAACAGCAAAAAAAAATGTTTGCATTGCAAATAGTTTTATAAAAATTCCTATATTTCATTGTTCAAATTCAAATTTTAAATTTTATTTGAATCTTCCTGTAATCAAATTCAAATTATATTAATTTTATTTAAATGTTCGTTTCAAATATAAATCTTTTTTTAGATTCTAATAAAGTACACACAGGTTTTAAATCGATTATGGTGTATATGTCTAGCCGCTCCAACATCGATATGTTTTTAATTTTGAGGTTCGCGGTTCAATTTTAAAAACAGCAAAAAAAATAAAAATGTTTGCTTTGCAAATAGTTTTATAAAAATTCCTATATTTCATTGTTCAAATTCAAATTTTTAATTTTATTTGAATCTTCCTGTAATCAAATTCAAATTATATTAATTTTATTTAAATGTTCGTTTCAAATATAAATCTTTTTTTAGATTCTAATAAAGTACACACAGGTTTTAAATCGATTATGGTGTATATGTCTAGCCGCTCCAACATCGATATGTTTTTAATTTTGAGGTTCGCGGTTCAATTTGCCGTTCCGGCAAAATATTCTTTTTTATTTTTTTTTTTTTATAGATTTGTTAAGACATGATATTGAGAAATAGGCATTTAGTCAGCGCGAATTAAGACAAAGTTCTTGTGATGATGACAAATGGGCAGTTAGTCAGCGGGATTTAAGAATAAATCTTTGTGCTGATGACAAATAGACGTCATTTTAGAAAAAGAAAAATTGTCTTTAAGATGACATTGGTAAATGTCTACACCTACTGACTTGTCATCTATACGGCGCTGATGACATTGTCTTTAAGACACATTTTCCAGTCGGAAATATCTACAATATCGAGACGATTGCTAAGTATCTGATGTAATTAAGAATACGAACGACGTCAATACCGAGACAAGTGTTCAGTGTAATAATTTTGTTAAAATTCAGTAACACCGGTACGTTTAAACTAACACTATTTAACTAATATTTAACATATTTTTGTTTGTGGCAACAGAATACAAACGAAAGAATTCCGGTTAAAGCATTACGACAAATCATATGAATCTGTTTTTTTTTTCAGTGTGTTATATCTCGAAAACGAATGCCGGTTTCTTTTCTAAAAAAATGTTGTTTTTTTTAGCCTTTTTTACAAAATGCATTTTTGTTGTGCATAGTAACGAAAAGTTAATACAGGCAAATAAGACATTAATGCTATTTCATCTTACGTTTAGTAATAATACCTATTAATAGATGGAAAAAGCTCATATCGTTCGGGTAAATCACTTACAGTGGGAAAAATGTTAAGATGTTGTTGTAATATATTAATCCTTATTAAATTTGAGCGCAAACATCTTTTTTCGATATACTTATCGAATTTTTGCAGAAGCCCTTTTTTCGTAGTTTTTGGAGCAACTGCCAAATCTTAAGCAAACTTAGATTTGTTAAATTTAACAAAAAAAGTGTTAAAATCAACAAATTTTACTTTAAGCCAAAAAATAGGAATAAATTTTGTTAAAGTAACAAATTTTTCTGTCCAGCCAACATACATAGGTATTATTTTGTGTGCACTTAAAATAATGCGTCAGTAGAAAAATCTATCAAACGCGTTTCTAATCGATTTGACTAATTTTTAGTTGAAACACTGGTTTAAACAAAGATTTTGGTTATCTTCATTTAACACAAAACTAAAAATCTTCAGTACTTTAACTAATTTTTAGTGTTAATTTTCAAAATTATTCATAACTAATTTTTAAAAACCCAGTTAAATTTTACACAATTTATTGTTAAAATATAATATTTTCATGTTTCTGTTATTACCCGGTAGATGGCGCCACCATCTTATCCGAAGTTTTAAAGATGGCTCTATTTCTTTTCTTCTTGATTTTTTAAAATGGCCCATATCTCGAAAACTTAGAGAGATAGAGCAAAATTGATGAAAATTTCGACTACCCCTAACCACGTAATACCCCCGTGAAAAGGTTATCTCTATCCAAAAAATTGATAAAAATTTTCCACTTCATAAAATGGCCCATATATCGAAAACTAAGCTAGATAGAGCAAAATGGACAAAATGTTTGCTCCTTCGGACTGGCCTTACATGCCCTTAGATGGTATGGACTAGGCCCGGGGAGGGTCCCGAGACCGCCTCAGGATAATTACAAATAAAATTGTAGTTTTACTGATAGTCCAAAACTAATACGGACTAAATATTTATCCGAATCATCAAATTTAGAACAAAATGGCATCGATTTGCAGTTACATATTTTGTCAAAAATGCATGTTTTTGCATATTTTGACTTTAAATGCATATTTGGTGCCTTTTTAATGCATATTTTGTGTTTTTAATGAATATTGTTAATTTTTAAAAGCATTTTTTATTTTGTAAAAAAAATACGTTTTCATATGTTGATTCAATTAAAATAAACATTCTTAAAAACCTTATTGACCTATTATATTATTATTAGGGTTTATGTCCCGGGAATTCCCGGGACGGGATTCCCGGGAATCCCGCCCTTTTTTGAATCCCGCAATCCCGGGAATTTTATGCGGGATTTCCCGGGATTTTTTTTTAGTCTTTTACAGTAGTTTTAGCTAGTTTTATTGCAATTTTAGAAGCTTTATTTAAATTTAAAGCATTGATTTTTTTAAATTAATTTAAATAAAGAATATTTAAAATTAAAAAATACGGTTTAAAATTTAATAAACTGAATTAAGCCAAAATGTTTTTGGATGCCAATTGAATTTGGTTCAGTTAAACCGAAAAATATTATATTAGCAATTACCAAATTTGCAAACTAAAATACTTGTCCTTCGGGAATTTTTTTCTTCTTTAAGATGATGATATTTGTTCAAATAAAGCAATATTTATATAGGCTGTTTTAAACTACAAGATTCTCGGAAAAATTTTGCAACCTTGCCTATGTTTTGCACGTGTACTAAAGTAAAATCGTACCGAAAATCTTATAGTGTAAACCAGCCTTATACAACATTTCAACATCATTATTTCAGTTCCAAATACCTCCAATAAACTAGGGATTAAAGTTAAAGAATAGTAATTTTTTCGTATATTCAATTAACATAAGTATTTTGACTTTCTTTTACTTCAAATAACTTCATTTAAAGTTCAATTGCTATTCCTTTATTTTAAATATATTTTTTAAATATTATTAATTTTTAAAATAATAAATACCACAGATGCTTTTCCAAATTATTTTGAATATTTTATATGCTAATTTAAAATGCAACTAAATATGAAAATTAAATAATTTCTTTTTAAGGAGTTGTGGCATAAAAAATTTCTATCCAAGAAAACTAATTAAAGTTATGAAACTGTTTAATATTTTAGTGTCTACTTTTATAAAACAATTTAGGCGAAGTTGCCTAAAAATTTCTGTGAAAAATGCTCACTTTTAAACTTTTTTATAAAACTAATTCTAGACGGATACTTCTGAAAATCTGCATAGAAAAAAACAAAATATCTAGAAATAGAAATTTTTGGATTTAATGTATAAGAAATATTTAAGCAAAAAATTGAATTTAGTTCTGACTATAAAACTGGTCCGACACAAGTTTGCCCCCATTAACATTTCCAATATATCCTGAAAAAAGGGATCAAAATAATATAACCGTGTCTTTCACTTTTCTATATCAATTCATTTAACAGCTTAAACCGCGAAATTAATATTTAGTTAATATATTACTAAGAGTTTTTTTTTAATTAGGACGGCCTTCCATTTAAATATATTACATAAATAATAATTCACGATTTAAATTGTTAAACGAATTGACCTGGAAAAAGTGGAAGACATGGATATTTAGCCCTCCTTTCAGAACATTTTCTCATGGATACAACCAAAAGATAAACTTTGTCGAACGGTGTTTAACCAAAAAGTAGTTTTTCAAGTACAATATATGTCGAATTTATATATTTTCTAACGAGCGGGAATTCCCGGGATCCCGGGAAATTCCGAAAAAAATCCCGCTGTCCCGGGAAATGAAAAAGTCCGGGAAAAGAAAAACCCTAATTATTATAGACCTATGGAAAATCTTCGAGTTCTGTACCTGTTTGCAAAATAACTAACTTAAATATATTTTTAAGTTTTAAAGTGCATTATTTTTACAAAAAATAATAGTTTTTAGTGCATATTTCTTATATTTTTAATGCATATTTTTCTTTTTTAGCCGCATATTTTAGGCGCATATTTTCCATTTTTAAGTGTATGAAATTCCTTGCACTAATATTAATATTAAATAAAAATGTTTTTTTTTATATTACAATTAACATATTTAGAGGTAACCCACCCTATAAGATCTTTTTTGTTAACCCATTTCATACCAAGCATGGATTCCATAGGAATTTTTTGACAAAACTTGGTAGGCGGATAGGCCGGTTTCGTAGTAAGCATTTTTTGTAATTTTTATGGCTTAGTCGCTTTGATAATACAAATTTCTGTGAAAAAACTGCAAGAAATTGGAATTATTTCTTTTTCAATATTTTGTATTTAATTCTTCTTAATTTAATTAGTTTTTTTGTTTTTCTTGCTTTAGTTTCTCTTATTTTATTAATGGCGTCTTTTTTTATAAATGTCAAATTAAAATGTCATCTGAACGTATTTTTTTCTTTTTTCATTCACTGAACGTAATTTAATTTTTTTTTTAATTCACTGAACGTAATTTTATATTGTTTTAATTCACTGAACGTAATTTTGTTTTTTTTTTTTGTTAATTTACTGAACGATAATGAAATTGAACGAATTCTGTGGTGAATTAATTCAGTAAGGAATTAATTCACTTTTTTTCCCGTTCGATTTATAAAATTGAACGCGTTCACCAGTGAATTCATTTGATTTCATAAAGAGAACTATTGCATTGGAATAAATTCTTTGAATTTTTTGTTTGATGAACGCGTTCAGTTGAACGCATTCAGTGAATTACTTAAGAAAAGGAATTCATTCAATTCTAAAGAAAATTGAATTCGATTGGTAGTGAATTCATTCAAAAAAGAATTAATTCTTCAAAGCTCTGATTGTAATATCGCCTTCCTATCAAAAGTTATAGGCTCTTAAAAGCAGTTGTGACTTAAGTCACATTGGTAAGAAATGGGTTAAGCTACTTGATTGACTTTTTTCTCAAACCCAATATTTTTTAGCCTAGAAAAGAACGGAATTATTAAAATATAAATTTGATTAATTTATTTTTATAACATGTAATTTGTTGTTCTTATTTTTTGTTGTTGCTGTTATGTTACTTATGTTGTATTATTTTAGTTTTTCATTAATTTTTGTTTTTGGTTGTTGGTTGCTATCAACAAAAAAAACATCGTTCTCAACTACACCCCTCGTACCATCAATTTATACATGGTGAGTGAGTGTTATAGTTGCTCTACTACACAAACATACTCATCTACAAAAACTACACTATTAAATTGCTAAAATATGTATTTGCACTAGTTTTGTTGTTGTTGCTGTTTTTTTTGCCAAATAGTAGTATGACAGCTTCTAAAAATGCATTTGTCCCACTTCCCACTCAGAGTCGTCATTACAATAACAACAAGAAATTCTCGTAGTATATACTAACATACAAAAATAACAACAACAGTGAAATAAATAATAATAAATAACGAGAAAAAAAAACATAAATAAATAAAAAAGAAAAAATAATAAATTTTCTATTTGAGTGCTTTCTCTTCTTGATAAGCAAGTTTTCTTCTTTCCTCTATTTTTAATTCAGCTTTTACCCGCTGCCACTGATTACTGCTGCGCTACAGTCAATTGTGCAGTTTCTCTATCACAACTACAATCAGCCAGTCAACCAGCCAGCCATCGCACATTTACTTTATTTTTGTTTTCTTGTTTTATTTTTCCCCTGTAAGCCCCCCACTTTGGCAAACCAGCCAACCATCTATCCAACCATCCACCTATCCATTCACATTCACATTTAATATGTACAGCTGCTGTATTTCTGCTTTTCCTCTTTATTCTTGAGCTTCTTTTATCTCCCCACTAGTTTATCCCCACCATTCGTCCCTCTTTTCCTTGTTCCCCTCGTTTGTTGTTCATCGTCGTTACAACTCTGAGCACACATAAGCCCGCAGCAATAAATTTAATTTGCTTTAATATAAATAAAAAAAAAATAAGAATAAAAAAATTGAAATAAAATATTATCGTATTTTTAGCATGACATTGGTAATAACGACTATGAAAGACACTTCTTTTCTTTATTTTGTTTGATCGATAGATCGGCATTTTTTCTAGGTTAGATTCTTAAAAAAAAAGATGAATATCGATTGAGTAAACATCTTATCGGCGAAAATACATTAGATAAAACCTCTCTTCAATTTTTTCAAATAAAATTCTGTTACAAATAAATAAAAACTGTTTTAAAATGTTCGTGGAGGTGGTAGTTAGTAGTTTTGGTGTCAGTAGTGACTTCTCTCGATTTATTTCTAGCTTCCTCGGAGGTTGCACCATACGTGTTTTTATATATGAGGTCTCATCAAACGACTTTTAGCTAAATTCCTTATCTTTTTAAATGACCTTCTTGGTCAAACTTTTAAATCTATCTACATCTTTGCAGATGATATTTGTCATTCACTTTGCAACATTTGTCATTCAGGATTGGCGATCGTAGGCGAATCCTTCCTTGTTGATGTTGGGGGGCAAAAGGCAGATTATGAATGAACCTTTTAACAATCTCTGAGTGAGCTCGTGTGAATAGAGTCAATTTTAAAGCTCAAAAAACTCAATGTTGTATGATGTCGCGTCTGTACATATGGGTGGTACTGATTGACATTTAAAAATCAATCACTCTTGATGTTCTGGGCATGAAAATCCACTGAGATGTCCGTTGTAACAAGTACGTTTTTCAAATGTCGAAAGAAGCATTCAAGTGCCTTGGTTGCTTAAATCGGTGTAGGAACTACTTCAATCAGTCTTATTTTACTATCTATATCTGCATGATATTAATGAATTTCTACATTAATTTAATGAAGTTTCGCTGGAATTCGTCCATTGAAATTTTTCATTAAACTAATGCAGTTTAGTTCTTATAAAATTTTGTAAAAAATTTAATTTTTGACCTGATTACGGTTGTCCAATTTGTATTCGAAATTGTCGACTCCATACAAAATGGGGTTCTTTAAATTACAAATTATAACAGGGTTGGCAGGCAACCGCTAAAATACCGTTATCGATTCAAAACCCTTTGAACTGACTACCGTTACCCCTAAAATACTGTTACAGAAATAAAACCCAAATACCGTTATCCTTTAAATACCGTTACCGAAATAACTGAAATACCGTTATCCTTAAAGTACCGACACCGAAATAAATGACATATCAATACCCTTAAAATACCGGTACCGAAATAAATGAAATACCGTTATCCTTAAGATACCGTTATTTTTAGTTTTCTTCTTTTGGTTATTTCACGTGGTTATTGAATATTTTTCATACATTAAGTTGTTAAATCGTTTGTTTTTTTTGTAAAAAAAATTGCGGGATGTATCGAAATAACTGGCTACCGTTATCCTTAAAATACCGTTACCGAAATAACTGAAATACCACTAACCTTGAAATACCGTTATCGAAATAATCAAAAAACCGTTATCCTTAAGATACCGTTAATGAAATAACTAAATACCCGTTTTCCTTAAAATACAGATACCGAAATAAATGAAGTTGCGTTACGCTTAAAATACCGTTACCGAAATAATCTAAAATAGCATTACCCTTACCGATAACCGCATCGTTTCAGTTACCATCCATGAATTATAATGAAATTAATATCTGATTATGTATGTTTTACGATCGGATTGTTATAATAATAAACTCAGTTGGAAAACTGTTTTAAAGTTGTGTTTCTATCGACTTTTCAACAAATTAGACTTACTTTCGAATTCGACTACGACAACCGTAATAAGACCGATATTAACAATTTTATACACTGAATTAAAAAGTTCCATTAAAAATAGCTTCTTCAAAAAATTTAAGAAAGATTCATTTAGTTTGTGAACAAACCTTCATGAAAAATTTCATTAAAACTCGTCTATCTGTGAAGGGAAAAAAACTGAAAAAGAGAAAAAAGTGGTCTTTTATGGTCTTTTCATTTTTCCAGAAATCGCTAAAAACCCCAAAGAGCTGGCGGAAAACTCAATTTTTTAAAAATAATTTTAAATTATATTGCTTTTTTCACACAATGAAAAAGAATGTCGAGCTGAGAAAAATTTTACAAAATTTTTTTAAATATCGCAAACAGTTGAAAATTCTAAAACTTGAAAAATTACCTATTTACCAATTAATTTTTTTCATGGCACAATTATTTTTTAAGTCGTCAAATCGATGAAAAAAACTGCTTTAATTTCTTTCTTTCTAAATAAAAGTGTTTCTCATTGATTTTTTTTTTTTTGTCTACTAACATTCAGCAAAATTTTTTGCTCATTTCAGCGGGGTAAAGTGTCATTTGCAATTAAGTATTTTAAAATATAACTAAAATTTTCTTGCTGTTTTTATTACACATATGTTTATCAAACTAATTCTGCTGATATCAGCAGATTTTTTGCAGAACAAACAGAGCTTGTCAGCTGGCATAATTCTTTTTTAATTTTCGAATTTTGTACAATCAACAGATTGTTTCTTGCTGTTTTTATCTTACTAATATTAAGCAATCATTTTCTTCAGGGCCCTTTTTAACTAACTTTTAGTAGCTTTTAGTGCTATTTGTATATTTAAAACAAACCATTTTATACAGGTTTTGTCTCTGCTGTTATTTTTTTAACTGAATTTAGACATTTTTCACATTAAGCTAATGCAGAGTTTCGAAGAATTAATTCCCTAATTCCCTTTTTTTAACTGAATTTATATTTTGGGAATAAATTTCCTGACCAAACTTAAGGAATTGAATGAATTCCTTTTTTTGTCATTCGATTTATCTTAAAGGAATTCATCCTTTTTTCTAATTCCTTAATAAAATTTAATGCATTCATTCACCAAGAAATTCATTCAATTCTAGTTAATTTAACTTTTGGTCAAGGAATTCATTCCCTTGTACATTTAATTCCCTGAAGGAATTAACTTTTTCATTTAATTCCCTAAGGAATGAAATTTTTCTTCTAATTCCCTAAGGAATTAAATTTTTCGTTCAATTCCCTAAGGAATTAAGTTTTTCGTTTATTTCCGTGAATTTAAGTTTTTCATTAAATGCCCAAAAGGACATGTCTTGTCACCTTGTACTACACAGTACAACACTAAAAATGCATCGGGCATGCGACATATTAGTTCTGATAGATTTTAAGATGAATATCACATATGTGAACACCAAATTTTAATATTAGCTCTACTTTTTGAAATATTCGCAAATTTAACTTTTACAAAAAAGACAATTTTTTCTTTAAAATTTCCTATTTATTCCTATACCTGACTAAACCACGGATAATTTTTAATATGGTTTAAAAGTATAGACTTTGGGCTTTTAGAACCATATCAACTTATTTTGATTAGGTAAATGATCTAGAATATAATTGCAATTAAAATGAAAACTTCACTCATTTTCCTATTTTGCAAATTTAGTAAAATCCCTTAATTAGATTTGCAAAATCTTAACACATGACATAAATTCATATTCCACTATACTCATTTCATCAAAAGAATCACAACCTTTTCATCACCATTTGCAGAAAATTCAATCTGAAATACAAATTTTATATCTTTTTTATTTCAAATTAATTTTATATGTATTTACTATGGGCAAAAGGAAAAAAGTAGATTTTTGAACATGTATGTTTTAAAATCGTTATTTTTCAGGAACTTGCACCTCAAGTATCTAAACTTCGTTGAAATTGATTTAAAAATATAAGTTTTACATTTCTGAATGGTTTTTTCTGAGTTTTATATATTCTGTGACAAATCACAGACTCCTTAATTTTTAGGTATTAAAAAATTCTATCTTTCAGTTTTAGTAAATTTTAACTTAAAATTAAAACAGAAAATGCGGACTTTTTTTGATAAATTAAGTAACATGAGATGTTTAGTGAAGGTATAGATTCAAATATTGGATATTCCTTTCTTCGCAGATAATTTATTAACGCAATCGTGAAAAAAGGAAAATTTCAATTTTAAATACACGTACAAGGTATATTATCGCAGCTGTCAAACGTGCAATATATCAAATTAAAGGACATATTGCATAATTTTAAAATGTTACAAAAAATACCGTTTTTACTTTCAATTGAAAATATTTTTTAAACTATAGGTAACTTTAAAATTTTATGGCCATATTCGTGATCTGCGTCCCAAAGTCTATTAGAAATAATGTGTCTTTGTTGTACTGTGTTATTTATACAATTCTAATATATTTAATTTAATTAATTCAGATTTGCTATTAAAGGACGTATACATAGATTTTATTAAAATCCGTTTTAGTTAAACCAATTATACAAATTATCGAAAAAAATGAAGAAGTGAAAACTTAAATTCAGGGAATTAAACGAGAAAGTTAATTCTTTAGGGAATTGAACGAAAAAGTTAATTCCTTAGGGAATTTATTCCTTAGGGAATTAATTCCTTGACCAAAAGTTAATTGACTAGAATTGAATGAATTTTTTAGTGGATACTTTCTTTAATTTTAATGCTTTCCTGCTTGTCTTATTAATGAATTCATTCCTTGAATTAAAAAATTTAATTCAATTTTTGGGAATTCATTTCAAAAAGGAATTAATTAATTCCTTAGAGAATTAATTCCTTGACCAAAAGTTGAATTGACTAGAATTGAATGATTTTTTTAGTGAATCCTTTCTTTAATTTTAATGCTTAATGCTTTGGTCAGGGAATTCATTCTCTAAATTTGAATTTATTCACAGGAATTAATTCCTGCTTGTCTTAGTAATGAATTCATTCCTTGAATTAAAAAATTTAATTCAATTTTTGGGAATTCATTTCAAAAAGGAATTAATTCTTTAAAGATCTGAGCTAATGATATATCTATATTACATTCTTTCTGTATTATGTTCGCTGAGCTTCCCCAACGACTTGATATTTAGTACCAACCATCGCCTTGGGTGTAGGGTGAACATAATATATGAGTGCTGTACACTCAAAATTATAATTTTGTAATTTAACGCCTTAAAATAAAATCACTTAGAATTAAAAAAAAAAAGAAATTCCGAATTTGTAGGTTCTTAGTAAAATTAAAATTTTATTGACTTAACTTACTAAAATTCTGTTAAATTTTTCTACATATATTTACTACTTTTTAATTGAAAAATTTTTAATTTGAAATTATTTGGTTTTAAGTCGAATATTTAATGCTGTAAAATTGTCGTTGTATTTTTTGAGTGTATGAATTTTTATGCTGACATCAGACATAAAATAAATGTTTAATGAAAATATAAATAATTAAATTAATTTTATATATTTATAATATATGTACAGCTTATATGTAGTTAAACAAACAAAAAATGTTTGAACAAAATTATAAACAAACAAAAAATAAAAACAAGGCAAATCTTAAGGTATATGTCATATTTTTTAATTTAATATTTTCTAAAACTTATCATACTAACCAAGCCGTTTTAAGATTTGTAAATTATTACACACAGGGCTTTCGCAGACACTGGGAAGATAGAAGAGAATATTATAAAACCTTTTCTTTAAATGTATGAAACCTCTTTCATTTAATAAAATTATTGCTTTGGCTAAATTCCAACTAAAGTTCTTCGATATTCTGAAACTAGTTATTAATATCATAGGAATTATTCTTTCAGTGTACCATGCAACTGAATTAAAAAAAAATTGATATACACAAATAAGTAAATTTTTTATTAAAAATGTTCTTTTTACAAAATTGGAATGAAATTAATTTTCGAAACGAATTAAGCGGTAACATTGTACATTTTTTAAATAAAGATCGATTTTTTTAATGCATTAAATTTAATATATAAATCTGGCAACATTTAATTATTTCTATTTTTCTTCGTTGTTTTTCTTTCTTGTATATGAGTACGTTTTGCAGAGGTTATAAGGAATTCATAATTCATACATAGCACGATTTTTAGTTCAGATTAAACGCAACGGGTTTAATTCATTCTCTCTCATTATAGCTATCTAAAAAAGTAAAATTATAAGCAATTATAATTACGCGAAATCGTTGAAAATTTAAACATTTATTTTCATTAAATATTTTTTTTCGCAAAAACTATCTAAAAAAGATTAATAGTATTTAAAACATAGACATTAAAAGAGACACCAAGAAACCTTTAAGACTACACTCAACCAAAAAAGTCTGTAATGGCTACTGAAAATGTTGCTGTTATTACGGGAAATTTAACTGTTTTGAGGCCAGCGGTATTTTTTGCTAATTTTAGCAACACATGTCTGCTGATCTGTAGTACAATAAAATTAGTAGAAAAAATTAGTAGCCGCTACTAAATTTTAGTAAAATTTATGTAAAATGCAATTCAAAATCGATTTGCTAAAAATCAGTTAAAAAACTTACTAAATATCATAATTTTAGTACAATGAAATTAGTATAAATACAGCTACTAAATTTCAGTAAATTGCTGTAAACTGTAATTAAAAATCAATCTGCTGAAATTAGCAAAAAATTGTACTAAAAAATAAAAAAAACTGTAAAATGTAAAAAAAAATTTTTTTCTTTCGATTGTAACAAGCGTACACTCAGATAAAAAAGTTTGTAAAAAAATCTGTAAACAGTTTCCAATCGCACTATACTATTTTTATACTGATTATTAGTACAATTTACTTCATCGTACTTGAAATTTGAAGTCAAAATTGCAAACGGTTCTCCAGTTATTGCCGTTTTATGCATTGGAGGTGCAATAAAATTTTCTGGGTGTTATTTCTAAACTAAGAATATATCAATAGTAACAAATATAAACTAAACAAGAATTGTAAAAAATCAAAAAAAAAATATTTTTAAATTAGCATATTTTTCTGCTAAATTTAGCACTCGGTTTTGAAAAATTAGTAAAATGTTTTTCTGAAATCAGCAGCGAAAATTAGTAAAAAAATCCGTAATTTGTAATAAGAGAATAGCAAAAATGACTACTAAAAATAAAAATTGTACTAATAATTTAAAGATTTTTCCGCCAGTTTATTCACATTTTTAATTTGTTTTTCTGCGAAAATTCCTTTATATTTGTGTATGCCACCATGGTATTATCATAGCGTCATTTACGCACTTGTTTTGTCCGATGTCCTGTTAGATGTGCGATCCGAAAAATCTCCTAGCGATTTTTAAAATTGAATCCAAATGTGAAAATTAACAAAAAAAAAATAATAATCGCGTAATTTCTTTTAACCCTACGCCTTATTTTCCCCATTTCCTTTTTTGTAAATCACTGTGAATGAAAGTCGCTTTCACTTACGTAGTTTTCGAAAAAAAAAAAAAAAATGTAAAAGTGAATTTTGTAAATTTTGAGAAAGATATATTTTGTCACTATCTGTCAAATTATTCATTGGAATTTTTTAGCTGCTGAATGAAAATGTATGCACTTAAATACAAAAAAAATTAATTAATAGCAAAAGTGAATTCTTTTTTAAATTGCCAGTTGGCCAAGTTTCAGAAAAATGCATTTAGAACACAAAAAGGTTTTCATATACAGACATATTAACAATTAAAAATTACTTTGATCAATTGACACATAAACTAACCACTGACAAGTCTTTGGGTGAGACGAAATTGCGGCAGTCTGGTAATTCCCTTGTATCTGTTAAATTTTTCAATAAAAATGTTTTCTTCTTCTTCTTTGTCCTATGCGACGGTTACAAATAACTAAAAAATCATAAATACATATTTTTTCGTAACAGGTGTGTAAGCAGTTATTTTTATTATACTTAAGAACTATAAAATAGTATTTTTGCAATAAACTGTTATTTCGGTTTGTTATTTAAAATGTGTCGCTGAGTTTTTTAATTCTTGTTCACGTAATATTTTGTACTATTGAATATATTCGTAGTTTTCAAATAAAAACAGAATTATTTCGCTTCTTAAATGCATAAAACGTAATAATTGGATAGAGTTTCAGAATTTTCACCAAATTTTAAATAGGATGAAATAACTACACATTTGTTTTGTAACCGAGAGAAAAAAATTGTTTTGTAAAGAATATTAACTGTAAAACACAGTAGGTTTTTTTTGAAACAATTTGTCAGTTTTAAATTTTTTTTTAGTAAACATTTTTCAGTTATTTTTACGACATTTATATTTACGACGTTGAAAAATGACTAATATTTTTCAACAGTTAAAAATAACCGAATTTTTAGTAAAGTAAATACCCTTTGTCGCATTTTTAACTGTATATACCTTTGTTTTAACTGCCATTTCAGTCGGAAGACCAAAAGTAAAATTTTGTTATATTTTTCTTTTTATCTTTTAAATTTTATGTTTTTCAATTATAATTGCTATGGATTAAAGATATAGATTTTGTTAAGCTGTTTATTGAGCTCATTCTGGCAGATACAGTTAAAACGGCACTTTGTCGTATTTTCCTATAAAATAACTAAAAATATAATTATTTTTAACTATTAAAATGCAATTAAAATAGCTAAACATGTCGTAAATATTAACTGACAAATTTTTGCTGCAAACTTAATAAACAACTGTCAAAATTGGTAAAAACTATATTTTTTAGGAAATTTTTTCAGTATCACAAAATTAAATTTTGATAAAAATATTAGGAAAACATTTTTTTCTTTCGATTATAAATTTTTTTAATTATTAAATGTAACTAACAAAATTAACGTTTACTGCAAAAATACTGTTTTGCTAGTTCCTTATTATAATATTAAAAATAGTTGCTTTAAAAAACAATTTCCAAATACGAATGCTTCAGTTGCCAAATCGATTAACTCCATAAAGAAAAATTTATGACCCTCAATGAGATCAATGAACAAAAATGAAAAAATAGTATACATTGTTTTTTTAACATTCTGTTAAATAATAAATTTTGTCAGTTAGTAAGGTTAATATTTATTATCAGAGAAATTTGTTTTGAATATTATACAGTTAGAAGTCAATGAAGTGTTTTGAAATTAAAGTTTTATAAAATTCTGAAAGTGGAGTTAATCGATTTGGTAACTGAAGAAGCATTCATATAGTACTTTTCGATAGTTGGTTTTTTATACAACTATTCTATTAGTTGGTTTCTATTTTTCCATAGAAAAACATTGCAGTTAAAACATCAACTACTGATTACTCACGAAAAACTGTCATGTAGTAACTGACAAACTTATTTGAATATAATACATATCCAAATTTCATTAAAATCGGCTTGTTAGGTTGGAGAACATTTCCTGTAAGTTCGACAGCGGTAATGACATATCATAATTTTTTGTACTACCAGTAATGACACCGACTGACTTTCTGCATTATTTTAAAACATATATAATAATAGGTTACGAATAACTAGTCACTTGTTCCATTATTTCAAAATAAAAAATAATGCATTAACAATAACGACTTATTTTTATCATTATTTTTAGTGTCCGACCGAGTATTCGGCTTCGGCTTCGGAGTTCGGCCAAAAAGTGATGTTCGGCCAAGTTCGGTGTTCGGCAATATTTTGGCCGAATACCGAACTTTTCTATAAATCAATATTTTGCAACATTTAGCTCTTTAATTTTGTATAGTAACTTATAAATATGCACATAATTAACATAATTTGAACTTAAAGAGCGAAAAAGATAACTTTTTTATATTTTTTCAATTTAGAAATATTTAGAAATTGGTTTCCGCATTTTTGAATTTGAAAAGGTTGAATGAAATTGTATTTTTATTCAAACACAAAATTATTCGGCTTCGGTTTCGGCCGAACTTAGTAATTTTGGCCGAAGTTTCGGCTTCGGTTCGGCCTTAAAAAAGTGAGTTCGGTTGGACACTAATTATTTTTCAAACAAAAAGTATTGTGTCAAAATTTTTTTGAAATCTATTTGTAGACTCAATATTTTTCCTACACTGGTATGGATATATTGAGCGTATAACTTAAAAATACGGGATTCACAACAGTTGGCGTAGCTTTTACACATGGTTTGTGACTTATATGGCATTTTGGAGGTTAAACATCTGTCATCTATTTTCACTTAGTCATTGAACGAAATAGTGTAAACAACACAGTCTTTTTTTTTTTTTGCTTCGAAAATGTCAAATTTTGTGCCAACAAAGCATCATTTGCGGAAAGTTCTGCTTTACTTCCTCAATTTGAAAAAAGTGCAGCTGAAACACAGCGATTGCTCACCGTAGCTTGTCTTGAATATGTTTCATCTATTTCAAAGTACGAGCGATGATTTGTGCGGTTCAGAAGTGGTGATTTTGACAAGGAAGACCGCCCAGGTCTGCCAAAAAAGTTAGAAAATGAACAATTGGAGGCAATACTCGATGAAGATTGTTGTCAAACTCAACAAGAACTTGGAAAATCATTGGGAGTTGCTCAAGCACCAAAACGTTTGCAAGCAGCAGGATTCATCCAAAAGCAAGGAAATTAGCAACATACAAATTGAAGTCGAGAGACGTAGAAAGACGTTTTTGCATGTCCGAAATGCTGCTTGAACGCCATAAAAACAAGTTCCTTTTGCATCGAATCATTACTGGCGATGAAAACTGGATCCATTACGACAACGCAATAAATCGTATGTGACTCCCGACCAGCCATCCAAATCAACGCCAAATTCGAATATCCATGGCGCAAAGGTAATGCTCTGTATTTGGTGGGACCAGAAGGGTCCCATTTATTATGAACTACTGCAATCGGGCCAGACGATCACGGGGACCTGTACGGAACACAATTGATTCGTTTGAAGCGAGCATTGGCCGAAAACCGCCCGGAATATGCGACCAGATATGAAACCGTTATACTCCATCATGACAATGCTCGGCCACATGTTGCACATGTTGCAAAACTATTTAGAAAATAGTGGTTAGGAAGTTTTGCCTCACCGGCCTTATAGTCCAGACCTTGCCCCGTCCGACTACCATTTGTTTCGATCGATGCAGAACGCTCTCACTGGAATACGCTTCACTTCAAAACAGGATATCTGAAATTGGCTTGTTTCGTTCTTGGATTCAAATAATTATCAGTTCTTTTGACACGGAATCCAAATGTTGACAGGTAGATGGGAAAAGGCCCAATATTTTGAATAAATTTATATTGTGCCAATGTTTCACAATAAACGCCCAAAATTTGACAAAAATCTCGCATTTTTAAATTATATACCCAATATGTAACCACATAAAAGTAACTACCCAGTCAGAAAAATACAAACGGGAAAGCGTTGGCAAAGCACTTTAACAGGTGGTACAAGTACTGGCAAAAAGTGCTTTTCCATTCCCAAAATGATAACATCATTAGACAAAAGGACCGGCTGTTCAAAAAGCGCCGGAAAAGCACTGGAGGAGCAAAATTTTTAAACGTTGGCATAACGCTGGCAAAACCAATAAATAGGTGGTCTGGAAATATATTTTCCAAAATAAAATTTAAAAAAAGTTCATATGTATTTTTTTTGGTCATGCCGTGATTTGAACCCAGGCCGTCAGATTCGCAGACGATTGCGCTACCCACTGAGCTAACGAGACATATAATATTTGATGGCTAAACACATAAATGAGTGATAATAGCTGGACAACTACTGGCTGTGCCAAAATGCTAGTACTGGCAAACAATTTTTTGTAACTAGTATGCCAATGTTGGGAGGGCAAAAAAAAAGGTCTTGAAGGAGCTTTCCCACAAACAAAAAAATTGATTTTATAAAACAAAAAAAATTTTAAATTAAAAAAAATCCAAAAAAATTTTTTTGCTTGCAACCGGATTTGAACTCGGAACCTTCCGACTACAAAAATTTTTTAACGAATCGTCAACATTTTTATAAAATCATTGGTTTTCCAGTGAATAGATTTTTGTACGCCTGGTAGCATTGGCTAGGTAGCACTGGATAACCACTGGTTGCAAACCTTGGCATATCACTCGAAGCCAAGTCTTTGCCAGTGGTTTTTTTATAAACCACCGAAATTTTTGTAAAACAAATACTGGTAAAACGCTTTTCGCAAACGCTGGCAAAGCGTCCCAAATGAGTGTTCTGCCAGTCATTTATTTTTAATACCGTGGTTACCCACTGGTATGCCAGTGCTTGATTTTTTGTACCACTGGCGATTTCTGACTGGGTAGTTATCATTAGTAGGTATATAGTTACATAACCTCATATCTGATATCTTTTCTACATTGGAAGTAGCAGTACTACTTTCTGTTATGGTAATAAACAGTGAACGAAAATGCGTTAACGAGGAGGGTCTGCCGTGTGGTTGACTCCGTTTTGCAAGAAAATGGAATATGGTCAGCTTATTATTGGCTTGACCAAAGTCGTTATCGAGAAAAACGATAAATAAAGTTAACATTTTTAAATTTTTTCATTTTTGTATGTAAAATTTTCAGCTACAAAGACGATACTGCCCAGTCAGAAAAATACAAACGGGAAAGCGGTGGCAAAGCACTTTAACAGGTGGTACAAGTACTGGCAAAAAGTGCTTTCCCATTCCCAAAATGATAACATCATTAGACAAAAGCACCGGCTGTTCAAAAAGCGACGGAAAAGCACTGGAGGAACAAAATTGTTAAGCGTTGGCAAAACGCTGGCAAAACCAATAAATAGGTGGTCTGGAAATATATTTTCCAAAATAAAATTAAAAAAAAGTTCATATGTATTTTTTTTGGTCCTGCCGTGATTTGAACCCAGGCCGTCAGATTGGCAGACGATTGCTCTACCCACTGAGCTAACGAGACATATAATATTTAATGGCTAAACACATAAATGAGTGATAATGGCTACTGGCTGTGCCAAAATGCTAGTACTGGCAAACAATTTTTTGTAACTAGTATGCCAGTGTTGGGAGGGCAAAAAAAAAGTTGGTCTTGAAGGAGCTTTCCCACAAACAAAAAAATTGATTTTAACAAAAAAAATTTTAAATTAAAAAAAATCCAAAAAAAATTTTTTGCTTGCAACCGGATTTGAACTCGGAACCTTCTGACTACAAACATTTTTTAACGAAGAGTCAGCATTTTTATAAAATCATTGGTTTTCCAGTGAATTGATTTTTGTACGCCTGGTAGCATTGGCTAGGTAGCACTGGATAACCACTGGTTGAAAACCTTGGCATATCACTCTAAGCCAATTCTTTGCCAGTGGTTTTTTTTATAAACCACCGAAATTTTTGTAAAACAAATACTGGTAAAACACTTTTCGCAAACGCTGGCAAAGCGTCCCAAATGAGTGTTCTGCCAGTCATTTATTTTTAATACGGTGGTTACCCAGTGGTATGCCAGTGCTTGATTTTTTGTACCACTGGCGATTTCTGACTGGGTGGATATCTGAGTTATAATACGAGAAACGGGTTTCGAAATCAGAAGTAGTATCTTTACATTATATGTAATTCATTCCTCCTAACTCAGGTCAAACCAATAATAAGCTGATGATATGTAAAACAGGTATTAGAAAATATGTTTATAATAGAAGTTTTTTTTTTTTAATTTTGTGACCTCTATCAGCGAAATATGGTTGAATCCACAGACAATCCTTTCAGGGAATTCCTTCGAAGTTCTGGTTGTACCACTACTACGACCGATGTTATTAAAGTTACGGCGATGTTTATACATTCATACGTACCACTCTTATATTTGTTTATTTGTACATATATTTTTGTTATATGATGTTGGTCGTCTATATGTTGTATATATGTTATATCCATGTTTGTATGTTTGTATATGTGTATATTTATATATCTGAGCTAAAATGCATTCTACTTGCTGCTTTTCTGATGTGTATACAATTGTTGTAGTACAATAAACAGTAAGAACAGCAACGAAACGAGAAAAAATAACAACAACAGAAAAAATAAAACAAGTACAACAACTTGCTACAATAATAAAAACAAGTACACAATTTTACATGTGTACTTGTATATATTTTTGTAGTAAAAAAAACGACTACAACAGCAACAAACGTTTATTCATACTACTATACCTATCCACAAATTGAGAGTAAAAAAATGGGGAGGATGGGTAGGAGACCCCCCCGATGTTAAAAGAAAAAGTAGGAGGAGGGTGTTTAAAAAAACAAAAAAAAAATGCAAAATTTACGAGAAACAACCAGTACATTGTACGGTGGGCTAATTGAGATCTTAAGAGAAAAACTTTTTAATACATTTATTACATATTTTTAATTTACTCCATTTTACCCAATTTTTCTGGGTAGTGTTTGTAACCGTCATATAGACAAGTGTGTAACTAATATTAGAACTAATTAATTTTCCAAAGTGCTCTTTTGATAGAAGACGAAAGCATTTTTATAGAAAAATTTAACGAACACGAGGCAAATACACCAGACCACCGAAGTTTTTTCCAACCGAGTACTCGTATATAGTGAGTTTATATGTCAATCGAGGATTTAAAATTTGTTAAATCGCAATATGAACATTTTCTACAATATTAATGAACACGTGCTTCTTTTTATCGGGCCAATGCCATGTTTAGGGAGTGAAATGGAGGGGTAAAAATAACGAATATACAATATATGGCGCTGTTTTGAGTTCCGAATCCACATAAAAAAATTCTAAAGTGAAACATTCCGAATTTTTTTGTTGTTCCGTGATCCACATCCGAATTATTTTTTTCGTTCTATTTCGTGTAGAAAAAGCTTGTTGAAAGTGAAATGATTATATATTTTTAACAATAATTATTATATAATAATTTATTTTAAAATTAGTCTATTAATATTAAAATTTGGTAGAAATAGCAAATTTTGGAAATTTTTAATTCCGTTTGATTTTGCAAATCCACTCTAATTAAAAAGTTTCGGAACTCAGAACAGGGGTAATATTTCTTTAAGACAGGAAAATTTATGTCGTATCAATGCGAAGCTTACAGCATTTGTTGTCCTGTATGATACGAATAAAAATTTATGGCAATAGAATTTATAATGGACAATCCAAAAAATGTATAATTTTTTTTTAAAGTTTAGATCTAGTTCTGATTTTTAAGTGTAATAGAATGTTCAATTTATCTGGAAGTCATCCAAAATTTATTTATTATTTTTTTTTATTGTAGAAAAAAGCTGAGATGTTTTTCTTTCCACACAGGAAGTTTCATAGTGTTACTCGCAAATATTCCGTGTGAATAGCATTTAAAACCCCCTATACGTATGCGCGATATACCTAATGGTTATCACTCATCCGTATAGGTGCCCTAATATATTTTATAAACACACACAGAAAATAAATTGGTTGGAATTCTATCGGAACCAACGAAATTTTTTCGGTATTTAATAATTTTAATTGCAGTTATTTAAAATTCATCATCAGGAAAGTTAAATTTATTTGTCAACAGAAAATATATACGACGAACCAAAACACTGTCACGTTATCCAAAATATTGGCTTTTCGAACCAATATTCAAAAAATACTAACTTCTACATTACCTTCAATACAAACAACCACCAATTTATCGAAGATTTAGCCATTTGAATAAAATATTGGCAGCAAAAATCTAGTATCAGTTGTGTTTCAATAAAATCGATCACTCTATCCAAAGTGTTAGTTTTTCCAATCAATTAAAAATTTTTTTTTCAACTTTAGTAGCTTTAACCATTAATTTCCATACTAAATTTAAGTATCTGTGGCTCAGGGGGTTGAGACACATCCTTATAGCTTTAGATATCTGAGTTCAAACCTCAACCAAGGCACTATATTTTTTTTATTGTGACAATTGGCAACGGAATTTCAGTTGCGTCAAGGTAGTCGCAAACAAAAAATTCATTTGATGCACACAGAAAACAGATTCGTAGTTCCAACCGAATTTTTCGCCAACCGAATTTTTGTAGTTCCAGGTACAATCACTTTTATTTATTTTTAATACCATTGTAACTACCGAAATTTATTTACAATTTTTGAATTTTTGTTGTGTTAATAGATTATTTTAATGTTTGTGGATTATAAATTCTATAAATAGAAAAACACATTCCACAAAATTTATTTAAAAATTAAAATTTTTTTATGTCGCTAACTGGGATCGAACCGGCGACCCTCCGCTTGTCAGCCCATTGCTTTCCCTCTAAGCTAAGCTCTATTTAAATTTTTTTAGTCAAATTTCAAATTTGAATTTCTTCAGGTTTGAATATTTTGTCTATAAATAAAATTATATCAACAACAGAAAATCAGTTGTCTTTTAATTTGAAAATAAAAAAAAAAATTAAAAAAAAATTTATATCGCGAACCGGGATTGAACCGGCGACCTTCCGTTTGTCAGCCTAAACTCGACATAAATTTTATTGGTCAAATTTCAAATTTGAATTTCTTCAGATTGAAAATTTGAATATTTTGTTTTTGAATAAAATTATATTCACAACAGAAAATCAATTGTGTCTTTTAATTTGAATCAATAAAAAAATTATTAAAAAAAAAGTAATGCCTTGGTTGAGGTTTGAACTCAAATCTCTAAGGCTATAAGGCTGTGTCTCTACCTCCTGCGCCACAGATACTTACGTTTAGTTGTTGTCTAACTTAGAATCTAAACACGCATATGTATGAAACGAAAAAATATGATAGATTCCAAAATTTTATTATGATAAGTAAAATTTCTATTCCTTGTCTCAATATATTATTTTTATTATTTTATTATTACCAAAATAATGGAAATTAATGGTTAAAGCTAGTAAAGTTAAACAAAATTATTTAAATTTATTGGAAAAACTAATACTTTGGATAGAGTGATCGATTTTATTGAAACACAACTGATACTAGATTTTTGCTGCCGATATTTTATTCAAATGACTAAATCTTCGATAAATTGGTGGTTGTTGGTATTGAAGGTAATGTGGAAGTTAGTATTTTTTCAATATTGGTTAGAAAAGCCAATATTTTGGATAATGTGACAGTGTTTTGGATCATCATATACATATATTTTATGTTCACATATAAATATAACTTTCCTGATGATGAATTTTAAATAACTGCAATTAAAATTATTGAATGATGAAAATATTTCGTTGGTTCCGATAGAATTCCAACCAATTTATTTTCTGTGTGTGGAACTAAACCATGCGATTGGCAATAAATAGGGTTTTTAGAACCGAATCAGACTTCTAGGCGAAGAGAATAAAAAAGGCAATAACGTTTAATATTAGGGTGTACACTAGACCGTACCGCAAAAAAAAGTTCGCACCCTGCATTATGAAGCATTTTTGCAAGGCAATTTCAAAAAAAAATTATTTTTTTGCCGAATGTAGTCGTTGCCTTTTTTAATTTTTCGCTATAGCTTCGGCATTTAAAATCAGATTTTAAAGTGTGATATATCAATTTTTTGCCTCGAAAAGACCAGTGTTCTGCTATAAAGGTAAAATACAATGAAAAAAAATTTAAAAAGGCGACCCCTACGTTCGGCAACCAAAAAAATAAAATAAATTTCTACTGGGTTTATCGAAAAACTTCCTTCGCAAAAGTTTAATCATTTTTTGCGAGCTTTATTTTCTGACATTAGGGTGGTACATTAGGGTGGTAGTAACTGAGATCTGGTGGGTAACTACTAGAACGGGATACTTGAGGTCAATGGCCCTTAAAGCAAAACACTGGTCTCCTCGAGAGAAAAACATCATACTTTAAGATCCGACTGTAACGATATAACGAAAAGTGTAAAATGGCGACCCCTACGTTCGGCAAAAAAATTTTTTTTTAAATTGCCTTGCAAAATACTTTATATTGGAGGGTGTACGGCGCACTTTTTTTCCCCTGCAAGGTGGTACGGTGAAGTGTACACTAAGTTTAGTAATACATAACAATAATTGTATATTTATATAAACAATAAAAATTAAAAACTTCAAATACCAGTATATGTATATGTATTCATAGGCCAAAAAATAGGTAGAGATTGAAAAAAAAATTTAATTTAAAATTGTTTTACAAATAACGTCAAAATTTATAAATTATAAAGCAAAAATAGTAAAATTTTAAATTGAAATACAAATCTAAATAAAAATACCACAAAAAGTACCCGACTAAAAAAGTTTTCATATAATCTTATATGATTTGATATAATTATAAATGTTTATATGTGTGGCCATATACATTTATATTAACACTTTGGTTTTATAACTATGTTTGATATGACGTTATATATAATCATATGCGATTTGGTCTCCAGGCATATATTAAGAGATCTGCAAATATAGTTTATACATAATTATATATAATGGCGTATAAGCTTCTCTAAACAATCTTATATCAAAATATATAACAAAGTTAATATAAAATTGTAATAATTTTATGTATAAATTTATCTGACATGATATCTAATTATACAAAATTTTATAAAGTTTAATTGCACTATAAAAATTAAAAAAAAAACTCCGAAATTGTGGATCTGGTTTTGAATTTTGCACTTTGACATATAAATAAATGTTTATAATTGAATTTAACATATATTTTCCAAATAGTTAGCGAAATACTCTTTATTAAACTCAAAATTATTTTAAAGAAATAAATAAAGGAATTTTTTTTTTCATTGTGGAATTAAAGGTCGAAATAATTATTTTTACTTTTAAATTTGAAAATTAGACAAACATATGTTGAAATAAATATGGTTTAAGTTCATTTATTTTTCCGTTAAAAAAAATTAATTGTGAAAGTTAATTTTTTATCATGTTGGTTTTTAATTTTTATTTAAAAAAATGAAATTTGTTTTTTTCGACCTTTTTAATTCATTAATTAGAAATTTATTAATTCAGTTCGAGGACTATTTCCTTATTATGAATTAACATAATAAGTACTTTTTTCAAAAATTGTTTTTTTTTTCTTCATCAGGATACTCTCCTGACAAATACTTCAGAGTTTTTGCTTTCAAAAAACCTCTACACTTTCAGGAATGAAAAGAGGATCGTTTCGGGGGTTTTCCAGGTCCCCTTCATCAGTTTTCTTTGGAAAGTGGTGGCGTAATCCCTGAAACGATCGTCTTTTCATTCCTGAAAGTGTAGAGGTTTTTTGAAAGCAAAAATTCTGTGAAGTATTTGTCAGGAGAGTATCCTAATGAAGAAAAATAGCAGTTTTTTTTTTTTTAAAGTACTTATATTAATTCATAATAAGGAAATTGGCCTCGAACTGAATTAATAAATTTCTAATTAGTTAATTCAGTTATTCAGTTATCTTTCTTATAAAAGAAAGATAAAAACTCTAACCTAAAAAAAGTTGTTCCGATAAATTTTTGTAATGTTTTATTTTGTCACCTATTTCCAAGTTTATTAGCAAAAATTGTTCTAAACATTAAGCATTGGATTTAATATGAATGAAATAAGTGATCCCAATAATATTTACTAAAATTTTCTTTGAAAATCTTCATCAAATTATATGTATTTATATATAATTTGATGCAGTTAGATAGACCCATTTTTCGGATCAAATTGTATCAGGTGAGATAACATGCTTATCTCGCTTGATATAATTATATATTCCAATATTCGGATCAAATTAGATATGGACGTATATATTGGTTTATATATGGTGATATATGATTATATAACATCTTTTTTAGTCGGGTATTTAAAAATGGGTCGTTCGAAGCATTGCAGAGGAAAAAAGGATGATTAAACGACTCTAAAGCCAAGGTAATAAACCAAAATTGCGCATATTCTTGGAAGGTAACAAAATATGGTTACAAATACGCATGATTCAAAATTTAAATTAACAAGAGGTCAACAACGAAAAACTTCCAAAAAGGACGATGATCGTATTAAAGTATTGTCAACAAGAAATCCTCTTATGTGTGTAGTACAGTTTAGAAACACGTTAGAGGTACCTGACTCGGAATTTACAATTCGAAGACGTTTGCGCGAAAAAAATGTTTGGAAGATCTGCTCAGAAGGTCGCAATGCTAAACAACAGACAGAAAGAAAAAAATAAGATGTGTAAAAAAAACATCGGGCCAAATCGATATTTAGGTGGTAAAAATGAGTTTCAAAATTGTTCGAAGCCTTTTTATTTAAAAACTTTTTAATATTTTCAGTTCGCCATTTAATAGATCTTCAATATACCTTTCATTTGATGACAGAAAAAACATGAAAAAAGAATGCAAAAATTAATGACGGCGCCATTTTTGACCCCACTTTTTAACCCTAAAATATGAGATTGGGCCAGTTAAAAAGGTGCTTGTTTTTTCTGTCATCTCTAACATATATCCAAATTTCTATCAAATTCGAGGGAACCACATACGGTGACCTTCCTTGTAAAAGAATCTATGTACTTGCTCGTAACTGTATATTTTATAACCACCTTGATTATAACCACCTTTTTTAGTTTGGAACCACTGTGCGATGGTTACCAGTATATTGAATTTTTTTTTTTACCGATTTTGTAATTTTCCTTTATAAAGGAGATCAGAAAAATACATATTTTTATGCATTAACATTTTCAAGTAAATTTTTCAAAGTTACCCAGCGAAATTGTCGGATGCAAAGAACCAGTTGTAGAACACCTTGTACTTGCATGCAACCTGTTCTACTTTATGTTCTATCATCGGTGATTTTTGTTTAAGTTTGTCCCAAAACCAACAGGTTCTTTTCCTTCAAACTAGAACATTATGCTTTGGAACCGGTTCTAGAACCAGTTATAGAACAATTTCTGCTACAGTGAAACCTTACATTTTGACTCCTAGGAATCAGTGGGAGTATATAAAAAAATTTCAGTGCTGTTAACTTTATTAAAAATCGCTAAAAACAAAGAAAAATTTGGTCGTGTTTAAAGTGCTGCAATTTTAAGTCTGGCGACTATTTGTAGATAAAAATAATGCACGACTTAAGGAAATTTTATAGGATTTCCAAAAATATACAGTTTGTACAGAACCGATCAGTACTGCCTAAATTTTACTATGAAATTTGATAAAAGGTTGATATCGCTAATTTTTCGTTAAAAGCCACAAACATTACGTTAAAATTCTGTACAATTTTCTGAACCATCTCCTCGCCTTTCGTGGCGAATTTATCCACTATTTTGATCTTTAAAAATAAAAGGCAACAACAATAAAATTAGAAAAAACTTGAATTGACTTAAATGTTTGGCCACAACTGCATATGTAATTAAATCGAAGCCTTTGTTTAAGGGGGTACATGACATTGGCGTTTTTTGAAAGTGACTTTTTTTTATAATTTTGTATTTTAGTAAATATTCTGAAGATTCTAAGAAAAAAAAATTCATGGGAAAATTCCTACGGGTTCAAAAGTTATAGCCGGATTAGTGAGAGCGCATTTTTAATTTACGCGCTACCTACGTACCTTTTTTTTTATTGTTCACAAACTTTGAACGCGTTTATCTCGAAACCATGTTTTTCGTACTGGCTGCGGCACTAGCGGGTTCATTTTTTGACGAATTTTTTTTTTTTTGTATTTTTTAAACTTGATTTGCTATCATATGATTTTTTAGATTTTTTATGAATTTTTAAAGTCAATATTTTTTTTAGAAAAAACACACTTTCAAATTTGGAACATCATACGATAACCAATTTTGTTAAGATTTAAAATAGTCATTTTTTCCAGATCGGACAATTTTTGCGACTCCCAGCGCTAAAACCTCTGCCGCCAGTTTGGAGCTCTATAAAACCATGTTGGAGTGAAAAATATATTTTTTTGAATTTTTTTTCTTGTAATTTGTTCAATTCTCTACAATAATAAAAAAATTTGGAAAAATGTTTGTTTTTGACTGAGTTATGAATTTTTTAAAAAAGGTCTGTTTTCTCTGCCGCGAATGTAATGTCCCTCCTTAATATAACAACACGCAAAAGAAAAATTAACTTTTTTTCTTTTAGTAAAAAAAAACATGGTTTATTTTTTAAATAAATAAAAGAAAAATTGCAAATTCTGTATTTTTATTTTTGTTTGTTTATTTTAATTTTAATTAATTTTAATTTATATTTTAATATTTTTCGTCGTCCTCAATTCCTCTGCTGCCGAACTGTAATTGTGTTTTGTGTTTACCAACCCTTCATTGCTCTATTCGTCATTTCCGGTCAATAACTGTAGGTATAATAATGTGGATGTATATATAAAAACTGTTTGTCTAAAAAACAAATGAGAATTATTAGACACATTTTGCAAAAAAATTTACTAAATAAAAAATTACTATGTCTGTAAAAGTGTTGAGTAATGAGTAGTCATTTCCGACTTTTTTTAGGGTACCCAATGCTGAAAAGTAATTACTCAATACTTTTAGGCTTGTATTTTTTCAACAAGTAAGCAATTTTGACATGAAAATTACACTAAAAATATATTATTTTTGTTCTTATTTGCATTAATATTTTTTATTTTTGTTTGCATTAATAATATAAGATAAAAACTTGAGAAAATGCAACATCATTATTCTTTTATATTAGAGATTTACATCCACCATATTGATTTGTATATGTCAAAGGAAATTCTAAGCGCATTTTTACATTTACCTGTTTTATTAGAAAAATATATACTTATTGGTTATTTTATTTTCATGAATTATATTAATGAATTTTTGTATAAAACCAATGAAGTTTCACTGAAACTCGTCCATTGAAACTTTTCATTGACTTAATTGAATTTTCCTAAAATATGAAAAATCTTTAGAGTTGTTTCGTTCAAGAACGAACTAGTTTGTTTGAACGGTTCAGTTAATTGAACGATATGACAGACATCGTTCACCATTATTCGTTCTTTTCGTTCATTCGTTAATTTCGTTCTTTTTTTTGTTCATGGAAAATTTTTATCTTTTTCAATTAATTTATTTTTAATAATTAAATGTTTTTCTTAATAATTTCAAATTTTTATTAAAGTTGTAATTTTCTGATACTTTCAGTCTATGTACACCTGAGGTCACACACATCTTACCACTTCACTTTTCGCAATATTTTTTAAATTTCTCAGCTTATGTTTGGATCACATGCAAAATTTTTTAAACATGGATTTTATAAATAAAAATACGGTTTTTATAAAAATTTCGTAGATTTTGAAAGTATATTTTTCATTTTTTCCATATGAAATTCATATTTATTTTCATATATTTATACCGGTTTTCAAAATATTTCAATATTAAACAATATAAAAATAATTGCTGGTTATTTACTTGAATATTCCTTAAAATATTATTATAATCTTAATAAGATGTCGACCCCCCTCTGGAGGCTATAACAGCTTCGTTTCGGGAAGGCACTTCCTAAAAAAGTTTTTGCAATTCACTGTTTGAAATCTCATTTTCCCAGACATTTTCCAAAATTCTTTTTAACTCCAGTTTACTGTGTGGCTTTTGCTGAGCCACTTTACATTTCTTCACGTGCCAAACCGTATTGCTCCTCGACTATAGGCACGACAAGTCCCGTTATGACTTCGCCATAATTTTCTTCGTTCGCAATTCCATCCACAAACAACAAAGGACATCCTCAGATGATTTGACTCTGAGGATGCTTGACCGTTCTAATTACACACGTGTCCCTAAGTCTTTCTCCTGGAACACGTCAAACTTGCTCTCATCAGACTATATGACGTCTCGCCATTGGTCGAGAGTCCAATTGAGGTGCATTTTGGCCCACTCCAACCGTTTAGATCTCTGCGAACCGTTTCCACACTAATGCTAACTTGGTGGTCTTGTTCGAGTTCTCTCGGCACTTTTAAAACGATTCTTCAGGCTCATTCGGTGTATAACGGTGTCTGTTCGGTCAGATGTCTTTCTCCCATTACCTTTCCTGCTGCTGCTCTCAAAACGGTCGTCCTGGTTCTTTTTGTCAGCAAATTTATCACGGTTGAATGACTACAGCCTATCCGTCTTGCAATTTCGCGGCAAGGTACTACTTCTTCCTCCAATATAAAAATATTGACCTTTTGGTCTCTAGTCAACCGCTTATATTTTGAGGTCTATCTGTTTAATATGACACTACTGATTTACAAATGATTTTTTTTACAATATTCCGTATTTGTTTTTCATTTGAAGTTTCTTGCACAGATAAATTTATATAATTGCGATACAGCAAAAAATACCGTTATCATTTGTATTTAAACAAGCGTTTGTAAAAGATAAGATGTGCGTGACCACAGGTGTACAATAAAATTACCCTGCAAACATTACAATACGAAAATGTTTCGCAATCGTATCGCCTGGAAGAAAAACTTTATTGCGGCAATAATCATATTCTTATTGTGGAAGATCCCCCTTTCGGTAGTAAATGTCCTCTCTATAGCGATACTCTCAAGCAATACGCAAGCGATATTTCTGAATGATAAATCGGCGATATCGCTAGATAATCGTATATCGCTAATTTATCAACTAGAAGATAAAAAGATGATATCGCTAACTTAACTCCTCGAAACAAACTAAACAATTTGTATTTTTCATTATTATATTTAACTCTGAAAAACAATATCTGCATACATAATCCATTGACAAAAACATTAATAACATAAACATCATACCCGGTTTTTTTCCGCGCACTAAATCTTAATTTTTCAATTTTTCAACGAATTTGTCTTCCATATTTCTTAAAACCTTTTTTTTTTTTTTTTTTTTTTACAAATTTTGTATTATTTTTTCCAACATTTTTTTTATTTTCCAGATTTCCAGATGATAAAAAGGTGATATTGCCGCAATATTATCATAAACAAATGATGACAAAAACACAATTTTGGAATTGGTTTTTCCAAATATCTCCAAAATATCATTCAAATTATAAAAGGAAGACAATTTCAAAATACTACTTGATTATTTTCATTCAAATGAAAAATGGAAGATATCGCTTTATTATCTTCTTGGAAGATATCGCTTTATTATCTTCTTGGAAGTTATCTTCCAAATGTTTGCAGGGTAATGTAAACATCCCAGGAAAATTTTCTGTTCCAAAGAATCGGTTGTGCAATAGCTACTTTTCATTCACAACCCCTTCTACTGTCGATTCTAACACCGATTCTTTTTGTTTGAAATTGTCCCAAAAGCAACCCCTTCTATGGCTCCAAAGTGGAACCGGTTGCTCTAGAATCAGTTCTGGAACTAGTTCTGGAACTGATTCTGCGTCACCCACACCTTCCATATAGGATCCCAGGAACTGGTTCCGGAACCTGTTCCATGGAATCGGTTGCAGTGGAACCAGTTGTAGAATGGGTGTGGTTGGCTACCGATTGTAAAAAATTTTCCTGGGATGTAGTGCGCCAATAAATTGTCAAACGAATGACACAATTCACGAATCACTGTTCAGTCAGAGCTCATATCAAAAAAGAACGATTGAACTGGTAAAAATATGTGTATTGGGTATCGAGTATTTGTCTTTTTTTTGGGTACTCGATACTTAAAACTACTACTCGATATTTTCAGAAATGCATTTTTGACGGAAAATGTAAAAATGTGACTCCGCTATAATATTTACCACAAAAATGTGACTCCACTAAAATATTTATCACAAAACTACAACTCTGCTAAAAGCAAAAATCAAAAATAAAATATTTAAAAGTATATGTTAAAAAACTATGAAAAATATAGTGAATATTTGCTATAAAAGTTTAAAAATATGTTATAAATTTAAATATTGAATCAACGTACACATGTCCAAAGAATTTTAATAAAAAATTTTCAAAAAATTTAAAATTTAAAAATCGTTAAAAGTATCGAGTATTACAAAGTAATCGAATTTGCCAGCACTAGATTGAACGATTTGAACGAACTAGTTCAATGAATTCTATTGAACGATATGATCGAGTCACCGGAAAGAACGATAAGCACAAGTCTAAAAATTTCATTTTATTTATTAAAAGTTTCATACGCTCAAAAGAAAGTGTTTCTGAGTCGATCGATATATTATCAGGATATAACATCAGCACAAAATCAGGGTATATTAAGTTTCACAGAGTGGTTTAAGGTATAAAAACGATGACAAATCCGTTGTTTTGACAGATCTTACAATGTATGACATGTATTTATACATAACGAATAGCATGTGTTTCTACACCCACAAAACAGTTTCGTGCTTACAACCGAATTTATTGCCAATCGAATGCTTAGGTTGTGTCTACAGAATTTTTCAGTTGTGAATGCCGAAATATTGTTATTGCAATAGAAATTATGTTGCCATAATCATCTGACTATTTACTCTATTGATATTCAGTTGCCACAAATGAAAAATTCAGTCACGGCAATCGAACCATTCGATTGGCAACAAATTCGGTTGTAAGCGCGAATCTGTTTTCTCTGTGTATGTGTCAGTTAAATTAAAATTTTGCACAAGCACTTGTGTATTCGATATTTTAAATTTAATTTTGTTAATGTAGCAGACTACATTTAATATGAGATTTTGATGCTTCAAATTGCATTGCACTACTGCCACCACTTTCTAAAGAAAACTGATGAAGGGGACCTGGAAAATCCCCGAAACGATCGTCTTTTCATTCCTGAAAGTGTAGAGATTTTTGAAAGCAAAAACTCTGAAGTATTTGTCAGGAGAGTATCCTGATGAAGAAAAATAGCAGTTTTTGAAAAAAGTACTTATGTTAATTCATAATAAGGAAATTGGCCTCGAACTGAATTAATAAATTTCTAATTTCAAATTTATTTTTATCGAGATAAAAAATAAAAGTAATTAAAGTAATAAATGGGCTATAAAATCTCAAAATTTATTTAACAAATTACGATTTTGTTGAAAAAAATTTACGAATATTATATCTGCTTGTTGTAAGAATTAAGAATATACAGTGAAACCTTCGAATAGTGGACACCAACGGTTGCTGAAATTCTATCCGCTATATAGAGGTTTCCGCTATTGGGAGATAATTTTACTTTTTTTACTTAATTTTTTTAATGGTTTCCACAAAAGTTTGATCACCGACCGATATTTCGATAAGTTGATTATATATCCTGCACAGTGCAATGAATAATATAAAAAGCCCAAAATAAAAAAAAATATTTTTAAATAGCGCTTTGTTGGACGAATACAATTTTTACAGAATTTTTCTTTTAAAATTTTCAGATTTTAAGATTATTTCGTCTTTACAGAAAAAGTTTCAAATTTATGAGGTAATTTTACTTATAATCATTTTATTAGTTTTTATAAATCAAGCTCAACAAAATATTTATGTATTTTGGTATTAAAAAATTAAGTTATAAGAGATTTTGCTTATTTCTTATATTTTTTTTTTATTTTTTATGTGACTTAAAAATTAAAATAAATACCACTGTGTTTAGATTACACTTAGAAAAACAGAGAACATGATATTGAAATGTATAACAAAATACAAAAAAGCCTTTCAATAAATCCAGTAGGTGGGTGGTTTGGGTGATGGTGTTGGTTTATTTAGCAAAGCAACTACTCTTTGCTAAAATAGTTAAAGCACATTTCTGTACCAGTATTAGTAAGAAGTAGTGGTGGTGTTAGTACAAATACAAGTGTGGTATGCCTGAAGCGGAACTAGATAAACCCAAGCAGCAGCAATGCTACAACACACTACCATCCAACCATACAGTTTGAGAGCAGCGCAGCTTAAAATTTCTGCTGCTTTTGTTAGTTTTTCTATTACACTATCCCAAGCTCGACTTCAACGTTACTAGCATTTAAAATGTTTTAATAGATTGATATATGGGGAAAAAGTGGCACAAATTAAATTTCAGTTTGCTTCGTTGATGTTATTTTTTTCTTTTCTTTTGATTTTATTATTTTATTTTCTTTTTTGTTTCTTGCTGCTATTTTTTTAAAATTTGTTAGTATTAATTTTAAAATAGTTTTTGTACAGCGTCTTTGTGTACAAGATAAAATAGCTATCAAAGATTTAAATTTTATACATAAAAATTTGATTTTTTTTTGTATTAACAGTAGTGATATATTTTTGAAATAAATTGTGTTAAAGTTCGGTAATAATTTTTTTAAATCGATAGCTTAGTTTAAAAGAAATTAAACAATTAATTTCTTTAAAGGAATTCATTATTTTTTTAAACAGTTTATTATCTAAAAAAATAGCTAAGCAAAAATCTATTCAAGTTTTTAAGCTTTTCGGCATTTAATCTTCTTAAATATTACGGTCTGAGATTATAATTTAGAAAGAATTGTTCTTTTATCGATTCATCTTTTAATGTCCACGGCTGCCAAATGTCAACACTAAATACAGGCAAATTATTCCTATATCACACTGAGAACTTGGTATAAATCATGTTCAAATCCTACCTATAGTATGAACTCCATTATAAGTGACTGCCCACAATAATAGCGGAGTGGCTGATAGCGGCGGCGGTAAAAGTTGTCATGGAGCATATATAACAAAGAGGCTTTATGGCTCTGACGTGCCTCTTACTCGACTGCAAAATTAATGTAGAACATCAATATCAAATTTTAATAACAAAAAATTATAATTTTATAAAATATACAAATTATAATAAAAAAGAGCCAAATAGCAAATAGAGAAGAGTCAAAACAAACATTGGTGAGAGTATAAAAAAAAATTGACTATGAGAAAATCCGCCATTATAATTAAATACATTCTATCTCACGACGGTTATTGGTCTTTAAATGTCACCCTTCTCTTATTCTGGGCCTACACTTATGTGTTTTCGAGCAAATTTAAGGCACCCATAATAAATAACATAGGAAGGAAGAAAGAAAAATATTATATGATTATAAATTTATTTTAAATAATAAATAAAAGTAGGCACTTACCATCTATGCAAATTATGATGGGAGCTTTCGCTCTTGCGTAATAATCGTGGTCTTGATGAAATCCGTACCGGAACTAGATTGGAAACCGAATTGGATTTTGTAAACGGGCTTATAAAAACGGAAATGGCATTAGAAGACGCCATAAAACTTCTAATATATTTATGTTTAATTTAATGAAAACAATTTTAATCTAATTGGAAATTTCCTTATCAAATCCACGGAGGATTTTTAGAATCCAATATCAGAAATTTCCGTACAAAAGAAAGAATGACAACATTTTCTACATTTTTATGGAAATTTCCGGATGTTGAGTTCTGTAAATTATTTATTGTTATACGTAAAAAATTAAACTTGTTATACGTATTTATTAAATTTTCTGAAACACAAATATTTGAAAAGTTTTATGACGTCATTGCAATGCAATTTCCGTTAATTTATATAAACCCGTTTACAGAATTCCGTTTCCAATCCAATTCCTGTATAGATTTGATGAAAAACCACGAATATGGGTATATAGTTTTGTATCGAATTTGAACAGCGAGATACGAGTAATTCGATATCTTGTGGTAACTGAGCCCACTACACAAATAACACTCAGTTTATTTTAGGTCCATTCGTTTACTTTTCTCAGTCAAGTCCAGTAGGAATTACTCAGTATAAAATTAAAGAGAGTAAGACAACATTAACTCTCAAAATAATGTTTTCCCAAACATGTACGCAATCAATAAATTTGGAACAATTTGTAAGTTTGATGACAACACCGAATATTATACAAATTAATTTTAACTGGTCGCTATTGAAGAAGAGAATTTTTGATGTTAAATCTTTCTTAAGCAGATATTTTTTAGAAGTTTTTTTTCTTTTCCATAATTTATTTTGAAAGTTTCACTGCTTTGCGTTTTATAATTGTATAATGTTTATTTTTTGCTTGCAAATTCTTACTGGCAAAAAATTTTCCTGCAAAAATTTGCGATAAAAAGAAGAAGACCTAGAAACTCTCATCATAGGGCTGTCGCTTTATTCTCTCTTTTTTATTTCTGTTTACTGAGTATTTGTGTTAGCTAATGCCATCCAGTAAAAATTTGTACAAATTTGTTCAAGTTATCCAGTTGTCGAACGCAACTTTTAACTAATTATTTTTTTTTTATTATATATTCTAGATATACGAAGATTGTTGTGTTTAATAATTAAGTTATAAGTGTTTAAAAATTATTGTTATCTTTTCGATATAATATTTTAATTAAAATATTTCCTCCCTTTTTGAATTTTCCAGGTGGATCAAACGCTTGGCGCTTTAGATTCATTTGATGCACTATCTCGTTGTGATGCTTTACACTATTTGCTAAGAAATCTCAAATATAAATATCCTGACGCCTGTGAACAAGTTATACCTAGTATATTTCCACAGTCTACTGCAGTCTCTAAGAAACAACTGCAATTACTACTTGCCACTAAAAAAGAGGAATGTATAAAGAATGAAGATGAAAATGCCTCGACAGATTTGAATCAAAATTTTGAAAAAATCCTCTGTAAGGAGGAATTTATGTGCCTAGATGAAGACGATGTTTATGCCGATGATGCCGACAATGAAAATTCGTCTTCCCTTAGCAAGCGGGTACGTTATGCTGCTGCCGTTGCCGCAGCAACGGGAGCTACTTCTCAACATACAGTTGGTCCAATAGGCAGTCGTGACCCTTTAGATTTAATACCTTCTTCTGTTATACACGCCCGACGTCTTGGAAGATTAGCTACCGCTTATGCTGATAACGATGAAAGTAATAGTTTAGATGCTTTGGGACCGGAGAATTTAGTGAAAAGATCACGTAGACGAGCATTTGCTCTTAATAATATAAATCGTAGTAATATTGGAAAATTTCATATACCCAAATTGCATCTTCCCCTACAGCGTGTATCTCGTTTAGGAGAAGGTTATGTCTTCCAACCGGATACTGAGTTTACGGTACGTTTTCATCATAGTTCACAGAATTTGAGTAGACGAGTGTTCATAGAACAATTTCGTTTTTATTTGAAAGCGGCCATTCAACGTCACGATAAAGTATTCCTAAAAGAATTTCAAAAGAAATACGTTCTAAGCGGCAGGTTATTGGGTACCACACCACCCAAAGATGTTTTAGAAAAGTTGAGAAAGAAACGTATGGAAGAATGGCAACAACAAAAGTTACGTAAGCAGCAGTTGCAGCAGCAACAGTTGCAATTGCAACAACAACATCAAATGTTATTATTGCAACAAAGAAGACGTATGTTAGCAGCTGGATCTCTACATCATCATTATGATTCTGAAATGGATTTCGAATTAGAAACTGAATCTCAGCTTTCATCAGCTTCACAAGAGATAATGAAATTTGAAGAAATAATAGATGAGGGTGTGGGACCAGGTCGTTTAATCGATGGCCTAGTAATGGAACCCGAAATTGAAGATGTCATGGAGCGTGGTGGCAGTGGTGCAAGTGTTAGTGGTAGTAGCAATAGTTCAGGTGGTAATGGTCTTGATAATATGCCAAATGATTTAACCAACACTGAATCTAACTTACATTCAGCCAATTTTGTAGGCGATGGTGGAGCTTCGTTTAAAAATCATTTAGCACAACAACAAGGGTAAGTAAAAAAATAAAATCTTACAGCCCTACTAAATAAAGGTGCACAATGTATATTTTTGTTAATGACAACTTTAGTTTAAATTTTGGATCGTAATATGCTTTAAGTTGGTTTGTTTTTTAAGTATTCCGATTCGTTAATATATTTTCAACCAATAAAAATGTTCTAATTACAAATATTTTTGTAGGGTTTTCATGCTCAAAATGAGCAAAACCGCATATTTAAAAGTAAAGTCAGCTTTAAATTTAAAATACTCATTTATAGTAGGGGCCTTAGTTTTCAAGCGATAAAGTTTTTAAAAACTGAATAAACTGAAACTTAAAAAAAATAAACTTATCAATATGATATTAAGAGATTTGTTTGTAAATCATTTGAAAATATCTCAAGGATCTTAATTTTAATGTTTCATGAGAAAATGGACACAAATGGATGACATTTATTTCTCAAAAAATGGTAATCAATTGATTTTTTGCATACAAATTTGATTTGTTAAATACGTTTGGGATTTTAGCATATTTAATTCCTTTAATGCAATTAATGTATATCCCGATGGAATAAGATTGGGAAGACTAATATGCAAGTGCTTGTGGATATTTAAATGTGTCAGTAACTTTAGAAAACATTGTTTTCTATTGTTGTTTATTAATGCATGGATGTCACTACATTGCTAGATCTGTCAAAACAACAGAGTAGTACATTGGAAGATGACAAAGCAAATTGTGGAAACATTTTTGTTGTTGTTTTTGCTTTTTGTTTGATATTTTAAATATTTAATAACGCTCCTAGACGAGAACAAGAAATTCTCATTGAGTTTGTAATTGAACTTAACAAATATTTCCAGAAATTCTAAAAACGTCGTCCCCTGACGATATCCTTAGGCAAGAATGAAATCCGGATAGGGACATGCCTACAACGGACATTTTTCACAATTTGTTAAATACGTTTGGGATTTTAGCATATTTAATTCCTTTAATGCAATTAATGTATATCCCGATGGAATAAGATTGGGATTGATTTGAAAATGTTTTATTAATTTAAAACTGAAAATAACTACAATATGAAAGTAATATATGTATAGCCTAAACTTTTACCACTCGATTAATTTCTTTGTTCTTTTATTCTATAATTTCTCTCTTATTTACAGTTCCGCTAATAGTCTACTGATGAATGGCCTTACTACAGCAACTACAAACAACATTATTCCTAATAATATTAATCAACAACAACATCAGCAGCAGCAACAACAATTGCAGGCAATTTCCCAAGGTAATAATTTATCGAATTTGGCTCCTAAGGAGCAACAGCAACATCATCTACAACAACAATATCAACCACCGTCACATCCACAAATTATATCAAATCAAAAACTACAAGATGGAATTATTAATATTAAACATCAACAACCTCATAATGTTAATAATCTTATGAATAATACAATGGGACAACCACCACCACACTTCCAACATCAACTACATCCCAATCAACAACGTTTTATGATGCAGCAGCAACAACAAAATCATTACAATTCGCATCTACAACAACCACAAAATCATCCATTGGCAATGATAGGTGGTATGATGGAATCAGCTAATCAACAACATCAGCAACAAATGCAGCAAGTACAACAACAACGTATGCAATTAAATGCCTCCAATAATATGATCAATAGTATAGATAATATACTAGGTGGTCCAGGCGGAGGTGGTGGGACACCAAATCAAAAAACACAAGCTGCAAACCAGGAAAATTTGCAATACATGCAACAGCAGCAGCAACCATTGCCACCACATATGCAAAATATGCCACCACAACAGCAACATATGTTAATGCAACAACAGCAACAACAACAAGCTCTATTAAGTGGCTCTGGTATACCGCCCTCCACAACACCATCTTCAAGCATGGGCTTGATTGGAAGTTCATCAAATGCTCCTACACCGGGTAATTCATCCGCTAATGCTTCATTTGAACACGACGATGAGGGCTTGTCACACGATGAAGACGATGAAGATCATGAAAATGATACCAATGATGGTATGGAACCAAAACAGCAACTTATTGATGGTGGCAGTAGTAGTAGCACCTCATTACAGGCTCCCTCCGGTGCTGTGAATGCCACTACACCGGGTTCGAAGAAGGAAAAGCCCAGCTATAATTGTCTGCTTTGTCCCAAGTCATATCGTAAACGTAAATCCTTGCTTGATCATTATAAAATACATCCTGGATATTGTCATGATTGTGGTAAACCTAATGGTACTTCACTTGAGGTAAGTTTTTTTTTGCCATGTACGTAACTACGGACTTTTGACCAATTAACTAAAGGGGGGTAAATACTGTAACAGCTGCATTTTAAAAAGCATATTTGAACGGTTGTCAAACATGTAAATAACAATATTTTTTAATTTTATTTTTTTATTTAAAAGAAATGTTATTGCAAAATCGACTGGGTTTGCCACTTCATAATTGGCCTTTTTCAAAAAATGTAAAATTGGCCACCACTGTTCAGCCTTCATTAATTATCGGAAAATAAAAATGTAAAGTGATTCTTAATTTCATATAAAAACTCTAGTCCTTATCGTGCCCGATTTTTTTTATATTTTTTTTTTACAAAATTGCCACAAACTAAAAGTTACATAAAAGGCAAGAAAAAATACCTTTGCTTGTTGTTTGTTGCCTATGAAAGAAAAAAACGCATCGAAATCGCTTTACCCGCTTTGGCTGTACAGTTGCAGCCGATTTTGAACTCATGGTTGTGGGAAAACGCGTCTAAAGTTTAAATTAATTTTACGCTAAGTAGCAAAATTTTTATAAAATTTAGATCTCCTATTACACTGTGGAACAAATTCAGGTTAGCAAAAGTTAGGTCGATTCTGAGAGTGAGGGGTGAAAATAGAGGCTAAATTAGAAGACCCGTATCGCGGCGTTTGCTTATGTTAGTTCGATTTTTTTTATATTGTTTATATGGTTTTTTGGCTATAACTCGTCGACTAATTGATATTTTTTAAATCTGTAAAAGCCAAATTATTGCTAGAGACCTGTGCAACAATTAAATTGATTTGATTGATTTTTTTTTTCGTTTTTTTTTTTTTTTTTTTTTTTTTTTTTTAATTGTTGCACAGGTCTCTAGCTATAATTTGGCTTTTACAGATTTAAAAAAATATCAATTAGTCGACGAGTTATAGCCAAAAAACCATATAAAAAATTCGAACTAACATAAGCAAACGCCGCGATACGGGTCTTCTAATTTAGCCTCTATTTTCATCCCTCACTCTCAGAATCGACCTAACTTTTGCTAACCTGAATTTGTTCCACAGTGTTATTCTACATGTGCACCAAATTTGGGACGAATCGGTTAAAGGTTATTTGATATTTTGATATACATATTAACCCTAATAATCTCAAAAACGATATTGGCAAAATTATTATACATACATTTTATTTTGGAGAATGCTAATATTTTGTACATTTTTTAAATTTATTTTGTATTTGCTTCTTATTTTTTATACACATTGATTACTTTTATAGCTTATATAAAGCTATCAGCACCTGCCCCATATGACGTGCCTTCGATCACCGTCAAGGAATCGTCTCTGGCTTTTCTTTAAAGACTGCGTGCAATTCTTCCATCTTTGGATGTAGTTTTTATCTTTTTGTTCAAGTTATGCGATATAAGACTCCAATAAAAAAAATAAATAAAAAATAAAAAAAATGCAATCAAAAAATTTTATATACAAATTAAATTAAAAATATTCTATTACTTTGAGACTAAAATATATTTAAAAAGAAATGTGAAAATTTTATTTCTTCGAATTTTTTGAATTTATTGAAATTTTTGGACTGTATAACTAAGAGTAATGCTCTATTTAAATAAAATATAAAAAAAAACGAAAAAAAATTATTTTTCTGTAGTTTCAAGATGTTTGTAGTCAATAACCTAACAAGAACCTTTTCAATTTTACATACAAAATTGTTGCGATTTCAAATGTGCTATTAAAAAATATGTGTGATAAATTGAATAAAAAAAAAAAAAAATTGACATGCTCGGACATGTTTTATATATTATATATTAAATTTGTACAGAAATACCCGAATATCATTAAGATCGAAAAGAATCCATGGGGATACCTTCCTTGGAAGTATTTTTTTTCTATTCGAAATAATTTGTTTTGAACGACTGTCATTTTGTTAAGAGTATTGATTGGTTTGAGTTAAAAATCATGTACTTGTCAAGGGGGTGTCTAAACCTATTGTCTAAACTTTTTCCTTTTTAGACGACTATTTTCAAAGAGTTTTTTTCATCTACATATATTTCAAATAAGTGGCAGCCCAGGATTCACGACACAGGCTATGTGGGTACCAAAATTTTTGTTTTCCTATGGGCTTTAATGCTGTGGACAAATAAATCTAATTTCAGACTTGTGTTCATACAAAATCGGTTTAATTTTGGCTACACTTTTTAATCATTAAGCGCGGGATTGGGCCGCTTAAAAATACGTGTTCTTTATTTCCGTCTCCTCTACAATATCTCCAAAGTACATTAAAATCTGTCCGTCCGCGTCGGGGACTGCCTTTTTTAGAATTAGAGTTTTTTTAACGAAAACATTTTTTTATAGAATTTAAAAAAGCCTATTTGGGCATTGCTAGTGTAAAACTTAATCACAGTATGCTCAAAATTAACTGGGCACTTTGGGCTGAGGTACCAGCTTCACAAACAGAGCAGATCAGAAACTGATGTTTGCAGGTTTTGTGAACTGGAAAGTGAGACATCGGAGCATATTCTCTGCGAATGTCCGAGACTGCGACATGAAACTCAGATTTCTGGGTGACCGTTTCGTGTCATCTTCGGACGTTTGGGGAAATTCTTCTAACGGGATTATTGGCTTTATTGATAGCCTGAATCTCTAGGGAACTCTAGGCAGCACAAAATATCTATATTGGTCGCGGTGCGTCGTGCCATCGTATCTAATCTAATCTATGTTCGAAATTTGTGTTAATTTTTTTCAAACCTAAAGCTGTTAACAACGAACCGTGGGAAGACAGACATTAACACTGTTCTTTTAATTTTATTTAAATTTATCATACATAAATTTTTTATATTAATAAATAATTTGTGTTTCTTTAAATTACAGGAAATTATTCATCACAATCGTACAATACATGCCAAGGAATTTCCATTTGTATGTGAAACGTGTGGTGAGTCGTATTCACGGCGTCAACAATTTCATGCGCATGTTGAATCTCACAACAAGAAGGAATTCAAAAGTGAGTTTGTATCAAGAATAGTTATCGATGATTAACATTTGTACAATAGTAAATTTCAATTAACACCAAAGACAAAATAAATCTTAAATTTTTGATTAATTTTTATTTAATTTAGTTTTAATTTACTCTTAAATTTTTTCTAATATGGTTTCATACATATTTAATTGTATACTTTTTCCGTTCCCCAGCATATTCCTGTACTGAATGTGGTCAAAAGTTTCCTCATAAGAAATTACATCAACAGCATTTGGATGATACTGGCCACAAGGCTGACGGTGCTATATGTGAAGTTTGTGGTGACGAGTTCGCATCCAAGAATGCCTTGTATCAGCATATCATACGTGTGCACAAAAAGGATAACTTTTTCGAGTGTCACATTTGTCAAAATCGTTTTACTTTGAAAGCCAATTTGGAACGTCACGTACAATTGCATACCGAAATCAAACGTACATACGTATGCGATTTATGTGGTTCATCTTATTTTACATATCCAGCTTTAAAAGATCATTATAGTAATGCTCACACCGATGCATCGGAATGCAAGTGTACATTATGTGGCAAAAGATTTGGTTCAGTTAAATCACTGCAACGTCATTTGCCATCACATTCGGAAGAAAGACCACATTGTTGTTGTTATTGTGATCAGGTTTGTTGAAAGATATATTTAATTTTTGGCTTCAGTTAGAAATGAAATGCAAATGTTTCACTTTGTTTACTTATAGACATTCAAATGGAAGACTCATCTTGTCCGTCACAAGCAAACTGTTCACGGTAATCAACCATCACCCAAAAAGGTTAAACGTTTTGCAAAAGAAGGAGATGGTAAGTAATCCTTTTCTAGAAAAAAAGACTCCATTTAATACCAAAAAATTTTAATTTGAAAAACTTTATTTGAATTAAAATTGAAAAATAACAGTTGAAGTCCGAAGTACACATTAAAATTGAAATTTTTAATTGAAATTGGAAAAATATTAATTGAAATTTTTGAAACGTTAAAAGTAAAAAATTCTAATAAAATTTTTATATTTCCAATATTTACATCGAATAAAATTGAAATATAAAAAATCTCTAGTTTTCCCGCTAATAGCTATGTATCACTTTTTACTATTGTATCGCGAATTGATATCACGAACTATGCTACACGTTCAATATTTATCGCGTGATCCGCGATCCGTGATCTGGATTTCTTTCACTTTTTACTATTGTATCGCCTATTGATATCACGATCTACGCTACACGTTCAATATTTATCGCGTGATCCGCGATCCGTGATCTGGATTTCAGAATATTGGGCTATTCTGCGATATGGATCGAGATCCATCAATACTGCATGCTACACTTTCAATAAATATTGCGATACTGGATCGCGGTCAATATATATTGAACGTGTAGCATTGCCCTATGGTTTTTCGCGTTGGCGTACTTTTATACATTTTTGTCACCCTGTGAGAGTATTTTTGGTTAACTCTCATTTTACCGAACTATACACAAAAAGAAAGCAAACACAGTTTTTAAAACCCAATAAAGAAGAGAAAAAACATAAAAAAATCAATAATTGAAATTATTAAAAATTTGTATATGAAAATAAAAATTGCCTCCAACAGATTATTTTTCACAATTTGTAAAATACGTTTGGGATTTTAGCATATTTAATTCATTTAATGCAAAAAATTTTTATATGAAATTAAATAATGATTAATTTAAAATTTCGAACTCAAAATGTTTAAAGTTTGTAAAATATTTTCATTAAATATTGTTTTTTATAGAATTAGTCCCTATGGCAGATGAACCTGGTCCGCCACCAGCTAAGGTGGCTAAAAAGTCTACTGCTGGTAAATCAAAACAAACGCAGAAACAACAAAAATTGGGTGCTATAGCCACACCACCACCACTATCAACTACACCCGGTACTTCATCATCATCGCAACAAGATCCTTTCAATGCTGCCATTATCAACAATAATAGTTCACAATCGTCAACAGCATCAACTTCACAGCACTCGTTACAGTCAAGTGAATCTCAACCAAATTCCATGTACAGTCAGAATTTCAGTGCTGAGAAATTGTTGGGACAACAACAACAACAACAACAGATTTTACCAACTCACAATGCACAACAGCAACAACCACACCCAGCACATCAGCAACAACAAAGACCAACACCACCTCCCCATCAGCAGCATCCGCAACCACCACCACCACAACAGCAACAACAACATCATCGCCACACACCCAATAGTCATACACCCGATTTACCACGTATAAATAGTTTCGGTGGTGGTGGTCCAACACAACCCGAAACACAATTTCATTTTGAACAAAGTGCCGCTGGCGGCCAGACATCTACTATAACAAATCCAGGTGCTTATCCACAACATCAAATAATTAATCAGTATCAACAGCAGCACCATCAACAACAACAATTGCAACAAGCGGCACAGCAACAACAACACATGCGCAGTCACACTCCTCAAAGTCCACATCATCATGTGCAACATCAACAACATTTCCCCTCACCGCATCAACAACATTTGCAAACAGCTCAGCAACAACAGCAACACCAACAGCAATTGCAACAACAACATCATCATCAACAAATGATACATCAACAACAATTGCAACAACAACAACAACAGCAGCCACATCAGCAGAGGCAACATAATCAACAACGTTCACCACATCCTCATCAAACACCCACACAACAATTGCAACAACAGCATCAACAACCGATGCATTCACCACAACATGTACGCATGCAATCACCAGCTCCTCAAGCTCATACACCACAACCTCATACGCCGCAGCCGACATCACATACACCACAGCCCGCACCGGTAGCTGCCAACCATCAACAACAACAGCAACAATATCAATCACAACCACAATGTAGTACCGATGCTTGGGGCAATATTAATTTTGTTGGAGGAGGTGGCAATGGACCACAACAACAACAACAGCAGCATCCCTCAAATGCCAGTAATCATCAGCAACAGCAGCAACAACAACAAAATGATGATAGTAATTTACCGGGTGACAAAGATAATCCAAATAAATTTTATATAGTAGATTCTTCCGAGTTTTTGGGTCTTCCATTGAATGTCGCTGGCGGCAATACACCAGGTGTGGCAGAAACTAATCAATTAAATAATGCCCAGCAACAGCAGCAACAACAATCACCTTTGATTGCCAATAAATCAGCCCAACAACAGCAGCAGGAACAAAATTTGGGTGGTGATTTAATGAGTTTTCAGGTATGTTAAGAAAAAATCTAAAAAGTGATAAAAATAAAATATAAATTCCCTAGTGATTTTCATAAAATCACATGTCACTCAATAAGTTTTCAACTCATTAAAATTTGCTAGTTAGAATGTGAGTAAAATGAGACTTAAGAAAATGTTGTAGAAATCTGAATATTAAAAAAAAAAAATTAGATATTTTATGAGTTTTTTAATGGAGTTCTCTGTTGGAAGTTCTTTGTACATTAACGAATTGTTACACTATGCGACAGTCAAAATCGGGATGGGATGAAACCAACGGGAAATGTTATATCGGTCAAAAACAAGTTATACGTGTCCCGGCGTTTCGCTGGGTCACCCCTAGGAATCGAGATATATCTTTTTTTTGACATAACTCGAGAACCACTAGTCCGATTTTGCTCAAACAATTTTAAAAAAATTAAAAATTACAGTTCCTTTAATCTGTTCATATATTGTTTTTCTATATACTCAACAGTTTTGCCGGTAAAAATAAATGTTTGTTACCGCTACCATAAAAATCAATAACCTTTTGTTTATTACTTTTTTTTAATATTTTAGGCAAAAAATATTTTTTTCTTCATACATTTATTTTTACCGGCAAAAAACTGTTGAGTATATAGAAAAACGTTATATGAACAGATTAAAGGAATTGTAATTTTTAATTTTTTTAAAATTGTTTGAGCAAAATCGGACTAGTGGTTCTCGAGTTATGTCAAAAAAAAGACCACCAAAGGTCAAATCGATATATCTCGATTCCTAGGGGTGACCCAGCGAAACGCCGGGACACGTATAACTTCTTTTTTTACCGATATAACTTTCCCCGGTAGTTTGAACCCTTCCCGATCACCGACCCCTACCATTTGTCTCACAGTGTTATTATTTTTTTTAAATCAAAAAAAAAAAAAAACAAAATTATTTAAAATGTTCAATTTTTAATGAAAAGACTCCCAAAATTTATTATTATTTTGGAATTAATCGTGGTTGTTACAGAAAACGAATCCACATAAAATCGTTCGATATCATATAAAATTACGTGTTGTTGATAAAAATCGCATGATTTTATGGGGATTCGTTTTCTAGAACAGTCGCAAATGTTGCAACCGATGGGATGGGAGTCCGTAAGTAAATGGAAGAGAAGCAGCTACATAAATCATCACTGTAAAATATTGCAACAGTCCCAAATGAGATATTTGATGTGATGTAAATACAAGCTAATAAGGAAAAACTCTTGAATCAGCAAGAATAAAGTATGTACTCTGAGTGTAAGACATAAAAAGACATCATGTTAATAAAATAATAAATGAGGTAAGATTTATTGGTGATTATTATTTGAAAGATACATAGTACACTGTTATAAAACAACACTCACGTTTTCTTTAGAAAAATCTTCAGATTGTAAGGCATAGGGCCTGTTTATCTATTACTTAAATACTCAAAACGACAGCAATTGACAATTTCGTTCGTCAAAAATATATGGGAAACAAAAACAAATTTTCGTTACTTTACTTTCGTTTAGATCATTTTCGTAATACATAAACAGGGGCTTAATTTCTATAGAGAATTTCTCTGATTCAAAGATTTTTTCTACAGAAAACCCAATATATTCAAAAGACAGCTTCCTACAGAAAAACACTTGAACTCCGAGGTCTTTTTCTTATGAATAGTCCTCAGATTCTAATCAATTTTCCAGAAAAAATCCGCCAGATTCTGGGAAGTTTTTCCTATAGAAAAGTTTTACGATTCCAAAGAATTTTGGTATAGGAAAGCTCTCAGATTCTTTGGAATACTTACTACAGAAAAACACTGCGATTTTGAGGACTATTTCTAAGCGAAAAGTTTTATTGAAAATCCTTAAAATTCTAAAGAATTTTTCTGTACAGACACCCCCTTCATCTGATTCTGAGGACTTTTTCTTATAAAAAACTCAAATTTTAGAGGACTTTTCCTATAAAAATACTCACGTTTTGGAGACTTTACCACAAGACTTTGAGGACCCAAAAAACTGCCAAATCAGCAAAATTACTAAAGACTGCGTTTAAAAATATTGTCATCACATTTTTTGCAATAACTTAAAAAATCACTCAAATTGAAAAAAAATCTATGTTGAATTTTTTTTGCTAGAAGCTTTTATTTGATTCCAAATGGCAAGTGATTTGGAAGTGCAAAAAAAACATTATGAAAACTTTTCAAAACCACCCTCAGTGGTAGATGGCGCCACCAATGTATCCGAAGTTTTAATGACGGCGCTATTTCTTTTCCTCCCGATTTTTTAAATGGCCCGTATCTCGAAAACTAAGAGAAATAGAGCAAAATTGACGAAAATTTGGACTATCCCTAACCGTGCAACACCCCTGTATCCAAAAATGGATCTTAGCCGGCCCAAATGGCTCATATCTCGAAAACTAAGCGAGATAGTGGAAAACTGACAAAATAGTTGCTCCTTTGGAGTGCCCTTACATGCCCTCAAATAATATGAAGAGTCCCGAGACCCTAAATTTTAACAAATTTTACGACTCAATATAATTGCAGATAAAACTGTAGTTTTACTAATTTTTTTTACTTAAATTTAGATTTGTTAAATTTAACAAAAAATGTTTTAAAATCAACAATTTCTATTTTAAGCTAAAAACCCCGAATACATTTTGTTAAAGTAACAAATTTTTCTGTTCAGCCGGCAGACTTATTATTTTGCGTGTACACACAGAAAAAAACAGCTATGTAATTATACAACTACATAATTTTCAAGTTAGTTTTACAAAGTTCTAGTAAAATTTGCACATTTTTTGTAAAATATATACAATCCTTGCAAAATATATACACGTGTAGTGGAAAATATCAGAAAAAATAAATATATTTTGCTAGAAAATTGTAAAACTTACTTCGAAATTATGTAGTTTTATAATTACATAGCACTTAGCTAAAGTTCCCCCTGTTTTTTTCTGCGTGTACCTTTTTTAATTTAATTTAATTTTAATTTTATTTACAATTTCAAACCAAGCCCATAGGGCCAAATATGGCTCACAATACAACTCACTAAAAAATACTACTAAATAAAGTATATATAATTAACAACAAAGTAACAACAATTAGTTTACAAAAAATAAAAATAGAAAAACATATTTATGTATTTAAAAATAAAAAGAAAATAGAAATGTGTATAGAATTCTTTCACTTTATATTTACTTCTCCCTAATATGATTCCCTATATAATATTGCGTTCAAATATATAAGATATAAATTAACAAATGCAACAATTAAACGTTATATAATTATTAAATTAATTTAAAGATTGTTACAGTAGGCATATTCTTTTAGTTTGGCTTTAAATACATTGACCGAAAAGTCAAAACTTCTAAGTAATAAGGGTAAAGAATTCCAAATTTTAGCTACCCTATACTGAAATGATCGCTGAAGGATCGATGTGTTATAAAGAGGATAATTTAATTGAGGGTTCCTTAAGGAACCTGAAAGTATAAAAAATTCTAGTAAATATTCCGGACATTTGGCCCTGAAAATTTTATAAAAATGTATTAACAACCGCGCGTGTATAAAACTTTTAAAATTGCTTCCTAGAAAATCTACTACATAATCAGAAAAATGGTCACGGTATCTAAGGTTGTAAATAAATCGAATAATTCGATTGAAAAGAAGGTTGTATCTACGCATTACACGACCCTTGACGCCTGTAAACACTTCAGAACAATACAACATATTTGACATCAGCAATGCGTGTGCAATACGCTTTTTAATATAAACAGGTAGATAAAGATTCAATGAATATAATCGGCGTAATGTAAAGTTAATAGTAGAACACAACCAATTTATATGTTGGTCAAAATTAAGTCGGGAGTCAATTAAAACTCCCAGACATTTAATACATTCTACAAACTCAATTTTGTCACCATTTACCATGATATCTAAATTGACGTCATACTTAGGAGATTTAAAAATCATTGCCTTAGTTTTCGCAGAATTAACACAAAGATTACAACTAGACATCCAATCTGAGATATCTGACATTAAAAAATTTATCACACGTTCCAAAACATCTGTAAACTGATGTTCACCAGAAAAAAGAAGCTGAATATCATCTACAAAAACAAAAATTTTACAAGAAAACCCTTGCGTAACTGTCATAAGATCATTCATATACAATAAAAACAACATAGGCCCAATCACTGATCCCTGCGGGACACCACTAGTCACAGTGGAACAATCAGAAACAGACTCCCTACAATGGACATATTGAATAAATTAGAGTACAAGCCGATCGAGAAAAATTGAAGAAATTGCAAAGTTTACGTACTAAAACTGCATGACTGACGCGGTCAAAAGCTTTGGATAAATCGAGTGATAACAAAACGCCTATCTCATTTTTATCCAAAATTCTTCTAATCGAGTCTGTAAGACCTACTAGTAGGGATGAGGTGTTATAACCCTGGCGAAATCCTGACTGATAAGGACTAATTAAGCAATGTTCATCCAAATATTGTACCATTTGTGCCTTCATGACGTGTTCGACAATTTGGACAATATTATTTTTTTAAGAGAACAACACTCAGGAAGTTTTTCCTATTAATTAACATGATGCTTTCTTTGGAAAGGGGATAGAGAAGAGATGAATGGTGGTGAAAGATAAAGGGCTGATATGGCAACTAACTTTTTCTAACTAGTTTTTACTATTATTTTTTTTTATTCGAACAGATATTTGAGTAAAAATGGGAATGCTAGTAGAAATAGCATATGAACGAACACAAATAATTACCAGCTGATCTTGTATTTTTATCAAACAAACTTATTTTCAAGGGAAGAATTGTTCGAGAAAAAAATTAGACATTGGAAAAACTTAAAGAGAATTCTAGGGTGGAAGAGTAATACTTTCAGATGATCAAAGAAGTTTTGTGAAATACAACGTATTTGTGGTATAGAAAAGTCCACAAAATAAGACAAAAACATATTTTTTCCTTTGTAGGTTATGATTTCTCGAAAACCTGATATGATGGCAAAATTATGAAGCCAGAAGGGTTATTATCGATTCGAAAAGAAATCGCTTTCGAACAGAATTTTCACATTAAAAATTCAGTAACAGAAAATTGTTTTTAGTGAAGGAAAATGTTGAAAACGTGTAGGCAATGTCAAGTAAAAGTGAAAAGTAAACATAAAGTTGGACTTTCAAGAACGGATGTCTTTCTACAAGAGATTTAAAATTTTCGAATCCGCTTACGTAATAACCTCCCAGATTTAAATTCAAAGTATCAAAGACATCTAGTAAATTATGTAGTCTCAGGGTCTGGAATTTTAGTACATTTTCTTGGCCTGTGTTATTGACAGGTGTAACAAATACATACACTCAAAAAAGTTTGACAGTTACTACAGGACAGTTGTTTGTTTAGTAATCAGTAGTTGTTGTTTTTAACAGAAATTACAGTTGTTTTTCTATAGAAAAGTGCAAAGCAACTTTTATGACGGTTATTTAATATCATCATAAACATAAACAACTATTATTGTTAATATCATAATAAACAACTACCAAAACAGTAATTTTACATTAAACAGTTATTTTTGGTAGTTATTTAAAAAATAAAAAATTTCGTTGAATTTTTTGGAATTTTAAAAATTCTGGTTTAATTTATATTTTTTATTATTGATATATTTCTAGTTTGCAAATAAAAATCAGATACTTGTGTATCTCCAATGCATAAAAGCATAATAACTAGAGAACGCTTGGGAATTTTTACTTCGAATTTTAAATAGGCTGAAGTAATAACACATATTTTTGTAATCGAAAGAAAAAAAATAATTTTTTTTTAATATACTTTTATAAACAAAAAGAATTGACTGTAAAACACAGTAGTTTTTACCGATTTTGTCAGTTTTTTTGAAATTTTTATAGTAAAAATTTATCGGTTAATTTGTATTATTGTTTATATTTTTATTGTCAGATTGTCTCTATATGAATAATTTCAGAAGTGATCAAACAGACATATACAAACATTCTACTTCAGATTTTCTCTGTTTATCTTATTTCCTCTGTGTCACCTTTTCACAAATATTGCCACATTGACGTATGGTTTGTACGTACAAGTGCAGGCAATTTGTGTATATTGGAGACGGACAGCCAGCAGGGCATTTTTATTTTTTATAGTAAAGTGTTGTTTTTTCAAACGCGTCGTAAAGACCAAATACAATTAATATTGTCATTAATATGTATTTTTATTAATTCTAATTTAGTAGGTTTGAGGTTAAGAAGAATAATAAACCTTCCTCAAAAGTTATAAACACATTAATTATTGGTAGATATTTTTAAAGCATTTGCTAGGTATTTTTCAACAGTTAAAAATAACAAAAGTTTTAGTTAACCTTTGTCTCCTTTTTAACTGCATATACCTTTGTTTGTAGATTCTACCGACAAACTTTTGTGAGTGTACATTGGTATTGTCCAATTTGTAAGGACAAACATTTTTCGATATTGTGCCATCGATTTTTCGTTAGCTTTTGGAAAAAAAGTTCCACTACGACATATCAAAAAAATCATTTTCGAAGCGCCCAATTTGTACCTTGAATAGGAATTTTTTTTTTTAACAAACCAAATTAAAAAAAACCTTAAAAATTAACACGTAAAAAAAGATCGATTCTTCGACAAAAACTCGTTCAAAACCTCAAGAAAAACTTTTTTTTGGAAAATAGCAGTTTTTGAAAAAAGTACTTATTATGTTAATTCATAATAAGGAAATTGGCCTGGAACTGAATAGATAAATTTCTAATTAGTATATTTTAATAAAAAAAATGTTTTTCTCTCGATTACAAAAATATGTGTTATTACTTCAGCCTATTCAAAATTCGAAGTAAAAATTCCAAACCGTTCTCCAGTTATTATGATTTTATGCATTGGAGATACAATACAAGTTTCTGATTTTTATTTGCAAACCAGAAACATCAATAATAACAAATATTATAAACTAAACAAGAATTTTTAAAATTCAAAAAATTCAACGAAATTTTTTAATTTTTAAATAACTAACAAAAACTACTGTTTACTGTAAAAATACTGTTTTGGTATTTGTTTATTATGAATTAAAAATAACTGTTTTAAACAACTGTTACAAAATTGCAGTACTTTTCATTAGTTGTTTTCTTAAATAACCGCCATAAAAGTTGTTTTGCTTTTTTCTATAGAAAAACAACTGTAAAAACAACAACTACTGATTACTACACAAACAACTGTCATGTAGTAACTGTCAAACTTTTTTGAGTGTATGTATTTGTTGCACCTGTCAATAACACAGGCCAAGAAAATGTATTAAAATTCCAGACCCTGAGACTACATAATTTTAATATTATTAATGTTTATAATATTTTTATTCAAAATAAAAACAAACATATATTTACTTTAAATACTTAGCGTTGTAGGTATGAACGAAAATACAGCTAAAATAAAAAATATGACGGATTAAATGAGACTTGTTTGAATTCTTTAAGGCAAACATACACGTTCAATATTATTGATCAATGTTTTTAAAATCAACCAATAGGAACAAACCCAGCAAAAAAAAACTGCAAGTAGTGCTTTACAAACTACTTCTTTCAATGCTTCACAAGTATCCGTTAGTGTATATTTACTGCTTTTTTAGAAGTTATTCTGAACAACTTCAAAAAATCACTTTCATTGCTTCCCAAGTATCCGTTATTACATTTTTACAGCTTTTTTAGAATTACTTCTGAACAACTTCAAAAAATCACTTCTTTCATTGCTTCCCAAGTATCCGTTATTACATTTTTACAGCTTTTTTAGAATTACTTCTAAACCACGTCCAAAAATCACAAAAGTATTGCTTCTAAAGAGTAATTGCTCTAAAAGTGATCGTAAACAGCGATTTTGGTATCATTTTCCAAACAGAGGGTCCTGGGCAGAGATACAAGCCGGTCCATTCTGTCGGCTGGCGGCGGCTAATGGCTAAAATGGTCGACGGCGATTGATTTTTAGAGTTGAGCCGCAAACTCATCGGCGGCTGGCTTAAAAGAAATAGTGTCGACTGGCGGCGGCTAACCGGCTAATGTCGGCTTAAAGGTACATTTTCCAAGAATTTCAACAGATACATACACGCAAAAAAAGTAACTGCAAAAATATCGAAGTCAGCTTTGTAATTTTTTTTAGGTACACTTAAATTAATACGTCAGTAAAAAAATCTGTCAAACCGGTTTCAAATCGATTTGACTAATTTTTAACAAATTTTTAGCTGAAACACTGATTTAAGCAAAGATTTTAGTAATTTTCATTTAACACTATACTAAAAATACGCAGTACTTTAACTAATTTTGAGTGTTAATTTTCAAAATAATTTAAAACTAATTCGTTAAATTTTATAAAATTTATTGTTAAAATATAATATTTTCATGTTACTATTATTACCCGTTAGATGACGCCACCAATGTATACGAAGTTTCAAAGATGGCGCCATTTCTTTCTGTCCCGATTTTTTTAAAATAGCCCATATGTCGAAAACTAAGAGAGATAGAGCAAAATTTATGAAAATTTCGACTACATCTAACCATGTAATACCCCAGAGAAAGGGGATACCTCTTTAAAAAAAATGGACTTTGGTGGGGCCTTGGCCTTCAGAAATTTTTAATAAAAGTTTTCCACTTCATAAAATGGCCCATATCTCGAAAACTAAGCGAGATGAAGCAAAGCGGACAAAATGTTTGCTCCATTGGAGTGCCCTTATATGCCCTCACATGATATGGATTAGCCCCGTGGATAGTCCCGAGACCCTAAATTTGAATAAATTCTACGACTCAGTATAATTGCAGATAAAACTAAAGTTTTACAATTTTTTTTACTTAAATTGATTTGTTAAATTTAACAAAAAAAGTGTTAAAATCAACAAATTTTATTTTAAGCCAAAAACAGGAATAAATTTTGTTAAAGTAACAAATTTTTCGGTTCAGCCAATAGACATATTATTTTAAGTGTAGTTTTCCGAATTTATAAAAATTGAGTTTATATTTCACAATGTCTATAAAATTATACATACATTTGTTAAATTTTACACAATTTATTGTTAAAATATAAGATTTTAAACTCTCTGCCATCACCTATTAGATAGCCCCATCAGTATATCCGATGTTTTAAAGATATCCCTATTTCTTTCCCTCCCGGTTTTTTAAAATGGTACATATCTACTAAACTAAGAGAAGTAGAACAAAATGAAAATGAAATACGACTATTCCTAGCTTTACCTCACCCAGAGCTTTGAAAAATTAATTCTTTAATTCAGTTTTTGAATTCTGAATTTAAAATTCAATTAATTAATTCACAAAAGGCTATATATTGAATGGAATTAATTCATATTTGTTTTCGTTCGATTTATTTTGTTACGAATTAATTAACAGATATTTGAAGAGTTAATTCGTTAATTCTGGGCTTCGTTAAAAAAGAAACTAAGGTAACAAAAAAAGTCGCCAACGATGTCAAAGATTTCCGAAGAAAGTGGTATTTAGCAGCTCGAAAGGTATTTAATAATACCATAAAAACGTTGATGGAAAGGCATCAGAAAAATTAAAAAAATTTTGTAAAATAAAAATAATAAAAATTTGTATATACTACCTCTGTTCCAAAAAAAAGTTAACATTTCTATTGATTTTTTTTTTGTTAACATTTTACTAAGCAAAGTGTTTTTATTCAAATAAAAGAAAATAAATCAAAATAACAGTTCATGTTCCATTATTGTGGAAGAAAAAATAACATTGTGTTGTAATAAAATTAATGAACAATATTTTAACGAGCTGTTGCTAATGTCTCTTCGCTGCATTTAATAGAAACCAGTAAAAGGCCATCTCGCCGAATTTTGTAATTATTACCATCTTAGTTAATCATTATAGATTCTAAACATGTTTGTAATGTCAAAAATATGTTTTCTAATTTATCTGAACTCTGTTAAGTTTTTCACACAAAATCAATGAATTATTTTAATTCTAATTTTCAACTTTGACATCGAATTAAAAATAAATAAAAAAAAAAAAAAAAATTGGAAAGCTATCTATAAATTCAGATATGTCCTAACAACTATCCAAAAAAAAAATAATTTTTTAAAAAACCTCCATAATCCCAGCAAAAATATAGAAATGTTAACCTCATTTCGGAACGGAGGTAGTAGTTTTATAATAATCTTAAAAATTACGGTTATAAAATAGCTTTTATTTTTAAAATTGCATGACTGTTTCATCAACAAAACCGCCTGGTTGTGCTACCGCCAGCTTGATGCAGAACATTTTAAAAATCAACGATATCTAAAAACAAGAAAATTAAACTTTTCAAATAATTATGTATTAAAATTTTATAAATTAAAAAAAAAAAAAAATATTTTTGCATTTTTCTACCGGCTTTAGCCGAAAATTGGCTTAGCCGATTATTGTCGGCGGCTGAATCGGCTTGGCAAAGGTGTCGGCTGGCGGCGGCTAACCGGCTGAAGTCGGCTGGCTTGTATCTCTGGTCCTGGGTTGGATTCCCGGCGGGACCAATATTTTTTAAAAAATTTTTTTTTATTCTATTAATTTTTTTAATATTTATAATTAATTCGTTTTAATTCAATATTTTTTAATTTAAAAATTTTTAAAAATATATCTATATAAAAAAAATGGTCAGAAATTAATTTTTATGTACCTGTAAATATAGTACTGAAACCAATATTGGATTGGAGTGCACCTTTTACACTTATTTAAGAAGTACTTTTATTGTAGAGAATAAGGAGCAATATATCGCATTAACAAAGTGGTGTTTTTATGCCAGTCAACTTTCATATCAAAGAATAGCTCAGCGGTAGAGCGCTAGACTAGCAATCGTGAGGTCGCAAGTTCGATCCCCGGTGGCGGCAATAAAAAAGTACTGAAAAAATGTTGAAGTGGGAGTACTCCTCTCCTATGACAACTAATGTTAAAATCATTAGTGTTTATGTTAAAAAAGAAGTACATCTAGATCATCAATTGTAGTGCTTTTTCTACTGCTTCGGCATCTCTTTTTTTTTTGCTGGGAAGTATTTAAAAATAAAATGTTTGGATTGGTTGATTTTTGAAAAATTTATCAATAATTGATCAATATTGAGCGTGATTCCCTACTTTAGAAAGGAAATGTTAAAGTATTTTTTTTTTTAACTTTTCTAGAGCATGTGGCCACAATCAAATCAGCCCACAAATCAGATGGCATATAGTGCAAATGGTGCCCAACAGCAGCAACAATCTCAACCACAGCAGCAACAACAAGGTGCTTCCCAACAACCCACAACAAGTGTTGCCAGTGTTACTGCCACAGATCCACACAATTACAATAATATCGGCAGTATTTTAACGAATCTCATTGATAACAATCCTAATCCCATGGAATATAATTTCGAATTAATGCAACAACAGCAACAGCAAGGATCTGGAGGCAGTGGTTCAACAACACCTAATAGCTCTCAAAGTCAACCACATACCCCACTAAGTGTCCAACAACAACAACACCATCAACAACAACAGCAGCAACAACATCAACAACCTACAGCTGCTGTATCACCATATGGTTTACAACCAACACCGGGAGCCAGTGGCCTAATTCGTCATGCTGGTGTTTATGGTGCACCCTCATCCATCTATGATCCGCATCCCCATCATCCGGCTCATCATCCATCTAGTTTAGCCGAAATGAATGAACAACAAAAGAATAGTTTTCAGCCTTATCATCCACATGCTGCACTTCAGCCACATGCCCATGCTTTGGGAGGTCATCCACTAGCACCCACGGCTCACCATCCATTAGCAGCTGCATCGCATCTCTTACCACCACCTCCACCACATGCTGGTCATCATGTTTACGATCGTGGTGGTTATCCCGTATTGGGAGCGGATGAAGCTAAAGCCGTACTGCCTCCCATTAGCGATTATATGCATCACATGCAGCAGCAACATGTTCAACAACCCGATTTGTTGTATTATCCAGTGAAAAATGACTGACATTTAAAATAGGTCATGCCACCTGGTGGGGCTGGAAATCAACATCAACAACATACGAGAGGTCAAGTCTATCATCATGGCCTACCGCCACCGCCGTCTAATTCCCATCACCACCATCATCAATACGCAGCACAAGCTACGCATCAATTTCCATATCACCATCCTCATCATCCACTGCAACAACAATATCAAAGAGGAAAGACGGCATTAGCAACCAATCCACATACCACCCATCCTCACCATGTTCATGGCCATACACCACATACACAGTCTGATCTGTTGCATCATTGGTGGCCACCACCATCTAGTGCACCAGTGCCTCCCACTATGCCTACATCACAAACATCATCATCATCCTCAGCATCGGCATCACCATCAACAGCTGCAGCAACTACAAAAACTAAGAGAGGCGATGTTTTATTTTAAATTGTAAGTTTATTTTATTGTCTTTTTTTGTATTTTTAATTAGTTTAACGTGATAGTTTAAGTAAATTGAAATGACGAAAGAAGCAAAAACATCATTGATGAGTTTTGTGAAGTCCGAGAATTTGAAAAGATGCAAAAGATTGTCTATTGATTTCTGGGAAGAAGAAATGTCTGTAATGAAACAACGGATACTATTTTAGAAAAAACAAACTTTTTATTTTTTTTTTCAACTTTATATTTTATTTTAAAAATTTTGAGTTTTATAAGAAGTCATTTTCATTCGTTACCTTGTTTACATCAGCATTTGCTGAAACTGTGCTTCACTGTAAACAATTATTTTAACTCAATTATACAATTTTGAAATATGTTTAAACATTATGAAATTTGGAAATAATTACTAAACAGTTGTGTGATCTAAAAATATTTAAAATTAAATCGAATTTTCTGAAATATTCAAGTGTGATATAAATTCCTTATAAAACGATTTCAATGAAATTTGTCATAAATCTTTTTAATAAGTAATTGATTTTTAGAATATTTTAGACATAATATTTTAGGTTCAATATAGATGGGTACCGTTGCAGCAATTTAAAAGATTTTCAAAAAATGAATGCGAACATCAAGTTAAAAATAAAAATAGAAAGTTAGAAATTTTTTATTACACCCTAATGAATTTTTTAATTAAAAAATGTTCTGAGAATCTGAATATCAATCAATAGGATAATGTCCTTCGTTTCTGAGGGATTGTCTATAGGAAAAAGTCGTTAGATTCCAAGACTAAAGGGATTTCTGTCAGAATTTGTTCTCAGAGTCGGAGGGAGTGGAAAATGTTGTCAGATCAACATTTTTTAGGAAATGTTCTAGGAATCAGACATTTTTCTAGAGAATAATTTCCTTAAAACCTGAGTTGTTTTCTATAACAATGGATGAAACTTGTCAAAATCTGTGGGATTTTCTATAACAAAATGTCCCCAGAATCGGAATGTTTTCGTTAGAAAATATTAGAATCTATGAAAATTTCTATAGTAAAATCTTAAGGATTTGAGGCTTTACTATAGGATATGGTCTTCAGAGTTTATATTTCATAGACATTAAAAACAAAAGCAATTTAACAGGTTTATTAAACTAATTTTCGTAAAAAACCATGTTTTTATGTAGTAGAATCTAAAAAATTTAAGCTTTATAAAGGAACAGGAATTTTCTATAGAAAGAATAGGAATTTTCTATTTATTCCCCCAATATGTGGGCATATATATATATATAGTTGCTAAAAAAGTTTTAAACGTTAAAACCTCAGACTTTAATCTCAATTTTCTTTTCGAAATATATTAGAGATGTGCACGTGAGCAAAATTTGGAGTGATTCACGTGAAACTTTAATTTACTCAAGTGATAGTGAGTGTGTGTGAGTAAATAAAAAAGCTTCATAAGTGAGTGTGCTTAAGTCAAATTTCTAAGTGAGTGAGTGTGTGTGAGTCGAGTTTTGACGAACATTTTTTTTTAACTTTTCATTTATATTTCCATTAATTTTTTCGGCGATTTTATGTTTTTGGGGGTTTTAACTACAAAATCGAAACAATTTCAAGTTTAGCTTTCACAATTTTCCTTAATTTTTGTATAATATTTTTTGTGGTAAGTTTTTATTACGTGAATTTACATGTGATCACGCTTGATTGTGAGTGAAAACTGAATTTCCTCAAGTGAGCGTGGGTGAGTGTGAGTAGAGGTGCTATTTTTCTCTCGTGAGTGAGTGTGAGTGAAAATTCACACACGCGCAGGGCTGCCAGAATTGCCGATTTTTCGGCATTTTGCCGATTTTTTATTAAAAAATATGCAAAATGCCGATTTGCCGATTTTTGGTCGAAAATGCCAATTTTTTTAAAACTCAAAAACCCGAAATTTAAATTTTTGGTGATTTACAATGCATTAATAAATAAGAAAATAATTCTACCTTTGACATTTCGAAAGTTTATGTAAATTCATGTTTGTTATCGTTAGCTGAAAAAGAATGTTAAGAAAATATCTTTGCGGTCAACAAATTTTCAGCAAAATGGCATCGATTTGTTAATGCTTATTTTTTTCATATTTTGCTGCAAATGCATGTTTTTAAAATATTTTGTTGCATATTGTGGTATAAATACATATTTTTTGCATTATTTGCTAAAAACGAATATTTTTAGCATACTTTTTGGTATTTACTTTAAAACTGTGTTTTTGCCTATACACTGTACAAAAAAATTTATTTTTAAAATTTCTAAATATGTTAGGATTTGCACTTTAGGTAGAGCAATATTCTATTCTGATTTCTAATATTTAAAAAAAATTTTTTGATCCTGAATACAAAATATCAAACATAAATCAATTTCTGACGATGATTAATGGCAATTTTCTATGTTTAAACTACTTTTAACAACAAATATGTAATACTAAAACTGAATTGAAATTATCAAAAACGTTGGAAAAATCAATAATAAATGCATATTTTTAAAATTTTAAATGCATATTTTTAAAATTTCAAGTGCATATTTTTCGATTTTAATCATACATACATCTTATGTACATAAAACACGATTATAAATATATTAACGATTAGTAATAATAGGATTTTTTCTTAATCACTGGATTTATTTTTTTAGATTTATTTTATTTTGTTAGAAAATTCACATTTTGTTTTTTAATTTTCTAAATTTAATATTTTTATCCAAATTCTACACTTATTCGCTAAGATAATGTGAAAGAAAAAATTTTAATTTTTCGAAAACGCAATTTCTGGAATTAAATTAAGTTAAATCCAAAACGGATTTATTTTATTTATAAATCTATTTTCGACTTAGTTTAATTCAATCCCTGTGTTCACATTTTTACAAAACTTAATGATTTTTTTCACATTATATTAGCGAATAAGTATTAGATTTTGATAAATATATTCAATTTTGAAAATTGAAAAACAAAATGTGAATATTTAAACAAAATAAAATAAATCCAATGATTAAAAAAAGGGCCAATATTTGCATAATATTTCAAGGTGTACGGGTACCTTAACCCTTTGACACGGGAATTTTAATCGCTAGGAATTTGTCGACCAAACTTCGTGGAAATGTAGATCTATGCCCAAGAAATATTGTTTATTACTTTTATGGCTTTGCAGCGCCCACTAGCGGAGATATTTGGAATTAAAGTTCAAACATTAACATGCTGCCGACTGCGAGCGGGTTAAATTTTTTTTTAAAAAATAATTTTTTATTTTTCCTATTACTAATCTCTACATAAAACCTTTTGAATTTTTGAATTTTATTCATCACACAATTTTTAAGACTAAACTTTAGCCTTTTTTGAACTTTTAAATTTTAACATATTCTCAGCAGCGTTGATGATCACAAGACAAAACGCACTCTACTGCTCTCACGTTGTTTTGAAATTTCACAGCCTACATAAAATTTTAATAATAACAAAATAACGAACCGATAACAGTAAATGAATAGTGCTTTGGTTAAAATTCAAATCCGAGACGAGTGTACGCCACTCTCCAAAGGGTTAAGTTCGGAGAAGAACTATTTTTAAAAGCTGTAAAATTAATTTATGTACATAGTATTGGTCAGATAATATCTGAATATGTATCATAAAAATATTCATAAAATTACAACTAACATTTTCTAATTATCATTTCATTTATCTCTTAAGCCTTTATTTTTATTTAATTGTTAAACTTAAAACATATTATTTTACACGAAATGTTTTTTCACATATTTTTTTATGTAAATGAATGAGTATTTTTGAAAGTGCCGATTTTTTAAAATCAAAGTGCCGAAAATGCCGATTTTTTTTGGGAAAAAGTGACGATTTTTCATCAAAATCATCTGGCAGCCTTGCTCACGTGCCCATCTCTAATTTATATGCATTTCCAATTACGAATGTATTTTATTAAGATTGGGTGACTTTAAATTTTGATTGAACCGCGATTTTTACAAAATATAATCTAAATTTATTATGTTTGTATCGGGTTAACAAATTTTGTGTAATAAATTTACCGTTCGGAAATTTTTTAAACTGAGTATTCTTTATTCTATTTAGCAATAATTATTCGTAGTTTTATTTTGTTTTCAACAAAAATTTGTGCCAATTCTATAAAGCAGAATTGCTTAAAAATAGAGGTAAAATTCTCGAAATTTATTGAAACCAGGCTCTACTGAAGTCGCTCCACTAATGTTAACTATCACCGCCCTACGGGGAATTTTAACAAAATGTCACCGAACTGGCCCCTTTATATGAAATAGACTGGTCACTTTTACATGGCGTTGTCATAGGAGGGGGAAATTGACCCCTTATGACATGTCACACTTGACCCCTTGTGTCAATTTCCCCATCCTGGTCACTTTTACATGGCGTTGTCATAGGAGGGGGAAATTGACCCCTTATGACATGTCCAACTTGACCCCTTATGACATGTTCAACTTGACCCCTTGTGTCAATTTCCCCCTCCTATGACAACGCCATGTAAAAGTGACCAGACCGTAGGGCTTCTATTAAAAAATACTTGAAATGTCGGACAGAGCCACTTAATAACAGAGAATGATATGCATGCATACTCTTGGGATTCTATGCTCGTTGGTGAAACCACCACCCCTCGAAAATCTGATCTGAACCGAAGATTTTATCCCTAATTTTGGGCTAAATCCCCTTATCTGGCAACACCGTACCTCGGAATTTTTTTAAACTATAAAAGTTGTTTCATCTCAACTTGCTTTTTTCGTCTTCAAAATGGAGTCTGATTTACAGTTTTTTATTTGTATCAAAAACTCTGGTAGGATACATCGATGCCAACTTAGCGCTAAATTTAGCGTGTTTTCACCACTCGAATTTTTTTCTGTTAGCGCTTTTTATAAAACTTTTCGTCTTTTCCGTAACACATTTTGATAGAATTTTAACTAATTTGATAATTTTTAAGCAAAAATATACTAGCATACCTTTTCATATATTTTTTTTTTTTTCAAATTTACATTAAAATTTATCTAAAATTGTTCTTAACCTAGCGTCTTCAAATGCAATAAAAAAATGCCATAAAATTTACTAATTACACACAAAGCAAAAACAAAATTATTTTATTGCTTTATTGTTGTTGCTTTGTGTGTTATTTTCAAATTTCTTTGCAAATTTCATGCATTTGTAGACACTAGGTGAGAGAAAACTGCTAGAGATAGAACAAAACGCAACCTCAAATTCACAATATAGCTATTTCAGGGATGATAAATGGGATTTTCAAAATAGTACAAACTTGCTTAAAAAAATAGTACTTTTTCGACCTCCATAGTACCCAAAAATATGTTTTGTATTCTACACCACTCCTTGGGTGTATTGAGTTGGTGCTTATGATGTCGGTTCGTCTGTCCGTACAAAATGAACGATCGATCCCTATAATCAAACTACAGGTCGCATCTTAAAAGATAATTTGACGAAATTTGGTACATACGTTTCTACTGCATCGACAACTAACGCTATTGAGAATGCTTAGAATCGGTCTATGTTTTGACTTAGTAATCATCAAGAGGTCCTATCTGATATTTAATGTATTGGTATTTAATGGCATAACCCAATCAAAGCAATTTTATTTGATTTCTTTCACCAGACTTATTTAATTTTATTCGTTAGTGAGGTATTGATCATTCCGGCCAAAGAGGCTCAAATTTGGCTTAGTTCCTCCCGGCTCTTTTTTACAGCGTTTTATAAAACCCAAAAAAATCAAGATAATTGTTTTGGCTTTATCTCGCTAACTGCCGAGCCGATATTTACAACTCGGAAACTAGAATATTAGACGTAATAGATAGCATAAGCCCGGAAATACGATCCCTTCCACTATCGGAAAAATCGATATTTGAACTTGTTAAATGCGTTTCTATAGAATTATTTGGTATGGAATATAATAACTTTGTGCTGACGTTTGATTCAGATTTTTGTTTGAATGAAGTCCCTGAAAGACGTATTCAATTTCGTTGGAAGGTTAAAATTATTTTAAAGGGATTTAATCAATTCAGCTTATTTGATTTATTCAACAATTTAATTAAGTACCACCTCAATTAACATAACCCTCGATGAACGCAACTTCTTGGTTATCACAACAATTTAAAGTTGCGATTATTAAGGATCTTTTTAAATCAAAAATACTAAGTTTTCGAAAGATTTTAATTCACATTAAAATAAAAAAAAATTAAACATGAAAATTTGTAAATAGTACTAAATGAGTCATAGGAGTACCATGGTACTTTTGAGGTTCTAATAGTACCATAAAAAGTGCTATAGTACTAACTTTATCATCCCTGAGCTATTTAGAGGTGTTTTTTGCTCTATCTCTCGCGAGTAAATGTGCTTTAAAAGAAATTTTTGCTTTAAATTTGAATTTAAAAAATCAACAAATTTTTTAATCTCGGACATTTTCGAGGCAATAAAAATGCGAAATTATGTTCTAATTTAACAAAATAGTGCTTATTTTTATAAAATTTATCATCTACCTTCAAAAAAGTTGGGAATGCTGTTAGGGTATTAGAAAATTGGAAAATGTTCAACTTAACATATAGGTCATTCACATGAACGAGATAACTAAATCTGTTCATTTTTGTTCTTTATCTATTACCACATAAGGTAATTACATCATGGTAATTGAATAAAGAATCAAAAACGAGGAGATCAGTAATCTTCTTCATGGGAATGGCCTACCTAGCGGTCATTTTGACTACACTAATGTAAAGTTAAATTTTAATTTGATAATACATATTTGCATTTTAAAAAATTATTATATTTACAATATTCTGAAACATTTTTACTTACTTTACCCATAAATTTCACTCAAATCGTTTTATTACTTTTAAAATCTTATATTTATTACCACTTTTTTCTTTCTACAAATCATACGACAACAATAATCTTTTAAAACTAAAAAAATATCCTTCATTTGAAAAAAAAAAAAAAAATACAGATTTAAGCAAAATATGTTTTATAAATACTATATACATATTTCATAAAAATTACACGTATTAAGGAAATTCTATGTAGCAATAATAAAAAATTGGAAAAATATTAACATAATTGAATTGAATTAAATTAAAAATTCATTAAAAAAATACTACTACGTACTATACTACTTCTATTATGACGCATATTGCTTTAGATGTATAAGTAAAACACAAAAAATATATTATTAAACATAAAATTATTAAAATTAAATTAAACTAAGTATATGTATTATGCAAAAAATAAAAAATTATTTTATAATTTTTTGTTTCATGTAATGCTTTCATAGTTATGTTCAAAGAATAATTATATTATTTTATTTATAAAAGAAGGCAAAACAAAAGCATAAAAAATAGTAATGACTCGATGAATAATTTGTTAATAATTTGTTTCATTAAAAAAAAAAAACAAAAAACTTAAAAATAAATAATAATGAACAAAGTTTTTGTAGATTTTAATGCTTTATATTTTCTATAAAATAATAAATCACACACATTAAGCCAGTTTTTACACAGTTTTTATTTAATTAAATTTTAATCATTATACTTCAAGTAAATCATCCACAAAAAAAAAAAAAAAATTAAAAAAAAATCATCCCTTTTAAAATAAGCAATAATTAGTAGGTCTTTAAAAAATAATGTATAAAAAATATTGTATTTTATTATGTTTTACAACAAAAACTTATATATAAATAATCATTTCTATTAACAAAAAAAAAATTATTTTTTAAAATTTCTCTTAAAGAACAAATTGTATAAAAAAAATTAATCTGTTTTAAACACACACATGAAAAACAAAATTATTTAAGTACAAGTTGCTAAAACTAATCTCTCTCTCTCTCTTCCTTTATCCCCCTTCCCTTTAATCCCAAACGACCCCACTTTGTTCTAATTTAGTTTAAAACAAAAAAAATCTTTCCCCCTCCTTCTAAATGTATACTCGTATTCAGTAAAAAATTGTATCTGTTTTTTGTTTACATATTTTTTGTGAATTTTTTTATAGATTGTTTTTTATTATTTAAGATTTTTTTTAATTTATAAAAATATTTTACCGATTTTAAATTTAAAAATAATAATGGATTACAAAAAAAAAATGAAACGTTAAACTTATAAACCAATAAAATATTATATCTTAATATATAAAATAATGGATATAAAACATTTTAAGAAAAAAAATAAAATTATGCCCTAAAATTGTAATTTAAAAACATAAAAAAAACGTTTGTATATTAAATAAAAAAGAAAAATTATAAAAAAATAATAAAAAAACAATGGTGTGTTATTTGATCAGTTAAATTTAAGCTGCCGATGTAGAACTTAAAGAAGAATTTTTTGCGAAAAATCACTCCCCCTGTTTATGTAAGGCGTAGACGTTTTTAGGCGTTTTTCCAGTAAAGTCGTCATAAGAAATATTTTTGCAATATTTAACAGTCAAGTAAGACTTATTTTTTACTAATTGTATTAGATTCACTAGGAAAATTTGACTTTTTGTTAATTTCGATTTTGAAAATTAGATTTGTATGGAGGCGTATTTACTAAATACGCCAACTCCTTACATAATCAGGGGGTATATTCCTTAAAGCCCTGCCATTTCGTAAAAAAAATGATATTTTAATTATTCAAAACTAAAGTAAGAAAAACTAAAAACTTGGCTAAGTGTTACTAGTTTTTGCATAATGTTTGCAACAATACCTTATTAGTTGAAATGCAGAAATTACGAAGTATTGTAAACTAAAGACCAAGCTAAAATCTTTGATAATGAAATTTCGAAGGCAACATCACATTAGAATATTTGATAACACTGCAAATAATACAGTTTGTCGGTAGAATCTACTGAATATGACAGTTAAAACAAAGGTGAATGCAGTTAAAAATGCGATAAAGTTATTAAACTTTAAAATAACTAAAATTTTTGTTATTTTTAACTGTTGAAAAACAACTAAAAAATGCATTAAAAATAACTACCTATGTCTTAAAATTAACTGATAAATTTTTACTACAAACATTTCAAAACAACTGACAAAATCTGTAAAAACTACTGCTTTTTACAGTCAATTCTTTTTGTTTATAAAAGTATATTTTAATAAAAAAAAATATTTTTTTCTTTCGATTACAAAAATATGTGTTATTACTTCAGCCTATTTAAAATTCGAAGTAAAAATTCCAAACCGTTTTCCAGTTATTATACTTTTATGCATTGGAGATACAATAAAAGTTTCTGATTTTTATTTGCAAACTGGAAATATATCAATAATAACAAATATAAACTAAACCAGAATTGTTAAAAGTCAACGAAATTTTTTATTTTTTAAATAAAAATACTGTTTTGGTAGTTGATTATTATGATATTAAAAATAACTGATTTAAACAACTGTTACGAAATTACAGTACTTTTCGTTAGTTGTTTTCTTATATAACCATCATAAAAGTTGTTTTGCTTTTTTCTATAGAATAACAACTGTAATTACTGTTAAAAACAACAACTACTGATTACTACACAAACAACTGTCATGTAGTAACTGTTAAACTTTTTGAGTGTATATGCCAATGGCTTATGGAGTGCCTTCATGAAGGTTAAGTCTAATTCTTTAGGAGCTGGTGGTTTTCCCCCTTAAATTAGTATTTCCATTTATTTTGGAGCCGCTTTTGCCCTTTCGGTTAATCGATTCCTCGATTAATCGCCTCTATTTCGGTTAATGTCGTAACAAATAATTTAGAACTCAAATAATTATTCGACCCGAATAATCGGTTAAAATAGGTCGATTAACCGGTTAAATTTTTAATACGTAATTTTTAGCTTTATTTTTGCCCAAAACTTCATAATTGTCTTAACTTTGGCTAAAAAATTATAAGAAACGCTTAAAAAAACAAATACTAACTAAAATACGATCAAATTGTTTTGAAATCGATTGAAGGAGAAACCTTTAGATACAATTTTTTGAGCAACTCCAAGCAAGTCGACATTGAACCAGCGAGACACGTCATGGGTTTAAAGATACTCTTAAAACGGATTTGTTTTACACTCGCAATTAATTTTTAATAAAATTTTTTTGAATTTTTTAAACAAAATAATAAAGTTTCTATTTGTAAAAAAATGCTTTAACGTTGTGCTGGCTGGAGCAGGCTTTAGGAAATGCAATAGACAATTTTTCAATTCTTTTAAAATGTAAAATTAATTTTCTAAAGTGAGAGCAGTTGTTCAGCCTCTAGTCGATGAATTTATTTATATTTATTTTAACAAAAACAGTGCGAATTAATTTTTAAAATTTTATTGTTGCAAACATATAATTTTGAAAAGCTGCAAAACTGCTCCCACTTCCGAAAATCTGTGATAAAGTTCGAACAAGCAAATCTGCTTAAGATTTGACATCTGCACACTGAGGGAATTGTCTACATGCTTTTTATAAATTTTTATATTGATTCAATGAAATTTTGCTTAAATTCGTCCATTGAAACACGGAGAAGATTGGAAGATAAACAAAAATTTTAAAACAGAATGTTTGTATGTGTTTGTGTTGATCACTTCTGAGTAAAAACAATAACCGAAAGCTGAATAGGAAAGAAAATATCGAATTAGTTACATTGCATTCAAGGCCTTACTTGGGTGACGGGTTGTTGAAAAAAATATCATATAGAGACAATCTGAGAATAAAAACATATAAATAATTAATAAAATTTAATGGAAAACCACTGACGACGCCTGTCAATACAAAAAAAAAAAAAAAATACAGAAACTAGATCTAGTCTGATCTGAAAATTATAATGTGTTCATAATTTTTAGAGAAAAAGGTTTATTCTTTTTCTTAACCTCAAATCTATTAATTAAAATTAGTGTTTCCAATTCGGTTAATCGATTAACCGATTCCTCGATTAATCGCTTCTATTTCGGTTAATGTCGAAACAAATAATTTAAAACTCAAATAATTATTCGATCCGAATAATCGGTTAAAACAGGTCGATTAACCGGTTACAATTTTAATATGGAATTTTTCTCTTATTTTTTTCCCAAAACTTCATAATTTTCTTAACTTTGGCTAAAAAATTACAAGAAAAGCTTAGAATAAACATAAAATTACTAAAATACCACCAAATTCTTTTAAAATTGAGTGAAAGACGTCGTTAAGCCTTTAGATACCTTTTTTAAGCAAAATAAAGGTATTTCTAAAATCGAAGTACTCTATAAGCTTTAATCAATACAGTAGGCGATTTTTGATTCTGTTCTTTTAAAAGTTAAAGCTAATGTAAATTCTATTTCCATGTCCTTCAAGGCAAGGTTGCGTTTTTTCAAATATGTGTCCTACAACTGTCAACTGATATCTTAATTCTGTAGAAACTCTACCTTTTCTCACATCTCCAAAGAAAGTATAATCGATTCAAAACCACATCAATTCTTAAACATGTCCAACTACACTATTTTCAGTTTTATTTCAAAATTGTTTAAAAATGTATTAAAATTATCCAAATATATTTTAAAATTGTTTAAAAAAATTCCAAAATTATCCAGAAATTTTTTAAATTCTTCCAAAAATGTTTTAAAATTGTCCAAAATCACTCAAAATTGTTCAAAAATGTTTTAGAATTATCCAAAAATCTGTCTGAAAAATTAAAATTGTCTAAAAAACTTTGATATTTGTCCAATTGCATTTCAAAATTGTCCAAAATGTATTTTGAAATTTTCAAAATGTATTTCAAAATTAAAAATATATTTTAATATATTTTATTTGTATTTAAGAAAATTATATTTGTATTTTAAAATTGTTAAAATACATTTCAAAATTATTCACTTGCATTTAAAAATTTTAAATCTGTATTTCAGAATTGTAAAATTGCATTCAAAATAATTCCACTTGTATTTCAAAATTTTCCAAATGTATTTCAGAAATTTCCAAATATATTTAAAAAGACTCTATTTGTATTCTAAAATTTTCCAAATGTAATTAATAAAATTCCAATTGCATTTCAAATTTTTCCAAATGTATTTCAGAAATTAATACATTTATTTTAAAAGCATTTTTACAAACATATATGTTTTCTCTTTCATAATGAAAATTTTATAGGAATTATGAGACTTAAGAGAAAGAGAAAGCATGTATGTTTGAAAAAATGCTTTTAAAATAAAAATAAAAATTTCTGAAATACATTTGGAAAAATTTTAAATTTTATTAACTACATAAATACAGAAGGGAATGTTAGCTCAAACTTTGGATAATTTTGTTTATTGTCAATGGCTCTTAACTCTACTATTCAGAAAATTTTTTTGCAAATTTTTGTAGAGAAAATGGTATTTTCATTTAACTAATATTTTACTCAAATGGAACTAATTTTTTTTTATTTCTTCAGGGGAGGAGGAAGAACTCTGGATAATAATTTTTTTAAATATAATATTAGCTGTGTTTGTGCGGCATTCTTATCAAAGCTATCTGGAATAATTTTGACAGTAGAAAGCCGGAATACGTTGAAAAACTGTCAAAATCGTTTTATATAACTTTGATAGGCAGTCACACAAACATAGCTATTATATTTATTGTAGTATTGATTAAATATGCATTCCAAAAAATTTTGTATCCAAAATTTTACAGATTAAAAAAAAAATCGTAAGAAGTAAAAAATCTACCTTGAGTTAAGCCCAAATTAGTTTGGAAGTATCGTAAAAAAAGTAACGTATCATTCACATAATGAATAAAAAGAGTATAAAAAATAAAAATATTGTATTTTTTATCTTTTTCTTGTGCATAGAATTAAATGTCAAGTAATAAAATAGAAAATTTCTATTTTCAACAGAACTTTTTTACGATTTTACTTGACAACAGTTTCAATGCACAGAAAAAAGATAAAAATATATTTCTATATTATTTTAGCACATTGAATTGATTACAGATACGTTTTTTTACTTTACGATTAGACTAATGAAGCCTTTATGCTATTTTTAACTTACTAATATTTAGAAAAAAATCTCCTAGTTTCAGCAGTTTTTTTTGCCATTTTTAACTAATTTTTAATAGCTACAGCTATATTTTACATAAATTTTTCTATTAGTATAAGAAATGTTTCAATTTAGATAATCTCAGATTCCGAAACTTTTCAACCTTAAGGTACATTTACATTTAAAACTGCTAGGGATGGAGCAAAAACACTCCAAAATAGCTAAACTCATTCAAAATAGAGTTAATTAGAGGTGATTTTTGTTTTATCTCTAGCATCTTCTCTCTAGTGTAGATGTGCTTTTTTAATTTGAAAAATTTTTTAAATACATCGCGTTCATGTGTCATGTTGATATATAACAAAAACAGGAAGCTGTTAGTGTTTTTGTTGGTAAAAAGTTAAGGAAATACATTAATTTTGTTTTAAACGATTAATCGATTAATCGCCAATTTTCTCGAATAACCGACCCGAATAACCGGTTAATCAGTTTTAGTGATTTTTCGAATAATGCAATAACCGGTTAACCGCCTATGTCGAATAATTGGAAACAGTAATTAAAATTGATAAAATTGCATATTAATTTAGGGTGACCATTCGTACTGATTTTTGGTCACGTGTACTGATGAAAAAGTCGTGTACTGATTTTTTAAAATTTGTACTGATTGTACTGATTTTTGGCATTTAAAAAATATTAATTTTTTTTTAGTAAAAAAAAGCCAAAATACAAGTACAATGTAAAAAAAATTTTATAGGATAAATTTTTATGAATGTGAGCGGTTTTCTCTACCAGAAAGCATTCAAAATGATTTGCCTATAGGTAAATTTCTTAATCTAATATGTAGTTTCATACATAGAGAAGATTCGTGGTGACAACCGAATCCATTAATTGGTTACATTGCGATAATGGAAAATCATTTGATACAACAGTTATTTGACTGTGATAAAAATATTTTAATTATCCGGTTGTCAGCTACTGTCAGAATAATTCTGTTTTCTGAGTGTTGGAAACGACCTCAAAAGCTGAAGACTTTTTCGTACAAAAATCCTTAAAATCTGAAGATATACATATATCGTATGTGGGTATTTCTATGGAAAAATTTTCGAATCATTTCTAAAAATTTTTCGTGTTTTTGTAGAAAAACGTAGCCAAAACGTGAAGGTTTTCTATTTCAGAAATCATGCAGAAATTAGCAGAGAGAAAAAAGATTTGTTCTGACAACTAAATTTGTAGCCAATCAATTGGTTAGTTTGTATCTACAGAAAATTAGTTTAGACAATGCAATTTGATCGTGACGACAGAAATTCGTTGGCCTGAATAAAAATTCAGAAGAATTAACGTTCATACTATCCTGGTGTCATATTTGACTCCATTCGTAGCATAGCTATATTTCATCGATCTGTTACAAAAAAAACTAGAAAAGGAATGGGAACAGATCATTGAAATTTCTAAATAATGGGTCCGTTTCCTGTACTTAAAAAACTGGATTTTTTACAAGTTTTAAAATTTCCGAATTCGAACAATATTTTTCGAATCCGATTACGTAATAACCCCACTGTTATATAACGCCAAAAATAAAAAAAATCCATTCATAATAATAAAAAACGACTTACATTTTCAAACACAGGGTGATCCGATTCTTTGAACTGCATTTGTGAAAAATAAATATAGTTTAAATTAAATTTAAACAAAAATTTTATTTGTGTAATTAAAAAATGACAAAAATAATATAAACAATGAAGGACGAATATTAAAACTACAGGATATTAATAAAACACAATAAAGGAATTCACAGTTTAAGTGCTAACATGCTATCGTTGTAAAATAACATGATTTTTAAAGTTTGATCCATAGAAAATTGTAAAATTTACGATAAGTGCTAATTTTTTTACTTAAAGTGGTACCAACTGTGATTTCGTCAATAATAAAAAAAATAATCCAATCCATTTTTGAAGTACTTAACTGCCAACACCACCTAACAAATTAACTATGCGATTCTTATAGCGCTTGGAAATGTCCTGTTCTATTTGTGATTGCAATTTATTAGTTTGGGCCACTAACTCCTCGAGAACCGGCATTAAATCCAGACGTTGCTTCTTCAATTCGGCAGCACGAGTTTTTAAAAATTGTTTTGAACTGCGTATTTTTTCCACAGCTTTTAACATTTGTTTCAATTTCGCAGCCAATAAATCGGCATATTTGGGAGAATGTTTTAATTGGAATAGATGACGTGTAAGTTCACTGCTGATTTCTTTGAGTATATTTTCAACATTATAAAGCATTTTACCTATAGATTCCTCATCATGGGTAGAAATAGATTCCATTAATGAAAACATAATATTGCTAGAGGCGGAATTAATCTGCCGTAATTCATAAAGACGCATGCGTAAAAAAGCTTCCAGTTCGTAAAGCTCATCGGTAAATCGTTCACGGTAATTAGGAGAATCAAGTACAGTATAAGCTTGATCGCCCCTGGCAACACCACCATCCATACCGGCACCCTCTACGACAATACCGTATTCTTCGATCGGTATATCAAAATTGATTTCAACTCCACCTTCAGCTGCAGTACTTTCAATACCCCAATCAATATCACCACCAGCATCACCAAAATCGATACCACCTGCGGCATCAATATTTAATTCTCCAAAACCTATCATTTCCGCAGAAATAGTAGAACAGGCACCACCATTATCATCACCAAAATCAATTTCATTATCTTCTGAAGTCTTTGACACATTCTCATCACTTAAATTCAATTTGATGGCCGGTTCTTCTATCGATAAAGGAGCCTCTTTGTGTATATATTGATAAACCGTAGTATTACCATGTTCTATAAGATGACGAGTTATAGGTAAACATTGCTGCTTATTTTGCCCTGTCGTGGTAGCATATAAATCTAAAGCATCTTCCAAAGAACCAATATTCTTTATGGATTGCCCATATAATTGTGGCAAATGTGATAGAACTTGAATAAATTCTTCCCGGAGATTTTCACCCTTAACACCAAGTTGTTGCAATAAAGCAGCATGTTCTGCCAAAAGTTGAGCTTCTGGTTTATTAAGATCTTGGCTGCGTTTTAATGATTCATCACTTAGCTGTTCAAATTTGTTCATTTGTTTGCGAACATTGGGAACTTCATAGTTGACATTGCGTACATAGATTTGAGCAGTTTCCGCTAAATATACATTATCTTTCTCATAAAGACGCAAGATTTCTTGCCAATCCTTCATACGTTGACTGCCATAACTGCCGAATATGCTTTTGGTATCTTTTTCAGTTTGTTTTAAGATCTCCACTATTTCCTTGCAATGATAGTAGTTAATATCTGGAAAAAGTAGAAACATTTATAAAAATTTCAAATAATTTTCTTCAAAACTCACTTGATCCTTTAAGCAACTTAATTAGCTCATCATTCGATGGCATATCCTGTAAAGCATTTGAAATTTTCGAATGTATATCCTTTAAAGCAGTTTGTATATTTTTGGGTACAATACGCCTGCTTATCAGCCAGTCTTGTAGTTTAAGGGTATGTATATCAATGGGTATGTCAGCTTCCTGATTTTAAGGAATTATAAATTGGCGATAGTATTTGAATAGTTCATTAAAATTTTCAACTTACATTCATTTTTAGACAATTTCTTGTCCACGCAAACAAAAGTAAAAATACAAGTCGCAGAATTTCAGCAATTCAGCGCTAATAATTAGTTGTCAAATAAAGTTCTCAGTTTGTAGTGAATGATAGGATTGCCTCAAGTGCGCCAATCAGATTTCAAACAAAAATCGTTGTGTTAGCGAACACAACGATTTTTGTAGGTTTTCTTTTTAACGCTTTTCATCAGAGTTCTACACATTTTACTGTCATTTTGGTGGCGCTCTTCTCTATTTGACAACAATAACAACAGAAATTGCGTTCGGTTTTTTTTTTGTAAGTGCTGCAAAGAAAATTTTGTGAAAAAGAAAAATTAATTAAAGATTTTATATTTTTTGTAGCCATCGGCTACTTGTATGGTGGAAGATACTACGATAGGTGTTGATGACGACATCTCTATTATTTACCAATTTTAACATGTAGTGAAAAACCATTTAAATAAATTGATAAATTACAATAAACTATTATATTGGATAACTCTATTATAAAGTATAAACTATACTATGGACCTGGAAGATGAAGAGTTTCTTCATTTCAAACTAAGAACCAAAGGCAAGAGCCGTAAGTAAATGTTATAATAAAGCCAACAGCTCCATCTTTACAAATTATATTTTTAGAAAATTATCTACTGACATCGGACGTTTTGGAACTAAAATTCCGGAAGCGACGTCAAGGTAAGTGTTTTGGCGCAGCTTTAGAATTTATAGATAATGCTGATAACCGGCCGAATGTGGAAGGAGCAGAGCCAAAATGTCATACATATATTAGCAATGATGTTTGGTTTCATTTAGCCAATTATATTGCTCCGGAAGATGTTCAACGGTTTGCCTTAATATGTAGTCAGAGTGCCAACACTGTGAATTCTTGTCGATTTTGGTTACAACTGTATAGGCGATATTGTCATCATTCCACTAGTAATTCTAGAAAATGGATATTAGAGCTGCCATCAAATTTGCAAATGGAACATATGACTGGCTGTGATAAAAACACGTTAAGACAACGCGTAATACAATCGCTATTTTATTGTTATACACCCTTTAAGGACCAACTAACACAAAATTATCAATTGGAAACATTAGTGGGGCGAACATGTTTATCATCGTGGCATAAACAAGTACAATGTATTTGGATAATGTGTTATAAATTTAAAATGAATTTTCCCTTAACAATGGCTCATAATCACAAAACTTGCACAAAATTGGAAACGGATAATAGTCACACTAATGAAAATGAGGTAGTTAATGATTGGGAAACATTGGCAGAGGAAGGTAATAATAATGTTATTAATTCTAATGCTGCTCATACCACCATCGCTACTACTAATGACCTTGACGGCGTTAGTCTATTGGTCATATGTTGTGATCGCTTTATACCATTTCCTACTGATATCGTTTATAATTATGCCACCTGTCCATTTCGTTTAGCTGCCACACGCGAATTGCTGTCTACTGATATGAGATCTATAAATTTGGAATTAGATTTTATCTCCTCGACTAGAGATCAAACCATAACGGTTACATATACCAAAATACAAAAATACAAAGTTGTACCTTGGTGGCATCCCGATTTTAGAATATTAAATAAATGTGAATAGTTGATCAGCCCAATTTTATTAATTTTAAATTGAATGATTAATACTGGAATAAATATATGTCATTTAAGACTAAAACGAATATAAATAGTGGAAAAAATTAAAAAAGCCTAGCTTTTTTATTTTTGAGTTCAGAGTGAAAATAGCAAAAATTTAAGATTACCCATATTTTACATCAATATCGAATTTTATGGACTTTGTTTGTTTTAGGTTTTTATTGACAGACCGATACAAATTTGTGACTTAATTTGTGCCAAAATGCCTGCATAGTTTTTTATATGCAATTTATAGAAAATCTGAAAAACTCTGTGAATAATTTATTACACTCTTTCTGCAAGAATTTAGGGTTATTGATTAGGGCCTACCAAACCAAATGAGAAAGGGGTTATAAATATATCCTCCCTTCAGAAAAAAACATCCACTTCTTCAAACATGACTTCTCTGCATTCCAAAAATAGAAAATAAAACAAAACGCAAATGCATAGTTTTCTGCGTAAAAATTGTTAAATTTACACAACAATATCGGACTAATGCTATGACATTCCAAATTCATTGATGGAAATGACAAATTTTTAACTACTACTTAACCCTGAAATGCATGCTCTCTTCGATTTTAACCATTTTTTTTTATATATGATTTCTAAAGGCGTGTACAGTTCAAGAAAAATACCAAAAAAAATTTATTTTTAAAAAAAGGTGATTTTTATTGAAAAATATGTTTTTTTGGAAAATAGCTAAATCGTGATTATTTTAACGTGTACGAAAAAAAAAATCTATAAACTATAATTTATACATTATCGCCAAAATGAATTTTATTGCGAGAATACCACTTTAAATATTTAAACAAATATTTTTGAATATTACACTTTTTGTAAAAAACACGCGTGTTTTGGATTTTTCACAAATATACAGAGCAAAACCAATATTTTTACTCTAACTGTTTAAAAATTCTGCGCAAAAATGCAGTTTTGTGCATCAAGTGTTTTTTTTATTAAAAAACCGGTATGTTGCCAAATGGCTACACCATGCATTTAAGGGTTAAAAAATCAACTACAAAAAAAGACATCATATTTTGACGTTTAATCAATAAATTTCTATTTCAAAATATACAGTTTATTTCCAAATAGAAGATGGAAGGTTCGATACTTAGTGGGACCAATATTTTTTATTTTTAATTACTCGTATTGTAATTTGTTGCGGTGGGTCTTATATTGTAGGTTTAACTTAACTATAAACAAAAGAAAATGTCAAAAAATGTATACAAAACAACAACCGTTAATGTTTAATATTTTTTTAATTTAAAACTTTTTAAAAATATATAAAATAAAAATGATGAAAAATTACTTTTTACGCACACAGAAAAAAATAATTCATACATGGAATGAATTTGTTCATAATATGTATGAATCCAACATTATATTTTTTCCCCAAAACTTTTTCATACGGTGTATGAACTTGTTCATACATATTATCAAAAAATTCATGATGGATTTTTTTATTTTATGCGATTTTTCTTCTTACGCTAAATAAAATAAATGGTAGAATTGAAGAATTCGTGGAGTTTTCGTGGTTTGAATTTCTAAAATGGCATGTTTATTTAAATAAAATTATAATAAAAGAACACTACAAAAATTCACAATATGTAATACAAAATATCCTGCATAATTTATACCATCATACCATTGTTGGATTTATTTTCCAAATTTGACTGTTTCTTCAGCAGCAAACAAATAATTTCTTTCTTCAGAAAATCAATGAACATTTTTGGCTATCTAAAAAGATATTCGAAGAAATATATTTTAAATAGAAAATTTCTTTACACATATTGCTCATACATACCATATTTATCCGCTTTTTTAAAAACTTGGCGAATTCCTCCCTAATTTTCGTTTATTTATTATTTTTTTCTGAGAAACAAAATACATGGAAATAAAATTTGTTGACGTACTTTTTTATTTCAAACTAACTTGTTATTTTGAATATTTTGAAAATTTCATATTTATAAAATTGTTCATAAACTGTACAAATTTGTTCATACATAATATGAATTAAAAGTAATGAACGCAATTCATTCTATTTGTGAAAAAATTGTGTTCTGTGCACTTTTTACACTTGTTTAATGAGCACATTTATTGAATTCTCGCAATGGCAAGGTGGTATTTTTCAGGGGTATGGCATCACCAAGAAAATAAGTTTTGATAAGTTATAAAAACATCGTTATCACTAGATGACACTTTGTTCAAAAAATTGCCAATTTTCTTTTTTCATTTAAATAATAACAAAGCAAAAAAACAAACGGATATCTCAAATTTTATTATTTGAATATATTCCGAGCTTGTTTTTCCTTATTATGAGCAGCTTTTAGCAGTTTTTGAGTATTTAAATATAGGCTCAGCTGATACTAAACAGATACTAAATAGTTGCTCAGGTAATACTAAATTTCAGTGCCCTCTACTGGAGAGTAGTATAAGTTTTGATTTCCTATCTCTATAATTAATAGCCTCTGGTATTTTTATGCCTATCAACTTTCACATCAAAGAAAAGCTCAGCGGAAGAGAGTTAGCCTAGCACTCTTGAGGTTGAAAGTTTGATATCCGATGGCGGCAATAAGAACATAATTGCCAACAATTTTTTTTAAACCTCTCCTATGACAACTCAATGTTAAAATCATTAGTGTTTCTGTTAAAAAGTACATCTAGATCACTAGTGTTTTGCAATATAGGCTCATCTGATACTAAACTGATAGTAAATAATTGCTCAGGTAATACTAAATTTCAGCGCCCTCTACAGGTGAGTAGTGTAAGTTTTGATTTCCTATCTCTATAATTAATAGTCTCTGACTTTACCATTTTTACCAGTTTTACTCAAAAATCCGTTCGAGTACAAAAAAAAAATAGTAAAAAACCAGCAAAAAAAGAGATGTCGAATCAGTAGAAAAAGCACTACAATTGATGATCTAAATGTACTTCTTTTTTTACATAAACACTAATGATTTTAACATTGAGTTGTCATAGGAGAGGATTACTCCCACTTTAACATTTTTCAGTACTTCTTGAACGAGTGCAAAGGAAGCTCTATTTTACCAATTAAGAGTTTAAAAAAATTCTTTACAAAAAAATTATACTTCTTTTATTTTACAAAAGTTTTTTATTGCCGCCACCGGGGATTGAACTTGCGACCTCACGATTGGTAGTCTAGCGCTCTACCGCTGAGCTATTCTTTGATATGAAAGTTGACTGGCATAAAAACACCACTTTGTTAATGCGAGATATTGTTCCTTATTCACTTCAATAAAAGTACTTATTAAACAAGTGTAAAAGGTGCACTCTAATTCAATATTGGTTTCAGTACTATTTTTACAGGTACATAAAAATCAATTTCTCACAATTTTTTTTATATACCTATATGTACATATTTTTAAAAATTTAAAAATTAAAAAAATATTGAATTTAAACAAATAAATTTTTTATATTAAAAAAAAATTAATAGAATAAAAAAAAATTTAAAAAAATATTGGTCCCGCCGGGAATAGAACCCGGGACGCTTTGTTTGGAAATGCCAAATAATACCAAAATCACTTTTTACGATCACTTTTAGAGCAATTACTCTTTAGAAGCAATACTTAAGTGATTTTTTGGATGTGGTTCAGAAGTAATTCTAAAAAAAGCTGTAAAAATGTAATAACGGATACTTGGGAAGCAATGAAAGAAGTAATTTTTTGAAGTTGTTCAGAAGTAATTCTAAAAAAGCTGTAAAAATGTAATAACGGATACTTGGGAAGCAGTGAAAGAAGTGATGTTTTGAATTTGTTCAGAATAACTTCTAAAAAAGCAGTAAAAATACACTAACGGATACTTGTGAAGCATTGAAAAAGTAGTTTGTAAAGCACTACTTGGGAACTAGTAAAAAATTTAAGGGGGCATTTTACTAGTTTTTACTTGAAAAAATTCTTCCAGCAAAAACTAGTAATATGTTTTTTTTCTTTAACAAACATTAAATTGAACACATTTTTATGTGAATCGTAAAATTTTTTTTGTTAGTTTACTATTTTTTTGTTCGATTACTTTTGAATATTTTGACAACTTTTTCAATATTTTACCATTGTACAACCACCCAGGTAGAATTATTAGATAAAGTTGTCATTTGTGTCATAATTTAATTCCCTGCAACGTCAAACGAAAGAAAAAAGAGGAAAAAAATCATAAATAAATACGTACTCGTACAATAGCTTGACATTTGTTTTTTTATATTAAAAAAAGAAAATTATAAAATATTCTTTAAAAATACATAGCAGAGAGACATCAATTATGCGTATTGTGTTTTGTCTTATAAAAGTCTCCTAAAAGAGATGAATCACATGAAAGAAACTATGGAGTATTGTACTGTATGGGATTAGCATGTATCACTACATATTTGCACTTTATTTTCCGGACATTTTACAAATTTCACAATATTTTGATCAAATGTATAATTGCACAAGGGCAAGGAATTTCATGCAAATGCATGTTTTTTCTCGATAGTCCAAAACTAATATGGACTAAATATTTATCCGAATCATCAAATTTAGAACAAAATGGCATCGATTTGTAGTTGCATATTTTTGTATATTTTGACTTTAAATGCGTATTTGGTGCCTTTTTAATGCATATTTTGTTATATTTAATGCATATTTGTGCATATTTTTAATTTTTAGGAGCATTTTTTATTTTGTAAAAAATTATAAAAAATTGATACGTTTTCATATTTTAATTCAATCGAACTAAACATTCTTAAAACCTTATTGACATATGGGAAATCTTCGAATTCTGTGTCTGTTTGCAAAATAACTAACTTAAATACATTTTTAAGTTTTAGAGTGCATTATTTTTGCAAAATTAATAGTTTTTAGTGCATATTTCTTATATTTTTAATGTATACTTTTCTTTTTTAACCGCTTATTTTAGGCGCAATTTTCCATTTTTAAGTGCATGAAATTCCTTGCCCTAGTTATGACTAATTTTTAATTTTACCTATCACCACGTGATAGGCAATACTAAATTAATAATAAAAATCGTGTGTGTTTGCGGGTAATTTTGGCAAAAAACCTTCGCACCAAATGCAATTTCTAAAAATAATTTTTTGCTCGGGGATTTGGCTTATTTTACATAACGAACTATTGTAAACTACAAAAAATGTATCCAAAAGTCCCTCCAAAAAGGTTTCGTAATTTTTACTATAAATAGCTTTTAATAAGCATTGTTTGAGTCTCATTTGTTTAAAATTTCGGAGAAATATTTTAATTAAACTAAAACCATATAGACCAAATTTCAATCTTTTGGTGCGGGAACTTTTTTGACAGCAGCAAAAAAGTTAGATTGCGTTTCTTAGTATTTTTATGGCCATTTTGGCTAAGGCATGTAAAATTTGATATTTGCGAAAAAAAAAATAAAAAAGCCATAACCCTGATGCGCATATTCCTACATTACAAACGAAACTATACTAAGGTTCGACCGCTTAACGACCCCACCCAAGTAAGGCCTGGAATGCAATGTAACCAATTCGCAGTTTTCTTTCCTATTCCTATTGTTGGTCGAATTTACGTCCACATAGTTTGTATAAATCTTAAACCTATTTGGAACTAGGATGCGAAAACGCCGTACTACTACCCGAAAAAGACCGTTGCATTTTCATATAAATATATCAGGGACGTAACAGTTATAACTTTTAAGCCTAAACCACATAAGCGCAGTGTCGACCGCAGTGCGACGTTTTGTCGATAAAGCAGTTTTTTATAAACAACATATAAACAAGAGCTATTTCTAAACAAAACGCAATAAGAAATTTTAAAAAAATTTTGAATCGTCTTCGCGAAATTCAAGAACAAAGTTTGACAGCACTGCCACTGTCCACTGGTACTTTCACGATGTGGTTTGGGCTTTATTCAAAAAACTGATTGTTTTACAATTATTTCTTGTTTGAATATTTTTAATTTTCTGTTTATTTGCTCTGTTTGATATTTATTTCTAATTCAAACAAAAATAATCCAAACACAATTTTTATTTTTTCAAAAATAATAAAAGTTATTTTGTGATTTTTTTTCTTTATCAAAAATTGACAATTAAGAACAGTTATTTTGGGTCTCTGATATATATAGAAATCGCAGCTCTTTCTGAATTCTATTGCGATTTTCGAAACATTTTTGCGATAATTTTTAACCCAGGATTAAAAAACAATTTGAATGCTTCAATTACAGCCAAACTCGTTAAACTAAAGATTGGATATCTGGGTTTGGCAATAGAAACATCTTTTCTATAGCACACAAAATAATTATCCAAACATGTGGTCAGGGATGTCTTAAATTTAAAAAAACAAAACACTTTAATATACACTCTTTCTATATGAAGATTTTATTTATTTGATAATAATAAATCACTTTATATAAACATTTTTATTTTTGCAATTTTTTTAGAGTACATTGTTATTAAATTCTTATACATTTTACTAAATAATTTGAATTAAATTAAACAATTTTATTTTTTTTTAAGATTTTCAAATCCACATTTTTTAAGGCGCATTCCAAAAGCAGTTCTCTTTTATAAATTGTTTATGATATTCAATCTAAAATCTTAAAAAAAGAAGACAAAAAGAAGAACAATTTATAACACATGTCAATGTGTAGGCAAATGAATTAGATTTTTAAATTTTCAAAAAAGGATCGAACAATATTTACAAAGTAAAATTAAATATTAGGAAAATAAAGGAAAACAGTTTATAATAAAAAATTAACAGATTTTGAAAAAACACACATAACATCAAACTAATGAAGAATATTTTTTATAAAAAGCTACAAAGATAATTTAACTAGATAATTTAGCAAAAATTGTTGAAAGGATATGTTAGCTGCTTTTACTTCACTCATTTCAAGACATTTAAATACAAAGACTAAAACTATACAAAGTTTTTAACGATAAGTATTATATTTTTTTAAATTTGTAACTCAAATACAAGAAAAGTACAAAAAAATAAAAACGGAAAATTGGTAATGAAAAAAAAAATCATAAATTAATATCTAACCAGTGTCCAGCAACCTGTGGTTTCATCGCGTCTATAATAGCGAGGTCGATTGTCGCGAAATATCGTTATAGCAGGAAATTGATTTTCTTGTATAAATTTTATTGTAGCTCTTACCTAAAATTAAATTATTTAAAAAAATATTAATTTAAATTCCAAAATATTTAAATACTCGCAACACTAAACCACTTACATTTAAAGCAAAATGTGGCGGTTCTACATCTGGACTGGTCGACAAATGCTGTAAAAGAAATTCATCTGTCTGAGCCAACCACAAGTCCGCACCACGTAAGGGATCGTAATTGAATGGACCTATACGTAATAAACCCAATGAAGCATCGTATATATCTAAAACCTAAAATGTTTAAAAAATAATAAATGAATTCGACTATAATTGCTAAACTAATTTCTTACTGTTTGTGAACCCATAAAATTACGTGCATCGCGTAATTCCCTGTCTGGTCCTCGTTCCGGAAATGTAGCTGGAAATATTTCTCCAGTTTTAATATTAACACCGACGCCATATATAATGGGACAATTGATATCGCCACGTAATATTGTGTTTAATTCACCAACGCAGGCTTGGGTTAAATCAATTTCAAGATGATGTTTGTGGAATGATTCTGTAAAAAGAAATATAAATTATTGATTAAACAATTGTAAAGAATTTATTCAGGGAAAACTTTTCTAACATTATTCTGATTAATGCAGCCAAAATTAACCAATTCTGACACTAGAAACCAATATTCTGCAATTTTAGAAAGAAACATTCTAAAATTTTAATATGCAGCACTAGCTGTGTTTTCGCCTTAACTGTTATCGTTAACCCCCAAAAACGTTTGCGGTTAAGGCGAAAACTTTCACATTTCTTTTTGTTTGCACGTTAACTTTTAACACAGACAACACTAAACATGAATTGAACATGCGACACACAAATTCTGATAGATTTTAAAATGAACCTCACGAATGTGAACACCAAATTTTAAATTACCCAGCAAAAAAAAAACCGAATGCATTCTACAAGAATGCATTTTTCACTGAATATAAAGTAGCTGTATATGCTGATTTCTTACTTCCAATAAACGTATTTTAAATGACTTCCAAAATGCCATTAATTAAAAACTTTTTTTACTTCCCAGAAAAAAAATACCTGACCAAAATCCGTAAAAGCACCTATACTGTTCGGCACAAATGCGTTCAATTTGAGGTGAAAAACGCATTCTTTTAACATTGGCTTGTCATAGGAGAGAAGGTGTTTATGCTACTTTAAGTCTGCTTTGTACGTCATAAAAATGAGTGCTTGGATGTTCTTTTTTATATAGGAAAGTAATTAATTTTTTTTACTATCTAAGGAGAGATGAAAAGTAACTTCTTTTTTTACTATCTAAGGAGAGATGAAAAGTAACTTCTTGGGAATGCATTCAAAAGTCATAAATATCACTTCTTAAATATATATTTGAATGCATTCCCAAGAAGTTACTTTTCATCTCTCCTTAGATAGTAACAAAAATGAATTGCTTTCCTATATAAAAAAGAACATCCAAGCACTCATTTTTATGACGTGCAAGCAGACTTAAAGTAGCACAAACACCTTCTCTCCTATGACAAGCCAATGTTAAAAGAATGCGTTTTTCACCTCAATTTGAACGCATTCGTGCCGAACAATATAGGTGAATTTACGGATCTTGGTCAGGTATTTTTTTGCTGGGATTGTATGCATTAGCTTTAACATATATTTATATAGAAGTCTGTTATATATTTTTTAGTAGCTTTAATTAGCCATATAAGGCACTAAGGGCTCGGTTATGTAAATGAAGATTTAATAAAAAAATATAATTTGTTCGTTGTTATTCTCCCTAGCTCCAGCATAGGCTCTATTAACAATTTTAACATCGATACATTTAAGGCCCATGTCTAAAAGTCTGGTATTTTCAGGTATTTTTTTCTGGGAAGTAAAAAAAGTTTTTAATTAATGGCATTTTGGAAGTCATTTAAAATACGTTTATTGGAAGTAAGAAATCAGCATATATAGCTACTTTATATGCAGTGAAAAATGCATTCTTGTAGAATGCATTCGGTTTTTTTTGCTGGGTATTTTACGCTTCACTCATAGAAATAAATCTGTAAAAATAGCAGAAAAAGCAAACTAAAAATTAATTAAGAATGACCTTGCAGAAAAAATTGCTGAAATTAGCAGGTTTTATTTGTAAAATAAGAACAGCAAAAATAACATAGTTAAACTTACAGAATTTTAGTTATATTTAAGTTAACTTTTAGTTAACTTAAATATTAGTAGACTAAAAATAGCATAAACAAACTGTTATTGTTTTTGTTATTTTTAAGCTAAATTTAGTTGAAAACAGATAATAGTCTATCCTGCTAAAATCAGCAGAAATATTTGCTAAAAAAATGTAAACTGCTGTTTTCATTTTTATTTGCAATAATAAAAAAAAAAATTGAAAAAACTTCCAAAATTTTTTAATTTTTTGTGATTTTTAGGCTACTAGTTATTTAGCAAAATTTTTGCTGATTTTAGCAGGTTAAGTTGTTATTTTCTATTAACAAAAATTTAACTCAAATATAACTAAAATTCTGTATATTTATCCGTTTTATTTTTGATGTTCCTATCTTGCTAATATATAGCAAAAATAATCTGCTAATTTCAATAGTTTTTTCTGCAAGGTAATTTTTAACTAATTTTTAGTAGTTTTAACAAAAATTTTTACAGGCTTTTTTCTATTAGTGTAGTGATAACGATTACGTCTTATTTTTTGGTGATGCCATACTACTGTCTGGTGTATTCTATAAATATTTCTGTTTTCTTGCAACATTTTTGAATCAGATTTTTTTTAACAATAATTTTCTTTTGTAAAATTAAAAAACAATGTAAAACTTACGCATTATATTGAAGAAAACTTCTTCACCATAACTTTGGGGATCACGATAGCCACCAATTAATTGCAATTCAATACGTCCTTCAGGATAACCCAAAGCAAGTTCTTGTACACGAGCCACCATAGTACAGACAGCTTCATCGATGCCATTACCATCAAAATGAGCCAAAGCTACAGCACCTGAACCTGCAATACAATAAAAGTAAATTTAAGTTTATATTCAAATTACAAAAGTAATTTTCTTATAAGAATATATTCTCAAGAACACAAAAAAAATAGTAAAATGAAGCCAATTTAAAAAGATGTATAACAATAAAAAGAAAAAGGATAAAAGGAACTTATATCCTTTTTGCGCATAAGATTGTGAGTGTGTTAGTAAATATTTCATGTACTAACCTGAATGTCTGACCACTACTATTATACAGGTGGTAGCATCATCTGTACCAATTATATTGATATTCTTATCATGTGGTGCTGCAGCTGCCATTTCACGTTGACCTACGTATAGAAGACCCACTGGACCAACTGATTTAGTTGGTATTGATAACAATTGTTGTGCATAATCTCTGTAAACGGGATGTTGCATAAAAAGACTTGTTGTGTCCATGGGACAATCATCTTGTAAAACACCATTCAACACTAAAACCATTTTGAATGGATTTTCTTTTTTCAAAATCTCTAGTTACTTAACAAGTACAAAAGAAAATGTGAAGTGGGACGTTAGGTTGTATTTGAAGGATATCTAAAAAATAACATAAAGGATAAGAAAACGTTTATTAATTAAAATATTCAATTCAGTTTAAAATTTAGCTAAAAATATAAGAAATATCAATTTAAAGAGTTGACATTTATCACATAAATTTTAGCACCTAAATATTACTACTTATATTATTCTTTATATAACTTTAGAGATCTGCTATTGGACATAAAAAAAAGAAGAAATTTGTTCATGGTTATAAACTTTTTTTTCTACCTTTTTTTACTTTTCTTAACATGTTAAACAGATCTCTATATAAAAAGGTTAAACAATATTAAATAGTGTTGGTTTATGAAAGAGCAGGATACCGGACCGATGCACAATGGATCGAGCATATGGTAAGACTACGGAAATGAATACTTGTTGAATTTAAGGCAAAAAAAAAATATTTGCATATATGTTTTATCGTTCGCTGATTCTGAATTTGAAATTAGAATTTTCTAGATAAAATTTGAAATATATATTATAGAGATGTAACATCGATAACTTTTTAAATAAATGTAGATGTCGCTAACATATAAGAAATTTTGTCAAGGAGGATTTTATTTTGTCAAATAAGGATTTAACAGAGTTGTCAGGTAAGTGGATTTGGGCCAAATTAGGAATTTCGACTTCGGTTTGGGGACAGATTCAAGAATTGTAAATTTTAAAAGATTTAGTTTTAGGCCGAAAATAAGAAGAATTTTCGGATAAATTATATGCATATTATTTTAAAGTAAAAAAAAAAAATATTTTTTTTCACCATACACTGAGAGAATTATTCTTCATGATATTAATGATATAATTTCATAGAATTTTTTTCGTAGAATGAAGAATTTCATTATGTATATAATATTTAATTAATATTATGAAATTTTTCATAATTTTTCTTTCATAAAATTTCATAATTTCATTAAAAAAATTCATTGAATTTCATAAATTAGATCTCCATAGATTTAATGAAAATGTTCTTTATATATATGAAATTGTTCAATAGTTTTTACTTTTTTTTAAATTTTTTTTATAAAATATCGTCATTTCCTGAGAGAATAATCTTTAAAAATTTTTATTTTTTTTAAATTAATTTTTTATTATTAATTTTGGACTATGAAATTGTTTTATAATTCATATTAATTTTTTCGAAACTTTTTTTATGAAACTTTTTAATTTAATGAATTCTTTCTTTAAATATATTTTGTACATCCGTAAAATATGCTACGATTTTATTACGGCTTTTGTATTTGCTAAGTACTTTTTATTTATCAACAACCAACTATAATAAATAATAGTAAATGAAATTGCTTCATAGATTTTATGAAGCTCTTCATTGGCTGAATGATTTATTCATTGGACGAGTGGCCTATTAATTTTATGAAGAGTTTCATTAATTTTATGAACTTCTCATAAACATTGACTTTAATGTAAACTGTTTCATAGATTCTATGAAAAGTTTCAATGGACGAGTTCCAGTGACAATTTTCATTGAAACTATGAAGAAATTCATTACTGAAGTGATGAAAATTCTCTCAGTGTAATAAGTTTCGTGTGAAAATTGTGTAGAATTTTTTCTCTCCAAAATTTAATGTACGACTTTTATTTTGAAACAGTGACATTTCAGCTTAATTCTGATTTGTCTTTCGTATAATAAAATCTTTTTGCTTTCACAATTTTAAAAAAAGATTTGAGGCCTTAAAAGTTCGAGTGAAAAAGTAAAGATTTCTTCGTAAAATATTAAATTTTATTTACTTTGCTGAGTAATTTTTTAATAATTTTCTGGACTTAAGAGCGATGCCAACTTAGCTCCTATTTTTTCTTTTAAATTGCGTTTTAGTCCGGGAGGCAGCGACATTTTGAGGTTGTCATTTTGTTACTGCTGAAATTTTGTATGCTTATAGACAATATAGTAAGCAAACAGAGCGGTGGGAAAATATTTTATAAAATGAGTTTTGTATGGGAGCTCCCTTAAGGAGTGAAGATCGGGGGTGGGTATGTTCTGATAAAATGTTGAGGTTGAAAAAGTATTGGGGGTCAGTTATACATTTTACTCCTCTAGTGGCAACCCTGGAACAGTAAGAGCGGGGGGAAGAAATTTTATGAAATGAGTTTTGTATTAGAGCTCCCTTAAGGAGTGAAGATCGGGGGTGGGTATGTTCTGATAAAATGTTGGGGTTGAAAAAGTATTGGGGGTCAGTCATACATTTGACTCCTCTAGTGGCAACCCTGGAACAGTTAGAGCGGTGGGAAGAAATTTTATGAAATGAGTTTTGTATGGGAGCTTCCTTAAGGAGTGAAGATCGGGGATGGGTATGTTCTGAAAAAATGTTGGGGTTGAAAAAGTATTGGGGGTTGGTCGTACATTTGACTTCTCTAGTGGCAACCCTGGAACAGTTAGAGTGGTGGGGGGCAAATATTATAAAAATGTGCTTATATGGGAGCCCCCTTAGTGAGTGGAGATAGGAGGTATTTATGTTCGGAAAAAATGTTACGTGATGAAAATTAAGTGGGGTCGGTCTAACATTCTACCCATCTAGGGACGACTCCGGAGCAGTTGTGGTGCTTGTTTTGGATTTTTCGCCTAATTTTCACACTGGTGACGGACGCCTTAAGCAACCACTTTGGGGCGGCAGACTACTTTTTTCTGTTTGTTTACTATATTGGCTATTATCATATAAAATTTCAGCAGTAACAAAATGACTTTGATTTTCGAGAATTTTGACATGTTTATGGGGGTGACGGACGCCTTAAGCAACCACTTTGGGGCGGCAGACTACTTTATTCTGTTTGTTTACTATATTGGCTATTATCATACAAAATTTCAGCAGTAACAAAATGACTTTGATTTTACTGAAAATTTACACACTTGAAGGGCTCCAGGGGCTAAAAGCAACCGGGGTGCGCCGGCTGACCACTGGTTTATGCATGTACAAACAATTGTCTACAATATTAAGTGTTAATGATGACTTGCACTATGAGTCGCAAAAACATGTCGCTGCCTCCCGGACTATTTTTATTTAAATTAAAATTAATTGGGTGTAACATTGGGGATTTAAACATTAGTGTAGTGATAACGATAAAAAATGGGAATGAGCTAAAACTATTCGGGCAACAATAAAATGAAACAGTATTGCCAGAAAAAACAAAACAGCAGTCATCGCCATCTGCTGAATTAAAAACCGGTATTGCAATTAAAAAGGACCATGTGAGACCCCTGATAAAAAGTGCTAAAATTCTTAAAAACCTTTGACAATACCAATTTTCGTTATAACAATCTCACGATTTCTTAATTCAGGAGAATATGGGTTAAATCACTGAATTATCTTTATCCGGTAAAAAATATAGCCGTTTAAAAGTACTGGGTTAAACAAATTTCAATAACATCCCAATCAGAAATTGTCTGTAGTATAATACAAAAATGAAGCACCTGCATACACCCAGGAAAAAGATTGGTTGGAATTCGATCAAAACCATTAAAATAAATTTACCAGGACGTTATTTTATTTGCAGTTGCCTATAAGTGAATACTACACCAGAAATATTTTACTAGGTATTAAAAATAGGGAAAATGAATTAAAAAACAATCCTTTTAACAAATTATTGGTATCTCCAATCAATTTTAAAATTAGTATCAGTTTAGTAATTTTATGCAGTAGAAGCAGCCATTTATTTAGTGTATATACAAGAAAATTGGTGTTACCGATAACCTTTATTAAAAAAATTTCAATATTCGAAAGTGGTAACTACAAATACGGGTATCCTAATCAAATATGACCATAAAGTTGAGTTTCTGTAGAACCAACCGAATTGTGGATTGTACTGATAACACACACAACTATTGATTGGTATTGGTAAACGAATTTTTTATTATATTTGTTTTCCAAGCAAAACATATAAATTCAAAATTTGACTTCAAAATTAATAAGTGTTTGTGGTGTAGTCGGTAGGGAGTTGGCCTAGTACGCCGGATTTCCGAGTTCAAATCCCGGACAAGACAAAAATTTATGTTTTTTTTTTTAAAAAAAGTTGTGGTGCAGTGGCTAAGAGTGTGAACTATTAACCTGAAAGGCCGGGTTCAATACCAGAAAATTCAAAAAAAGTTTTTTATTTTCAATAAAATTTTGTGGAACATGATAATATTTATGTGGAACATAATATTGAATAAGACAACCGAATATTGGCTTTCACGACGAAAAATATTATTTAATATAAAGATAGTTATCGTAACCGCACGAATTCGATTGGCAACAAATTCGGTGGCCACAACTGAGATTGTTTTCTGGGTGTACCACTTGATAACCGCGGTGTTAAAAATACATTAAAAATACATAAAAACTATTATTTTTGCAAAAATAATGCACTTTAAAACTTAAAAATATACTTAAGTTAGTTATTTTGCAAACAGACACAGAACTCGAAGATTTCCCGCAGGTCAATAAGGTTTTTAAGAATGTTTATTTTGATTGAATAAAAATATGAAAACGTATAAATTCTTTATATTTTTTTTTACAAAATAAAAAATGTTCCTAAAAATTAAAAATATGCACAAATATGCATTAAAAAGCACAAAATATGCAAAAATATGCATTTTTGACAAAATTCGATGTTTCGGATAAATATTTAGTCCGTATTAGTTTTGGACTATCGAGAAAAAACATGCATTCGCATGGAATTCCTTGCCCTAATGATGTCCCTTTGTTAAAAATGGGTTATAGTCAGAAGGTTTCGAGTTCAAATCCGGTTACAGGCATATTTTTTTGGTTTTTTAATTAACAATTTTTATGTTTATAAAATTGATTTTTTTGTTTGTGATATTATTCATGTCAATCTGATGGCCCCAATTCACAGCAGAACCAAACAAAACAAAACATATGAACATTTTTTGGTTTTACGAACTTTTTTTGGTTTTGTCAACATTTTTGGTTTTGTAAAGATTAGAAATTTTGTTTTCCAGTGCTTTTCCTGCGAATTTTAACAGCTGGTCCTTTTGCCGAATGATGTTATCGTGGGAAATGGGAGAGCTCTTTTTGCCATCACTTGTACCTCCTGTTAAAATGAATTGCCAGTAGTGCTGGTAAAATACTTAATACTTCGCATAAAATGACATTGCCTTGCTATTACTTTCACCTCATCTGTAGTAGTTGACTAAAAAAAAAATTAAAACATTTGATTACATATTTTTTTATAACTGAAGTCATGTACGTTGGAACACATACAAACATTAATAAATATGAATTTGTAGGTGTTCATTGTATGGCAATAAAAAACATTAAATGACAAATTTTTAATATGAAGACATTACAAATTTACGATACGACCAGCAACTGCATTTAAAAATATAAAGAAAAAAAAGGATTCCCAATATCTCATCTAAAACCATATAAACGACTTTACATAGCGTAACATGGGGTGAAGTGGGAAATGTTTGGATCAGAAGTATCTAATTTCATAGAATGGTTCTTGGTGTAAAATTCATTCATAATTGAATACAATTGAATTGCATCTTCATTAAAACTTTCAGATTGTTCTTTGAAACGGCTTATTTAAACAAAATGTTAGGGGAAAGTGGGAAATTCTCTTTTTTGGTTGAGCCAGCAATTTTATTGTTTTTTATAAAATATTGTTTGGTAAAATGTTGAACATTCACACATTCCCCCACATTCGAATGGAATTGCAACAACCACTAAAGCACTGCTAAAGCCCCGTTTAGATTATCACACAAGTGTGTTATACATATCAGAAATGTGTTGTATAACGAAAATGTATAATAGTGTGCACACTGTTCGTTACACACATGTCAAAATGGGTGCAAACATTTTAAAATACGGTCACACTTTTTTGACAAGATTTCATAAAGTTACCACTTGTCTCAACACAAGTGTTGTGTTATTCAGAAATAAATGTTAAACAAAGATTAAAAACAACTAGTGGTGAAAAAAAGTAATAATAGAAGAAAAAATTACTATTTTAATTTATTTGTTGTGTGTGTCGATAACAGTGTGAACACTGAAAAGATTTTCTTTTCTTTTTTGACAACCAGACAATTTCAGCATACTTTTTGTCATACTTGTGTGAAGAAAAGTATAAGCACTTGTGTGATAATGTGAACGGGGCTTAAATAGCGTTAGTTAGCATCAAATATAAAAATTAAATGCGTCCATGCGTTTTTAAGTCACTTTTCAATGCTAAATTCAAATAAGGCGATTTTGAAGTAAAGTTTGTTAACCTAAAAATCTCGACTGATGAACAAATTTTTACGCCAGCTTTAAAATCAGCCAGATGATGCCATATTAAGCAATACTCCATATTTGTTTGTTACTTTTTCTAAACACATTTGAATAAACATTTGAAAATTATTTGATATCCCATATTACCCGAATTCCCACAATAACTCATGTTACTCTTCATATATGCATGTATACATATGTATATAATCATATTATTCCTTGTGGTTTTTTTTTAAAGTTAAACAATAAGAACTGTTGTCTTCCAAACTTATGTGTACAATAGGTTGCCACTTATTTTCCACTTTGGGTTCAGTATAAAAAAAAATTTACAGACAGATGTTAAGTCCAAAAATTTAAATTTTTTATGCAAAATCTCTCACATAAATAAAATATCAAATAAATTTCACCCTAAGGAATATTTTCTTATTGAATAGATGCACTCAAAAAAAATTTTCGGTTGAATCTAAAGTCAAGGATACACGATATTATTGATCAAGTTTTCAAAAATCAACCAAAAGCACATTTTACAAGTACAAGTACCTACTGGGGAAACAAGCACTGGGGAAACAACATTTTCAAAGTTGGCAAAACCAATAAATAGGTGGTCTGGAATTATACTGTTCAAAATAAAATTAAAAAAAAGTTTATATGTATTTTTTTGTGCTTTCCGTGATTTGAACCCAGGCAGTCAGATTGACAGACGACAGCTCTACCCATTGAGCTAACGAGACATATAATACCCGATGCCTAAAGACATTCATGAATGATAACAACTGGACAACTACTGGCTGTGCTCTTGTAATATTTTAGCACGGCAAAAAGTTTTTTGGAACATAGGCCAGCGTTATTTCTTGCAATCGCATTTGAACTTGCAACGTTTTGACTACAAACCCTTTTTAAAGAAGCGTCATTTTTATAAAATTATTACTCTCCAGAGAATTGAGTTCTGTACCACTGGCAATTTTTGACTAGGTAGCACTCGATAACAACTGGTTGAAAACATTGGCATATCACTCTAAGCCCATTATTTGCCAGTGGCTTTTTTATAAAACACTGAATTTTTTGTTAAACAAATACTGGCAAAATGCTTTTTACAAACGCTGGCAAAGCGTCCGAAATATTAGTTGAGCGACTAGTATAGAGCCTGGTACTACAAAATACTATTTTGGTAGTTGTTTATATAATATTAAAAAACCTGATTAGTATTGTTCCACAGAAAATTAACTTCAATTTCAGTTAAAACTGCTACTACAGATTACTACACAAACAATTATATATATTCCCGTCGTTCCTATAAGGAGCATAGGGCCACAAACAATTGCCATGTAGTAACTGACAAACTTATTCGAGCGTGTGTATTATTGTATGTATGTATTTTAACCATCCATGGAGGCTGCTACCAATTTGCACAAAAATTATGATGACGTGAAGGAAAGCGACAACGTTCCATCGTTGGAGTATTGAACAAAAAAAAAACATACAATCAAGTGTCGTTGAAAAATTATTATCAAACATTTAAATCTACGCTTTTTTGTGTTGTTTTCTTGTGATTCTTCTGTACAAGTTTTAATAATTCTTGTCCAACCTACAACAGGAGGTTGTTATTTGGCCAAAAAGTAATAAGTTACATAAAACAATATAAGAAAAACATGCTGTGTATGTTCAAAATTTTCTTTATTTAATAAATTGGTTTTTTAGTTTGAATCATTTTATACACTGATAGAATTTTCGTTCATAATATTAATAAACCGATTTCATTAAAATGGATTCATTGAATTAATGAAAAATTTCACTAACTATATGGATATTCATTATTGGTGTGGATTTCTTCATTAGACTTTTTCACAGTTTCATTAAAAAAAAAATATTACGTGAATGAAAAATTTAGTACACTTTGCACTAAACAACTAAAAGCTACAACACGTATACCCTATAGAAAAGTATAAAACTGTTAAAGTATAAACAGTGTTGCCAACTTTTGGAGTGTAAAAAGCGTAAAAAAGCACTATGTACATGTACATTAAAAAGAAAGCATTGAAAAAAAATCAACAAACAAAAGTTGGAATTAGGTTAATTTTTAATTTACACAGCTTTACAAAATGAATTTTTTGCAGGGATTTAAACTTTGGTACAATATTTTTATAGATTTAGACAAGCTGATCCAAAATATGTTTTTAAAATGTCTCAATCACGTCACATTTTTTAGAAAATCGCGGTTAAAAATGCCGAAATACTCTGTGTTTGGCTTATTTGTAAATTATTATTAAAAATCACCATAAATAGTGCTTAAAGCACCAAGTTGGCATCACTGAGTATAAAGTGTAAAATACGTGCTAACGGTCTCACTGCGCTCTTTAATCGCTAAAAAGGGTACCGCCCATTGATTCTGTTCCACACTCACGAAGGTTATGGAGAGTACACTCAGATAAAAAAATTAGTAAAAAAAATATGTAAACAGTTTTCAATCGAATTTTACTATTTTTGTACTGATAAAAATACTTGGTAAATACAATTAACCTTTTAATTGAAATTGAGCCTAAAATTGATTTTGTAAATACAAACAACATGTTTATTACTTGATTACTTCGCTCAAAAGATTGTTTAACAATTTTTAGGTCATTTGAACTAATTTCAAAGAAATTTGGGAATGATTTGGCTCCAAAGAAATTTTAGCTTAAACCGAGTACATTCTTAAAAAGAATTTAAAACAATTAAATTAAGTACATTTTTACTTAAATTCAGCGAGTTTTGTGTTAACTTTTTTTGGAACTATACTAAAAATTAGTATGTATTTTACTTAAATTTGGTATAAACTTGTTCTTTTATTTTGTAAAAATATCTTAAAAACAAATAAATTTTTCTTAAATTTTACGAAGCTTTGAACTTGCGCTAATGCAGAATAAACTTATTTTTAGTTCATAGATTATGTATACGTAAGTATATTCAAAATAAACAAACAAAAATGTGTAAGTATTATTTATTAATTTGTAATTCTCATTAGGTGTAAACTTCCAAAAGTATTTTAGTTTCACTACCTAAAATGTAAGTAATCAATTTCATATATTTTTCTTAAGAAAGTATTCATGAAAATAAATTTAATATTTTTTAATATATTTAATAATATTTTAAAATATTTTTTTTCGTTTAAGAAGTTTAACATACTTGCTTTAAGAAGTTAAAATGTTTAGACTAAATTTAAGAAAGTCCACTACTTGAACTTTCGTTTTTCATACAATTTTAAATTTCTTTACTTTTAGTTTACACAGATTATTAACATTTAAGATTTTTAACTAAAAAAAATGCATTTTTCAACAGTTTTACACTCGAAATAGTTTGTAGTTTAAATTAACTGAAAATGTAATTTAAAATAAATGAAAAATCACTTGAAAACTGACTATTCATTTAAATCAAAAGAACTTTTCATTTATTTTTAAATGTTAATAAATAAACTACAAAATCCTTAAAAAATAATGATTTTTCATTTATTTCGTTTTTTTAAATTTCAAAAAATTAACTACAAAATCCGTAAGAATAAATGATATTGACCTAGAAATCGAAAATGAATTCTTTTTTTAACAAAATATTTTAAATGAAAATAGTAAGTGTAACAGAAAATCCGTATTTATATGTAATTTATTTTTTAAATAAATAACGAAAACAGTTAAAAAATATATTTCTTTGTATTTTAACTGAATAATCATTTAAAAATAAATGTACGGATAACTTTTTAAATAAACTATAGTCAGTTACTGTAATAATATTTTCAGTGTAGGAAATGTTAACCAAATTCAAGAAAATAAAATTAAGGAAAACGCTTTATTACATTTAAGTTAATTCGAATGTCGAATAAACTAAAATAAAGTAAAATTTACATTATTTTAAAGTAATTTTATTTATTTTTAGCAGAAACTCATATAGGTACACTGTTTTAGTAAAGTGTAAACTTATTTTTAGTTCATACATTTTTCTTAGTGGTTGTTACTTGTTGAATTTATTTCAATTAAATGGTCAATAAACACATTTGTTGAAATTCAAAGCAAATTTTAACAAGCGATGTTGTCATGTCAACAAACGAGTTTGTTAAAATACAAAGCAAAATTTAGCAATCAAATTTGTTGATTTTTATTTATATACCCTACACCACTACGTGGAGAGGGTATAATAAGTTTTTGCTGATATTTGTAACACCAAAAATATTGGACCTAGACCCACCTTATATTATACCGATCGGCTCAGAATCACTTTTTATTTCGATTTAACGATGTCCGTCTGTCCATGCATTCTTGTGCGCACTCTACATGTCGCAAATATTAAGATATTTTGATGAAATTTGGTTCGCTGACTCACATGGTCTCAAAGACAAAGCCTATTGATTCTAGATAGGATCGGTCCATATTTGGACGAAGCCTATTGGTTTTGGTTAAAATCGGTCCATGTTTAGACCTAGTGCCCATATAAGGGTCCCCCCAAAATTGGCTTGTTTACACGCTGCAGGTCGCAAATACGAAGATATTTCAATGAAATTTGGTACACAGACATATGTCGGTCCAAGGACGAAGTCTATTGGTTTTGGTTATAATCGGTCCATGTTTAGACCTAGTGCCTATATAAGGGTCCCCCCAAAATTGGCTTGGTTACACGCTGCAGGTCGCAAATACTGAGATATTTCAATGATATCTCAGATACACTGGCCTATGGCGGCCCAAGGACGAAGTCTATTGATTTTGGTTAAAATCGGTCCATGTTTAGACCTAGTGCCCATACAAGGTCCCCCAAATACGAAGATATTTCAATGAAATTTGGTTCGCTGACTCACATGGTCTCAAAGACAAAGCCTATTGATTCTAGATAGGATCGGTCCATATGGGCTATATTTTCGATTTTCTCTTCTTTTATCATTTTATAGAAAATTTTGACACAAGTCCGTTTTTAACCAATCGAATTTCGGATCCAAACATTAATTGGCTTTTAATCAGACTGGTGTAGGGTATTATATAGTCGGCATGCCCGACTTTAACTTTTTTTTAATTTTATAACAAAATCACAATCATAATAAACACAAAATGTCACTTTTTTCCAAGAAAAATAATACCCAAGTAAAAAAAATTGATATGGAGCCATATGAAATTATATTTAATTATATATAATCTTTTATGTAATTAGATATAATTATATCCGAAAAATGAGAACGTCTTATTGTATCATATTGTATCGAATTGTATACAATTGTATACAATTTGGTACAATTTGATACAATTTAATGCAATTCGATACAATTGTATCCGAATTTTGTCCTCATCCAATTACATCCAATTATATCTTTTTGTATAAAATTATATAAAATGTTATAAAAGTGGACATAGTTTGATACAATTATATCTAAATATTAACCTTATACTTTACATAGGACCATGTCTAACAATATACATACAAAAATAATTTTTTTAAATAAAAAAAAATTTTCAATTGCTTGTAATTGTAATTGTTCTTTTTTGAATTGCAATTACAAATAATCGGTCTGATTACAAGTGTCGAATTTGTAGTCGAAATTTTCGACTCCATATAAAATGATTTTGTATATAATGGAAATTATAAAGAAATGAAACTCTGATGCTGGATTTTTTTAAATCTGAGTGCTATGGTAAATCCAATTGAAAAATTGTTCAAAAGTTGCGTTTTTAGTGAATTTTCAGCAAATTCGACTTAGTTTCGACTACGACTACGAACCTCGTAATAAGGCCGAATATGTAATTATAGATGAGTTTTTTTTCAATTACAATTACATGTAATTGTGTAATTGCATGTGTAATTAATTACAAAATGTAATGATTAACCTCAGGCCTGCTGGAGATCTTATAATTTCGATAAATCTTCCATTACTTTTATCCAGATTTATCATGACAGTGCAATAAACATGAAAAAAAATTCTTTTAATTTAGTAATTTTAAAATAAAGTTAACAACAGTGAAATTTTAAAGTTAATAGGATTATGATATACAACCAAGATATAAGAAATCAGTCAAGTGTACGTTATAGTATAGAGAATTTCGTATTAAAGGCAATTTTTACTCATGCTCAAAAAAAAAAAACCAAAAAAAAAAAAAAACAAATTACTCACGCACGAGCATTTCGTTTTTTACAGTAAAAATTACTAAAAACATATGATGCAAAAAATAAACTCACACACGAATCAATCACGGGTTATTCTTACTCACGCTCACGCACGAATCACTTAAGTATAGTAATTATTACTCACGATCACGTGTGAATAACGTGACTCACGAACATTTCGTGTCACGCGCCAATCCCTAGTAATTACTAAATCTAAAACTAGTTCAAAATCATTGATAACATGGAACCAAATATAATACAATACGGTTTTATATGGACCTTATATATTTTTATATAAAATCACTTTGAAAAAATTGCCTATGTGGGATGATATATCATTATAGATGATTTTATAAAGAATGTTATAAGTAATATATGGGTTCATATTCGTCAATATATAATCATAACTAACACAAATTATAAAAGATTTCTTATATGGATCCACATAGTTTTATATTATTATGTATAGTGTCATACTAAATTATATATAAACGTATATGTAATTATATCTTTTATACATTACTTTGTGTACTTATATATAGCACATACACTTATATGTAGGCCAGTATGTAATAATATAAAATCTCATATGTCTCAATATTAAAACCTTTGAGGCAAAAATATTTAATATATGACTATATAAAAGTCTATATGCTTCAATTTAAAAGCATATGTGGCCATATCTAACTATAAGTTACTATATGTAATTACATAAAATAATATATGATTATATCAAAACTTTTTTACTCGGGATATTAAAACCTTTGAGGAAAAAATATCTAACATATGACTATATAAAAGTATATCTGCTTGAATTTAAAAGCATATGTGGCCATATGTAACTATAAGTTACTATATCCAATTACATAAAATAATATATGATTATATCAAAACTTTTTTACTCGGGTAGTCTTGTACATTAAATTTGCGTGAAAACAAATTCTACACAGTTTTCACGTGAAACTCATTTTCGTGAGAAATCATTTTTTTATATAGAGTATAACAGTTTTTTTACGTGAAATCGGAACAACTTACTGTGCTTAAAGATGCAAAACACTTTTTACTTAATATTTTTTTAATTTTTATTTAATTTTCGCCGTTAAATTTGTAAGCGTTTAAGCGTTTATATAACAGAGTTGAGCCGTTCATGAACTAACTAGTTCAATTGAACGATTTAATCTTGAATGATATTAACTAGATCACTATTATTCGGTCTTCAAACAATTGTCTGTATCTCTCTTGAATTAAATTGTTTGAAATTGAAATGGTTTTGTTCAAAATTATGAACAACAATTAAACTTCATAAAATTTTTTTTTCTTCAAAACCAATTTTTTTTATTTTTAATAAAGTTGCAGATTTTGTGAAACCTTTAGTTTGTAGACAACTACATTGAAAAAACACGTGAAAGGTGAATGGTGCATAAAAGTTTTGAACGAAATATTAAATTGACTCAATTAAAAATGTTGTTGAAATTAAAATAGAATTTTATCAATTACACTGTGAGACAAATGGTAGGGGTCAGTGATCGGGAAGGGTTCAAACTACCGGGGAAAGTTATATCGGTAAAAAAAAAGTTATACGTGTCCCGGCGTTTCGCTGGGTCAACCCTAGGAATCGAGATATATCGATTTGACCTTTGATGGTCTTTTTTTTGACATAACTCGAGAACCACTAGTCCGATTTTGCTCAAACAATTTTAAAAAAATTAAAAATTACAATTCCTTTAATCTGTTCATATAACGTTTTTCTATATACTCAACAGTTTTGCCGGTAAAATCGGACTAGTGGTTCTCGAGTTATGTCAAAAAAAAGATATATCTCGATTCCTTCGGGTGACCCAGCGAAACGCCGGGACACGTATAACTTGTTTTTGACCGATATAACATTTCCCGTTGGTTTCATCCAATCCCGATTTTGACTGTCGCATAGTGTTATTTTTATATATTTTTATACGTGATCTGCTGAACATGTGCTGAACGACAAAAAAAAACTTTTAAATTCATTGAACGTAATTTTTCGTTTTCAATTCACTGAACGTAAATTTTCAGTTCACTGAAGGAAAGTGAAATTCAACGAATTCTGTGGAGAATTAATATAGTTAGGAATTAATTCGCTTTTTATCCATTCGATTTATTAAATTGAACTCTTTCATGATTGAATTTATTCATTTGATCCAATAAAAATAACTATAGCAATTGAATTAATTCGTTTAAAAATAAATCTAACGGTGCCAAATATGAATTAAATCCGTTCAATTACAGTATTGGTTAATTAACTAATCAAATTTCAAATTCAGAACTCACAAATTGAATTAGAAAATTGATACTCCGAAGCTCTGGTAGAATAAAAATATTTTGAAATGGAAAAAATTAAAATTAGAATAAAGTTTGCATCTTTCAAAAAAAACTAGATGGCTAATTAAGTAAAACAAAATGCATTAATTTATTCAAAGTGGTTTTAATCGTATACTTAGGGTTATTGATAATTATTTTTTCTTCTTTACATAATCGATCATTTTCAAAATCCGTTTACAAATTTCCGGAAATTAAACACTGTGGGCTGTGTAATTAATTACATCAGCTACAACCAAAACAAAACATCATGTGAACACTTAATAAACAATATTTTCTATTAAATTAACACCACGATGTAGTGGGTCATCATCATTAATTCAATTAATAAAACAAGTGACGATGATTCTGGTTAAATTGTGTAAATTAAATGACACCAATATGTCTGACTGAATAAATGAATATTGGAAACTAAGCAATGATGGTACGATATTTCAAACTCAACTAACAAACATTAGTTTTCATCTCAATTGAATAACAGAAGAAAAAAACACAAGAAATTAATAAGATCAACACAAGTCAATGGGTAAATTTAATAAAAATGTCATTTGACCAATTGGACATTGGAAACAGTACAAAAAATACATGTCAGTAAAATATTTTGAAAATATTTGTAGAAAGAAAAAGTTTGATCAAGAACAGTTATACTGAATTGTAATAGATAAGTGAATTTTTGACAAAAGTCTGGGAGCGAAATATTTGCAATTAAAAAAAAAACTAATCACTTTATTCTTTAGATCAAAACACAGTCCAATTAGACAAATATTCGGGCATGTGATGGAAATTGATCGATTTCAAATCGATCATTTTTAAAATTTAAATTCTGAATATTTCGTACTATTTTTAACTTGAAAGCAATAAGAAGAAGTTAATATTAGATATACCTGATTTAACTAAGGGTTTCACCCTCTTTGTCTTTTCTATTGACTATTTAAATTTTGATTTTTAACGAAATCGATCGAAATCAAAATCGATCAATTTCCATCATATGCTAGATTGATTAAGACAGTCTCATTTGTGATTAATGTGTTAGTTGTTTAAAACATATTTACAGGTTGGAGGAATCGAAACAAGAACCTTATCTTTATATGCCCACCGAAAAATTTTCTGCTGTTACGATTTTAAAACAATTTTATTACATAACAAAATCAATCCTTTAATAAAGAAATTGAGTCAATTTATTAGTATTGTTATGGAATTACAATTTATTTAAAAACTGATATTTTACTATTTGAAACTTCGACTTTAAGGAATTCATGCATACAATCGTTGGCACACGTATTCCTAGTTAAAAAAAAGAAATTAAATAACAAAAAAAAAAAAAAACGTCATAACCAAATGTTTAACAACAACTTCACAAAAAAATAAAACAACGAAAATAGGTAAAAATCATGTTTTCCTATTGTTGTACCTAGTTTGCAGTTTGGAAAACTTCATATAACACACAAAAAACATTTATGATAAACAGTGTTGCCAACTCCTGAAGGGAGGAAAGCACTGTGAGCATTATGAAAACGGGTAAAAAGGGTAAAAATTTACCAAAAATGGGGTAAAAAAGCACGATATTAATTTTTTGAAAAATTTAAATCAAGAATTTAAAAACACATTTTAACTTTGAAAAATCGTGTAAAAAAGGTTCAGAAAATTCCCTAAAAAGGGGTAAAAAAGCACCGAATTAATATTTCAATATTTTTAAGTTTATATGTAACGAAGTTGCTATTTAAAATTGTACTACAAATATTGTGCGTAAATGTAGTTCTTGTATAGTTCGTATTATTTTTTAAATTTTGACAGAAAATTCAAGAAAAATGTAAAAAAACGAGAACAAATACCAAAAATAGAAGCTGTAAAAAAGCACTAAAAGCACTGCCAGAAATCTGAAAAAGCACCGTAAATACCCGCTTTTTTAAAACGGGTATTTGTAAAAAATCACCGGGTACGGGAAGGAAAAAAGCACCAAAAAATACCCGAAAAGCACTGAAATGGCAACACTGATGATAAAATATAAATTCTTTAAGCTTTACTTTATAGAAAAAAATAGCAAAAAACAAAAAATAAACGATTCATGGTTACAATTTACCACAGGATCATGCATGAATCTCGATTAGATATTCTACGAGAAATAATTTGAAAATGATGACAGTTAACGATATAAAGACGACAAAAAAATAAGGCCCCCAAAACTATGAAAGAGACAAGAAATAAAAAAAGGCTGTTTTTGTATGTCAATTTAAAGGACGTAGTTAGGTGGATAATCGAAAGGGATAGACAGTTATAACAAACCATGACAATTAACAGAATTATACAACGATAATAATGACACGAATTGTAAAAAAATTTACAATGTTTATTCTGCCGTAATATAACATCTGTCAAACAATTTTTCATGATATTCCAATCAGGGTCTCTCATGGTCCTGATTAATGGCAACACCGGTTTTTAATGCAACAGATGGCGCTGACTGCGGTTTTGTTTTTTCTGGCAATACTGTTTCATTTTATTGGGGAGCAGTGTTGCCCAAAATGTTTTAGCTTATTCCCATTTTAAAAGTTTAAATCCCCAATGTTATACCTAGGGTTTGGGGTTCGGGAATTCCCGGGCGGGAATTCCCGGGCGGGAATTCCCGGGAAAAGTTTGCCGGGAATTCCCGGGAAAATAATATATTTTTCCCGGGAAAACGGGAAATTTTAAAAATATTAAATTTTTTTAAATTGTTTTTGTTTCGAATAGGATTTTTTAATTTTAGTCATAAAAAACATTTTAAATACCAAAACAAAAATTTCATTGTTAAAATCTTTTAAAAGGGAATACATTTATTTGACACACAAATAAAATCTTTGCCAAGCAATTAGGAGCATTTCAACTAATAAAGATTTTTCGCATAACTTATTCAAGATTTAAGTAGTAAAGCCTAAAAACTTGGTAAAATGTTTAAAAGAAATATGAAAAAAAGCTTTGTTTTTTACAAATAATCGCCCTTACTACCTAAATTTTTCAAATGTATAATTTAGGTAAAGTCGACTTTAGTTAAAATATTGGGTGGCAGTATACCTTGACTTGGTTTATTTTTGGAGCGTTCTGATTGGTTAATTTATTTTCATCCAATCAAAATATCTGAAAATATAAATATTTTTGTAAGGTTTTCATACACAAAATGAACAAAACCGTTTGATTAAAAATAAAGTCGACTTTAAATTTAAAATACTCCTTTATATTAAGGGTCAATAATTTTATAAGTAACGTTTTGATTAATAAATGTGAAAAGAAAAGACTAATGGTTAACGGTGGTATCTAAATTTGGTTATCCGACATCTAAATTTGGTTCACAAAAAAAAAAAAAAAAAAAAAATTGATGGTCATGCAACTTCTCTTGAAGAAAACAACAACAAGCTAAAATTAGCAAAGTACCCGAAGAAAAAAGTGAAAGCTGAATAGGCATTAAAGGTTTTATAGTAGGGCAAACATTTTCTAAAATGGTATCCAAATTAGCCGCAGTCAATTCGCACCATAACTAGATCTTCGTTTATTCGAGAAAGTTTTTATAATAAAAACCTGGCATTGCAAAAAAAGAAACCGATGTAAAGAACATTATATTAAATTACTACAATCATGTAAAAGATATCACGATAAAAGAAATATCGAGCAATATTTCTAACAATAGGAGATTTACTATAATCTTAGATGAATGAACAAGAATATCACAAAAGAGATATTTGAACATAAGTATAAACGGAAATAATTCATTTTATAACTTGGGGTTGGTTTATATTTCAGGAAGATTTAATGCTGATGAAATAAGAAGAATTGTAGAAATAAGACTAAAAGAGTTTTAATTGTCTTTGGAAAATAACATTGTGGCCACCATATCTAATGGGCCAAGTGTGATGAAACGGTTTGTTTCCGACAGTCCAGTAGTAGGTGCTTTCTGCTGGAATCATGCATTTCATTTGGCAGTGCTGCGATTAATTTATGTGAAATCAAATGTTCAACATTCTGATATTTTTTACTTTGAATTCTCACTACAGAGACTGCATTTGTACTGAAATAGTGTTTTTTTTTTAACAAAAATTATTTATATAGGTGGTTTTCATTAACAATTTTGTTCAAAAACATTTCCCGGGATTCCCGGGAATCCCGGGAATCAAATTTTTTCATTCCCGTTTCCCGGGAAATAAAAAAGTCCGGGAAATCCCAAACCCTAGTTATACCCAAATCATTTTAATTTAAACAAAAACTCAAAAAAAGGAGCTAAGTTAGCATCGCTCTTAAGTTCAGAAAATTATTAGGAAATGAGTGAGCAAATTAAATAAAATTGAATATTTACGTTTTCATTCGAACTTTAAAGGCCTCAAATCTTTGTTAAAATTGTGAAACTAAAAAAATTTTATTATACGAAAGACAAATCACAATTAAGCTGAAATATCACCGTTTCAAAATAAAAGTCGTATATTAAATTTTCGATGGAAAAACTTCTCTACATAATTTTCATACGATGCACTATAGGTCAAATGATAACTTTTTCTGTGCAAAATTAATAAACACTACAAAATCATGGTATTTCAACCAAAACCTGTAAGAATTTCATAAGTAAGAATAATTCTATAAAAAAATGGAATTTAACCCATTAACGACCAAAAATTTAAATTAACCCTTTTGCAAACATAACACATTGTATTCATTCATTGCTTAAATCTAGTTCATTTTCTAAGTTTAAATCAAAAAGAGCCTCTTCACTTTCATTAATTTCATCGTCTTGGTTACTAAGATGAAATTCTGCTAAAGGTTCGCTGCCACAAAATAGTTCAATTACTTTAGCTGGAAGTGTGCAACGTTTTCGGTTTTGTAAGCGTCTATTTAAAAATGTTGTGGAAATTAATGGATCTGAAGTATCGACAACCCTATTAAATACGTCTAAGAGGTTATTGGTGAGGCTTTTTCTGCGGGCGTAATGCAATCTATCGGCTTTGTATATTTTATGACGCGATTCAGCAGCTTTTTCTGCAAAAAACCCATTGGAAGTGCAGTATTTTCTATTATTTGTTTTGAGTGTATGAGTACTTTATGGACCGTAGAAGTCATCCGTAACCAGGGATATAGCTCCGGAAAAGTTTTGCTGTTTCAAAGCAATATATTTCAAATGTACTTGAATTGATCTCGAACTGGCAGGATAAACAAATCAAAATGATTTTGAATCGAAATATAAGATCTTTGTCAACACCAGTTATTTCAGAAAAAATATCATGTTCAGTAAAAGTTTGACGGGCAGTATTTCCGTCATTTGTGGAACCGAAGCCACCTACTTTGGGCATGTCTACGCAAAGTCCGACCTTTCTCCAAAAATCGTTTTGTATACCTGCTGTTCTTTCTAAGATAATTAACTTATCATCTCCTCGTATCTGCCACTTTTGTAATTTGCATTGCCTAAATTAAACACCAAAACAAATTAAAAAACCGAATCCAGCAATGACGAGGGCTAAGTCCAAACTTTAAGTTTTCCTCTTTTGCACGGAATATTTCACTTTTATAATTAAATGTGTTCATAAAGTCTTTAGGTGTAGCAGCACAAATGGCACAAGCCTAGTTTGAGACATTTACCTTTCTGTGACATTTTTTCCACTTTTGTGCTAATTTCACGCAAAAAAATGTAATGTTTGCGTTATATGTTTCTCCATTTCTTTCGAAATTGTATTAACTTCAATTTTATGAACTACATGTTTAAAAACGGCATCAAATTTTTCTTTTTTTGTGTATTCTTTTCGCCATATCTCAAACAGATCGGTTTTTTTTATATAGAAATTACCCAAAAAAAGCGCCATTATTCGTAAAGCGCAAAAAATCGCAATTTGAAATAAATTTCAAATAACTCATTAATTATTATTTAATCTATTTTGTCAATTTGAAGGAGGTCAAATGAGGTCAAAATTTTTGAGGGCTTACAGAAAGTCAAAGTATTAGATAAATTGTACCGTTTTAAGGTTATGTAGGCTAATGAGTTATTTTCAAGTGTTGCAGCATAAATATATAGCAGTTTTAATTAAATGTATATCTACTTACTTGTATCTTTAATTTCCATTTTACACTAATGAACTTGTATCTTTAATTTCCATTTTACACTAATGAATTATTGCCAACACAATTCGAGAAACACGCACTTAAAGTTGACCAAGCACTACTGAACTCGCAAACACATTTATAGAAAAAATATAATCAACTGACTTCGACTTACAGATGTGTAACGGTGCTTTATATTTAACACAAAAAAAATCACGTGTCTTTGTTTTAAAGCATTTACAATTAAAAAACAAAAACAACAAAAATAAAACGTCACTTTGATTCTTATCACTTTTGCACAGAAAAAGCTGTTATTTGATCTAATGTGCGATAGTGAAAAGTCACATTATGGTGAAGTCTTTTTTTTCTAAAATTTGTATATCTAGTAAGGTGTAAGTTCTAGGGGTCGTAAATTCTTTTGAACATTAAGTTTGCATAAGTCGAGTTTACACGATTCAAGAAGGTACATAAGAGGTTATATGAAAACCCCTTGCACTTTTTGAGCCTACACAAAATTTATTTTTTCTAAATCCTTTGTATTCCAGCCAGCAATTTCGGAGCGCTCATAAATAAGATTCTTAAATGGCTCACAGAAATGATTATTGTTTTTTTTTGAAAATACTCTTTTTTTTGGTAAAAAATATGAACCCTCAGAAAACAACCCAAAAAGTTGTCTCTACAATCAAAAAAGCTGTCTCCAAATGAGGGTTCATTTTTCGGACTCAAAAAAGATTACAAAATTATTTAAATTTATGAGGAAAATTTCGATTTTATACGTTCTTTTTTCTGAGTCATTTCTGAGTACACACGGGGCTCTTTTGGACGGACCACTTTCATAGGAAAAAGTGGAAAAATGTTTATGTTTTTGGAGCTCATTTGTGAGTCATTAATGATCATCTTTGTTTGCTGGGATGTAACAATTTCAGTATTTGGAAAATAGAAATTTTTTTGATTAATTATTGAGCTTGGTTGCTTTTCGTTATTTCAAGATTTATAAATAATTGGAGAACATTTCCTCCATAATTCAAATATTTTGTATAAATTTTTAAATTCTTCAACAGACCTAATTTGATCGACTTTAATTTGAAATAATACGCATGTATTTTATACCAAAATTCTTCTTATTTTGGGCCTAAAACTAAATCTTTTAAAATTTAATAATTTTTTAATCTTTCCCCAAAACAAAGTCGAAATGCCTAACTTGGGCCCAAATCCGCTTACCTAACAACTCTGTAAAACCTCATTTGACATAAAAAAATCCTCCCTTGACAAAATTTCCCACATTCTAGCGACATCTACAGTTTGTTTGCAAAATTATCGATGTTGCATCTCTATATTATAAGTCTCTGTTTAAATCCCCAATGTTATACCCAATTCAGTTTAATTTAAACAAAAACTCAATTTAAAAACTCTTACCCAGCAAAATCTTTCATTACCAAATAAGTGGTTATATAATGAAACTAAAATTTTTTAATATTTATAATTCGGCATCAGTACTAGTTATTTTTTTTAGGCCCCAGTGTAGAAAATCATTACCAGATATGTGGTTATGTAACTACATACTTGGTAATGGTAAATAGTTACTTTTGTTATTACATTTCTTATTACCTTTATATGGCGATGTCGCGAAAAATAATGAGTTATGGTTACACGAGAGCATACGAAAAATCAAAAAAATATATCGTTACCTATGTGCTTACCGGTACTGACAAAAATAATGAGTCTAAAAATAGATTTTCAAAAAAATTAATTATATAAAAAAAAATATTTTTTATTGTATTTTTTTTTTTTAATAAAATTTGCTGGTGTGGCAATCGAACCTGGGTCTACCGATTGCCAGTCAATAGCTCTATCGACGTGTAATATTTAATAGATAAAAACATAATTGACCAGCTGCACACAAGTAAGCTTACTCGCCAACATACAAAAAAGCAAAAAATATGTTATTACATATATCCTTACCAGTGTTTAAAAAAAAATGAGTCTAAAAATAGATTTCAAAAAATTTTTTAAAAAATCTAGAAAATTATTTTCTATTTGAAATAATGATAAAAATAAGTCATTATCAGTAACTCATTATTATATGTTTTAAAATAATGCAGAAGGTAAGTGGGTGTCATTACTGGTAGTCCAAAAAATAATGATATGTCATTACCGTTTCTACACTGGGGCAAAGCCGTTTTTATAAGCAGTCTAGCTTACTCGCGACTACTTATTTATTTATAAAGATAATGTGAATTTGTTAACTACTTATTTTTTAACCACTAGTAAGTATATAAGTAAGTCGTATTATTTAACAACTTGTAACTACTTATTTTTATATACTTTTGTAATGCGGGTGGGTGCAAAAATTTTTTCATGCAGCGAATATGGACAATTACTTACAAAAACGACCTTATCGAACAAAAATAATCAGTTTTGACACCGAATTATAAGCAGTAGACCCTAATTCTACTGCTTATTATTTAGATATTAGTAACACTATGCGACAGTCAATATCGGGATGGGATGAAACCAACGGGAAATGTTATATCGGTCAAAAACAAGTTATACTTATCCCGGCGTTTCGCTGGGTCACCCCTAGGAATCGAGATATATCTTTTTTTGACATAACTCGAGAACCACTAGTCCGATTTTGCTCAAACAATTTTAAAAAAATTAAAAATTACAATTCCTTTAATCTGTTCATATAACGTTTTTCTATATACTCAACAGTTTTGCCGGTAAAAATAAATGTTTGTTACCGTTACCATAAAAATCAATAACCTTTTGTTTATTACTTTTTTTTAAATATTTTAGGCAAAAAATATTTTTTTCTTCGTACATTTATTTTTCCCGGCAAAACTGTTGAGTATATAGAAAAACGTTATATGAACAGATTAAAGGAATTGTAATTTTTAAGTTTTTTTAAATTGTTTGAGCAAAATCGGACTAGTGGTTCTCGAGTTATGTCAAAAAAAGACCACCAAAGGTCAAATCGATATATCTCGATTCATAGGGGTGACCCAGCGAAACGCCGGGACACGTATAACATCTTTTTTACCGATATAACTTTCCCGGGTAGTTTGAACCCTTCCCGATCACTGACCCCTACAATTTGTCTCACAGTGTAATGGCACCCATTACTGAGATTTTGCTGGGTAAGTCCAGAAAATTATTAAGAAATAAGTCAGCAAAGTAAATAAAATTGAATATTTTACGAAGAAATATTTACTTTTTCACTCGAACTTTAAAGGCCTCAAATCTTTGTTAAAATTGTGAAAGTAAAAAATTTTATTATACAAAAGACAAATCACAATCAAGCTGAAATGTCACTGTTTCAAAATAAAATTCTGCACAATTTTCACACGAAACTCATTATGGTGAATTTTTTTTTTTTTTAAATTTCTATGGAATGTGACAAGTAAATACGAGTAGTTTTCGAAAACTAATAGTTTTTGTTTAAGTTTATATCTAGTAGGTGTAAGTTCTAGGGCTTGTAAACTCTTTTGAACATTAAGTTTGCATAAGTGGAGTTTACACGCTTCAGCAGGTACATAAGAGGTTATATGAAAACCCCTGGTACTTTTTTGAACCTACACAAAATTAATTTTTTCTGAGTCCTTTGCATGTAACAATTTCAGTATTTTGAAAATAGAAAATTTTGAGCTTGGTTCCTTTACGCTATTTCAAGATTTATAAATATTTTGAGAACATTTCTTCAATAATTAAAATATTTTGTAGAAATTTTGAAATGCTTTAACAGCCCTAATTTGAGCGACTCTAATTTAAAATAATACGCATATAACTTATCCGAAATTTGCGGCCTAAAACTAAATCCTTTAAAATTTACAATTTTTGAATCTGTTCCCAAAATCGAAATCCCTAATTTGGACTCAAATCTCCTTACCTGAGAACTCTGTTAAAACCTCGTTTGACAAAATTTCCTACATGTTAGCGACATCTACAGTTTGTTGAGAAAATTATCGATGTTACATCTCTATATTATATGTCTCTGGTGTAGGGTATAAAAATTTTTTTATTTTAAATAATAGAGCTTATGTAACAATAAGCTCCATCAAATTCCACCTTTAGTTGAATTCCGCCTAGGGCAGGGGTATAAATTTTTGGATAAATATAAAAAATATTAAAATATTCCGCAAAAATATTTGTCGGGAAATTCTACTATAAGTCTCTGAAGACACATAAGTTGAAAATTGAACTTCAATGCCAGAAATAAGTCAAAACTTAAAATGTGTTTAAGGATTAATCTCGTACTTATTCAGATTTGGCGCTCAAATGTCCAACAAACCTGGATTTTAGGAGGAAACCATGTGAATCTTCCGTTTTAGGTATAGGGTGTGTTCAGCGAACTTATGTAAAACACGACGTGGTTCTAGCCGTTTTTCTAGATTAGCTCTTAAAAAAAAGATATTTGTGTTTGAACCGACCATTTATTTTTATCCGGGTTGTTTGTATTCCCCCAATTAGTGTTGGGTTAAAAATGATCAATATCGGTGGTGCAGTAACTTTTTAGTTTAATAGTTGTGAGTGAAAATGTGAGGACACTTCGAAATTTTCAATACAAAATGGTACATTTTATGGCTTCGTAAAATGTACTGAACTTTGTATTGAAATGAAAAAGTTGTATGGAAATTTTTAAGGTGTCCTCACATTTTCAATCAGAACCTCTAAGCTGCCAAACTGATTTTATTTTTAACACAAAGCTTCTTGGTAGAGCAACAAACAAACTAACTAAAAATTAATCGTAAACAAATCAAAAAAATCGCACGATCTGGGGTCCTTGGGGTAATAATTTTTAAATTCAAATATCTTTTTTTTAAGAGCTAACCCAGAAAAACGGCTAGCACCACTAGATTCAGCGTACCCGAAATAGTTTTAACCACTGGGTACCGCCCTTGTCGAAAAAAAATTATTATCATGAAAAATACTCCTACCCCTTTTATACAGGGTTAATTACCCGCCCTTAATTTCAAATTATTGTGTTTATATTTTTTGTTTTTCTTCCAAAACTTGGAATAAATTTGGTAGGTACTAGTTTTATAGTAAGTCGTGCATTTTATTTGCCAGGAAACTAGCAACCGAAATCAATAAGAAATCCACTAAAAAATAAAAAGGAAAGAAAAAACTTCAATGAGATTCAATACATTTGATATGGCAGTAGTATAATCAAAAATCTTTATACGTCTGTCTGGCTGTTGTTGCAAATATTTTTTACGATGCTCGTAGTTCGTTTTATTTATACTTTTCATTGTTATGAAGAATTGTACAATTGTAAACGTAATGTGGCTTGCCGCCACCATCATCATCATCGGGAGCAGCAGCGTCAACATCATCAACATCAATATAATGCACCATATAAATCGTTTCAAATGGTTAGCTGATCACATCGTTGTTGTATCGCCTGGAATATTTTCTAACAAAGATATTTTAATAGTTGAGATTTTTTTTTTTTTTTTTTTTTTTTTTTTTTTTTGTATGTGTCTGTTACTGAGACGATTTTAAACAATTTTCATGACAATGATTAATTGATCGTATAAAGAGTTAAGGAGAAAAAAAGAAAACTTCTTTTTTTTCCAAGGATAAATTTTTTTTTACAGATTTTTGTCTTTAATTTATACGAAAAGAAAAAGTTTGAATTTATTTTACAATTTTCTTAAGTGGCGTTTAGTTAAGATCAGAACTACTCATATGTTAAATCTGATCATTCTGGCTATTATTTTTAAATAGCAACACTGGTTATACGGTAAAGTGTAGTGTTATTTTAAAGAAACTTTACCGTAATGTTTCGTTAGCACTCCCCGTGACCACGTAAACTACGCTTTTGGCAACTGTGATCGAATTTTTATGAGTGTAGATAAGAGATACAAGCCGGTCCATTCTGTCTGCTGGCGGCGGCTAATGGCTAAAATAATCGGCGGCGATTGATTTTTGGAGATGCGCAGCAAACGCATCGGCGGCGGCTGGCTAAAAAATTAGTGTCGACTGGCGGCGGCTAACGTCGGCTAAAATGCAAATTTAGACAGATACATACACGCAAAAATATCGAATTTATAAAAATTGATCTTAAATTTCACAATGTCGTTGTTAAAATTATAAATACATTTGTTGAATTTTGCACTTATTGTAACAATCTTTGGTAGAAAAACACCTTTGAAGAAGAGGAAGAAGGGGAAGACAAAGAAGAAACTGAGAAGCATATTATAGATAAAACAGAAAGCAAAAAAGACTTAGTTTTGTGGAAAATATTTTCAAAAAGCATGAAAAAAAAAATAATTTTTCCAACATTTTGCTTCATAAGCACCACAAAAATTTTCTAAATCAATTTTTGTTGCACAGGTCTCTAGCAATAATTTGGCTTTTACAGATTTAAAAAATATCAATTAGTCGACGAGTTATAGCCAAAAAACCATATAAACAATATGCTGAAAATCGACATTTGACTGCAAAGTTCGAAGGTCGATTAAAAAAAAAAAATTCGAACTAACATAAACAAACGCCGCGATACGGTATTATTTTCACCACTCACTTTCAGAATCGACCTAACTTTTGCTAACCTGAATTTGTTCCACAGTGTTATTTAAAGTACTGAGGATTATCATTAATAGTACACATCTTTAAAAGAATATTTAAAATTTAATAGTGCAAAAAAACTTTAACCTTTTTGCAAATAAGTTTATTAGGATCTTGGAATTCAAATAAAAATCATTATATGTATAAGCAGTTCAACATGGCAATATGGTCGCGATATTTGTTAAAGAAGTCAAATTTTTTTAATATATCATAATCTCCGTGAAAAGGGGGTTTTGGTGTTTCTCCTAAACTAATGAAGATAGATAATTGAAATTTGGCATATAGCTTCGTTTTATGACGAGAAGAAAACCAACCATAGGATTTTTGTTTAAGGGGTAAAACGGGGCTCAGAAGTTTGAAAAAATCGATTTTTGAACGTCATTTTTAGTGGGTAGGGGGCAAAATATGTTAAATATTTTTTTCTAATTTGAGGACTCTTAACAAGAATATGAAGGCAAAATAACGATACATCCGCAAGCAAAAACTCGGTAGTGAAAGGGTTAATGTGTTAAATGAAGATAACTAAAATCTTTGTTTAAATGTGTTTTCAATCATGAATGGTAACCGAATCGGTGCGGTAACACTATTTTAGATTATTTCGGTAACGGTATTTTAAGGGTAACGCTATTTAATTTATTTCGGTAACGGCATTTTAAGAATAACGGTAGTCAGTTGGAAGAGTTTTAAATCGATAACGTTATTTTAGAGGCATTACCTGCCAACCCTGATTTCAATCGATTTGAATCCCGTGTCACAGAATTTTTTACTGCCGTTTTAATTTAAGTGAACTAATAGAGCTTTGAAGAGTTAATTCGTTTTCGAATGAATTTATTAACAATAGAATGGGATTTGTTTTGATTTAAATGAATTCCTTTTTTAAATTCAAATTCATTCAATTTAACACGTTTGACTAAAAAAACAAATTCAAAAAATTAATAACAAGGTTGGTTAACGGTTACCATTATCGCTAAAATACCGTTACCAATACCTCTAAAAATTTTCCAAATACCGCTATCGTTACCGATACCGTTATTTTTATTGGTAGTTACCGGTATTTGTTAATTTTTATAAAAATGCCAATTTTTTAACTTTATAATAATAATCTTGGGTTTTTTTTCCAAAAAAAAATTATAGATAATTTTAGTTACTAAATTTAAAGCTTATAATCTGTATTTTTAACACTTAAATTGACAAATATGCTAATTTTTTATTTGTTTTTATATGTTTTTGAGGCAGTTTATAATTGCGGTACGTACCGGTATTGTTGATTCGATAACGGCATACCGTTACCGAAACAGTCCTAAATACCGTTATCGTTACCGAAACAAACGAAATTCGATACCGTTACCTTACCGTTATTCGTTTCGGTAACCAACCTTGTTTAATAATTATAAACTATCGTAGTCATTATGAAAACCCTACTGGAATGGGATTGAAAAAGGATTAGATTCTATAAACGGGGTTGTGAAACTTAACAGAAATGGCATTACAATATCGTCAAAAAACTTTTCAAAATTTTTGTTTATTTAAAATTAACCCTCATTAAATCCTTTGAATAAAATCCTGACAAAAAAGGTATTCCACATTAAGCTAAATTAGCTACATTAAAACAAGACGAAGTAAAAGGTATTATTATTCTTAATCTTCCTATTAATCGAATATCCTGAGAATTATTTATATTATGAATAATTGACCCAGCACATATAAACAATAAAGCTTTAAATAAAGCATGAGTTAATAAATGAAAAAAGGCTAACTTATAAAATCCTATAGATAAAATTCTTATTATTAATCCTAATTGACTTAATGTAGATAAAGCAATAATTTTTTTTAATTCAAATTCATATTAGCCCAAGGCCGCCTTTTGGCGGTCTTCAGATTTTAAATAGTTTCTGGCTAAATAACAATATTTTATTAAACAAGTTGTACTATATCCATAGAAAACTTAACTGCCTACTTTTTTTGCCTTCAAACTTTTTTTGTATAAGGAACGGGTTTCAAGCGAGAAGCATGTAAAGTGAAAATTTCGAAAATTTGAAAAAATTAACTTTTTAAAACAGAAAAAAATATTTGAAAAATTGTCAAAAATACATTTACGATCTGGCGTACATTACCGATAATAACAAAGCTAGTTTAGAGCCTCTTATTGTAAAATCAGTTAAAATTTTTTCTCGAGGACTCACAGGATAACGACAGGATACGTTTTACAAATATCTCTACAACTCAAAAACTAGCCAACAGATTTTCTTGAAATTAAGCAAAGATTATATACTCAGAGGTAATAGTAAGCAGAACTAATTTCGTCAAAATTTATTGATGTTTAGTGCCTAAATATTTTTCCATTTTGTTGTCGGCTGTCGGCTCCGCCGGTTGTTGTCGGCGGCTGAATCGGCTTGGCAAAGGTGTCGGCTGGCGGCGGCTAACCGGCTGAGATCGGCTGGCTTGTATCTCTGGTGTAGACTCAGAATAACGGCGCACTGATTTTTCCATACATTTTGACATTTAAAAATCGCTGAGCGATGCTGTCGTGAAATAGAATCTATTTTATTTTTATGGCGGTTTTTGTTATTCTCCCACTTTTTCTTTCTCACACTCTCACCAGTGTTGTCAACTCTATTGTTATTTTTGCTGGTGTTCACTACATTTTGTAATATCAAAGAGTATAGCCAACAAAGGCAATCAATGGCTCTTCTGACTCTTTTTCTATTTTTTGCAAAAAAAAAATATAAAATTTTTACATTATTAAAATTTTTTTCTTTATTTAACTTAGATATTAAACATTATTAGTAGCTCGTTACAAAAGAAGTGAAAAATGGCATTTAATAGCAAATGCCAAAAAAAAAACTTGCCCTGCTTATCATTCTCTCATACTCAATAATTTTTGTTGGTTATACAAAATTTTAAATTGAAATAATTAAATGCTATTTGTTCAATGTACGTGTATGTCGTCAACTTGTTAAATTCACTTTAAATTCATAATAATAAAAATTTGCAACTAACAAGTTTTTATTGTGCCAAATGCGCTAATAACAATATTAAAAAAGACTGAGGGTATATAACTACAAAAAGAAGAAAAAAAAATTGCATCCAAATCATCAATTTATTAAATGATATATTGTCGAGTATAACGATAATGTCTTGTAGATTTAAGCTGTGATACTAATAGTTAGTTACATACTTGTACACATAGAAAAATAAACAGGAAACAGCTTTAAAATCAAACTAACAAGTGAGGTCTCCCTATGGGGACCTACAGAACTTAATGAACTTTGGATATGTTGTAGAAAACTAAATTTTAGGGATAAGCGTTTTTGTTAGCTGCATAATTTAATATTAGTTTCAAATTGTGATAAATACGGCCCAATTTTTCGTTTTTCGGTCCTTTTTGTTCTATTTCAATGAGACTATAGACTATATTGGCCATCCACAAGGTAATTCCCTTATAAAGTTTCCGCATGAAACGAGCGACTTCAAACAAAAACGACGTGAATTGGCACAAAATGTAATTTTTCTTAGATGACCATTTTAACAACTCTTTTTTTTAAAACTTTCGGTCACATAAACTTATAAAAAAACGTTAGTATGAAAGTCTGTTAAACGCTACCTGGCGCAAATGAACTGATTTTTTCTGTTATTTTGTCTTAAAATTTAGGATTCAACTAATATTTTTGTAAATTCCATTTAGCATAACAATTACTTTCATCCGTATTTGAACTAACTTTGCATCCTAATTTTTAGTAATTTATGTTTCATAATTTTACAAATTTTTCAGTTAATTTAAACCACAATTATTTCCCAATGTCTATATTTTTGTGCCTATATTTTGTGCTATATTTTCATAATTTTATATTGAAAATCACAAATGGACAAAAATTCGATAATCTCAACTTATCAATCTTTATAAGCTACCTATACTCCCAAAAATAAATATGGGCCTGTCTCGGGACATATCCGTAGAACCCAAAAACCAAGACTGTAAGCGACATTTTAGAAGAAATTTTCAGTTAAATCAGGTAATGTTTCTGTTGAATTTAGCTCAAATTTCAGTTAGTTAGTAAAATTTAGCTTACCTAAAATGAGAGAAAGAGTTTCCGTAAGCATATTATTAGAAAAGTTTTTCATTTCAAGTGTCAAAATATGTCACTAATTAAAACGGTGCGAAAATTGTGTATTTTAATTGAGTTAGGCTTAATCGTTCATTTTGGTGACAGAAAAACTACAAATTTAATAAATATAAACATTTTAAAATGTGTTTATTGGAAAAACTTATCGAAAGAGTTTTTTTTTATATAAATCAAGAGAACGAAATGAATGATTGTACGAAAAGAACTAATATTTGTTAACTTCTTCGTATCGTTCAATTGAGTTAATAGTTCAACTGAACTAGTTCGTTCATAAACAAAACACAACTATATTTTACTAAAATTTCTTAATTAAATTACACTTTTTTTATTTAAAAATATTTATATTTTACTTCTTAGCTGATTTTTCGCGTTTTATTGTTTGTTTCTGTTTTTTTTTTGTTATTATTATTTGACAGATGTCGTGGAATATTATAATAAAAACGTAATAGAAACGTAAACAATATGTGCGTTCCCAAAACAGCCCAAACAACAACAATTTACATGCAATTTTGAGTACGGGAACGCCTTTGGGCTAGTTTGTGTAACTTCGGTAAAGTACGGGAACCAGAGTACCAAGCCGACCGGCGCAAAATCGGCGGCCCGCCGCCGCCGACCACTATTAAGCTTTCTAAGCCGCCGCCGTTTCAAACGACTCGCTTCGGCTCAAAAGGGCAGCCGACCAAAACAAGAGCCGCCAAATTTTTTTCGCGCGGCCATTTTTTTAAATTTATTTTTCTTATTTTAGAGATTAATCAGAACTGGGTCGACAACGACAATTGCCTTTTCATATATTTTGTATGGCTAACTAACTGGTAACTATGGTTAAGCACTAAATTCAGTTTATTTTGAGATAAGTTAACAGGTCTTAAGCGGATTCAATCAGAAAAGAATTAATTTTTCAAAGCTCTGTTATTAACAGTGCATAGAAAACAATTCGAGCCGTCAATTCAGCCGCCGCCGGTTTATATAAATAAACGCCGCCGCCGCCGTAGTTGTTTTGGTTGCGCCGCCGCCGCCGCCGAAAATTTTGGGTCGGCTTGGAACCCTGACGGGAACAGAAATAATATTGCCTCTGTCGCCTTTTTTTGGCACTGACATACAGGAACAGTTTTTATCCTCAAATCGAGAAGCAGTGAAATTTTTTGTTTCACTCTTTTTGATGCGAAAACTTCCCGCAAAAAGTCACAGGATTTGGTTTTTGAAGACAGATTCACTGGCGCATGAAACATGTTCGAGAACTTCTAAGTATTTTTGTTATTCGAAAAAATATGTTTTATATGATAATAAATAAATAATCGAGCTTTTTTCACCTATATTTCAAATAAGTGGCAACCCTAAGTCCATGACTCCGGCAATATGGGTATGAAAATGTTTATTTTCTCGAGTAATTTAAGGCTGTGTATGTACAAATAAATCTAATTTTCAGACGTGTTTTAATACAACAGGATTAATTTTGGACTCCATTTTTTAACCCTTAAACGAGGGATTGTGCAATCAAAATATAGGTGTCTATCATTTTCTTTAATTAATACAGAAAGAAGAAAAAAACATTTTTATTGGAAGATTTGACGGACACAAGGGAATAACTAGAAAATGTTTATTTCAACTAGAATCATATTTCTTTCAATTAAATTCATACTTAATTTAAAAATGATCGTCAAAAATAACATATTAAATCAACTATGAGATAATAATTGATTTAAATAAGTTTTGTTTTTTCTGTGTACTTATTATTCAATGTAAGTTAGTTACTTATACTTTGCAGTAACGTAACACAATAACAACATTCTATAGAATCACTTCAACAAAATGCCGGTGAGAGGTATATAAAATATACTAAGTACATTACTACTAACATGAATTTGAACATTAACACAGTGGGACAATTGACTATAATATATATGTAGATAAATACTGAAATATTGGTTGAAAATACGTCATCAGAAAGTGAATAGAATACCTTTAATATACGAGGCTGCCATATAGGTAATCTAAAACAGTACCCAATGTTTTACTTTTAGATTATATGTATAATTTTTTTTTTAATTTACAGTTTTTAAATAAAGCAGTTAAATTACTTCGATAGAAATAGAAAATACAATTGACCGTCTAGAAAATTTGCATAAAAAAATATTGGATGTCATGATTTACAAAACACTTCTTCCACTACCTCCAAAGTATCCGTTAGTTTATTTTTACTGTTTTTTTTAGAAGTAATTTTGAAAAACTTAAAAAAATCCCTTCTTTCATTACTTCCAAAGTATTCGCTAGTATATTTTCACAGCCTTTTTAGAAAAGATTCTGAAAAACCTCCAAAAAATCCTTTAAGTATTGCTTCTAAGGCATAATTGTTGTAAAAGTGGTCCTAAAAAGTGATTTTGATACAGTTTACTACCAAACAGGTGATCGCGGGTTCGATTCCTAGCGTGACCAATATTTTTTAACTTAAAATTTTTTTTTTTTATTTTTTTGTATTTTTTTTAATATTTACAATTAATTTGCTTAAATTCAATATTTAAAAAAAATTTAAAAATTTTTTTATTTTTTTTCCTACCGTGACCAATATTTTTTAATTTAAAAATTTTTTTTTTATTTTTTTGTATTTTTTTTTTTTAATATTTACAATTAATTTGCTTAAACTCAATATTTAAAAAAAAAAAATTAATTTTTTATTTTTTTTGTATCTTTTTTAACTTTTTTTTAATATTTATTATTAATTTGCTTAAATTCAATATTTTTTAATTTTTAAATTTTTAAAATATAAAAAATAAAAATTATGGAAAATTGCTTTTTATGCACCTGTGAAAATATTACTGAAAACAATACTGAATTGCAGTGCACCTTTTGAACTTCTTTAATAAGCACTTTTATTGAAGAGAATAAAGCACAGTATCTCGCAATGACAAAGTGGTGTTTGTATGCCAGTCAAATTTTATTGCAAAGAGTAGCGCAGCGGTAGAGAGTTAGACTAGCAATCTTGAGGTCTCAAGTTCGATAACCGGTAACGGCAACAAATTTTTTTTTTGTAAAACAAAAAATAAAATTTTTTTCCGAAGAATTTTTTTTTAAATTTAAATTGGTGAAAAAGAATCTTCTTTGCAGTCGTTCAAAAAGTAATGAAAAAATGTTTAAGTGGGAGTACTCCTCTTCTATGATAACTCAATATTAAAATCATTAGCGTTTCTGGTAAAAAAGAAGTACATCTGGATCTTTAACCCTCTAACCGGCCTAAGCTTTTTTGTAATGAAATTTATACCATGTGTTCCTCACGACAAATAAACAATATGTTCTTTTACAAAATTTGTTTTCGTTGCCTACTTTAGGCGATATGGGCCAAAATAGTTTAAGGGTGAATCTCGAAAACTAGCAAATAAAAATTACTAGATTTACGCACAAATTACTCCTCTTACCAAGATGTAATTGCAATAAAAAAATTACATTTTTTGTGCTGTTACTTAAGAGGATGTAGCGATTTTCGTTTTTCGAAAAACGCGAAATTGAGCGAAAATGCACCAAAACTTCTATATATATTATTCAAACTTTTAAACTTTGCTACCTATACCAAATATTATCTTTTTACCAAATTTCAAAAAAATCCGTCCATTCGTTTTGAAGTTAAGGCGATGTCCTTTAAAGGTATCCTTATGGAATCCTGTGCGTCCTTGGACCAAAGTAAGGAACTTTTTGCATAGACTAAGCTCCAATCTTACTTCATGGTCACTATCAATTGTTTTAGTCAATTTAAATATGTTTTTAAGATTTTTGAAAATTTTGGTTGTTTTAAAATATTTAATTTTTGAAATTTTACGAAATTTTATCTTTGACACTTTCTCGCTTCCAAACCGTGCATTGCATACAAAAAAAATCTTCATTAAAATTTAATAAATTTTGTTTTCTGTTAAAAAAGGATAATTTCTTATTATTAAATACTCCTTTGGCGAATTTCTGGTCAATTTAATATACCCCGCCTGGAGGCGGGCTTGCCGGTTAGAGGGTTAATTGTAGTGCTATTTCTACTGCTTTAGCAGCATCTATTTTTTTGCTGGGTTTTTTTAAAAAAGCAAAAAAGACACGCTAAAGTAGTAGAAAAAGCACTACAATTCATGATCTAGATCTATTTATTTTTTAACAGAAACACTAATGATTCTAATATTGATTTGGGTTAGTAGGGGAGTATTCCCACTTTAACATTTTTCAGTACTTTTTGAACCATGATTTTTTTTCAGCACATTACAAAAAAGAAATGAAAAACAAATTTCAATAAACACTTGGGCATGATTGCGTATGAATTTTCCCCTTATATTAATTGCTGAAGCCGCGCATGCTTATGTCCCACTGTTCGTAGTGTAATAGAAATAAATAGCAACATTTGTTTTAAAGGATGATCTTTTTTGTATCAACAATTGTAACTCTAATAGACAACAACCTAGAAATGTTGTTGCAAAGTGTATACCACTTAATTTTCTACTAACAACAACAGCAACAACATCAAGAAAAATGATCGTTTGTTCATCGTAGAAATGATTCTTTTCTTAACTAACAATCTTCTTTATTTTTATTTTGCAATCTTACCAACTTACAGATAGACAAAATAGACAATAGTTGTTGGTTGTATTGTAATGGTTACAGAATATGTTGTTACCAACAAACATAACAAACATAAACATAATGATTGATTGCCGATGGCATTTGACAAATGACGAGTACTTCAGGTTGTTCACAAGACAATTTTTTTTTGTTGGCTGGTTTCGCCAAGACACTTAAGACAACAAAATAATACAGACAGTCAATCTACCAGTCTACGTCAGTCTTTTGTCAGTGAGACTGCGTACTAAAGTAGGAGGTGTTATAGCTGGCGGACGTTTGTCTTAAATGTAATTTACACCAAACTGTATTATGACAGTGGTGTTAAAATTAAATTGAGGAAACTTGGCAACACAAAAAAAAAACTAATAACAAAGAATGTTTAATTTTTGTTTGAAATTAGTTATTAAAAACTATTAGCTGCAACAAAATGATTTTCTTTAAATTTTTTTAATATCTCTATTAACATCATAGATCACTTCAAACAATAAGATAGAGGTTGAATAGGTTGGTCGGCCGGTCGGTTGCATGTTTGTTGTTGTCTAAATGTTGCATGGATAAATTATTGCATGTTATGAATATGAAAACTATTAAAACACGCAAAACTTAGAAAACCTATTGCAAAAATGCTCAATGGTCAAGATAGGCCAACAAAAACCCTACAAAATATAAAATCTTAAACTTCAAAAAAGACTTTTCGAGTAGAAAAAACCCATAAAATTCAAAAGGATAAAGAAAATGTTAAATAATCTCCTCTTACTCCTTATACATGCAACAATTTCAAGATATGACAATCAATCGTTCCGGGTAACTTCCTATTGGGCATATGCACACAAAAAATTATTATCTAAAATCATCTAATTAAAGTTTTGTTTAAAATAAAATTTAGTTTTATTTAATTGGGTCAGTTAAATATTTGAATTGTTAATTTGTTTCAATTAATCGTACACAAGTTTTAGTAAGTGATGTATCATTTGCGTGATAGGGGCAAAATCATTTCAAATAAAATTATCATTTTATTTCAGAAGTTATAAATTGTTTTTCAGATTTACCAATTGTATTTCAGAACTTATTAATTATTTTTCAGATTTATTAATTGCATTTCAGAAATAATCAATTGATTTTCAGTTTTATCAATTGTATTTCAGAAAATTTTAATTGATTTTCATATTTATTAATTGCATTTCAGAAATAATCAATTGCTTTTTAGTTTTATCAATTGTATCTCAGAAATTATCAATTGATTTTCATATTTATCAACTGTATTTTAGAATTTATCAATTGATAGTATTTAAGAAATTATCAATTGTATTTCAGAAATTATCAATAGTATTTCAGAAGTTTTCAATTGTATTTCCGAAATTATCAAATGTAGTTCATTTCAGAAAATATAATTTGTGTTTTAGAAACCATTAATTGTATTTCAAAAATTATTAATTGTATTTCAGAAATTATTCTTTATTAGCTATGAAATACAATCAATAATTTCTCAAATACATTTGTTTATTTCTGAAATACAATTGATAATTTCTGAAAAACATTTAATAATTTCTGCGATTTTACTGACATTCGTAATTTTTCTGCAAGCTACCTTTATTTATTTTTTTTTGAGTGTCAAAATTCAGGTTAAAATTAACGTTGAGATGCTGCCGCAAAATATTTTAATGCTGTCGACAAATGTTATGTTAAAGCCGGCATTTTCCATGCTCTCTGTATGACGGATCGCTATCGGTGCTACTTAAACTGAAAAAGTTAAACTTTTACGGTGGGTCTCATACGTTAAGCGTTAGCTAATAGTTAACCCAAAAATGTATTGCCGTTTTGTATACAATTTTTTGATATTTGTTTATTAGTTAAGTTAAACCTACCAAGTTTCAACTTAATCTTTTAACTGTCAACAACTTTAATCGCCGTCTAACTTTTCGCTGTCTAAACGAGCTATTAAATTAAAACAACTAGGGATGCCGAACGGGACTGGTTTTTACAAATCCCGGGATTTATCGGGATCCCGGGATTTTCTTGTTTCATCATATTTTTAATTTTAAAAATAAATAGCTGAAATAAACCCTACAAATTAAAATAATTCATTATAAATCTACTTATCATATCTTGTACAATAGTATGAAGAAATAAACAAATTAAGCCGGATTCACAATGCTGGAGTACTCCGCGCTGCAGATTGGAGTGGGTAAAATTGACATAGCATGATAAAAAAATATGTACGTGCAAAAAAGAATGAAACAAAATTGTTAGATTTTTCTAATTTCACAAAAATTTGCTGTTTTTAGTCGACAAAATTATTTTGCATAAAGTTATGATTTCAGCAAATTCCCAGGAAAAAAATTGTAAGTAATGCTTTACAAACTACTTCATTCACTGCTTCACAAGTATCCGTTAGTGTATTTTTATTGCTTTTTTAGAAAATATTCTGAACAACAAAAATCACGTAAGTATTGCTTCTAAAGAAAGAGTAATTGCTTTAAAAGTGATGGTAAAGTGATTTTGGTATCATTTGGCATTTCCAAACAGAGGTTCGACTCCCGGCGGGACCAATATTTTTTATTTTTTTAAAATTTTTTTTTATTTTTTTTTAATTTTTTTTTAATTTTTTTTTATTTTATTAATTTTTTTTTTAATATTTATAATTAATTTGTTTAAATACAATATTTTTTTAATTTTTGAAAAATATTTATATATAAAAAAAAAATGGCGAGAAACTGCATTTTATGCACCTGTAAAAATAGTACTGAAAACAATATTTAATTGGAGTTACACTTGCTTAATAAGTACTTTTATTGAAGAGAATAAGGAACAATATCAAAAACCAATGTCGTTAGTGCCTTAAGGTTCAATTAGACGTGCCATATCGCCATAGCCGTAACCATAACGCCATAGCAGAAAACCAAAATTCAATTGGTTTCTACGGTTACGGTTATGGCGTTATGGCATGTCACCAATAATCGTATACATTGTAGCCCATAAGATTGGTTTGAACAGCTGTTTTATATGGTTATGGTTATGGCACGTCTAATTGAACCTTTAGTCAAAGTATATTTACTTTCATAATTAATTATCCGAGAAAAACACGGTAATGGGTTTGACATTTTTCACGCATTGCCTGGCAATGGGTACCCCTTTACCCTTGGTTTTACTTAGACACTTAAGGTAATACGTTACTAATATTAGCTGTATTTTCGACTTAACTATATCCGTTAACTTTTAAAAAAGCACAAAGTGCATAAAAACGTTTTTTAGACGAAAACTGACATATTACTTTTCGTATGCACGTTAACTTACAACGTGGATAATTATCAACGTTGAAAACTCAACTTTTATACATTTTCACACCTAGCGTAACTTTTTCGCGTTACTACCTAAAAAGTTTTACTGACATACGTTCGATTATACCGGAACTATCATAAACACTAGCTATTTAAAAAAATTTGATACTCCAATCAGTTTAACGTAGATTTTCTATAACTACCTAACGTTGATAGGTATGAACGAAAATATAGCTATTGTGATACATCAATTCTTATGTGGGAGGTATGAAATAATGAGTTACCGGTATAGAGATATATCACTACTTATTTGGAGGCTTTAAAATAATATATTACTGATATTGTGTAGCTTATTAATAAACGTAAAAATAATAAATTATTGGTATTGCATTATATAACTACTTATTATGCGAAAGTAGGATTTAATATAAATTTATAATCTAATTATATTGCTCGGATCGGTGTACTTTTAAACAAAGTCATTACTGGTAACGTCTTATATTATTCCCTATATGTAACCAACGAAATATGTACTAATATGTAATGAATTACTTCACTCTATAAAAGTATGTACTTATTTTAGCTAACTAGTGAATTTAATATTGCAAGTAATAACTTATTTCAGTACTTCCTTCGAAGACACTAATTTTAGCCTATACCGGTACGATTTAGGCAACCATTTACCCCCAATGACACCCCCATCTTAAAATAATGTGTTATGCGACCAATGTGTAAGTAGTTACAATTTTTGGTTTCTTATTACATTTCCCTTTACCTGGTAATAGAATGTTTTGCTGGGATGCTAGTAAATTCTGTAAATAAATAAATCGCATTAACAAAGTGGTATTTTTATGCCAGTCCACTTTCATATCAAAGAATAGCTCAGCGGTAGAGCGCTAGACTAGCAACCGTGAGGTCGCAAGTTCGATACTCGGTGGTGGCAATAAAAAAAACTTTTAAAATAAAAAAAAATAATTATCTTAATTTTTGCATAAAAAAAAAATTGTTTTTTCGGACTTTCTATATTTTCATATATTTAGTTAGAATATTCTTCTACCTCAATTCCAAATTCTAATATGATATTGTCATATTAGATTTTTATTTGTTGTTTCAAAAAGGGGTTGATCATTTTCATGATAGACAATACAATTGTTTCTTAGACATAACTGTACTCTTCAGTTGTCCGCAATAAGAAAATGATAACTTTCTTACTCAAACCGAGACATTACATAAGGTACAAAAAATCAACGGGACGAGAATTTTGTACTTTCGTATATGAACCGTCTGATTTGGTAAGACCAGCTATAAATCAACTCCTTTTTGAAAGCAACAATTACATCAAAGTACCCTTTGGGTACTATTTATATGTATGTCTGTTGTCAATACATTTTGTAAAAACAACTAATTTTAAACTCAAAACAAAATAAATATTTGAATGAGATTTTAGCCGTCTATTTAGATTTTAGATGTCTACGAAACAATTGTATTGTCTATCATGAAAATGATCAACCCCTTTTTGAAACAACAAATAAAAATCTAATATGACAATTTCATATTAGAATTTGGACTTGAGGTAGAAGAATATTCTAACTAAATATATAAAAAAAATATATAATTTTTTTTTGTAAATAATTTTTTTAATTAATTTTTATTGGTGAAAAAAGAATTTCCTTTGCACTCGTTCAAAAAGTACTGAAAAAATGTTGAAGTTTGAGTACTCCTCTCCTGTGACAACTCAATGTTAAAATTATTAGTGTTTATGTTAAAAAAGAAGTACATCTACACTCAGAAAAGTTCTGCAGTTACTACATGACAGTTATTTGTGTAGTAATGCGGTTGTAGTTATTTTAACTACAATTGTAGTTAATTTACTTAGAGCAAAATTTTTCAATGTTTTTGACAGTTATTTTTTTAAACAAACTACAAAAACTACTACATTGTAGTAACATTTATTTTATGCAGTTATTTTGAATTTTTTATAAATACTTAAATTTTCAAGTGTGTGTGCACTAGAGTGGTCCAAAAAAAAAAAAATGTAATCTGATCAAAAAAATCACCAAAAAAGTTTTGTTTAGAGGTAGCACATCGCAATTGAAGTTTCGAGGTTGTACTTGTTCTATTATTTTTAATTAATTAAAAATAATGGAAAAAATGAGAAAAATTAAATATAATTATTATGATCGCGACATATCAAATCTAATATATTTTTAGGTGTACATTACGAATATGAAATCAAAATTGAAATCGGAGTCGCGGATTTCGCGAAATTTTAAAATTTCATACAAAAAAGGATCAACTTCGATCAGGATGTTTTCTTATATTTACCAATATGAAAATTTCGTTTTTGCATTAATAAATATCTGCTAAATGTCCTATTATGTGGGATAGGGTTTTTGGTAGCAATAAAATTATAGCAATCTAAATAATAGCGAAATATTAAAAAATGTCAAATTTTAACTTAATTTGCAAGGATATCTGTTATCCTTTTTAAAATTAAAATCAGTGTTATATATAATGAAGGTCCTTGGTAAGTAAATTGCAAAATTATAACAAATTGCATTTTTCGATAACACCGTTTACAGGTAATTGGGAAAATATCTCAAAAAACTTGAGTTTTTTTGAATTTTCAAAAACCGCGAATAATTCATAAACCACAAATTTTTTTTAAGTTTCGATTGCTGATTCATAAGCTGCGTTAAAATAAAGATCAGATTTGAGAAATTTGCGCATACAAGGCAAAAAATCGTTGAATTTTTAATTACATCTTTTCGGAAAATTTCGAAAATTTTACTAAAATATGTATTTTTTTGTATAAATTAAAAAAAAACCGCGAATTACTTAAAATTTACTTAATTTTTTTAAGTTTTGATTTCAAATTCCTTATATTCACATTAATTAAGACCAGATTTAAAAAAAATTGTCAAATAATAGCGTACAGGTTAAGAAATAATTAAACTTAAAGTCAACCCTAGTTTTTGTATAAATTACTCTAGAGATAAATTACTAATTCTTAAAAGACAACTTTTTGTGCTACCTCTAAATAACAGCGGATTTAGCTGAAACTTGGCACAGAGAGTTTTTAGACATTAAGGAATAGGGGCAACATTGTGGAGATCGCGAATTCCAACTTTCATGTTTTTTTGGACCACTCTAGTGTGCACACACACGAAGCAAACAGGAGCATGTGTATGAAGCGATTGTTTAGAAATTTCTAGTGAAAGAATATGAGAAGAACATGTTTTCTCTTGTCTTAGTCATAAAACAACGTCAAAGAGTGAGGACGCGTAATACGGAAAAGGTTATATATTTTTTATTAAATTATTAAAATAATAAGGTAAGTTTTATAATATAAAATATAAATTTATTTCCGGGAATGTTAAAAAAAAATTGTATTTATTTTCTTTCAGTTCTTTTATATTCTCATCCCTTTCTATCTAGAGAAAAAAAAAGGAAGCCAAACAACACCATATTTCATCCCTCACAGACGGCCATCTACAACAATATCTTAATAGTGAAAAATAAGTGTAAATTTTGATTTCTCAATTTTAAATTTATTATAGAATAAAATTAAGTTAAGAGTGTTTACATAAATTTGTTTTTTATTAAATTAATAATTTTTAAAATAATTTTTATTTATGTTTTTTAACTACATTTGTAGTTGTTGTACAGTTTTACAATAATTTGTATGTATGTTGTTTCAATTGCATTTGTAGTTGTTTTTACTACATTTGTCGGTTGATTTTTAACAGTTAAAAATAACTTCACATTGCAGTTAATTTAACTGCAAATGTAGTCTACACCTTTTTAAGTGCAAATGCAGTTATTTTAATTGTCATTTGCAGTTGATTTATCCATACAAATATTTTTCACGATAATGAACTTCGTGTGAAAATTGTGTAGAATTTTTTCTTAATATACGACTTTTATTTTGAAACGGTGACATTTCAGCTTAATTGTGATTTGTCTTTCGTATAATAAATTTTTTTAGTTTCACAATTTTAAAAAAGATTTGAGGCCTTTAAAGTTCGAGTGAAAACGTAGATATTTCTTCGTAAAATATTAAATTTTATTTAATTTGCTCACTTATTTCCTAATAATTTTCTGAACTTAAGAGCGATGCTAAATTAGCTCCTATTTTTTTCTTTTGAGTTTTTGTTTAAATTAAAATGAATTGGGTATAACATTGGGGATTTAAAAATTTAAAATGGGAATAGCTAAAACTTTTCGGGCAACACTGTTCCCCAAGAAAATGAAACAGTGTTGCCAGAAAAAACAAAACCGCAGTCAGCGCCATCTGTTGCATTAAAAACCAGTATTGCCATTCATCAGGACCATGGCAGACCCCTGATAAAATACTCATTTGGTGCATTTGTGGTCAATTTAATATACCCCCTAGAGGGGGTTTTCCGGTTAGAGGGCTAAGGGTATTCTACCCTATGGTACGGCAAAAGTCGCCTTCGCTAAGGAAAGGTTTTTCGCATACCGGCCTTGGGCTGAGATGCAGAAAAACATGGCAGTTTTTCGAAAAACTTTGGTAATAATTCCCGAAATGGGATAATGTCGACGGGGGTTATGAACTGCCACCAAATCAAATATATTCTAAAGAGTAATAAAAAGTGGGTTTCGATCAAGTAGTATTGGTATTAAGAAACATCAGCGTAAAGTTATTGTATCCTTCATAATATAGTGTAGGATATAATTCCCATATTGGATACTGAGAAGAAAATTTCCAAATTTTGAAGAAATTTCCCGTTAAAATTACTATTTTCACTTGTTAATCTTTTTTTGCAATTAGAAGCTTTAAGAACAAGATCTCAGATTACTAACTGACAAACACCTTTAAAAACTAATAGTATCCATAAACTCAAGAAAGTGTAGGGCATAGGAAAAATAAAACTTTAAAGGAAATTATTTATGGTAGACACTTTTATTGACCATTTATGTCAGATATTATGTATAATTTCTATTAATAATGACAATATTGTAAAATTTATGAGATCATATTTCTTACTAGTGTGTAAAAGTACTAGATTGAGAGTATAGTTTATCCATTACCCAATGAACGCGTTTGTTTCATCGAATCTTTTGTACGTCGGACACCAACAAAAATGAAAAAAAAATTGTGTATTTAAAACATTAATCATTGCTAGAGCTCTTGTCGTCATTCATAAACGTTTTAAAGGTAATGATTATAGATAATATATCATAAGATACGACGACGACAACGTATCAGAATATATGTCTGTACATGTAAGTATGTTGTAAAGATAGTGTAAAACTATGGAAAACTCAACACCAAGAGCAACAAGTGATAAAGGATACATAGTAATATACACCATCCATATAATTGAATGCAATAAGGTGTAATCAAAAATACATATTATAATAATTATGTTGTTTTCTTTTAAAATATAGGTTCAAATAACTGACTGTACAACAAAAACAACAACAACATATTGACCAAGTCCGCGGATATGATTATCAATTAAGATCCAGCAAAATAAAAATCATAAAAGATGATTGATATTAGAACGTTATCAATTTGAAAGAGATGGAATATTGTAAAACAGCGTTCGCGATAAATAATTAATTATATGAAATGATCAGCTGAAACAGGTTAATGCTACGCTATGATTGCAAAAATTGTTTTAAATCGTTTTACGATCTTGTTTTACAGAAACCTTTAATATAAAAAGGTTTTATGGATCGGCAATACATACAAACCAACATTGATTACACTGCTCTACAAAAGAAGGTGAATGATATTGCATTTAGGATAATTGGGGGTGCTGATTTCGAATCTGCTACCAGTTTGTTCAAATTGGCTCTAGATTTTGCACAATTCGCGATTTTACTTTTTCCAGTTTTTATCCTAAATCCACTGTAAAGTTGTGCAACTTCCCAGTGTAGAAACGGTAATGACGTATTATTTTAGGACTACCAGTAATGACACCCACTTACCTTCTGCATTATTTTAAAACATATAATAATAAGTTACTGATAATGATTTATTTTATCATTATTTTAAATAGAAAGTAATTTTATAGATTTTGTTGAAATCTTTTTTTAGACTTAATATTTTTTCATTACTGGTAAGGATATATGTAATCACATATTTCTTGATTTTTTGTTTGTTGGCGAGTAAGCTGACATGTGTGCAGCAGGTCAATTATGTTTTTATCTATCAAATTTTACATGTCGATATAGCTTAGATGGTAGAGCTATTGACTGGCAACCGGGAGTCCCAGGTTCAATTCCTGCTACAATGCTGCTGGCTGCAATTGTAGTCGTGTAGTCAGCTACTTAATTTTTTTGAAAACGACAGCAACATGTAAACAGATAATCCTAAATATTTGACATTTTGATAAATATTAATCTTTTTTGGTTTGTGCTTCTAAAATAATGGCTGAGGAATATTTTGTTAATTTTGTAAGATCCATTTTTTTTTACAAAACATCACAATAAAGTTATTTCCAAATATAAATTAATGAAACCTTCAAACAATTGTAAAATATAAACAGCTGTTTCTTCAGTGTTCCCAAAACGGTGATTTTCTAGTCAGAACTAGCGATTTTATTTCGCCTCTAGCGGGAAAAATTGTCCTGTTTTACATATTTTGTTATATTGTCAACACTATTTTTGTTTTGTAGCCAACAAAAATAGAAATTATCCTAAGTTGACTACAGCGGCAAAAGTAGTCGTGTAGCCGTGTAGCTGTGTTGGTGTCAAAATAATCGTTTTCATATAAACGTGTGTATTTTATTTTTGACAGGCTGTAGTCGTGTAGCTGCAGTCGTCTATGTGTTTAATGCTTTACTGTTATAATGATATCGCCTTATAAGAAACTCTGCTCATCAGGTTTTGGTAACTACAACAATGAAAAAAAAAAACAAAACAAAAAATCTTTAAATTGAAGTCTTGAGACAATTTTTTCATCTTAAAACAATTAACAGCAGCCCTGTCGCCAATATTTGTACAACATACAAAGAATATAACACAACACCAACGATGTTTTTCATAAAACATGGTAAACTTTAATTGCGATTTGTTGTCGTACCGAAAAAATGATCTTCATTCATTAGACGACAAAACGTGATAGTGTTTACAAAAAGCAAGAGAATAGTTAACGAAAAGTCACTAAAATATAAAGTTTGAAAAATGTTTGAAAATGTTAGGGCCTGATCACACTAGGGAACTTTTATCACAGCGACTGAAGAAAACAATTTTGTTTTTAGCAGCTGCTTGAAGAGCTTATTCTATTTGAGGCGATAAGATTCGGCTCAAATGTCGACTTTTTGCCGTTACCGAAATAACTAAAATACTGCTATGCTTAAAATACCGATACCGAAATAAATTAAATTTGAACACCCGTAAAATACAGTAACCGAAATGAAGGAAATACCATTATCCTCAAAATAACGTAACTGTTACTTTAATTTCTCTTGTTTCATTAATCGCACGATGATAAGATTGTTTTATTTTAAAATTATCGTCATACTACGGAACAACTTACTACCGTTTAAAATACCGTTACCGAAATGACTGAAATACCGCCATATACCATAATATATCTTACAATTACTGAAATAAATTAATATACTGCTGAAATAGCGTTACCAATAAGCACAACGTTTCGGTTACCAACCATGCTTTTACATATAAATTGTAAACAAAGCGACTTAAAAAATGATATTTCATTATACCCTACACCACTATGTGGTCAGGGTATTATAAGTTTGTGCTGATGTTTGTAACACCAAAAAATATTGGTCCTAGACCCACCTTATAGTATACCGATCGGCTCAGATTTTTTTTTTTTTATTTCGATTTAACGATGTGCGTCTGTCCGTCCGTCTGTCTGTCCATGCATTCTTGTGCGCACTCTACAGGTCGCAAATATTAAGATATTTTGGTAAACATCGGTCCATGTTTAGACCTAGTGCCCATATAAAGGTCCTACCAAAATATATTGTTTATACGCTGCAGGTCGCAAATATTAAGATATTTTGATGAAATATGGTACATTGACTTATGTCGGCGCAACGACGAACCCTATTGATTTTGGTGAACATCGGTCCATGTTTAGACCTAGTGCCCATATAAGGGTTCTACTAAAATTATATGGTTTATACGCTGCAGGTCGCAAATATTAAGATATTTTGATGAAATTTGGTACACAGACCTACGTTGGCCCAAGGACGAAGCCTATTGATTTTGGTGAACACCGGTCCATGTTTAGACCTAGTGCCCATATAAGGGTCCCCCCAAAATTGGCTTGGTTACAAACTGCAGGTCTCAAATATTAAGATATTTTAATGAAATTTGGTTCGCCGACTCACATTATAGAAAATTTTGACACAAGTCCCATTTTAACCCATTCGAATTTCGGATCCAAACATTAGTTGGCTTTTAACCGGACTGGTGTAGGGTATTGTATAGTCGGCATGCCCGACTTTAACCTTTTTACTCGTTTTTAGTATTTAGTTGTGCCCAGTTTGTACACTAATAGAAAAAAGTCCGTAAAAAATTTAGTAAAAACTACTAAAAATTAGTTAAAAATGATGCTGCAGAAAAAAACTGCTAAATTAGCAGATTATTTTTGCTATATATTAGTAATATAGGAACAGCAAAACTAAAACTGTTAAATATACAGAATTTTAGTTATATATGAGCTAAATTTTTGTAAATGGAGATTAGCAAATTAACCTGCTAAAATCAGCAAAAAATTTTGCTAAATAATTAGAAGCCTAAAAAATCACCAAAAAATTTAAAATTTTTTTTTAGATTTTTTTTAAATGCAAATAAAAATCGAGCCTTTTGAAAACAGCAGTTTACAATTTTTTAGCAAATACTTCTGCTGATTTTAGCAGAATAGACTGCTATTTGCATTCAACTAAATTTAGCTTAAAAATAGCAAAAATTTTGTAGATTTAACAGTTTATTTTTGCTATTTTTAGTCTACAAATATTTAGCAAAATTTTCTGCAGTTTTTACAATACAATTTGCTATTTTAAATTAACTAAAAGTTAGCCTAAATATAACTAAAATTCTGTAAATTTAGCAGTTTTAATTTTGCTGTTCTCATTTTACTAGTATTTAGTAAAAAAATCTGCTAATTTTAGCAGTTTTTTCTGCAGCATCATTTTTAACTAATTTTTAGTAACTTTTTCTGCTATTTTTACGGATTTATTTCTATGAGTGTAGGGACCCTTAAAGTTTATCTAACTAAAAAGGAACAAACAATTTCTATTTTGACACAAATATCAAAAATACTGTTATAATTTAAGTTTCGAACAGATCTAAGCAAGTTAAAGAAAAGGTATGCAATACAATTGTAGCTCTAATGAACTTCCTTCTTTTAATCAATTCCATTACAATAATTCGCCATTATTCATATTGAAAATTATAGTTTATTTGAATGAGAATAGTTAAGATGTTGTGTTGGGAAATGATTAATGATGATAAGTAGCAACCGTTGACATAGGGAAGATCACTTGTACTTTATCTTTAACAAAAAAAAAAAAAAAAAAAGCTAGAAAAATACAGCTTCTTTAGCAATAACAATTCAATAAATGTTTGACTATTTCAACAATAGCTGTCATTCATAACGTATGAGTCAATGGAATAAGTGACGTCAAAAAGATCTTACTTATAGCTTTCCAAAGTCTAGAAAAAAAAATTGTGAAGATGTCCCGAGTAAAAAAGGGTATATATAACATATATTTTTTAATATTAAAATATATGATAATATAAAATATTGTATGCGACCTTATATGTTTTTATATGATGATATATTATAAATTTTTTTAGAAATTTTCTCATATGTAATCATATTAAATCATATATCAGTATTTGCTTTATTGCAAATTGTATATATAGGAATATATTATTCATAAAACCGTTCAAAATTTTATATATAAATAGATACGAAAAATATTTTGAATTTTATTTTTTATATAACAATATCGTCGGCTTGCCTGCAAGTAGTGTTATGTGAAAACAAACCTGTTAAAACCAAAAACAGCACTTCGTGCAGGCAAGCCGACGATATATTAGTTAATATCAGAACCAAGTTCGAGATCAATATATTCAAGATTAATATAATATTTGATCAAAAACAATTTTTTATATGTTTTACTCAATTTTTTCATTAAATTAATATTTTCTGAGCTTTTTTTACTTCTAAAAGTTTTTTTTTTTAATTTAAAAAATCTAATTTAAAAAATTAACATATAAAATCATGGCCCGGCTCGTAATGAGTTAATAAATCTAGGCATGTTGCATATCATTGAAGTACCTTTCCAACGATATATATTTTGTTCTGGTCCGATAAGTTTTGAGTGGAGAAATTAACCATTGGATATTTTTGTAGATCATCTTCAGCTCCATAAATCGGTAACTATGAGCCTCCGACAAAAAAGAAGTGCATTGCCGGGCTAGCCATTAAAATTTTATTTAAAATACAAAAAAAAAGCTTAACACATTTCAAAAAAAATTTATAAGTCCAAAGAAAATTCCCAAATTTCATAAAAAATGATCTAGTCTTTAAAGAATAACAGATTTATACATTAACATCTTTAATAGTTACTCATTATCAACAGTAGCCCTCGGCTGACAGTCAGGCATGTGATGAATATCGAAAACGAAAACGATCTGATTTTCAATGGTAAATATTTTAGGATCTGTACAATACCAATTTTATTTTATTTCCTAATTTAGAAGTCCGGCGTCAAATAAAACGATAAATAATAATTTGAAGCCAATTTGATTTTCGCGAAACTAATTATTCTAGATTGAAAAACTGTTCGTTTTCGATTTTCATCACACCCCTGAGTGTGTAGGACGCGAAATCCTGCTACTCTCCAATACCAAGTTTTTTTATCATTTAAATTTAATCATATCGTATTGTATTAACTTATATCCAATTTGATCGGGACAAAATTCGGATATAAGTTTATCATTTGATATAACTTTGTATCCTTGTAAATACAATTATATCCGATTTGATACAATTTAATATAACCATTTTTCGGATGAAATTATATCCAGTTACATATTGCAAATATATCCATTCACATATAATTTTATATACACTTTTTTACTCGGGATTATTAGATTTGTAAATGCGTTAATCGAGAAATACATACGTTAATGTTTTTGCATGCCAGAAGCTCTCATTATTTTTTTAAGAAATATGCAATTGAAAAGTCATTACCATCCCAGCAAAAAAAAAAATGCAAGTAATGCTTTACAAACTACTTCTTTCAATGCTTCACAAGTATCCGTTAGTGTAGTTTTACTGCTTTTTTAGAAGTTATTCTGAACAACTTCAAAAAATCACTTCTTTCATTGCTCCCAGGTATCCGTTATTACATTTTTACAGCTTTTTTAGAATTACTTCTGAACCACATCCAAAAAATCACTTAAGTATTGCTTCTAAAAAGTAATTGCTCTAAAAGTCATCGTAAAAAGTGATTTTGGCATTTCCAAACAGATGGTCCCGGGTTCGATTCCCGGCGGGACCAATATTCTTTTTATTTTTTTTAATCTATTAATTTTTTTTAAATAATTATCTTAATTTTTGCATTAAAAAATACAAAAATTGTTTTTTCGGACTTTCTATATTTTCATATATTTAGTTAGAATATTCTTCTACCTTAAGTCCAAATTCTAATATAATATTGTCATATTAGATTTTTATTTGTTGTTTCAAAAAGGGGGTTGGTTGATCATTTTCATGATTTATAATTAATTTGTTTAAATTCAATATTTTTTAATTTCTAAAAATATCTATATATAAAAAAATGGTGAGAAATTGCTTTTTATGCACCTGTAAAAATAGTACTGAAAACAATATTGAATTGGAGTGCACCTTTTACACTTGTTTAATAAGTACTTTTATTGAAGAGAATAAGGAACAATATCTCGCGTTAACAAAGTGGTGTTTTTATGCCAACCAACTTTCATATCAAAGAAAATAGCTCAGCGGTAGAGCGCTAGACTAGCAATCGTGAGGTGGCAAGTTCGATACCCGGTGGCGGCAATAAAAAACTTTTGTAAAATAAAATAATATAATTTTTTTTGTGAAGAAATTCTTTTAAACTTTTAATTGGTGAAAAAGAGCTTCCTTTGCACTCGTTCAAGAAGTACTGAAAAATGTTAAAGTGGGAGTACTCCTCTCCTATGACAACTCAATGTTAAAATCATTAGTGTTTATGTTAAAAAAGAAGTACATCTAGATCACCAATTGTAATGCTTTTTCTACTGCTTCGGCATCTCTTTTTTTGCTGGGATTCTGCAATTGTAACAAAATGATACGTGATATGGAAAACAGATATATAACACTGTACAAAAGTTTCTAACTTTTTCCATAATTACGGAGTTCTGACAACGGATTCTGGTAGAGGAGACAAAAAAAATATACGTGTGTCGGCGTTTTGAAAGATCACATCGGAATTTTAAAGAGTTCCCACTTTGGACTGTTCGTGCAGCATATCGTTATATGAAACTATGTGTTCTTTATATGTGAGGTGTAGGGTATGTTCAGCAACTTTGTAGAAAATATTAAGGCAAATATTTAGTTTTCAAAAAAAAATTTCACAGAGTCCTTATGCTTCAGAAAAAATAAGAAAACTAATTTCTGCGAATGAACTTTTCACATAAGTATAAATTAATCTATCAACTGAATGAAAATTGCATGCAGGTTTTATTTTAATGAAATTCAAGCTAAAAATAGAGAAATATATTTTTTTTATAGTTGGCATGGCAACTATCGCTTTATCCAGCTGATTGGAGTATTATTTAGAAGTTATACAATATTGATAAATTTTTAATCAAATGTATATAATGTGTTATTTCGAATGTGTACAATTAACCGTACCTCAAAAAAAAAAAAAAGTTCGCCGTGCACCCTCCAATATGAAGTATTTTTGCAAGGCGATTTCAAAAAACATTTTTTTTTTGTTTGCCGAACGTAGGGGTCGACTTTTTCAATTTTTCGTTATAGCTTCGGCATTTAAAGTCGGATTTCAAAGTGTGATATATCGATTTTTTTGCCTCGAGGAGACCAGTGTTTTGATATAAAGGAAAAATCCAATGAAAAAAAATTTAAAAAGGCGACCCTTCCGTTCAGCAACCAATATATAAAAAAATCTACTGGGTTTATCGAAAAACTTCCTTAGCAAAAGTTTAATGATTTTTTGCGAGCTTTAATCTTCTGACATTAGGGTCTACATTAGAGTGGTAGCATCTGAGATCTGGTGGGTAACTACTGGATACTTGAGGTCAATGGCCCTTAGAGCAAAACACTGTTCTCCTCGACAGAAAAACATCGATGTATCATACTTTAAAATCCGACTGTAAATGCCAAAGATATAACGAAAAATGTAAAATGGCGACCCCTACGTTCAGCAAAAAAAATTTTTTTAAACCTCCTTGCAAAAATACTTCATATTGGAGGGAGTACGGCGCACTTTTTTTTGCCTGTAAGGTGGTACGCTTTAGTGTACAATATTGATAAATTTTTAATCCAATGAATTAATTTTTAATCAAACTCATATAGAAAACCAATAAAAATCCTAATCAAATGTATCACTATTTTATTGAAAATTTATTCAATTAAAGAGCTACAAATTTTTAATTGAATGAACAATTTTCGTGATTGCAGGAATTTCAACGATAAAATTTATTAAATAGGTGGTTTTCATAATTGAAATTAGTTTTTATTTTTTGTGTTTAGTAGTGTTGCTTAGCACAGACTTTCGGTAAATCTTCGTCGAGGACAGAATCAGCTGACACCCATTTATAAAAAGTTGCTGCAGTATACCTTCTATTGTTTGTACGGATTGGGTAAAGTCTTACCCTAGTAGTCTTGGATGTTCAGATTCTTGTGGCTTTCTCATCACATCTTGAATTTGGAATAGATTGTCATGAAAAGAAATATCCCATTCATCTTTCTAGTCAGTGTGTGCATCAAAGCTACCGAGTTTTAAATTCTCTGCAGTCTGAAAGGAGGATGGCGAGATCTAAGGCGATGTAACATTTTTTTTTTTTTTTTTTTTGTAAAGAGAAGCAACACTCAGGAAATTCTTCCTATTAATCAACGTGTTACTTGCTTTGGAAAGGCGATAGAGAAGAAGTGAAAGGTGGTGAAAGATGAAGGGCTTCAAATATGGAAACACTGTAATTGCGCGAGATGTTGAATATTAGAACAGTTGTTGCGCGCCATCTGGTTGGTGAACTTTCTTGAAGCTTTTTTTAGTTCATAGCCCTGGGAACAGCGAAGGAGGACGCTGCGATATGTATGAAGGATAGAAAAAACTCAAACATATTATTTTTTAATTTAATTTAAATGTCTGTGTCGTAAAAATCTGGATCGAAATTCCCAGTGGAAACAGTGCAATTTCCAACAGCAGAGCCGTCCAAAAGCACATTTTTTAAGCCAATAACATTTCAGGCCACAATTCTTAAACGATTTTAAAAGACAACAGAATTTCGAATGCCTTGTCAAAATCCAGTAGTCACAAATTAAAAATTCTGTTGTTACAATCGCACCGTACGATAGACGACAAATTGGGTTGTGAATTTTTTTGTGATCTTCGGATCATTTTTGAGCAACGTCTGTGCCAAAATTTGTTTCAGTAATGGCAATACTGATCAAATATTGCCGTTATCCCTAATCGCCATATATATCTGCCGTTAGTTTATGTTGCCTATACCTTCTACACGATTATCGTTTGTTTTGTTGCAGTTATTTTTATTTTTTGAGTCTTAACGACACGCGGGTTGAAAGAACAACCAACGAAAAAACAAATGACGATCATATAATGGTAACGCGTCTTTAAACACACTTCTTATTACCATTTACATGTTGCCATACAAACATTTTTTGTTTGTTTCAAGTTTTGTGGCATGCAACAAATCGACAACACTAAAATAATTGTTGTTTGCAATATATGTAATAATATCTCTTCTAAGATTTGCCGTTTGTTTCATCTTTTATGTATTGTAGTATGCGCAAGCGGACAGATTCCAACTAGCAGACATTACGATCTGTTTTTTTTTGTTTTTTTTTGGGGAGTGGCTTTAGTTTTGACTTCATTGATATTATAACTTGGGATATGAATTGTATTCCATCGCTTAAGCTTAACTGCAAAATATATGTTCGACATATGTTTAGTGTAGCAGTTGCAAGTACAACACCACACATACTAAACATTGATTTAACAACGATGAATTGAACAAAGAGTTGTAATTTAGTTTTTGGTCAAAGAAATAGTTTAAAAAAATTACTTTATCTATGGAGAAAATAGGTGTTTCCGGAACTTTTGTAGCTGTTTTTTTCTTTCTTGTAAGTCATAAATTCTTATGTAATACTTTTATTAAATTTTTTGCAAAATATTTTGAAATTTTTAAAATACGTTTTAGCAATTTTCTTTCACGTTCTTTTGTGTGTTTTAATCATTTGACTTTCAAATATTTATGGTTTTAGTAGTATTTATATACATATACTTGTTTCCATAGCTGGACATAAGTTTACAAGTACATTATACTTAGCTTGGAATTTTTTATAATATCAGCACCAAGTTTCATATTTACCAAGTACTTCGAACGTACTAAAAAGTATTTTGGTACTTCCTAAGTAACAATGGTACTTGTCAAATACCGTGGTTCTTACCAATTACTTATGTACTTTCTAGGTTGATTGATACCAGAGCTTTGAAAGACTTAATTCATTTCGAAAGACTTAATTCAATTTAATTCATGAAAAATTTAATTCAAAATTTAATAATGCTCATTACATAGCTTTAATAAGAATTGAATGAATTCCTAACTTGAATCATTCAAATAAACATTTTAGTAATTGAATGAAGAAACTGTGTCACTAGTAGGGTATTCAATCGGTTAATCGTTATTCGATTAATCGAACAATTTTGCTCAAAAATTGCTCGAATAATTTAAAATGTCCAAATTTCTAATAACAAATAATTCAAATAATTTAACACGATTAATCGATTAATCGAAATTGGTAAAAATTACAAAAATGCTTAAAAATATATATTTTTTATTAAAGTAAATATGCTAAAATTCCAAAAATTATTTAACAAATTGTGAACAATTAATTTTCTGTGGACTAATACTTATTGCTATTTCATTCTGGCCTAAGGAAGTTATCTGGGGACGACCTTTTAGAATTTCTAGAAATGTTTGTTAGCTTTAACTCAATAAGCTTTTCATTTTCGTCTAGGAGCGAAAAAACAACCCAAAAAAATTATCACAATTTGCTTTGTCATCTTCCAAAATACGACTCTCTTGTTTAGACAGATCTGGCAATGTAGTGGTATCTATTTACGTATAACCAAATGTTGATGTTAAACGAATGCATTAATAATAACTACGATTAATAATTATTAATTATAATTAATGCTTAATGTAAAAAAATTGAGCACTCTGCATTCTTAATATCCTTTAGCATATAAAACAAAGTGATGGGGGGAATAAGTTTATGTCTTTAATGCGAACACTGAAAGAATTATGTGCATGATATTAATGAATTTTTGCATAACACCAAAAAAGTTTCCTAGTACTCGTCCATTGGAACTTTTCATTGAATTAATGGAATTTTTCATAAAATGTTGTGAAAAATTTAATTTTATTTATTAAAAATTTTATACACTCAATGAGAAAATTTCATTAAAACTTGACTCATAAAATATATGAAGCTTTTTCATGAAATTTAAAAAATTTATTTACTTTGTGAAGAAAACTTCATTACTTTGCCGAAAATTTTTATTAAAACTCGTCCAGCAAATTTCCCTCTGTGTACAAAAGAGAGACAAATTAATATACGAGTTGTTTTATTCTCAGAAATATCTGCGATGTGGTTCTTTCCGATTTGAATAAAATTTTAATATGTGACAGAGGAGAAATTTTTTTATATTTATGAATTTTAGAAGAGTTACTGAAATTATTTTTATTCCTTTTTTTAGCAAAATTATTAAAAATACAAAAAATTTGTGTATAATATTTTATATAAATTTTTTTCGATTAATCGATTAATTTTTAAATTTTATTCGATTAATCGGTTAAGGAAAAAACGCGAATAATTATTTGCACGATTAATCGATCAAAATAAAAAGTCGATTAATTGAATACCCTAGTCACTAGTCAATCACTAAGTGCAGTGTAGTTTGAAACTAATACGTAATCAAAATCAAAGCTCACAAGCTCTAACAAGGCACTATTTATATTATTTATTTATTATTGTTGCTTTTCAAAAACTTTTGATTTATAACTGGATTTTACCAAATCAGTTTGTTCATACAAAAGTACAAAATTCTCGTCGAGTTGATTTTTGTACGTTATGTAATGTCTCGATTTGTGTGCTCCAATCATCATTTTCTTATTGCGGACAACTGATGAGTTGGGGTGATGACCACGAAACAATTGTTTTGTCTATCATGAAAATGGTCAACCTTTTTGAAACAACAAATAAAATCTAATACGAGAATATTATATTAGAATTTGGCCTTGAGGTAGAATAATATTCTTACTAAATATATGAAAATATAGAAAGTCCGAAAATACAATTTTTACGCTAATATTTCAGAATATAATTGAACATTTTATCTCTTTTTCATTTGTATAAATGAATGAAAAAAAATAATTTTTATTCAACATTTTATTAAATGAATTATGGTAAATTTAAACTCATTCAATTAGAATTCATTCAAAATATAATTAATTCATATAAATTTTTTATGAATTAAGCTATCGAATTAATTCCAAAAGAATGCTGTTACGGAATGAAATTTAATACAAATTACATTAATTTTTCAAAAGTGAGTTAAAGAAATAATTCTTTTAAATCTTTGATTGGTACAAATAATTACATATTGAGTACCTAAAAAGAAACATAAAATTCGGACGGAACATGACAGATCCAATCAACAGAGAATCCAATTTTCTGTCGAATGAAGAATTTGGTGTTAAGTACCAACTAATTGATAAGTAAGTACCGAGTTACTTAACAAATACCTTAGAATTTTTAAAGTAATTATAAATGATTGCACTGACATTTTTAAGTACTAGTACATATGCAATACTTGTACTTTTTTAAGAAATCAATATACAAGTACAGATTACTTCCCGACTATGCGTGTTTCTGTCGTTTTTGTCCTACTCTAATTTCTAATTTATGCTTGAGTTTAGAAAATGTAATTTGCTTTAGAATAATAAATATTACGCAGTAAATTCTTATTAATAAACTTAAAATACACAGGTTTACACCAAAATCTTATCCATATCCATAAAAACTTTGCCAGATCTCAATTAGATCTAAAAATTCTAAAAGTGGGTATTTCTCCGATACACTTTCTGCTTAAGAAATATGAGCAAGGTGGGACATTACCACAAAAAATTTTACGTGCTAGAAAAAAATCTGTAACAGATTTGTATTCATGAATGCCAGTCTATACAGATCAATTACAATATTTTGTTTTCATGGACAGAAATTTTGGGTCGAATAGGCACTAAGGGAAGGTACCCCAAGGAGAACTCATATAGCTTTGAAACAGATATATTGTAGAAGAGATAACACATTTGGAAGATATTGCGGCATAGTTAACAGTGTTGCGGATTTATATTCCAGGTAATAATTTGGCGATGTAAAATGTCTCAAATTTTATTTCCCAGCGATAATTTGGCGATAATCGGGGGTGATCTAAAAAAACGAATCCACATAAAATCACGGGAAAAACAACAACACGTAATTTTATATGTTATCGAACGATTTTATGTGGATTCGTTTTCCAAAACACCTCGAAGAAACATCTTAAAATATCACGGAATTGCTTTCGTATTGCCTGGAACTATTGCTTGCGAGTTATAGTTGCTCCCGAGAAAAAAAATTTACGCAGTTTGAAATTGGTATTGCCGGTAATAAATTTTTTCTTCCAACCGATATGATCGGGAATTTTCTTGGTATTGCCAAATTTTGTTAGCAGCCCAAACTCACACAGAAAAAACTGATTCGTACATTCAACCGAAGTTTTGATCAATCGAATGGATCGATTGTGTTAATCAAATTTTTTAGTTGACTCTGACAATAGAATTTTGGTTGCTCCGACAAAAATTCAATAATCTCAACTAACAAATAAGATTTTTACAGGGTGGGCCATTTAAACTTTCGGCATAACTTTTCCTTTTGTTTTCAGATCGGCTTTGAAGCGTTAGTACAAGTGAATTTGTGCCATGGAACAGTACACGCGACCGCAACGCGCTGTTATAGTGCAGCTTTACATTCAAAACATGTTCTCAATTGTGAAAAAGCAACGTGCGTATAATGCAAAATATCGAGTGAGGAGAGCGCCTTCAGACCACACCATTAGGCATTTATTGGTATTCAACCTTAGTAATGCCAGACATCAAGGCCGACGTTGTCCGAGGCGGTCTGATGAGAACATTAAGGCTGGACCGTTCTTCTTCGAAAACGATGTTGGAGCAGCCGTAATCATCAATGGATAGCGTTTCGGACATTGATAAAACTTTTTTTAATAACAATTCTGACTGATAGCCGCATGGACAACTTTTGGTTACATCAGGACGGCGCCACAGCACACACAGCCCGAGTCAAGATCGCTTTATTGCGTCCTTTGTTCCCCGATTGCCTAATTTCGAAAAATGGTGATTTTGACTGTTCTCCACGATCGCCCGAATTAACCCCTCCAGACTTCTCCCTGGTTATTTGAAGTCCAAAGTTTATATCAACAAGCCACGGAGCCTGGAAGCCGTCAAAAACAATATTCGACATGAAATGGCCGCTATTCAGTCCGAAAAACTAAGAAATGTGATAAAAAATGCGGGAAAACAAGCATAAAAATTTACCTAGTTCTAACTTTTGTTAATTGTTTTCAACCACGAACATATTTTTCCACTCAGGCCCGACTGGTATTGCGAATTCCAAAAACAAGATTCGAAAAGAAGAATTTGCGGTTTTTTAAACGCTTTTCTTTACAGTTTTGCTTAAAATTCGTTTAAAAGCTAGTAATTTTCCTAAATCGTCAAAACATATGGAGTTTTTATTTAAAAATCGTTAATCGCCATTTGTAAAATTTTGATAAAAAAAATCGTCAAAATGACGTAAAATCGTCACATCTGGCATCACTGATTGCATTGAATCATTTTTAGAACAAAAATGTAATTTTTTGTATCAAAACTAAAAAACAGACACATCTGCAAATTTGTAATTTTTTTAAAAATGCAATTTTCATTTACCGATCGGTCAAATTTTTAAAAATATATATTGTTAGCAAGCGGGCATTTCAAATATTTTTTCATAATTAAAGCACCGTAAGTTGTGTTTCAAGTGAAAAAATTTCACTCGAACTTTAAAGGCCTCAAGCACCGTAAGATGTTTTTCACGTGGAAAAATTACACCCAAACTTTAAAGGCCTCAAATTGCAATTTAATTTATAAAAATTAACAATATTTTAATTTTACAACAAAGACACAATCACAATAAACACAAAATGTCACTTTTTCACAAGCAAATAATAGTCTTCTATATAAAATTTGCGTGAAAACAAACTCTCATTATCGTGAAAAATAATTTTTTTTTATGAACAACTTACGGTGCTTAAGACCTTAAAAAACTATTATCAGTTGAAGTCCAAATCGTGGAGGTTGTCAGATGCACCTAAATGGATATCGAGAAATTAGTTGAATTATATAGAAATTAGTTTCATTATACACTGAGAGAATTATCTGCATGATATTAATGAATTTTTGCATAAAAACAATGAAGTTGCAGAACTCGTCCATTGAAACTTTTCATTGAATTAATGCAATTTTTCATAAAATATTGTTAAAAATTTCATTTTATTTATTAAAAGTTTCATATACACTATGAAAAAGTTTCATTAAAACTAGATTCATAAAATTTTTCATCGAACTTAAGAAATTTTTCATTTACTTTGTGAAAAAAACTTCATTAGTTCACTGAAAAATTTCATTAAAAATCGTCCAGCAAAATTCTCTCTGTGTAGAGAAATTAATTGAATTATTGATTAAATGTCAATATTACAACCCGCAGGAGAAGAAGAATGAGAGATGTATTCGCAGCTCTCAAGCTTATGCGGTGATTAAACCGAGCAGGAAGGTCTGGGCAGCCGCTGACTTTGTTATTCTGAGTGGTAAAATCTCGGGCTTTAAGGTCGTTTCGAAGATGGGGATGAAAACAGGAGTGGGGGTTTTTTTAGGCGAACTGGATATTTGAGGTCATTTATCCGACTTTTACACGATTGTAGAGTTTTCGAGCCAGACTCGGTCCCACGACACGTTGCGATCACGAAGAACGCGTTGGCTGATGAATTTTGACGGAATGGCTCTAAATCCGTCTTGAAACCAATACAGACGAATTCATTTTGTTGAGCAGTTCGGCGTGATAGAAAACATTTCGGACATAGGGAGATTGTAGGGAATCTTTGAACCTATGGCCGTTGCTTTATCCAGTACGAATGAAAACTGTTCTTGTTTTTGAAGTGATGGTCTCCAATGTACCAAGTAAGAGGAGAATTTTAAATTAATCAATGTAGCAATATTTTAATCTAAATAGTTTACCTACAAAATAAATATGCAAAATTACTAACCCTATAAAATGTCTATTCAAATTTTAAATCCATTCTATTCTCCCCACAAACCACATTTTTTCCTATTTACCATTACAACAACACCTGCTTAGATCCAAAGAGAACTAAATAAAACTGTAAATAATAAAGGTGGAAATAGTAAATAACTTATTTCTATTGTCATTATTTATTCTGTGCATACAGAGAAAAAAGAAAATCCACAATCATCACTCCAAGTACAGATTATCTATGTTCCTTTATAGGCATTAATACACTATATTCCTCGTTATAATGGTACATCAATTATATTCATTTTATTGTAATTTACAACGCCTACCACCTTTCAACGCGATTATTTCTGGCTGTTTTCTACAGATAGCCTTTGAATATACAGCAACAACAAACAGCTACAAAATATAAAAGAAACTTAAATCCTTCCTGGCATAGATGATGATGATGAAGAAGAAGTATGAATTCCAATGAAAACCTAAATACAAAGTTTCTCTTGGAAAACCGCTGCTCCACACAAAACAGTCAAATAGACACTTCATCGCACCGATCAATCTCTAGAGTTTTTTTGGCTTCCAAAAAAAGTATAAATTTAAAACTTTTTTTATTAAGTTTTATTTTTTTGATTTGGTTTTCATTGCAAATATAATATGGAAACCGCTGCAATTGTGCGGCTCTTGAATCTGTTTTTTGAGTTGCTATTTTTGTGTTTAAAATCCGAGCCGTTAAACTAGATCGCACACTAGAGATAGAGGCGTGCCTCCTAGCTAAAATTGTATACGTGTTGGTATTACGTCCAATAAAAAATAAAAGCAAACTTTTTAACAATAATAACAGCAAGATGCTTTCTCTGCTGTTTGGTAGGCAGGGAGTAAAAAGAATTAATTCTTTTCTTTGACGACAAGACAAAAAGACATAAATTTAAAACAAAACAAGTTTCGTGTGGGATATCAACTTTTTTATTTTTATTTGAAAGGTCTATTAATGACATTATGAGTAAAATATGACATCGTTCAAATAGCCGCCGCGACTTTGCTGGGTAGGCGCATTCGAGAGTCCATTTTTAGCTTACTTATACGCACAAAATTGTGAGCCCAACTTATCTAATTAAAGATTTGTTTAAAATAAATCCGAAGTAGGCCGAATATCGAAAAAAACCGAAACACCCCCTCACTTAAATTTCATAAGGATTAGTATATGTGAATTTGGCCCTTAACCCTGTATATTAGGGTGAGTCGATTAGCAATCGATATTGTGCCATCGATTTTTCGATAGCTTTTGGCATGAGGAAAAAAAAGTTCCACTACGACATATCAAAAAATCAATTTCGAGGCGCCCAAATTTCAATTTGGTACAATTTTCTAATAAATGCTAGATTAGCGGTGGCTTTTTGAAACAACTAATGAAGTTTTAAACAATATAACATTACAACCTTTCCAGAAAGGTAGTACTTATGAAAATCGGATAAAAAATGTGGCAACTAGAGGTAAAAGTATATAAGTAAAATTATTTTCTGCTTGTTTTCATCAACATCATCATTTCATCATCAAGGAGAAACTAATTTTACTTATATACTTTTACCTCTAGTTGCCACATTTTTTAATTTTATAACAAAGCCACAATCACAATAAACATAAAATGTCACTTTGTCACCAAAAAAATAATAATCTTGTACATGTAATTAGCATGAAAACAAAGTCCACACAATTTTCACGTGAAACTCATTATTGTGAAAAAAATTTTTTATATGGATTATAACGTGAAACTCAAACAACATACTTAGCAGGTTTGAAGTTAAGAAGAAGAATAAACCTTTTCTTCAAAAGTTATAAACACATTAAATTTGCAAATCAGACTAGATCCAGTTTCTGCCTTTTTTTTTACTGTGACAACTTACTGTGATTTAGTTGTGAAATTTTTGTAGTAAAATTTTCCAATTTTCAAAATAATAGCCGTTTTTTCTAATCACTTGGATTTAATAAATCCAAAAAGTATTTCTAAAAGTGCTCAACAGATGGGGTTAGATTCTCCCTATTTTAAAAAGAATTTTCTGTCCGACACTTCTTTCACCCTAATTTTTAATATCGAATTCGATGATGAAGGATTTTACTTAAACTTTTAATTTTTAATTATATTTTATATAAAACAGCGACAAACAGTCTGCCTTTTCAGTTTTATCACTTCAATTTATATTTTTACACAATTGAAAAATTCCATTGCAATATTTAATATTCACTAATTGGATTTAATTAAATTACTTACTGTAGAGTGAAAAATTGCCATTTCTATTTGAGCTATTTCTCCACGTCCAAGATGGAAAATATGTATTTGGTGAGGTGTAGTTTTTTTCTAAACATATTTCATAAAAAAAATTTAATAAAAACCTTTTATTTGTTAGTTTTAAAATTTTTTTGTTTCTCTTTTAATTTTCATTCGTATTTTTTTCTGACATGAAATTAATAGGCTGTTTCATATATTTGTGCTTTTATAGTGGATTTAATGAATCCAGCTTTTTTTTTTGGATTTAATAAATCCAATTTTTGTATGAAAAATTCTAAATCCAGGTGATTAAAAAAAACGCTAAATATGTCTGTTGGCTCAAATTTATTCCTGTTTTTGGCTTGAAATAAAATGTGTTGATTTCAACATATTTTTTGTTGAATTAAACAAATCTAAATTTAACTAAAAATTTAGTAAAACTACATTTTTATTTTCAATTATGCTGTCAAGGAAAGTCTACCAACGCAGACCCGCAGATCTGTTATAGAGAAGACACATTTAAAGGACATATATTTTTTATTAGTTACCCAATTTCATATTTAAGTGTTAAAAAATGGGGTCAAAATGTCCAAATTTTTAGTTTTTTCAGTTTATTTCATATTTCTTTCAAAGTAAATATAGAAAAATGTAGTGTCAAACGAAAGGTATTTGAGAGGCCTCTTTAAAGGTGTATAAGCATTTTTGTTTATGGCATAATACAAAACATCAAAATTTTAGGTGGTTTTGTATGGGAAGTATACAGGGTAAGGGCCAAAATTCCTTTTTCGCCTCTTTAATGACACAATTATGGATAAGATTTTTTCTCCATCGGTTATCAAATTTTGTCAACATTGAAGATTTTGATATGAATTACATTTTTTTTTTTTTGGAAATATTAGAAAAATCCATATAAAGAACTAATTCTTTTCAAACTCTATTGTGTTGAAAAAAAGTCATACCATAATTTTTTTGCTTTAAAATTTGCAAGTTTCTCAGTTAGAGTTAAAAGTTTTATTCAAAGCCAGTATTTTTACAGTTGTTATACCCTACACTACTAAATGGAGAGGTTATAATGTGTTTGTGCTGATGTTTTTTTTTTCTACTAAAAATATTGGTCCTAGACTCGCTGTTGTGTAGGTACACCGATCGACTCATAATAATTTTTTAGTTTGATGTACCAATGTTCGTGCGTCCATATTACAAACCTTGTGGATCAAGTCACAAATATAAAAAGCGAACCCTATTGAAATTGATTAGAACCGGACTACATATATTCAGACGTACACAATAAAATAAGTCTTTAAACTTTTTTGCTAATTTACTAAAAATTAGTTCAAATGAACAGAAAAAATCTGCTAAAATCAGTAGAATCTAACTGCTAAACATTAGTAAGATGAAATCATAAAAAATATGTTAAATTTATAAACTTTTCGCTACACTCAAAACAACACGTCTGTAATTTAACAGAACTATTTCTAATCTTTAGATTAAAATAAAACCTTTTGAAACTAATATATTTCTGTTCAATTACCAAACTTGTGTTAATAACTTAGTAACTCTACTCATTTTTGACAGAAAATAATGTTAATTTAAAAAAATTTTGCTTTAAATTAAAAATTAGAAATAGTTCTGCTAAATAACAGATGTATTTAGGACGTATGTCCAACACATTCTCATGAGATACGTCCACTGACAGCGAATGTAATCTATTTTTGGTCTACTATTTTTTAGCAAATATTTTTGTTGATTTTAGCAGGATAATTGTTATTTGAATTCAATTAACTTTAAGTTAAATATAACTCAAATGTTGTTGAAGTAAGAATTATTTCTTGCTATTTCCTTTCCCTTATATTCAGAATTTTTTTCTTACTGATTTTAGAAGGGTAAATTGCCACTGACAAGCAATTAATAAATAACTAAAATTTTGTAAATATAACAAATTTTTTTTGTTGCTATTTTTGTCTTACTAATATTTAGCAAATATATTCTGCTGATATTAGCAGTTTATTCTGCCGTGTACTTTTTAATTCTTATTTGTATAGGTTTATTTCTACACCGAAAAAATTCCTCAGTTACAAGCTACTAAATTTTCAACTGAGTTTCAGGTGAAATACCCCTTACTGAGCTTCAGTTGATTGATTAAGTTGAAGGTAACCATCTTGATTTTGAAAATTTAATTAAACTGAGCCTTCAGTTAAAATGAAACAAAATTTGAAATTAGTAGCTAATAACTGATTCAACAAATTAAAATAACAGATATTTATATGTCAATAAATAAAACCAAATGAAAGTTTTTGTAATAATTACACTATTTATTTAAATAATCAAAATTAAATCACAATTTTCATACCCTTAATGAATGTGTTCCATACTTTTTCTTCTTTTATTTTCAGCATACACCTAGATTTTAAAAACTTGTCACAGGAATAAAGTTTTACATCTTATTTTACCCAAAAATTTCCTGTAAACAATTAAAAAAAATTAAATCATTAAGGTTAATTTTAATTTCCATAAAAAAAACAAGAACTTACCAAAAATCCAAAAATTTTTCATTATTTCCCTTTTGTGAGACTTGTTTCTAAATATTGTTGTAAATTTATTAACAATTGAGTCATTTAAAATTTACAGGTTGACTCAAAAAAAGTTATTGTGAACCAAATATTAGTTGCTCAGTTAATTTTGATTTATTTTAAATTAACTGGGGATATCTTTAACTGAGCAACTGAGGAATTTTTTCGGTGTACGTGTACTCGTAAAAATAAACTCGCACAAAAAAGTCCTATCTGAATTAGTGTTAAATGTTATTTGGAGATGCAACACCGTAGATATTTGGTCATTTTTTGAGTTGTGAATTGTATATAGAAACATAAATAATCACATTTAAACCTATCCTTCATATTTACCTAGCCTCTCGATATTTACTTAAATAATTTTTTTTCACAATTTAATTTAGATGTTTTATTTTGCCGCCCATATAATAAGAACCAAATCCCTTTCCAGAATCTGGTCCGTTTACGGGAATGTGATGCAAACTGTGGTGGAGGGTATCTCATGGCCCGACTTGACCGACTATAATTTTTTTGTTATTTTTTTTTGCATTGTAGGTAGAAGTATTGTTTTTCTTATAAATTATAATGTACCGGCCTCAAGAGTAAATGATGCAATTGTTGCTGTTTCGAAAAAAACGTCCTATAAAACTGATTTTTCTAAAAAAAAAATTACTAGACATTAACAACAATAACAATGAAATTGTAAAGCCAAAAAATGCTTATAATATAGTTTAAACTGAATAACAATATGGCTTAAACTGAACTGTTGTTCAATTTAAGCCGAAATGTAAAACAAGCTCAATTTAAAACAAAAATTGCGCAAAATCATTGCCAACATCATAACCATAACCAACATATTAATGAAATAAAAATATAAAATACTCTTGTTTATGTTGTATTACTTAAACGAAATTAAATTCTGACAAGAAAATTTTTTCAAATCGAGCTCTCAGATCCAAACAAAAAACAGTTACAAACTTTTAGAACCTAATCTTACATTTAGAGGTTAAAAAATGAGTTTTGTGTCACTAATTACACATCCTAATTTCTAAACGGGTTCGTTCTAAAGTACACTAATATAAAACAGTATGTAAAGATTTTAGTAAAACTACTAAAAATTAGTTAAAAATTACCTTGAAGAAAAAAATTGCAGATTATTTTTCCTAAATATTAGTAAGATAGGAACAGCAAAAATAGAAGTGCTAAATATACAGAACTTTATTTATATTTCGGTTAAGTTTTAGTTATTAGAAAATAACATTTTAACCTGCTAAAATCAGCAAAGCATTTTACTAAATAATTAGTAGATGAAAGAATCACAAAAATTTTTAAATTTCAAAAAATTTTTTCGATTTTTTAGAAGAAAATAAAATCTAGCCTTTTGAAATCAGCAGTTTACTATTTTTTTTAGCAAATATTTCCGTTGATTTTAGCAGGAAAGACTGCTATTTGCATTTAACTCAATTTGACTTTAAAACAAAAAAAACTTTGTAGATATAACAGTTTGTTTTTGGTTTTTTTAGTCTACTACAATTGTGCAAATTTATTTCGAAAACCATGGTTCAATTCGGAAATGTTACCGTGCGCTACGTCTATTTTGCGGTCAATATAATTGTCCATCCGAGAGACTAATTCGACTAACCAATGGATCGTTTTCGAACCACGTATACTCTAAATGATAATACGCATCTGCGTAGATGTCGTACAGTTCTCATCGAAGAAACAATTGCCGCTGTAGAGCGTAATTCTTTATTTGGTAAAGATCATTCTCTACGAGCTTATAAGATCCAACTGGTGCAGCAATTAACACCGAATGACCATCATTCGCGGCGTATTTTCGGTCAACAAAATCAAATTAATCCATTGTTTTATCGTATAAATATTAACTCCATATGGAGTAAGGTATAAAAATTAACCCTATTTGGATCAAATTACAGAAAATAGTTATTTTCATCAAGTGGAGATTTCTTTTTTTTTTATCAATTTAAAAGGTTTACAATCTTGTAGTCATAATTAATGTTAGTTTCATGGGACTTTTTTTGTCCCCAGGCCACTAAGGGTTAAACATTTTTTTAAACAAAAGTAAAGGTAATTATAGTCCAATCAAAATTATGCAAACTTTAATGAAAATAATCGAATTTTCATAAAATGTCCTTTTTTCAATTTATTTTTTTTTCTTAATATCAACTATTATATGATACAAATAGCAATCGACATCTGAAAATTAGGAATTTTAAAAAGTCTTTAAAATTAATAAAAGAAAAACAAGTTTTTGAATTTTTATCAAATTTGTGGATCATTTTGGATTCCAGGTCAAAGTGGGTTAATGGTATCCGATGAAGTCAGAATTCCATATCTAAATAATTTTGACTATATTAAATTAATAAATTAAATAAAAAACAATTTTTTTCGAAATTCCGAATTTTGATAATTTTTAATAATAATACTGTTTTTTTCAAATTAATAATAATAATTTTTTTTTCATATTTTCGGCCAACTTCCGGCACGGGTTAACGTTTTCCAAAAAAATCGATTTCTTTCATTTGGAACAATTTGTAATAAAAAGGAGGGGGGGGGGGTGTAATGAACGAAATTCGACAAATCGTTTTTTAAGGAACATCCTATACTACACCACTTAAAAAACACCTTTTATTTACAAAAAAAAATTTTATAATTTCAGCAGTTTTTTCTGCAAGGTTAACTAACTTTTAACTAATTTTTAGTAGCTTTTTCTGCTACGAGTATTTTTAAAACCCTAGTAAAAAAAGTTTTAATAAAATGTTGTGTAATTTGATACAATTATATCTAATCAGGTGTGGTTAATGTGATATCATATATTATTGTATGTAATTGAATCAACATAAATAAATTTATACAACTTAGATCTAATAACATTGGGTCAATTTCCCTATTAAATTGTATATAAGTATATATACAAATTGTTAGACCATATATAACCATATAAAATTTTATAGGGGAAATGACCCAATGTTATTAGATCTAAGTTGTATAATTTTGTTTAAATTGATGAAATTACATACAATTTTATATGATATCACATTAACCACACTTGATTAGATATGATTGTATCAAATTATATACCATTATATTATAACCATTTTTAATAGGGAAGTATATTTATATGAGTTAAGTTTTCTCGTGAGTAACTTTTAATTTGAAATCTTATTAACCCTCTAACCGGCAAGCCCGCCTCCAGGCGGGGTATATTAAATTGACCAGAAATTCGGCAAAGGGGTATTTTATAATAAGAAAGTATGCTTTTTCAACAGAAAACAAAATTTATAAACTTTTTTGTGAAGAAGTTTTTTGTATACAATGCACGGTTTGGAAGCGAGAAAGTGTCAAAGATAAAATTTCGTAAAATTTCAAAAATTAAATATTTTAAAAGAACCAAAAGTTTCAAAAATCTTAAAAACATATTTAAATTGACTAAAACAATTGATAGTGACCATGAAGTAAGATTGGAGCTTAATATATTCAAAAAGTTCCTTACTTTGGTCCAAGGACGCACAGGATTCCATAAGGATACCTTTAAAGGACATCGCCTTAACTTCAAAACGAATGGACGGATTTTTTTGAAATTTGGTAAAAAGAATATGTTTGGTATAGGTAGCAAAGCTTATAAGTTTGAATAATATATATTGAAGTTTTGGTGCGTTTTCGCTCAATTTCGCATTTTTCGAAAAACGAAAATCGCTACATCCTCTTAAGTAACAGCACAAAAAATGTAACTTTTTTTATTGCAATTATTTCTTGGCAAGAGAAATAATTTGTGCCTAAACCTGGTAATTTTTATGCGCTAGTTTTCAAGATTCACCCTTAAACTATTTTGGCCCATATCGCCTAAAGTAGGCAACGAAAAAAAATTTTGTAGAAGAACTTATTGTTTATTTTTCGTGAGGAACACATGGTATAAATTTCATTGCAAAAAACCTTATGCCGGTTAGAGGGTTAAGGTTTATACCAAACAAGTTCCTTTCAGTTTCTTTCCTAGAAATCTTATAAGTTTTACTACAATTGGTTTATAAACTATAGCAACTAACAATATTTTGAATTAATATAATTTCTTCCAGAGCCACCCATCTCATAAAGTTTTCACTGTTTAAAAATAATTTTTAAAGAAAAAAAAAAAAAAAACACTTACCTTCTGTAAATTTAGCTAATGAAGAAGTTTATTTTGTTGTTGCCAAAATTTATAAATTGTTTCGATTTTGAAATGTTAATCAATGGCTAAAACTCATTCATATTAATTCATACTTATTTTTTTATGTTTTTCAAAGTTCTTCTTCTATAGTTTTAGATTAAATTCAATTTGTTGTATGAAGACTTCACCATTAATTTCCACCACCTGCTGTTTGCTGGGTGCTGCAAATAGATCAAAATACACAAAAGATTAAATTAAAATTTTACACAATAGACAACAAAGTATTATCATTATTAAAAATAAAAATGAACAAAAAAAAAACTAAAGTAAATCAGCTTAACCAATTCATTTCCCAGCAAAAGTTTGGTAATTCATAAATTAACATCTAAGATAGCTCGTTACCTTCGCCATTGTTTTAAAACGAAAAGTAATGACTAGGGTTTGGGATTTCCCGGACTTTTTTATTTCCCGGGAAACGGGAATGAAAAAATTTAATTCCCGGGATTCCCGGGAATCCCGGGAAATATTTTTAAATAAAATTGTTAATGAAAACCACCTATATAAGTAATTTTTGTTAAAAAAAACACTATTTCAGTACAAATGCAGTCTGTGTAGTGAGAATTCAAAGTAAAAAATATCAGAATGTTGAACATTTGATTTCACATAAATTACTCGCAGCACTGCCAGATGAATTGCATGATTCCAGCAGAAAGCACCTACTACTGGACTGTCGGAAACAAACCGTTTCATCACACTTGGCCCATTAGATATCTCTTTTGTGATATTCTTGTCCATTCATCTAAGATTATAGTAAATCTCCTATTGTTAGAAATATTGGTCGATATTTCTTTTATCATGATATCTTTTATATGATTGTAGTAATTTAATATAATGTTCTTTACATCGGTTTCATTTTTTTTGCAATGCCAGGTTTTTATTATAAAAACTTTCTCGAATAAACGAAGATCTAGTTATGGTGCGGATTGACTGCGGCTAATTTGGATACCATATCAGGAAATGTTTGCCCTCCCGAGTAAAAAAAATTGATTTCGCGCAATATCTAATCATATCCAATTTGATATTGTTTAAGATCTGCTGTAATATCTAGCTGATCCAATTAGATCTCAAAATTGGGTGTATCCAATCATATCGTATTAGATCCAATTGTATATATGAGGATAAACTAAGATCAAGTTATATCTCAAAATTGGGAGGTCCAATGATATCTTTGGGGATAAACCTAGATCTATTTTGATCCGAAAATTGGCGGATCCAGCTATATATTTGGGGATATTTTTAGATCTAATTTGATCCGAAAAATGGCGGATCCAATTAGAGCCAGCTATATATTTGTGGATAAACTTATATCTAATTTGATCTCAATTTTGGCAGATCGAATTAGATCCAGCAATATATTTGTGGATAAACTTAGATCTAATTTGATCCGAAAAAGTGGCAGATCGAATTAGATCTAGCAATATATTTGGGGATAAACTTAGATCTAATTTAATCCGAAAAATGGCACATCGAATTAGATCCAGCAATATATTTGTGGATAAACTTAGATATAAATTGATCTGAAAAATGGCAGATCAAATTAGATCCAGCAATATATTTGTGGATTAACTTAGATCTAAATTTATCCGAAAAATGGCAGTATATTTGTGGATAAACCTGGATATAAATTGAATAGAAAATTGGAAGATCAAATTAGATCCAGCAATATATTTTGGGATTTAGTAAGACCTAATTTGATCCGAAAAATGGCAGATCGAATTAGATCCAGCTATATATTTGTGGATGAACTTAGATCTAATTTGATACGAAAAATTACAGATCGAATTAGATCCAGTAATATATTTCGGGATTGCGCAAGATCTTAACTTTTTCAATAAGTTGCAGATCGAATTGAATCCAGTGATATATTTAGTGATTTGGTAAATCTTAAATTTTCCCATAAATTGCAGATCGAATTAGATCCAGCAATTTATTTAGGTATTAAAATGGCAAATAGAATTAGAAACAGCAATATATTTGGGGATTGACATCTAAAACTATCCATAAAAATGACAGGTAAAATTAGATGCCGCATTATATTTGGTACTACGTAAGATCTCCATTTATTTGGGATTAAATAAGATCCCAGACATATATTGCCAACTGTTCAAAAAATAATACACTGGCAGAGTACTGATTTTATAAAAATTACAATATTTTGTTAAAATAAGGTTTAAACTCAGAAGGTCTTGAGTTCGATATGCATTTTTTTTACAAAATGAATTTTTTTTTATAAAATTAAAATTTTTTTTCTATAAATTTTTTTATAAAATTATATATTTATTTTTTTATTAAATTGAAATCTTTGAATAAAATAATTTTATTTACATCTTTTTAACGCTCTACACCATTTCAATTGTATTAATTGTTTTTAAGATTTATTAATTGTATGTCAGAAATAATCAATTGAATTTCAGTTTTATCAATTGTATTTCAGAACTTATCAATTATTTTTCAGATTTATGAATTGTATTTCAGAAATAGTCAATTGAAGTTCAGTTTTATCAATTCTGTTTCAGAAATTATTAATTGTATTTCCGAAATTATCAAACTGTATTTCAGAAATTATCAATTGTATTTCAGAAATTATGAAATGTAATTTAGAAATTTGTCTCTATTAACTATGATAAACAATCAACAAGTTTTGAAATAGATTTGATTATTTCTGAAATACAATTAATAATTTCTGAAATAATTTCCATAATTTCTGAAATACATTTAAAATTTGTGAAATGCAATTAATAGCTTCTGAAATACAGTTACCATTTATGACCATATATTGCTTAAATGGCACCTTATATGACAATATACTGTTTAAATGGCACCATGTATGGTATGTTTCCTATTAAAAAAAAATAATATGGAGCTTTTTATGGTAATATATAACTTAGAGTCATCCACGTACCATTTGATCCGAAAAATGGCCCGATAAAATTGTATCAGTTGTTTATCAGTTTTTAACTTATTGTATCAGTTTAGATCTGACCTGATTAAATTATGTGTTAATCAGATGAAATTGTATCTGATTTTTGACCTCCCGGTGAAAAATGTTCATATACGCTCAAACATATTCATATATGGTTTATGTATGGACACATATGAACAAATATGGATTTTTTTATGAACATATATGGATTTTATATGAACATATATGGAAGTATATGTGATTCCATATATGGAAAAACTTTCATATACAGACATATATGGAAGCATCTGTTGTTTCATATATGGAAATGGCACTCATATATGGACAAATATGAAAGTATATGTTATTCAATTTATGCAAAAGGGACTTGTATATGAACATATTTCGAAGAATACATTTTTCCATATATGTAAAAGGAACTCATATTTGGATAAATATGGAATTATATTTAATGCCATGAATAAAAAAAGGAACATATGTAGCGCCTAATTTCAATGTCATACATAAATTTATATCTATCGTACAACCTTATAATAAAGGACAGCAACGTTCGTATGTATTCGCATATATTTAATAAATGTATATGTTCATATATGTCCATATATGAACATATACTTAGGTGTTACCTCATTTTTCGGATCCATACATATATGGTTGAACCATAAATGTTCATATATGGAAATTTTTCACCGGGCTGATACAATTTTATTGGTTTATATCACATAGTATCAGTTTAGGTCCAAATAGATATATTTGTATACAAAATTATATAGTTATATCCCAATTTTGACCTGATGTCAGTTTAAAACTTTAATACAATTGTATAAGGTAAATGTCGGATACAATTATATTTTATTTATATAAAATTGAACCAATTACGATCAAACCTGACACCATTAAATATAAACCGATAAAATTGCATCAAGTCAAAAATTGGATACAATTTCATCTGATTAACACATAATTTAATCAGGTCTGATCTAAACTGGTACAATTAGATAAAAATTTATAAACAATCGATAAAAATATATCGGGCCATTCTTCGGATGAAACTGTATATTTATACAGATATAACTTAATCACATATATGACTATATGTAACTATTTTTATTCGGGTTGTTTAAATGATACGATATATCAAAGTATATGGTACTATATATGGTAGCATATATTATCATATCTGGAACTGCATTAAAAATGTTGTTGAAATGGCACCATATATCATAATGTATGGTTTAAATGTCACCACATATGGTAATATATTGTTTAAATGATACCATATATCAATATATATTGCACCATATATAGTAGCATATATTATATCTGAAACTGTATTAAAAATGTTGTTCATGAGGTCCCATATATGAGCATATATTGTTGAAATGGCACCATATATGATAATATATGGTTTAAATGGCACCATATATAGTAATATATTACTTAAATAACACCATGTATAAATATATATTGCACTATATATAGTATCATATATTATCATATCTGGAACTGTATTAAAAATTTTGATCATGAGTTACCATATATGGCCATATATTGTTTAAATGGCACCATATATAATAATATATGGTTTAAATGGTACCATATATGATAATATATGGTTTGAATGGCACCATATATGAAAATATATGGTTTGAATGTCACCGTATATGATAATATATTGCTTAAATATCACCATATATAAATATATATCGCACTATATATAGTACCATATATTATCATATCTGGAACTGAATCAAAGATTTTGTTAATGAGGTACCATATATGACCATATATTGTTTAAATGGCACCATATATAATTATATATTTTTTAAATGATACCATGTATAATTATATATTGCTAAAATGCCACCATATATATTAAGATATAGTTCTATATATAACTATATATGCAATAAGATCAACCATGTCATGTAATATATAATTATATATGCCATATCTAATATTATGAAGGCCGATAACTAATTAGATGAAATTAAATATGGCATAATATAAGGAAAAATTTTGTGAAAAAACGTCATATATAATTATATATGGATATACATAACGACATGTATAATTATATATTGTAATATATGCCATATATGATTATATATAATTTTTTTTACTCGGGCTACCATAAAACCTTTAATGCCTTTTCAGCTTACACTTTTTTCTTAGAGTACTTTGCTAATTTTATCTGAAACGTTATTCTTGTTGTTGTTTTCTTCAAGAGAAGTTGCATGACCATCAATTTTTTTTTTTTGTGAACCAAATTTAGATTTCGGATAACCAAATTTAGATACCACCGTTAACCATTACTCTTTTCTTTTCACATTTATTAATGAAAACGTTACTTATAAAATTATTGACCCTTAATATAAAGGCGTATTTTAAATTTAAAGTCGAGTTTATTTTTAATCAAACGGTTTTGTTCATTTTGTGTATGAAAACCTTACAAAAATATTTATATTTTCAAATATTTTGATTGTTGAAAATAAATTAACCAATCAGAATGCTCCAAAAAAACACCAAGTCAAGGTATACTGCCACCCAATATTTTAACTAAAGTCGACTTTACCTAAATTATAAATTTGAAATATTTAGATAATAAGGGCGATTATTTGTAAGAAACAAAGCTTTGTTTTCATATTTCTTTTAAACATTTTACCAAGTTCTTAGGTTTTACTACTTAAATTTTGAATAAGTTATGCGAAAAATCTTTATTAGTTGAAATGCTCCTAATTACTTGGCAAAGATTTTATTTGTGTGTCAAATAAATGTATTTCCTTTTAAAAGATTTTAACAATGACATTTTGGTTTTGGTATTTAAAATGTTTTTTATGACTAAAATTAAAAAATCCTATTCGAAACAAAAACAATTTAAAAAATTTAATATTTTTAAAATTTCCCGTTTTCCCGGGAAAAATATATTTTTTTCCCGGGAATTCCCGGCAAACTTTCCCCGGGATTTCCCGGGAATTCCCGAACCCCAAACCCTAGTAATGACTTAACGGGCACTGGTTAATTTCTTTATAAATGTACTTTAGGGCAAATTACTTTCAGTGTGTTCCCGTACGTTCCCAAAGTTACCGAAATTTACCCAAAGTTACCGAAATTTACCCAAAAGCGTTCCCGTACTCGAGAATTGGGTAAATGAGAGCGCTAATGCGAGTGTATTAGTGCTTCTCTTTTTACCAAAATTTACCCAGACTTTTTCTTCGGGTAAACTTTGGTAAAACAGCTGATGCAAATATAAACAAAAAACAATTGTGAAATTAAATTAAAAATTGTAATTTAATAAAGAAATAAGCAAAAGAAACTTGGTTTTTTGTTAAAATTAATTGAATAAAATCAAAAACAACTTTTAAATGCGTATAAATATGTATATTTGTGCCGATTTGCAAACTGAAATTATACGTATTTTCACATCAGTGATGGGATTTTTGGCACAATCTAAGATTGATTGGTACAATGGCACAACCGATACTATTTTGGCACATTTTGGTTATCTACAAAATTTAATATAAAATGAATTTAAAAAATAACAATTCATTAATTTTTAGTTTCTAAGCATTTATTGGTATTAAAATACCTTTTCGAATAAAGCAAAACTAAAAAATGGCATCGAAGATATTACCGAATAAAGCACCGTAAGTTGTTTTTCACTTGTAAAATTTCTCTCAGACTTTAAATGCTTTAAATTGCAATTTAAGTTAAAAAAATTAACAATATTTTAATTTTATAACAAAGCCACAATCACAATTAACACAAAATGACAATTTTTCACCAGAAAAATAATAGTCTTGTGCATTAAATTTGCGTGAAAACTAAGTTTGCACAATTTTCACGTGAAACTCATTGTCGTGAAAAATATTTTTTTTTATATGGAGTATAACAGTTTTTTCATGTGAAAACTGAACAACTTACGGTGTTTAATCCATAGAATTTTAAAAATTAAAATGCTATAAATTTATATCAGAGCTTCGAAAGAATTAATTTAAGTTTAATTCATGAAAAAATTAATTCAGTTTTAGAAAATGTTTATATGTATACCATTCCTAAAGAATTCATTCATTGGCTGCATTCCCAAATCTTTAATAAGAATCGGATGAATTTAATTTATCATTTACCTTTTAATTGAAAGAAAATTTTAATTCATTCAAATATAATTAAGTCCATAAGAATTCAAGATAGAATTAATTCCATAAGAATGCATTTACAAAATGAAAGTTGAAAACATGGGTTCTAAGTGAAAATTGAGTTTTGGCACAATAAAGGCCCATTGGCACATTTTAGTCACACAATTGGCACAAAACAAAATTCTTCAAGTCCCATCACTGTTTAACATTATTCTTTGAAATAAGTTTTTGGGCTAGAAAAGTGGTTTTTTGCGTTCCTGTACTATTGGGTAATTTTGTCATTTTGTGAGAGGATTTTGTGCTTACTCTCATTTTACCGAACTTTACCCAAAAAGTAAAGAAACACACCTTTTGTGTAAGCGAATATTATATGTGTCGATAGCTGAAGAAGTAGGGTTCTCGTCTAACAGTTACGGGATCGCAGGTTCGAATCTCATCGTAACCACGTTATAAATTTAATAAAAAAAATAGTTATATAAATTATTTTTTAATAAAATATTTTTTATAAAAATATTTTTTATAAAAATATTTTAGGACACATTACTTTTCCCATCCACTTAACCATATATGTAACCACTTACTTTATCATTCCCAAGGTAATAGGTCCATACATTTCCTTGGGTCTCCTCGCCTGTAAAATTGATCAGTGGAGTATTGTAGAAAATTAACGTATGGACCCCTATGGCTCTATATTATTTTGTACATTATTTGGCATGGTAATGTGTAGTTTTGCTGGGTAATATGATGTTTTTCAATCAATTTATACTCCGGTCACTTGTTGTTCTTGTCATCTTTATTGAATATATGTATTAGGAACTTTTTAATATCGTTATAAAACGGAAGTTTAAATCCCTTGTAAAGGAAATTAAATTTATCTAATATATTTATGTACCTACATTAAGGTGTCTCGTAATTGTGAATTTTTGATACTTCCAGTTTCAAGGAAAACAACTACGCAAAAACTGCGAACTTTTCTGTGCAGCTATCTACGAAATATTTTAACAGTATGTATTTTGAACTTGTAAACCGAAATCTGAAAGCAAAAAAAGTTTCAAGGTTACGATTTCGAATTGTGGGTCTTTATTTTTTCCACCCGTGACCAAGGGCAAAATACTACATGGGGCAATATTGTACAAAAGTACTTCAATATATTTTATAACTTTTGTGGATTTAAGTTTCATACAAAATTACATTTTATTTGATTAGAATTATGTAGGGAAATGTTTAGGGTTGTTTTAAAAATCCCTCAAGGTCCTCTAAAATTTGCAAAAAAAAAAAAATTCCAATGAATAAAACCTGGGGTAAGACTTCAAAATATGTTAAAAAAATTTCTAAATTTTTTGTACATAGTTTTAAATCTACCGAATAGATTTGCAACCAGCAAAATTTTCGGTTTCAAAGGATCGGTTAGAACAGCTTCTTATCCTTTGTAAGCCATCCTACTATCAATTCTAACACCGATGATTTTGTTACAAGCTCTAGAACTGATTCTTCGTCAGGTATAACTTACATTTAGGTTCCGTGCAAAAGGTTCCCGAACTAGTTCCATGAAATCGTTTCTAGTGGAACCAGTTGTCGAATTAATTGTAAAATGGGAATCGATTGTAAAATAGAAAGTTTATTGGTAATTTAATTCCATAAAATAATAAAAAAAATTTAAGTACTTCCTCGCAATATTGGCACATAAAGTATTATTCTGTGTGAGGGATTAAAAAAAGAAAGACGATTCAATTGAACTATTTTGAATTAAATATTCGAGTTTAGACAACCAAAATTCTTGTAGAAGTCTGTCCAAAAACCTTGTCAAGTATGTTAATGTTATAGAACATTCTTGGGAACGGAGAATTTTGCTGAGATGTAGTTTTCATCATGCATTTTGAAAAGCTTCCAAAACACTTAAAAATGTAAATTTTAATTAGAACTGTAATTTTAAATGGAACTTTTAGTAGGTAACATTTGGTTAATATTCCCATTAAAGTTTTTAATTGAAAGTGACCGCTCTGTCTGTGTTTTATCATTGTGATTTGTACTAGGAATTGTTTTTATTAGTTTTTAAACTCGTTTGAAAATAGTTTATCTATCTTTATACTTGATTTTGATTGGTCCGTCAAGTCTAGCAGTGCTATCTTTTCTGACCAATTAAAATCTATTTATTGCAAGTTGTCATATTTATATGAGATGATGGCCGTTTTTTAAAGTCATTTTTTATAGTTGTTACAATTTAATAACTACTAGTTTTTTTAATTGCTTTAATGTTGTATGTAAATATGACAAAATTGTTATTATAAATTACATTTAACACGGACACCTAGTTAAAAAGTATTAAGAAATTAAAGGGGAGGTGGTATTTTAGTCACATAGCAAATTTTTGCTTATGTGTGCAATATATTAATGCATTAAATTCCCAGTCAGAAATTGGCAGTGGCACAAAATATGAATTGTTGGCATACCACTGAGTAGCCGTGGTGTTAAAAATATATGGCTGTCAGAAAACTCCAAGAAAAATCACTGGCAAAATATTAGACTAGAGTGCTATACCAACTTTTGCGAAAAGTGGTTATCCAGTCAGAAAAATAGAAAGAAGCATTTGCTTACGCTTCCGCCGCCAATTTTAATCCGGCTCAATCCTAATAGCCGTCGCACAGTGCTTTTTGTCCCATATAACAATTGGACAAAAACAGAAGGAGTGGAGACAGAGTTTTGAAATTTGGTACACTGACATAGAACCCCCTAGTTAAGAAAAATTTTAATTTTTGGAAATATCGGGCCAAGGACACGCCCACCTCCCATAGGTCCTGAAATTTAAAAATATTACATTAGCTACATAAAAGGACGTAAAATTACAAAAAGTATCCACTGAAGTAGACATAAAACTGAAAACGTTTGTGTCAATTTTTATCAAAATCGAAGCAAGGACTCTTAGTCCTGCCATATATCCTTTATCTTAAAATCTTTATAAAACCTGCAAAAATTATCCGATTGCCATGAAATTTAAAACGTGATATAAGGTCAAGCCATATTTGTGCCAAATTTGGGTAAAATCGATTCATTAAAAATGCCTCTTATAACAAATGGGTTTTAAACGCTTAAAATGATTTTTCTAAAAAAAAAAAAATTAAATAGGATTAAAATAGGAAACCATGTGAATCCTCCATTTTAGGTATGTTCAGCGAACTTGTGTAAAACACTACGAGAAATATTTTTGTGCAACATTTTAACCTTCTAGCTCTTCAATTAAAGGGACTTTTTTGGCCCCTTTTAAAAAAGGACAAAAACGACCCGTAAGTTGAAGAGGTAGAGGGTTAAAATGATCCTCAAAAATATTTGTCATGAAATTCTACTATAAGTCCTTTAAGACATCACTATTGAAAATTTAACTTCAGTGTCAGTAATAAGTAACAACTTAAAATGTGTTTAAGGGTTAATTTCGTAGTTATTCAGAATTGGTGCACAAATGTCCCACAAACCTAGATTTTAGGGAGAAACTATGGGAATCTTCCATTTTAGGTATAGGTTGTGTTCAGCAAATTTATGTAGAACACTGTGAGGAACATTTTAACCCTCTAACTTTTCAACTACGGGTCGTTTTTGTCCCTTTTTAAAAAGGGGCCAACAAATTCCTTTTCATTGAAGAGTTAGAGGGTTAGAATGTTCCTGGTAGTGTTTTTAGCGGTAATACTTTAGTGAATTTGCTTCCAAAGTTCAAAAATAGATTTTGTGTTTTTTTTTATCAGCTGGTAATTTAATTAAAAAATTAAATATATGTAGCTTTTATTACGTGAATGAGATATAAAAAAGAGTCTTTAAAAAAAACATTTTTTTTTGATTTCTATAAAAAAAATTGGTAGATATTTCTTTTAAATATAATAAGTAACGGTCTATTCCTAACAAAAAAATAATAATATGAAATTCAATTAACATAAGTTTTTTTAATATATTATCAAACTTTGGTAATTTTTAGGATTTTCACAAAAAATTTGGTATATTTAAGGATTTATTAATGAAATAGGTGATGTGTTTTTGCCAAATTTTATACTTAAAAAAAAATAATATTTAGCGTTTTTTTAATCACCTGGATTTAGAATTTTTCATACAAAAATGGGATTTATTAAATCCAAAAAAGGTGGATTTAGTAAATCCACAATAAAAGCACAAATATATGAAACAACCTATTAATTTAATGTTCGAAAAATATACGAATGAAAATTAAAAGAGAAACAAAAAAATTTAAAAACTAACAAATAAAAAGTTTTTATTAAATTTTTTTTTATGAAATATGCTTAGAAAAAAAAAACTACACCTCACCAAATACATATTTTCCACCTTGGACATGGAGAAATAGTGAATATTAAATATTGCAATGGAATTTTTCAATTGTGTAAAAATATAAATTGAAGTGATAAAACTGAAAAGGCAGACTGTAAAATCGCTGTTTTATATAAAATATAATTAAAACTTAAAAGTTAAAGTAAAATCCTTCATCATCGAATTCGGTATTAAAAATTAGGGTGAAAGAAGTGTCGGATAGAAAATTCTTTTTAAAATAGGGAGAATCTAACCCCATCTGTTGAGCACTTTTAGAACTACTTTTCGGATTTATTAAATCCAAGTGATTAGAAAATACGGCTATTACCTCAATTTTTCGAAGAAAAAAATTATAAAATTTTATTAAAATCTAAGAAAGTTGGAAACTTTTTCGTAACCCATAAAAGATGAAATTACAAAAATACATTTTTTGACACTTGGAAATTTTTTTTTTTTTATAGTTAAATTAAGAAACTGGTTCTTTTCTTTATTTTTTCTTATATAAAATTATAAGAGCATAAAAAAAAAATTAAAAAAATTTTCAAATCAATTTTTTTAACTTCCATTTAACTTTTGATATTTTTAGGCTTCCAGCAAAAATATTGTAGAGATTAATTAATTTGATATGTTAATTGTAGATTTTTTTTACAATTTTATTATATTTTATTGATTCGAATATATTCAAATATTAAAAAAAAATATTTTTTTTAAAGATACCTCTAAAAATTAATTTTTACTGATTTTTTTGTAAGATCCAAAAAGTTCATCTTTTTTCATTACATTCTATGTTAAAAATTTAGCGACTTTAGCGACCTCTAGTGTAGACAGAATGAGTTATACCAGAAAGGATAATATTTACAATATTGAGTAAATTTAGTATATATACAAAAAAAATATTTTCGTCGAAATCGCAGACATAAATTTTTTTTTGATTTTTATCTATGGGACAAAGCACTGTGCGCCACTACCACCGATTTTCTGCTTGCGCCGCCGACGCCGATAATTTGATTGGCTTGTTTCTCTGGCCAGAAATTACTAACTGTACTAAATCAACGCACAAGAAGAGCAATGATTTTATAAAAAGGATGATGCCTTGTTAAAAAAATTTAGTTATCAGAAGGTTCCGAGTTTAAATCCTGTTGCAGGCATAATTTTTTCTTTAATTTTAAAAAATTTTTATCAAACAGATCTTTTTGTTTGTGGAAAATCTTCTTCAAGACTAATTTAATTTTTTATTTTCCCAACGTTGGAATGCTAGTTTCTGCAAACATTTTCCTCAGTATTGCCAATTCATGAAGGCAGAATAGCACCGTGAGAATTGTGAAAACGGGTAATAAGGGTAAAAATTTATCAAAAATGCGGTAAAAACGCACGATAAAATTTTTTTAAAAATTTGATTCAAGAATTTAAAAATAGATTTTATATTTGTAAAATGGTGTACAAAATTTAAAAAAAATAATAAAAAGGGTAAAAAAGCACCAAACCAATATTTCAGAATTTTAAAGTTTAAATATAACGAGGTTGCTATTTAAAATAGTATTAAAAACATTGTGAAAAACATTTTAATGTATTTCTTGTATAGTCCGTATTATTTTTTTAACTTTGATAGAAAGTTCAAGAAAAATCTAAAAAAACGAGAACAAATACTAAAAATATATGTAAGTTGTACAAAATGCACTAAAATCACTGTCGGAAATCAGAAAAAAGCACTGTAAATACTCGTTTTATTTAAACGGGTATATGTAAAAAATCACCAAAAACAAAAAATACCCGAAAAGTACAGCTTTTTCCAGAGCTAGAATTTTAGCACTGTTATCATTCACTTACGTTTTTGAGCACGAAGTAATTTATTGGTTTCGCCCGCGTTTTACCAATTTTTAAAATTATGTATGTTTCCCAGTGCTTTTTGAACAGCCGGTCCTTTTCTCTAATGGTGTTATCATTTTGAGAATTGCCAGTACCTGTACCAGTACCACTTGTTAAACTGTCTTGCCATCACCTTTCCGTTTGTATTTTTCTGACTGGGTTGTTACCGCTTTCCGATTTATATTTTACTGGCTTGGTTGTTATGATAACAACTTCTGTATTAAGCATAAAACACATAGACGACTGCGGCTACACGACTACAAATGCTGCTGACTGCAATTGTAGTCGTGTAGTCAGCTACTTAATTTGTTTGTAAACGACAGCAACATAGTAGAGCTAATGCTAAAAATTGATGTTTTGATAAATATTAATCTTTTTTGGTTTGTGCTTCTAAAATAATGGCTGAGGAATATTTTGTTAATTTTGTAAGATCCATTTTTTTACAAAACATCACAATAAAATTATTTCCAAATATAAATTAATGAAACCTTCAAACAATTTGTAAAATATAAACAGCTGTTTCTTCAGTGTTCCCATAACGGTGATTTTCTAGTCAGCACTAACGATTTTATTTCGCCTATAGCGGGAAAAATTGTCCTGTTTTTTTATATTGTCAACACTATTTTTGTTTTGTAGCCAACAAAAGTAGAAATTATCCTAATGCATTAAACACATAGACGACTGCAGCTACACAACTACACGACTACAAATGCTGCTGGCTGCAATTGTAGTCGTGTAGTCAGCTACTTAATTTTTTTGAAAACGACAGCAACATGTAAACAGATATTCCTAAATATTTGACATTTTGATAAATATTAATCTTTTTTGGTTTGTGCTTCTAAAATAATGGCTGAGGAATATTTTGTTAATTTTGTAAGATCCATTTTTTTTACAAAACATCACAATAAAGTTATTTCCAAATATAAATTAATGAAACCTTCAAACAATTGTAAAATATAAACAGCTGTTTCTTCAGTGTTCCCAAAACGGTGATTTTCTAGTCAGAACTAACGATTTTATTTCGCCTATAGCGGGAAAAATTGTCCTGTTTTATATATTTTGTTATATTGTCAACACTATTTTTGTTTTGTAGCCAACAAAAATAGAAATTATCCTAAGTTGACTACAGCGGCAAAAGTAGTCGTGTAGCTGTGTTGGTGTCAAAATAATCGTTTTCATATAAACGTGTGTATTTTATTTTTGACAGGCTGTAGTCGTGTAGCTGCAGTCGTCTATGTGTTTAATGCTTAAGTTAACTACAGCGTCAAAAGTAGTTGTGTAGCCGTGTAGCTGTGTTGGTGTCAAAATAATCGTTTTCATATAAACGTGTGTATTTTATTTTTGATAGGCTGTAGTCGTGTAGCGGCTGTCGTCTATGTGTCTAATGCATTATTTTAAAAGCAAAAGTAATGGGTTACCGTCTTCTGATTACGTATTGCATGATATATAAATGTAGAATAATAAGCACATCTATGGAAACCTACTTTCAGATAAATTACTTTGCGTTTGTTTTGTAAGCAAGGTTGTAAGGTACGAGTATATATTTTTAACATCACAAACGAAAACATTAAGTGAAAAATATCTGTAAAAATGCTAAAATTACTAAAAATAAGTTCAAAAGGGACCTGCTGAAAAAAAAACTGCTACATTCAGCAGAATCTGTTTGCTAAACATTAGTAGGATAACAATAGCAAGGAAAAATCTGATGAATTTTGCCTTTTTGCTACAGCTTAATGCATATGAAAATTTCCCAGAAAAACTTTGGTAATCGGTGCGATTTACTCATTCATTACCCTGTAATGATAACTCGTTACGTTCGGTGTTCTTTTAAAACAAAAAGTAATGACTTACCGATCAGTGCTTATGTATTGCATGATTTATAAATGTAAAGTATTGGGATAAGATATATATTTTTCGCCATAAGAAACGCAAATACGAAGTACAACAATTCATTATATTTTTAAGCAATCAAATCCTATATGTGCCGATAGCTCAGGGGGTAGAGTTCTCGACTAACAATCAGGGATCCAGGTTCAAATCAAATTTTTTTTATGAAAATCTATTTTTAGACACATTACCTTTTCTATTATCGTACACACATAATTAACTACTTACTTTATCACTTCCAGGGTAATGCGTCTAAAAATTAGCTTTGGACTCATCATCTGTAAAATTCATTAGTGAAGTAAGGTGTAAAGTAATGCATAGGCCCCTATGGCTACACAATATTTTTATTTGTTAATATGTGCTGGGTTCATTAAAATCGATGGGTTAGAGAACGTTTCCTGTAACTCGGAATTACATTTTTTATCGCTGCATTTAACACATTAAATTAAAAAAAAAAATGTAACTTATCACGAAACAAACTAATTTTGCATTTTATATAAATTTATATAAAATTTAAATATTTTCCAACAGCATCTCCTTAATAAACCCTCCCTTTTCAAGTTTTATGTCAAATCTATTGTTCATTATTAGTCATGTAATCTTTGCAAATTAATTAAATAGAATCCTTTAGTTTTTTTCTTCTTCATTTAGAGTTTCAAAGATGACCACCTGTTTTATCCTTTTCAAGTTATCATCAATTTATTTAAAATTTTCGTATTTGTTTTATTAACTAAAAACACATACAAGTTAACACATTTCTCTATTGATATTTTGAATGGTCAAGTTAAATTTGAAATGAAATTATTGTAACACACTTGTAATATGTCTATCATACTTCATGTGAATGTAGAAGAGAAGTGAATAAAGTCCTTTTACATTTTACATGGGACATTTTACATTTTGCAAATGGGTGGAGTTTTTATTAGGACATATTGATGTTTAAACATTTATTTGGCTTTTCTAATCAAGAGAAGAAGATAACTAAAACAAAATTCCAATTTCTAGGTTCTATTTTACATATTTGTATTATAAAATTGATGCGTACAATATTAAATTGGACAATTTACTATTGCAAATATTCTATGATTATAAATAGTTCTTGAAAGAGAGTTGTTATAGATTTTTATTCAAATATTAGACATGGATGAATGTCATTAAGTATTTAAATAAGTTTGTGAACAATTCACACACTCAAAAAAGTGCGACAGTTACTACATCACAGTAGTTTGTGTAGTAATCAGTAGGTGGTTTATTTTTAACGTAATTAAAGTTGTTTTTCGATGGAAAAATACAAAAAAGATAGTATGACAGTTATATATATTAAAAAAACAGCTTAAGAATACTACTGTATTTTGTAACAGTTGTTTAAAGTAGTTATTTTTGATATTGTCACAAATAACTACCAAAAGAGTTTTTGGCAGTAAGCAGTTATTTTTGTTAGTTATTAAAAAAATAAAGAATTTCGTTGAATTTTTTAAAATTCTTGTTTAGTTTATATTTGTTATTGTTTATATATTTTTAGTTTGCAAATAAAAATCAAAAAAATTGTATCTCCAATCCATAAAAATGTAATAACTGGAGAACCGTTTGGAATTTTTACTTCAAATTTCAATCCGGTTGAAGTAATTACACATTTACTTTAATTGAAATTTTTTGTTTTTTTATTAAATTATATTTGTATAATATGAAAAAAATTCAATGTAAAAAACAGTCGATTTTACCAATTTTGTTTGTTGTATTAAAATTTATGTAGTTAAAAATTTATCAGTTAACTTTACTATATTCTAAGTCATTTTAAAAGCATTTGGTAGTTATTTTTAAACAGTTAAAAGTAATAAATTTTTTAGTTATTTTAACGGTAAATACCTTTGTCACCTTTTTAACTGCATGCACCTTTGTTCTAACTGCCATTTTCAGTAGATTCTACCAACAAACTTCTTTGAGTGCAGAATTATAATTTCAGTTTTGGCTTTAATTTATTTAAACTTTTTTTAACATTTGCCGGATATTCGTTATTTATAATTTTTGTTTATATTTTTCTTTTCATTTTGTTAAAAATATGCTTGTTTGCAAATAAATTGATAAGACAGCGTTTTTTATATTGAATAATAAATTAAGAATCACACTTAAAATACAGCGAATTGATAATGATATAAAAATGCTTTGGATTAAAGTCTATTAGTCTAAATAATTCTATTTATTTTCCAATAATCACAAAAAAATATTTAAATACATATATGGGGCAATTCATGTTAACGGTAGACCCCCCGCTTTCCAAAATTGTGTTTTACGTACAGAGTTGTATCATGAAAGGTAATTTTCTTTAAACTTTTTACTCTAGAGTTTATGGTTGCTTTCTTGTCTAGAGTTTATGGTTGTTAAATTCAATTTTGCCGAAAACCGGTTTTCGGTTTGTTCGAAAATTTAAAATTAAAAAAAAACCGGGTTCCCTTACGGTTTTCTTAAAAACCCCGGTTAAAATCGGTTTCGGTTTGTTTTTGTTATAATAATAAATCTGTTCAAATAGCAGAAAAACCTAATAAAAATTAGTTAAAAGCGACCTGTAGAAACAACTACTGAAATCAGCAGAATCTGTTTGCTAAAGCGGGATTTACATTATCTGATTTTACGTATGATAAATCAAACAAAAGATCTTATGAAATGATTTGATTATCAGAAAAATCTTGTCGCAAATCTATTTGTGTTTACATCCAAATGGAGTGATGATGCCAACTTTTTAAGAACAAAACTCGCAGGCAGGCCCCAAAAAAGCGCTAAATTATAAATGTGATCAAAATAAGTACTTTCAACTAATTTAAATTAATAACAGAACACTTAAATTAGATCAAATTGTATCAAAATAAAGGTTTTACCATAAAGGGTTTACCATAAAAATAGAAAAGCGTCAAACTGAAATTAACGCGAGTTTTGGGTGATACAAAAGCGCTAAAGATAACACGATCAGATGCAAATAGATGAGAACTTTTAGTTAATTGCAAAAGACATTTTACACTGCTAAAGAAGCGAAAAACATTGATGAATAAGTATTAGTAAATTAATAACATAACAGAAAAACTATTACATTTCTAAAATTAAATTTATATATTTTTTTATTGCGAAGATAATCTACTCTTCTGATAAACTTTCAATTTATTTTCGCTAAGTCCACAAATATTCAGCAAAAACGTCTACTGAGTTTAGCAGGACAGAATGTTTTTTGCATTTAACTAAAATTTATTTAAATATAACTAAAATTTTTGTAGATTTAACAGTTCTTAATTTATCATCCCAATCGCACAACAGTCATGAGTCACCCTGTATTTAAAAAATTTTTCAAAGGATTTTCGTATTTTATTTATTTGAATACATGTGAAAAGATATTAATTTTTTATGTAAAGCGCAAAATACTGCAGTACCATCTATTAAAATAATATTTTAAAAATAAAATGCAGTCGAAATATAGAATTTTCGATCGATTAGCTTAACCCTTAAATGCATGATCTCTTCGATTTTAACCATTTTTTTAATATGATTTCCAAAGGCGTGTACAGTTCAAGAAAAATATCAAAAAAAATTTATTTAAAAAAAATGTGATTTTTATTGAAAAATATGTTTTTTTGCCAAATAGCTAAATTGTGATTATTTTAACGTGTATGAAAAAAAAAAAACAAAAAAAAAAACTATAAACTATAATTTATGCATTTATTGTCGCCAAAATGAATTTTATTGCGAGAATACCACTTTAAATATTTAAACAAATATTTTTGAATATTACACTTTTTGTAAAAACAACGCGTGTTTTAGATTTTTCACAAATATACAGAGCAAAACCGAGATTCTTACTCTAACTGTTTAAAATTCTGCGCTAAACTATAGGAACACTATGTACAGAAGGGGCCCCTAATGCCCAAAAATGCAGTTTCGTGCATCAAGTGGGGGTTTTTTTTTTATTAAAAAACCGGTATGTTGCCAAATGGCTACACCATGCATTTAAGGGTTAAAAATTGTTTTGATAAAAACATGTTTAAAAAAAAACCGGCTAACCGACAAATATTAACCGGTTTTCGGTTTATTCGAATCTTGAACCGGTTTTCGGTTACGGTTTTGAAAACTATAATTCTGCCCAATATGGCGGATGATTTTGAAAAGTTTTGGGGTCGTTGAATAGGAATCTGATATCAGATTTTCAAAATGGTGGATAATGAAGCTGAAAAGTGAACGATTTAGTTGTTAATTTGACAATTTTTTTTGAAAAATATCGGATTTGTTTGAAAATGTTTACCTGGAAATTTAAGGTAGTCAGAGTTTTAAAATCTAAAATGGAGAATCCAATATGGCGGAAGATTTTCGCAGTATAATATTTCATTAAAAAACATTTATATCGCATTAGTTAGGATTCATGCTACGCTGAATATGAATATGCCTCCAGAATTTCACCATTACAGCAGTTTTTCGAGATATCTTATATTCGGCACGTTATAATATTGCGTACTTAGCTTTATTCACAAAATTTGTTACGTCATCTGAAAGCTCTACATATTGCCTGAATTTTGAAGACAACAGGTGGGAATTTCAGAAGATATAACAAATTTTGTGAATAAAGCTTAATATACGATATTATAACGTGAAACTATTATATGGATCATAGTATGATATGTGGGACTACAATTAAGGATCATATTATGATTAAAAAAATTATTGCCGCCATTATAAACTCAAAAATATATGATGCCCTTCGAATATGGTCATCCGAACCATGCTTTTTCTTTGCGTGAAGGAGACTTCTCCATTCCTTAACAAGTCTAAAGCTTTTCTAATAGTAATATCTGAACTTGCGCCTCATTACCTTCATATTTCGCCACTTGACTTTTGAATGAAAAGATACTTACATTTTAAGCCATTACTTATGTTAAACTTAATTTTGAAAAACAGGGTGTATGTCCCACTTTGACATGAATCGCCCCATATATAAAATAAATACATTTGCAAAAGCATTAATTAGTTAGTGTGAAATCAGAGAACCATTACAATATTTTATGAATAATTATTTTTTTTAACAATAGTTTTTGAATAATAAATCAAATAAAATGGCTGTTAAATTTTAGTAAAAAAAATACGCAAAACAAATTGGATCAGTTTTGCTATGGCAAAAATATCGAATCTTATAGTAATGGGACATAAACCGGACTTAATCAATATTTATTTTAGAAAGTGTATTGGTATTCTGAAAGACCAAACGCTTTATTCGGTTTATTAAAAATCGTCCTGGTTCCCAATAAAGTACATATATCTTTGTTATAAATGCCAACGTAAAATTAGTCCTCCGGCAACGACATTTCTGACACGCCCGAGATATCTGACTACACTCATAGAAATGAACTTATAAAAACCGCAAAAAAAGCTACCAAAAATCAGTTAAAAATTACCTTGGAGAAAAAACTGCTAGAACTAGCATTTAAAAAAACTTTTAAAAATTATTATTTTTGGAATTTTTTCCCATATTTATATTTAGTTGAATAATAAATGAATTAAGTTTTATAAGGTTTTGCATGACGGCTTTTTCTCTCGGTGACTGGATCAAATAAATTTCTGTGACGAATCCTACCCCCATGAGCTTCCCCAAAAAACTGAGAAAACTCGTCATTACATGCTTTCAATACAATCTCATCGAGATTGTATACGAACTCAGATTTATTTTTTTTTCCCCATTCTTATATTCAAAAGTCATCAAAATCGGCGTGTTAAGCTTGTAATATATTTCAAAATATTAAAGTTTAATCTTTAAATGGCTCTGATGCCTTCTTACAAAAATTACTACACACTCATATCATGTTTTTTAGAACAAAAATAACATTTTAATTTTTAAAACGATGACAATAATTGTAGACTTTTAACCATAAAGTAATCAAAACCTACAATTTTATGTGGATTATTTTATAAACTTTCAATATTTTGCAACAATCAAGATCAAGTAACTCAAACAATTCATTCATAAAATAGTTAAAAAATAATCCATATCAACACAAGAAAATTATATTGTAGCTCTTAATGTTGGGGCAGATTATATAAAGAGGACATTATTAAATTATCCAACGATAAGTTCACGTTTTATAAAACATAAAAATAACCAGAAATATTGTATAAAGATGAAAAAATTAAAACTTAAGATACTCGTACCTATGCAACAAGCATGCGCCACAAAGTACTATCAACTGTCAGTGATCGCAACATGGTCACCAAGCCAGCAACGAAACAGCCAATGATCCATCGATCGATCGTTTTGTGGCAAGTTCCCTTCTTCACCCCCTTTTCTTGTTTAAAATTGCAGAAGCTTTAATAAATGAATGTTGTACACATGTAGAGAAGTCAGACAGTTGGACGGACAGTCAGTCATTCATTCAGTGTAAGGTGCAAGACATATTTAAGCTTTTAATTTCAAATACACATCTCTGTACATAATGATGATGATGGCCACCAAATACCTAAAATATTTGTACAATGTTGTGTGTATTCTGGTATGATGATCTGATCAAATTGATTGATCGTCATGGATAATATTATGGATGGTAACGCATTACAACATGTATGATCGGTAATTTTTTTTGCGGTGTTGTTTAATGTAACGTTTTGTTTTGAACTTGCTGTGCTGATCACAAGAGTAAGTACGTGGTTTGGATTGGTGCTTGTGGTGGCGGCGGTATTGCAGACTAAACTGTTATGAAAATAAATTGTAGTTACACGCATAAGGACATGGTGTACAACAAGCACAAATCGTTCAGAAATCAATGATCGCCATAAGATAGACAACGATGATCATTTTTTTTTTTTTGGAAAGCAAAAGACTTTGAAAAACTAACTACGTGATGCTAAGTTTTTTTTTGCCAACTATCGTTGTCGTCATCGACATTATCATCCTCAGCCAAGTTAACCAGCCTAAATTTGTTAGGGTGGTATTTAGTTTTTTTTTTTTATTTACATTTTGAAGAGAGTATATTTTGTTAGTTCAAACTATTTATGTACGTGGTCAGGGTGTAGTAAGTTAGGGCTGATGTTTGAAGCTACTAAAAATACGGGACTAGGACCCATCTCATAGTATAACAATCGACTGAGAATCACTTTCTGAGTTGTGAAAATATAACACTGGATTAGAATTGAAAATGATTTTTACTGTTGCTTAGTTCCAAAAAACAAAATATCCAAAGACAATACACTCTAAAACACTGTCTCAAAATGAATGTTCATTTTTTCAGACTAAAAAAAGAATCAAAAATTATTCAAATTTGTGAGAAAAATTTAGATTTTATACACTAACAATATATTTTCCCTAACCGATTGAGGTTTATTTGAAAAGTAATATATAAAGTTTCTTTTCAATTGAAGAATCAATTAAAATACATTGAAACATCTTGTTTGACTTTTTTTTATTAGTCAATAAAAAACAAACTAGAAAAAAATATGCATCGTCTGTAAGAGTTGATATTTTCAGTCAAATATTCTATTTTTAGATTTCTATTTTTAGAAAAAATAATTTAAATACTTTCGTTGTTTTCTGTTTTAAAACAAAAAATTCAAATATTTTCGATTTTCTTTTTTGTTAAAATAGAAAATTTATATACAAAATTATTTCAATTCGAATTACAAGAAATTATTTACTCATACACACAAACATAGCCAATAAAAATATGAAAGTGTGTAGGTTGTGAAAATTCTAACAAAAAAACTTTCAAATATGAAAAAACAAACCACAAAATCGTTTTTTTTACGTTTTGTCAGTTAAAAATTGATGATTGTTTTAATAGACTTTTCAATTATTTTTATTTCTTTTATGGATTGTTTAAACAATGTTTGAAATGTCCATACAAGTCCATTTCATCAGCAAACATTTCTTGTGTCAATTTTGAATCTTCGTCAATTTTAAGGTATAATTAGTAGAGTTCGTCACAAAAATTTGCTTTTCGGATATCATCACTTTTTTTTAAAGTTTTTGCATAGAGAAAAAAAGAAGGGCGTTTTTTTTCTTTTTTATTTCAACTCCTTCCAGTGGCGCAAGTCGGCCAAAAACGCTAATTTTAAGACCCTTTTCCTTCAGAGCAAAAACAGCTGCATTTATAGGAAATCTGATTCTACCATTCGATTCTACAACAAAATTTAATACACAAAACTTTTTTTTGCATTTTCAAAATACACCAGATAGCCATTAGAGTGGTTCGAAAAAAAGTAAAAAGTAAATTTTTTATTACACACAATGAAAATGTATTTTCGGCGGAGTACATGCGTACAAAAATTTTGGATATACCGCGAACCGTTAAAAAGTTATTAGCTAATCAAATTTGAATTTTTTTTTAATTCAATGAAAAAGTATTTGAGCTAATTAAAATACAGCTTCCAATACTCGCTGCCGCATTATAAATTTATTTTTTAGTAATGACAAAATAATTTGTAAGTTTTGTAATGTTTATTACAAAGATTTTTTTTTACTAAACATATTTGATTACTAAATAACTTTTTAACGGGTCGCGGTATTTCAAAAATTTTTTACCAATATTCTCAGCAGGGAATATATTTTCATTGTAATAAAAAAGTAACTTTTTTGAAATTTTTGAAAAAGTGGATTTTTGGACCACTCTATGACTATCTGCTATATTCAGAAAACGCACAAAAAATGTTTTTTATATTAATTTTTGCTGTCGCATCGAATGGTAAAGTCAGATTTCCCAGAAATGCAGCCGTTTTTGCTCTGCAGAAAATAGCCCAGTCAGAAAAATACAAACGGGAAAGCGGTGGCAAAGCACTTTAACAGGTGGTACAAGTACGGGCAAAAAGTGCTTTCCCATTCCCAAAATGATAACATCATTAGACAAAAGGACCGGCTGTTCAAAAAGCGCCGGAAAAGCACTGGAGGAACAAAATTTTTAAACGTTGGCAAAACGCTGGCAAAACCAATAAATAGGTGGTCTGGAAATATATTTTCCAAAATAAAATTTAAAAAAAGTTCATATGGATTTTTTTTGGTCCTGCCGTGATTTGAACCCAGGCCGTCAGATTGGCAGACGATTGCTCTACCCACTGAGCTAACGAGACATATAATATTTAATGGCTAAACACATAAATGAGTGATAATAGCTGGACAACTACTGGCTGTGCTAAAATGCTAGTACTGGCAAACAATTTTTTGTAACTAGTATGCCAGTGTTGAGAGGGCAAAAGAAAAGTTGGTCTTGAAGGAGCTTTCCCACAAATAAAAAAATTGATTTTATAAAACAAAAAAAAATTTAAATTAAAAAAAATCCAAAAAAAATTTTTTTGCTTGCAACCGGATTTGAACTCGGAACCTTCCGACTACAAACATTTTTTAACGAAGCGTCAGCATTTTTATAAAATCATTGGTTTTCCAGTGAATTGATTTTTGTACGCCTGGTAGCATTGACTAGGTAGCACTGGATAACCACTGGTTGCAAACCTTGGCATATCACTCTAAGCCAATTCTTTGCCAGTGGTTTTTTTTATAAACCACCGAAATTTTTGTAAAACAAATACTGGTAAAACGATTTTCGCAAACGCTGGCAAAGCGTCCCAAATGAGTGTTCTGCCAGTCATTTATTTTTAATACCGTGGTTACCCAGTGGTATGCCAGTGCTTGATTTTTTGTACCACTGGCGATTTCTGACTGGGGGGTCTCCAAATCAAATTGAAATAAAAAAGAAAAAAAAACGCCATTCTTTTTTTCAATGCAAAAACTTTAAAAAAAGTGATGATATCCGAAAATTAGAGAAAATTTTTTTTTTGACGAACCTTAATAATTAGTTTGTACGTAACGTGCCGTGACGAATCACCTGATTTGTTTTTATTCTATGAAAAAGCATTTGAGTCATTAGTTTGTCTGCAACGTAACGTTCCGTGCCGGATGAACCTCTTGAAAACAGAATTTGTTCTCCGTTAAATGACAGCGATTTTGAGATCTGCGACGAATGGATTAAACCGGCTAAGCCGAGCCGCCGTCTAATATTTATCACCGCCGCCGTCGAAATTTTTTTTACACGATAAAAACCTAAAAATAATAATTGTTTTTTTTTTAATTTTCTTTTTCTGTCATTAAGCCGATGTTTTGTATTTGCCAACTTAAAGTTGGCTAGCCTATCAGCTTTTGGCTCACAGTCAGCTTTAAGCCGCCGCTGCAAATGTTTTTTATTTAGCCACCACAGCCGATTAATCTGGTCGGCGTAGATCTCTGCTAAGAAAAACAACATTAAACAGCTGATACGTTGTTACGGAAAATACTAACTACACAAAAGAGCCATCCGGCACGGCACATTACAGAAACGTCACGAAACGCAAAGACTAATGGAACCTTTAGACTTCACCAGAGCTACTCTTGCATCATCTGTTGCAATATGCAGTTTGACATTAATTGAATATTTTCACAAGCTTGAACTAAAGCCCGAAAAGAATGGTAAACTGCATCTCTTGGGACGCTAAAAACCATGAATGGTAACCGAATGGTATTTTAGATTATTTCGGTAAGGGTATTTTAATTGTACCGCCATTTTATTTTTTCGTGTCGGTATTTTATGAATAATGGTATTTCAGTTATTTCGGAAACGGTATTTCGGTACCCGTTATTTCAAGGTTAATGGTAGCCGATTGCAAGGGGTTTGAATCTATAATGGTATTTTAGCGGTATTACCTGTCAAACCCGCTGTAAACAAATATGTATTCATTATTTTTTCTCGATTGTGCTGTTCCTTTGGAAAAGTGCCGCCCTATTGTTTTAATTTTCCTAGAGGACTATGGCTAGAGCAGCAGTGCTGCTATTGTTGATGTTATTTTTGCTAGAGTGTGATTGAAACCGAATCTTTGTCAGCTCCAACGATCAAATATTACCAACCACCATACCAGACTTTAACCTCTATAAGACGAGTATCTTTTACTTTAAATTTTTGTGTAGAGAGTCTCATACAAACAGTTGGGCTGCATCATTAATTATCCCTGTAACTTTTAGGAGAAGTAGTAGAAGATGTTGAATGTTGTATTGAGGTAATTCGAAATATTGGCTTAAGATTCTTTTTTGTATAAAGTAAGAAAAAGTGCATATAATTCAATAATTTTTTTTTTATTTATATTTATGATTTAATTTGATTACATACATATACAATACACATTGTAGATTGTTGACTGCAATATTGCATGGTATATTAAATTAAAATATCAATTTAAAATCATTGGAGGATTGAAAAAGAAACATATTAATCAAGAAGAGAAAAAATACTGAAAGAAAAACTGTTAAGAAAATATAATGGAAACTGCAAATCTGAATTTTTTTAGAATAACGGATATATGCGACTTGAGTATGGTAAAGTTGGATGATTGAATTTTTCATTATGGTAACTTCCAACCGAAATTTTGGGTTTCAAATTTCATGTTTTTGTAATATATCGAGATTTTTTTTTTCAGAAAATTATTTATGGACAGTGTAGTATTTTAAAATTACACAAACTGAAACAATCAACTTGTTATAATTCGCGGCTTTATTTGAACAAAAAAAAAAAAACAATTAATTAATTCATTAAGTAACTATTATATTTGATTAAAGGGAGTAAATTTGTAATTCTAATGGATTTTTAATTACTAAACTTTATTGATACAGTGTGTGACAAAAAGTTGGGTAGGCATATATTCTTATCGAAACTGAAAACTGAACTGCAGAATCTTCAGAATGACCATATAAATGAATACACTTTTTAAGGCCGAAATTAAAGCCATAAGGTCATTTTTATAGTTAGAACTAAGCACTATTTTTTGTTTAAATTTTACTTAGGTAAGAAATTTTGTTCGAAAATAGTACGTATAGGAATATTTTTATTTTGATGCAAAACTGACCCTTAGGGCCACTTTATGAACTAACAGTTTAACTAAGAGCTATTTTTGTCTTAAATATTACAGAAGTAAGAAATTTTCAAACAAAATTTCGAACTTATGAAATACGATATTTAACTAACTAAACTTATTTTAGATTGTTAAAAAATAAAGGTATTTTTTTTTACAAAATTATTTTAATTTTTGCATTAAAAAATACAAAAGTTGTTCTCTCGGACTTTCTCTATTTTCATATATTTAGTCAAAAAAATGTCATCCAATTTCATAATTTTCTGAAACAAAAAACTAATTTTGAAAGAAAATTTTCCATCACAAATTCCACTGAATATATGTGAGACTAATGCTCCTGTTTGTGGAGTATCGTTATAGGATTAGTTAATTTTTAAGAAATTTCGAATGCATCTTAGGTTTTCTTTTTGTCATACACTGTAATTTTTTTATGAAATGAACCTTGCATTATTTAGTTGGCGGACAACACTTATTATTTGTTCTTAAGAATACGTATTGATCGATCTAGTCTTTTGATTAATGTTTATTGTGAGCAATAAATTAAAATACATTTTAACTACGAGATTGTTGATTAGATCTATCTGTTGCAATCAAAAAAAGTAACCCAAGTAAAAAAGAAATGACGTTATTTGATCTGAGAAAATGGTGAATTTAGAAAAAAGAAATAAGGCAAGATATGTTAATCTTGCGAAGATATTAATTCGATCAGTACTTTAAGAGGAAATTGGGAAAAAGATCGACTTTATACAGTGGGGAGCACTATTGGATATATGTCAGTAATTGAGGAAACTTATAAGTTTAGGCATGAAAATATTAGACACGGGGACTAAAGTATACTTTTCTGAAAGAAAAAGTTCACTTAATCCAATTCTTACTACTTAATTAAAAAAAAAAAACGATATATAAGGAAAAAAATAAGTTATCAAAAAAGTTAAAAAATCGTTTAAAAAAAGAAGAGCAGTATATTCAGATGCCGTTATGAATCTTGTTAAAAATATTTTTCGAGGAAACACGAATCGATATATTTTGAAGAAAAGTTAAGTTTGTCCCGTTTTCTTTCAGCAAAGTATACTTTAGTCCCCGTGTCTAATATTTTTATGCCTGAACTTATAAGTTTCCTAAAGTACTGACATATATCCAGTAGTGCTCCCCACTGTATATGTGAAACACAATTTCAAAATGTAAAAAGTGCCATTTGACATGAAAATCGATATAAAAACCTTTAATTAAGCATTTTCTAGAAAAAAAAATTAACCTATTTGAGAGCATGGTGTCAAACTAACCCATGTTTATTGTTAAATAACGCTGGTGGGCTGAAAAATTTATACAGAAACCACGTGTTCCCGTTATACGATCACCTTAATTTTTTGCATGGTGTATTTTTATACCCAAAGACACATTTCTAGAGGGGGGGGGGGGGGAAGGGTCACAGGTCGCCATTTTTTTGGTGCATTTAACGAAGGTCAACCCTAGTGTAGCTGTATATCAATCAGTGTTGCCACATTGCGGGTAATTTTTGGCTTCGTGGGTTGAGCGCGGGTAATTGCTTCATTTAAAAAATATTATTATTTAAATTTCAAAATTAAATGAATAGGAAAATTATTAAATTCTCAATTTTGTAAATTAAATAAATATATATGTTATCAATTTAATTCCTAATTTTATAAATTAGATGATTAACAAGAATTCAGGGTATTTGCATTTTCGAATTTTGAATATAAAGAATAAATTCACTCATTCCAAAGGAACATGGATTTTCTTCAGTTTATTCAGTGCTCAAATATACACCTGCGGTCACGCACATCTTTCACCTTATGTTTGGGTCACATGCAAAATTTTTTTATAAATAAAATTGGATTTTATAAATAAAAATACGGTTTTTAACAAAATTTCAATGATTTCGAAAGTGTATTTTTCTTTTTTTCCATATGAAATGCACAAAAGGATAATTTTGATTTTCATATATTTATCCCGGTTTTCAAAATATTTTCTATATTAAACAATATAAAAAAAATTGCTGGTTGTTTACTTGAATATTAGATAAGAGCTGTATTTTGTCTCATGCCTATCAACGTTAAGTATTTAAAGCAAATCTACTTTAAACCGATTGTAGTACAAAAAAATTTTAAAAACGTTATGTTTATAACTGTTTCGTTATAATCGAACGTACGTTAGCAAAAGTTTTTAGGAAGTAACGCAAATAAGTTACGTAAGATGTGAAAATTTATAGACGTTGAGTTTTCAACGTTGATAATTATCCGTATTGAAAGTTAACGTGCATACGAAAAGTCATATGTTAGTTTTCGTCTTAAACGCGTTTTTACACACTTTAAAATTTTTTATGAGTTAACGGATATAGTTAAGTCGAAAACACGGCTAAAATATTATTATAATCTTAAGTCTAATAATATGTCGACCCCCCTCTGGAGGCTATAACAGCTCCGATTCGGGATGGCATTGACTCAACAAGTTTTTGCAATTCACTGTTTGAAATCTAATATTCCCAGACATTTTCCAAAATTCTTATGCTGAGCCACTTTACGTTTTATCACGTGCCATAAATTTTCGTTATGATTTAAATCCGGGGAGTTTCCAGGCCAACCCATGTACTGAATACCGAGGTCCTTGAATGTTTTTTGCATCTGTAAAAAAGATTTAAAAGATTATTTCATAATTTTTAGCTACAAACATGCGAATATAATGATACCACATATTTATAATAAAAACTTACCGATTTTGCACGGCAAGAATGCCCGTATTGCTCCTCCACAATAGGCATGACAAGTCCCGTATGACTTCGCCATATTTTTCTCCGTTCATAATTCCATCCACAAACAACAAAGGACTCCGTACATAAAAAGAAAAACATACCCATATCATTTGACTCCGAGAATGCTTGACCGTTCTAATTCCACACGTGTCCTTAAATCTTTCTCCTGGAAAATGTCGCACGTACGGAAGATTTTCGGCACAGTGCAAGTTAAACTTGCTCTCATCAGACCATATAACCTTTTGCCATTGGTCGAGAGTCCAATTGCGGTGCATTTTGGCCCACTCCAACCGTTTAGTTCTCAATTTTTATGTCAGGAGGAGTTTTTTTGCTGGTCTACTGCCAAAATTTCCGGAGTCGTCTGCGAACCGTTTCCACACTATTGCTAACTTGGTGGTCTTGTTCGAGATCTCTTCTTATTTCGACGGCACTTTTAAAACAATTCTTCAGGCTCATTCGGTGTATAACGGTATCTGTTCGGTCAGATGTCTTTCTCCCAGTTCTTTTCCTGCTGCTGCTCCTAAATGGTCGTCCTGGTTCTTTTTTTCAGCAAATTTTTCACGGTTGGATGACTACAGTCTATCCATCTTGCAATTTCCCGGCAAGTTACTCCTTCTTCCTCCAATGTAAAAATAATGACATTTTGGTCTCAAGTCAACCACTTACATATATTTTGGACTCATTTTTGAGGTCTATCTGTTTAATATGCCACTACTAATTTATAAATGATTTTTTTTTCACAATATTCCGTATTTATTTTTAGTTTGAAGTTTCTTGCACAGATAAATTGATATAATTGCGATACAGCAAAAAATACCGTTATAATTTGTATTTAAACAAGCGTTTGTCAAACAAAATTCACTGGTAAGATGTGCGTGACCGCAGGTGTAAGTGTTTTATGCATTTAATGAATGCCAAACATACTTTGGACTACGTTTTGAACTATAATTTAAAAATTAATAGAGAAATTTTTTACAAGTGTAGAAGAGGGTTTGCTAATTAACACCAATTTTTTTAACTCAACGCCCTGAAAAATGTCCTTTGATCATTTCATCGAAAAAATCGATATGCATATAATTTTAAAGGGTACACTTTCATCTTTAAAAGAAAACTAAAAACAAAACTATATATTTTTTCCAGATCAAAAGTTATAACCGATTTCGGAAGGACACTTTAGAACATTTTTAACGGTTTTGCTAATTTTCATGACGTTATATTTCGGAGACAGAAAGTGTCTGGAATTCCAGGGTTATTAATTCATGGTGAATTTCACTAAAATCAAAGATGGTATTTCCGAAAATTGCAATTTTTCGTGATGTATTGACATGTTTTCTTCCAATACACAACTTGTTCTGTACTAGAATTTGTTGATACTGGGTATCCATCTACCCAGTAAAATTTTGCTTTTTAAAACATTTTTATTTTGAAAAAATGTGTATTACATACGATTCTGTTAAATATAACACTTTTACTTAATTGTAATAATCAGCACAATCACAATTCAACTAAAGACTGCGTTTTTTATTGCTCAATTATAAAAGAATCTATAATAATCACTTGCATAATAATGAACTGAGAAAAATGTCTAATGGATCTTTAATTTATGTGTAAGCAACGAATTAGTAAAAAAAAAACCCCAAGCTTGAACAGATAAGACGATGCTACTGATGATATTCGAAAATATAAAATATAATTTACATTCATATTATAGAATGACTTAAACAACACATCTCCATTTCAAAAGAATTTTCAAAACACGATGTTTTTAACTGATAAGAAGAAATGACTACTCTATTGACAGTGAACGGCATGTGAACAAAAATATGAAAAAATACAGATATAAATACATATCGAAGGTTAAATGTAAAAAGGTCCTAACTCGATTTTTTTATTTCTTCAGAGAAGAAGGAATAACTTAATAAACTATCAATTTGAATATAAAATTTGCAATATTTGGTGTCAAAATTGAATAAAAATTGCTTTAAAACAAATTTATGTCGAAAGTTTTTTTAGATTTTATTAAGTTTTGATCTCCTGCTCTAAAGAAATAAAAAAAAAATTGAGTTAGGCCCTTTCTACATAAAGCCATCGATATGAAAATACAATAAAAACAAAATATTTCAACAGAATTATCGATTGGAGTTTGACAAGATGCTGATGTTGTAAAATATTTATATGAAAAAGCGATAAAATTGTAAGTCGTTTAAAAATTTCAAGAGATAATCTTGTAAATAATTATAATTTTGTACTAAATTCTAGCAATTTTAATACAAATAAAGAGCTTGTTTATTAGTTTTCAAAAAATCTTAATTTCCTTCTTTAAACTAGTAACGATCATGAGTAGATGATCTCGCCGTTGTTGGACACATTATGTGTAGTTGATATGTAAATGATGATGGCGGCGACATTATTGTGTTTAGAGACTTTAGATTCTTCTTCAGTTTTGTGGGAAATTTATGTGTTTAATGAACTTCTTGCATATCAGTTTGTAGTATGTAAAAAATGTATGCAACTTTGATGAGTTGTTAGTGATAAAAACAACTCCTTTACTGCCGCTTTTAGCTCTATACAGTAGTAAAAAAAAATATCCAAATGAAAAGACCTTCTTGTTAAATGGGGTTTTGAGAGAAGCAACGGAAAGAAATTAGTGGCAGTAAAAAACAGTATATACATTAGGGTGGGTCAATTTTTTTTTATAAAGAAGCATATAGCAGAAACGTGATCTACACTAAATTCTAAGAAAACTACCCGAAGAATCTATGGGTCTAAAATGAAAACCTAGCTCCCGCCGAGAAGCATTTTGATTTTAGTGGTTTTGTAAAAACTGCATAAATTTGAAATTCGAAAAAGCGCTTTCTTATAAATCAAAATGCTTCTCCCCGATAGCTAGGTTTTCATTTTAGACCCATAGTTTCTTCGGGTAGTTTTCTTAGAATTTAGTGTAGATCACGATTCTGCTATACGCTTCTTCATTTTTTTCGGACCCATACAAATTGACCTACCCTAATATACATACACTCGTTGGTAAAACCACATGCATGATTTTGTTAAGAATAAATATAAACACAACGAATCAGTTTTAATTTAAACAAAAATTTCTAAAACTAGTTGTAATTTCTTTGAACGAATCAAAACATTTTCACAGTCAAACAGTCAAGACAAACAGGCAACATTTTGTCCAAACCGTGTTAACATTGGTTTTGCAAAAATAAAAAAATTACCAGGGATAATCACAGTTTAAGAATTACAATTTGCAAACAAAAATTAAAAATAAAAAATGAGAATCGTCCGGGCAATCGAATTTGTTGCTAACCGAATGCAATTACAGAATTTCGGGTTTTCCACAACACTTTGATTGTCAATAAATTCGGTTGTCAGGACGAATTTGATTTTGTACTGTAGTGTTGCAACCAGACCTTTAAAAACATGATTCTTTAATTTCATTTTTAAATCTGATTTAATTTTGTATGAATAGATTTGCAAGACTCATTTTATTGATTGAATTAAAGCCTATTTTATTCAATCAATATTTTATTTCAAGAATCAATTTAATTTTTGCTGATTAGAATTGATCCATTTTATTTAAACTAAAAATGGTTCATTTGATACAGACCTTAGGAAAAATAATTCAATCATCAGGATTAAGTCAATTTCTAAAAAATAAAGAAAAAAATATATATTTCTGATTCACGAATTATTTCTTAAATTTTTTTTGTTCGCGTAAATTGTAATTTTTTTATGATTTTTAACTCCACAATTTACTTGAACTTAAAGTTTTTTTTTTTTTATATATAAAAAGTTTTTTATTTTCGATATTTCATTACTCCATTGTGTAGCAATTTCAGGAAATAACAAATTAAATTATAAAAAAAAATTGTTTATAATTTGTTATTTCCTGAAGATGCTACACAATGGAGTAGCGAAATATCGAAAATAAAACACTTTTAATATATAAAAAACAAACCTTAGCTCAAGGAAATTGTGGAGTTAAAAATTAAAAAAGAAGGTTAAATAAACGACAAGAATTTTTTTATGATTTGCAAATTAATTTTAGTCATTAATCTGTACTGATTTAATAATAATTTTAAATACAGAATTAAATTATCTTTTAATAAATCAATTTTTGTTTAAATTGAAATAGAGACATTCAAACGAATTAAAAATTTTTATCAATTCGCGAGTTAAAAAATCAGCATTTTTAATCATCTTAGAAAAGAATTTTGTTTGATTCAATTCTTCAAAGCTCTGATTTGAATTATCTCATAAAACAAATTATTCATTCGAATCAATGTAGAATTAGTATAAATTAGACCAAATCATTATCTCACTTTATTCAATATCAAATCATTGATTTAAATTTATTATAAATTATTTACAGATTTATAAAATAAATAAATTGTTATGCGAATTGATTCAAAAAAAGAATTATATTTTTCAAGCTCTGGTCAGAATGCTTAGAGAATCGCAGTATTGGAATCTGAAAATAAAAATTCAAACTGGCGGATTCCATATGGTGGTCTTAAATTAAAAAAAAAAATGTATATACCATATTTAATTTCAATACATGATTTTTAAGGGTCGCTTATTCTGAATCTGGAACAATAAAGTTCAAAATGGCGGATCCAGAATGACGATTTATTTATTTTTATAAAAATGTTTGTGTTATCTGATTTATAGGGTATTTTGTGGTCCTAAACACGAATTTGAATTAAAAGGTTCAAAATGGCGAATCTAAAATGGCGGCCATAAATTTTCATATATTAATATTTTGGTTTAATTGTTTATAAAGGATTGACTCTCAAATGATTATGAATCTTGAAGTAGAAATTTAAATTCAAAATGGCGGATCTAATGTGGCGGAAAATTTTTTGCATTTTATTAGCAGATTGTTGTTGCTTAAAATTAGTAAAAAAAAAGAACAGCAAAAATAAAAATGTTATATCTACAAAATTTTTGTTATTTAGCAAAAATTTTTGCTGATTTTCTATTAATTAAAATTTAACTTATTTATAACTTAAATTTTATATTTAAGATTTATTTTTGCTGTTTCTATTTTACTAATATTTAGCAAAAATAATATGCTAATTTCAGCGGTTTTTTCTGCAAGGTAATTTTTAAAAAAATTTTAGTGGATTTAACTTAAATTTTTACAGACTTGTTTCTGTTAGTGTATCAGCCAAAAAAACTGTACCTTTTCTATGCTGAAGATACCAACATTTTGTTATATATGTAGATCTCGATCGCCAGCGAGTTTTCTACCACTCACACATATCCCAGCATCCTCTTTCGGTGGACGCACTTAATCCACCGAAATAAAATTAAACAACAGGGTTATAAATTATATAGTTCATCAACTTTCTCAAATATGGCGCCCAACAAATGTTTTAAGATTGAAGATCTCTTATATGTCCCCTTTTCAAAGAAAGCAACATGTTAATTGATAGGAAGAACTTCCTGAGTGCAATTTCTCTTATATAAAAAATTTACAGCAACAATAAAAATATCACCAAACTTTAAGTGACAAAAATAATTGTTAAAATTCAATTTTAACTTCAACAACATATTTAATTGAATGAATTAAATATATATTGATATGAAAAATTTCCCAGTTTTTTTTAATTAAACTTTTTTATTGAAATATCCCAATCCCAATTGGTTTATTTCGGTTGGGAGAAAACATTTTTTCTGTGCGTAGTTTTTTAAAATCGAATATATAACATTATTCTAATAAGCAGTTAAGTCACGCCTTCTGGTGGGAGTAGTTGACTTCAACCAAAGCATTGGGCATCAAACCGCAACATATTAATTTAATCTAATATGAAGCAGAGTTTTCTCGTAAGTATATAGCCTTTGCTTAGAATATATAGAAATTGTTTGGCTCTAAACATAAAAAACAATGAATTTTCTAAAGTATTATTTTAAGTTGTTCCTTGCATTTAATAAAAATTTATCATAAGCTACGACAAATCAAAATGTATACATACCAGCTGTGATTGTCCTAAATGCTTCAGTTATGAATACTTAATAATAATCTTCTTTTTTTGTTTGTTTTGAAAGTAAAAATCTTATAAAATTAATGTTTTACAATCTACTGCAGTTAAGAGACTCGTTTAAAAAAATTATAAAAATATACATTTAAACGACATTATAGATGTTAACTGATTAACCAAAGGAATATTTGAAAAATTAAAACATTTTGTTCACAATAGGATATAAAATGCATAAAAAACCAACGAACAGAGGAAAAAATGCAAATAAAAATTCAATTATAATACAGTGTGGGACAAAATTGTAGGCAACACTGCTACCTCTATTGCAATAATAACTCCGAAAATATCGAATGAAGTATAATTGCATTGTAATAAACAGTAACTCTTGAGGAAAAAAATACATAATAAGTGAAAACGATTCTGGGGTAAACAAATAAATGTAACGTTGTTACAAATTTACCATTTTTAATGCAAAAAGTATTTTTAAAATAACTGAGGTTATGTGACAACTTCACTCATAACTTGCTCATTTTGAATAATTAATGAATACTTAACTGCAATGGCATGGAGGGAACAAATATTTCAAATTGTTGCTATTATTTTATTTTGTACCACACTGTATAATTTATAAACTTTGTCATTTACAAAATACAACATGAAACATGGCAAATTCTTTTTTTTTCCACAGAACGTGCACTAAAGAAAATAAAGTGGAAAAAGGCGAAAAAACAAACAAAATAACATTTCTTCATGTTTTGGGGGTATTGTAGCAAAAATGTTTTTTTTTTTATATTATTTGCATTCAAGTCCAAGTTATGTACACCGAAAAACAAATACAAACAACATGACAATGACAAAGAAACACACAAAAAAAAAGAAATAAGATGAAAAAATAAAGGAAATGAACACCACAACCCACAAAAACATTAAAAAAACTTCACTGACAAATCCATGGAAGAATCTCTGTTTTGTGGAAGAAGCTCAGAAAAAAAAATCAACAACAACAATGATACATATGTGCAACACGTAGTACAGAACCGAAAAGGGAACTCTAACTAAAACAACAACAACAGAGGCAATATCGCCAGCAACAACAACAACATGCAACATAAAACAGCAGTAACAAACAACGAACGACATAAAGAAATTACGCAAAAGCGCAGGCGCAACATGCTGCTGTTGCACACACAAACAAACAAATAACAACAACAATAATGATGAAAATTGCTGTTGTTGAGTTGAGATACTTGTACTATAAACAGAATCTTACAAGTTTAAATTTCTTTAAAATTGAGTTGAATTTGAATTTACGAAATGCATACATCAAATGTGACAATTAAAGAACTTTTTTGTTAAATTGATACTAGTTAGACTTAACTACTAAAAACAGTTAAAACAACTGAAATATTCCATAATATCCAATAAACAAGTAACTGACAAATACAGTAAAAATTATCAACATTTTCCAGGGGAAACACTATTCCCATAGAATTGCAAATTGGGGTAACCGCTGCCAGTAATACAGCGCGCTTGTCTGCTACGGGTTTTTAGAGATAAGACCCCACCGACATGTGAGACTTTTACATCTTTTGACCCCCCATCTGCGCGGACCTTCTGACTACTCCATTCTGAGAGCATGCACTTCCACAATTCATTTAAGGTTTAATTCTCTTCCAGAGAAGAATGGGATACAAATATTGTTGCTGCAGACAGTTCGCCTTAATAATTTTATTGAACGTTATTATATTCATTTTAAGTTTTCATTCATATTTGTTATTAATTTTATATAAAAAGTCATGAATTCCATTTAAAATTTAAATAGTTGGCAACTCGCTTGTTAATAAATCAAGACAACTGTACGTATGAAGATATCATGGAGATTAATTTGGCAGCACTGTTTTCACGAGTGCAACTGTTATTTTTTTTTAAGCGGGAGCTAACATAATAAGAATAATTTTTCTTCTTGTAGAAAACACCGACATAAGCGGATATTTTTTTTTTCAATTTGTTTAATATAAAAATTAATTTAAAAGTTGAGAAAAAATTTTAATTTAAATAAATATAAAATTAAAGAAAAAATAATTGTTTTATTCCTCACATATTGTGAAGGAAATTAAATAACGCACAAAACCGTGTGCTAAACAGATATTATTATGGGCGCTTTTGATATTTAGGTTAACAATGACGGCTCTTAGATGAGCTGCGGTGTTGGATCCGATATTTATAGGCTACCCGACGATGTTAGTGTTTTCCAGGCGACAGTGCTAGCAATTTGGAGGTGTGTAGTTCACTTCTTCAAAGGCGAGTAGAACATTGCCATTTTTCTCGACATTTATTCGACATTTTATGTTTTTGGACTTTTATTTGACAACTTCTACACCAGAGCTCCGAAGAATGAATTCTATTTTGAATGAATTCCCTAAAAATACCATACAACGTTCTTTTAAATCAAATGAATTCATATTTAACCAATCGCAGGGAATTCACTCCGTGGAGTTCATTCGATCGAATTCAGATACAAGGAATTCAAGCAATCTATCTCATTCGATTTCATAAATAATTGAAATCAATCATTAGAAATTCATTCAATTTCTTAGTCATTTGATTAAAAATTTGGGAATTCAATCGATCATTCGATTTTGTATCACTTGATTGAAGAATTCCATTTCTTTATTCGATTTAAAAAGTATATAAAACTAGCGGGCAAAGCTACGATGTTAGCATGCCTTAGGCCTAGTTTTTGGGACATTTTTGCATTATTGCTCATAACTTTTTTATTAATTATTTTAATGGAATGATATAAAGCCTATGTCCATCCTTAAGGACTATTCTAAATACTGGAAAAAAAATTTTGGAAATCAGATATATAGTTATGGAGATTACCTCCTACAAACAAATATACACACATTACTTCTTTATTATATTAGTATAGATTAACAATTATGTTATTTTAGTACAGTAAAATAAAAGATTACTTACATGTAAAGAAAAAAAAATATATACTGAATTCACAGCTAAATATAAATTTGTATGATTTTTTAGGTTAAACAATTCCTAAACTTACACAAGAAGCTGAAATTTCTAAATCAATAAATTGTTGTCTAAAAATCATACCCTTTCTTAAAACTGAAATAATGAAATTGTTGAAATACTTTTTTTTTGTATGACTTAGGCACGATTACTGAATGTTCTGTTAGCAATTAACTGGGACTTTAACTGACACATTTGTTGTTGTTTCTCATATAAAATTTGAATTTAACTGTCGGCTAAATTTTAACTAGACATTCAGTAATAGGGCCTTAACTGTTAATTCCAATATTATTTTTTTAGTTGTCTTGTATTTGTAAAAAGTGTTAAATTCCTTAAATAAAAACTAATAACGTAGTTGTTTATTTTCAAAATTTTAAAATCGAATGTCAATCCCAAATTAATCAACCGAATGCACTAGAAATCGATGGGATTCCCAAACTTTTAAATCGATTGAGCGAACACCGATTGAATTCAGTGAAATCGAACGATAAAAAATGATTAAAGTCTTTTAATTTTAATCGAATAAGAACAATTAAGACTTTATTCGATGTGCAAAATTGCAGTTTGAGAATTCAATCACTCCATTACCAATTAGAATGAGAGATTGAGGTGTTTAGAAGCTCTGCGCCACACTTGTTGGGCAGCGCAGTGATGAGCTATCAAAATTAGCTAGTCTTTCCACTGCGTTGGAGGTGTCCACAGTGGTATTAGTTGTGGCAGTGGTATAAATTGCCACTGGGAACCATAAAACGCGGAACATCGGACCACTTTATTACAAAAGCAAGGAATATGAAACGGTATAGGTACCTGTGGAAACAGCAGAGTGATGTGACCGTAGTATGACTTTAAACGAACCAGATCCCTATTAAGTCATGATAGGAGGGACATTTCGAGACTGACTGCTGTGTTTACAGGTCACTAGCCGGGTGGCGGATAGGCTCCGACTACAGTACAATGCAGAGTGTCTCAGTTGGGGAACACTTTTAGAGGAAGAGACGGCGTATTTACCTTTGCGAGTGTGCAGCATTTATCGGCAGTGTATTATTATGGCAGGTTGTCGACGTCGGTTCAGATATCTGCCGTTTTCGAATTGCTCTGCAAGGAAATTGTGGCGGAATCACATTACACACGATCACCTACGCGGTGGTGATAAATAGAATAGAACGCTAAGACTGTAAAGTTAGAACACACCGCTTACACTTTAGTATTTGTACAGAACTCGAAGATTGTAAAGTAATTTATGAAATAAGTGTTGCCATTTTGGATGAAATTTACCTCTCGTACCCGATGATTTTTTTTAAATACTCTTTAAAAAAGGATACTTAAAGTGCTTTTTTCCGTTTTCTAATAGTGTTTATATTGGGAGTAGAACTTAAAAATTCGGGATTCACAACAGATGGCGTATCTTTTACACATGGTTTGTGTCTTTAATAACTTATTAGAATTTTGGAGGGTAAACATCGGTCATTTATTCTCACTTAGTCATTAAACGAAATAGGGTAAACAACAAAGTTTTTTTTTTTTGCTTCGAAAATGTCGAATTTTCTGCCAACAAAGCATTATTTGCAGGAAGTTTTGTTTTACGTCTTCAATTTGATAAAAAGTGCGCATCAACTGCTCACCGAAGCTTATCCTGAATATGTTCCATCGATTTCAATGTTTTAGAGAGATGGTTTGTGCGGTTCAGAATTGGCGATTTTTCACGGAAGATGATGAATTGGAGGCATTACTCGATGAAAATTCTTGTCAAACTCAAGAAGAACTTGCAAAATCACTGAGAGTCACTCAAGCAGCAATTTTAAAACGTTTGCAAGCAGCAGGACTCATCCAAAAGTAAGGAAATTGAGTACCACACGAGTTGAAGCCGAGGCACGTAGAAACACGATTTTGCATGTCCGAAATTCTGCTTGAACGCCAAAAAGAGAAATGATTTTTGCATTGAATCATTACTGGCGATAAAAAAAAATGGATCCATTACGATAAACCGAAGTGAAAGAAATCGTATGTGAAGTCCGGCCAATCAGCCAAATCAACGCCAAAGCTGAATATCCATGGCGCCAAGGTAATTCCCTGTATTGGGTGGGACTTGAAGGGTCCCATCTATTATGAGCTGCTGACCGAAAAATACCCGGAATATGCGACATGACATGAAGCCGTCATAACCACGATCGGCCACATGTTGCCAGACCGGCTGGGAAATTTAACCCCGTCCGACTACCATTTGTTTCGATCGATGCAGAACGTTCTCACTGGAATACGTTTCACTTCAGAACAAGGTATCCGAAATTGGCTTGATTCGTTCTTGGCCTCAAAAAATTAGCAGCTCTTTTGGCGCAGAGTCCATATGTTGCCAGAAAGATGGCAAAACCTAACAATGACCAATATTTTGAATGAATTTATATTGTACCAATGTTTCACAATAAATGTCTAAAATTTACCAAAAATCCCGTATTTTCAAGTTATACACCAAATACAACTTATATTTTTATAATATTTTCTGGTTTTTTAATCTTTCTTCTGTCAAAGTCAAAAAAATATTGCACACTGTATAAGTGTAAATCAGACATTTCTCAAAGCGTTTTTACACTCTTAAAAAAAATATATATTTTAAAGCTCAGAAATTTTGTAACGTTGCTTTGATACTACTTTTTTTAAAATAATTTTTAAGGGTAAAAAATAACTAATCGAAGTTTGTCGTCTTTCCAGAAATTTTGCTCGGTTTTGGAATATGGAAGTTGGGATCAACTACTAACTTCTTATGCTTATATAAACATAAACCAAATGAGAATTATATATGACAAAGCACAGCATAAAAATAAACTATTAAAAACTACTTATTAGTGTGTGCTTTAACACACACTAATAGTTATTAATATCTTATTAAAATCTAGGATTTTCATTCTTAAACTTGGGAGATAATAAGTTAGATTAGAAGACAATTAGTTACTAAAATATTAATTAGATTTCTTAAGGATTTATATTACTACGAATGTGTCCTTTAAAGCTCTGACTATAGTTAGTAAATGTTAGATGAGAATGTTAAAGATTTTTTGTTTGTTCTTGTGAATTTTTCTGTTGATGACTTGTAGTTATTTTCAAAATCTGTTCATTTTTATATGAAAAAACAAAACACATTCAATGATTTCTTTTCTTTTGGTAGTTTTGTAAGCCAAAAAATATTTTGTCCTTAGTATGCATTTTTGCTATAGTACTGAATTAAAATTAAGTAAATTAACTTTTTACAATACACTAAAAAAAAAAAACCGATTAAATATAAAACTATGTAGAAAAAATAGTCAGTTTTAAACCATTACTATCGAAATATTGTAACAGAATTTAGAGTCTATCCCACCATATTTTTCATAAATAACGCAGGTCAAAAAATTTTTAACCCTGAGACCAGAGTATGTTTTCCAAAGGATTAAATCTGAATCTGGCCTCAGAAATTCTTTTGCACATCAAGTTTTTGAGATATCTTAACTAAAAGTAAAGATATCTCAATCTCGAGTTTTCACTATATTCGGAACGTTATAAAGGGTTCTTCAACAGAAAATAATTTTACTTATATACTTTTACCTCTAGTTGCCACATTTTTTATTCGATATTCATAAGTAATACCTTTCTGGCAAGGTTGTAATGTTATATTGTTTACAACTTTATTAGTTGTTTCAAAAAGCCACCGCAAGATGGCGCTAATCTAGCATTTATTAGAATATTGCAATTTTTGGGCGCCTCGAAAATGATTTTTTTGATATGTCGTAGTGGAATTTTTTTCCTCATGCCAAAAGCTATCGAAAAATCGATGGCACAATATCAAAAAATTTTTGTCCATACAAATCGCCCCCCTCTAATATTCACTCATATCCAATTAGATCTAAACACATCTTAGCAGATCTAATCTTTTTTACACGGGTAGTTAAATGTTTAAACAATTGTAAAATATTGAGCAAATTTCTATAAAAGCCGATTTCTTAATAATAAATGGGATTTCTTAATAATACACCAGTAGTGGGATTCTCTAACTTTTTAACGACAAAATTCTGTTAAGTTGTCAGTTTACTATGAAAACTTGTCAAGTTAACAACCGAATTTTAAAAAGTTACAGAATTGCCCCTCAGAACTAGAATTTTGATGACATTTAAAAGATTTTTTTTCGAGCTGTCGACTAAAATAAAACTTATTGGAAAAAGACAGAACACATTTCTGAATTTTTATTTTTTTATGAAAACCTCAATTTACCTAAGTTTAAGTTTTTAAGTTATTTTATTAAATTTAAAGTTATTAATTTTCTAACTGAGTTTAAATTTTGTTTAATAGCTCATGCAGTTGATATTAACGGATTTGACAAGTTATATTGTACTTTTATTTTCAGTGTATTTGAAATTTCTGTTGATTTTCGTTAAGTTATTTAGTATTTTTTTTATTTTTTTTTTATTTTTTTTTATTTTTTAGTTTTTTTAGGTCATGCAATTTATTTTATTTTATTCGTTTTTGCATTCATTCAAAATAAGCAATTTAATCTATGTGAGGAATTTTAAAAATAACTCATGGCATGTTAATTTCTTCATATAACGATTGTGGAAAAATTTAGTTGTTGACATTAATATGTGGGTTGCTTAAAAAAGGATTTAAAAATTTTATTCATTTGAGAAAGTTCATTAAAATGGTGCTTGCGAATAGATCGAAACTTTAATTAAATGAGTTTATGTTATTAGCAGTTTAACAATAAACACAAAGTATTAATAATTCCACAAGACATTGCATATTAAGAAAAAATATCCTAACCAAATTACAACTAAAGTTGCATGGGAGACTCGTTGTTCATGCTAAAATTGTATTCAATCATTCTGCTGTGGAAAGCTTGTTTAATCGAATAAAAACGATTGAAATTTTTAAGGTAAGTTTACAAATGAAGTATTCCAATCTGTAGCAAATTTAGTTTTTTTTTCTTTTTCAAACACATTTTAGTATTTTACTATCTCTTTTTATTCAACTCCAGAGCAAATCTTGTCTGAATCTGGAGTACAGATTTGCTCCAATCTAGAGTTAGCATTGGTATATTAGCCAGATACTGTTAATTATAGAGACAGGACTACTACTACTACTACTACTACTACTCACCGATAGAGGGCGCTGAATTTTAGTATTACCTGAGCAACTATTTAGTATCAGTTTAGTATCAGCTGAGCCTATATTTAAAAACTCGAAAACTGCTGAAAACTGAAAAAACAAACGCGGAATATATTCACATAATAAAATTTGAGATATCTGTTTGTACTTTTTCCTTTGTTGTTTGTTATTATTTAAATAAAAAAAGAAAATTGTCAATTTTTTTTACAAAGTGCCATCTAGTGATAACGATATTTTATAAATTATTTTTTTGGTGATGCCATACCCCTGCTATTAGCTGTTTAACATGACAAATATATATAAAGAAACACATACAAATTAGAAAACAAATATTGAAAAAAACCATAAATAAAAACAGTTTCTTTTAATTTGGAATAATATAATTTGAAAATAATAAAAAAAGATATTTTATATTAAAAGCATTGGAAGTGGTACCAAGAAATTCGAGAGAAACTATGTAAGTATTGAAATGTCAAATATTTCTTAAAGTAACTCTACTCTGCATTTTGAACAGTTAACATTTCAATCTGTGCTGCAGAGTAAATTCACTTTACAATTGTAAACGCGCTTTTATTTTTATGATTTTGAAAATATTTTATCTTAACAACCTTTTTGTTCCGAAAATTTATAACCAATTTTTATTCAATGTCCCGACTACAGTGCGCGAAAAAATTGTAAGTTGAAATTGTAAGTTAAAGAAATTAAATATTTTTTCTACAACATGACAGAAACAATGGGAATAGTCAGCAGAAAGACTTAACCCTCTAACCGGCAAGTCCGTCTCCAGGCGGGGTATATTAAATTGACCAGAAATTCGCCAAAGGGGTATTTTATAATAAGAAATTATGCTTTTTCAACAGAAAACAAAATTTATAAAATTTTTCGTGAAGAATTTTTTTGTATACAATGCACGGTTTCGAAGCGAGAATGTGTCAATTATAAAATTTCGTAAAATTTCAAAAATTAAATATTTTAAAACAACCAAAAGTTTCAAAAGTCTTAAAAACATATTTAAATTGACTAAAACAATTGATAGTTACCATGAAGTAAGATTGGATCTTAAGCTATTCAAAAAGTTCTTTACTTTGGTCCAAGGACGCACTGGATTCCATAAAGATACCTTTAAAGGACATCGCCTTAACTTCAAAACGAATGGACGGATCTTTTTCAAATTTGGTAAAAAGAATATATTTGGTATAGGTAGCAAAGCTTCTAAGTTTGAATAATATATATTGAAGTTTTGGTACGTTTTCGCTCAATTTTGCATTTTTCGAAAAACGAAAATCGCTACATCCTCTTAAGGTACAGCACAAAAAATGTAATTTTTTTATTGAAATTATTTCTTTGTAAGAGAAATAATTTGTGCCTAAACCTAGTAATTTTTATGCGCTAGTTTTCAAGATTCACCCTTAAACTATTTTGGCCCATATCGCCTAAAGTAGGCAACGAAAAAAAATTTTGTAGAAGAACTTATTGTTTATTTTTCGTGAGGAACACATGGTATAAATTTCATTGCAAAAAAGCTTAGGCCGGTTAGAGGGTTAATATCAGTTTTACCGGTGATTTGTGGCACTAATTCTGCAGAGCCATGTTTTGTTTTTAAATACAATTTTGTAGCAAATTTAGTTTGTTTCTCTTTCATACTAATATATTTTTGTATTTTGTTATCCTTTTTATTGCACTCCAGAGTCCAACAAGTTTGACTCCGGAGTACGGATCTGTTGCACTCTAGAGTTCAAATCACTCTTTTAACTGTTTTGTCGATAAAGCAGTTTTCTGTATTGTATCTTTTCTATTTGTGACTGCCGACAAATTAGAAAAGTTTCTAAATAAACAAGAGCTGTTTTTAAACAAAACGCAATAAGAAATTTTTAAAAATATTTAATCGTTTTCGAGAAATTCAAGAACAAAGTTTGACAGCACTGCCACTGTCTACTGGCACTTTCACTATGAGGTTTGCACTTTATTTAGGCTAAAGAATGTGAATAAAGTTACTTCAAAAATGTATAAATATAAAATTTTGAACGTTGATAATAATCTGCGTTGAAAGTTAACGAGTATAGAAAAAGTACTGTTTAAGTTAACGACAAAAAAAGATTTCAGTTTGCTTTTAAGTTAACTGATATACATACGTTAAAACTAAAATAGCTGTATTTTCAAGGGTTAACATATTAACATGAACTGAATATCTCATAAACCAATTGACTGTTAACCTAAACCAGATAAAAGCAGTGTCGACAGTGTTTTACCGCAGTGCGACGTTTTGTCGATAAAGCGGGTTTTTGTATTTTCTTTAGTTGTCACTGCCAAGAAATTAGAAATTTTTCTAAATAAACAAGAGCTGTCTTCAAACAAAATCCAATAAATAGTTCTTAAAAATATTGAATGGTTTTCGCGGAATTCAAGAAACAAATTTAACAGCACTGCTGCAGCCCACTGGCACAGTGAGTATCTGGATTGGGCTTTTCGTTAATTTTTTGTGTTCGAAAGCCTCGGTTTATATTATCTGTAATACGAAGGTGGATCAATAAGTTCGTGACTTTTCGGACTTCCTTCGTAGTTACATGAAATGCAACACTGCTCCGGTCAAGTACCATCTATTAATAGACTACTGTCAACTTTTAAGCAAGTTCCGTCATTAACTTTGCGTTTAACAGGTGTTCAAAGCATACAGCCTCGTAGATTTTTGTAAAAATTGAAAAAGTGAATTACGAGTGCTCATCAAACATTATTTTTTGCGAAAAAAAACCGTCACTCAGACAAAGGAAAAGCTTGAAAATACTACGGGGACCCTGTACCATCAACTTCAATTGTAAAAAGGTGGTTTACTGAGTTCCGTTGTGGTCGCACAGGCATTAGTGATGCTGAACGTTTTGGATAGCCAATTGAGGTCAATACACCCGCAAATGTCGAACAAATGCACGATATGGTGTTGACCGATAGGAGAGTGAAAGAGCGTGAAATTGGTGATGCCATTGGCATTTCCCCAGGGCACTGTCGTTTCGATTTTAAATTATCAGTTGGATTTTAGAAATCTATCCGCAAGATGGGTGCCGCGTTGCTCTCAAATGACCATAAATGCAATCGTGTGACAACTTCAAAGGATTGTTTGGAGTTATTTAACCGCAATTCGAATGATTATTTGTGGCGTTTTGTAACTGTGAATGGCACATGGATCCATTACGACAGAAGCAGTTTAAACAATGGTTTTCTTTTTGGCGTCCAAGGTCATGGCGATAGTTTTTTGGTATGTAGGCGGAATAATCCACATCGATTGCTTTTAAAAGGGGAAAACAATAAACGGCGAATATTATAACAACTTATTGGACCGATTTAACGACGATTTAAAGAAAATGACCCCATTTGGCCAAGAAAAAAGTTCTTTTTCATCAAGACAATGCACGGATGCCCGCGTGTGTAGTCTCAGTGACAAAATTGCATGAATTGGGCTACGAATTGTACCTCAACCGCCATATTCTCCGGATTTAGCCCCCAGTGACAATTTCCTATTTCCAAACCTAAAGAAATGGCTCGGTGGACCAACGATGAAATTATTGCTCAAACAAATGCCTATTTTAAGGACCTCGAGAATTGGGAAAACGTTGGACTAAGGGTATTGAGCTAAAAGCGGACTATGTTGGAAAATAAAAACTTTTTTGCTGAAAAAAAGAAACTGTGTTTCATTCAAAAAGTCACGGACTTATTAATAAAACCTAAAAATTCTTTAAGGTAATATTTAATGGAGGACATGTTCATTAAAATTAAAAATAATTGTAATTTTATTGTAAAAAATAAAGAGACTTATTTTTTTTAGTAGGTTTGGGGTTAAGAAGAAGAATAACCATTTTCTTCAAAAGTTATAAACACATTAAATTTGCAAATCAGACTAGATCCAGTTTTTGCTTTTTTTTATGGACAGGCTTCATCAGTGATTTTCTATTAAATTGTATTATTGTTTATATTATTTTTGACTTATATTTGTCGATTGTTGGTTTCGGTTTAGGGGCTTTAAAAACCGCTGTTGCGGTTTCAGGACAGCAAACTCTAGTTAATACTCACTCGCTTAAGACGAATACCCGCTTTCAACAAAATTTTTTTTGAGTGTCCCACAAAATGGATGTCAACAACATTGCTAGATCTGTCAAAACATCAGAGTAGTATATTGGAAGATGACAAAGCAAATTGTGGAATTTTTTTTGCTTTTGTTTTTTCAAAGATCTTGAAAAATTCATATTTTTTAGTTTTATGTTTATAACTTTCGAATTTACACTAGACAAGACTCAAAACAAAATGTGTCCAACTTGGAGTTTCATACAATGACGCCGAAAATATTTTGTCTACATTTATTAAACCGTTAATTGAAATTCCCTTCCAAATTTGATCTGATTCCCGGAATATTACCCAAATCATACATGATTTTTTATTACATATTCTCAGGCTATTTTTATAGTGGAAAGACTCAGATGCACCTGAAGTTCAGTTTTACCTTCTCTGGGAACTGCTTTGAGATATTTTTTAAAAAAATTCTTTATTTTTCTATATTCTCTTACAGTTGTTGGACGGGGTCTTCCTCCTTTATGAATTGTAATGATGTTGCCACTATTAACTATGCGACAAATAGTTGATTTGAGAATGGAATATTTTAAATAAATTTCTTTTTGAGAAAATCGATTTCGAAAATTCTTTAAAATTTTGGACTTAAAAGTGGAATTGTAGTTGTTTCCAGACATTTAAAAAAATATTAATAAAAAAATTAATAAGAATGTGATTACCGTTATATCCAAGCATTTTTAGGGTTAATTTCATTTCGTTATGGCACATCTACACGGGATGGAAAATTCGCGAGACTTTATCAAAATGCAGCTCTGTATAAGTCTACGAAATGTAGTCTCTAGACTATTGACAATTGCTGTCATACACAGTTTCTTTAATTAGTAACAATTTTAAAAATGTCTTGTAACATTATTAAACATTTCAGTTTATTAAATTCACTTTTTGGTATTTTGACAAAAAAAAAATATTCTTTGAAATACAACAATTTTAATAAAAACAAATAATTGACAACTAGAGAAGGTACTTGTACGATAAAAATTAGTGCCAACAATATTAGAGATGACAAAATTAGCGCAAACTCTACGAGATTTCTATACCGTTTAGATGAGCCCTTAGTAGAAGGAGAATGACAGTGGCAAATGTTATGAACACTTAAATTTCGACTCAAATAAAAATTTTTTATTTGTTGTAATCGAACGGATGCTGTTTTTTACTTATTTGTTTACCAAAAACAATAAATGAATTTGAGAAAAAAAAGAATAGTTAATAGCAAAGAGTCATTTAAAGAAAATAAATCAATTAAAAGCTCAAAAGCGATCTCAGTTCCAAGTGTTTTGAACACTACTGTAATTACCGTCAAAGATCACATAAATTTTAAAATTATCTTTATTTAAAATAAATTATAACAAAATAAGTATGTGAATAAGTTTCAATCTTACTTGATTCGAATTGTAATTCGTTAATTCTAAAATTCTCAGCAAAGCGGTATTTTAAAATGTTTACTAGCAAAAAATTTGTTTATTTAACACACTATACTTTTGAAACTTTTTCACTTAATTAATATTTTCAATGAATTTTAAATTTTATTAATTTATGTATGTTATTCACTTTTCAATTCAATTACAAAAATTGCGCTTTTATCAAAAACACCGACGGATTTTCAAAATTTAAAAAATCATATCTTTCAGTCAACTATAATGAAAATTTCACTAGGAAAATCTCAAGAAACCCAAAATGTTTTACAATTCGTTTATTAACACTGGCAGGCAAACAACTGTGGTGGTTAAACGAGAAATATACTTATTTCTTTCTTCTATTCCAAGTTGCGCTCAACGACAAATTCAAAACCGGACTGAAAATGAGTAGCGGGCGCACGTCTAGCTAAGCAATTGCGGGTCGGACATAAACGAAAAACGACACAATTGGAATTTCTTTAAGGCAGGCAATCGTTGTTGCCGTCGTAGTCATTATTGTTAGTTGTATGCTTGTGTTGTGGTGGTGGTGGAGTTGATACAACAGCAACAAGAACAACAACGACATAAAGGAAATATAATCATCATTGTTGTTACAATGGGGGATTGATAAGTACAAGTTTGAGCGCAAGGCAAAGGAAAAACACAAAAACTATATGAGACACTACACTACAGAAAAGCATAGAGTCAGTCAGTTGGCCGGTAAGTTAAACTCATATTAACCAGGGGGTTGAATGGATGGATTGTTGGTTACTTGGAGAGAGAGAGAGAGAGAGTTAAGCTTAAAAGTTGCGCATTACTTTTAAAAACATTGGCAATACGAATGAATAATCCAAAACAAACATATATACAACTCATACATATAGGGAAAAAAGCAACTTTAAAAGTACTTGGTAGCAGCATCATGGGTATCAAACAATAGCAACAGATGGATGATGTTGAAGGAAGAACTACGATGAAAACCAAAATAAAAAAACCAAATGAACAACAACGGTGTTAAAGTAGTTGCCATTAAATTTAAGTTTTTACACCCATTTTTTTGGAACATAAATTTCCAGAAAATAGTTATAGGAAATTTTTTAATGACATTCGGAGAGGAAATTAAAATAAAAAACTTAAAAAACGACTTTATTTGAGATAATAGATAATTTTATTATAATTCTATACAAAAATCGCCTTTTTGGGGCAGGAATCAGGAGTAACTTTCAAAATGAGATATCTTCCATATGGAACTAGTGTTACCAATTATTTGATCTAGGCGGTAAATCGGTTAATGGATTATTCGAAAAATCGCTTAAATAAATTAATCGATTATTCGGGTCGGTTAATTGACAAAATTAGCTATTGACCGTGAATTTATTTCGTTGTCATTTTTTTTAATAAAAACACAAAACAGCTCCTTTTTGTTAAATATCAATTTAAGTCGGCTGCATTTTCACTGAGACTTCTTAACGAAACATGCCTTAGAATATTGAGGTTTTATTTTGGAGGAATCTGAGAACTCTTCCAATAGAAAGTGGTCTTAACTGATATGTAAACCATTAAAAAAGAGTTTTTCTCTTAAAAAGCTCCAGTGTTTTCACTTGCAAAATATTAGAGTTTGAATTCTACTTAAAAAATTTTTTCTTAAATAAAAAATAAAATTAGCAATAATTTTGTACAATTTTATAAAGGGTGTATTTTGAAACCCCATAGAACTTACGAAAGGGTTAACTGTCATACTGCGATCACTTTTTGACATTTATGATCAGTAGGGCAAGGAATTTTATGCCATTAAAAATAGAAAATATGCGCCTAAAAAATGCGTCTAAAAAACAAATATTCATTAAAGATATAAAAAATATGCACTAAAAACTATTATTAAGAATATTAATTTTTAAAAATAATGAGAAAAAAATAAATATTTTGATTCAACCAATACATATATGAAATGTATTAATTTTTTTATTTTTCTACAAAATAAAAAATGCTCCCAAAAATTAAAAATATTCACAAATATGCATTAAAAAGTACAAAGTATGCATTAAAAGTCACCAAATATGCATTTTAAGTCATAATATGCAAAAACATGCATTTTTGTGAAAATATGCAAAAATATGCAACTACAAATCGATGCCATTTTGATCTAAATTTGATGATTCAGATAAATATTTAGTCCCTATTAGTTTTGGACTATCGAGAAAAAACATGCATTTGCATGGAATTCCTTGCCCTAATGATCAGTATACTCTGGAGAATCATCATCATTGACGCTTGAACAACGCTACAAAATTATCCAGATTTACTTTGAGAATCAATCATCAATTCCCACAACTTATAGACGACTTGGTGATTTTTATGGGGCACGTAATCGTCCATCTGAGCAAGCCATCCGTCGAACTGTGGATAGATTTCATACCACATACTCTCTAAATAATGCAATAACACCAACACGGCGAGGAATGTGCGTACTGAAGAGAACATCGCCGCTGTAAATGAAAGTGTGGAAGAAGATCCAAATTTATAAATTCGTCGTCGGGCGCAAGATTTGGGGTTCTGTCCGTCCACTACGTGGAAAATTTTGCGCTAAGATCTTGGCCTACACGCCTTTAGGATGCAGCTGGTTCAGGAATTAAAGCCACGAGACCATCATATGCGTTATTTTTTCGCCGATTGGGCTCTAGTGCAGTTGGAAACTGATCCGATGTTTTATCGCAAAACTGTGTTCAGCGATGAGGCTCATTTTTGGCTTAACGGGTTTCTTCACCCTCTAATGCACAAGACCGCCTAAAGGCGGTCTTCAGATTTTAAATATTTTTTGGCTAAATAACAATATTTTATTAAGCTAGTTGTATAATATCCATAGAAAACTTAACTGTCTACTTTTTTGCCTTCAAATTTTTTTTGTATAAGGAACGGTTTCCAAGCCAGAAGGATGTGAAGTGAAAATTTAGAAAATTTGAAAAAAATTACTTTTTAATACAGAAAAAAACATTTGAAAAATTGCCAAAAATACATTTACCATCTGGCGTACATTACCGATAAAAACAAAGCTAGTTTAAAGTCAGTTAAAAATTTTTCTCCAGGACTCAGAGGATAACGCCAGGGTACGTTTTACAAATATCTCTCTAACTCCAAAACTAGCCAACAGATTTTTTTAAAATTAAACACAGATTTTATACTTTGAGGTAGTAGTTAGCAGAACTAATTCCGTCAAAATTTTTTGATGTTTAGTGCCAAATTCGCCTAATTTCGTAAATTTCAAAAAGCGAAAATCGCCATAACTTTTGAAATAACAACAATTGATCAACAATTTTTGGTACGAGCAAAAACCGAAATTATTTGACCACTGGGTTTCAAGATACGTCTTCAACCTTTGTTGTACTATATCGCCTAAATAAAGCGTTAAATTAATATTTTAATATTTTTTCCATGGTAGATTTTCAACGCCAAATATATGATTTAAATATTATTGTAATCAGAAGAAAGAGCATTAGAGGGTTAATAACCAAAACTGCCGCATATGGAGTGAAACCAATCCTCAACAAACCCTACAGACTCCATTGCATCAAGAAAGATGCATCGTTTGGTATGGTTTACTCGCTGGTGGCATCACTGGACCTTAATTCTTCAAAAATGAAGCCGCATGGATTCATTTCGATGAAACTGCCACAGAGTAACTTATTTATTTTTTCACCAGTTTCTGTGATAATACATATTATGTCACTCCGATAATACAAATTTCGGTCACCATTCCATTTCATATCATTCACTGTGTATAGTGTTCCGTTCCACTACACTCATAGAAATAAAACTGTAAAAATAGAACAAAAAACTAAAAATTTTTTAAAAATGAGCTTAGAGAAGAATGAGAAACAGAATTTAGCAGATTTTTTTTTTTTGCTAAATACTAGTAAAATAAGGACAGCAAAATTAAAACTATTAAATTTACAGAATTTAAGTTACGTCTGAGCTGACGTTTAGTTAATTTAAATGACAAATTATTCTGTAAAATCTGCAGAAAATTTCGCTAAATATCAGTTATATCTGTTATATCTATAAAATAATTTGTATTTTTAAGTTAAATTTAGTTGAATGCAAATAACAGTCTGTCCTGATGAAATCAACAGAAATATTTGTTAAAAAAATAGTAAACTGTTGATTTTACAAGCTCAGTTTTTATTTGCATTACAAAAAAATCCCAAAAAACTCTGAAATTTTTAATTTTTTTGTGATTTTTAAGTCTACAAAATATTTAGCAAATTTTTTGCTGATTTTAGCACGTTGAGCTGTTATTTTCTATTAACAAAAATTTAACTAAAATTTCACTAAAATTCTGTTTTATTTTTGCTGTTCCTATCTTACTAATATATAGCAAAAATATTCTGCTGGTTTTAGCGGTTTTTTCGACAAGTTGATTTTTAACTAATTTTTAGTATTTTAACTAAAAGTTTTTTAATTTTTTTTTTATTGGTGTACTTGTAGTTTCCCGTTTTATGTCATTTAGTTCTACTTGGTTACACGCCAGATTCGAATGAAAACCAATTACTTTATTAGGGTGGCAATGGGAAACGAAACGAAATCTATATTATTGTGCCACTTGGTCCAAATTTCACATGATGAAAATTTTGGCCATATAACATATAACCATATAAATTTTGGACATATAACGAATAACTCTAAGCCGTGGTTAAAGTTTCAGATTCTTGGAACAAATAAAAAAAAGGTATTTTAAATACACCGTGTGACGTATCGTTTCTAATAAAATTTAGTATGCAGAAAACAAATACAAAAACATTCAGCAAAATTTTACAAAAAATCACAATACCTTAAAAAGCCTTTGAGCGAATTGAAAAATGTTTGCAGGCCAAAGTTTGGAATCAAATTTTCACTGGATATCAGAGAAAATCCAAAGTTTCATTTTCAATGCCACTCTAAACTATATATTTTATTTGAATAAATTTTAAAATAGGCCGAGCTTGCGAAATTGTTGTTTAAATTAAAAGAATAAGTGAACCCAAAATTGTCATTTTTTAAATGGCTCACTCATATTTTTTTAATAATTATCAAACCAGACCCAACTTTATTGTGCATCTATCAGAAGAAAACATTTACAAGTTTGTTTAATTCTACATACTTTGTCGCTAAAACCCTATAGAAAAATATTAAAAAATTTTATTGGAATATGATTTCGTTTTCTGATGCTTAAAGTGATAGCAATTTCGCTACAATATCGTTCTTGTGTTTTTTCATCGATTGTAGAATTCTGGCACTTCCTTTTCTATTAGATATTGTATATAAATATTTTCTTTAATTTTTTCATTTAATATTTTAAACGAAAAACCAATTTCTATCAGCTACTAGCTGATTAAGGACATCCTTGGGGCTTTCTTGTTGAACACACTTTTTTACTTGGATCAAAATATTGACCTGAACGGCAGTTTCTGGTCATGCCATTGATTTTTGGACCCATAGTGTAACATAGTACAAATTTTGTGCATGTTAGGTCTTCTTCTGATTTATAGGAACCACTAACACCTTCATCTTGACAAATGGTATCTGGATCACGAGGTGTAGACGGTGTTGTCGTGATTATATTGCCAATTGAACCGCTAACACAACTTGGCTTAACTAAAGTATCATTTGCACAATAACCTTCTGCTCTATTAATATCACAAACTGTATTTTCACGACAATAGGAGATAATACCATCCGTGGGAACCAAGTTACCAAAACAAAATGCTATTGTAGTTTCATTGAGACATGCAAATACCTTGTTTTTATCACATACACCACATAAATTCAGGCGATTACAACTTGGTTTTACTTTGGACAGTGGAGAACATACCAAAGAATCGGCTGTGCACACAAAGTCTTTAGGGCATGTTTTAAAATCATCTGTAGCTTTACCATTTTTACATAAAGAATATTGATTTTCATTATGACAAGCAACATTATTGGTTTTTTGGCAAACATCACAATCCGTTCTAATATTGGCCACACAAGTCAGTAGAATTAACTAATTTAAATAAAAATTAAATATAATTATTTTAATATTTTTTTAGTTTGTATTTTAGATTTTACCATATTTTTAAGTAGAAACATCATTTTTTTGGTTTTTTAAGTTTAAAGCTTCAGTTTAAAAGCAAATAACAAAATTATATTAGTTACTTTTAAAACACTTTAAATTAAATAAACGAAAGTTCTTTGTCAGCATCTTCTTTTATAATTATATTTAAATTATTTGAATAATTTTTTATCTTTTTATGTTGCACCGCCATTATCTTTATGATTTCCACAAAGCTTTTTTACTATTAATGAAATATTTTTGCAGCAAAACGCAAATGAAGTGAGTTTACTATTTGGGAAGGTATCCCGATGTGAACTTTCTGATCTAAATGAAACTTGGATACATTTGAGAGGCAGGTTTTTACCTTGCCAATTAGTGGGTTTAAAAATAAACTTTGTGTGTGTAAAATTTTGAATTATTCTAACAAAACTCTTATTTTATGCACAATATTTTGTCATTAAGCGTGATATTAAACTAAAAAAAAGTTTTTGCTGTGTCAGCAAATTTTTAGTCAGGAGCGTGCTTGCAAAAAAAAGCGTTTGCTGAAAATCACCGGGCTGATTTCTACCAAAAAATAGTAATCTCAACAAAAGTTTTGCTAACACTTGCAAATGAAAAAAATTCTTGCTAAAATCTATAAAACTTTTTTCTGAATATTAGTAGACTGAAAAAAAACAAAAAAAATTTGTAGAGAAATTATACTTTTGCTAATTTGTTTGCTAAAAATTTAAATCTATAAATTGTGTATTTTTTTAAATTATAATTTCTTTTGCCTGTACTATAACCATACAAGCCGCGACATCTACATCTTGTCTATCTGGTTGTCGTCAACCCTATAAATGCGTTTATCAGCATAATTTTTGCAGCAAAATAAATTAATAAAACATTAGTTAAGAGTTAGTTTAGCGCTGAAAAAATATAACTAAAAATTTTGCTGAAAAAGGAATTTCAACGAAAAAATTGCTGAAAACTAGTATACTTGATATACAAGTGGTTTTACTAATTTTTCTACTAACTTATTTTTTTTTTTGAGTGAACAAACACATTTACAAATTTCATAATAGAAAATTCAAAATCATTGTTTAGAGCGGAGCTAAACTAAGTCTTTTTCAATTTTCAATTATTATTAAGATTTGACATTGCGCATTAGGAAATCTTCCTTGTAAATATTTCAAAAATGTATCACATTTCTTGACATTGAAGATAATTTCTTATTAAATTCCGAATTTATTATATCTCTTCACATTGAAGATAATGTATTTAACTCAAAATATAGTAATCATGTTAACCCATTAGTGGTACTACTTACAAGGAAGCACCGTTGATGGGTTCCCCCGATTGCAATGAAATTTTGATGTGTTATGGAGAATAATATGAGTATATAAGATACACTTATTTTATTTAGCGGCATTTAGGGGGTAAAAACTTTGCAAATTTTTAGTTTGATTTTTTTTTTTTCAAATAATATATAGATAAATTTTGAAATTTTTATATAATTAGGGCTATAACCAAATTTTTCGCATAGTACCACGAGGTGGACAATGTTGTATTATTAACAAACAACATTATTTTGGGTAATTTTCCAAAAAAAAACTTCAACGACCAAATTTATTTTCAATACAGGAAAAAAATTTTTTTTAACAAATTATTTAATAATTTTATGTCATAAGGTACACTAATAGAAAAAAGTCCGTAAAAAATTTAGTTAAAACTACTAAAAATTAGTTAAAAATGATGCTGCAGAAAAAAACTGATAAATTAGCAGATTTTTTTGCTATATATTAGTAATATAGGAACAACTAAAATTAGAATTTTAGTTATATTTGAGCTAAATTTTTGTAAATGGAGAATAGCAAATTAAGCTGCTAAAATCAGCAAAAAATTTTGCTAAATAATAAGTAGCCTAAAAAATCACCAAAAAATTTAAAATTTTCGAAGTTTTTTTTATCGATTTTTTTTAATGCAAATAAAATCGAGCCTTTTGAAAACAACAGTTTATAATTTTTTAGCAAATATTTCTGCTGATTTTAGCAGAATAGACTGCTATTTGCATTCAACTAAATTTAGCTTAAAAATAGCAAAACTTTTGTAGATTTAACAGTTTATTTTTGCTATTTTTAGTCTACAAATATTTAGCAAAATTTTCTGCAGATTTTACAGTACAATTTGCTATTTTCAATTAACTAAAAGTTAGCCTAAATATAACTAAAATTCTGTAAACTTAACATTTTTAATTTTGCTATTCTCATTTTACTAGCATTTAGTAAAAAATCTAATATTAGCAGTTTTTTCTGCAGCATCATTTTTAACTAATTTTTAGTAAATTCTTTCGTATTTCTTCATAGTTTTTTATGACCTATTGGACTATAATATGCCAAATTTGATATTTACAAAAAAATTTTAAAAAGTTATAGCCCTTCTATGAAACACAAAAGGTTAAAGCAACGGCCCCGTAAATCTTCCAATACTTTTTGTGAAAAAAAATATTATGTGCCTTCAAACACGAACACAGACTTGTTAATCAGGGATGGAAAAGGCTCGAACGTTCGGTTTTTTGAAATTCATAATCCAAGTACTATTAATACCAAGGTTGGTTACCGAAACGAATAACGGTAAGGGTAACGGTAACGGTATCAGATTTCGTTTGTTTAGGTAACGGTAAAGGTAACGGTATTTAAGGCTGTTTCGGTAACGATATACCGTTATCGAAACAGCAATACCGGTACGTACCGGTATTAAAAATTATGTTAAAAACATATAAAAACAAGTAAAAACATGGCATATTTTTAATTTTAAGTACTGAAAATACAGATTTTAAGCTATAAATTCAATACTGGTAGTTTTAATAAGTAAAATTATTATCTATAAATTTTTTGTAAAAAAAAACACTCAAGATTATAAAATAAAAAATAAAAAAATTGTAATTTTTATATAAAATAATAAATACCGGTAAAATACCGGTAACTACCCATAAAAATAACGGTATCGGTAACGATAACGATATTTAGAATTTTTTTAGAGGTATCGATAACGGTAACGGTATTCAATTTGAAACGGTATTTTAGCGATAACGGTATTATAACGATAACGGTAACCAACCTTGATTAATACCCATAATTTATACCAAAAATTGGTTGTTAGTTTGGAAAAAATAAATTAGGAAAAAATTTTCCAAAAACGAAAAATTTTGCATGATTATATTCGTTTGCAGAATGTTAATCGCTGGTTAAGTTTCTTAATTAATTTTCTGTGGCACAAACACTTTTTTCCACTTCGCCATTATTTTTGAATTTTTTAATTCGGTATATTTTAATATACGCGTTTTTGCATTTTTATCAAATTCGTGGGTCATTTTGGATTCCAGGCTAAAGTGGTTTAATGATATCCGATGAAGTCAAAATTCCATGTCTGAATCATTTTGACTATATTAAAGGAATAAATGGAATAAAAAATAATTTTTTTCGAAATTTCGAATTTTGGGAATTTTTAATAGTAATACACTTTTTTCCAAAATGGGCCATTTTCCAACTTTTGGCACGGGTTAAACTTTTCCAAAAAAAAAAACAAATCCATTTCTTCCATTTGGGACCATTTCCAATAAAACTGGGGGCTGTATGAACGAAAATCGACAAATCGTTATTTTAAGGGACAGTCCTACTGTATACTTTTTGGTTAAAGATATTTTGGAAGTTCAATATTTTGTATTTTTTAAAAATATTAAAAACTTTTGTTTTTTGAAGTTAACCGATTTTTTAATTTTATTGCAAAAATATGATAATTTGTGACAATTTTCTAAAATTGTCCCCAGCAAAAAACCTGCTTCGCTGGATGCAGATTTGTAAGGGAATAAATAAAATTAATCCCTTACAAAGCTGCTTACGGAAGGCATGATTTTTCCATACAAAGGGCCCGCTTGGAAGCACGTTGTTTTGTGAGAAAAAGCGCATTAAAATTGCAGTAAATTCATGTTTTTCGTAAGTGCATTTAACCGCAAATAAATTCATGCACTTTTTTTTTATAAAAAGTGCTTTTTTTGCTGCTGAAAAGATGCAGTAAATTCATGATTTTCATTGAGTGCATTTAATCGCGACTTCTTATGAAAATAAATGCATTCATTTGCCGACTTCAAAATGCAGACTGACTCATGTTTATGTGGCGTCTATACTTTAAAATCTACTAAAGAAGGGTAAAACACGATTGAGATGACTCAGATTTCGTGCGCATTAATCTTTGGATAACTTACATTTTATTTTACTCCCTTACAACCTGCTTCGTCGTAAGGGAATAGCGTAGCACTATAATTTTTTAAATAACTTGGTTACGATTTGCTTCGTTTAAGGCAGTTTTGCAGGGTATGCAATCAAATTGCAAAATTTTTTGTGTATTGTATACGCATAAAGTGGCGCAACTCTGTAAAGAAGAATTTGTAGCGCGTTTTAATCGCTTCGTAATTTTACTGCTTCCAAAATACTAAAAATTTTTTGCTGGGTCCTAACATTATAATTTTTATAAATGTAGTGATATTTTAATAAAAACTAGCCATTCTTTATGTAAACAAATTTTAGCAAACTTTTTGATTTTGTACATTTGGAAAATTCATCTTTTGATCGGTCAGATTTTCATAAAATGCATACAACTGACTGGATTTAAAACAGAAGTACTGGATTTAAATCAGAGGACTACGACCAACATCATTTTGGTCATACTCGTAATCCCTATTGAAAGCTTCTACTCTGTGGTAGGTCCAAAGCAGGCTCCGCTAAGCAAAGCTTTTCTGCGTAGACCGCCTACGCCCAAGCTAAGGGATTTTCTACTTCGTAGTATGCCCAAAGCCGGTTTCGCTAAACTTTTTACTTCTTTTTATTTGAAATCCCCATATTCAATACAAAACAAATCCCTCACACATCTGGCAACACTGTGCTAACGAATAAATAACGATAACTTTCAACAAAGTATAAAATAAAAAAATTTAAGTATGAGTATAAAAATTGCCGGTTAAATATACAGCTCATGTGGTTTAAATGAGATAAAGAGGAGACAAGACGTGAATTAAAAGAATAACAAAAAAAAAAACAAGGACGGGCTTATATTTCTCTTCTTCTGCTTAGTTAAAGCAGTATTCGTAAGTATTTTACTATCAAAATGCCTTATCAGTTGAGTGATTGAAATTTTAGTGATAAAGTCATAAATTGAGTGAAAGAGAAAGAGAGATGGAAGAGAGAGCTAGTTGAATTGAAGGCCCATTGTGCTAGAGTATTCAATATATTTTTTTTGCAATTCCAAGCTGTGTGTTTTGTTTCTACAAAGTCAGCATTTATTTCTTATTCAAAATAAAACTATAATTGAAACTCTTCAATATCCCCTCGTTGTTAATTCAGTTGATGGGTCTTGTTGTGATTATTATTGGGTTTACTTTTTAGTGACCACCACAATGCATTATTCTTTTTGTTAAGCCATATCCAAATAATTCTCATCTCTGTTGTGTTCTTGTATGAATCTATTAAATGCAGCCAGTCACACAGTCTTGTGTGTATGAAAAACAAAAGGGTTGATATTGGTTAGTTTATTGAATTAGTATGTGCACACTTATTGTTGAAAGAGTGTTTATTTCTAATTGGTCAGTTTGTTTTTATTTTTGTTGTTGCTATGTTGTCGTAGTTGTTCTGCTGTTTTTGTTGTAGTTTGTGTAGTTTACATTAATTAATATTTATTTTATTAAATGTGTTTATGGATATACTATGTACACTTAAAATAATACGCCAGTAAAAATATATGCCAAATGTGTCTCAAATTGATTTGAATAATTTTTAAAAAATTTTCATGACTAATTTTTAAAAAAATTTAATGGATGGTAACCGAAACGATGCGGTTATCGGAAAGGGTAACTTTATTTTATAATATTTCGGTATCGGTATTTTGAGGTAACTCTATTTCATTTATTTCGGGATATTTAAGGATAACGGTATTTCGGCTGTTTCAGTAACGATGTTTTAAGGTTAACGGTATTTCAATTATTTCAGTAACGGTATTTTAAGGGTAAACGTAGTGAGTTATTTCGGTATTTATATCACATGCAATTACCAAGAGCAGAGAATTAAAATAACGATAACCGTATTTTAAGCATAACGGTTAGTTAGTAACGATGTTTTATTTCGGTAACAATATTTAAAGAATAACCGTATTTCGGTTATTTCGGTAACGTTATTTTAAGGTTAACGGCAGTCAGTTGAAAGGAGTTTTAAATCGATAATGGTTTTTTGGCGGTATTATCTGCCAAACCCTGAAAATTTTGTTAAAACACTGATTTAATCAAAGATTTTAGTTATCTTCATTACTACAATGCTTTAACTAATTTTGAGTGGTAATATTTAGAATTAGTTATAATGATGATGATTCAGATGATTAGGGATTGGAATGTTTCGGGGGATGTTCCTTTTCGGATCATCAGTATATCGACTTCTCCAGAGACAATGCGGGAGTTGGATCATGTGCCAGCCGAGAGTCACTCGGTGCTCTCATGGATGCTCATTTCCGGGTTGTTTTCCTGGTACTGCCATATAACTTTCCGAATGCTGATGAACCAAAAGCAATAACCCTTCGTATAGAGGAAAGGAGACTACGCTGGGCTGTCGATAGTTTTGATTTGTATAAGTCACCGGGTCCCGACTTTATCATACCAGCGGATCTGCAGAGGAATGCTGGGCTAATTATACCATGGGCTACCCTTATATACACGGCCTGCTTGAAGTGATCCTACATTCATTTCATTTCATTTTTATTTATAAGAGTCTATGGATTACATATGATCCTTACAGACCATTCCGAGGGAATGGACCGTGAGCAGTGTTGTCTTTATTCCCAAGGGGTTTCGTGGAGGGGGGAAGACATCCCATATGAAACCGAAGGATTATAGACCAATAAGTCTATCTTCCTTTCTATTGAAGACCCTGGAGAGAATTATCGATGTATACCTTAGGATGTCCATTAGACCGTACCATCTTAAGCAGCGTAAGTTGTTTTTCACGTGAAAAAATTTCACTCGAACTTAAAAGGCCTCAAAAGTAATTTAAATTCTGAAAATGAATAATCTTTTTATTAGAAAGATACAATCACAATAAACACACATTGCCTTTTTCACAGGAAAAATAATAGTCTTGTATATTAAATTTGCGTGAAAACAAAGTCTACACAATTTTCACGTGAAACTCGTCGTGAAAAATAATTTTTTTATATGGATTATAACAGTTTTTTCACGTGAAAACGAAACAACTTACTGTGCTTTACAGGTAAAAAAAAATGTGCGGTACACCTTCTAATACAAAGCAATTTTGTAAGACAATTAAAAAAAATTCTTTTTGCCGAACGTAGGGGTCGCTTTTTTAATTTTTCGTTATAGCTTCGGCATTTACAGTCGGATTTTAGAGTGTGATATATCGATTTTCTTGCCTCGAGGAGACCAGTGTTTTGCTAAAAGGGAAAACTCCAATCAAAAAAAAAATATAGAAATTTTCTGCTGGAATTATCGAAAAACTTAGCAAAAGTTTAATGATTTTTTGGGAAAAAAAATTTTCACAAATTTTTTTTTTAAACCTGTAAAAATAATTTAGATTCGACAGTGTACGTCGAATTTTGTTTTGTGGTACGGTCTAATGTCCATTGAACCAGGTCTGCTATCTGCCCCCCAACATGCCTATGATAGGAACAGGTCGGTGGAGACGGCACTTCCCACACGTATTGAGATTTCTCGAGTATAAGGAGTACACCTTGGCAGCTTTTCTGGATATAGAGGGCGCCTTTGATAACGTCAGACCCGATGACGTCGGGAGTGCCATATAGGATTTGGTACCATCACCGAGTACATCATGAGCTTGCTGGGGCACAGGGTGATTATATCCACGCTCCGCGCATCGACGGTATCCAGAGTGGGGGTGAGAGCCACCCCACCGGGGGGGGGGGGGATGTGCTGTCGCCGCTAATCTGGAATCTGACCATGAATCGTCTACTCGTTCAACTTGACTTGTGGGCTGTAGGGCAGTTGATTATGCGGATGATGTGGTAATTGCGGTGTCGGGCAAATACTCTTGGAGTCCTCACTGAAACTTTTCTCTGAGTGGAGTGAGAGTACTGGGCTGGGGGTAAATCCGAGCAAAACGGATCTTATTATCTTCACTATGAATAAGTTCAGGGGGCTCAGACTGCCGATATTGAACGGCGTTGAGCTTATGCTTTCCGATAGTGCCAGCTATTTGGGAATTATAGAAGGTTGCTATGGAATCTGAACACTCAGGCTAGAGTGTCTAAGGTAGCTGCTGCTTTTTTTGCTGTAAAAAGGCCGTTGGGATGAACTGGGGTATCAACCCCCGAAATGTCAATTGGCTCTTTGGTGCAGTCGTCAGACCCATACTTATGTATGATAAGGGCACTCACAGGATGAAGTTCGAAAGGATTTTGCGAACAAAAGCGTTGGTGATTACGGGCGCTATTAGTACCACTCCGACGAAAGCTCTATTGGTTACATTGCACTTGTTATCAATAGACCTTCTCGCGTGGCTATGAGGCTGGCGGCTACTGGGGCATGGACATACAGGTCGTTTGGACATCCCATGATACTAGGCCTCCACAGGGACGCCTCGGTGCATGTTTATTTTCGCACCCCACAACACTCGTTCGATATCGAGTTCAAGACTCGGATACCGGACAGATCGAAATAATCAGAGGGGCTCTACCTACCTATGGTAGCACTCAAGATTTATACGGATGGCTCCATGAGGGATTGAAGGGTAGGGGGTGGCGCATATTTGAGTCGCTAAGATTATCGACTCTCCTTTAGGCTGCCCGCTCTGTACAGCATTTAACAGGCTGAGGTAGCGGCCATACAGCGGGCAATGTCTTCGATAAGGTGTTGAGGGATGATATCCCTTGGAGGCTATCGTTGCTTTCACCGATAGCCAAGCGGCCATAAAGTCCCTAGTAGGTGTGTTTACCACATCGAAAATTGTCCATCAATGCCGGGTGTCTCTGGAGGAGGTGGCGAAGCATTTCCGATTGACACTCATCTGTGTGCCGGGCATGGGAAAAGTGAGGCCAACAATATCACAGATAAACTGGCTGAACGTGGGCCGGTCACACGCGTGGCATACCGGTCACGGTGAGAAATCGGCAGGTTTAGCGACACTACCTGCAGCTTCCCATGGCCAGGTGGGCAAATCAGCCAACCTGCTTGAGTACGAGGAAGGTGTGGAATACCTATCACTGTCGCCGTACTGGGACGGTAATTGGGTTACCTCGTTCTACCTGCGCGACGTGACCGGACATGGCGCTTTTTGGCGTGCATGAGCGTAGGATGGGACTTCCCTATAATGACTTCTGCAGGAGCTGTCACGATGAGGAAGAGGAGGAGACTCCGCTCTATCTGCTGTGCCAGTTTCCGACGTTTTCTAGATTTTTTTTGTCAATTTTTTGAAATCTATTTTTAGACTCAATATTTTTTTGAGACTTGTAAGGATATATGTAACCACATATTTTTTGATTTTTTGTATGTTGGCGCGTAAGCATGCTTGTGCGCAGCAAGTCAATTATGTTTTTGTCGATCAAATATAACATCCCTATAAACAATTTCACTGGAATTCGAGTTTAAATCAAGTTCAATTCCAGCCCTGTTTTCCAGTTTCAAGGCTTGAATACAACTTTTATTATATTTTAATTCAATAGCAAACTCCAGCAAAAGGGGAACAAAAATTCAAGTTTGAAATATGTTTGTTACATATACAAATTCTAGAATTCGAAATCTACTTTACTTCAAGCAAAATTTAAAGCACTTGAATTTTTAAAACCTATGTGCTTATTGGGATGTCGATATAGCTCAGACGGTAGAGCTGTCGACTGACAATCTGGAGTCCCAGGTTCGATTGCCACCACAAGCCAATTTTATTAAAAAAAATTTCTTAAATGAAAAAATATTTTTTTTATAAAACTACTTTTTTTTGAGAATCTATCTTTAGACTCATTTTTTTGTCAGTACTGTTAAGCATATAGGTAACGACATATTTTTTGATTTTTTGTATGCTTGTGTGTAAGCATAACTCATTATTTTGCGCGACATCGCCATACAAAGGTAAGAAGAAATGTAATAAGAAAAGTAACTAGTTATCATTACCAGGTATAGTTACATAACCACATATCTGGTAATGATTTTCTATACCCCAGTGTAATCCAGCACTTTAGATACGGGCATTCCGGCGAAAATAATATGGTCAATTTTAATCTCGAAGGTTTTGTCTTAAAGGAATGACTGTGTAAATCTGGTTCTTGAAACTCCGTCAATAGGTTCTTTATGTACCTCAAAGTAATTGATGTTGATAATATTGGGTCTAGAAAAATGTTCAGTCCCAAGACAAGTACATTTTTGGTATTAGATTTTACCAGTACATTTTTTTAATTTATAATTGGGATTCCATACGTTAGAAGTATTTTCCACATAGGAAGTAAAACTACATAACCAAACTCACGATCACAATTTCAAACATGAGAATTATAAAAAAAAATAAAGAAAACATTTTTACGAGTAACACTGACATCTTAAGAGTATATGATGTTAATTGTATCGTTTTACTTGTTTTAAGGTCATTTAACTTTTAGTTTTCTTCAAAAGTACCAAAAAAAAACCCCAAAACTAAAGTAAATTTAAAGGGCACCATACAGAAAACACAACATTTAATTTAACACATAATTGCGGTGATAATTGCCACATTAAGAGTGACATCGCAGCAGCAATATAAGACGAAGAAGATGCTAGCAAATTCAAATGCTTACAAAAAAATAGAACAAGAAACATAAAATCTAAATTTCAATAGCTGGATGAGGATGCAGAGAAAAGAAACACTATAGACATTCCAAAATTAATGAAACTTCAGTTAAGATTTTTAACGCAATGTGTCGGCATTTTAAGGTGTAAAAGATCATAAAAAATAGATCGTAAAATTTTTAAAGATGAAGAGTTGGAAAATGAAAAATAAAATTTTAATTACAACTACGACGGCAGGCGATGAACTTCAAAGTAAAATGTTTGAGATAAGTATGTTGAAAACTTTTAAATTCCAGCATAATGTATCTAATCACTTAAGCTGATTTTGTATGTGGACCAAGGTTGCCCACAAAAATTAATAACTTTATTGGTATCGATTTTGTTTATTTCGGTATTGGTATCGTTAACGGTATTACCGTCAATGAAACATCATTACCGTTATGTGCCGTTATTGCTGATAAATTTCGTTTCCAAAATCAATTATGTGCTGTTGTAAAAAATGCAATGTTTCCAACTCAAAAATATTATCCGTACTTCAAGTTGACAAAACGATTTTTTCCTAGGAAAAATCGATATGATTAAATTATTATTTTTTTTTAAAAAGAAGCAACGCTCAGGAAATTCTTCCTATTAATTAATGTGTTGCTTTCTTTAGAAAGGGGATAGAGAAGAAGTGAAAGTTGGTGAAAGATGAAGGGTTTCAAATATGGCAACACTGTAATTGCGCGAGATGTTGAATTTGAGAACAGTTGTTTCGCGACATCTGATGAAGAGTTGGCGCACTTTGTTGAAGCTGTTTAGTCCATAGCCCTGTTATATTATTTTACTTCGGTGGGGAACAATTTTTGATATCTTTTTTAAAAAATTAATATGTTCTGCTTAAAACGCAAAAAACCAATTTAATACCGGTACGATATCGGTATTAAGGCAAAGAGTTTTTAAATACCAATATATTTGAAATCAATAGTTTCGGTATTGGTATCGGCATCGATTATCAATTTAAAAAGGGTTTTGAAGCGGATAACGGTATTACAAAGGTATCGGTTGCCAACCTTGATATGGATCGTTGTTTACAAGAATCTCAGAATTTATTCGAAAAAATTTCTGAAACATGCCCTTTTAAGTAGGAGTAAAAGAAACCAAAAAGTAGCGGAATAGCTTCCACTTAAAAACTTTTATTTAAAAAAAATTTGTTATTGTAGCCTGTCGTCCCAGTTGTAATTTGTCTTCAATATTACCTAAAGCAAAAGATGTTAATGATTTTTAATATTTTTCTTTTTCAAATGTGAAAATAAGAAAAATAAAAATACAACAACAAAATTCTATTACACAAATTATTAAATATGAAATGAACTGCAATTTGCTCGTCGAACAACAGCAAAACTATGCAATTGGTTTAAAACATTAAACTTTTAGTATTTCTTTTGTCCAACATTAATTAACACTTTTGAACTTAAAATAAAAAAAAAATAAATAAAACTGTCCCCCTTTTTATAGCCCAACACAGCATCAATAATAATTTCTCTAGTCTAATTTATAGAAACAACCAAAGTTTTCAGTTAAAAGTAATTAAATGAAAACTTCCGGTCGTTGCCAAAGCATAATCCTGGCATCAATTACAGAGAAAACTCCAACAACATCTTTCATGCAAAGAAAAAAAAAAAACAAAAAACAATCACAAATTACAATTGCCAATTGGTGACTTATTCTTCAATGCAACAAATTTATGAATGAATTGAAATAAATGGGAAAACACTTGTATGTAGTGTGGCATAAAGTGGCATAATACAGTCAAAGAAATTTATTATTCACTTTAAATTAAATTGTTTTTTAATAAGAAAAGAAAAGTTGCTCTTCACCTTGAATTCACGAAAACCAGTAACCATAAACAACCAGATTTACGCTGTTGCCAGAACCTACACACAAAGAGAACACATGATTGGGATGAACATATTCGAAGACAATCATATATTTTTAGGTTTATGATTGCGACCATCATTTTATGAAATAGTTGTGAAAATCATAACTTTTTTATATCATAATATGATCCTTAAATTATCACACTATGATTGCAAAATTATGCCAATATTATCATATTATAGTCCTATTTACCATGCGCGGCTTCAGCAATTAATATAAGGGGAAAATTCATATGCCACCGTGCCCAAGTCAATGTGATTGTTGTTTTTTGACTACGGTGGCGTATGATTTTTCCCCTTATATTAATTGCTGAAGCCGCGCATGTATTTACTATGATTCCTGTAGTGTTCTGCCAGCATTCTGTTGAAGCTGGAATAAAAAGATTTGCACGTTTCGTTTCATGCATAATATTACTTATATTTATTTAAGGACTAAGCTACATATTTAAATAAATTCGTCATTAAATTAATTATATATTATATATAAATAAAAATAATTTATGGAAACATGTGATATCAGCACGTAGAAAAATAGTGTTAAGAATACAATTTCACAATACATCAAAAATGTTCATAATATGTTTCTTTTCGTTTCGTTTCTGTTCGTTTACTTACTACAAGTTACTACTTTTACTACAGTTGGAAAAATTCAATACAAAAAGTATACAACCCTTTCAAATTGTAGTAAAAATAGTTAGAATTTCGAGTAAACGAACACACTGAATGATCACAATATTTTCATAATGTTCATAATATATTCCCAGTGATTATATTATGGTCTCAAGGGAATATTTCAAGATTTCGATGGCTCAAAGCCACTGAAATCTTGAAATACGATTTACAAGGGGAAAAATTATTTTTTCCTACATAAATTTTTCACCCAACCACGACGATTATTTCAAGTTCTGTTGGCTTTTTAAAAATTTTTACGATATTTTGCAATTTTGCCCATTTTTCAAATTTTAGCGATTTTTACAAACTTGGACGATTTTTTTCAATTCTGCAAATTTTGTGATGTTTTTTCTAATTTTTGACGATTTTTTAAATTTTGACATTGTCGGCATTTTCTTCAAATATGGACGACTTTTTCAAGTTATGACGATTTTTTCAAAATTTTGATAAAATTTTTCAATTTTGGCAATTTTTTCAAATTTTGACGATTTTTTCTAATTTTGAACTTTTTTTTTTTTAATTTAGCGATGTTTTTTGTAATTTTTGACAATTTTGTGAAATCTTGAAGATTTTTACAATGAGTGTTATTTTTGTTCGCTTTTACAGATCAAATATGACAAATTCCAAATAGAATTTACTTTACAACAAATAAAAAACTTATTAAAAAAACTTTCCTAAGTAGAACCAATGGTTGACACTTAATGCATTTTCAATTGTAACCAAACACTATCATCAGATTGTCTTTATGGGGTTCTCTCTAGGTTATAATGTAGATTTCAGTTTTTGTATATATGTTAAGTTTCAAAGTAAAAACAAATGGAGAAGTAAACTCAAACATTTTTAATTATTTATTTCATATTACAACGAAAATCACATGTTTTTAACAAAGTTATTATTTTTCTCTATCTTATAGTTGTTACTTTGACTGAAGCTCCTTCAATAGCAAAGAAATGTATTTTGTGCTTTTTAACACTCAAGCTTTTAATTCTATTTGTAGTGATTAGAACGAAAGCAAAGAACTTTTACACGATTATTTGTTTTCTGTATAACACCCTACCCGTTCATGCAGTGCAAATTAAGGGATATTACTTAACAATTTGGACTGTAGTGGATTTTTTTTCGTAGATTTTAGTTGATCTGAAGATTGTTATAATGAGTGTTATTTGTGTTCGGTTTTAAAGATCAAATATGACAAATTCCAAACAGATATTTTTAAATTTTGGCAATTTTTTCAAATTTTATGAATTTTTTTTTAAATTTACACGATTTTTTAAATTTGTCGGTTTTTGTTCTCCAATTTTTGCGCTTTTATTTTAATTTTGGCCACTTTTTTTCAATTTTGGCTATTTTTTTTTTTAATTTTGACGGTTTTTTAAAATTTTGGATTTTTTTTTAATTTTGGTGATTTTTTTTACTTCTGAAGTTCTTTTTAATTTTATCGTTCTTTTCACTTTTGGCGATTTTTTTTTTCAATTTTAGCGTTTTTTCAATTTTGGTGAAAAATATGACTCTCTTAATTCACTTTTTTCATATTTTTTATTAATATTTCAACACATTTTTTAGATATTCAACATTTCAACGAACAAATAATTAAAATAAAATATAAAATACTAATTTTTATGCCTCATTCACACTGAACCCAAAACTAGTAGTTTTCAAATTTATTGTGGTTTCTATTGTCAAATCCCATAAAAATTTCAAATCGAAAACTTAAAAAAACGAAAACTTCTAGTTTTGGATTCAGTACGAATGAGGCTTTAAAAGAAAATAACACAATAAAAGCAAAATAAAAGTTTGTATCGACAGCAACAATTTTTAGTTAACATGTTGTAATGAAATTGTTTTTATGTAAAAAAATGTTTTCATGTTTCTAAAAAAGTTATCAAAATGAGTGTATCTGAAGTTAAATATCGCTATTAGTGTGGGCCCAGAATAAGAGCGCCGAGTTTTTTTTCATACATTTTGACATTTAAAAATCGCTGAGCGCTGCTCTCGTGAAATAGAATCTATTTTATTTTAATGGCGGTTTTTGTGAGGCTCTCATTTTTTCTTTTTGTTATTAGCTGTATTTTGTCTTAATCCTATCAACGTTAAGTATTTAAAGCAAATCTACGTTAAACCGATTATAGTATAAAAAAAATTTTAAAGCGTGGAGTTTTCAACGTTGATAATTATCCGTGTTTACGAAAAGTAATGTGTTAGTTTTCGTCTTAAACGCGTTTTTATGCACTTTGAGTTTTTTTATGAGTTAACGGATATAGTTAAGTCGAAAACACAGCTACTGTTATTTTTGGTAGTGTTCACTACATTTTGTAATATCAAAGACTATAGTTAAGAAAGGCAATCTATGGCTCTTTTGACTCGTTTTCTTTAATTTTATTGCAAAAAAATTTATAAAATTTTCGAATTATTAAAAATTTTATTTTTTTTTTCCAACTTAGATATTGAATGTATTTAGTAGCTCGTTAGTTTGTTTGATGTGCATAAAGTCTCATTATTATATATGATCCATGCAAAATTACACAATTACTAGCCTTTCCTCCGTTGTTCTGCGCCCACACTTATTCTTTCATAACCCGAAAAATGTTCCTTCTCAATTTTTCAAAGTGTATTTGAGTAATTAGTCTAATAAAACAATGATTAAATTGAACATTAGTAGTAAAAATACAATCTTGCACATATACACCAAATCCTCGATGAAAGGAACAGTAAAATGAAAAAAACTGAATAAATATAAATTTAATATAATCTCTTCAAAATTAGCTTCAACTGTTGTTTAGAGAAATTTGCCATCAGTAAGAAGTTAAGTTTATAAGGGAATTAAAATCAAATTAGAGCCGTAAAATGAGTATGTCATGTGTACATAATAAACATGTGCCGCATGTATGCAAAACTGCCCTTTACTAATTGACTTCATTTAAGGATTGTGTACAAGAACAAATCTCTTTTTGTTTTTATTTTCACCATTGTTTAATTGCCCGTAGGGGATTTTCGCAGAGGGCGGAGGCATTGCCGGGCAAAGAGGTGTAGTTAATAAAAATTAATAAGTGCAAATGATTAATTAAAATCTTGAAAATATAAATTAAACGGAAATTGTGACTGACATGTACTTCCGTAGAAGCAAGAAAAATTAAGTGTGCTGGGCTTTGCATGAAAACGAAATACGTAATGGGTGGACAAACGTTGTAAGAAATAATAAATAATGTGTAAAAAGTGATTAAAAAGATATTGTGTTAAAAAAATTATTAAACAATAGATAGTTGATTTGCAAAAAATTAACACATAAAGAAAAGGAGGTTCAAATAGGGGAAAATAGAGATACAAGATCTTTGAAAGCAGTTTTAAAGAATTTTCAGATTACAAATATTTGACAGAAATGAAGTAATTATAAGGCTATTTCGCAATTGCGAGGTTCGAAGGACCATATATATTATCCACAATAATATTGGTTTAGTTTCTTTCGAACTTTGTTTGATAAGATGACGCCAAATATGGAAGGAAGTCGGCATAGCTGCTAACGGTTATATTCATGTTTCAACTATCTGAAATCCTTATTATTAAGATTCGGTTGGAAGGACCATGTGTATTAAATATTTTTATTTAAAAACGAAGGTAGTAATTTTTTTATCGTAAAATATGTACATTAGAGCGTACCACGGGCAAAAAAAAAGTGCGCCGTACACCCTCCAATATGAAGTATTTTTGGAAGTAGGTTTCAAAATTTATTTTTTTTGCCGAACGTAGGGGTCGCCATTTCATATTTTTCGTTATATCTTTGGCATTTACAGTGGGATCTTAAAGTATCATACATCGATGTTTTTCTCTCGAGGAGACCAGTGGTTTGCTTTAAGGCCTATTGACCTCAAATATCCCGTTCTAGTAGTTACCCACCAGATCTCAGTTGCTACCATACTAATGTACCACGCTAATGTCAGAAAATTAAAGCTCGCAAAAAATTATTAAACTTTTGCTAAGGAGGTTTATCGATAAACCCAGAAGAAATTTTTTTTCTGATTTGGTTGCCGGACGTAGGGTTCGCCTTTTTAAATTGTCTACGAATATGGAAGTCTGGATCTTTGTATATTTTACGATTTTTAAAAGAAGCACAAAAGCGAACTTTTAAGACTTAAATTTTCAGCAAATAAATTAAATAAAGTTAATAAAAATTAAAAATTAAGTTTTCTATTAGATTACAATTTTCACTTACAAAAATATTTAGCGTTTTTTTAATCACCTGGATTTAGAATTTTTCATACAAAAAGTGGATTTATTAAATCCAAAAAAAAGCTGGATTTAATAAATCCATAATAAAAGCACAAATATATGAAACAGCCTATTAATTTAATGTCAGAAAAAAATACGAATAAAAATTAAAAGAGAAACAAAAAAATGGAAAAACTAACAAATAAAAGGTTTTTATTAAATTTTTTTTTATGAAATATGTTTAGAAAAAAAAACTACACCTCACCAAATACATATTTTTAATCTTGGACATGGAGAAATACCTGAAATAGAAATGGCAATTTTTCACTCTACAGTAAGTAATTTAATTAAATCCAATTAGTGAATCTCTATATATAAAAGAATAACGTGACTGACTGACTGACTGACTGACTGACTCAACATCGCCCAGCCCAAACCGCTGAAGCTAAGAAGTTGAAATTTGGTATGTAGGTTCCTCTTTCGGGGTAGACGTCCACTAAGACGGGATTTTTGGAAATTCCTACCGGAACGGGCAAAAAGGGGGAAAGTGTCCCCCTTGACGGCCTGCCAAAACCCCTTTGGCTAGAAAGCTGAAATTTAAGATATGTGTTCCTTGGAGTAGGGGCTAACTTTTATGGAAAGTACTTTCTAGAATTTTGGACAGGGACGTTGTAAAAATGGGGGTTAAAAAGGGGAAAAAGGCCCCCCTTGACGGCCTGCCCAAACCGCTGGAGGTAGGAAGTTGAAATTTGGTATAAAGGTTCCTCCACTATCGTAGACATCCACCAAGACGGGAGTTTTGGAAATTTTTACAGGGACGGGCAAAACGGGGAAAAAGTCTTCCCCTTGACGGCCTGCTCAAACTGCTGGAGCTATGAAGTTGAAATTTGGTATGTAGGTTCCTCGACCGGTGTAGACGTCCATTGAGACGGCATTTTTGGAAATTCTTATCGGGAGGGGCAAAAAGGGGACAAAAAAAGTACCTTTTTCCAAAAAAGTACCTTTTCCCAAAAAAAGTACCTTTTCCCAAAAAAAGTACCTTTTTCCAAGAAAAGTACCTTTTTGCAAAAAAAGTACCTTTTTGCAAAAAAAGTACCTTTTTCCAAAAAAAGTACCTTTTTCCAAAAAAAGTACCTTTTTCCAAAAAAAGTACCTTTTTCCAAAAAAAGTACCTTTTTCCAAAAAAAGTACATTTTTCCAAAAAAAGTACCTTTTTCCAAAAAAAGTACCTTTTTCCAAAAAAAGTACCTTTTTCCAAAAAAAGTAAATTTTTCCAAAAAAATTCCTTTTTCCAAAAAAAGTACCTTTTTCCAAAAAAAAGTACCTTTTTCCAAAAAAAGTACCGTTTTCCAAAAAAAGTACCTTCTTCCAAAAAAAGTACCTTTTTCCAAAAAAAGTACCTTTTTCCAAAAAAAGTACCCTTTTCCAAAAAAAGTACCTTTTACCAAAAAAGTACCTTTTTCCAAAAAAAGTACCTTTTTCCAAAAAAAGTACCTTTTTTCAAAAGAACCTTTTTCCAAAAAAAGTACCTTTTTCCGAAAAAAAGTACCTTTTCCCGAAAAAAGTACCTTTTTCCAAAAAAGTACCTTTTTCCAAAAAAGTACCTTTTTCCAAAAAAGTACCTTTTTCCAAAAAAAGTACCTTTTTCCAAAAAAAGTACCTTTTTCCAAAAAAAATCCTTTTTCCAAAAAAAGTACCTTTTTCCAAAAAAGTACCTTTTTTAAAAAAGTACCTTTTTCCAAAAAATGTACCTTTTTCTAAAAAAATGTACCTTTTCCAAAAAAAAAGTACCTTTTCCCAAAAAACATAAATTTTTCCAAAAAAATAACTTATTCAAAAAAAGTACCTTTTCCAAAAAAAAGTACCTTTTCCCAAAAAAAGTACCTTTTTCTAAAAAAATGTTCCTTTTCCCAAAAAACATACATTTTTTTCAAAAAAATACCTTTTTCAAAAAAAGTACCTTTTCCAAAAAAAAGTACCTTTTCCCAAAAAAAAGTACCTTTTTCTAAAAAAATTTTCCTTTTCCAAAAGGAGTACCTTTTCCAAAAAAGTACCTTTTTCCAAAAAAATACCTTTTGCAAAAAAAGTACAAATAAAGTACTTTGTAAAAACAAAGTATCTTTTTCCAAAAAATTTCGTTTTTCCAAAAAGTACCATTTAAAATAATATATAATTTCAAAAAAACTACTTTTTTTCCTCCACCCACGGATATCTCCACTAAAACAAGGTTTCTTGATATTCGGCATAGACGTGCGCTAAGACGGGATTTTTGGAAATTCCTACCGGAACGGGCAAAAAGGGGAAAAGTCTCCCCATAAACAGTCTCACAAATTGGAAAAGTGCCTGCCCAAACCACTGGAGGTAAGAAGTTGAAATTTGGTATAAAGGTTCCTCCACTGTAGTAGACATCGACTAAGTTTGTATTTTTGGAATTCCCTACAGGATATCCCAAAAGGAAACTCGGTATTTGAGTTCCTCCTTCTGTGTAGGCGTCCGCTTAGACGGAATTTTTGAAATTCCTATCGGGAGGGGAAATAAGGTAAAAGTCTCCTCCTGACGGCTTGCCCAATCCCTTTTGGCCAACCTAAAATTTTAAATATGTATTCCTTGGAGTAGGACTAACTCACCGGCAACGTAATTTTTCTATTTTGGAACAGGAACATAGTAAAAATGGTGGTTGAAAGGGAAAAATGCCCCACTAACGGCCTGCCCAAACCGCTTAGGCAATGCAGTTGAAATTTGGTATGAATGTTCCTCATCCATCGCAGATAGCCGCGAAGATGGAATTTTTGTAAATTCCTAAAGGGAGGGGCAAAAAGAAGAAAAGCCTCACCTTGGGGGCCGGTAAAAACCCCTTCGGCTAGAAACCTGAAGCTTAAAATGTGGGTCCCTGGAGTGAGGGCTAACGTATTAGAAAGATACTTTTTGAATTTTGGACAGGGTCGTTATAAAATGGGAGCTCAAAAAGGGAAAGTTGCCCCTTAACGACCTGTCCAAACTGCTGGAACTAGGAAGCTGAAATTCGGTACTTAAGTTCCTCTCAGCCTGCTCAAACTGCTGGAACTAGGAAGCTGGAATTCCCTGTCGATGGATTTTCGGAAATTCCTACCGAGAGGGGCACAAATAGTAAAAGTTGGCTAGAAACCTGAAATATAAAACATATCTTACTTGGAGTATCTGCTCACTTACCGAGACGGTGCTTTTTGGACAGGGACATTGCAAAAATGGGGATTAATGAAGCGAAAAGTGCCGCTTAAAGGCCTGCCCAAACCGCTGGAGGTAGGAAGTTGAAATTTGGTATTAAAGTTCCTCCTCTATTGTAGACATCCGATAAGATGAGATTTTTGGAAATTTCTACAGGTAGGGTCAAAAACAGGAAAAGTCTCCCCCTTAACGGCCTGGCCAAACTGCTGGAACAAGGGATCTTAAATTGGGTTCCTTCTCCAACGTTGACGTCCTCTAAGATGGTATTTTTGGAAATTCATACCGGGAGGGGTAAAAAGTGAAAAAACTTCCCCCTTGATGGCCTGACCAAACTGCTGGATATAGAGACCTAAAATTATGTATGTAGTAGGTTCCTCCTCCAACGCAGACGTCCTCTTAGACGGAATTTTTGGAAATTCCTACCGGGAGGGGTAAAAACGGAATAATTCTCCACCTTGATGGCCTAACCGAACCCTTCGGCTAGAAACCTGTAATATATAATATGTTTTCCTTGGAGTATGGGCTAACTTATCGACAAGGCATTTCTAGGACTTTGGACAGGAACGTGGTAAAAATGGTGGTTCAAAAGGGGAAAATTGCCCCCCCCCCCCTTAACGTCTGCGTCTTTAGCTAGAAACCTAAAACTTAAAGAACAAGTGTATATGAAACACTAAAATTAAGAAACTAAATAGGAAACGAGTGGGATTGAAACACTACACAAGTGGAATGAAATGGATATAAACGTTGAACGAGTGGAATTGAAATTATAGACAATGCAAATGGATTGGAAGAGGGAATTACCTGTTCAAACACTATCAACGGAATATGAAACTTATGTAGCATTGAAACATACTCCCCAAAAAGTTAAACAAATTTTCTGAAAGAGAAAAAACCTTAGAAAAGGAATGGAACTTATATATTCCGATATTTAAACTTCATGTAACGAAGCACCGGTGGAAGAAACCGACGCAGTAAATTTTCCAACTGAATTTGTGAATTTACTTGAATTGCCAGGTCTACCTTTACATAAACTGGAATTAAAAAAAACTTTAAGACACGCTAACAACGTAGCTTTGCCCGCTATTTTTAATATTATAAAATGCTTTCCAACCCTGCTTTACGTTATTTATTTTCATTCAAAACACAAATGAACAAAACTACTTACGGGTCTATTTACCTAAGTTCGCACTTTACCAAATTATCTTAACATACACACGTATATTGCAATTTATTATGGATTCATTAATAACAATCCACTTTCATGAGAAAAAGTGATCAAATATTTATTTATTTTAAACCCATTGTTGTGCAGAATTATTTATTTGTGGTGGCTGGGTGAAAACTTTGAATAAAAAAACTTTTAATAAAAAAACGAATTTAATAAAAATTGTGGGGGGCGCAGCCCCCCCCCCCTTAACCTTTAAGACACGCTAACAACGTAGCGGGCTGCGCCCGCTAGTATTAAATATTGCAATGGAATTTTTCAATTGTGTAAAAATATAAATTGAAGTGATAAAACTGAAAAGGCAGACTTTTTATCGCTGTTTTATATAAAATATAATTAAAAATTAAAAGTTAAAGTAAAATCCTTCATCATCGAATTCGGTATTAAAAATTAGGATGAAAGAAGTGTCGGACAGAAAATTCTTTTTAAAATAGAGAGAATCTAACCCCATCTGTTGAGCACTTTTTGAAATACTTTTTGGATTTATTAAATCCAAGTGATTAGAAAAAACGGCTATTATACATATTACAAAAATTACTAAATATTAGATATTTTTTTTTTTGTATTTGCTCTCTTTTCTCTGTACACACATAATAATCCATGCATACAAATACGAAATAAATGTCAAAACAACAAAAACTTTCGTAAAATAAACCATTTTTCGTATATTTTACAAATTTTTTTGTTATTTTGACATTTTTTCGTATTTTTATGCATGGATTATTATGTGTGTAACGTTTCTTGCATAGAATTTTTTTACCTTTTAAAAACGTTGTTTTTTTCTTTTAGTAACCCGGGTTCTTTTCTATTGCAAGCAACATAACCAATCCCACCGTTGATACCAATTGTTATGTTTAACTTTTAAAACGTACGTTTATCTCCTTTAGATAAATCGGGTTGGTGCTCTTTGCAAATAAAATAACACCCTCTCCTAGATAAATTTTGAGCTCATACCCAGTGTAGAAAATCATTACCAGATATGTGGTTATGTAACTACATACTTGGTAATGGGAACTAGTTACTTTTGTTATTACATTTCTTATTATCTTTATATCGCGATGTCGCGAAAAATAATGAGTTGTCGTTACACACCAGCATACGAAAAATAAAAAAATATATCGTTACCTATGTGCTTACCAGTACTGACAAAAATAATGAGTCTAAAAATAGATTTTCTAAAAAATAAATTATATAAAAAAAAATGTTTTTATTGTATTTTTTTTTTTTAATAAAATTTGCTGGTGCGGGAATCGAACCTAGGTCTACAGATTGCCAGTCAACAGCTCAACCATCTGAGCTATGTATATCGACATGTAATATTTAATAGATAAAAACATGATTGACCTGCTGCACACAAGTAAGCTTACTCGCCAACATACAAAAATCAAAAAATATGTGGTTACATATATCCTTGCCAGTGTTTAAAAAATATTAAGTCTAAAAATAGATTTAAAAAAATTTTCAAAAAAATCTAAAAAATTATTTTCTATTTGACATAATGATAAAAATAAGTAATTATCAGTAACTCATTATTATATGTTTTAAAATAATACAGAAGGTAAGTGGGTGTCATTACTGGTAGTCCAAAAAATAATGATATGTCATTACCGTTTCTACACTGGGTACACTTGTTTATTTAACACTGTATCACTTTAAAGACAACAATATAACACACACACACTAAAACTAAAGCGCAATTAACTAAACCAACACTAATGCGCAACTTAACAGCACAAATGTTAAAGTACAACTTCGCTTCACAAATGTTAATGCACAACTTCCTTTTCCTTTGTACGTTCGGTCTTTTATAGTCCAGTGGTCGTGGCCGTAGAACATGCTAGAAAATTCCAATGTCTATGATTATAACACTTAAAACTATTTATGGAATTTAATATTGTAGGCTGTGGTGTATAATTAAATCTAGTGTAACCAAATTGACGTGTTCAGTACATTCCAGAAAATTCCATAGTTTTCTATACAAGACCAATCCAAATTCGTAACAATATTATTGCTAACACTTGACTATATTGCCAACTTAAAAATATTTAAGCGGTAAAAATAAAAAAATATACATTTTGCCCAGCTAAAAATCGACATATATGAAACATGATCCTTAAATTACCACATAATGATTACAAAATGATCCCAATATTATCATATTACAGTCCTGCATATCATACTGTGATATTTATAGTATTTTCACAGTATTCTCTTGAAGTTGAGTTAAAAAGCTATGGACATTTTGTTTTATTCAATGCCTGACAATTTATATTTTGCCCAGCCTTTTTTGGTAGACCGAATTCTTTCGTTCACAAACAATATCAATATTAAACCGAGCAAAAAGGTTAAAGTCAGGCATGCTGACTATATAATACCCTACACCAGTCTGACTTAAAGCTAACTAATGTTTGGATCCGAAATTTGAATGGGCTAAAACGGACTTTTGTCAAAATTTTATATAAAATCATAAAAGAAGAGAAAATCGAAAATATAGCCCTTATGGGCGATAGGTCCAAATATGGACCGAACCTATCTTGAATCAATAGGCTTTTTCCTTGGAACCATGTTAGTCAGCGAATCAAAATTATCGACATTATTAACTTGTAAGCCAATAATACGACATTATTAACTACCCAATAATAATGTCATATGTCATAACTGTCACATATGGTTTGTGTGAATAATAACAAATATGGTATTTTGGTGGGTAAACATCTGTCATTATAATTTAGTATTCGATAGACGCCAAAGTGTAAACACACATTTTTTCAATCGCTATAATAATGTCGAATTTTGTGCCTAAAAAAGATGTTTTGCGGGGAAGTCTGATAACCTTCTTTCATTTGAAGAAAACGGCTGCTGAAAGTTATCGATTGTTGGTAGAAGCTTACGGTCAACATGCACCAACTCAAAAAACTTCTGAACGATGGTTTGCGCGATTCAAAAGTGGTGATTTCGACACAGAAGACAAGGAGAGGCCTGGTCAGCCGAAAAAGTTTGAAGATGAGGAATTGGAAGCATTACTCCACGAAGATTGTTGTCAAACACAAGAAGAACTTGCATTATCATTGGGAGTCACACAACAATCCATTTCCCCACGTTTAAAAGCGTTGGGATTCATTCAAAAGCAAGGAAGTTGGGTCCCATATGAATTGAAGCCGAGAGACGTTGAAAGACGATTTTGCATGTCGGAAATGCTGCTTGAACGCTACAAAAAGTGATGAAAATGGATACATAATGGAGTCATATGTAAAGCCCGGCCAACCAGCCAAATCAACGCCGAAGCCGAATATCCATGGCACCAAGGTAATGCTCTGTATTTAGTGGGATCAGAAGGGTATTTTGTATTTTGAGCTGTTGAAATCGGGTCAGACGATCACAGGGGACCTGTACCGAAGACAATTGATTCCTTTGAAGAGAGCAATCAACGAAAAACGACCAGAATATGTTAAAAATTTAACCGGTTAATCCACCTATTTTAACCGATTATTCAGGTCGAATTATTGTTTGAGTTTTAAATTATTTGTTTCGACATTTACAGAATTAGAGGCGAGGAATCGGTTAATTAATTAACCGAATTGGAAACACTAATTATACCTAAAATCATTTTTTAATAATTTCCCTAGCAAAATCATTTTTGTCGTTTATGTTTAAGCCGTTTGTTTTATTTTTTTTTATTTTTTCCCATCCTAAAGACAAAATAAATTAATTTAACTTATGTTTCGATCAATTTGCAATCAATATAAATTTGCCAGCATTTTACAGAAATCGAATAGAGACTTATTTTAAAAATAACATTGTAAAGATAATAGCTGGACATTGGCAAACTCCATTCATATGAATAATTTTACAATACGCAAACTATTAACTTGTTTTATTTTTTGTTTTGTCTCTCACCATGTATTCCTAGGTTGTGGTAAATATGCTATAAATGACCAGTGGTCATAGAATCTAATTTGTTGTGTAAAAAGAAGACGAGACTAATGTTCTCTTTTCTGAACAAAAAATTAAATAAAAAAAAGCAAAGAAACATTAGTGAAGGTAAACTTTCAATATGGAAGAGATTGTAAGCGAAAACCTTTTTATGGTTTGCAGCAAGAAGAGATGTATACATTTAGGGTAGTCACAGTATGGCTTGTGAATTTCTGATCATATGTGTAGTATAAAATCAATATTTTAAATTCGTTTCGAAGGACCATAATATAAAAAAAAATAAGGTTTGGTATAGTGGTAGACTACGTCTTCAACTTATATTCGAAGGACCATAAACAAAATTTAAGTATTTGTTATTAAGCTTTTTGTGAACATTTAAGTTATTTTTGAATTTGAATCTTTAATCTAATATTGAATTTAGACTGAGCAAAAACTACCTAGTTTTTGTACAAAACTGGTTTTTGTTTGTTTTTCTGCATGCGTTTTGACAAGTAAAAACTAGCAACGACCAAAAACTAGGTAGTTTTCCCTCAGTCTAAATGCAGTGTAAAGAATATTTGTATGTGCTTTTTTGCTATTCAACTATATAACTTCGGTACAAAGGATTATTAACAAAACCATGTCATTAAGGGATTTTTTCTTCGGGACCTTAGATAGAGATAAAAGAAAGTACCCAGCAAAATCTTTTATTACCAAATAAGTGGTTATATAATAGAAATTCATAGCTCCGCACAACTTATTTTTTGGCGTCTAAACTCATTATTTTTGTTTGGCGTGGTCGTTTTTATAAGTAGTCACGCTTACCCGCTCGCTTACGAAAAATGGGAAATAAGTAGTTATGAGATTTTGAATAATAAGTGGTTACACACATGCTTACAAAAAGTTGAATTATAAGTGGTTATCCGATTGCTTACTTGATTCTTAAAAATAAGGAGATAAGCAAATACTATTATCTTAAGGAAATACATTCAGAAAAAGTTTTCTCTAGTGTGTAATTTTAGGACTCGTCATAAAAATTTAAACATAAAACATATTTACATACTATAATAAATAAAAATGTATAAAATTTAACTGTGTAAAAAGTACTTATTTAAACTATTACGAGTAAGTCATTATTTTATATTTAGAAACAATAAATACAATAGGCCGTTATTAGGAAGTCATTATTTTATATTATAAAATAATGTAAAAGGTAATGATATATCATTACTGGTAATGCAGACAGTAATGAGGTGACATTACCAATATTTTGCTGGGTAGTCATAAATCAAACACAAGCTTCGGTTCAAAGTACCATGTTGGTCAAAAAGAGAAATAAATATAACGAAATACAACTTTGGTTCCAAGGAACTTAATAAAGACCCAAAAACTAGATTAAAAAAAATTTTTTACGAAGTATTTATTCATAATATGTTTGTCTTAACTTATGACATTTTACTACGATTACCCTAAATGTGTGTAACAAAAGGGTTGTGTAAAGAAGAGAAAATAGTTTTTATATTTAATGTGAGTGTGTAGCATTAAATTGACCAACAAATAGTTAGTAGAATTATTATGTAATATAATGTGGTATTACCACAAACGGACAGATTTTCTTACAGGAATTTGAAAAATGATATTACAAATTGTACGCATTTGTCAAATTATACCAGAATCATACAAAATACAACATACGCATGTGGATGATGCTGATGACGATGATTGTTACAAGTTAAAGCCAAGGAGTACATGGTAAGTAGTATTTATGTTGGGTAACATGATTGTACAAGTTTTTTTTTTAGTAATCATAGTACGATAGTTTGTTGGCAGTATGATTTCAAACACACATACTCGTATAAATAATTAGGAAAATAATAGGTAGTGTTGGAATTAGCAAGCTTAAGTTATGGCCGAAGATATGACCGAACAAAATTTGAGAAAAGCTTTAGAAACAGTATTTTAAATCGATTTTATTATAATTGTTTCAAAATAAACAATTTTTTATGAAAATTTATTTTTAGACACATTATTTTTCCCATCCCATTAACCATTTACTAGATCACCTCCAACACGCAGAGAAAAGATATGGTTGCAATATGATCACGGCTACAAAACTATGATCGCCACTGCCATACATGGTTGTTGCAATCATATTATTAATGTATTAATCATATTTTACAAGTTCTATGGTCGTCTTTAATCATTTTATAGTTAAAATCTCTCCTTTTTTCGCTTATCATATTTTTCTATCGGTTATAATTATATATTCTCTGTACAACCATATTCCTCTCTTCGAATTACAATCATATTATTGTTTGTACTGAGAGATATCATGTTCACAATAATTGGTATGGTCTCGACAACTATAAGATGGTCAGTATATCTTTTTATGAGCGTCATTGATCAGTTAGCGTCATTCTTGTTTCAGAAAGAAAATAATACATTATAAACAAAACAAAAAATAGAAAACAACTTACTTATATTCATTTTAATTTTAATAATGATATTGTTTGTAGAAGAAAGAATTCGGTTTAACCATGAACCTTCAAATTAGATTTTACTTTAATGTGCTCAGTGTTATAAAATAAGTAAAAAGTGATAAAAAAGTGTTTTATTTTTTATTTTTTGTACTCAAGTAGAAAAATTATTGTTGAAGAGCGTCCATAATAAGGAGCGTTACAGCTTTTACTTTTGTACGGAAATCAAATTGAAGAAATGTACAAAATTGACGAAAATGTAAAGAGTGCACAAAAATAATCATAATATTTTCCTAGTGATCATAATATGATTCTAAGTGATCACAAAATTTTCGACAGGACAATAATATGATCACTGGGAAAATGTTTTAATCAGCAAGAAAATATTATGATCATAAGGAAAATATTATGATGATTTTTGGATGTATCGTGAAATTTTAATCCAGCTTCAGCAAAATACTGGGAGAATTCTATAGGGATTATAGGACAATAATATGATAATATGCAGGACTATAATATGATAATATTGGGAGAATTTTACAATCATAGTGTGATAATTTATTGACCATATTATGATAAAAATTAGGTAAGAGTATGATTGTGCCAACATGATTGTTGCAATCATAAACCCAAAAATATATGATGCTCTTAGAATATGATTATCCCAACCATGTTTTTTCTTTGCGTGAAAGTAATGGGTCCATACATTACCTTTGGGATGTAAAATTCATCAGTGAAGTAAGGTGTACATTAGAGCGTACCACCTTACAGGCAAAAAAAAGTGCGCCGTACACCCTCCAATATGAAATATTTTTGCCAGGAGGTTTGAAAAAAACTTTTTTTTTTGCCGAACGTAGGGGCCGCCATTTTACATTTTTCGTTATATCTTTGGCATTTACAGTCGGATCTTAAAGTATGATACATCGATGTTTTTATCTCGAGGAGATTAGTGGTTTGCTCTAAGGGCAATTGACCTCAAATATCCCGTTCTAGTAGTTACCCACCAGATCTCAGTTGCTACAACCCAAATATACCACCCTAATGTCAGAAAATTAAAGCTCGCAAGAAATCATTTTGCTAAGGAAGTTTTTCGATAAACCCAGTAGAAATTTTTTTTATATATTGGTTGCCGAACGTAGGGGTCGCCTTTTTAAATTTTTTTTCATTGCATTTTCCTTTATAGCAAAATACTGTTTTCCTCGAAGCAAAAAATCGATATATCACACTTTAAAATCCGATTTTAAATGCCGAAGCTATAACGAAAAATTGAAAAAGGCAACCCCTACGTTCGGCCTAAAAAAAAAATTTTTTTTTGAAATTGCCTTGCAAAAATACTTTATATTGGAGGGTGTACGGCGAACTTGTTTTTTGAGGTACGGTCTAGTGTACATGGGCCCCTAGGGCTACACATTACTTTATACATTATTTGACAATGTGTGGTTTTGTCAATTGTCCAGTGAATCGTAAAACCTATTACAGATATATTAGTCGACCCAGACGTATTTGGAATAAACTACCCGCAGATATCCTCCAATATACTTACAACATCCTCAGAGAAACCCGATTCGTGCTGGTAGCTGAATTTGTTGCCAATCGAATGGTTTAATTGCGATAATAGAATTTTTCGACTTTGACAACAGTTAATTAGTTGGAACAATAGTAATTTGACGATGACAGCATAATTTCGGTTTCCTTGACAACCGAACTATGCGATTGATTGTCAGAATTAATGTGTTTCCTGGGTGTAGAGAAATTCAAGTTCAATTTCAACTCCCTATTTCTTCCTTCCCATAAACTATCTCCCTGATATTAGAGCTTCGAAAGAATTAATTCAATTTGACCATAATTCGTCCAAAATGTTATTTCAACAAGCCATTTCCTTAGAAATAATTCATAAGCTTTATTACCAAAGCCTAATATTACACAGAAATCTTTCTAATGTTGAATTTATTCCTAATCGAATTACAATAAACTTGAATCACTGATTTTCTTATTACATAATTCTAATCTTTTACAAAATCGCTGATCAAAATTCTTCTTTAATTCAATTTGTAAAAGATCTAACGTATGTTTTTATTAACACATTTTTTACCAATGTGTCTTCAAAGACACATTAACGTTAAGAGCTGCCAAAAATCCAAATGAAAACCTACGATAAAACCACTTTTTATTGATTGATTGATTCAGAAAATCTAAAATTTTTTTATGGAAAAAAATTAAAAATTTGATTTAAAAAATATTTGTTTTTAAGTCGTTTTTTTGGACACTTTTTCTAGAATAAAAAAAAAATTAAAAATGATTTTAAATTTTCACGAAATCGGAGCAATTCAATCTAATAATTCATAAAGAAAAAAGCGCTATTATTTATTATTTAATAATTTTTTTTATGGTAGTAAACTTTGGTTTGTCTTTAGAGACACGTTGGTAAAAAAATATTTTTTATAAAAGTAAATCGTTCACTAATTTTTATTATAAGAATCTATTACTATGAGAATATTATTTGTTAGTAGATAATTTGGAATAAAATCATACTAATTTTCAATCAATATTGATATACAATACTTTGTCCGATTTTTATTTGTTTTTGCTCGTTGGTTTGCACATAAAAGTAACAACAAAATTAAACCCGACATTGACAGAAAGCTGAAATTTGGTGCACTCACAATATTTTATCCTTAAAAACAACCTAAAATACATACTAAATTAATTGGAAACACAATTAAAAAAGGACTACTGATTTTTCATTATATTCAAACCATTTTGCTATTTATTTATTTAATTTTTTGTTTTAAAACAGAAAACGACGAAATTATTTAAATTATTTTTTCAAAAAATAGAAATCTAAAAATAGAATATTTGACTGAAAATAACAACTTCTACAGACGATACATATTTTTTTCTAGTTTGTTTTTTATTGATTTATAAGAAAGTTAAACAATATTTTTTAATGTATTTTAATTGATTCTTCAATTGAAAACAAAGTTTACCTATTACTTTTTAAATAAACCTCAATCGGTTATGGAAAATATAGTGTGAGTGTAGGAATATGTGTCTAAGCCATGCTCTTATTTTATATGATAATAGACCAAATTCGCCACAGGAGATACATTTTTTCCTATATAGAAGTGGACCGACCTCCAATAAACAACTATTGTATTTTCATAAATTTTTAAAACCTATTTTCTTTAAAAAAAATTTTTTTTTAATTTTTACGACTAATATAATTAATTTTGCATAAAAAGTTTTGTTAAAATCAGTTTTTTTTTAATTTTTCTTTAGATTGTAAAAAATAGTTAACTCATTTTACCATTTAAATTGTTTATAATTTGTTAATTTATTAATTTAATTGTTCTTTCCTGAAGATGCTACACAATGGAGTAGCGAAATATCGAAAATAAAGAATTTTTTATATATAAAAAACAAACCTTATGCTCAAGAAAATTGTGAAGTTAAAAATTGAAAAAGAAGGTTAAATAAACGACAAAAATTTGCTTAAAAAGTAAAATCAGTTTTTTTAAATTTTCCTTTAGATTGTAAAAAAAAAGTTAACACATTTTACCAACGTGTCTTTAAAGGCACGCCTCATCGCAACGAAACTAGACATTGGATTTATTTATTTTGTAAAAAGTTTCCTTACTGAAGGTCTTAATAACTTATATTTCAAATTTCAGCAAAATCGGGCCATGGATCCTGTTTGGTAAAAAATGGTAATGAATCTGGCAACACTCTAGTTGATAATCTTAAATTAAATAAAAAAAATACGGTATATTTTAGGGAACTAATATAGATAGATATCTTAGACACAACCTAATATAGATGCAAACCATAATTAAAAAACGCAAACATTTTTTTTAATCTTTTACAAAATGAACGCAAGAAAATCTTTCAGGCTTTTTGTAGTAGAATTCAATTCATAAACTATTTAATTATTCAAGTGAATAATCATTCTAAAGGAAAGTAATTCATAAGAGATTTCATACACAAATTAATTCATTCGAAGCTCCGCCTGATATCAACATTGCCTTAGTAGTGCGCATTGCCTAAGCGTTGGTATAAAGTAAAAATTAGGATTTATACTGCAGTTAGACTGAGGAAAAACTACTTGGCTGGTTTTTGGCTCTTGCTAGTTTTTATTTTACGGTTTTATTGACATTTTCGAAATACAGTTATTAAAGAGCCAGTATTTTTTAAAGTGAATAGGATTATGCCATGCTTACCACGCCAGTGTAGAAAATCATTACCAGATATGTGGTTATGTAACTACATACTTGGTAATGGTAACTAGTTACTTTTGTTATTACATTTCTTATGACATCGCCATATAGATGTCGCGAAAAATAATGAGTTGTCGTTACACACCAGCATACGAAAAATCAAGAAATATATCGTTACCTATGTGCTTACCAGTATTGACAAAAATAATGAGTCTAAAAATAGATGTTCAAAAAAATAAATTATATAAAAAAAATATTTTTTATTATATATATTTTTTTAAAATAAAATTTGCCGGTGCGGTAATCGATATACATACATGTCGATATACGATATACCATCTGAGCTATATCGACATGTAATATTTAATAGATAAAAACATAATTGACCTGCTGCACACAAGTAAGCTTACTCGCCAACATACAAAAAATCAAAAAATATGTGGTTACATATATCCTTACCAGTGTTTAAAAAATATTGAGTCTAAAAATTGATTTCAAAAAATTTAAAAAAAAAATCAAGAAAATTATTTTCTATTTGAAATAATGATAAAAATAAGTCATTATCAGTAACTCATTATTATATGTTATAAAATAATGCAGAAGGTAAGTGGGTGTCATTAATGATATGTCATTACCGATTCTACACTGGGACGATATAAAAAATTAGTCAAGTTGTTTTCTAAGTTAAGTGTAAAGTATTTCGTAGCAAAAATTCAGTGTTGTTAACTTTATTTTAAAATCGCTTAAAACAAAGAAAAAATTTCTTCACGTTTAAGGTACTGTCATGGTGAATCTGGCTACCATTTGTGGATAAAATTATAGGATTTCCAACAATATACAATTTGTATAGATCCCATCAGAACTCTATAAATTTTAATATGAAATTTGATAAAAGGTCGATAACGCTTGATTAAAAGCCACGTCACTTAAAAGAAGTGACAAAATAAAAAAAAAAAAAACAGACGTTGCGTTAAAAGTCTGCACAATTTTCTTGAACATCTCCTCGCCTTTCAGGGCGAATTTTGCCACTATTTTGACCTTTAAAAATAAAGACAACGAGAATAAAATTAGGAAAAAAATTCCCCTCATTCATATTAGAAAAACTTCATTGTTTCTATTGTGTTTTCCACCACTGTAGATTCGGTATTTTATATAGATCTAGATTCGGTGTAATTTTTTTTTATTAATAAATCCATATTCGGTTAAACACTTAAATACATATTACGTGTTACATTTGTATACTAGTAATCCTATTTAAATTATCACCTTTAATTCTAATTAAATGCAATTTTGTTGTAGCGGTTGTGGCATTTAATTATTGCTTAAGATGTTTTGTATTTGTTCTTGCTACAAAAAAATTAATACAAGCAATTAGTGAAACATCAACACAAACTCTACTATTAAATACAACTTTGAGATCTGTTGCAAAATCGATTCGATACGAACAAAAACAAATATTGCGAAAGACAATCAAAAAAACTTGTTTTATTTTAAATTAAAATCTCCAAGAAATTTTGTACAATTTCAATACAAATGACAGTATATTTGGTTTTAAAAATTGGCCACCGTCATCATCATCATTCTTTTTTTTTTTTTTTTTTTTTTTGGCTACAAATGACACTTTGTTGTATGGTTTTCTGTTGTTGTTTGTTTCGTCTACAACTCTAACTGAAGTATAATTAGTAGCGAGAACAAATTGTTGATCGCACTTTAACCAGCTTTTTCGACTACAAACAGCAATTTTCGACTACTGCATATAAATGAAAGAGGACTATAAATTTAGGATTTCCAATCCTAGTCGGCCGGACATCGGACAGAACAATGATGTAATATGACACAGTCGAATGAAAAAAAAAAACGAGAAACTGGTAGTACATTGTCAGAAACTAAATACAACTATGAAAAGAATGTAAAGCACACACTCATAGAAAAAATCTGTAAAAATAGCAGAAAAAGCTACTAAAAATGAACAACAAAAATAAGACTGTTAAATTGTTGATCGCACTTTAACCAGCTTTTTCGACTACAAACAGCAATTTTCGACTACTGCATATAAATGAAAGAGGACTATAAATTTAGGATTTCCAATCCTAGTCGGCCGGACATCGGGCAGAACAATGATGTAATATGACACAGTCGAATGAAAAAAAAAAACGAGAAACTGGTAGTACATTGTCAGAAACTAAATACAACTATGAAAAGAAAGCACACACTCATAGAAAAAATCTGTAAAAATAGCAGAAAATGCTACTAAAAATGAACAACAAAAATAAAACCGTTAAATTTACAAAACTTTAGTTATATTTGAGTTGACTTTTAGTTAACTGAAAATGACAAATTATACTGTAAAATCTGCAGAAAATTTTGCTAAATACTAGTAGACTGAAAATAGCAAAAACAAACCGTTATATCTACAAAACTTTTGTTATTTTTATGTTAAATTTATTAATTTAAATTTATTAATTTATTTTATTAAATTTTTTTTTAATTTAATATTTTTGTGATTTTTTAGTTCACAGTTATTTACCAAATTAAATTTTTATTTTCTATTAATAAAAATTTAACTCAAATATAACTAAAATTCTGTATATTTAACAGTTTTATTTTTGCTGTTCCTATTTTAATAATATTTAGAAAAAATAATCTGCTAATTTCAACAGATTTTTCTGCAACGTAATTTTTAACTAATTTTTAGTAGTTTTAACGAAAATTTTTACAGACCTTTTTCTATTACTTCATGTAAGGTAAATAATGTAAAGTGCGTAATGTAAACAATGAATATAATGTAAACAATGTACACTTTTTTAATGTTATTGCCAAAAATTTTGTTTTGTTTTATATTTATGAGTTTTTTTTTTGGCTTTTTATTCTCATTTTCAATTTTTTTTTCGAAAATAATCATCACTTATTTTGTTTAATGTCCGATTCGATAAGAATTGTATCTCCTAAACTTATAATCTTCTTGGTAGTAGTATTGCTATTGAAGTAGCTGATGTTGCATTACTTGTAAATGCAACATCATCAAAAGGGAGTGCAAACACAAAAAAAATATTTTAAATATCTAGAATTTATGATCATCATGCACGCAAAGTTTGCTTGTTCACGGCAATGTTCTGATGATAAGTGATTAAGTCGAGTGAGTGAATGGTGGTGGTTGGGGTAGATTATGATCTGAGTTATGATTATTGACAATTTGTAAATTAGTGTTGAATTTTTTGTTTTTTCAATTTATTTTATTGTTGTCAAATTAACAATTGAAATATTTTTTTTTGTTTTACAAAAATACACTCAAAATAGTTTGTAGTTTAAATTAAATGAAAATGCAATTTAAAATAAATGAAAAATCACTTGAAAACTGACTTTTCATTTATTTTTAAAAGTTAATAAATAAACTACAAAGTTATGATTTTTCATTTATTTCGTTTTTTTAATTTCAAAAAATTAACTACAAAATCCGTAAGAATAAATGATATTTAGTTTATTTCGTTTTTTTAACTGACCTCGAAATTTAACAAAACATTTTAAATGAAAATATTAGCTGTAACAGAAAATCCGTATTTATATGTAATTTATTTTTTAAATAAACGACAAAAACCGTTAAAAATATATTTCTTTGTATTTTAACTGTATAATCATTTAAAAATAAATGTACGGATAACTTTTTAAATAAACTACAGTCAGTTACTGTAATAATATTTACAGTGTATAGATGATAAATTTTGATGTGATATTTAACAAGCGTACAAAGCTATTGGTGAGATGGACCATAGTGTAATTAAAATTTAATATAGAGGAAAATGATTGCTCTTTTCGAATTCACCTCTCTTTTTACACGAATCAGTGTAGGTATTGGGTTTTTATTTAAAAAAACCTGAAACTTTTTTATGTTTAATTTAGTGACCCAGTGTAGAAACGGTAATGACATATAATTATTTTTTGGACTACCATTAATGACACCCACTTACCTTCTGCATTATTTTAAAACATATAATAATGAGTTACTGATAATGACTTATTTTTACCATTATTTCAAATAGAAAATAATTTTCTTGATTTTTTTGAAAATTTTTTGAAATCTATTTTTAGACTCAATATTTTTTAAACACTGGTAAGGATATTTTTTGATTTTTTGTATGTTGGCGAGTAAGGTTACTTGTGTGCAGCAGGTCAATTATGTTTTTATCTATTAAATATTACATGTCGATATAGCTCAGATGGTAGAGCTATTGATTGGCAATCTGTAGACCCAGGTTCGATTCCCGCACCAGCAAATTTTATTAAAAAAAAAAATACAATAAAAAATATTTTTTTTATATAATTTATTTTTTTGATGCTGGTGTGTAACCATAACTCATTATATTTCGCGACATCGCCATATAAAGGTAATAAGAAATGTAATAACAAAAGTAACTAGTTACCATTACCAAGTATGTAGTTACATAACCACATATCTGGTAATGCTTTTCTACACTGGGGAATAGCGAATATTCCCCTCTATATTTAAAAGTGGCGGATAAAGTCCCAAGAGCTTGGATACAAAAAAAATTACTAACACTTTTGTACACTGAAAACAATAGAAAATTAATTAAATTTAAAAAATTTATTTCAGTTTTTTGCAGGGTTGGTTACCGTTTCATTTTTAAAATAACGGTAATTATCTACCATGCCGATACTAAAATTGATTTGAATATTTTATATCCTCGATATCAGTTAGGGCAATTGTCTTCATATTTTGGCGTTTTTATTTTCTTGGTTTGCCGCTTCAATTTCTTATTATTCCCAAATTACCGTTATAAATTGCTGTTTTGGCATTTTAGCGATATTATAACGGTAATATGCATATATTACGCAATTAAACCAATAAAATATCGAAATAAAAATGGGTAAATATAAAGACAATTACTTTTAATGGTATCAGCGTTTTAAAACGTTGATGTTCAGTTTGGTTTAGGCGTGGTTGACAATTACCGTTATATTAAAACTGAAACGGTAACCAACCTTGGTTTTTTGGCTTATAACCGATTTCCTTATTTTAACAATATCTTGTGCTAAACATACACTGAACCAAAAGTAGTAAGTGAAATCAACATAAATATTTTATTACTTTTTGATGAAACAAATTGTTAAAACAATATCTTTTTTATTCAAATTAATATATGTTTTTTTCAAATCAACTGTTTTTTTTTTAATACACATACTTATTGTCAGCAAAAATATTCCATGAAGCAATTGTTGTTTTGACAAATTTTTGTCAAGTAGTTAACAAAATTGCATTTGTTAAATCTAAAAATTTTGTTGAAAAGTCAGTAAAGTTAATTTAATAAAATTGTTCTTAAATTTGAAAAAACGTATTAAATCTGTAGAAAAAAATTTTGTGTGGTTAGTTTTGTCGCGTCATTCCTCAGGTAAGCGTGTAATAGTTATTAATATATAATATTAATAAATTAACAAATTAAATTTAGTGACTTGTTGTGAATTGTTAAGTGAATATTTATTAATTTTGATTAATATAAATTTATGTAATTTTAAAGTTACGAGAATTATGTGAATTGTAAAATTTAAATACTGCAATTATATTTTATATTCTCTGTCTTTAAATTATTTTCTTTATTGTTGTAAAAAGGAATGGGTAATAAACGTTAAGCAGATATTTCGCGGTCCCATGATTATCGAATTATTCATAAATTTAGTTTCATAAACTAGTTATGTTTAAATAAAATATGCTAAATAATTAGTGGTTGTTTTCTTTTAAATCGCAGTCTCCATCCAAAACTTAGGTAATGATATTTGTATTTAAAAAAAATCGAAAAAAAACTTCGAAAATTTTATTTTTTTTGGGACTTTTTAGGCTTAAAATTATTTAGCAAAAATTTTTGCTGATTTTAGTAGGTTAATTTGCTATTTTTCATTAACAAAAATTTAGCTCAAATATAACTAAAATTCTGTATATTTAACAGTTTTATTTTTGCTGTTCCTATATTCTTAATATATGTACAGCAAAAATAATCTGCTAATTTTAGCAATTTTTTCTGCAGAATCATTTTTAACTAACTTTTAGTAGTTTTAACTAAATTTTTTTATGGACTTTTTTTTATAAGTGTACCGTGGTTTAACCCAGGCCGTCAGATTGGCAGTGAACACTGAGCTAACGAGACCTATAATACTTGGTGGCTAAACACATAAATGAGTTATAACAGCTGCACAACTACTGGCTGTGCTAAAATGCTAGCACCGGCAAACATTTTTTTTGGAACTAATATGCCAGCGTTGGGAAAGCAAAAAAAAAGTTGGTCTCAGAGGAGCTTTCCCACAAACAAAAAAATTGATTTTATAAAACAAAAAAATTTTAAAATTAAAAAAATAAAAAAAAATTTTTGCTGCAACTGAATTTGAACTCGGAACCTTCTGACTACAAGCGAACTGTCAGCATCTTTTTAAAATCATTGCTCTACCTGTGAATTGACTTTTGTACCGCTGGCAGTTCCTGACTAGGTAACACTGGATAACCACTGGTTGCAAACCTTGGCATAGCACTCTAAGCCCATTTTTGCCAGTGTTTTTTTTTTTTTTTTTATAAATCACATACATTTTTGTAAAACAAATACTGGGAAAACGGTTTTTGCAAACGCTCCCAAATGAGTGTTCTGCCAGTCATTTATTTTGAAACCCAGTGCTTGATTTTTTGTACCACTGGCGATTTCTGAATGTGTAGTGACAAAATAAAAAAAAAAAAACAGACGTTACGTTAAAATTCTGCACAATTTTTTGGACCATCTTTTCACCTTTCGGGGCGAATTTAGCAATTTTTTTGATCTTTAAAAATAAATGCAACGAGAATAAGGTGCCTTTTCCTACTTGTGACTCGTTGTGACTGTCTTAGGACTATTTTTAAGACTGAAAGTCACAACTTTCCATACAAAACTACAATAAAATTCCAAAAATTTAATTTTTATTTGTCAATTTTATGATTGTGTTGATACCAGGTCTTAATTTTCTTGAAGTTTTCAAACAAAAAATAGAATAAATATGATTTACTAGCGGGCGCAGCCCGCTACGTTGTTAGCGTGCCTTAAAGGTTAAGGGGGGGGGGCTGCGCCCTCCCCCCCGGGGGCTGCGCCCCCCACAATTTTTATTAAATTCGTTTTTTTATTTAAAGTTTTTTTATTTAAAGCCTTCACCCAGCCACCACAAATAAATAATTCTGCACAACAATGGGTTTAAAATAAATAAATATTTGATCACTTTTTCTCATGAAAGTGGATTGTTAGTAATGAATCCATAATAAATTGCAATATACGTGTGTATGTTAAGATAATTTGGTAAAGTGCGAACTTAGGTAGATAGACCCGTAAGTAGTTTTGTTCATTTGTGTTTTGAATGAAAATAAATAACGTAAAGCAGGGTTGGAAAGCATTTTATAATATTAAAAATAGCGGGCAAAGCTACGTTGTTAGCGTGTCTTAAAGTTTTTTTTTTAATTCCAGTTTATGTAAAGGTAGACCTGGCAATTCAAGTAAATTCACAAATTCAGTTGGAAAATTTACTGCGGCGGTTTCTTCCACCGGTGCTTCGTTACATGAAGTTTAAATATCGGAATATATAAGTTCCATTCCTTTTCTAAGGTTTTTTCTCTTTCAGAAAATTTGTTTAACTTTTTGGGGAGTATGTTTCAATGCTACATAAGTTTCATATTCCGTTGATAGTGTTTGAACAGGTAATTCCCTCTTCCAATCCATTTGCATTGTCTATAATTTCAATTCCGCTCGTTCAACGTTTATATCCATTTCATTCCACTTGTGTAGTGTTTCAATCCCACTCGTTTTCTATTTAGTTTCTTAATTTTAGTGTTTCATATACACTTGTTCTTTAAGTTTTAGGTTTCTAGCTAAAGACGTAGACGTTAAGAGGGGGGGGGGGCAATTTTCCCCTTTTGAACCACCATTTTTACCACGTTCCTGTCCAAAGTCCTAGAAATGCCTTGTCGATAAGTTAGCCCATACTCCAAGGAAAACATATTATATATTACAGGTTTCTAGCCGAAGGGTTCGGTTAGGCCATCAAGGGGGAGAATTATTCCGTTTTTACCCCTCCCGGTAGGAATTTCCAAAAATTCCGTCTTAGAGGACGTCTGCGTTGGAGGAGGAACCTACTACATACATAATTTTAGGTCTCTATATCCAGCAGTTTGGCCAGGCCGTCAAGGGGGAAGTTTTTTCCCTTTTTACCCCTCCCGGTATGAATTTCCAAAAATACCATCTTAGGGGACGTCAACTTTGGAGAAGGAACCCAATTTAAGATCCCTTGTTCCAGCAGTTTGGCCAGGCCGTTAAGGGGGAGACTTTTCCTGTTTTTGACCCTACCTGTAGAAATTTCCAAAAATCTCATCTTAGCGGATGTCTACAATAGAGGAGGAACTTTAATACCAAATTTCAACTTCCTACCTCCAGCGGTTTGGGCAGGCCTTTAAGCGGCACTTTTCGCTTCATTAATCCCCATTTTTGCAATGTCCCTGTCCAAAAAGCACCTCCTCGGTAAGTGAGCACATACTCCAAGTAACATATGTTTTACATTTCAGGTTTCTAGTCAACTTTTACTATTTGTGCCCCTCTCGGTAGGAATTTCCGAAAATCCATCGACAGGGAATTCCAGCTTCCTAGTTCCAGCAGTTTGAGTAGGCTGAGAGGAACTTAAGTACCGAATTTCAGCTTCCTAGTTCCAGCAGTTTGGACAGGTCGTTAAGGGGCAACTTTCCCTTTTTGAGCCCCCATTTTATAACGACCCTGTCCAAAATTCAAAAAAGTATCTTTCTAATAAGTTAGCCCTCACTCCAGGGACCCACATTTTAAGCTTCAGGTTTCTAGCCGAAGGGATTTTTACCGGCCCCCAAGGTGAGGCTTTTTTTTTTTTTTGCCCCTCCCTATAGGAATTTACAAAAATTCCATCTTCGCGGCTATCTGCGATGGATGAGGAACATTCATACCAAATTTCAACTGCATTGCCTAAGCGGTTTGGGTAGGCCGTTAGTGGGGACATTTTTCCCTTTCAACCACCATTTTTACTATGTTCCTGTTCCAAAATAGAAAAATTTTAGGTTGGCCAAAAGGGATTGGGCAAGCCGGCAGGAGGAGACTTTTACCTTATTTCCCCTCCCGATAGGAATTTCAAAAATTCCGTCTAAGCGGACGCCTACACAGAAGCAGGAACTCACATACCGAGTTTCCTTTTGGGATATCCTGTAGGGAATTCCAAAAATACAAACTTAGTCGATGTCTACTACAGTGGAGGAACCTTTATACCAAATTTCAACTTCTTACCTCCAGTGGTTTGGGCAGGCACTTTTCCAATTTGTGAGACTGTTTATGGGGAGACTTTTCCCCTTTTTGCCCGTTCCGGTAGGAATTTCCAAAAATCCCGTCTTAGCGCACGTCTATGCCGAATATCAAGAAACCTTGTTTTAGTGGAGATATCCGTGGGTGGAGGAAAAAAAGTAGTTTTTTTGAAATTATATATTATTTTAAATGGTACTTTTTGGAAAAACGAAATTTTTTGGAAAAAGATACTTTGTTTTTACAAAGTACTTTATTTGTACTTTTTTTGCAAAAGGTATTTTTTTTTAAAAAGTTGTTTTTTTTTGGAAAAATGTATGTTTTTTGGAAAAAGGTACTTTTTTTGGAAAAGGTACTTCTTTTGGAAAAGGAAAATTTTTTTAGAAAAAGGTACTTTTTTTGGGAAAAGATACTTTTTTTTGGAAAAGGTACTTTTTTTGAAAAAGGTATTTTTTTGAAAAAATGTATATTTTTTGGGAAAAGGAAAATTTTTTTAGAAAAAGGTACTTTTTTTGGGAAAAGGTACTCTTTTTTGGAAAAGGTACTTTTTTTGAATAAGTTATTTTTTTGGAAAAATGTATGTTTTTTGGGAAAAGGTACTTTTTTTTTGGAAAAGGTACATTTTTTTAGAAAAAGGTACATTTTTTGGAAAAAGGTACTTTTTTTAAAAAAGGTACTTTTTTTGGAAAAAGGAATTTTTTTTGGAAAAAGGTCCTTTTTTTGGAAAAAGGTACTTTTTTTGGAAAAAGGTACTTTTTTGGAAAAAGGTACTTTTTTCGGGAAAAGGTACTTTTTTTGGAAAAAGGTACTTTTTTTGGAAAAAGGTACTTCTTTTGAAAAAAGGTACTTTTTTTGGAAAAATGTACTTTTTCTGGAAAAAGGTACTTTTTTTGGAAAAAGGTACTTTTTTTGGAAAAAGGTACTTTTTTTGGAAAAAGGTACTTTTTTTGGAAAAAGGTACTTTTTTTTGGAAAAGGGTACTTTTTTTGGAAAAAGGTAATTTTTTTTGGAAAAAGGTACTTTTTTTGGAAAAAGGTACTTTTTTTGGAAAAAGGTACTTTTTTTTGGAAAAAGGTACTTTTTTTGGAAAAAGGTACTTTTTTTGGAAAAAGGTACTTTTTTTTGGAAAAAGGTACTTTTTTTGGAAAAAGGTACTTTTTTTGGGAAAAGGTACTTTTTTTGGGAAAAGGTACTTTTTTTGGGAAAAGGTACTTTTTTTGGGAAAAGGTACTTTTTTGGAAAAAGGTACCTTTTTTGTCCCCTTTTTGCCCCTCCCGATAAGAATTTCACAAAATGCCGTCTCAACGGACGTCTACACCGGTCGAGGAACCTACATACCAAATTTCAACTTCATAGCTCCAGCAGGGGGAGACTTTTTCCCCGTTTTGCCCGTCCCTGTAAAAATTTCCAAAACTCCCGTCTTGGTGGATGTCTACGATAGTGGAGGAACCTTTACACCAAATTTCAACTTCTTACCTCCAGCGGTTTGGGCAGGCCGTCAAGGGGGGCCTTTTTCCCCTTTTTAACCCCCATTTTTACAACGTCCCTGTCCAAAATTCTAGAAAGTACTTTCCAGAAAAGTTAGCCCCTACTCCAAGGAACACATATCTTAAATTTCAGCTTTCTAGCCAAAGGGGTTTTGGCAGGCCGTCAAGGGGGACACTTTCCCCCTTTTTGCCCGTTCCGGTAGGAATTTCCAAAAATCCCGTCTTAGTGGACGTCTACCCCGAAAGAGGAACCTACATAACAAATTTCAACTTCCTAGCTTCAGCGGTTTGGGCTGGGCGATGTTGAGTGAGTCAGTCAGTCAGTCACGTTATTCTTTTATATATAGAGATTTTGGCTTTGCAACAACAAACACAAGGGAAATGTAGACACAACTAAGAGTCACAGACTTTTCATAGGATTTAATTGAATCAGGTTTTTTAATCGCTGGATTTATTTTTGGATTTATTTTATTTTGTTAAAAAAATTCACATTTTGTTTTTAACTTTAAAAATTTAATATTTTTATCAAAATATAATACTTATTCGCTAATATAATATAATATGAAAGAAAATCATTAAATGTTGTAAAAATGTGAACACCGGGATTGAATTAAGCTAAATCCAAAATGGATTTATAAATAAAATATTTATTTAGCTTAATTTAATTCCGTTTTCGCAAATTTTAAATTCTTTCTTTCACACTATATTAGCAAATAAGTGTAGAATTTGGATAAAAATATTAAATTTTAAAAAACAAAATGTGGATTTTTAAATTAAATCCAAAATAAATTCAGTGATTAAAAAGAAAGGCCTAATTTTAATTTTCGTGATTTGCAAAATCAATTAAAATATAATTGATATTATCATTTTCCTAACTGAAGCTCGTTTTTAATTTTATTGTGTGTAATAAGTAGCTTAAAACATCGGAACATACTGTCTATGCTGTTTGCAAGAACCAAAATTTGAAAACTAATACGCACTGTTTGTATTAAAATAAATATACGATAAATAAAAATATCGAACTAGAGGCTGAAAAAGAGCTCAAGGTTTTTATTGACTTTAAGCGGTTTTTCAAATTCGAAAATCGACATTTTTTAAAATTCTGGTTGTGTAATTCTAATAAAATTCAATACAAAGAAACTAAAAAAAATTTCACAGCGACTAGTGAAGTTAAAAATTCTCCCTAAATTTGTCTAAACTTTCTCAAAATAAAACTATGCAATTCCAAACTTAAAACTAGCAAGTCTTATAAAGAAATTAACTTGTTTAATTTCCAATTTAGCCAAAAACAATCATAATCAACAAGTTGCATGCAACCATGTTAACAAAATTCATCATTAGGCCAAAAATTACTTAAATCTATAAAAACGAGAGAGATAAAAAAACTTAAAAGTCAAGTTCATATTAAAATGAACTTTAAACAAAAAAAAAAAAAAATGTTCAACATTAAGTGGCAGGGCGAACAGGATCAATAATATTTTATAAAAAAATTATCAGTCAATTTAACACCAAATTTAAATGAGAATATAAAAAAATTGCACAAGATTTAACAAAAAAAAAATTTACAAAGATCAACTTTTGCAAATAAAAACACAGAAAACTTGATGAAATTGAAGGCTATAAAGATCATAAAGCATTGATGGCGGTAAATTGAAGTTTGTTGAATGAATGGCTTTTTGCCATCATAAAGAAAATAACGATGACGGAGATGATGACTTTTAGGGTGTTTGCATATTGAGCAAGAGAGGAGGTAATAGGAACATAAATGATTTAGTAATTTGTTTTTTTTTATGTTAAAGCCAACAAGAAAACTTCAAAAATAACCACAATAAAAAAATAAAAAATTACGGTGGTAATTTGCTGTAAAAACTAAAGTTTGATTTGTTTTTGTGGTTTATAGTTACCAAACAATGGGTAAGGAGGGGATATGTTTATATATAGAAAAGTGAGTAGTCAGTGATCTGAACAAACATTTTTCTATACAAAATTTTATCGTCAATAATACTTGGCAAACGTTTTTCCTCAGAACTGTAAGTAATCGGCAACTTCCCGAATTTTTCTGTAATCTCAGCTTAAAAACATTTCTGCTATTACAAAATACATCAATTTAACGAATTTGAAAAGATTTTAAAGCTAAAACTAATGGGTGCGTTTGTTTAATTTATAGTACAAAATAGTAAGCTTAGAAAGTACGAAAACAATGGGATTATTTTTTGAAAATATGGCAACATTGAATGGAGTGTGAGAATGAAAATATACGAGTATGAGAGAAAACGTAGAGAAATTAAATTAAGTTTTAATTTAGAGAGAATCCGCAGTGCGTTTGTAAACCTTGTCCCATTGTACAGGAAGATGTGCAGATGATGATGATTGACTTGACTCGACTGCATTTGATTGACTGGAGTCTAAGGTTTAAGATACAAACTGGATATATGAATATAATAAACAAAGTAGCTTAAGACAATATGTGTCAATAGTAGAAGGAGGTGTTAAAATCAACAACAATTGAAACGTGTACAGCGCCCTTTTGTGTATAACCTCTGGTGGTTTTAGTGGCAATGGCTAAAGATGATGATGAATATAAACCAACTAAAATTATTGCGTGAAAAACGTGTTAGGGCGTTAAAATGCCTTTTTTTAAGTTATACATATTTCGAGAATTTTTTTTATAATTTAAATAAAGGTTGATGTTTTAGGTCAGAATACAAAAAGAGTATTAAACAAAACTATTAACAACGGATATGCAAATCACAGTGTAGAATAGTTAAAGTTAAAATACAAAAACTAGGAAGGGAAAATTAATTAAAATGCATTAATTTAGCATAAATTATCAAATGTTGTTGTTGAACACATGCGAGCATTCGCCGAAGGAAATGGAGATAAAGCAACGAAACAGGATGTATGTGTGGGAAAATAAACGAAGAAGATCAAATAAACAATCTTATAAAACTGTATATTAATACCAGTGGTCAAGTTTAAAAGATTTTCAGGGTTTTGTGTGTCATTAAAATTCTTCATAGCATATTTGCTGTAGTAAAGTAATGTGAGATAAAAATCCTTAAAAAACAATGAGAAATATTTCATTAGCTAGAAAATACAATTTTAAAGACTTAAAGTTGGCCTAAAATAAATAAATAATGCGCAACCGAATTTAGAGAAAAATGTTCGGCTAAACGGAATAAAAAAATTACAATTATAATACTAAGAAGGAAGGTATCCGAATTGGTTCTAAGTGATGTTAATAAAATTTGGATATGTGATAGAGGGGTAAGAGATACGTATTTTTTTAAGTCACCCAATTCCACATTTTAGGGTTAAAAAGTGGGATCATAATCTAACCTATTTTTCGACGAAAACGTGACTGAAATTTATGAAATCTAGATTAATTTGTCCACAGCGTTAAAGTAATTTTAATTATTTGAAATATTGGTGAAAAAGTCGCTAAAACTCAAATATATATACACTAAGAGAATTATCATCACTTCAGTAATGAATTTCTTCATAGTTTCAATGAAAATTTGTCACCGGAACTCGTCCATTGAAACTTTTCATAGAATCTATGAAACAGGTTTCATTAAAGTCAATGTTTATGAAAAGTTCATAAAATTAATGAAACTCTTCATAATATTAATAGGCCACTCGTCCAATGAAAAAAGCAATTTCATTTACTATTATTTATTATAGTTGGTTGTTGTCGTTGGTAAGCTGGAGTGGATAAATAAAAAGTACTTAGCAAATGCAAAAGGCGTAATAAAATCGTAGCATATTTTACGGATGTACAAAATATATCTAAAGAAAGAATTCATTAAATAAAAAAGGGTCATAAAAAAATTTCGAAAAAATTAATATGATTTATAAAAAAAATTTCATACACAGAAAAAACAGTAGGCACCAATAATGGGAATTTGTAAAAGCAATCACATTTTCTTTTAAATTGAAATTTTATTCCCAACAATTTTTTTGTTTGAAATTTTTGTAACTCATTTGTAAATTGTTATCTTTCATATAAAAATTGTTTAAAAACAAAAATTCAAAGTTACAAATAATAAAATAAATTTTTTTTTGGATTTACAAATATCTTTGTTGGCGCCTTTTTAAAAATTTGTTTTTTGTATTTACAAATTTGGTATGAGAAAGGTGTTTAAAAATTTAATTAGAATTTTGTAAATTCGTTCTGTGTAGTCCAAAATTAATAATAAAAAATTAATAAAAAAAAATTCTAAAAGATTATTCTCTCAGAAATTGACGATATTTTATAAAAAAAAAGTAAATACTATTGAACAATTTCATATATATAAAGAACATTTTCATTAAATTTATGGAGATCTTATTTATGAAATTCAATGAATTTTTTTAATGAAATTATGAAATTTTATGAAAGAAAAGTTATGAAAAATTTCATAGTATTAATTAAATATTATATACATAATGAAATTCTTCATTGGTTCTACGAAAAAAATTCTATGAAATTATATCATTAATATCATGAAGGATAATTCTCTCAGTGTAGCTCGAATGTCGGAAAAAGCTCAAAAATATTCTCGAGTAAATTAAACAGGGTAGAAACCGAGTAAATTCAATGAAATTCACCATACATTTTCCATATTACTAGCCTACAACAAAACTTTCGGATCCCAAAGCCTTTCCGTCTTCGAAATATTACGTCATGAAAATTGGCAAAACCGTCAAAAATTTTCTAAAGCATCTTTACAAAATCGGTCATAACTTTTCATTCGGGTAAAATATAGATTTTTTTTTGTTTGCTTTTAAAGGCGTACCCTATAAAATTATATGCATATCAATTTTTTCGATTAAAAGGTAATTTATGGGGTCTTGAGTTCAAAAGCCCATATTTGAAAAGACTATATTATTCAAAATTCTTTAAAAAAATTATGTTAATTAGTAAAATCTCTTCTGTGCTTCTAGAAAATTTCAAGGTGGAAACTCCACTGTTTTTTGAGATATGGGTCAAAACGTGGCCCTAAGTATGTTTTGCGTTCATTAAAGGCATAAAACATAATACAGTAGACCGTAAATGAAAAAAAGTTCGCCGTACACCCACCAATATGAAGTATTTTTGGAAGGCGATTTCAAAAAAAATTTTTTTTTTGCCGAACATAGGAACGGATTTTAAAGTGTGATATATCGATTTTTTCTACTGGGTTTATCGAAAAACTTCCTTAGCAAAAGTTTAATGATTTTTTACGAGCTTTAATTTTCTGACATTAGGGTTGTACATTTGGGTTGTTGCAACTGAGATCTAGTGGTAACTACTAGAACGGGATACTTGAGGTCAAAATGCCCTTAGAGAAAAACATCGATGTATCATACTTTAAGATCCGACTGTAAATGCCAAAGATATAACGAAAAATGTAAAATGGCGACCCTACGTTCGGCAAAAACGAAATTAATTTTTTTTGAAACCTTGCAAAAATTCTTCATATTGGAGGGTGTACGGCGCACTTTTTTTTTGCCTGTAAGGTGGTACGCTCTAATGTACAGGGAGAGGTTTTTGCTAGACGAGTTTTAACCCTCGAAGTGGCACATGGTTCTGGCCACAATAATTCATTTTCATGCTTCAATTTAGCATACTTCTATTTTAGGTACATGGCTGTAATTTCAGGTAATCTCCCAAAATATTGTTGGCTTTCGATGTATAAATTAATAATTGAAAAAAAGTCCTTGGAACAGGACAAAAAAGCCAAATAAAAAATCTTCACCTTACTTTTGGTACATGGTGTCTGGCCAGACCCCTATGCATTTTGTATGAACGCATAGGCAAAGCACATGGCACGAGTTGGAAATTTGTATTTACTTTATTCTTTTATGCTTCTTTCTTTCTTCTGATTTTGTTTGTGAGTTAGTTATTCATTGAACGTTGAACAGTGAAGAAGTAATCTAGTTTTTGTGCGGTAATTTTGAACTTGTGAATAATTTTACGCAGGTAGATTTGTTGCGTTGTTAGTATATTATGGCTGATGAACTGGAATTTATTTATAATACACGCTTGCGTAGCGCGAATTTGCAACCCCAATTGTCAGAGGCATTAGTGCGTGATTTTCAAAGTCAGGTAGAAGCTGATGAAAATGATGATGTTTTTGAAAACGATGGTGACGACACTGCTGATTATGTGCCAGAAGATGATGCATCAGACATAGAAAATGATTTGGAAATTGAACCTAACGAACTTTATGATAGTGATGAAGACGTAGATGAAGAAGAAGAAAGTGGAAATGATGCTGAAGCAGCAAATGAAGTCGACTCAGGCTGTTTTTATGGTAAAGACGGTACTAAATGGAAAGAAACTGAATCCCTGCATCTCGTTTGCGCCAGCATAATATCATGCGTTTTCAATCTGGAACAAAAACAAGGCTCACCAATCCATTTGAGGTATTCAAGCTATTTTTCTCAACCAATATTACGTTCGTCATCATTAGTGAAACAAATCGGCATGGGCGAGAATCAATTAGAAAATGGAATGAAGAACATCCAGAGTCTACCCAAAGAAAATGGATTGATTTGACAAGCTCTGAGCTAGATGCATTCATTGGGATTTTGTTGGCTTCTGGTCTCAGCCATAATAATATGCAAGACTCCAGTATATTGTGGCGTTCTGATTCGCTGCCCATATTCCGTGCGGCTATGTCGCACAAACCATTCATTACTCTGTCCAGATATATTCGTTTCGATAATAGTCGTACGCGGGCATTCCGACAGCAAACAGATAAAGCAGCTCCTATCCGGGACCTTTGGAATTTTCTCAATGAAAATCTGCAAAATTATTATGAACCTTATGAAAATATCACCATCGATGAGCAGTTGTTTCCGTATCGTGGGCGCACAAAGTTCACCCAATATATCCCAACAAAACCTGCAAGGTATGGGATCAAAGTTTGATGGGCATGCGATGCTAAGACTAAATTTCCATTGAAAGGAAAACTATACACTGGAAAGGAAGGAGACAATCGGGAGATAAATCAAGGTGAAAACGTTCTAATGCATTTCGCAAATTGTTACGCAAACAGCGGCAGAACAATTATTTCTGATAATTTTTTCACCTCATTGAACGGCGCTAAACTACTTGCTGCTATGGGACTGGCATTTGTTGGCACCATTCGAGCAAACAAAAGATGTCTTTCTAAGGAAGTTATGAAGAACACCAGACGACCAATTCTTTCAAGTGTGTTTGGTTTTCATGAAAATCTTGTTGCACTTTGCAGCTACGTGCCCAAAAAAAATAAGGCAGTCAATTTAATTTCAACCGTGCATTACACGAAACATGTTGAAGGCGTAGCCATGAAACCGGAAGCAATTTTATTTTATAATTCAACTAAAGCCGGAGTCGATACGATGGATCAAATGCTAACTCATTACACAACAAAACGGTCAACCAGACGCTGGACATACGCGTTTTTCTGCAACATGATTGATGTGATGGCATTGGCAAGTTACATTATATGTAAGCTAAATGATGAAAATACAAGAAAAGAAAGAAGACGCATATTTTTATATAAACTTGCAAAGCAATTGGTACTGGCCAACGTTGAAAATCGCATCAATAATCCGCACATTGTGGCTCAACCAACAACTCGTATAGCATTTGAAGCGTTCTTTGGGAGACCTCTCAATATAGCAAACCTTAATGTGGCTTCACGCAGTGGTCCAGACACATTAGCTGCCAAAAAAGATTGCAGAATTTGCCTGCAGCAAGGTGACAAAATACGCCGTAAGACATGCTTTTTTTGCTGCAAATGCAACAATCCTGTTTGTCAGCAACATTCAAAAGTAGATTATTTATGTTTTTGTTGCCTTCCGCAAAATTCTGAATAAAAAAATCAATGTATTCTTCATAATAATTTTCTATTTTGTCATAAACATTTATTACTTTACCCATAATAAAGAGAAATATATATAGAACAAAAAAATTGTTGCCCTTTTCATTCCAAAGATTTTTTCAGCTCTATTTTTTCTTCCTCAAGTAGCTAATAACATAGTAAAAAGAAATAGAAACACAAAATATAACAAATATTTTCCTATCTTAGTAAAAAATTTAACGGCAAACAGCCCTTATTTCCATACAAGTGCATGTAAATGTATAGGGGTCTGGCCAGACACCATGTGCCAGAACTAAGGGCTCAAAATATGTGCCACTTCGAGGGTTAATGAAATTTTTCAGTAAACTAATGAAGTTTTCTTTACAAAGTAAATGAAAAATTTCTTAAATTTGACGAAAAAGCTTCATAAATTTAATGAATCGAGTTTTAACGAAACTTTTTCATAGATTGTATGCAATTTTTTATTCCATAACGGAGTTGATTGTGACGGGGAAGGAAATGAAAATTTTAATAAATAAAATGAAATTTTTCACAACACTTAATGAAAAATTCCATTAATTCAATAAAAAGTTTTAATGAACGAGCTCCAGTGAAACTTCAATCATTTTATGTTTATGTGTAGGGTGTATTGAGTTTGTGCTGATGTTGCCAACAATCAAAAATAATGGGCGTAGACACACTTAAGGGTTTTAAAATAGGGACGCTTAGATCTTGACAGTTAATGGCGGTTAGGTTGTTTTATCTTTTGTTAAATTTCCGGTCGATGATAACCAATTTCACGTGCCACACAGTTGATACCACAATCGATATTCTACACTGGGCAAAGAGCCCATGAGATTTAACCCCGTAAGGCTTTTTCTTGTGAGGTTTCCTTAAGGGTAGTAAATACTATAACATCAGCATTTTAAAGAGCATATTTGAACGTTTGTTAAAAATTTAAATAACCATATTTTAATAATTTTATTTTTTTTTATTTAGAAGACATGTTTTTCAAAAAATATTAGTTTTAAATTTTGCCAACTAACACCGACAGGGTTGCCACTTTATTATTGGCCTTTTTAAAAAAAGGAAAAATCGGCTGCCGTTGTGCAGCCTTCATTAATTATCGGAAAATAAAAATGTAAAGTGATCCTTAATTCCAGATAAATTCTCTAGTCCCGATTTTTATTTTTTTTTTTAATTTTTTATTAACAAATTTGCCACACAAACTTAAGAATTCCAAAAAAGGCAAGAAAAAAACCTTTGCTTAGGGATATAAAATTTATTTGGCTATAGAATTCAAAAACAGGGCTACGATAAGGACTAGGGTTTTTTGTTGCCTACGAAAGAAAAAAGAACCGGATCGAAATCGGTTAACCCGCCTTGGCTCTACAGTAGAATGTACCTCAAAAAAAAAGTTCGCCGTACATCCTTCAATCTAAACTATTTTTGCAAGGTTTCAAAAAAAAATTTTTTTTTTTTTGCCGAACGTAGGCGTCACAATTTTACATTTTCGTTATATCTTTGGCATTTACAGTCGGATCTTAAAGTATGATACATCGATGTTTTTCTCTCGAGGGGACCAATGCTACCACCCTAACGTCAGAAAATTAAACCTCGCAAAAAATCATTAAACTTTTGCTAAGGAAGTTTTTCGATAAACCCAGCAGATTTTTTTTTTTTAGTTTTTTAGTTGCCGAACGTAGGTGTCGCCATTTTACATTTTTTTTCATTGACTTTTTCTTTTATAGCAAAACGCTGGTCTCCTCGGGGCAAAAAAATCGATATACCACACTTTAAAATCCGATATTAAATGCCCAAGCTATAACGAAAAATGTAAAATGGCGACCCCTACTTTCGATAACAAAAAAAAATTTTTAAGTAAATGAATGTTCTTTTTAGTCTGACTCTAGATCATAAATTAATATCACTTTCTGTTTAAATTATTTTCAAATCAAAGAAAGATGATACAATTTTTACAAGTAAATTACAAAGAATAAAAATATATTTGAAAGAATTCGATAAGACCAGCAATACAGAATACGTATTTTCGGCTTTCGCTACAAAGCCATCATCAGTGTATTTCTTTCAAATATATTTTTATCCTTTGTAATTACTTGTAAAAATTGTATCATCTTTCTTTGATTTGAAAATAATTTAAACAGAAAGTGATATTAATTTATGATCTAGAGTCAGACTAAAAAGAACATTCATTTACTTAAAAAATAAGAGATCAACTAAATATTCCCGTGTAGCAATAAAATTTAGATCTCCCAGTTTTCTACATGTGTACCAAATTTGGGACGAATCGGTTAAAGGGTATTTTCTATATTAATCCTAATAATCTTAAAAACGATGGTAGAGAATTTATTAGACATTTCATTTCGATCAAAATGTTTAATATGTTGTTTACTAACGCTCCTGACGAGAACAAGAAATTCTCATTGAGTTTGTAATTTAACTTAACAAATATTTTCAGAAATTCTAAAAACATCGTCCCCTGACGATTTCCTTAGGCAGGAATGAAATTCGAATAGGGACATGCCTCCAACAGATTATTTTTTACAATTTGTAAAATACGTTTGGGATTTTAGCATTTTTAATACCTTTAACAAAATGTTGTTATTTTGTATATTTTGTATTTATACCCTACACCACTACGTGGTGAGGGTATAATAAGTTTGTGCTGATGTTTGTAACACCAAAAAATATTGGACCTAGACTCTCCTTATAGTATACCGATAGACTCAGAATCACTTTTTATTTCGATTTAACGATGTCCGTCCGCCCGTCTGTCTGTCTGTCCTTGCATTCTTGTGCGGACTCTACAGGTCGCAAATATTAAGATATTTTGATGAACTTTTGTACACCGACTTACGTTGGTTCAAGGACGAATCTACTGATTTTAGTTAAAATCGGTTCATGTTTAGACCTAGTACCCATATAAGGGCACTGACTCACATGGTCCCAAGGACAAAGCCTATTGATTCTAGATAGGATCGGTCCGTATTTGGACCTATAGCCCATATTGGCTATATTTGCGATTTTATCTTTTTTTTTATCAGATAATAGAAATTTTGACGCAAGTCCATTTTAACTCATTCGAATTTCGGATCCAAACATTAGTTGGCTTTTAACCAGACTGGTGTAGGGTATTATATTGTCGGCATGCCCGACTTTAACTTTTTTACTCGTTTTAAGCTAAATTTAGTTGAATGCAAATAGCACTCTATTCTGCTAAAATCAGCAGAAATATTTGCTAAGAAAATTGTAAACTACTGTTTTCAAAAAGCTCGATTTTTATTTGCATTTAAAAAAATCGAAAAAACTTCGAAAATTTAAAATTTTTTGTGATTTTTTAGACTACTAATTATTTAGCAAAATGTTTTGCTGATTTCAGCAGATTAATTTGCTATTTTCCACTAACAAAAATTTAACTCAAGTATAACTAAAATTCTCTATATTTAACAGTTTTATATTTGCTGTTCCTATATTACTAATATATAGCAAAAATAATGTGCTAATTTTAGCAGTTTTTTCTGCAGCATGATTTTTAACTAATTTTTAGTAATTTTTTCTGCCATTTTTACAGATTTATTTTTATTAGTGTACAAAATTTATTAGTTTCTGATTTCCTAGAGTGGTATATTTCGAAAGTAAATCAAAAGTTGTTGTTAGCTACTAAAGCCGACTACAATTAAATTTTTACCGAAGTTTTTATCTTCGGTTGCTTATAACTTAGCAGCTGAGTCTAAATTATCATTTAGTAAAGAAGTTGTATAAGAAAAATTCCATAAATTTTAAAAATTTTATGTGACTTGAAACTAAAACCTTAAAATACAAATTTTTCTCTCTTCATAAACCAAAGAAAATATTACAACAATTTTGAAAATAGCCACCAGCTAAGTATGTTTGTATTATGTTTTATAATAATGTAATGCTGATCTTGTGATCAAATTGTAAAACCAGGAAGTTTTAACAAAATGAAAAAGAAAACCACCGGGCCTTTTCTTTAGCTGTTGTAACAGTTACCAAAAACTATAAAAAATCGAAAATTGGCTAAAATGAGAAAAAAATTCAAAAAGATAAATAATGCATATCTCACGCACATTGTAGTTAAGTACAAGTTAGTACGAACAAGGAGTATTGAGGCCAAATAAGAAATTCAGCCAAGAAGAATGGCAAAAGTAAAACAAGGCAATGCTTTACAAAGCAGAACTGTAAACAGTAAATTATTCCATAGAAAAGCATTGAAAGATCATGGTAAAATTTAAAATTTTAAGTTTTCAAAATTTTATAGTTCTGTTTTGGGATTTCCAGCAACCAATTACAATGAGGAGTAGCAATTTTGTGATAGCGATGAGTAAACAAAAATAAAGTCTCAGTTATTTTTTTCTTTTGTTTTTTTTGTGGTTGAACTTAAGGAAAAATTCATTAAATAGTATTTGGTGTTAGATGATCATCGTCGTCATCACTGTTAGAGTTGGCTGGCTTGCCCAGTGTAATGCTAAACCATAAGCAAACTCTAACTATTAAAGTTCCTCTTTATTTACTTTATAAACTTTAACTTTGGTAAATTTTTACTTTAAAGATTTATAAAGATTGCTTCGTTTTGGTTGGATTTTGGTTTATAATACAAGTAATAACAATAATTTGTAACAAAAGTATATATTTACTTTAAGATAAAAACGTGTTTATATAATAAAAATAAATTTAATTTAATAAAAAAATTATAAGTTAAACAATAAGTATAAATTATAAAGAATCTGATGCTGTATAATAAAAACTAAAATATACATATAAATAAAAACTTTCAAGAAAATTGTGGTTAATTAAAAAAATATTTACAAAAATTCCCTAGAATGTAAATCTTATTATCCAGAATTAAGTATTTTTCTACTGCAAAATGTTTACAAAGTCTGATAATGACACTGTGCAAAAAATTTTTGGTCATTGCCTTCAGCTTCAATGAACGGGAAATGAAAGCACACAATTGCTAACACAACAAAAAAAAAATTGTTTGCAAAAAAATAATACCGATGCAATGTAATTAGGTTTTATGTCCCGGAAATTCCCGGGGCAGGATTCTCTTTAATCCCGTACAATTTTTCATCCCGCAATCCCAGGAATTTAGTGCGTGATTTCCCGGGACTTTTTTTATTTTTTTTACAGAAGTTTTAGGTAGTATATAACAGTTTTGGAAGCTTTATTTAAATTTGAAACTTTAATTTTTTTTAAATTAATTCATATAAAAAATATTTAAAATTAAACGAGTAAAAAGGTTAAAGTCGGGCATGCCGACTATACAATACCCTACACCAGTCTGGTGTATTGTTTGGATCCGAAATTCGAATGGGTTAAAATGGGGCTTGTGTCAAAATTTTCTATAATGTGAGTCAGCGCACCAAATTTCATTAAAATATCTTAATATTTGCGACCTGCAGTTTGTAACCAAGCCAATTTTGGGGGGACCCTTATATGGGCACTAGTTCTAAACATGGACCGATGTTCACCAAAATCAATAGGCTGCGTTATTGGGCCAATGTAGGTCTGTGTACCAAATTTCATCAAAATATCTTAATATTTGCGACCTGCAGCGTATAAACAGTATAATTTTGGTAGGACCCTTATATGGGCACTAGGTCTAAACATGGACCGATATTCACCAAAATCAATAGGCTGCGTTACTGGGCCAATGTAGGTCTGTGTACCAAATTTCATCAAAATATCTTAATATTTGCGACCTGCAGCGTATAAACAGTATAATTTTGGTAGGACCCTTATATGGGCACTAGGTCTAAACATGGACCGATATTCACCAAAATCAATAGGCTGCGTTACTGGGCCAATGTAGGTCTGTGTACCAAATTTCATCAAAATATCTTAATATTTACGACCTGCAGCGTATAAACAGTATAATTTTGGTAGGACCCTTATATGGGCACTAGGTCTAAACATGGTCCGATGTTCACCAAAATCAATAGGCTGCGTTATTGGGCCAATGTAGGTCTGTGTACCAAATTTCATCAAAATATCTTAATATTTGCGACCTGCAGCGTATAAACAGTATAATTTTGGTAGGACCCTTATATGGGCACTAGGTCTAAACATGGACCGATGTTCACCAAAATCAATAGGCTGCGTTATTGGGCCAATGTAGGTCTGTGTACCAAATTTCATCAAAATATCTTAATATTTGCGACCTGCAGCGTATAAACAGTATAATTTTGGTAGGACCCTTATATGGGCACTAGGTCTAAACATGGACCGATATTCACCAAAATCAATAGGCTGCGTTACTGGGCCAATGTAGGTCTGTGTACCAAATTTCATCAAAATATCTTAATATTTACGACCTGCAGCGTATAAACAGTATAATTTTGGTAGGACCCTTATATGGGCACTAGGTCTAAACATGGTCCGATGTTCACCAAAATCAATAGGCTGCGTTATTGGGCCAATGTAGGTCTGTGTACCAAATTTCATCAAAATATCTTAATATTTGCGACCTGCAGCGTATAAACAGTATAATTTTGGTAGGACCCTTATATGGGCACTAGGTCTAAACATGGACCGATGTTCACCAAAATCAAACTTGTTCGTCCTTGGGCCAACATAGGTCTGCGTACCAAATTTCATCAAAATATCTTAATATGTGCGACCTGTAAAGTGCGCACAAGATTGCATGGACAGACAGACAGACGGACGGACGGACAGACGGACATCGTTAAATCGAAATAAAAAAAAATTCTGAACCGATCGGTATACTATAAGGTGGGTCTACGACCAATGTTTTTTGGTGTTACAAACATCAGCACAAACTTATAATACCCTGACCACATAGTGGTGTAGGGTATAAAAATACGATTTAAAACTAAAAAAAAATATTATTCAGACCGAGTTTTTTTGTATGTCACATGAACTTGGTTAAGTTAAACCAGGGGTATGGCATCACCAAAAAAATAAGTTATAAAAAAATCGTTATCACTAGATGGCACTTTGTAAAAAAATTGACAATTTTCTTTTTTTATTTAAATTTAAATAATAACAAACAACAAAGGAAAAAATACAAACAGATATCTCAAATTTTATTATTTGAATATATTCCTCGTTTGTTTTTTCCTTATTTTGAGCAGTTTTCAGCAGTTTTCGAGTTTTTAAATATGAGTCTATATTGATACTAAACTGATACTAAATAGTTGCTCAGGTAATACTAAACTTCAGCGTCCTCTATCGGTGAGTAGTGTAAGTTTTGATTTCCTATCTCTAATTAACAGTCTCCGAGTTAAACTGAAAACAAATTTTACCAACCATTACCAAGATTACCAACAAAAATGCCTCAAGAAATTTTTTATTTAGAATGATGATCTTTGTTAAAATAAAGCAATATGTAACATATCGAGAGGCTATATTCAAAATATGCCGAATTAAATTTGGTCAAAATGAGTTGTGTTTTCGATGGCAAATAGCTCCCCTATGTAATACCCATATGTGATATAAATTTCAGAGCTAGTTTTCGAGATATAGACATTTTTATAATATTAGTACATACTGGTTCCAAACAAAAAAAAAGTGGTAATATATACATATGTGACAGCGCATAGAGAAAGGGACCTAAGGGTAAAAAAATCAATTTTTTTTTTTTTTTTTTGTGGACAACATCTGAGCATCGAATGACACCGATCCCATGCTCTCCTGACCTTAGGTCCCTTTCTATCCTAAGGTCCCTTTCTATTTTGCGCGTCACATATGTAAGTAACTTTTGAACTATTTATCGGATTGAAACCCTATTACAATAGAGCGTGAAGTAGAGAGTGCCAAATTTGACCACCTCCAGATGGAAAAGATTTTTTTTTTTTTTTTTTAATTTATGCAATTAACATAAAAAGGATAACAAAAAACATACATATATTACCTTCTTATCACATATTTTATGTTATTTCCAAGTTTATTAGCAAACATTTTTCTAAACAATTTTTCTAATTTTGAATTTTAGTCTTTATTGAAATAAAACAAAATAAATCACATTTCAAAAGAAGGATTTCAGTTACAAACTGCGTTAACTGCGGATCAAATTAGATATGAACATATATATGGGTTTATATATGGTAATGCATATATAATTATATAACATCTTTTTGAGTCGGGTAGGTATATTTTAGTGCGATTAACATTCTGCAAACGAATATTGATCATTATGATGGAAAATTTTTTCTTTCTGAAAACTTTTTTCGCAATTTTTTTTTTTTGCAAACCGAACAAACTTTGGTGTAGGAATTGGTATTATAGTCCCAAGATTATAAATTTATAAAAACCACACTTAAAAAATTGCAAAATAATCGCGGAAAAGGGCGGAAAAAGGCTTTATGGTACAAAAAATTAAATAAAACAATTAATCAGCGATTTACAGACTGCAAACAAATATATTGATACAAAAATTTTGCTTTTTGCAAATTTTATTTTTTGTTTTATGAAATGTGTCCCTAAATTATAAATTAAGAAAAAACGCACTTAAATATTTTCAAAATAATAGCGGAACGCGAAAAAGACTTTATGGTACGAAAATTTAATTAAAAAACTTAGTCAGCGATTTACATTGGGTAATTTTTTTTCGCGACTTTTTTTGCAATAAACCACCAAACGTTGTTGTATGAAATGAATATTGTAGTCCCTAGATTGTAAATTTTAAAAAATCACACTTAAAAAATTGCTAAATAACGGCGGAATGCGAAAAAGGGAAAGAGATACTAACATATATGTACACTGAAAATATTATTACAGTAACTGACTGTAGTTTATTTAAAAAGTTATCCGTACATTTATTTTTAAGTGATTATTCAGTTAAAATACAAAGAAATATATTTTTAACCGTTTTTGTCGTTTATTTAAAAAATAAATTACATATAAATACGGATTTTCTGTTACAGTTAATATTTTCATTTAAAATGTTTTGTTAAAAAAAAGAATTCCTTTTCGATTTCTAGGTCAGTTAAAAAAATTAAATAAACCAAATATCATTTATTCTTACGGATTTTGTAGTTAATTTTTTGAAATTTAAAAAAACTAAATAAATGAAAAATCATTATTTTTTAAGGATTTTGTAGTTTATTTATTAACATTTAAAAATAAATGAAAAGTTCTTTTGATTTAAATGAAAAGTCAGTAGACCGGTTTTCAAGTGATTTTTCATTTATTTTAAATTACATTTTCAGTTAATTTAAACTACAAACTATTTTGAGTGTATGTATATGATCTAAAATCGAACGGAAAAACATTCATTTATTTATAATTTTCCAGCAAAATTGTCGGATGCAAAGAACCGGTTGTAGAACAACTTGTTCTTGCATGCAACCTGTTCTAATTTATGTTCCATCGTCGGTGATTTTTATTTGAGTTTGTCCCAAAAGTAACAGGTTATGTTCCTCCAGACTAGACCAGGTTGCTTTAGAACCGGTTCTAGAACCAGTTATATAACCGGTTCTGCGACAGTGAGGCCTTCCATTTTGACTTCCAGGAATCAGTTCTAGAACCTGTTCCACGGAACCGGTGGTAAAAACACCTATTCTAGAACAGATTCAAAGGCAACCAGTTCATAAAAATTTTGCTGGGTTGTTCAAATTTAATATTTTTAATTTTAAAATTTTTAAAAATATATAAAATAAAAATTATGGAAAAGAACTGAAAACAATACTGAATTGCAGTGCACCTTTTGCACTTGTTTAAACAGTATGTACTTTAATATCTTGCAATGACAAAGTGGTGTTTTTAAACCAGTCCATTTTCATATCAAAGAATAGCTCAGCGGTAGAGAGCTAGACTAGCAACCATGCGGTCACAAGTTTGATACCTGGTGGCGACAATAAGAAAATTTTGTAAAACAAAAAAATATAATTTATTTGCGAAGAATATTTTTTAACTTTTAATTGTTGAAAAAGAGCTTCCTTTGCACTCGTTCAAAAAGTACTGAAAAAATGTTGAGGTCGGAGTAATCCTCTTTTGTGACAACTCAATGTTAAAATCATTACCCTATAAACAATTTCACTGGAATTGAAGTTGAAATCAAGTTCAAGTCCAGCCCTGTTTTCCAGTTCCAAGGCTTGAATTCAACTTTTATCACATTTTATTTCAATAGCATACTCCAGCAAAAGGGAAACAAAAATTCAAGTTTGAAATATTTTTGTTAAAAAAACAAGTGCTAGAATTTGAAATATATGTACTTTACTTCAAGCAAAATTTAAAGCACTTGAATTTTTAAAACCTACGTGCTTATTGGGTAGTGTTTATGTTAAAAAAGAAGTACAACTAGACAATCTATTGTAGTGCATTTTCTACTGCTTGGGCATCCCTTTTTTGCTGAGAGCGATAAACGGTAAAACGAATTGATTTAAAAAAGTGGAAGTGATGGATATTTTTTATTTAGCCCTTCTTTCAGCATATATCAAGCAGACTTTCTCAAAGGTGCAACCAAAAGATGAGCTTGGTCGAACGGTGCATAGCGGGGTGTTTTTGAAATATTTTTTTATTTTTATTTATTATTCAAATAAACCAACTGAGCCCTTAGGGCCACATATAGTTGGTAGACTAACAAAAACAGGTTATTTTATAATATTTCTTAAAACTATAGTCTTAAAAATTAATTAAATTTGTATATAAGAGCATTTGAAAGAGACTACAAGATAAAACAATTTGTAATAAAAATTTGTTTTACTTACAAAAAAATATTTTGTAAATAATTCAGCTATTTCTTATCGGTTAGTCGGATTTATTGTAGATTTATTGTATTGTAGATGCCCATAGCAAACGTTATTATGAGCTATAGATTTGTCGGCCGATCCCTCAAACCCATCGAGAGCTGCACTAATGGACTCTAAATAGGGTTTTTCCTTTCCCGCACTTTTTCATTTCCCGGGATAGCGGGATTTTTTTTTAGAATTTCCAGGCATCCCGGGAATTCTCGCTCGTTATTTAGTCAATGTATTCAATGAAAGTTTATTTCTTACATATATATTAATGACTAAAATTGATTCGCGAATCAAAAAATAAAATGATAGTTCGCGCGAATCAAAAACAAATTTTATTGATTTTTTTTTAGAAATTGAATTATTACTGATGATTGAATTATTTATTTAAAGGTCTGGTTGGAACCATTCCTTGTGGTTTTAAGTGGTGAAGACATAATTATTCACTATTTAAGAATTAGAAAGATAATTTAAGTTGTTAGTTAATTTTTCGTAAAACAGTATTTCCAAAATGTTTAACCTAGTGTTTCCAATTCGGTTAATCGATTAACCGATTCCTCGATTAATCGCCTCTATTTCGGTTAATGTCGAAACAAATAATTCATACCTCAAATAATTATTCGATCCGAATAATCGGTTAAAACAGGTCGATTAACCGGTTACAATTTTAATATGGAATTTATACCTTATTTTTTTCTTAAAACTTCATAATTTTCTTAACTTTGGCTAAAAAATTACAAGAAACATAATCACAAATACATTTTATTCGTATTTAAGAAAATTCTATTTGTATTTTAAATTTGTCCAAATACATTTCAAAATTATTCACTTGGATTTAAAAATTTGTAATCGTATTTCAAAATTGTAAAATTGCATTTTAAATAATTCCATTTGTATTTCAAAATTCCCCAAAAGTATTTCAGAAATTTCCAAATGTATTTCAAAAGACTAGTTGTATTCCAAAATTTTCTAAATGTATTTAATAAAATTCTAATTGCATTTCAAATTTATCCAAATGTATTTCAGAAATTTCTATTTTCATTTTAAAAGCATTTTTACAAACATGCCTGTTTTCTCTTTCGTAATGAAAATTTTATAGGAATTTCGAAAAATTTGAAATGCAATTAGAATTTTATTAAATACATTTGGAAAATTTTGGAATACAAATAGAATCTTTTTTTTTCATTTTTAAATTCATTTGCAAATTTCTGAAATACATTTAGAGAATTTTGAAATACAAATGGAATTATTTGAAATGCATTTTGAAATACAGATTTAAAATTTTTAAATATATTTATAATACATATTTTAAAATATATTTATATAATTTTGAAATACATTTTGAAAATTTTAAAATGCATTTTGGACAATTTTGAAATGAATTTTGAAACGTTTTTATGCAATTTTAAACAGTGTTTGGACAATTTTGAAAAAATTTTTAATAATTTTAAAACATTTTTGGACAATTTTGAATGATTTTTGGACAAATTTAAAATATTTTTGGAAAAATTTGAAAATTTTTGGATAATTTTGAAATATTTTGAAATATTTTAGACAATTATGAAACTTTTTAGGCAATTTTAAAATATATTTGGACAATTTTAAAATATTTTTGGACAATTTAAAAACATTTTTGTAGAATTTTAAAACATTTTTAAACAATTATGAAATATATTTGGAATTTTCTGAAATAAAACTGAAAAAGGTGTAGAATACAAGGGAACCCGTAACCGTTTCACTGAAATTCAATTTTTATTCGCATTTGTGACATTAATAATAACGAAATAACCTAAAGTTAACACAAAATTAAAGCATTTGACATTTGTAACTGTACACTGAATTTTTACATTGATTCATTGAAGTTTCGCTGAGTTCGTACATTGAAAATTTTTATGAAGCTTTCCATTCATTTTGTTAAAAAAACTTGATGAGTTTAGTGAAAATTTTCATTAAAACTGGATTAATAAAGATCCCTGTGCGTATGTTACCTCAAACTTTGGATAATTTTGTTTATTGTCAATGGCCCTTAAAAACGGAGAAAAGACTGAGAAATTTAACAATTGTTTATGATATGCTTTAGTCTACTAACTTTACTATTCAGAAAATTTTTTTTGCAAATTTTTGTAGAGTAAATTGATATTTTCAATTAATATTTTACTCAAACTAAATCTTTTTTTTATTTCTTCAGAGGAGGAGGGAGAACTTTGGATAATAATTTTTTTTTATATTATATTTATTGTAGTATTGATTAAATTTGCATTTAAAGAAATTTTGTATCCAAAGTTTTACAGATTAAAAAAAAATTTCGTAAAGAAATGGAAAATCTACCATTAGGTTATGCTGTTTTTAACTTACTAATTTTTAGAAAAAAAATCCAGTTTCAGCAGTTTTTTTTTTGCCATTCTTAACTAATTTTTGATAGCTTTAGCTATATTTTTATATAAATATTTCTATTAGTATAAGAAATGTTTCAATTTAGATAATCTCAGATTCCGAAACTTTCAACCTTAAGGTACATTTACACGCGAGAGAAGACTGCTAGAGATGGAGCAAAAACACTACAAAATAGCTAAACTCATTCAAAATAGAGCTAATTAGAGGTGATTTTTGTTTTATCTCTAGCATTTCTGTCTCGATTAGATGTGCTTTTTAATTTGAATTTTTTTAAATACATCGTGTTCATATGTCATGTTGATATTTAACAAAAACAGGAAGCTGTTAGTGTCTTTGTTGATAAAAAGTTAAGGAAATACATTAATTTTGCTTTAAACGATTAATCGATTAATCGCCAATTTTCTCGAATAACCGACCCGAATAACCGGTTAATCAATTTTAGTGATTTTTCGAATAATGCAATAACCGGTTAACCGCCTATGTCGAATAATTGGAAACAGTAGTTTAACCTCACAAATCACCCTTATTATACGTTTTTCTATAACATTAATTTAATATATTAATATTTTCAATACCCATTTGGTCTGCCACTATATTAATTGTAAATAAAAATATTATAAATGGGTTTTAAAGTGAGAATGAGTATTGTAATGTGATCATCTATTGTTAACAAGAGATTTTATGAAGTTTCATTTTGTGTTTGCCTAACTTAATTTGGACATAATTAACAAATTATTATAAAAGCATGAATGCGCATTGTAGCACCCTCATGTAATTCTAATTAAAGAGTTTATGAATGAATGTCCAGTCGTTGATGACCCTTCTATATGTTTAACCACAAAAAACACAACGATGTTCGATGACTTCTAATTGTTAATTTGAATAACGTTTCTAGTTGCGGTATATATGGCGGTACAAATCATACAAAAAAAAAAAAATAAATAAAAAAATAAAATATATTTAGAGATCCAAAAAAACTGTTATTTTTTGCACACTTTTATTTTTTCAACTTTCTTTGTTTTGGTCTTTTTATTTCTATTATTTTTTGATTTTTAGTTGAATATAATTTATAAAAGATGTTGTACAATTTATAAAAATTGGTTATTTAGTAGAATATGTGGCTTTCCACACCAACTGCCCAGCTACTGTAAAACATATATGGTATCAATGCCAAACTTTTGGTGTGTATAGGCTCTGTGTACCACAAAAAATAATCCGTACTTGTTTTTTTACTTTTGTACCAAGAGGGCGAGGTAGGCGTGGTTAAATATTGAAAAAATTTAAAAGTGTTTTTAGTAAACAATCAGTGTGTTCGTTTACTCGAATTTCTTACTACTTTTACTACAATTGGAAAGTTTTGTTTACTTTTTGTATTGAATTTGTCCAGCTGTAGTAAAAGTAGTAACTTGTAGTAAGTAAACAAACAAGCTTAATTTGTTATAATTTTTTGGAATACAAGAGTTTTTTTGTACAGTTTTTCATGGGCTATTTTCTTAAAGAAAAGTAAAATTTTAATTTTCAAAACAAGTTCTGAATTTTCATTTTTTGTGTTTTTATTAGTGTTTCCAATTATTCGACGTAGGCGGTTAACCGGTTAATGCATTATTCGAAAAATGCCTAAAATTGATTAACCGGTTATTCGTGTCGGTAAATCGAGAAAATTGGCGATTAATCGATTAATCGTTTAATACAAAATTAATGTATTTCCTTAATTTTTTATCAAGAAAAACACAAAGAGCTGCCTGTTTTTGTTAAATATAAACGTGACATACATATAAACTCGCTATATTTAAAACAAGTTTCCATATTCTAAGGTTGAAAAGTTTTGGAATCTGAGGTTTTTTTAAATTAAAAATTTTCTTAGTAGACAAAGGTCTGCAAAAATTTTGATAAAGCTACTAAAATTTCATTGAAAATGGCAGAAAGAACTGCTGAAACTAGCAGATTTTTGGTTTGGCAAATATTAGTAATTTAAGAATAATAATCAATACTGCAGCAAAAAAATTAATATTGCATTTAAATATATGTTATATCTAAAGTTTTGAAGATTTTATTAACATTCTTCCTTCTCCCCTGAAGAAATAAAAAATGAGCCCTCGATATAAAAAAAATAGCTGAGTTGAATTTCAGTTAATGAAAATACTAATTTACGCTGCAAAAATTAAAATAACATTTTTCTGATTTTCTCAGTCTCTTTGCCGTTTTCTAAGGGCCATTAATAATAAAAAAATAACCTAAAGTTTGAGCGAACTTTCGTCAAACGAGTTTTAATGAAAATTTTCAGTAAGCTAATGAAGTTTTCTTCCCAATGTGACAAAGCTTCATTATTTTTATGAAGCTCTTTTTAATAAAACCTTTTTTGGGTGTATAAAATTTTTAATAAATAATATGAAATTTTTTATAAAATTATATCTAAAACTGCATCAGTTCAATGAAAATTTTCAATGGACGAATTCCAGCGAAACTTAATTGAATCAATGTAAAAATTCATAAATAGCATGTACACAGTTTTCTCAGTGTGCAGTTATAAATGTCAAATTCCATATAAATTAAAATTTTTTAACTTTCATTTTCTGCTTTTTGGTTATTTGCTTTAATTCGAATAAAAATTTCATTTCATTGAAAATGTTCGGGTTCCATGGTATTCTAGTGGAACATGTCGTAGAATTGATGTGGTTCTGAACCGATTGTGCACAATTTCTTGAGAGAAATAAGAAAAGCTAGAGTTCCTACAGAATTAATATGTCAATTGTGTGACACAGTTTTAAAACGAATGCAACTTTGTCTTAAGTGACATGGAAATATAATTTAGTTTTAATTTTTAGACGAATTAAAACCGAAAAGAAACATTGTCTATTCTTTTTCCTAAAACCTGCCAAACAAAGTTTTGAAAACAGCTTTATATGGGCCTTTCGCGATGTTTTTTAAAGCTCTTTTTTACAAATAGAAACTTCGATATTTTGTTATAGTATTTGCAAACATATTTTATTAAAATTTATCAGTCTCTTAAAACAGATGAAGTGTCTCGCTGGTGCAATGCCGACTTGCTTAGAGTTCCTTCAAAAAAGGCATTTAAAGGCTTAAGGAACTCTTTCTCTCGATTTTATAGTAAATTTTGAATTTGGTGGTATTTTTAGTTAGTATTTGTTTTTCTAATAAGCTTTTCTTGCAATTTTTTAGCCAATGCTAAGAAAATTATGAAATTTTGGGAAAAAATAAAGGAAAAATTCCTTATTAAAAATGTAACCGGTTATCGTCCTATTTTAACCGATTATTCGGGTCGAATAATTATTTGAGTTTTAAATTATTTATTTCGACTTTAACCGAAATATAGGCGATTAATCGAGGAAAAACTCAATTTATCCAAAAACACCCAATATTTTTTAAAAAATTTCCAGATAATTTTCTATTGGTAAGAAATAATTGGAGATGTGTTCGGCTGTTTTCGAAAAAATTGACATTGAAATGGTACAAATGCAGTTGTAACATTATTGTTAAGTTCTGCTCATAATAAACGCGGACAAAGGATAAAATGCATAAGAAAACCTATTCACATACAACGTGACTAAATATAGTGAAGGCTAAGCGATACAGAATGGACTGGTCTTAGGTATGTAAAAGCCAGTTAAGAGGCTTTCTTGAGTATTTTTTTTTTACCAAATTATTTAGCTGTCATCCAAAATTACATACACCATTTTTTGTCAATAAGAATAAGGGTTTTCACAAGGGGTGTACTATTTGTTGTATCGTTGTATCGTCCTAACAAAAAACAGAGTTGTTAAAAATTAAATTGAAAAAATACAACATTTGAGAATAGCACGATACAACATTTTTACGTATGTTTTACTGTCCTATGTTTGAGTGTGCTAACAGATAGAAAACTGAATAGAAAATTGTTGTTAAATTCAAATAAAATTTTTAACAACTCTGTTTTTTGTTAGGACGATACAACGATACAACAGATAGCACACCCCTTATGAACAACCTAAATGTATTTTAACTACCTTTCGAATGATGTATATTTGAACCAATATAACAATAAATGGCGACATGCCCCGAAAGTGCACTGAAGCCCTCTATTATCATGAATTTGCAATTTCATTGATTCTTAGGAGGGCAAAATTTTCCTCCAGCATGTCCTCTTCACTTACATTACCACCATCATAAGTAAGGGTTGTATGTTTATCTGTTGTGGGACATTTTGAATGGGTGCCTTGTTTTAATAATGATGACTACAAGTAAAATTTAGCCAAAATTAATAATTTACGCCCGTATTCACAAATGATTAATACAGAAAAAGGAGGTTAATTAAATAAAATTTTCATGCAAATTTCTTCTATAAACCGTTATAATTTTGTTAAGTATTTGTGAATACAAGCCATAAAGTGTTGATTCATAATATTCCCCCTCTTTTTCTAAGTACACTCGTACGCACGTATATGTAATTGCAAAACGTGTGTTTTAAAAATGTAGTGTTAGAAATTCCCTTTCCCTAGTTTTAAATTTTTCTTCCAATGTAACGAGTCATATTTTAATTATAAAATTTAAATGATAATTAAGAATATTTAACTTACTTCAAAGTATTTTCTCGAATAGCGATTATTTTCCAATTTTTATGTTGAAGAATTTCTCTGAAGCACAATTTTTCATAAATCTTTCACAACACTTACACTTTTTAATTTAAAGTTAAACTTTCAGATTTTTTAATAGTACTGATAATTGAATCGTTAAAATTTAACAAATTTCTATAATATATTATTCTTTTTAATTAATTATTAAAACCATAATTAAAGCTATAACAAATCACACAGCGACCCGTAAAAACTAATTGAAGAAAAACAAAACAAATGCTAATTGGGTGAACAGCTGTTGCAGGTGAGAACATATATAAGTCACCACAACCAAGGGTTGTGTTTAGTTAAATATTTACCAAATGAGAGATGTGTTTAGTTGGTATCCAAAGGTGGTTGAATGTGCTAAACAGATAATGCAGTGCACACTTTTTTAAAATGTAGGTTAAGATTTCATATCATTTAGCTTTATTATGTTATATGCCTTGATATAAGCTAAAAGCTGAAACACGCAATCAAGCAAAAAAACGCAAATTTTCAAAGAAAATAGCGCTAAAAACGATAAAAATCGTCGTGTTCGCGAACACGAGTTCGCTCATTAAAACATATAGGTCACGAACATGTTCGCAAACACGACGATTTTTATCGTTTTAGCGCTATTTTGTTTGAAAATTTGCGTTTTTTTGCTTGATTGCGTTTTAACCATTCAGCATAATAGCTGGAGAATCGTTTGGAATTTTAACTTTAACAGGCTGAAGTAATTACACATATTTTTCTAATCAAAAGAAAAAAATTTGTTTTTTGTTATTAAAATATACTTTTATAATACCAAAAAAAAAATAGTAGGTTTTACCCATTTTGTCAGTTTTTGTCAATATTTTGTAGTAAAAATTTATCAGTTAATTTTACGACATTGGTAGTTGTTTTTAATGCATTTGTTAGTTATTTTTCAACAATTAAAAATAACAAACGTTTTAGTTATTTTAAAGCTAAATAACTTTGTCGCCTTTTTAACTGCATATACCTTTGTTTTATCTGCCATTTTCAGTAGATTCTACCGACAAACTTTTTTGTGTGTAGAAATGCCATAGGGATGGCGGCAATTGTCGCCAAGCTCCCATTTTGGGAGGTTTAATCCCCGTGCTTTATTTTTTATTCAAAAATGTTACATCATAAATATTTGTATTTTTTGACATTATTTTATCATTTTGAAAAGTTGTTTAAAGACAAATTAAATACAATTTGTATATGTAACTGAAATTTAGTTATTAAATTGTAATTTAAAAACAACTGAGGATTTCCTTAACTGAGCTACTGAGGAATTTTTTTCGGTGTACTAAAGTAAATAACAAATCTTGAATGCAGAAGTTTCCTGAGTTAAATTCTCTCTTACAAATTAATAATAAAATTCAGTTTTTTATTTGGAAGAAAATTTACACAAATACTTAGCTAAATATTAAACAATATTTTTGACCAAAGGTAGTAGTATAATTTGATTTAATTTTTATTATATATTTCGTAAATTTTAGAGCAAAAGATATCTAATTTGGAATCACTGATATTTTTAACCAAACATGATCCTGAATATGATAAAGTTTAGCACATAAACCAAAGGGTGGGGTTAATTATAAAAAAAAAATTTGAAAATATTTACTTTATTTTAACTTAAGTGCTTTTGAGATAACTTCAGTATATCCCTGAACAAAATATCGTGTCTAATTATACAAATCTAATAATGTTTAGAACACCTGAACTACAGCTCATGGTAATTCCCCATCAATAATAAAAACCATGACCTATATAAAGATTTTCTTTGACAAATCCAATAATTAGTGTTTAATTGAGCTTAACAAAAATAAGAGTTGTATTATATTTTAATAAAAATTGTCAACTTATGCAATTTGTGTTTTAAATTCATACTGGAAACAAATGAAACTCAGTGATGTGTAAAATAAAGCAAAACCAAACAAATGACCAATAATAACCAAGTTCAAAATCGTCAACATGAACTTTTTGAAAAACTAACATAAAAAAACGTTATTAAACCCCAACAATAACATAGCATTTGTCTAAGAGAGGAGCACTTAATAACAAATGTGGCCACATACATATGTGGTACTAAAAATGTATGTCCAAACATGCATGAGAGATAATGCGTCAGTTAAAAAGTCAAAGTTAAAGCAATTAAATGGTCAGTGATGTTAATTTTTCCGAAAACAGAAAAAATGGATTTTCCTAATATGATATTAATGTATGAAATACGCATACATACACTCATATAAGTTTGATAGTTAATATATGGCAGTTTGTTTCTGTACTAATCAGTAGTTGTTGTTTTTACACGTGTTTTTCTGTGAAAAAATACAAAACTACTGTTACGACAGTTATTTAAGAAAAAACTAGCGAAAAGTACTGTAATTTTGAAAAAGTTACCAGAAAACCAGTTATTTTTACTATCATAGTCAGTGTTGCCAGATTTCTTAGGCATAAAATCGTCAAAAATTCTGAAAAATATCGTCAAAATCGTCATAGCTTTTGAAAAATCGTCGAAAAATAGTACAAAATCGTCAAAATAACACTATTTGTGTTATAAGGCCCCTAAAAACTTAATAAGCATTTTAAAAATTATCCTTTCTTAATCATTTCGTGCTTTTTCGATTTAACATATTTACTAAAATGTTTATAAACATCATAGAAATTTGCCACACCCTGAAGTAGTTATAAATACCAACAAAAATTTAGATTTAAAATATTTATTATGTATTTCACAAACATTCTTCCAAATAATTGAGATTCGTTACAGTTTTAGGACAGAAGTTTTACACAAAAATTATCATATTTTTTATTATTTTTCCTTGTAAGTTTTGTATATTTCAAAATTCGCATCTTAAAGAAAAATTGGCCGTTTCGCAATAAATAAAAAAATGTTGTACTTGATCGGATTTTAACATTATTTCTAGATATAATTAGAATTTTAATATGAACACTTTTAATACAAAATTCTAAAATATTTTTCAAAAATCGTATAGATTTGCTGAATAAAAATTATCTGATTTTGCAGCGGTTTTTTAATTTGTTCCCACATTAATTTGCTTGCAATTCTGCATAATTCTAAAAACTAAAAATTTGAGATTTAGAATTATAGATTGGAAAAGTATTTTATTTTTGCACATTTCTTGCTGTATTTATTTTGTATTAAAAAAACGTCATTTTGAAGGAAAAAATCGTCAAATCGTCATTTGGCTATTTTTGATAGTAAAAATCGTCAAAATGACGATAAATCGTCAAAACTGGCAACACTGATCATAGTATACAATTACCAAAACAGTATTTTTACAGTATTCAGTTATTTTTATTAGTTATTTAAAAAATAAAAACAAAAGTCAGAAAATTGCAGTGCATCTCCAATATATAAAAAGGTAAAAACTGGAAATCGATTTGGAATTTTTACTTCAACTTTCAACTACGATGAAGTAATTACACATTTTTTTTAAAATCAAAAGAAAACAATTATTTTTTTTTTATTTTAAATATACTTTTATAATATAACTGTAAAATACAGTAGTTTTTACCAATTTTTTTTAATTTTTTAAAATTTGTTTAGTAAAAAATTTCAGTTAAGTTTTTCATATTTGTAGTTATTTCTAATGCTATTGTTTGTTATTTTTCAATAGTTAAAAATAACTACATTATTTGTTATTTTAAATTTTAAAATTTATTATTTATTTTTTAAATTTTAAATACCTTTGTCGCCTTTTCAACTGCATATACGTTTGTTTTAATTGTCATATCGAGTGGATTTTACCTACAAATTTTCTTGAGTGTACACATATTTACTAATATTTCTATGTATTTTTTTAAATTTGTTTAATCTTTTATTTAGTTGAAGATAAAAAATGTAAATAATTTTTATACGGTAGTTTTACTTCATTTGTGTGTGTGTGTATATTCAAAGTTTGTTTTGTCTATAAATTCAGGGAACTATAACAAATTGTTATTATTTGTTAGATAAAATTGTTTGAAAACGGTCGTTAACCGATTTAGTGGATTTAATATTAAAAATGTTCAAGTCTGTGATATCCTTGTTTCTATTAAGTGTTTTTGTGGAAGTGAGTAGAGAAAGAGATTAAAATTATAAATATCATAAAAATTAAAAACTGAAATTTGTTTATTATAGTGTTTAACAGCCCAAGCTATTGACTGTCAAAGGCCACCACAATTAGTGGTAAGTTTTGTGAGGTGTAATACAGAAGAAAGACTTAAGACACAAACTTGATCTTGAAGTTATTATTGTAGAAAGAAGTTTGTTTCTTAAGTCTTTTGTTTTCTACTTAATGTTCTAAAATGAATCAAATGCATATACATATATACCAAAGTAAACATATATTACACTCAAAAAAGTTTGACAGTTAGTACATGACAGTTGTTTGTTTTTAACTGTAATTACAGTTATTTTTCTATGGGAAAATACAAAACAATTGTTTTTACAGTTATTAAAACAAAACAACTAACGAAAAGTTCTGTAATTTTGTAACAGTTGTTTAATGCAGTTATTTTTAATACCATAAGAAACAACTACCAACAAAGTACTTTTACAGTGAACAGTTTAAAAAAAAAAAATTTCGTTGCTTTCTTATAAATTCTTCTTTAGTTCTTTTATTGATATACTTTTTGTAATAAAAATCAGAGGGTCAATTCTGTAACTTTTTAAAGACAAATTTCGGTAGTTAAATTGCCAAATTTTCATAGTAAATTAACAACTGAACTACCGAATTGTGTAGTTAAAAATTTAGAGAATCCCACTACAGAAAATGCATAAAAAGTTAACAAATAAAGAACGGTTTGTCAAGTACGATGAAATAGTTACTTATTTTTTTATAATCGAAAGTAAAATATTGTTTTTTTTTATTAAAATATACTTTAATAATGTGAAAAAAATTAACTGCAGAAAACAGTAGTTGTTTTAAAATTATTGTAGTTTTTAATAAAAACTGAATTGAAAATATAAAAAAAAAATATTTGTCAATTAATTTGACGAGTTTGTTAATTATTTTTAATGCATTTATTAGTTATTTTTCAACAGTTAAAAATAACTAAATGTTTTGTTATTTTCAATGCAAATACTTTTACGGCATTTATAACTGCATAAGCCTTTATTTTAATTGTCATTTTCAGTAGATTCTACTGACTAACTTTTTTGCGTCTATAAGCGATTATTTTATAATTAAAAAATACTTTTTCAAATATGGAAAATTTGCTAATGCAACCTACGTTCAACTCAGCATTTTTGTCCCTATTTGCAGAAAAATGAGATACGATATCATTGCGATTGAAAAACTGTGTGGTAAAATGTATTCTAATTATACAAATAAAATATTTAAAAACAAATAAAATTTCACTTTCAATAAATTTAAATTATAATAACATTTGTTTTTGAATATTAATGAAATAAATCACAAATTAATCAAATTCACGGTCGCCATTGTGCATCCGCTATTTGCATTTTTTGAATTCTGATCTGATTAGCAGACTTCGTATATGATATTTTTTAGTCTACTAATTATTAAGCAAATTTTTTTTGCTGATTTTAGCAGGTTAATTTGTTATTTTCTATTAACTAAAATTTAACTCAAATATAACTAAAATTCCTTATATTTAACAGTTTAATTTTTGCCGGTCCTATCTTACTAATATTTTGGCAGGATAACTGTAATTTTTATTAAACTGTTATTTGCATTAATTGTAATATGCTAATATTCAGCAATTTTTTTTTGCTGATTTAAGCAGTGTAACTTGTCAATTGCAGTCAAATTAAAAAGGGTTTATTCTTGGCTACTGCAAACTTCCGTGCCAAATTCCGTCAAATTATCTATAGTATTGCGACCTGTACTTTGATAAGAAGAGGCGATCACTACACTAAAAAAAGTTAGTAAAGTCAGTAAAAAAGTTTGCTGACTCAGCAAATTTTTAGTCAGCAGGGTGCTTGCAGAAAAATTGCTAAATGTCAACCAAATCGTTTCATGAAAATCAGCGAGCTCATCTTTAGCAAAGAAATTAGTAAATTCTGTTGTAAATGAAAAAATCGTTACTAAAATCAATAAAACTTTTTGCTGAATACTACTAGACTGAGAAAGACTAAAAAAATTTGTAGAAAAATTATACTTTAGTTAATGTATTCGCTAAAAATTTAAATCCAGAAATTGTGTTTTTTTGATTCTTTTGAAAATTAAAGGGGCAAAAAAAGACCCGTATGTTGAAGAGTTAGAGATTTTTCACTTTATATGTCTTTAGATACTTATAGTAGAATTTCATGATAAATATTTTTGCGGAATATTTTAACCTTCTAACTTTTCAACTTACGGAGGTATTTTGTCGCTTTCTAAAAAGGGATAAAAAAGTCCCTTTAATTGAAGTGTAAGAGGGTTAAAATGTTCCGCAAAAATACTTTTCATGAAATTCTACTATAAGTCTCTGAAAAAAAATGTGTAGTTTAATAATATTTAACATTTTTATGTATTTTCTTTTTCTCAGGATCCTTCTAACTGTTGTTTAGATGGCGGTAAAGACGACGTTACCGACATTTGTGCCAAACGCATGGGTGTTACCGGAAAGCCCACTGATGCACCGCCCAGTGTAGAAACAGCAACTGTAAGTTCTTTTTAAATATATTGTGAAAAATATAAGACAGTTTTATAGTGAGAATTGAAATCGATTTTTGACTTTCTTAAATGAGAAATTTTCAAACAAAATTTCTAAACTAAGAAATATTTAAGATATTTTTATCTTATCTTCTATCACCATAAAACTGGCCCTAAAATTTAATGTTTCGTTTATTTCTGTTTATAGTGCTTAGCCGAGTGTCTTTTAACCGAATCAAAATACATGCAAAAACCAGAAACACTGGATTTATCAGTGATAAAGTCGGATTTAGAAAACAAATTCTCAAATGATTCAGTGTATGCTGAAACTATGATACAAGCATTTACAAAATGTGAACCAAATGCTCAACGAAAAATGCAGGCTTTTAAGCAAATGCCATTGGGCAAAAGTGCTTTGCAAAGAGGTTGTAGTCCATTTTCGGGCATGTTATTAGGTTGTACCTATATGGAATATTTTAAAAATTGTCCCGCTCATCGATGGACCGAAAGTCCGGAATGTGAATTGGCTAAACAATTTGTTACACAATGTTCTTTAGGAGCTTAATTTGAAAAGAAAAAGTTGAAATCATAAATTGTTAATTAATTTTTTTATTGTTATTAAAATATCACTCACTAAATTACAAAATAAAATAGAATATTTGTTTTACTGTTCATTAACGCATTCATTAACGTATTTAGGAAAATCTTCTGGCAGAGCTATTTCTGTACAAAAATCATTACGATGTTCTCGTATAAATTCTATTAAGGCATATTCCATTTGATTGGTAACACCCATGCCTTGACCATATGTTAGCATAAGTTTTTTTCTAGATTCACGATCAGTGTCCTAAAGATAATAAACAGTTGTGAAAGAAAATGAAAAAATTAAAAATATTTAATATTCATTTACCTTTTTCATTATTTCTTGTGCTGTAGGATTTATTAAGATTTTATTAACCATGCGTAATATTTCAAAATTGTCATGCATTAGGAGTTCTACCCAAGGCTCTTGGAAAAAGTCTATAAAGCTTATAACCTCCTTAAGATACCATCTTGATCTTAGATTATTGAGTAATAGTTCATGGCGTCCGCAAAAGAATTTCAAAAAATCATAATCCATTTTCTGTATAAAAGTGTTAATTTGTTAATTGGGATGGTAGTGTTAGGGGAAAGATAACTTCTAAGAAAACAATGATAATGAATGGGTTCTTATACCACGTTTAGAAAACACCTAAATTCTATGACAAATTTTACAGAGTTTTATTTATTAATCTAGCAAAGTCACAACTTTTCACACAAAATAACAATGAAATTCAAAAAATTTTAATTCTATTTGTCAGTGTTACGATTGTGTCGATATCAGGTGTTTTTCTTTTTTAAGTTTTCAAACAAAAATTTTAAGTGAAACCAGTAGAGATGAGCGATCCGGTGATTTTTGAATAACGCTGCTACCAGTGATTGTGATTTTCAAATCACCGTTCTTTTAAACAGTGACCGTGATCACGGGTTTGTAATAGAGATGGGCGATCCGGCGATTTTTCAGTAACATTGTTCTTAGTGAAATCGTGAAATGTTCAAATCGTTGTTCTTTTAAACTGTGATCGTGATCACGGATTTTTTATGGAAAATACTGCGATTTTCTGATAAATAAAGGAAATAATATTTATGGCGAGTTTTTAAGATGTCAGTTAAACCGAAAACGAATTTTGTCAGCCATTTCAAAGTTTATTAACAAAAATCTGCCGGAAAAACTTTTTCTCGAGTATAATTTATTTCTTTATTGAAATAAAACAAAATAAACCACATTTTAAAAGCAGTATTCCAGTTACAAACTGGATAATCCACTTCCTAAAAACTGGGCCTTAAAAGAAGAATAGTTGCGACATGATAGAAGGAGACATTTTATTCAGAAGAGTGTGAAAGCAAGTCACTGTTATTGAAAAAAAAAACATGTATTACTGTGCACAATGAAGTTTACAAGAAAGAATAGTACAAAAATATTAAGAGAACCACATTTCGAGTAACTGCGACTTGAAATATTTGATCACTGCCGTTACCAGTGATTTATCAATAACTGTGATTAAATCACCGGTATGAAAATATCGCTCATCTCTAGAAACCAGTATATCATTAGAATACAACTCTGAATAGTGCTATTGTGAATGTTAAAAAAAAAAAATTTTAGTTTCTTTGTCGTTAAAAATAAGAATATGCAAATTGAGTTTTTTATGAGAACTTAAACCAAAATCTTACTACATATAACCTCCATCGAAAATTGTCAATTCTTGCTCCTATTATATTTAAACTTCTTACCTTTTGCGTTACAATCACTATTTCTTCCACCACACCATGTTGATTCAAACGTACTCTCGAAAAATCGCCTTCATTGTAAGTGACCAATGGAAATTCATATTCATTACTTAAGTGATTGGCTAAATAACGTTTTGGCGTGGTTACTTTAACAAAGACGTAATTCATTGGGAGTTGAGCTTGAAAATAAAAAGGTTTCGAAAATTTCATCTCGATTTGTGGCATGTCTACCTCTTCCAATTCAATTAAACCCAAAACATTGATTATCTTAAAATAAATTTTGCAATAGAAAAATAATTTCTTAATTGAAATCAAATCAATGTCATACAGAAAAAAATTAATGTCGGGTTTCAATTACAAAATTGTTTATTCAGTTTTAAAGAATATATTGCATTGTGGGCCAGCATCATATAATTTTGAAATATTGTAACGAAAATGGCCTAGCCTAGTATCGAAAACTCCGGAATTTTCTGTAAGAAAATAGCCCAAGAGACGGGATATACAAAATATGTCAATCTGGCAACGTAACACTACATTTAATTATACACCTAAGTATATGATATGGTTAATTTACATAACTAAGCGTCTTGACGAGACATTGATTTGTTTGCCCAAAAACTAATCGTCAGCATAATAATGGGAAAAAATTTGTCCATTTTGGCAGACAATTCATTACTTTTTGTTTTTTGTTGGTGTAGGTCACAAACGAAACTATTTATTTTCATGTTTTCAATGTGTTTACCACTAATTTTTTTTCAATAATAAAAAGTAAAGGTGCGTTTACAATGACGGAGTACTCCAATCTGTAGCAAATTTTGTTTTCTTCTCTTTCATACTAATACATTTTTGTATTGTGCTATCTCTTGTTTTTCCACTCCAGAGTAAAACTTATTTGACTCTGGAGTACAGATTTGCTACACTCTGGAGTTAACATTGGTCTGTTAACTGTTTAACATGACAAATATACCCAAAAAAACACATCTCTAATTTGCTCACATCTCTAATTGTCAACAAATTAAAAAATAATAACAAAATATAATAAATAAATATAAAATTTGTAGTGTTTTCGGTATTATTTAAAATAAAAAAAATATCGAAATAAAAAACGATAAAAATTCTGGCAAAAGATTGGCGAAAATATTAAGTACTAAATGTCAAATAAGTTTTGAAGTAACTCTACTCTGCATTTCGAACAGTTAACATTTTAATCTGTGCTGCAGAGTAAAGTCACTCTACCATTGTGAAAGCACCTTAAATTGAATTAAATTCAATAATAATACAAATTATTTACTTTTTTTTAAACATTTTATTCATTTTCTTTTATAATCTTTATTTTTTAGTAATGCCACTAAGTTAAAATTAGATCTGGCATCGTGGTTGTTGTTGCACATAGTTGTGAGAACAATTGTGCTGACAACGTTGTCTGAACAAGAACAAAATATGAACAAGAGTGGTCCACACGAGACAAATTCATGGGCGATCAAGAAATTGTTCGTTGGTTGAACAAATCGATGTCTCGTCAAGACGCTAAGTAAATATTGTTAAGTAGTTGGTTGATTATAAGTGTTTTTATGTGTGTATAGTGTTTAGTAGTAATGTTGAGTTAAGTAAGCAGTGTTGTCACCAGTAAAACAAAAAATGACACAGCTGTAGTTCAAAAATTATCCAAAACCTTATGAAATTACACAAAAAATATATTTTTCATATTATTTAACAAAAACTCTACTGGGCACAGTGGAGAATAATACAAATAGTTTGGGAAGAATTTCGCCATTTCTTATCGACTGATATGAAATTTTACACTGTAAGTTTTGGATGGCCGAAACTGCTGGAGCTATGCCATTCGACTCCAAAGTTTTGCCATTTTTCTATTTACAAACCGATTTTTAAAGACGTAACATTGCTATCATCTGCAAAGTGCAAAGTTATTTGCATTTTAAACTAAAATTTAGCATTTTTGCTATAATCTGGTCCGTGCCTTCTGCAAAAGCAAATCCAGGCCAATTTCTCTGAAAATATTATTACAAATTGTTCTCTTAACTAAAGGGAATTTCAATGCAATATCTTTTTCAGGATTAAAATAGCGTGCTTTTAAATTTGAATATTAAAACAATGGTATTTTATCCACATTAAAGGTTTCTTTCAGAACAAAGTATTTATGTTTTTCAGAAAGGCTACTTCATTCAAATGCATTGCATGCAAAATTATTACTTGCTAATTATTCTCTCCCATACTCCTCAAAATTTAACTGTTTCTATTCAAATTAAACCAATTTTTCTCTGAGTGCAAAGCTGGAATTTAATAATAAGCTGCAGTATATCCTCCAAAGCGTCTGTAATGTGATGGCATAAGCCCTGTTCAACCCTAGCTTTAAATGACGGCAAGACAGGAAAAATTTTAAAAATACCGTATTTGTAAAATTTTGCCTGTTTTCTTTAATTTTTATGTTAATGGTAGCAAGACCTTAACATGAAATTTCTTCGCAGTATGTGTATCAACAAGATTTCTTTAAAAAAATAAAAATATAAAATTTTTTTTTTTCAAAAATTTCATGTGATTGAAATCTGAAACATGTTGGATTTACAGAATTCTAAAATATTCTGATTCTGCTCCACCTTGCTGCGTTAACAAAATTTTTGTCTGGTCAAAGCTCAGTATCATGATAACTACATTAAAAAAATTTTCACATATTAGAAAGTCACAATCATAACAAACTCAAACTTTTCCACTCTTTCGCTGAATTTTTAAATGTTTTTGCAAACCAAGAGAATTTTTAATAGAAGCTTCACAATTATTTTCGCAAAAAATAAACAAAAGGTGGTGCTTTAAACAAAAAAAAAAAAATACATAGCACCATTTTTGATTTCTTCTAAATTGGGTTTAGTGTTGAAAAAATTTGCAAAAGTAATTCACCAGAAAATAAGATTTGTGGCTAATATTTCACCGACAAACTCGTTTCGTCTAAATATCGACTATTATTTATTAATTTATTAAAAAGCTTTACGGAAATTTCTATAAAAAGTGAAATTACACAAAAACTACACAAAAATGTCATTATTCAAAAATTATCCAACGAATGTGTAAACAGTCGCGGTTTTGAATAATTATTCAAAAAGTGGCAACACTGTAAGTAAGTTAAGTGTTATAATTACAGCATGTTAGAAGTATGGCTGTTACTATATATGGCGTGCATTAACATTCGTAGAGAGAAGTTGATTATTAACATTTGTGCTGTTGAGACTGCGCTAAGAGTTTAGTTAGTGTCGTGTTAAAGTTAGTGGCGCTCTAGTAATCGTCATAATAGAGTTTGTATATAGGAATAGTGTGTAAATAAATATGAGGGTTTTTAGGCAATTTCAAACGTAAGTGTATTTTTGTGTTTGCTTAAGGGCGGATTATGGGACCGTAAACGTATATGTGATGTAACTGTACCGTGCCGTAGCTAAAAAGTACACTTATAGATTATCGTAAACGACATTACTATTTAGCATCTATTTCATGTGGTTTTATTCTAAATTTTTCCATTTATTTGCTAATTTTTATTCCTTATTTGTTGTTTGAATCATTTTTCTTTATTCATTTCATATTTTTTCCGACTAAAATCAGTCAGCTGTTTCGATGCCGGATAGAAAATTCTGATTTCAACAGAATGATCTGGCAAGTTCGTTTACATTTACGTGTTAGTAACCATTCGTATACATTTCTTCTTGTGGTATCGAAATAGCTGATTCGTTACAGATACGTTTACGGTAGGGTAACTCAGCCTTTATTCTAATTCGTTGTTATTATCGCTGTGAGAGCACCAGGCTAGTTTATCTAATGGAGATAAACGAACGTTTTATAAGGTAAAACGTAACAATTGATGTCAGCGTTGGGACTGGTTATTTTGATTGCAATAGAAAAGAATCCTGTTTATTTAAAGGAAATAAACCAACGTTTTTAAAAAGTAAAAACGTAACACTATAATATTGAGTATATGAGACTAAAAAGTATTACAAAGGGGGATTTGGAAGTTGCTGAATACTAATCGGAAATAAAAAAAAATTAAAATACAAAATGGCGGATGAAAAATAGCGGCCATGAATTTTTAGTTTTTAATATATTGGACTTAAAAAATCAATTATAAAGATCTACGGCCCGCTGAATACAAATCTGAAATTAAAATTTTGAAATTCAAAATGGCGGATCCAATATGGCGACTAACAATTTTTTCATTAAATTTCTTTTGTCGTCAGATTTACATAAAATTTCCACCAGGGGAAGTTTTTGGGCAGCAGTTTTAGAATCTTAAATCAAATTTTTAAAATTAAAAATGGCGGATCCAATATGGCCATAAATTTAAAATTGTAATGTATTGGGATATAAATTATTCCTTAGGCTGATAATGAATAAGACATTAAACAATTTTGAATTCAAATGGCGGATCCAAGAATGGCGCGATGGCGATATCAATTTAGAACAAGATAATATGTATGAATTTTCTATCCCTCATACATAACGCAGCGTCCTCCTTCGGTGTTCCCATAGCACTTAACCCCAACGAAGTAAAATAAGATAAAAGGGCTATGAACCATAAAAATTTAATAAAGTTCTCCATCAGATGGTGCGCAACAACTGTTCTAAGATTCAACACCTCGACCAATTATAGTGTTGCCATATTTGAAGCCATATTTTCGACTCTTTAGTTTACAGATATGTACAAAAAGTTATATAAAAATACTTATCCCGAAGAAAAATTGGCGGTGGTCACGCCGCAGTTCTCCTTGAGTGGGTTCTATTATTGTACCAAGTTTAATATTATTGTAGTCTGAACTTTGTACCAATTATACCAACCTTTTCTGCTGCTTCTTGAGGACTAACAAATCGATATTGATGATTAGGTTCAATTTTATGTTTGATGAAATTTCCAATAGCGTAAACATTAGGCTCAGATGTCTGATAATTTTGATCTACTATAACATAGTCTTGATTAATATCTAAATAAGATTCCTGTAAAACTAAAATGAAAAGAATGAATAGTAAATGCGAATCATTAAAGTAAAAACTTAAAGACTCTAAAGTAAACAGAAATAGTTGTGAAAAGGTGGCACGGAGGAAATAAGAAGATAAACAAAAAAAAAAAAATCTAAAGTATAATGTTTGTATATGTCTGATTGATCATTTCTGAAAGTATTCATATAAAGACAATCTGACAATAAAAATATAAACAATAATAAAATTTAATGGAAAATCACTGATGAAGCCTGTCCATAGAAAAAGGCAGAAACTGGATCTAGTCTGATTTGCAAATTTAACGTGTTTATAACTTTTGAGGAAAATGTTTATTCTTCTTCTTAACCTTAAACCTACTAAGAAACGCTCTAAGTTTTCTATTCTTTGTCAGTTTTCAATGCTTAATTCAAATAACTTTACAGGTAACCTTTCATTAAAACGGTTTAATGGGACAAATTAAATATTATGTTGGCATTCCAAAATTAGACGTTAATATGTGATTGAGGAAAAAATGTAAATCGAAGTCTTCCTGCATACTTACTCTGTAATAGCGGCCCAGCTATGTAAGTTTCATAAAAACTAACAAATAAATCACATTCCAAAGTCAATTCATGTTCGCCATTAGAACTTAAAAATGTTAAACTCTTTAAATTTTCATAATCTTCATGTAACGTAAATTGGTTCAAATTCATACGTTCATATACCGTGACACCTAAATCTTCTGCCATTTCTCTTACAACCTCCTCGATGCGTAAATCTATAGCGGAATTATTAAACACTAAATCGAATTCAACATTGGCCACTTCATGAGGCATTACCAAGTGAATTTCAGATCCTTTGATGCCATGCTTAATAAGGAAATTAATAAACTCAAATGCTTTTATATGAAGGCCATAGACCACTATAGATTTTTTGATGTGCTTGGGAAATTCTTCATTTAAAATTTTTAATTTATGATAGAATAGCAACTTATCAAAACGATTATTTATATGGGAGTAATTCGGGGGAGTTGGAGCATTACTGAAAATATTTTCGGGTACACCAAATTCTGTACTACACATTAGCAACAGAGTTTCGTAATAAACTTCGCATTCGGATTCCAGTTTTATCAATCGTGTTTCACTGTAGGTGTAATTAAATATAAGAAGGTGAATGCTTTATTTCTCTAAGGGCTTATTTTAACTTATCTTCGATCTAACCATAGTTAAACGTTAACCACAGATATTTCAATATAAATTCGGCAATAATAACTATGATTAAGCTCTAAACTTTGGTTATTAGGAGATAAGTTAGTAGGTCTAACACTTACGTATTTATGGAATTGACTTTTCCACTTACAAAACGTATCCAATTACGAACATCCATACGTTCACAGACATCTCTTAAAAATGCATCTGAATTTCGAAAATTTACCCAACAATCCTCTTCTATGGAACATATATCACATTTGAAGGAATGTTCATATTCTGCTTCCATAACACCAGGACTACATATTACAGTAATATTTGCGTGGGTTAAACAATTGGCAGTAACTTGTATTTTTTGACTAAAAGAAAGAGAGAAAAAATTTGATTGATTTTTTGCTCAAAAAGTCTTTCTAATTAATTGTTCAGATCTAATAGTACCACGATCGAAACCAGATTTTAGTATCTAGTAGTTCCGCACTTTAATTAAGATTTCATTTAAAAATAAGTTTACACTACACTTACCCGGCACTATGCCAACTGAAAATCATCAATCTCAAGAAAGCCTTACAAATATCGGTGAAACCTATAATCACAATATTCATAGAATTACCAAAATAGGCCGATGGCTGTAAATTATTTTGAAAAACTGCATATTGATCGTTTAACATGTCGATAGGAGGAAGTATTGTGAAATCTTTCTCTAAGGAATTCCCCTGATGGATTGGCTGTGTATACATAAATTGATCAAACCAAACTTTCTTCATTCTTCGAGGTTCTAAAGGTTGCATATTCATTAATAGATCATTTGGGAGACATGGTTGATTCTAAGAAGGAGAATAAAAGAGAAAATGTTTTAGTGAAATTTTTAAAAAAATCGGGAAGTCAAAACGAGAAAAGATAACAAGAATTTATTTTTATTGATTTGCGGGAAAAATTTCAAAGTTCGATGGTTTTATAGAAAATATTCATAAGAACCTGAAAATTGTTTATACACTTTCATAAAAATTACCAGGTTGTGGCAATCGACTGGATTCGGTAGGAAAAAAATCAGAAAATGAAATGACTCGCTCGTTCAGGCACAGGCTCATTCCAGGAAGAAATTTTGGGTTCTTTAATTTTTAAACATAAGCGAGCTCTACTCTTTGTTAGATTTGAGTAATAATTTGCAGAGACTATTAATTATAGAGATAGAAAATCAAAACTTACATTACTCACCGGTAGAGGGCGCTGAAATTTAGTATTACTTGAGCAACTATTTAGCAGGGGTATGGCATCACCAAAAAAATAAGTTCTAACAAAATCGTTATCACTAGATGGCACTTTGTTGAAAAAATTGACAATTTTCTTTTTTCTATTTAAATTTAAATAATAAAAAAACAAACAACAAACAGATTTCTCAAATTTTATTATTTGAATATATTCCGTGTTTGTTTTTTCATTATTTCGAGCAGTTTTCAACAGTTTTTGAGTTTTTAAACGTAGGCTCAGCTGATACTAAACTGGTCCTAAATAGTTGCTCAGATTATATTCAAATAATAAAATTTGAGAAATCTGTTTGTTGTTTGTTTTTTTATTATTTAAATTTAAATAGAAAAAAGAAAATTGTCAATTTTTTCAACAAAGTGCCATCTAGTGATGGCAATTTTGTTAAAACTTATTTTCTTGGTGATGCCATACCCCTGATAATTTGTATCACTCTACTTATTTAAAAAAATAATAATAAATAACGAATGTGCAGGTATTTGTTGAAATTTTAAATATAACTGTAACTTATTGAAAACACGATTCTATATTATCTGTATTCGCATAGTCAACATTGGGATCCCGCGGGATCATCAGATATATCATCAGCTGGGTTCAATTAGTTCAATTGAACTATTCACTAATTTCAACCAAAGACCGAGTTCACAACTAAAAGCTTTTTTACTTCAATCGCTTATTTCATTCACTCAGCAAAATACTGGTATCATTTACAAGAATTAGTGTAAAAGTTGCCAAAGCTAATATTACAACTACATAAAATTAACGAAACACTTTTGAAGACGTTTATTCAAATTTAAAAATGTAAAGAGATAAATATGTAAATAAATGGAAGCTTTTGTTTAATATTAAAATCCTTTCCAGATTTAATAAACTGTGTATTCCCTTTTGTAAATAAAAATACTTGAGAAGGACATTTTTATTAAAATTTTTAATTTAAAGAGGCGTTGAACTAGAAAACCTGTCTAGATTTTTACAACAAATTGAAAAAGAACTATAAAGAGCGCTCACCAAAATGAACTATAATGCACAAGTCTATTGACGTCTTTTTTTTGGGCTTCAAATATGGTTTTTAGTGTTCGCGTACTTTTCTACATTTTTTTTCACTTCGTGAGAGAATTATTTGTTAACTCTCATTTTACCGAATTTTACCCAAAAAGTACGCAAATACAGCTTTTGTTGGTTATACACAAATAGTTATCACTACATGGCTAGATCTGTCAAAACAACAGAGTAGTATTTTGAAAGATGAGAAAGCAAAGTGTGGTAAAGTTTCTGTTGTTGTTTTTGTTTCATAATTTAAATGTTGTATAATGCTCCCAGACCAGAACAAGAAATTCTTACTGAGTTTGTAATTTAACCTAACAAATAATTTTAGAAAAGTTGAAAACTTCGTCCCCGACGATTTTATTAGGCAGGAATGAAATCCGGATAGGAACAAGTCTTCACCAGATTATTTTTCACAATTTGGTAAATAAATTTTGGAATTTTATTGTAGTACCTATATTTAATTCCTTTAATAAATATATTAATTTCGTTCATTCTTCCATTCTATTCTGGCCTTTAATCAGCCATAAATTCTGATTCATCTCGTTGGTAATATATGGATGAAAGCAAAAGTTATTTAATCTGGTAAAGTAAAACTAGTCACCCTGTATTCCATGACAAATTGTAAACACCTGGTCAACCATTTGAAAAATCCGGATTGGTATACTGACAAAGCGATTGAATCGCATGTTGATCCAAACTGGAACAATAAAGAATGGAATGAGGAATGAGTGGAATTGAAACACTTAACAAAGAGATGAAATGAAAAGAAAGGCGAAATGATTGAAAATAGAAAAGTAAATATAGGGAGCAAAATGCAACGAAACACACAACGAAGTGGGAACGTTTAATTTTATTTATATCCCTGTGTCTAATTTTCCGACTCCACATGGTCTCAGTTCCATTTTGTTTGGTGTCTTAAGCATTCCAATTTCAATGGTTGTCAGTGTTTTTTTAAAGGCTCCTCAGCCTCAACTTTAAAAGGAGACTCTGTACAGTGAGTTGCACTCTAGCATTTGTATAGTTTGTGTGTGTGTTGTATTGTTGTACGTAAAGTAATAGAGAGTTAATAAATAAGTGTATAAGCTCAGTATCAAACTAAAGAGAGTGTGTGTTATTTAAATAGCAAAGAGCACCACCCGTTTTATCTAAAGGTGTTAAACGAACGTTTTAGAAGGTAAGCGTAACAATTGGTGTCATCGGTGAGATTTCTTATTTTGATTGCAATATAAAAGAACCCGGTTTATTTAAAGGAAATAAACCAACGTTTTTTAAAAGGTAAAACGTAGCAATATGGAGTTATTTTTTTCTTACAAAATTGCAGGAAATAAAAAGAATTTAAATTCAGAAATCATTTTTACAATATTGTTTTTAGTTTTAGATATAGAATTATGGTTTTTGAAATATTTGTATTATAAATGAGTTAAATAAGTTTTATAATTCTTATGGAAATAAATTTTAAATGAAGTTTTTTAATTGAATGTATGAAACTTTCAGTAAACGAAACTAAATTTTTCATTAATATCATATAAACAGTTTTAATGGACGAGTTCCAACGAGAGTTCATTGATTTTATGCAACAATTTATAAGTATCGTAAATATAAACAAATTGTAGCATTAATATTTTATTTACCGTGAGTCGAAAGTGATAAAAATACCAATAGTTTGATTGTCGAGCCAGTTCACGAAATACTACATCTGCTTGAAAATGAAATACAGGATGTAGTTTAAGCATCAACAATTCAGCCATCATTATGTTCATAAATTCATCCAATTTGGGAACATAAAAATTTTTCTTCAAAAATTTACTTAAATGAAATGGTCTAGAAAATAAAAACCATACAAAAATATATTCCGAATTTTTAATGTCATTGCCAAAGAATTTACCTTACTATAGCAAACCCCACCATTTTATTATCATCTACTCCCCGCGAAGAATCACCACAACGTATGGTAAAACATTTATATTCTGAAAAAGGATCTTGAAAAATATTATTCAAAATGCTCATAACACTTTCCATATCTTGTTGTATCGTTTGTCCGTCTTTATAATCAGATGTAATCGAAAAATTTGATGTTAACGATTGTAGAGATATATGTTTAACTCTTGTTGACTTATGACATCTTATTGGTTTAGGAGTAGAGCACGGTTTGGGAATTTCTTGTGATAAAATTTTCCTAATATCAGCTACATCTTTAAGACGTACTGGATATAAACTTATATCACCATAAACAGCACTACGATGGGTAATATAAAGATGTTCATCTATGTGACAGCCAGGACGTGGAGAAACACGCTAAAGAAACCAATTTAAAAATCTTTGTTAATACTTTATTTTACTTAAATACGGGATAGAGTAGAGATAAAACCTTGCGGCTGCGGCTGCAGATTCCGCTGAGGTGAGAAAAACAAATTAAATTACTACATTTGCGGTGATGGTTGTTTTTATTCACATTCTCTTTGCATGTATGTGTTTGTGTGGATAGCACGTCACATATTATATAAACACCACCAGGGATGGAAATAGAAGTTTTTATTTCAGTATAGAACATTTTTTTCACTTAATTATTTTAATTTTTGCATTAAAAAATACAAGAATTGTTTTTTCGGACTTTCTATATTTTCATATATTTAGTTAGAATATTGTTCTACTTCGAGTCCAAATTCTAATATGATATTGTCGTATTATATTTTATTTGTTGTTTCAAAAAGGTTGATCATTTTCATGATAGACGATACAATTGTTTAAAGCTATCATTTTTTATTGCGGACAACTGCACAACCACGAAACGATTATATTGCCTGTCATGAAAATGGTGGGCATCACCCCAACTCATCAGTTGTGCGAATTAGGAATATGATGATTGGAATACACAAATCAAAACATTACATAAGGTAAAAAAATTCAAAGGGATGGGAATTATACGCATTTCTGTGTGTCCGTTGTCAATAATATTTGTCAATAATATTTGTAAAAATAACGAGATTACCTCATATAAAATAAATATTTTGCATGGCACTTAGCCGTGGTATGCTTTGTTCAACAATTATTTTAATTTTTGCATTAAAATTGTTTCGACGATTGTATTGCCTATCATGAAAATGGTCAACCTTTTTGCGACAACAATACAATCTAACATGACAATATCATATTAGAATTTGGACTTAAGGTAGAACAGTATTCAAAGTTTTTTTCACTTATTTTATTTAAACTTTAGTAATAGGCCATTCACATGAACGAAATTACTAATCTCCTCGTTTTTGGTTCCTTATTCTATTACCATATAATGACAAAAAATGACCTTATGTGGTAATAGAATAAAAAACAGAAATGAGGAAATTAAATTATCTCGTTCATGTGAATGCCCTATAAGGATCATTAAAATTATAGGTTTAATATTTAGTCCGAAACCAAAAATAAACTTGAACGAGAAATTAGTTTTTTAGACAAGTACGGTTACATTAAATTTTCCATCTCTGAACACCACCAAATAATGGGATTACTTTTTGAAAATATGGCAACATTGAATAGAGCATCAAAATAAAGAAATGTGAGTATGAGAGAAAACGCAGAGTAAATAAATTAACCGCAGGCACTGTTGGTAAAAGTGGCACAAAAGTGCCATTTGTGGCACTATTGAATGTTCAATGGCACCTTGGCACTCTCCATAGAATTTTGGCACTTTTTACGAAAATTTATATATAATTTGATAAAAGATCGATATCGCTGGTTTTCCATTAAAAGCCACGCGTATTAAGAAGGGGTAGCAAAATTAAAAAAACAAATGCTACACTAAAAATATCTACAATTGGACCACCCTCCAGTCCTTCGGGGACAATTTAATCATTATTTTGATATTTAAAAATAAAAGCAACGGGGATAAAATTAGAAAAACTTTAATTGATTCTATTGTATTGTCAAATTTAATTGTAAAATTTTTTGAAAGTCTTGGACCTGCTAACTTATCTTAAAATAACGTAAGTTTAGTACTTTACTATAGTTAAGAATGGCATTTTTATATGAAAATATTTGTGGTAGGTAATGTTAAACTCGGGTTACTTTTTAGATAAGTTGCCCGCCTTTTTATTTGTCTTTTTACTTAACCCTTAAATGCATGATCTCTACAATTTTAACAATTTTTTTACATATGATTTCTAAAGGCGTGTACATTTCAAGAATAATACCAAAAAAAATTGCCAAATAGCTAAATTGTGATTATTTTAACGTGTATGAAAAAAAAGAAACAAAAAAAAATATATGAAATATTAATTATACATTTATTGTTGCCAAAACTAATTTTATTGCGAGAATACCACTTTAAATATTTAAACAAACATTTTTGAATATTGCACTTTTTGTAAAAAAAAAACGCGTGTTTTAGATTTTTCACAAACATACGAAGCAAAACCAAGATTTTTCCTATAACTGTTTAAAAACTCTGAGTTATAGTTTATAAGAGCACTTTGTGCAGAAAGGGCCCCAATGCCCAAAAATTGAGTTTTATGCATCAAGTGGCGTTTTTTATTAAGAAACTGGTATGTTGCCAAATGGCTACACCATGCATTTAAGGGTTAAAGTAACTAAATGTATAAATATTTGAAATAAAAGCTGAACATATTTTTTTTGAAACATTAAATGTTGCTTAATTTTTTTTTTGGCACTTTTAAAGCTTTTTTGGCACTTTTTTGACATCATTGAGGCACCAAACGAAAATTCTCAAATACCATCACTGACCGCAGGGTGTACCTTTACATCTCTATATGTACATTGAATTCTTTTAGGGATATCGCACATTTCTTCAACTTACTATAAAATACTTCAACATTTCAAATAAAGTTGAAGTCATATAATTGGCTACACACACCGACAGTAGACAATAGTCTTTGTCGGGAAAGGCTGCAAATGATGTAAATAGATATCGAAAAATACGTCGATAATCATGAGTTCCCATTAAACCAAATAATTGTATGACAAAGACATTTGAATTGGCATCAATTGGAGCATCTGATACGCCATCGGGAATATTGTAATAAAATTCAAAATTTCTTTTACGCAACTGTATATAATAATCATACATTTTTAATTCTGGAATTGAAAGCAAAAAATCAAACCGATTAAAATTTTGCCTAATTCAAATTGTAGAAGAATTTTTTTAACTTACTTTCATTAAGTTTTTCCAATTTGTTGAAAAAGAAATCGCGTACAAAAACTGAGTCATTTAAAGATGCTATACGACCATTTTTGGATTCTATATTATTGGAACAAATACTAAAAATATAGAAATTTATAAAAATTTTGAGAAGCGAGTAATTTTTGTTTAAACTTACCTTAGATTACTAATTTTATTCAGATTTTGGGCTTCTGTGGACTGATATATTTTCTTTACCATTTCAATAACAAAAAGCTGCTCTAACGGTCGTCTTAGAGCATGACTGCAAGGAAAATTATTATAGAATTTTCTAGTTTCTTCTAATCTTAACAATCTTTCTTCCAATCTTACCTTATATTTAATTGTTTTTCTTTAAATCTCTTTTCCGGGTTAAATTTGATCAAATATCCAAAGTGTTCCAGATCGTAATTTTCCAACAATGGCAAGATGTCAACATTGTCATTAAGCCAAATAAAACCAGCTGTTGTGAGAGAAATCTTTAGGATTCGAAAACTGTGTTTAAAATATGATCGATATAAGGAAAATAAAGGAAATTACCTCGGTAACAATTAACAAACTTTTGGCATTAGATAATAATTCTTCTGCTATATAGTAGTCACCCAATAGTTCTTTTAAATCGGGACGATCCGCATTAACTACTTCCACAATATCATCATTATCTTCGGGTCTATACAGAAATGAAAATATAGAGTTAAAACGATTTCAGATTAACAGTCTGATCACAACCAAGGCAGCAATCAGCAGTAAAACCTAAAATAGATAAGCCTAAACCAGATACTCGCAGTGTCGGCAGTATTTAACCGCAGGGCGACGTTTTGTCGATAAAGCCCAAATTAGTTTGGAAGTAAAGTGCGGCGAAATGAGGTATCGTGACGTAGAAATCTATTTTCAATAGATTTTCTTACTTCAAATCTACTTTCAAACACTAAACAGTTGTGTATAATATCAACACTCAGAAGTAAACAGCTGACACGATACTACCAGACTAAAGCCTAAACCACATAAACACGGTGTCGACCGCAGTGCGACGTTTTGTCGATAAAGCAGTTTTATTATCTTCTCTATTTGTCACTGCCGGGAAATTAGAAAAGTTTCTAAATAAACAACAGCTGTTTTTAAACAACATTCGATAAGAAATTCTTAAAAATATTCAATAGTTTTCGCGAAATTCAAGAATAAAGTTTACCAGCACTGCCACTGTTCACTGGCACTTCCGCTATCGCGAAAACTATTTGATATTTTGAAAATTTTCTTATTGCACTTTGTTTGAAGACAGCTCTTGTTAATTTAGAAAATTTTCTAATTTCTCGGCAGTGACAAATAAAGGAAACATAAAAACCTGCTGTATCGACAAAACATCGCACTGCGGTAAAATACTGCTGACACTGCTAGTATCTGGTTTAGGCTTAAATGAATCGAACAGTAGAAGGTACTTTTTGGCGCTTAATTAGTGTAATAAAAAAAGTCTGTAAATTTTAGTTATAAGTACAATACTAAACATTAGTTAAAAATTACCCTGCAGAAAAAACTGCTAACATGTTACTAAATAATTAGTAGACTAAAATTTCACAAAAAAGATTAATTTTTCAAAGTTTTTTTTCGATTTTTTTTAATGCAAATTCAAATTTTTCTATAAAAAAAAAATAAAATAACGGTAAAAAATTTGTTTTTATCAAGTGTTAGGTATATTTAAAAGAAAATCAACAATATAGTCCATATGGGCGATAGGTCCAAGTATGGGATCTAGGATCAATAGGCTTGTCTTTGGTACTGTGAGTCTGAGAACCAAACTTCATTAAAATATCTTAGTATTTGCAACTTGTTGCATGGGAAAAAGCCAATTTTGAGAGGATCTTTATATAGACACTAGGTCCAAACCTGGACCGATTTAAACGAAAATTAATAGGCTTCAGCCTTTGGCCGATACAAGTCGGTGTACCATTGCCATTTCAAAATTGCCTTACTTTGGAATAATTTTCCTAAACTTTATACCAAAATCTACACAAAACACTTACAGAGCTCTTCGATATCTCATTTTTGGTATCAGATTATCGCGTAGTATCACATGCAGCTTTGGAGTATTAGGACACGATATCACACTAAAACATTTTGGATAAAATACAGTCGCAAATTGTTCTACACAATAAATATCGGGATGGCCTAAAATTAATTACATTTGATGAACAATAAAAGATGTTTTTAATCTCGAAATAGTCACTACTTACCACGATAACCATGACCATATTTTGGACATTCAGGTATTATTATGAATCTCAATTTATTTTCACGATAAAATATTTCACACAATACTTGCCGCGTCAATTCAGGATTATAGTCCTTATTATAAATGAAGGTGTTAAAGAAACATGTATTCGTAACACTAAGCGGTAGATCGCAACAATAATGAAATTTTAACCAATCCATCCAAGAATCTTCTGGCAATGCCGGTATATATGGCCAATTTGTTACTTCCGCATAACCGATAATTGTGGAATTTATAGTACTTCTTCGTATTAATATGCGATGTGTTATATAATTACAAAAAAATATATCCGCTGAACGGGCTTTTCTTCTACGTTCTCCAAAATGATGTATTTTACCCGAACGAAATAAATCATAGATGGCATCATAGTCATCATGAGTGGCATTAGTTATGAAGAATGTTTCTTCCAAATTCATTTTGAAAGGCAATTTTTTTAGTTTTTATATTTAAATTGTGTAGTTTGAGGCAAAATTAAAAAAAAAAGAAAAATGAAATTGTTATTTTATACAACAAATTTCTTTCCCTTGTAAGTTTACAGGGAAACTCCTATAGTATTTCAATTAATTAGTAAATACACTACGCAATATTCTTGTGCAACTTTTGGTATTGTAAAAAAAAAATTGCCAGTGTGTATGTCATATTGTACAATATATTGAAAAAAGAAAAAAATCCAAACGGCTGTGATTTTTATTGTACAAATATGATAGGTGAAAAAAATTTTGTTATGTGTAGGTTATATTGTGCCATATTTATATAGAAGGAAACAGTTGTGGCATATCTTGTGCAAGGATATTGTACATATTACTGTTCGTTGTAGGGGAAAACGAAGATAATATTGGCAATAATATTTACAATGATATTGCGTAGTCTATGACCTTTAGGTACAATTACCCGTGAGAGAAAACTGAAAGAGACAGATAAAAAATCTCGTCTTGTAGCTTAAATCATTCACAATAGGCAATTTTGGTGTTCCTCTAGCAGTTTTCTCTCACGTCTAAATGTGAATTTAGATAAACTCGTACCAGGGAGTTTTTCTTAAAGTCCCCTATATAGGTCCTGTAAGCCTTTTAGATGATTAAATATTATTGCTAGATATAGAGCAAAAAACATCTCTGACTAGCTCTATTGAGAATGATTTAAGCTTATTAGGGGTGTTTCTTGATCTATTTCTAGCAGTTTTCTCTCACGTGTTAATGTGCCTTTAAACAAATGTTGGACATAACAAAAGTTTAAAATTTAAAAATGTTTTCTCCCATTCAAATAAAATATTTAAATTTACATAATATTGTTGCTGCATACCCTTGTATTTGTACAGTTCCACTGGTTAACCATAATCATTTATCTGCTGTATAGTTTAAAAAGTTTGTTTTGGTCAATTAAATGCCATTCAAACAATTTTAACTGTCAGAAAAAAATCAAATAGATTTTCTATGCCAAAAAACTAAATGGAAATGTTTTGTTAAAGCTAACCTAAAAAAAGTTGAAAAATTCAAATGGGTTTCGTTTGAAATCAATAGGCGAAGCCGTAAACAAAACAAAAACTTCAATATAGATAGTTACTTTTGTCCACCCGATAACGAAACACTATTCTGATAAAGATACCTCAGTTAGAGTTAGTCAATTAAAGCTAAATTCGTAATGATGGAATATTCCTCTTTGCAGAGTGGAGTATACTAAAATAAAAATGGCATGGTACAAAATATATCTGTAACGGTACATTTACACGCGAGAGCACTATTGTGAGTGATTTATTCTATTTAGGGTTGCTTTTTGCTCTATCTCTAGCAGTTTTATCTCGCGTGTACATTTGCCTCAAGTGCAAATAGAAAAGAAAAAATTCATTCTGAAGAGTGGACTATACCCCTTTATTGTGAATTCAGCTTAAAAACTAAAGTTTCTGAATACCATCCGTTATTGGAAAGTTTCACTGTTTATAAAAACAAGTAAAAAATTAAAATCGGACAATCTGACTACATGAAACCCTACACCACAGTACGATTTGGATCATATTCCGGGAAGCGGATCAAAGGGAATTTCCGGAAGGGAATTTTAAGTAACGGTTCCATAAATATAGTGAAATGTATATTTCACGGAACTAGGGTTTATGTCCCGGGAATTCCCGGGACGGGATTCCCGGGAATCCCGTCCTTTTTTCAATCCCGCATTCCCGGGAATTTTGTCCGGGATTTCCCGGGATTTTTTTATTCTTTTACAGAAGATTTAGCTAGTATATTATAATTTTGGAAGCTTTATTTAAATTTAAAGCACTGATTTTTTTTAAAATAATTTAAATAAAAAATATTTAAAATTAAAAAATGCGATTTAAAATTTAATAAAAGCTGTATTTTGTCTCGTGTCTATCAACGTTAAGTATTTAAAGCAAATCTACCTTAAACAGATTGTAGTATAAAAAAATTTTGAACACAATATGTTTATAATTGTTCCGTTATAATCGAACGTACGTCAGCAAAAGTTTTTAGGAAGTAACGCGAACAAGTTACGTTAGATGTGAAAATGTATAAACGTTAAGTTTTCAACTTTGTTAATTATCCGTGTTAAAAGTTAACTCGCATACGAAAATGAATGTGTGAGTTTTCGTCTTAAACGCGTTTTTATTGACTTTGAGTTTTTTTATGAGTTAACGGATATAGTTAAGTCGAAAACACAGCTAAACTTAATTAGATGATCTTTGTTCAATTCAAGCAATATATACAGCATTTCAACATCAGTATTTCAGTTCCAAATAACTCCAAAAAACTAGCCATTAAAATTAAAAAATGTGTAATATTTTCGTATTGTATTTTCAATTATTTAATATAGGTATTTTGAGTTTTTTTGCTACTTCAAATAATTTCATTTCTATTCCTTTATTTAAATTGTATTTAATTTTTTTTTTCAATAATATTTTGATGTCTGTTTTTTAAAAAAGATTTAGGCGAATTTACCTAAAAATTTATGTAAAAATTCTCACTTTTATTTTTTTTAAATAATTCTAGAGAATACATCTGAAAATCTGCATAGAAACAAAATATCAAGAAATACAAATTTTTCGATTCAAAATTTAGAAATGTTAAAGCAAAAAATCGATTTTAGTTCTGACTATAAAAATGTTCCAACAAAAGTTTGCACACATGAAAAATCCCAATATATCCTGAAAGAAGGCATGAAAATAATATACCCGTATATTTTTTTTTTTTTTTTTTCTATTTTCAATTAGTTTAACCATTTAAATCGCGAATTAATATTTACTTAATACATTTCTAAGAGTTTTTTAAAATTAAGACGGCCGTCTAAACAAATATATTACCTAAATATTAATTCGCGATTTAAACTCTTAAACGAATTGATCTGGAAAAAGTGGAAGACATGGATATTTTATATTTAACCTTTCTTTCAGAATATATTAAGTAGATTTTCTCATGAGCACAACCAAAAGATGAACTTTGTCGGACAGTGTTTTAATAGAAATCGAGTGTTTCAAGTGCAACGTATGTCGGATTTACATATTTTCTAAAGAGCGGGAATTCCCGGGATCCCGGGAAATTCTAAAAAGAATCCCGCTGTCCCGGGAAATGAAAAAGTCCGGGAAAAGAAAAACCCTACACGGAACCCACTTTTTATTACAATTAGTTGTAGTAAGAAGTGGCTCTCGGTCAAAAATTTTTGGTAGTAAGAAACATCAGCACAAAGTTATTAGTAATTTTTTTTAATCCCTTGATTTAATTTTAGATTTAATTTATTATGTTAAAAATTCATATTTTGTTTTTTAATTTTCAAAATTTATAATTTTTATCGAAATCTAATGCTTATTCGCCAATATAATGTGCAAGAAAATCATTAAAGTTTGTAAAAATGTGAACACAGATATTGAAATAAGCTAAATCCAAAATGGATTTAAAAAATAAATAAATCCGTTATGGATTTAGCTTATTTTTATTCCAGAAATTGCATTTTCGCAGAATTATAATTTTTTCTTTCACATTAAATTAGGGAATAAGTGTTAAAATTTGTATAAAATTATAAAATTTTGAAAATAAAAAAACAAAATGTGGATTTTGTAACCAAATAAAATAAATCCAAAAATAAATCCAGTGATTAAAAAAAGGCCTATTATATCCCATACCACTTAGTGTAGGATATAATTCTAATAAGTTCAAATTCCGATTTCACCGATATTGGAACGGATCGACATTTAATTAAATCCATGTTATATTTTCTGAATATTTATTGATATTTTCTGAATTTCAATTAATATTTCTGTGAATTTCAATTGATATAATATTTTTTCAATGATATTTATAGTGAATTTCGAATGGAATATATGAATTTCAAATGATATTTTCGAAATTTTAAATGTAATTTAATATTTTTTGAATTTCAAATGTAAATTCTTAATTTCAATTGATATTTTCTGAATTCTAAAGGGAAATTCTGTATTACAATCTCGCTCAATAAAATTCCGAACTGCGACCTGTGGTTTGATTGCTGCGCTCGTTTATTTAACATGGACCCTGTACCATAATGTGCTGTAGGGTATAACAAAGTAAATTTCCGCAAATTTTTAATATTTCTAAAAGACAAATGTATTTTATTTCGTATAGTATTTTTCTTACAAGGAATCTATACCAATGGGTTACCTCTGATCTTAATAAAATTGCGAAATGTGATAGAGGCACCCGAAAAAATTAGCATGTATAATTTTTGGCGCCCAATCCCACGTTTAAGGGTTAGAAAGGCATTTTAAAGATCTATCATTGTAGTAAAAATATTAAAAAGTTCTTGATAGAAAGATTCAGATATAGCAGTTATTTCAAGTGAAACTAAAACATCTAAGTGCGCCTAAATACATTAAAAAAAAAAACAAAAAAATATAAAATAATTTTTTGGTAAAAAAAAAATAAACCAAAAAAGTGTATGTAAGTATTTTTTTTTAGTTGTTTTGACTAATTTGTGGTTCATTTTATTTACCGTCAAAAACAAAAAAAAAATATAATTTGAATTTAATAGTAATTTGATCCTATTTTCAAGTGAAATTTAGTTTGTTTTTAAATACATTTGCAGCGGTCTTTACATACAAAATATTTTAAGTGTATGCACTTGAGCCGATATATTAAGGGTACTCACGATGGGTATTGCAAACGATGCAAACGTTGCAAATGATTGCAAAAAAACAACGATTGCATCAACACAACAACAAAATGTATGTATTTGCAATTTGCTTTATTTTTCTTCTTCTGCAATAAAAAAAACCTTTAGCAAAAATCACTTTGCATATAAGCTAAGTTGCAAATAAAACAAAACATCTGTTTTTAACATATCAGCCGCCATATTATGTTTTATAAAATAAGATATTAAATAACAAAATTGTGATTTTTTATTAACATAAAATTTTTTTTAATTTATTATTTTATTATTATTTTTATGATTCACAAATTTTCTCAAAAATACGATTTATTTTTACTTTTGACGTAAACAAAATCACTGTTGCCAATTTAGCTATTTTCTCGTCAAATCTAGCGATATTTTACCATTTTCAGCTATTTTCTAGTGATTTTTTAGTAAGATTTAGCGATATTTTTAAGAAAAAAGTTAGCAGCAGTGAACAAAATAGCTTATAAAGCAAATATGCAATTGATCTTAAAAAAGACGCTCACGATATGTTACAATTTGCATAGCAAATTAGCAAATTGCAAATATGCACATGTACCATCGTGAATACCCTTATTGTATTTATTTATTAACGAAAGTTTTCCTAATTTAGTACCCTTTATCTTTTATCAAATCTGAGGAACCCATGAGATATTCCCCTTGTTGAAAAATATGTATTCCCGTTATTTATGTCATCTGAAAATAAAAATAAAAAACTAACAAAAAAGAACATTTATAGAAAAGATATACCTACAAGAACATGAAAGATAAAAATTGACTATGGTGCAGTGAAATATTAACAAAAACATAATTTAGCTAAAAAATAGGAGTAAAAAAATTAAGAATATTTCAAAAACAAAAACAGAAAACTTAACATAATATTTCTATTGTTGGTTATGCTTTGCAGAAGACTTCGAAAACATATTTTATTGTTTGCTTCATTCGCATTTTTTTTGATGTAGCCAGACTACGTTTAATATGAGATTTTGATGCTTTAATTTGCATTGCAGTAATGCCACCCTTTTTTTTAAAGAAAACTGATGAAGGGGACCTGGAAAATCCCCGAAACGATCGTCTTTTCATTCCTGAAAGTGTAAAGGTTTTTAAAAGCAAAAATTCTGTAAAGTATTTGTCAGGAGAGTATCCTGATGAAGAAAAGTAGCAGTTTTTGGAAAAAAATACTTATGTTTATTCATAATAAGGAAATTCGCCTCGAACTAAATTAATAAATTAATATTTCAAGAATTTTATGTATAAATATTACAAACAAAAAAATAATTTTCGCCCTGGACGAACTCAAATCCAAAATTTTAAGAAAATTGAAAATATTATTAATTGAAAACATAATTTGTAGATGCTGTTGACACAAAATGGGTTAATCTTTATAATATCTCCTCAGCTTATTATTGGTTTGACTCATACGCCAAAAAGCAGTTATGGAGAAAACCGATAAAGAAGGTTTACACTTTTTCATTTTTGTATGTAAAATGGGCAAGTAGACGAAAGTCGTTACTGGATATCTCAGATATAACATAATATATCGAGAAATGGCTTGCGGAAACTGAAAGAGGATTTTCATATTATATGTAATCCATTCCTACAACAACAAATGTGTCAGTTAAAGTAGCTAACGGACTATTGTGAAAATAGGGCTAAGCCCCATTTTTACACTCAGATAAAAAAGTTTGTAAAAAAATTTGTAAACAGTTTCCAATCGCACTATACTATTTTTATACTGATTTTTAGTACAATTTTTATTTTTAGTAATCATTTTTGCTATTCTCTTATTACAAATTACGGATTTTTTTTTACTAATTTTCGCTGCTGATTTCAGAAAAACATTTTACTAATTTTTCAAAACCGTGTGCTAAATTTAGCAGAAAAATATACTAATTTAAAAATATTTTTTTTTGATTTTTTACAATTCTTGTTTAGTTTATATTTGTTACTATTGATATATTCTTAGTTTGGAAATAACACTCAGAATATTTTATTGCATCTCCAATGCATAAAACGGCAATAACTGGAGAACCGTTTGCAATTTTGACTCCAAATTTCAAGTACGATGAAGTAATTATACGATTGTTGCAATCGAAAGAATTTTTTTTTTTTTTTAGATTTTACATTTTTTTTTTATTTTTTAGTACAATTTTTTACTAATTACAGCAGGTTGATTTTAAATTACAGTTTACAGCAATTTACTGAAATTGTACTAAAATTATGATATTTAGTAAGTTTTTTAACTGATTTTAGCAAATCGATTTTAAATTGCATTTTACATAAATTTTACTAAAATTTAGTAGCGGCTACTAATTTTTTATACTAATTTTATTGTACTACAGATCAGCAGACATGTGTTGCTAAAATTAGCAAAAAATACCGCTGGCCTCAAAACAGTTAAATTTCCCGTAATAACAGCAAAATTTTCAGTAGCCATTACAGACTTTTTAGGTTGAGTGTACAATAACCCGTTAGGTATTAACTGGGACTTTAACTGACATATTTGTTGTTGTTTCCCATTACTAAATTTAAAAAGAGCTCAAAATATATTATATATATTTTATGAATGGGGGGAAAGTTTTTAGTTGATCTGTTATTTTAAGTAAATGAATGTTATTTTAGTTTGACTCAAGATCATAAATTAATATCACTTTCTGTTTAAATTATTTTCAAATCAAAGAAAGATGATACGATTTTTACAAATAAATTACAAAGAATAAAAATTATTGAAAAAATTCGATAAGACCAGCAAGGCAGAATGCGCATTTTCGGCTTTCGCTACAAAGCCATCATCAGTGCCTTTCGCCTTTGAGTGGGTTAATATTTGATAATCGTCTACTTATATGAATGTTGAAAGCAAATCGAGTTTGTTATCAACAACTCAACTTAGACTAACATCAACGAAATTTAACAATGCTATTTTTATACTTTTGCTTTCAACATTCATATAAGTAGACGATTATCAAATATTAACCCACTCAAAGGCGAAAGGCACTGATGATGGCTTTGTAGCGAAAGCCGAAAATGCGCATTCTGCCTTGCTGGTCTTATCGAATTTTTTCAATAATTTTTATTCTTTGTAATTTACTTGTAAAAATCGTATCATCTTTCTTTGATTTGAAAATAATTTAAACAGAAAGTGATATTAATTTATGATCTTGAGTCAAACTAAAATAACATTCATTTACATATATATTTTATTTTAACTGTTGGCTAAAGTTAAACTGGACATTCAGTAATCGGGCCTAAGTTTTAGTTAATCCCAAAATTTGTTGTTGTTTGGTATATAATTTTTTTCACATTTTCTGCTGGTAGTTAACTCTCTAGAATAATACCCAGCGGTGGTCAAATCTATTTCGACCCCCAAAGTTTAAGTAAGTAATCCCAAATTAAGTTAATCTTTAGCTATACAGGCCTTAGGGCAGAAAAGAAATAAATTCAAAGACTATTTAAATATTTGCATAAAACATTCTCATAATCACTCATAAAATAAGATTATATTTTTATAATTTTTAGTTATTATACCAACTCCAAACTGTTAACTCTCATCTTTTCACATTTTTAAACTAATCTCTTGCAAGTTATGTGAATTATTCTAAACTTTCAAAATAGTAGTAGTTTTTTTTTGTCTACTTCCACATCTAAGGATATAATTTATGATTAGTTTAGAAAGTTTAGCTTTTTTGCAGCTGTATAGACTCACACACAGACACAAACCCAGTATCAAATTGGTCCATTGGTATGCTTGATATATTTCGACTTCATATTTAAATCTTTTTGAAAAAAGCTAATATCAGGAAATTATATGATTATACCCTACACTGCTCTATACAGGGTATATTGAGTTTATGCTGATGTTCTTAACTAACAAAAATATTCGTACTGGAGTTAGAACAAACTTTTACACTTATTGCAATAAGCATGTGCAAATAGTTAAAAAAAAACCATGCAGAAAAACCTGCTGGTATAAGCAGAATCTAGTTGCTAAATATTAGTAAAAAAAAAAACAGCAATAAAAAATCAATTAAATCTAGAGAATTTTCGTTATGTTTGCGTTATATTTTAGTTAGTTGCAAATGACAAATTATGCTGATGAAAACAGCAAAAACTCTTGCTGAACATTAGCATACAAACAACAGCAAGAAAAAACTCTTCTACCTACAAAATTTAAGTTATATAATGTTATTATTAGGGCAAGGAATTTCATGCAAATGCATGTTTTTTCTCGATAGTCCAAAACTAATATGGACTAAATATTTATCCGAATCATCAAATTTAGAACAAAATGGCATCGGTTTGTATTTGCATATTTTTGCATATTTTGTCATAAATGCATGTTTTTGCATATTTTGACTTTAAATGCATATTTGGTGCCTTTTTAATGCATATTTTGTGCTTTTTAATGCATATTTGTGCATATTTTAAATTTTTAGGAGCATTTTTTATTTTGTAAAAAAATATAAAAAATTGACACGTTTTCATATTTTGATTCAATCAAAATAAATATTCTTAAAACCTTATTGACCAATGGGAAATCTTCGAGTTCTGTGTCTGTTTGCAAAATAACTAATTTAAATACATTTTTAAGTTTTAGAGTGCATTATTTTTGCAAAAATAATAGTTTTTAGTGCATATTTTTCTTTTTTAATCGCATATTTTAGGCTCATATTTTCCATTTTTAAGTGTATGAAATTTCTTGCCCTAGTCATTATTATTATTATAATGTCTTAAAACAACATTTCAACGAAGTGTTTTAGGAAATAAACCTCTAATAATTTTATTTATATTAGTTTAAGTAAAATTCAGTTGAATGCAAATATCAATTATTCTGCTAAAATTAACCTAAATTAGGCTTGCGTTGTTAGTGAACGAACTAGTTCAATTGAACTAACATACACACTTTACTGGACTAAATACCTAGTTCACTATTTGCTCTTTTATTTCAATCATTCGTTTAATTACGTTTGGTCGGGCAGAATTTTATTTCTTTTTAATTAATTAAGACGATATACTAATTAAGAGTGCGGAGGTACAATGCTATTTAGACATACAACGCCGCAGATATCTGGTTGTTCATAAATCAGACCACATTTGGACGTAGTCTCCATATAATCATACGTTCGCGGTATTTGCTTAAATGAACTTTGTCGTTAATACCCAGCAAAAACATGGTAATGACAGGCCACTACCATACGGATTACCAAGTAATGATAGGTCATTACCTTTTGCACTACTTTAAAATACAAAATAATGACTTACTGATAATAAGTTATGGAATTACTTATATATTCTTGCAAAGTAACCACTTACTGGTAATTGATTAAATAAGTACTGATTTAGTCTTTTTCATATTAATATTTTATTTATTGAATTGTTCCGAAAATTTTTCCAACTGAATAGAAAATTTTCCGAGGTAAAAAGTTATATTTCCAATATGACCAACTATTTCACAATGTAGGGTATCCACTTATTTCCTAACTTCTGAGTAACCACTTATTCTATTTTTGTGAGTAACTACTTATTCTTTTACTATGGGTAACTCGTTATTCGCACTTTTTTTGTAAGCGAGAGGGCAGTGAGCACCCATGAATTTTTGGACATCGCGAACAAAAGTAATGTTGCGAGTAAATAGCCCGGTAAGTAGTGAAACCCTTTGTATGTTACTCACTCGCTTAATTACTCGGTAATGTCTGTTTCTGCTGGGTATCAATCAGATTTTTCACAATGTTTTGTCCACTATTAATTTTTCCGCCTATATAGCAAAGTTTAAAGCCTTTCCCGGTATTAGGTATGCTTCCCCTAAATAGCGCCCAAATCGTACTGTAGTTTAGTGTATCTCATGGTCGTGTTCGACCGATTATAATTTTTTCTTGTTTTCATTTGTTCTTTGTTAACTCGAATGAATAAATGGTGCGGAGTGAAGGTGTAATGACAGTTTTAAAAGTTTAAATATTTTGCATTTGTGTGATTGTTAAAGTTACATTTAAATGGATTTGAAATAAAGGAGTATATGTTCTGAAGACAATGATAATAGCAATTGTCTCTAAAATAATGTTAGTTGGTGGTACTGTTGCCAACCTGTCGTTTTATTGGCTAATATACTGCTTTTTTTTATTGTTTTTGTTGTGGGAAAATGTGTTTTAGTGGTTAGCGAGCATTCTAAAGCTTTTCCAGCGAAGAAAACATTTTAAATTAATTGAATTCTAATTCATAAAGGCACATTTACACGAGCGAGAAACTACACCTCTAAAATGATGGCATTTAATAATCTATTTGAAAAAAAATTTTTTTTTGGTGGACAAAACTAAAATTTTTACGTAAATGAATGTTATTTTAGTTTGACTCAAGATCATAAATTAATATCACTTTCTGTTTAAATTATTTTCAAATCAAAGAAAGATGATACAATTTTTACAAGTAAATTACAAAGAATAAAAATTATTGAAAGAATTCGATAAGACCAGCAAGGCAGAATGCGCATTTTCGGCTTTCGCTACAAAGCCATCATCAGTGCCTTTCGCCTTTGAGTGGGTTAATATTTTGATATTCGTCTACTTATGTGACTGTTGAAAGCAAAGCGAATTTGTTATCAACAACTCAACTTAGACTAACATCAACGAAATTTAACAATGCTATTTTTATCCTTTTGTTATTATTCTTCTTTTTTGCTTTGAACCTTTATTCTTAAGATATCTCAGCTGATTCTATTCAACTCTGTGTATGATAAACACAGATTTTTGAATTACAACTAACCGTTAAATTTAAATTTAAATGTATGTTATTAAATTATATTTTTGCAGACGAATATCAAAATATTAACCCACTCAAAGGCGAAAGGCACTGATGATGGCTTTGTAGCGAAAGCCGAAAATGCGCATTCTGCCTTGCTGGTCTTATCGAATTCTTTCAATTATTTTTATTCTTTGTAATTTACTTGTAAAAATTGTATCACCTTTCTTTGATTTGAAAATAATTCAAACAGAAAGTGATATTAATTTATGATCTTGAGTCAAACTAAAATAACATTCATTTACTTAAAATAACAGATCAACTAAAACATTTCCCCCATTCATCCAAAATGTTTACGCTTAATAACTTTATAACGAGTTTCGAAAGATCAAAACTTTTTACAACATTTTTCAAATAAAATTCCACGATTATTTGTTTTTATCCAAATGGAATGTTTATATATGAATATATATATTGGCTTATATATAAAAAAATATATTAACTCTGATATAATTAGAGAAAATTTAATTTCAGTTAGAATTATATATGGTCTTATATTATCATACCTGATCTTTTTACATAAGGAGTTTCTTTAGTTAAGCTTCAATACCATCTCAAAATTACATATTAAATTAAGCGGTTTTTGGGTCAAAAAAGTTACCAACAATGAATGGTGGCGTACTAATCAGGATACACTAAGCGAATGGCAACAACTTCCGTTAGTGCATTAAAATGTTCAAAATTAAATAAATGAACTAAAAAGTTTTTTATTTCAGTGTCTTTTGTTTTAGCCAATAAAAACCAATGATAGTGTTATAGTGTAGAACAACACTAACATTGTGCTTAGGGACTCTTAAGGAAATAATTCGCATTTTTGCAGACACATTTACCGTGAGACACAATGATTATCGTCAATAAGAAGAAGAAGAAGGAAACACCACACACACACACAGAACAAATAAACGTTTATGGTATCTCCTTTAACACCTATCCACCTTCATCCTTAACAACTTTAGAATTTGTGTAAAACAATAGCATTTTATAAGGATTTAAACATTTTCAACAACTTTACCATTAATAAAACAGTCAGCATCCTGTATTAAGTATTAGCAGTAGTGTTAGTGGTGGCTAAATCAAATAAATAGTCGCTGACGGTAGTTGGGTGTTCTAGAAAATGTAGTTACGAAAAATGCATAAATTTTGTTATTTTTCAGTTTTAATGGCTTTTATAGTCTCAACTACTACTTAATACTTCTTGCAAAAGGAATGTAATAAATTTTTGGCCACGTTAATAACACACACTCATACACAGCTTAAGGAAGAACTTTTAAAACAACCAACAAAAAAAAAAAGGTTATAATTTAGTAGTGGAATATGGCGAATTTTAAATATACTTAAAAAATTTGATGGCAACTTTCCTACCTTTTGAAGATCGTTTGCGATCGAGACTATGGTATAGAGCTTAAAAAGAAAATTCAGATCCGTATTTTTTTAAGCTCACAAAATTTATTTTGAGGTATTAATAATTGGGGTTAGAAATTTGTTTGCGTTATCAAATTAACAGCATTTTCTTTTTTGAAAATTCTTAACTTTATTCTTTCAAAAGATAAAATTTTATCAGATAGAACGAATGACCCCGAAAAAATCGAAAATCGTGTCGTTTATACTTTTTTTGTCGCTTATAGCTTATATTTAAGAAAACTTTTATTTATTTTAATGGTGTTACAAACAATTCGAACAACTTTACTTGATTTCCAAACTATGGTGGAGGAAAATGTAAAAAAGAAATAATGGCATTAAATGTTGACGGCTTTATAGGTTTGTTAATAATCGAAAAAATGTTTGTAAAAGGTGGTAGATAACATTAAAACGATAAATTTGTAAAAAGCATTAAAATTATATAAGTACAACAATTTAAAGAACTGTTCTAATGTAAGTTTAATTTTTAACAAACAATTTTTAATAGTATTTTAAAAGGTACTTTAATAAAAGGTACTTTTTTTTAATAAAAGAAACTTTTTTAACAAAAAGCACTCTTTCAATAAAAGGTGCTTTTTTTTAATAAAAAGTACTTTTTTAATAACAGGTACTTTTTTTAATAAAATGTAATTTTTTAATATAAGGTACTTTTTCAATAAAAGGTACTTATTTAATTAAATGTAGTTTTTTAATAAAAAGTACTTTTTTAATAAAAGGTACTTTTTAAATAAAATGTTTTTTTTAATTTATAAAAGGTATTTTTTAATAAAAGATACTTTTTTTAATAGAAGGTATTTTTTTTTAATAAAAAGTACTTTTTAATAAAAGGTACTTTGTTAATATAAAGAGTTATTTTAAGACCAGTTTGAAAACTGATGACAAAATACTTCCTAAGTTTTTTTCGATTCAGATTTTAAAATGGCTTATAAAACAAATTTTTCACACAAAATTCGTCTTAGGTTGCGTTTACAACTGCATCGAAATCCCGAGATTTCGCTATCCACCACTCTGAAAAAACAATGAAGAAAAGCATATAAATGTACAAATTTTAATAAAGCACACATACATAGTTACCTCTAATAAATACATATTATAAAAATTTAACGTTTATATGCTTTCCTGCGTTGTTTTTCGAGAGTGTTGAATAGCGAAATCTCGGGATTTCGATGCAAGTGTAAACGCAACCTTATAAACTTGTTAAAAGGTTTTCAAATTATTATGCATAGGCACTAAGTAATATACTTATAAGTTAAATTTAAGTAAATTGCAAATTAAAACTTACCTTTGAAATCATCAAACTTTTAACTAAAAGTAGCAAAAAACAATGCTCAGTCTATAAATTGTAAGTTATATTTGACTAAAATTAATTAATAATTAAAAAAAACAAACTAATCTGGTGAAATCGTCAGAAATTTTTAGTGATTACATTAGTTTTTTAAGTCTACTACACTGAGAGAATTATCATCACTTCAGTAATAAATTTCTTTATAGTTTCAATGAAAATTGTCACTGGAACTCGTCCATTGAAACTTTTCATAGAATCTATGAAACAGGTTTCATTAAAGTCAATGTTTATGAAAAGTTCATAAAATTAATGAAACTCTTCATAAAATTAATAGGCCACTCGTCCAATGAATAAATCATGCAGCCAATGAAGAGCTTCATAAAATCTATGAAGCAATTTCATTTACTATTATTTATTATAGTTGGTTGTTGTCGTTGCTAAGCTGTAGTGGATAAATATAAAGCAGTGGTGCCCACAAAGAGAAATAAGAATGTATTAGTTATGTTACAAAAAAAAAGAGAATCTATTGGTAACTATGGTGTGAAAAGCCGATTAATCTTCGTCGTTGTAACAAGTATTTGGGCTACACTGATATAAAGTACTAAGCAAATGCAAAAGGCGTAATAAATCGTAGCATATTTCACGGATGTACAAAATATATCTAAAGAAAGAATTCATTAAAATTAAAAGTTTCATAAAAAAAAAGTTTCGAAAATATTAATATGATTTATAAACAATTTCATAGTCCAAAATTAATAATAAAAAATTAATTAAGTAAAAATTATAAAAGATTATTCTCTCAGGAAATGACGATATTTTATAAAAAAAATTAAAAAAAAGTAAATACTGTTGAACAATTTCATATATATAAAGAACATTTTCATTAAATTTATGGAGATCTAATTTATGAAATTCAATTAATTTTTTTTAAAGAAATTATGAAATTATATGAACGAAAAGTTATGAAAAATTTCATAATATTAGTTAAATATTATATAGGTAATGAAATTCTTCATTGGTTCTAGGAAAAAAATTCTATGAAATTATATCATTAATATCATGAAGGATAATTCTCTCAGTGTACTTAATATAAAATTCCAGCAAAAAAAGAGATGCCGAAGCAGTAGAACAAGCACTACAATTGATGATCTAGATGTACTTCTTTTTTAACATAAACACTAATGATTTTAACATCGAGTTGTCATAGGAGAGGAGTACTCCCACTTCAACATTTTCTCAGTACTTTTTGAATGAGTGCAAAGGAAGCTATTTTTTACCAATCAAAAGTTAAAAAAAAAATTATTCACAATAAAAATTTATATTTTTTTGTTTTACAAAAGTGTTTTTATTGCCGCTACCGGGTATCGAACTTGCGACCTCACGATTGTTAGTCTAGCGCTCTACCACTGAGCTATTCTTTGATATGAATGTTGACTGGCATAAAAACACCACTTTGTTACTGCGAGATATTGTTTTCACTACTATTTTTACAGGTGCATAAAAAGCAATTTCTCACCATTTTTTTACATATACATTTTTTTTTAAAATTTCAAAATTAAAAAAAAAAATGAATTTAAACAAATTAATTATAAATGTAAAAAAAAATTAATAGAATAAAAAAAAATTAAAAAAAAAAATAAAAAAAATATTGGTACCGCCGGGAATCGAACCCAGGACCCTCCGATGCCAAATGATACTAAAATAAGTGATTTTTTGGATGTTGTTCAGAAGTAATTCTAAAAAAGCTGTAAAAATATACTAACGGGTACTTTAGAAGCAATGAAAGAAGTGATTTTTTGAAGTTGTTCAGAATAACTTCTAAAAAAGCAGTAAAAATACACTAACGGATACTTGTGAAGCAGTGAAAGAAGTAGTTTGTAAAGCATTACTCCAATTTTTTTTTGCTGGGATATTAAGCACGTACGACTGCTGATTTCAGAAAGCTAGATTTTTAATTGCATTTAACTAAAATTTTACTAAACACTTTAACAAAAATTTGCTATTTTTACACTAATAGAAAAAAGTCTGTAAAAAAATTTGTTAAAACTACTAAAAATTAATTAAAAATTATGCTGCAGAAAAAACTGCTTAAATTAGCAGATTATTTTTGCTATATATTAGCAATATGGGAACAGCATAAATAAAACTGTTAATTATACAGAATTTTAGTTGTGTTTGAGTTAAATTTTTGTTAATGGAACATAGTAAATTAACCTGCTAAAATCAGCAAAAAATTTTGCTAAATAATTTGTAACCTAAAATACCAAAAAAAATATATTAAATTTTCAAAGTTTTTTTTCCGATTTTTTTAAATGCAAATAAAAATCGAACCTTTTGAAAACAGCAGCTTACAATTTTTTTTTAGCAAATATTTCTGCTGAGTTTAGCAGGATAGACTGCTATTTGCATTCAAATAAATTTAGCTTTAAAATAGCAAAAATTTTGTAGATATAACAGTTCATTATTGCAATTTTTGTCTACTTATATTTAGTAAAATTTTATGTAGATTTTACAGTACAATTTGTTAATTTCAATTAACTAAAAGTTAGCTTAAATATAACTAAAATTCTGTAGATTTAACAGTTTTAATTTTGCTGTTTTTATTTTACTAGTATTTAGCAAAAAAGTCTGCTAATTTCAGCGGCTTTTTCTGCAGTATCATTTTTAACCAAGTTTTAGTAACTTTTTCTGCTATTTTTACAGATTTATTTCTATGAGTGTATTGAATAAAAACATGTACATTAAAAGATTTAATGAAGCTGAATTACGATTTTTAACACAAAAGTGATAAAACATGCCAAATAATAAAATCGGAAATCCCGGGATATGTTTAAAGAACAATTCCGGGATTTCGGGATTGGTGTCGCTAGTTCGATTATATTTATTTGCTAATATTGGCATAACGTCTGGAAAGATATACACCTACGATCAAAAAAGATTTAAATTTTGTAAAAAAAATAAATCTAAAAAAATTTATAAAAAAATTGCCAAAAAAGTATGACCGTGAACGGAATTGAACTCAAAACTCGAGCTTATGGAGTTTTCTTTTCTGAAAAAAATGTCCTTTTTTTGCATTTTGCTTTTGAATTGCCTTTTTTGTGTTCTTTTCTAAATTAAGGGTAACATTCTAAGAGGGCTAGGTGTTCTTTTCTAAAAATGTTGCCTAAATAAAGGGCAAAAGTGCAACATTTTTCGCCCTCAAAAAATGTACCGGGTAGAGTGTTGCCCTGTTTTTTTCTTTATGTCAACGCCATGTATATATACTGTAATGTTTTTTGCCAGCTAACTCACAACTTGGTGGCATAGGGGGTATTATCATGGCTTCTGATGCAGTTCAAACCTTGGTTGGATTGGAAAAATGTAACATTTTAATGGGGTGAGGGCAAAATTTTTAAAATGTTGCCTTTTAACAAGGCAACATTTTTTTATAGAAAAGAAAACGCCATTAGTAATTTTTATGAAATCAATGATCTGCCAGTTTATTATTTTTGGTACAGTTGGCAATTAGTGTCTGAAATATTTTCAAAGTATTTGATCTAGAAAATTATAATTACTGTTTCTTGAGATGAGTCTTTTTCATAATTGGTACACACAAATTATTTTGCAGGTAAAATTAACTAAAAATAAAATTTAAAACGATTAAAATTTCAGTTAAAAACCGGTCTACTCACATTTTCTTTTAATTGAACGATTTTTGTATTTATTTTTGACTATCAATAACTGACTACCAGAAACTGTAAAATCAACTTAAAGTTAATTTATTTTTATTATAAAAATAACAAACAAAACGGCGCGAAGGACTAAATTTATATTTGATTTTACTAAAAAATTTAAATTAAAAACAATTTTTTTATTTCCAACAACTTTTACTACAAAATACAAAATATTTTAAAACAATAAAAATTGGCTAGAAAATTTGACTGTTACGAAATACCCGCATTTTTATTTAGTTAAATTTCTAAACAACTTGTCAAAAACGTTAAAAATTATTTTTCTTCTACGAACAACTATTAATACTTTTAAAAATAACTGAACAGAAAAACTTCAGAAACAACTAACAAAAAGTGACTGTATTTATTTTATGAGTGTATTGGAATATTCATTTAACGCCATTTTTATTGAACGCAATTTATTGAAACGCTTGCTTTAATCTCACTATTTGAATTATATCAATCAGTTCTAGTAATGATTTAAATGAATTTCGAAAACAACTAATCTTGCTGAGATTAAAAAAGCCACCTATTTTTTAATGCTATGGAAATGAGATATAAATAGAATATCAGTCTATACACTCAAAAACGTTTTTCGGTAGAATATATTTCAAACCACAGTTAAAACAAGGGCACATGCAATTATAAAGGCGATAAAATTTATGCCTTTAAAATAACTAATAATTATGTCATTTCTAACTGTTGAAAAGTAACTACTAAATGCATTAGAAATAAAAGTAATAATTCAATAAAAATAACTGATAGTTTTTTACTACAAATATTTTAAGACCACAGATAAAATCGGTAAAAACTACTGTTTTTACAGTTTTTTGATATTATAAAATTTTATTTGAAAAAAATACTGCTTAAAATTTGGAGTTACAATTCCGAATAGTTTTTCTTTTATTACGTTTTAATGCATTGAATATACAATAAAATTTTCTTCATTTTATTTGCAAACTAAGAATATATCGATAGTTACAAATATAAACTTAACAAGAAAATTTAGAAAAAAACTGAAAGAAGTTTTTATTTTTAAACAATTACCAAAACTTAACTTTTAACTGCAAAAATAGTATTTTTGTTGTTGTTTATTATAGTATTAAAAACAACTGCTTTAAATAATTGTTACGAAATACGGAACTATTCTGGAATTGTTTTTTTCAACTACTATCATAAAAGTTGTTTTGTAATTTTCTATAGAAAAACAACTTTAATTACTGTTAAAAACAGCAACTACTAATTACTACACAAACAACCATAATGCTGTAAATGTCAAACTTTTTCAGTGTATGAGTTTTTCTAAAAACATCGGCTGTGTTTGTGCCGCAAGCTATTAACGTTGGCTTATGTCATACCCATACAAATTTGACATTAGAAACTTTGAGAGTTAACACTAAACGTTGACTAATGTCAAATTTATATGGGAATGACATAAGCCAACGTTAATAGCTTGCGGCACAAACACAGCTATTATCAGATTTAATTTAAAAAAAATTGGTGCTAAATCTATGGCTAAATCCTCTTCCAAATTTACAATTCAATTAATTTCGTAAGAACTTTTTTATTTTTGCCGAAAGTCAGAAATTTTGAAACAAAAACTCTCACAGAAGATCTCAGCCCATTTCAAAAATATTTTATATTATATTTTATAATATTTTGTCTACTTGGATTCCTAATTTTGTCATGTCTTATATATCGAGTCGAAAGGAAAGTGGCAAACCGTGGCACCCTGGTATACATTCCTATAAATTTGTCTCACAATAACTAAAACTTGATGCAGTTGGCAAATCCCCAGCGACCGGCATTGTCCTTTATTGCAAGATTACACAGTATTTGTGTATTCATATCAGTATGAGTACAAAATTGAAGACAAATAGTTTTCTGTCACTTCACAGGGTAATTGATAATCACATGTACTACAAAATAAGATAAAAGAGAAATAAAAACTGATAAAGAAAAGCACTCCATACGCATCTTAATGGGAAAATCTTGGTAAATGCCGAGAATGACAGAAAAAAAAGTAATCGAAAAACACAACACAACAACCAAGTCATGACAATTGAAAATGTATTTGAGTATCTGTCTAACTGAATCTAGAACATGTCTGTGTTAAATTCTATAAAAATCTTCTGCATATAAACAGATGTGTATTGTATCGCATTTTAACTTGCTTTTCATTTTCTTGATGTTTCCAAGGATTCTTTGCAACAACAACAGAAAACAAGGCATTGAAAAACTGTTTGGTGTATAAGGCTGTGTGTGTTCTTTATATTGGGTTGATGTTGAGAGTTTGGCTTGATTGTAAAATGCTGTCAAGATTATTGCCATTTTTTAAAGTAACACTTTGGTAACGGAAACGGAACCGATTTAGTGCGTATGAAAGATATACACACACACACACACACACACACACACACACACACACACACACACACCAATATGCAATATAGTACTGCTAACTAAACTCCTAGTGTTGAGAGAATCTGAAATCTCATCTAACCATAGTGTGTTTTTGTGTGTCTAAAATAGAATTAGTGTAATAAATAAAATTGAATTGAAATTTTTTTTGTCATTATTACTATTATTTTTTGTTGCTAAAGCAGATAAACTATGTCTGTGTATGAGGATGACACTTATTTCATTAAAATTTTTCAATATAATTTAGATTAGATTTTTCAATACAGTTTTCAAAAATATCAAATCTATTACCCTACTGTGTTTTAATGTGGTTGTATGCGTGTGTTTATGATATTTGAAATGATTGAAATCATTTCACATTTTACTTTACATTTAGACTAATTTGTGGTTTTTCATGTGGTTTGCAATTCCATTTGATGTATTGTATAATTTGTTGTTGTATTTTTTGTAATCTATGTATTCATATTGAATTTTAAAAATTTACCATGTTTATTCATGATGAGTTTTAAGCATTTTTTTGTTGTTGGCCAAATTTAAAGTGTCACTAAAATATGCAAATTTCACATTTTTTGGTTTTTAACATTTTGTTAAAAATGTTTGGCCAAATAAGGACAGTTGTTATTTTTTGGATAATTTTCCATTTCATAACTATGATAACTGAAGTTTTAATGTCAAATATCAATTTGAGAAACAAACTGATAAATTAAAGTTATACATAGAAGATATAGTGGTTTTAAAATATTTTTAAGCTTAGTAAAATAATACTTTTTTAAATTCGCCACAGGTTTAGATTTTGTCCACAGAATTTCTTAAAATACATATATATCATATTCATTGTAAGGAAATAGGCTTCATGTGCTGAAAATTAAAGACAATTTGGATAATTACAGACTACGGCACAATGGGACCCAGACTTTGAATTTTTTCAAAATTTTCCAAAAAAAAAAATTTATATTGATTTGTATTTTGTCACACTAGATTAGTTTTGCTAAATATTAGTAAGACAGGAACAGCAAATATGAAACTATTAAATATATACCCCTAAATTCATAAACGCTTCGTAAAATTATAGGAGGTTTATTTAACAAATTTTGTATGAAAATGACGTTTTGTAAACCTGCTATAACTTTACAAAGCATTTATGAATTGAGGGGATGGAATTTAAGTTATATTTGGGAAATATTTAGTTAATAGAAATAACCTGCTAAAATCAACTAAAAATTTTGTTGACTACAAAATCATAAAAAATTAAAAATTTTCAAAGTTATTTTTTTGAATTTTTTTCAACGCAGATAAAAATTTAGCTTTCTAAAATCAGCAGTTTTTTATATTTTTGGCAAATATTTCCATTGATTTTAGCAGGAGAGACTGCTATTTGAAATTAACTAAATTTTACTTCAAAATAACAACAATTTTGTAGATATAACAATATGTTTTTACTATTTTTAGTTTACTAATATTTAGCAAAATTTTCTGCAGATTTTACAATACAATTTGCCACTTTCAATTAACTAAAAGTTAATTCATATATAGCTTATATTCTGCAAATTAAACTGTTTTATTTTTGCTGTTCTTATTTTACTAGTATTTAATAAAAAATCTCCTGACTTCAGCAGTTTTTTCTGCAATAAACCTGTACAAATAGCAGACAAAACTTTATGAAAAATTTTGATTATTGGAAGTTTCAAACATTTAGGCCTGATTACTGAATGTTCAGTTAAGTACTAACTTCAACTTTAACTGACACATTTGTTGTTGTTTCTCATATTAAATTTTAATTTAACTTTCGGATAAATTTTAACTGGACATTAAGTAATTGAGCCTTAAAGGAACAATTTATAAAACACATGGGTGGAGTGTTGCGTTATTTCATTATAACCCAGCAAAAAACAGATGCCGAAGCAGTGGAAAAAGCACTACAATTGATGACCTAGATGTACTTCTTTTTTAATATAAACACTAATGATTTTAACATTGAGTTGTCAAAGGAGAGGGGTACTCCCACTTCAACATTTTTTCAGTACTTTTTGAACGAGTGCAAAGGAAGCTGTTTTTCAACAATTAAAATTTAAAAAAAAATTATTCGCAAAAAAAAATATATTTTTTTATTTTACAAAAGTTTTTTATTACCGCCACCAGGTATCGAATTTGTGATCTCACGATTGCTAGTCTAGTGCTCTACCGCTGAGCTATTCCTTGATATGAAAGTTGAAAGTTGATAAAAACACCACTTTGTTACTGCGAGATATTGTTCCTTATTCCCACTCCAATTCAATATTGTTTACAGTACTATTTTCACAGGTGCATAAAAAGCAATTTCTCACCATTTTTTTTATATATATTGTACATATTTTTAAAAATTTTAAAATTAAGAAAATAATGAATTAATTATAAAAATTAATTATAAAAATTAAAAAAAAAAATTAATAGAACAAAAAAAAAATTAAGAAAAAAATTAATAGAATAAAATAAAATTAAAAAAAAAAAAAAAAAAATTTTTTTTGGTTCAACCGGGAATTGAACCCGGAACCCTCTGTTGGAAATGCCAAATGATACCAAAATCACTTTTTACGATCACTTTTAGAGCAATTGCTCTTTAGAAGCAATATTTAAGTGATTTTTTGGATGTTGTTCAGAAGTAGTTCTGAAAAAGATGTAAAAATATACTAACGGATACTTTGGAAGCAATGAAAGAAGTGATTTTTTGAAGTTGTTCAGAACAACTTCTAAAAAAGCAGTAAAAATACACTAATGGATACTTGTGAAGCAGTGAAAGAAGTAGTTTGTAAAGCATTACTTCCAATTTTTTTGGCTGGCAAGTTTATTTTGTTACAAACACAATTTTCTTTTGAGGTTCACTTCACTTCATGATTTAAAAAATAACATAGTTAATAAATATTTTGTTGGATTTCATTAATGTTATACTCAGAAAAGTTTGAACGTTACTACATGAAGTTGCTTGTTTAATAATGAGTAGTTGTTTTTAACTGAAATTACATTTTTTTTATATAAAACTATGTAACAACTATTATGACAGTTATATAAAAAACAACTAATGAAAAGTACTGTATTTCGTAACAGTTGTATAAAGCAGTTATTTTTAATATTATAATAAACACCTACCACAACAGTATTTTTGCAGTAAACAGTTATTTTTATTAAATATTTAAAAAATTAAGTTGAATTTTTTAAAATTCTTATTCAGTTTATATTTGTTTTTATCGATATATTCTCAGTTTGGAAATAAAAATCTGAAAATTACATTGTAATGCAATAACTGGAAAACCTTTTGAAATTTTTAATTCAAATCTCCAGTAGGCTGAAGTTATTACACATTTTTTTTGTTTTAATTGAAAGAAAAATATTTTTTTGGTTAAAATATATTTTTATAATATTAAATAAATTAACTGTAAAAACAGTATTTTTTACCAATTTTGTCAGTTTTAAAATTTTTGTAGTGAAAATTTGTCAGTTGATTTTACGATGTTTAGTTATCCGATAAACTTTTTTGAGTGTAGAAATTTTTTCATTCATTTTGTGAAGAATAATTTTAATATTTGCATGGAAATATCATTTACTTAAACTTGGAAAAATAATCTTCCTACGTAAGAAAATTTTTAATTAAAAATTTTATGTAGGGATGGCCAAAAACACCTTTAAAGAGTTCTATTTAGCGTGTTTTTTAATCAACTGGATTTAGAATTTTTCATACAAAAAGGGTATTTATTGAATCCAAAAAAAGCTGGATTTAATAAATGCACAATAAAAGCACAACTATATGAAACAGCCTATTAATTTAATGTCAGAAAAAAATACGAATGAAAATTAAAAGAGAAACAAAAAAATTTAAAAACTAACAAATAAAAGGTTTTTATTAAATTTTTTTTTTTATGAAATATGTTTAGAAAAAAAAACTACACCTCTCCAAATACACATTTTTCATCTTGGACATGAAAAAACAGCTGAAATAGAAATGGCAATTTTTCACTGTACTGTAAGTAATTTAATTAAATCCAATTAGTGAATATTAAATATTGCAATGGAACTTTTCAATTGTGAAAAAATATAAATTGAAGTGATAAAACTGAAAATGCAGACTGTTTATCGCTGCTTTATATAAAATATAATTAAAAATTAAAAGTTATAGTAAAATCCTTCACCATCGAATTCGGTATAAAAGTTATAGTAAAGAAGTGTCGGACAGAAAATTCTTTTTAAAATAGGGAGAATCTAACCCCATCTGTTGAGCACTTTTAGAACTACTTTTGGGATTTATTAAATCCAATTGATTAGAAAAATCGGCTATTGTGAATTGTTTGATTTTGCTTTATATTTTTAATCTTTTTAAAATGATCTTCGCAAGAAGTGTTGTATGTATTTGTGAGTTCATATACATATTTATGTGTACAACTCAATTTTGTTTATATTGTGATTTTCATATGTGATTTGTTGACTTTTATTGTTTTTATTTGCTTGTTAAATCTATTATTTTACAGACAAGAAAAAATAAAACAAATTTTGTAAACTATAAAATTCAATTTTATATAAAACCGGACTTACATACACATAGACAATAGTAACAACAAGAACAACTTTGCAATATATATAATAAAATATAACAAGGATATTGTTAGTGTAGCTGTAAATGATACGTGAATACAGATACTAACGTACAGTTTAGAGTTGGTCGAATATAATAAAATTGGTCGTTTCTTTGAGGTACAATTACATGCGAGAGAAAACTGCTGGAGATAGAGCAACTCAGTAGCACTAAATTGCTCTAATGTAAATGATTTAGTCTATTTAGGGGTGTATTTTGTCCTATCTCTAGCAGTTTTCTCTCGCATGTAAATGTGCCTTTAAAAGGCGGAGTAAAAAGTCGTCACCTTTCTTTCGGAAATATTTTGATATTTCACTTATATCTTATGTAATCTGTCGAAGTTTTCTAATAATTCAAGTTTTTTTTTATAATATACTCGTATCATAACATTTTCTGAGCCAAACAAATTATTAAAAGCCAAACCGATTTTATAACTTTAATTTCTCCTTAATTCGTAATTTTTCTACAATTTTTTCGTGCAATCCAAATGTATGAATATACTGTTTTTGATATTTAACCCGCTCTATATACATATATGATGCTTTTTAAGCCAACTGTCCAGCTAAAATTGGAGTAATCTCTCCCATTTTCCAAAAGGTGGGCGCAGCAGTCGTGGTTACAAGTTTTGCGTTTATTTTTATCACATTATTTATTATAATTTAATGGAATTTGGAAAGTTCGACTATGCCAATAGAGTTTTTACTTAAAAAAATAAAAACAAATAATTTTTACAAAATTCAAAACTAGAAAACACTATTTAAAAATCGGCAAAAATTTAATTTTATTTTTTTTATTTTAGAAAATATCTCAGATATTTTTCTTACCACAAAGAATGTTTTATAGTGCTACTTCGCTTAGTTTTGTAGAAAATATTCCGTGAATATTGTATATCGCAAATATTCTGTGTGAATGGAATTGTTTCTTATAAAATATATTATTGCTTATATTAGTAACACTATGAATCTTTCTGGGTGAAAAGAAAATCAGCTGAGGTTTTTTCTTAAATGAAAAATTTTAAAAAATTTTGCCAGATTTTTATATAAATTAAGTTTTTTTTTACACTACAAAATCAAAATTAGTTCTGAATTAAAAACAAAAAAATATTTTTTATTGGAATTGCTCATTAAAAATTCAATTTACATAGTGAAGTTTCTTGCATTTTTCAAATTTGATTAAATTATTATAAATAGTAAATTAAAAATAAACGCTAAATTTGTCAATATTTAAGGACGCCTACTTCGGCCACTTTTTGTAAAAATTTGAAAAAGTTGCTGCAATTTTTATTAGTACGCTATAACATATTTAGGACAACAAATGATGTAAGTTTGACATTCATATGATATACTTTTTCCTATAGCGGGCTAGTTGGCTTGGAAAGCAACATATGTATATGTGGCTTTTTAAACCAACTGTCCCGCTACTGTAAAGATATATCGTATCAATGCTTAACTTTTGGTATATATAGCTCTGTGTAACAGAAAAATGAATACGTACTTGTTTTTTACTTATATAAAAATTGGGCGAGGTAGGCGTGGTCAAATATTGAAACAATTTAAAAGTGTTTTTAGTAAACAATTTCCCGACTAAAAAATATGTTATATAATCATATATCACCATATATAAACCCATATATACGTCAATATCTAATTTGATCCGAATATTGGAATATATAATTATATCAAGCGAGATACGCATGTTATCTAACCTGATACAATGTGATCCGAAAAATGGGTCTATCTAAATGCATCAAATTATATATAAATACATATAATTTGATGAAGATTTTCAAAGAAAATTTTAGTACATATTGTTGAGATCACTTATTTCATTCGTATTAAATACTAATGCTTAATGTTTAGAACAATTATTCCTAATAAACTTGAAAGAGCTGACAAAATACAACATTACAAAAATTTGTCGGAACAACTTTTTCTAGGTTAGAGTTTTGGTCTTTCTTATAAAATGTGTCTTTCTTATAATATAAAAAAATTAACTTCCACAATTTTTTTTTCACGAAAAAATAAATGAAATTAAACCATATTTATTTCAACATATGTTTGTCTAATTTTTATTTTTAAATTTAAAAGTAAAAATAATTATTTCGACCTGTAATTCCACAATGAAAAAACAAAATTTTTTCTTTTTTATTTCTCTAAAATTATTTTTATTTTAATAAAGAGTAGGGTAGAGGGGGCATCCTTCGCCAGTGGGGCACATACACTAATCCCATTTTTCTCTGATGTTAAGGGAGATAAAAATTTGTAAAAAATATATTTTGTGCATTTTTCAATTGCCTTTCCTTGACATCCACTTTGACGAATTTATATCACAGTGGTCGCAGATAGACGTGTTTTTGTGTTTTTTGGGGTGCCAAAAAAAATAATTGAAAGCCACTACATTTTGCAATAACTTCCTCAAATCGTGTGATAAAAAAATACTTTTTCATTATGTGAGACCTATGATCCTAAGCTTTCAGAAAATAATAATTTGATTTTAATAAATGCTTAAAAAGTGTGAAAAAATATTAATTTTATGTTAGTGCCTGCGTCTGGGGCACAATCACCAGATGGCCCCTGGAGCTACGAACAGTTGGTGCTTCCCTGCCTAAAATGCTCTATAAGACTTTTCTATATGTTTAAAATATGTTCAATAGTAAATTAGTACAATCGCGTTTATTCTCAAATTTATATTAATTACTCAGTTTTTTGTAATTTTGAAGAATCATTATAGTATAGTTTTAAATTATTTTTTTTTAATGTAGTGGAGATTTATTGATTAAAAAGAATCATATATCTTAAAGAACTTATTCTAAATTATTTATTTCAGTCATTAAAACATTGAATTTGCCGTATTAACAATATTTTTTTGTTGAAATTGTATGTAGCTCTTTTGGCGAATATCCCCCAGGTTTGGGGCAGTTACGCCGATTTGGGTTACTTTCGAAATCATAAAAAAAGTAATAGAAAATATGCAAATAATTAGAATAAAAATCATTGAAATTAAAGCCAAGATATGTAGATCTTCAATTTGAAAGTAATTTTTGATAAATAATTAGGGGTTAGCAAATCACAGTGCTTTGAAAAAAAAGTGGCGAAGGATCCCCCCTCTACCCTATTTTGCCAACTGTTTGAAAAATATATGTTAAATTCAACTATAAACTTCACTATTTCCTTGAGCTTATGATTTGTTTTTTAAATATAAAAAGTTTTTTATTTTTGATATTTCGCTACTCCATTGTGTAGCATCTTCAGGATGATCCAAATCCACAATTTGTGAGTTTTTTTTTTTAAATTTTTATAGTGCAATTAAACTTTATAAAATTTTGTATAATTAGATATCATGTCAGATATAATTACATATAAAATGAATACAATTTTCTATTAACTTTGTTATATATTTTAAATATAAGATTGCCCAGGTAGAAAATTACAAAGGGGTCAGCACTATTACCGAAATGGGCGGTAATAGTGCTTGTTAACAGTGATTTCCCAACGATCAAATGATAAGACCGTCCCACGATGGTGCCAAAGCCCTGAGAAAGCACCCAGAAACATAAAAATCAAATGCTTTCCCAACGCCCAAATAAAAAAATTAAAGTGCTTTCCTGGCACCCAAATGATATATATTTAATCCTTTAATTCCCAGTGGAACATAGGGCTGATCTATTTAATTCTTTGCAAAGTACTGAGATGGCACCAAGAAACACAAAAATCAAGTGTTTTCTCTGCCACCACATTATGAGTCCTCATCACTGAAGAATTTCAAATTACTCTAAAAATAGATGATTCTTGGAGTTATTGTATTGTGGAGTCAAAAATTATTTAAATATTCACGCGCTTCTTTTTCATGATTATTTATAATGTCATATCTAGGGTTTATGTTTATTTTATCCCGTCCCGGGAATTCCCGGGAATCCCGCCCTTTTTCCAATCCCGCAATCCCGAGAATTTCATGCGGGATTTCTCGGGATTTTTTGTATTCTTTTTTAGAAGTTCTAGCTAGTATATATTGCAATTTTGGAAGCTTTATTTATATTTAAAGCATTAATTTTTTTTGAAATCAATTTAAATAAAAATATTTAAAATAAAAAATACGATTTAAAATTTAATAAACTGAATTAGTACAATATAAAAAAAATATTATTTAGGCCAAATTGTTTTTAAATGTCAGCTGAATTTGGTTTAGTTACCAATAAAAATACTCGTACTTCAAAAAAAATTTTTTCTTTAAAACGATGATCTTTGTTCAAGTAAAGCAATATATGGGTGATATCAAAAAATGTGATAAAAACCGTGTAACCACCGAATTTCTAATGCATGGATTACATTTGAGTTACATATTTCGATATATATCAGCGCATTGTCACTTGTTTTACAAAATTTATAACAATCTGACCAATTTTTGGTTACTACATAAAATTTGTGACCACTTTTATAGGCCAAATGTAAACTCCGTAACAAGTAACTCATAAGGTTTTTTAACTTTGATGGCTTATATTTTAATAACCAATAAAGCTAAACACTAACTGTAAGAATTTTTATGAAGAGGAAAAGTGCCGTTTTTAACAAAAATTAATAAATTTTACAAACTTTTTCGTATGTCTTCGGTATCACGACTTCAACTCTGTAACGATTTTTCGTCATAATTTTTGATAAAAATGCATATACCAGAATTTTGGAGTTATCTATTATTTATATTGCGAAAAGTATAATGTTATTTATACTCAAATGATCGTTGGACTATAAGTAATCATCCAGTATAACAGACTTGAAGCTTTTCTGCAGCATGTAACATTCTCGAGATGAAAAAGGATGTCTTTAATAAGATTTGAAAAAATGTTGTAAACTCCGTTCCTAATTTTTACACCAAACTATTTAACGAGTAAGAAAAACAATGTCATATTTCGATTCACCTTCTAGGCATCATGCGATTTTGTTTCGGAAAAAAATTCTGACAAAGCGTTTCTGAAAGAAAACGAAAAAAGTAACCAAATGTAAACTCCGTAACTGTAAACTCCGTAACCACAATTGTTTGCATCAGGTTTCATTCAAATAAATGTAGATAAATGTTTAAAATATTTTAAAATAACCATAAACAGAGGTGATTCAACTAATATTTATGCGTCAAAAGACGATTCAACTATTAATTTTGAGTCCAATCAAAAAAAAGTTATCAGTTTTTTACCCTAAGCTGCTGGAGCGAAAAACGATTGATTTTGCATTTCATTGGTTTTGAATCGATATTTCGAGTCATTACTGACATTAGTTTGAAAAATTAAATTTGTTTCACACAATTTAAGATTTTTTTGATAGTGAAATGTTATGTTTTTAATATATTATTTTGTAACTGCGCAACCGCTGTTTGGATTTTAAAAATTTTTATATTTTTGAAAAGAATTTAAAAGGACCAAAAATACAAAATTAAAAAAAAAAAAATTTTTTTCGCGGAATGAATTGTATTTTTATTCGCGAAACCGCCAATTTGATAAACACAAATTATATATCATTGGAAAGCAAGTTGAAAACCCAAATACGAAAAACTAATAAATTGAAGAAAATTCGTACGCAATTTTTTTTGTTATATCTTTTGCTTGCAGAAAGAAATGTAAACTCCGTTACAACAAAAAAAATTAAAATTGTTCAAAAAAAGTTATTGCGACAACTTGTAGAAGAGATTTTTTGCAATTAGGTTTATAATGACTAAACTAACTGATTCCATTAAAAAAAACCGAAATATTAACACTTTTTGCTTCTCACAAATTTGGCCCAAAAATTTATCACATTTTTTGATTTCACCCATATACAACATTTCAACATCATTATTGCAGTTCCAAATATCTCCAAAAAGCCTGTGAATTAAAATTAAAAAAATTAGTAATATTTTCGTGTTTTCAGCTGATATAAGTAATTTGAGTGTTTTTTACTTCAAATAATTTCATTTAAATTTCAATTGCTACTCCTTTATTTTAAAACTATTTATTTTTTAAATAAGAGCCCCTTATGTACTCAGAAATGACTCAGGGAAAAGAACATATAAAATCCAAAATTTCCTCATAATTTTAAAAAGTTTTGAAATTTTCTTTGAGTCCGAAAAATTAACCCTCATTTTGAGACAGCTTTTTAGATTGTAGAGACAACTTTTTGGGTTGTTTTCTGAGGGTTCATATTTTCTATCAAAAAAAAGAGTGTTTTAAAAAAAAAAAATCATTTCTGAGCCATTTAAGAAACTTATTTATGAGCGCTCCGAAATTGCTGGCTGGGAATTTATTTTTCAAAATTTCTAATCAAAAAATACCAATTAAAATTAAAAAATTATTTAATAATATTTTATTTTCTATTTTTATAAAAAGATTTAAGCCTATTTACCTAGAAATTTGTGTGATAAATACTTCCTTTTAAACTGTTTTATAAAAATAATTCTAGACGAAGTCTTCTGAAAATCTCCATAGAAACAAAATATCTAGAAATAGAAATTTTTTGGATTCCATACTTAAGAAATGTTTAAGCAAAAAAACGATCTTAGTTCTGACTATAAAACTGGTCCGACACAAGTTTGCACCCATGAACAATTCCAATATGTCCTAAAAAAAGAGATGAAAATAAAATACCCGTGTCTTTCACTTTGCCTTTATTAATTCATTTAACCGTTTAAAACGCGAATTAATATTCAGTTATTTCTAAGAGTTTTTTAAAATTTAGACTGCCTTCCATATAAATATATTACCTCAATATTAATTCGCGATTTAAACTGTTAGACGAATTGATCCACAAAAAGTGGAAGACATGGATATTTTATATTTAGCCCTGCTTTAAAAATATATTAAGTAGATTTTCTCATAGGTTCACCAAAAAATTAACTTTGTCGCACGGTGTTGTGTTAGAAATCCCATTTTTCCAATACAACATATGTCGGATTTATTTATTTTCGAATGAGCGGGAATTCCCGGGATCCCGGGAAATTCAGAAAAAATCCCGCTGTCCCGGGAAATGAAAAAGTCCGGGAAAAGAAAAACCCTAGTCATATCAAACATATTTATAAAAGCAAAGTGTTAATATAAATGTATATGGTTATATAAAGCCACGCATATAAACATTTATTATTATATCAAATCATATAAGATTATATGAAAACTTTTTTAGTCGGGTTGTTATAATTTTTTGAAATATGCCAATAGCATAAAATTAAACACAATCTGTCGAGTTTTCCACGGGCTATTTTTTAAAAGAAAAAAAAATATGTACTAATATGTACTAATTAAATTTGTAATAAATTTGTTATAATGTATTTCTGTTTAGATTCACCTGAGGATGAACAACGATGCTTGTTCGAAATATTGAAAAGAAAATAAACATTTAAAAATAAAACACAAAACTTGATTTTTATTTTTAACTATATGACCTTGAATCGAACCCAATCTATCACACAAGAAAAACACAGGTCAACTATAAAAACTTTCAAAGAAAAAAAAATCAAATTCATCAAACAAGTTCTGCATTTTGATTTTTTGAGTTTTTATGAAAAACTCAATTTATCAAAAAATACCCAATTTTTTAGTAATTTTCAAATATATTTAAAAAGAATTCCCAGACAATTTCCAATTGGTAAGAAAAAAATTGGAGATGTGTTTGGCTTAGTTTTCAAGGAAATTTAAATTGAATATCGTACAAATATAGTTGTACCATCCCTACGGGAAATTTTAACAAACTGTCACCGAACTGGCCCCTTTATATGAAATTGACTGGTCACTTTTACATGGCGTTGTCATAGGAGGGGGAAATTGACCCCTTGTGACACGTCACAAGACAAATCCCAGGACAGGTCCCTGAACTTTGTTTTTTATGAGAGTTCAGTAACCTGTCCTAGGATTTGTCTTGTGACATGTCACAAGGGGTGAATTTCCCCCTTCTATGACAACGCCATGTAAAAGTGACCAGTCAATTTCATATAAAGGGGCCAGTTCGGTGACAGTTTGTTAAAATTTCCCGTAGGGATATTTTACGAAATTTGTGCATGGTTGCGTATGCGTAATATATATGTGGGGTAATGTTAGTGTATTTTTTTTGAAAACTAAGCCGAATGTCACTCAAAATTTTTTTTAAACCTATAAAAGTTCATGCCGATGATCATATGTAAGCAACCTTTTTTTGACGACATATTCAGAACCTGAGATATGTAATGTGATAAAAGGAGTCATATAACCTATATATACATAGTGCATGCAATGCCTCATATATAAATTCATTTGCATGAATGTGTTGGTCTATTTATGTCATTTTCATTTATTGTATTATATAATTTGCATTGTTGGGTCTACAACAAAATTTATGAAACATCAATGAATCATTTTAATCAATTAATACATTATTAACAGAATTGTAATTTTGTTTTTCTTTTTCAGTTTTATATTTATATACACATATAATATAAAATGTACTATTTGTGCGATTATATGAATATGACAATTTGTATTTCTGTGTGTGAAAGCTTTTTAATATCAAAGCAGAAGAATTTTCTGTAATAAAATATTTATTTTTTCTAAGCAAAAATTATAGTTATTAGGGATTTGTAGTTTCATTGCAACAAAAAATTAAAATATTGAAGGAATTCACAGTTTAAGTGCTAATGTACTGTCAGGGTTTTTTTTTTTTTTTTTTTTTTTTTAAGAGAAGCAACACTCAGGAAATTCTTCCTATTAATTAACGTGTTGCTTCCTTTGGAAAGGGGATAGAGAAAAAGTGAAAGGTGGTGAAAGATGAAGGGCTTCAAATATGGCATGAATTGTGAATACCCTCATTACATATTTGTCAGTGGCTTAAAAATTGCTTTGATAAAATTTTTATAAAGAAATAAATTTACAATAAAACGAAAAAGAAGATAAAGTCGGGCATGCCGACCATATGATGCTGTATACCACTATGACTAAAAACCAACTAATATTTCCAATGGGTTGCAACGGACGTGTGTCAAAATTTGTATATAAAATGATAAAAAAAAAATAGAACAATGGTAAGAAATTATGATTTTACCTAGTGTTAGGTGTATTCAAGATGATTTTACCTAGTGTTAGGTCCCGACTAAAAAAGTTTTCAAATCATCTTATATGATTTGATATAATAATAAATGTTTATATGCGTGGCTTTATATAACCATATACATTTATATTAACACTTTGGTTTTATAAATATGTTTGATATGACATTATATATAATCATATGCGATTTGGTCTCCAGCCATATATTAAGAGATCTGCAAATATAGTTTATACATAATTATATATAATGGACACACAGGTAGAAATTATGTGTGGTAACAAAAAAGAAGCACTGGCGGACCGCGGTCTAACAAAAATAAGTACGGGCAAACAACTAAATTTGGACACTTTATCAACACTTGAAATGGTGACTTTCCAGCCCTTTTTTCCCAAAACATTATTTTATTTTTGAAAAAGAAGCGAGTGAATATTTAAATAATTTTTGACTCCACAATACAATAACTCCAATGATTATCTATTTTTACAGTAATTTGAAATTCTTCAGCGATGAGGGCTCATAATTTGGTGGCAGAGAAAACACTTGATTTTTGTGTTTCTTAGTGCCATCTCAGTACTTTGCAAAGAATTAAATAGATCAGTGTTATCATTTGGGTGCCAGGAAAGCACTTTAATTTTTTTATTTGGGCGTTGGGAAAGCATTTGAATTTTATGTTTCTGGGTGCTTTCTCAGGGCTTTGTAAAGCATTGGCACCACCGTGGGACGGTGTTATCATTTGGGCGTTGGAAAAGCACTGTTAACAAGCACTAATACCACCCATTTCGGTGCGTTGTCAGTGCTGGCCCCTTTGTAATTTTCTACCTGGGCAATCTTATATCAAAATATATAACAAAGTTAATAGAAAATTGTATTCATTTTATATGTAATTATATCTGACATGATATCTAATTATACAAAATTTTATAAAGTTTAATTGCACTATAAAAATTAAACAAACAAAAAAAAAAACTCACAAATTGTGGATCTGGATCATCCTGAAGATGCTACACAATGGAGTAGCGAAATATCGAAAATAAAAAACTTTTTATATTAAATAAACAAACCTTAAGCTCAAGGAAATTGTGAAGTTTATAATTGAATTTAACATATATTTTTCAAATAGTTGACAAAATACTCTTTATTAAAGTAAAAATAATTTTAGAGAAATAAAATAGAAAAAATTTTGTTTTTTCATTATGGAATTACAGGTCGAAATAATTATTTTTACTTTTAAATTTAAAAATAAAAATTAGACAAACATATGTTGAAATAAATATGTCAGCTATTTCCAAGTTTATTAAGAAAATTTTTTATAAACATTAAGCATTAGTATTTAATACGAATGAAATAAGTGATCTCAACAATATCTACTAAAACTTTCTTTGAAAATCTTCATCAAATTATATGTATTTATATATAATTTTATGCATTTAGATAGACCCATTTTTCGGATCACATTGTATCAGGTTAGATAACATGCGTATCTCGCTTGATATAATTATATATTCCAATATTCGGATCAAATTAGATATGGACGTATATATGGGTTTATATAAGGGGAGATATGATTATATAACATCTTTTTTAGTCGGGGTGTATTCCATGAGCACATGTGAGTTTGCGCATTAAATTTCAACTCAGAGTGGGTTAAATTCCATATCATTCCAATCTAGGTGTTTCCGACAATTTATAGACAAATTTCACACAAGTCCATTTCAACATATTACAATTTTGGATCCATAACTTTTGGATCAACGATTTTCTACCTAAAAACTTAATCTAGACGTAGAGTGAATTTTATAGTCAGAACTAAGAACAATTTTTTTATTAAATATTATTTAAGTTAAACATTCAATTTGAAAATTTCTGACTTAAGTGAAATTTTACAAAAACTTAGTTCTTACTTTTGACTATAAAACTGGCCCCTAGACTTTATACTTCAAGGCTAATATTTTGTATCTGTTATGAATAAATTCTGCACAAAAAATTATCAGTAATATTTTTCGTAACTTTTTCTGCTATTTTAACAGATTTATTTCTATTAGTGTAACAGAATAACTACTCACATTACACTATATTCTCCTACTAATTAACTGGAATTAAAAAAACAGTAATTACGCCCAGCCCAAACACTTTGAAATTCGTAAGACCAATTCTAAGACGAAATATTTAAAATTTATGTTTTGTTTCAATGCTTTCGAGATAAACATTGATTTAGTATAATTAAAATAAAGATACTTCCACTACTTGCCGGTAGTGCGAGCTAAAATTTAATAATACCCGACCAATTATTTAGTACCAGCTTAGTATCAGCTTAGCTTATATTTTAAAACACAAAAATTGTTGAAAACTGCGCAAACTGAAAAGGAAATAAGCGCTTAATATGTTTGATTGATAAAATTTGAGATATGCTTTACTTTTCTTAAACATTTTTGTTTGTTTTTATTTAAATTTTGAATAATAAAGAAAAGTGTCAGTTTAATGAACAAAGTGCCACCTAGCGATGACGGTGAATTCCATAGCCCTGGACTTCAAAACTATCAATTAGTTTAATAATAAAACTCTGGAATTCTCTCCCAAAAATTAATTTTACATCCTTTTCATTTTTCCTATTTTTTCTATTATTTAATAAAATAAGTTTTTTTTTAGCAATAAACTATAAAAACTATTCCATTTTTAAAAAAATCGTCATTTCTCATACACATGAAATTTTGCAATATCGTGAATCGTCACTTCATAAATTTTACTTAAAAAATCGTCAAAATGCAGACAATCGTCAAAGTTGGCAGCGCTGATTACAGGAACAAAATGAATGGGGGCGCATAAGTGATATAAATTTAACATCGAAAATAAGGAAAGAAAAGAAAACCTAGAGGAAAAGAGAACAAAATTAAAAAAGTTATCTTTGTTATAAAATGAGGTTTGAAGCAGGGATGGAAATGAGTTTTTACATTTTGTAACAACCACATAAAAAAATTGTACTTTTTCGACCCTCACGGTACCAAATTTTTCATATATAAAAAATTTGTCCGAGCAATGTCGAACTTTGCAGAAAATATTCTTCTACAAAAATTGTACTATTCCAGCCCTCACCAATTTTTTTGATATAAAAAGTATGTGCGATCGAGGTCAAGCTTGCAGGAAATAAAATAAATATATGAAATAAAGACCTGCAAACTTTTCCTTAAATAACCAATAGTTGTCAATATCAAATATATGTATTTTCGTTCTGTAAATTTCCTAGTGGATATTTTTTGGTGAAAAGTGAAAACATTAACCCTATATGCATCAAGTTGCACAAAATAATTATTTTTATCAAGTGTAAACATTTTTTTCTCGATTCATTTAAAGTGATATTTTTTTTCGAAAATTATGAAAGGTGTTATTCTGTAAATTTCCTAGTGGGTTGTTTTTGGCCAAAATTTTAAAAATTGACCCTATATGTATCATGTTACATAAAATAATTATTTTTATCCAGTTGAGATATTTTTTTTGTCAATTTAATGGCATTACAATCTCGTAGTCATAATTAATATTAAGTTTCATGGGTCTTTTCTGACCCCAGGCCACTGAGGGTTAACGACTTTTTAAACAAATGTAAAGATAATTATAGTCTTACCAAATTTAAGTGATACGTTTCCGAAAACTATATAAACTTTGATGAAAACAGTAAATTTTGTTAAGTTTTTGACAAAATAAGCAATTTTTGTAAAATGTCCTGGAAAGCAGTCGCTCCAAACACTAACCCGAATTATCATTTTTGCAATTTATTTTTTTTTCTTTAATATCAACTATTATGTGGTACAACTAGCAATCGGCATGCCCAAATTAGTCATTTTAAAAAATCTTTAAAATTAATTTAAAAAAACAAATTTTTGTATTTTTATTAAATTCGTGATTCATTTTGGATTTCAAGCTAAAGTGGGTTAATGATATCCGATGAAAACAAAATTCAATTTCTTGATCATTTTAACTATAGCCGTGTTTTCGACTTAACTATATCCGTTAACTCATAAAAAAACTCACATATGACTTTTCGTATGCACGTTAACTTTCAACACGGATAATTATCAACGTTGAAAACATTTTCACTTATAACGTAACTTATTCGCGTTACTTCCTAAAAACTTTCACTCACGTCCACTCGATTATAACGAAACAATTATAAACATAACGTTTTTAAAAAAGGGGCCATTTTCGTCCAACTTTCGGGACGGGTTAGCGATTTCCAAAAAAAAAATCGATTTCTTCCATTTGGGACCATTTCCAATAAAACTGGAGGGTGTAATGACGAATTTATTTTTAAGGGACACCCTAATGTATGTATATGAAAATATATGTTGTTAAAGTTTTGTTTTGGTTATATTTCAGATAAGTTACCCGTCCTAAGAAAACAATGTAATATTTCTTTTACTTTTCAAAAAATATACGAAAGAGGCGGGTTAATTCTCGAATTTTATGTAGTAGCAGCACACAATCGACGCGTATTGATGAGGTGATTACGGGAAAATAATAATATATTTTTTTGCAACATTAGGCCAAAAAGTTGTTAGTTACAAGTTTTTGTTAGAATGATTTTAGTCCACGTCTGCGATTCGAATATTTGTTGACAGATTTAAAGTACAACAAGTGCATTTATACAAAAATTTTAAATTTGGAAATTTTTGAAATTGTACCAAATGGATCGTCGGAGGTACCAACGGAGGTCAAAATGTACCAAAAAAGTACAATTGTACCATGTTTTCCATCCCTGGTTTGAAGTTGTTTTTTACGCTTTAGTTGAATCAGGTATATCGATTTACATTTTCTTATCGCTTTTTAATTAAAAATAATACGAAATATTTAGGATTGAAATTTAAAAAACGATCGATTTGAAACCGATCACATGCCAAAATATTTGTATAATGTCAAATACTTATACTCAGGGCCAGTTTTATAGTCAGAGCTAAAATCAATCCTACTTCTTAATATTTGCATGGAATTTAAAAATAAAATTTCTTAAGAAATATTTAAGAAAAACATCGATCCCTGCTCCTACTATAAAATTGGCTCTTAAAATATTAATAAGTTTCTAAATGTTTAAAATACCGAAAATTGTTTTGAGTGCAATTATCAATTTAACAAATCATATGAAAAGTGCCAGTACATTCTTGATATTTTTCACATAAAATCACATTTCAAATTTAATTTTATTTCAAACTGACATTTTGATTATCTTTAACATATCACTTGACATAATAAATTGAGATCAAAACGCGATATTTGGAATACTATAAAAATCCCAATACTTATTGTGAGTTCTATTACAGAAGTTTAAACTGGCAAACATAATGCCACCTACGAAAACCGCATTCATTTTACTGCGTTTTATGATCATAGAGATCATTATTGTGTTATTGCTTATAAAGACATCTAACTCCTTAAGATGTCGTTCGGATGATGGTCCTTCAGAGGTAGAATTGAAAAGAGTTGCAAGGACATGTATGCGTAAATTTAGTGAAAATTCATTTTCACAAAGCACTCATCAACAGAACCAACAACAGCAACAGTATCAAGGAAGATTTAGACAAAGAATTTCAAATAGAGGCGGTGATAATTATGGTCAATATAATTATGACGATAGTGATGAAACTGATAATGATAATAGTAATAATGATGATAATGGTCAATATTATCACAATAACAACAATAATAATAATAATAGAAATTATCATCAACAACAACAAAAAAATAACAACAACAACAATAGTGGCGGAGGTGGAAATAGTGGAAATAATAATAATGGAAATGATGGTGGTTATGATAATGAGGGTGCTAGTTATGATGATCGTCAACGTAATCGTTCAAGATTTAATAATAATAACAATAATAATCGAACTAATACAGGAAATGGAAATAGTGGTAACAATTGGAATTATCAAGGTCAAAGAAATAATTTATGGAATTCACAAAATAATAATAAAGGAAATAGCAATAACAATAATAATAACAATAATAATAAAAATAATAATAAAAATAAAAACAATAATAACAATAATAGCAACAGCAACAATAACAACAACAACGGTTCAACTTCAGACTCCGCTTGTATTGTTCACTGTTTCTTTGACGAAATGCATATGGTAAGTTAAGATACCAAGTTCAATTTCTGTTATATTTTATATTTTTAACCTTTTTCTTCTTTTTCTCGTTCGGTTTCTTCTTTGCCAGTTAAATAACAACAATTATCCGGAACGTCACAAGGTTCTATTTATTCTTACTAAAGATATTAGAGATCGTGAATTACGAAATTTTTATACCGACACTATTCAAGAATGTTTTCGCTATTTAGAATCACAGCGTAGACGCGATAAATGTCAATTTTCTAGAGATCTAATAACCTGTATGACAGAATATGCTAAAGGTAACTGCGATGATTGGAATGAATTTAATATGTTGTTTAATTAAAAATTCATATGAACAAACAATAATCTTACTGTATACGAAATATGTACACTGAAAGAAATAACTCTGTAAGAGTAGTAGTAAAAGCTACTAAAAATTGGTTCAAAGGGCCCTGTAGAAAAAAACTTGCTGAAATTATAATTTTGTTTTGCTAAATATTAGTAAGCACGCAGAGAAAAAATATAGTTGAACATGATTAGGGAATCATATTATGATTCCAGTGATCATATATATGATTTTTATGGTCATTTAGGATCATACTCAAATCGTTATGGTTACATTATGATCGTTATGTGTTTCAATAATAGCATGATGCTTGTAAATTGTTATAATATGCCGTTTTTCTCAGCGTGAGAACAGCAAATATAAAAGTAATATATATACAAAATTTTAGTTATTTTTGAGTTAAATCATAGTTAATATTTACTATAAAATAGTTAATTGCTGATATCGGAAAGGTAGATTTTTATTCACATTAAATAAATCTTAAAAAAGTCTTAGAAACTTTTTGTTGCGTTATTTTAATTCTATTATTATGAAGCAATTATTTTTTTCTGATTTCGGCAGGGTATTTTAGTTTCAATTAACTAAAATTTAACTCAAAAATATAACTAAAATAAACTATATTTGAACGTTTTATGTTTACAAAAAATATTTTATATTTTTGTGTTAAATTTTAGTTAATTGAAACTAAAATACCCTGCCAACATTTAGCAACAAGAAGCTGCTATTTTGCGTAATTTTTCTGCAACGTCGTTTTTAAAAACTGTTTGTAGCTTTAGAAAAAACTTTTACAGACTTTTTTTTATAAGTGTACGCATTATAATTATAATGTTCATATTTTGATATTTCTTAAATTACATTTTTTTATTTAAACTTGAGATAAGGTTTCCATATGTACCTGTATGATGGAGAATATGTTTGGAGTGATTTTCCCAAAATAAAGAAATGAAATATAAGAGGAATCAACTTGTGATCACGGATAACTATTTTAGACTTTTTAGGAATTATTTTAAAATAATAATAATAATAAAAAAAGCATACTGCATAAAATGCAAAAATTTAAGTGTTTTTTTTTAATTCTATTCTATTATGACACTTTAAAAACTTATAATTTTCTCCAATAATTATTGCATATTCTCGATCTCATAATAGTTATGATATTCTGTTGGATAAATTTTGTTTCAATTGGAAAAAGATACTTTAATAAAAAAAGGCTGTTGACCTATTTGCCAAAGTCATTGAAAATTGGTTAAAAATTACATTGTTGAAAAAACTGCCCAAATTAGGATATTTTTTTTGTTAAATATTAGTTGGATAAGAACAGCAAAAATTTAATTTATGTTAAATTTTATTTTATAACAATTTATTCTATTTAAATCAGCAAAAAAATTTATGAATTGTAAATTCCGAATATTTTTAGAGTAATCACATTTATTTCATTTCTGTAGTCAGCGGTAATAGTTATTTTTAACCGTAACTGTAGCTGTAGTTGTTTTTCTATGTATAAAAGTAAAATAACTATTTTTACAGTTGTTTAAAAAATTAACTACCTAAAAATGTTGAAATATAGTAACAGTTATTTTAGTTAGTTGTTTTTTTTTGCAAATAACTGTAGAAAAATGACTACAAGTGCGTTAAAGTTAATTGTTGATATTTAATTTACTAATTTTTTTTCACAATTTTGTAAAAGGACAAGAAGCTTCTCAGATTATAAGCAATAAAATCGGTCATGGTAAGATCTTTTGGATCGAGTGTTAAAATTAGTCACACGCTTTAGGTTTTTTTAAATTGCTAAATTTTAGACGATTTATCAAAAATATACTTTCTTGGGATGGGCAGACAAATTTAAGACATGCACTCAAAAAAATTTTACAGTTACTACATGACAGTTGTTTCTGCAGTAATCAAAAGTTGTTGTTTTCAGCTGTAATTATAGTTTTTTTCTATGAAAAAATTCAAAACAACTTTATGACAGTTATTTAAGAAAAAAACTAAAGAAAATTATAGTAAATTCGTAACAGTTGTTTAAAGCAGTTATTTTTAATATCATAATAAACAACTACCAAAATAGTATTTTTACAGTAAACAGTTGTCTTTATTACTAGTAGTTATTTTAAAAATAAAAAAATTTAGTTGAATTTCGTTGAATTGTAAAATTTTTGTTTAGTTTATATTTGTTATTATTATCTGTATTTTTCAAATTACGATTTCTTTAACATTTATTTTGTCGCAAAAGACTCTTCAAATTCATAAATTTTCCAGTTTTTCCCTTCGCGATTTCGCAATATCATGGGTCAAAGCTGAAAATATAAATTTTGTATTGAATGTTTTATTCAGCTTATTTAATTTTATAATACTAAAACACAAGTTGGAAAAATTTTCAAGGAAACTTCATGAATTAATAAGTGCATGATAATCATTCGTCAACGTTGCAATTCATGAAAATTCTGTTACACAATTTTCAACCAACTTCGGAGTTGAGATGCATTTTGAAAATAACGTAATTTCATTGCCATTTTTTAACATTTCAATTTAAAATAACATTTAAAAAAATTTTTTCCCGCCATAATTTTTAAAATTCCGTATTTTTTATGATTTTTATAAAATTGTCCCGCTTTATCATAAAAAATTTCTGGCGACGCTAGTCTCAAGTGTGCTATAGGTAACGTTACCTTTGTTCTTTCCAGTATTGACCAAAATAATGAATCTAAAAGTAGATTAAAAAAAAAAATAATTTTTGTAAACAAAATTTTTTTTTTATTGTAAAATTTTTTTAAATAAAACTTGCTCGTGCCGGAAATTGAACCTGGGACTCAAAGTTGCCAGTCGGCAGCTCTACAATCTGAGCTATCTCTACATGTTATATTTGATGGATAAAAACATAATTGACCTAATGCAAACAAGAACGCTTACGCGCCTTATGAGTGTTGAAAAAATATTGGGTCTAAAAATAGATTTAAACAAAAATTTTGGTGTCATTACTGGTAGTCCAAAAGTAATGACATGTCATTACGGTTTCTACCCTGGGTTACTACGTTGTAATTTAACAAGTTTTTCTTGTACAAGAAGGAGCCAAAGTCACAAAACGGAAAGGTATTTAAAGAAACTGAAATTAATTTGCATTTTTTACTGATATTTAACAGAAATTTTAAATAAAAATTGCAGTGTTCTTAAAATTAAAATCAGTGTTCCAATGAATTATGACATTTACTATTCCCATTTAATAGAACTTAATTAACCGCAAAAACATGTTTGTATTACAAAAAAAAAAAAAATTCATGAATATTTATTTATTGGTCGTCTGTCTGGTTTTCTGATGCACATAAAACAAATATTTATTTAATTTTATTTTTTTTCAAATATACGAGAGAAGGACAAACATATTTTAATCATTTAAATAAAAAAATCATAAATTAAAAAGGAAAAAATAAAAAAAAATTATGTTTTAATTAAAATAATATTAAAACATAAAATTATTTTCAATATAAGTTATTGATTTAGTTGTATGTTTTGTACTTTAAACACTTAATCATCGGTTATAATGGGAATATATTTTTTTAGCAGTTTTTTGCTTTATTTTTCTGAATTTACAAAAGTGAAAACCATTTGAAACGGATAACAACTTCAAATCTATAATAATGATTTTATTTTGTAATCAGTATTTTTTTCTAACTTGTATAATTTTCTCATTTCTCATGTATTTTCTTTTGACTTCCTTTTGGTAAAATGGAAAGTGATGCGAAAAATATACACTACATAAAAAGGTTTCTATCAGTGAATTATGACCGTATAAAAATGACGTTTGTTAAATCATTATTTACCGCTTTCTTTTTTTTCTGCTGATACAATATAAATGTTATTTTTAGCCAAAGTTATTAAGTGAGCGGAGCTAAAAGCCAAAGATAAAGAAATAAAAATTGTTTATTAAGTATCAGAAATGTGGGGGGTTTTTTTTTATTTCCTTAAGCCAAAAGATACAATATTATTTGAAATCTTGATTGCTTTGAAAAATAATTTAAAAATTCTTTTTCAGGGCTCCTTAAAATAGGCTTTAATTTTTATAACAACTGTAGTGTATAAAGAAACTACAAATCGATTTTTATAATGGATTACTTATAGGTGAAAATAAATTTGGTAGCACTGTTTTTTACTGTGGTTACGAAAAAAGAAAAATATATTGTATGTAGTTTAGAGAAAGGTGTAGTAATTAGTCTCTTGTGTCCCTATTATAAAAGAGTAGATACCCAAAATTACCTAGCGGCAGTTTGATAGTCTAACAAGGAAGGTATCCCAATGTGTTCTTTCCGATCTTAATGAGATTCGGATATGTGATAGAGGAGAAAAGAAAAAATACACGTGTTTTTTCTTATATCGGCCCAATCTCATAATAAGGGGTTAAAAAGTGGGGTCAAAAATTACCCAATTTTTTGTTTTTTTAATTTATTTTTTATAAAATCCAATTGGGTGAGAAATAAAAGCTTTTTGAAGACGCATCTACCGATCTATAAATCATGTCCGAATATGCCAAACTTTTTTTGTTGTTCAATTATAATTTTTTTTTGAATATCACATTTTGTATGCAATATGTGTATAAAAATTTCATATTCCTGGGTACTTTAACCCTTTCGACACCAACTTTAAATGGCTGGAAATTTTCCGACCAAACTTTGTGTAAATGTAGGTCTAAGCCAAAGAAATTTTTTTATTAGTTTTGTGGCTTTGCAGCACCCTGATATTTGGGATTATAGTTCAAATATTAATTTTCTATTTTTTTTATTATTAGAATTTTATTCATCACACAATTTTTGAGACTAAATCACCGTAAGTTGTTCCGATTTCACGTAAATAAACTGTTATACTCCATATAAAAAAGATTATTTTTCACGATAATGGTTTCACGTGAAAAGTGTGTCGACTTTGTTTTCACGCAAATTTAATGTACAAGACTATTATTATACCCTACACCACTACGTGGTCAGGGTATAACAAGTTTGTGCTGATGTTTGTAACAACAACAAATATTGGACCTAGACCCATCTTATAGTATACCGATCGACTCTGAATCACGTTTTATTTCGATTTAACGATGTCCGTCTGTGCGTCCGTCTGTCCGTCCGTCTGTCTGTCTGTCCATGTATTCTTTTGCGCACTTTGCAAGTCGCAAATATTAAGATATTTTGATGAAATTTGGTACACAGACATAAGGACGAAGCCTATTGATTTTGGTGAACATCGGTCCATGTTTAGACCTAGTGCCCATATAAGGGTCTCGCCTTTTTTACACGCTGCAGGTCGCAAATACGAAGATATTTTAATGAAATTTGGTTCGCTGACGCACATGGTCCCAAGAACAAAGCCTGTAGATTCTAGATAAAATCGATCTATATTTGGACCTATCGCCCATATGGGCTATATCATTTTATAGAAAATTTTAACACAAGTCCCATTTTAACCCATTCGAATTTCGGATCCAAACATTAGTTGGCTTTTAACCAGACTGGTGTAGGGTATTGTATTGTCGGCATGCCCGACTTTAGCCTTTTTACTCGTTTTTCTTGTGAAAAAATGGCATTTTGTGTTGTCTTTCTAATAAAATAAAAAATTAATAATTTTTTAATTTAAGTTCGAGTGAAAATTTTCCACATGAAAAACAACTTACGGTGCTAAATTAAAAAAAAAAAATTATTTTTTCTTAAACTTTGCTGTGAGAAAAAATGTGTGTGGACACAATGAAAAATAGCTCGTAAATGAACACTATCGAAGCCTGCTAACGCATCGGCTGAAAAGTCTATAGCAGGGGTGGCAAGACTTTTTTTCGTTGCGTGCCAGAAACGGACAAATTTTTTTTGTAAAAGTTTCTCGCGTGCCACCTTAATTTTAGTTGTCTTTTAAATGTCCTTTTTTATAATTTGGAAAATTTCATTTAAAAATATCATTGCAGTGATCATTTAAAAATATATTTATCAGTGCTCCGGATATCCCCCATGAAATAACTCCCAAAGGGAAAAATTAAATAACAATCAAGAAATAACGTGAAAATGTTTGAGGGTTATTTAGTTTTTGGGGGTTTATTTAATCTTTAAATATTGAGATTATTTCATTATGAAAAAATTCCCTATGAAATAAAATTTAAATAGTTTGCCTTTAAATTTTTTTGGGGAGTCATTCCATTTTTGGTGGTTATTTCATTTTGTTAAAAAAAAGTTAAATTTTAGGGCGCAATCAATTATTTAAGTACGTAAGAAACTAGTTGAAAAAAGTGCCTCAGGCAAAAATTTGATTTGGTTAAAATAAATCGGCCACTTTTTATCATCATATTAATGAATAAAAAGCGAACATTAGGGATTTGAACTGAGAAATTTCTATTTAAGATGAAATGGCTCTGCGAAACACCATCAAAACGCAATTTCTAATTCCAACAAAGGGGGTTATTTCATTATGAAAGTTATTTTCAGCATTTATTTCATTGAGGGCTATTTCGTAGCACCTATTTGCCCTTAAAAACAAAACTTTTCTGGTACTTTTTATTTCTCCGGTTATTAGGAATTTTCTCATCGAAGCAGTTAAACTTCTTTAAATCTAGAATTTTAGAAATTTTCCCAGAATTTTCTGATAATCGAGTTTGCGAGTTCTGTATTAACCATTCGGTAAACAAAAAATGGTTTCAACACAGAGTTTTAATCATTTTAAAAGACGATTTCCAAGCTCTATGAAAAAATTCACCATTATGGAGTTAAATCATACATTTTTTAGCGAAATTTAAGATTTAACTGAATTTTTTGCTGGTCTTCCAATAGTTTAAATTTTTTAAAAATATCCAACAAAACGTCGCGTGCCACCTGAAATCCACTCGCGTGCCGCTACTGACACGCGTGTCATTGTTTTGCCAGCCCTGGTCTATAGGATAACCCATAAAACAACAATTTCTTTTTGTAAAAATTCGACTTTTTTCATAAACATAGAGCGATACAATCTCTCCAACGCCTTTCTAACATTTCGATACCTTTTTTATAGAATGATTTGTCTTTGGCCTCTGTTTCGGCAATCACCTCTTCAGTGGAACCAAATCTCTTTCCAACGAGCATTTTTTTGAAATCTGAAAACAGGTAAAAATCGCTGGGACCCAAATCTGGGTGCGGAAGCAATTTAAAGTGTAATTCGTGTAATTTTGTCATGGTAGCCAACGACTTGTGACACGGCGCATGTCTTGGTGAAAGTATACTTTTTTCTTCTTCATATGGGGTCATGTTTTTACGATTTCCCCCTTAAAATGCACCAATTGGGCCATGTAGGTAATCAATGTACAAAAATTCCAGCCGCATCCCAAAATACTGATGCCATAACTTTACCAGCTGACTGTTGCGTCTTTGACTTCTTCGGGCTAGGTTCGCCAATTGCTGTCCACTCAGCTGACTGACGAGTCGACTCTGGAGTGAAGTGGCGGATCCAAGTTTCGTCCATTGTTACATACCGATGTAAAAAGTCCTTTTTATCTCGCCGAAACAGTTCCAAACAGCTCTCAGAGTAATCGACACGTTGTTATTTTTGGTGCACTGTGAGCAAACGCGGCAAACTTTTCGAAAACAGCCTTCTCGTGGACAAATGTTCATGCAAAATAAAGCCGACACGTTCCTTCGATATCTTTAAGGTATCAGCTATCTCTAGCAACTTCACTTTACGGTCTGCCAAAACGATTTTGTGAACTTTTTTGATGTTTTTCGGTATCAACACCTCTTTTGGGCGACCAGACCGTTTGGCGTCTTGTTTGTACGACCACGTTTAAAGTCAACCACTTTTCCATTATTTGTCGCGATGGAGCAGAGTGTACGATTGACACTTATCAAGCTAAGCTTTGGCTTGGACTAAAAAGCAATGATAAATCAACAGACGAAATTGCTTGGAATCCATTATTTTCAAAATCGCTAAAGTAGTATCACTAAAACAGCTGTAACTTATTCAATAATGAACGAATTGTCATTAAATTTTGACAGGTATCATATGAAGGTTGGTAGTTCCAAAAAATCATATGGATTTTTCATTATGTGTCATCCAACGGACTGTTTAGCCGTAATGTTATATGAAATTAAACACAATAATTGTGGATAAGCAATCCTACATAGTAAAAAAATCGTTATAAAAAAATAAATATAACGGGAGTTATAGGCACATAATAACAAAGTTGTCTGTAGGCAACTTTGGGCTGAAAGGGTTAAGCAAGGAACATAGAAACTAGGAATTACAAACTCAATGTTCTCCGACATGTACGCCGAGATGAATTAATTTGCAAGCGCTTCTTGTAAAAACTTTCACGCGAACGCAGCGGAAAAAAGTGAACACAATGAAAGAGGCGGTCGCTACTCACGTAATCACTAGGGTAGCAAACGCATCTTTCATTGTGTTCAGATTTTTTCACATGAAAGAGGCATTCGCTACCTTGGTACACCGGTCAAGTACATCTATACATACTTTTAGTTATTTAAAAATAACAAATTATACTGTAAAATCTGAAGAAAATTTTGATAAATATTTGTATACTAAAATTAGCAACAACAAACTGTTATATGTACAAAAATTTTGTTAGTTTTAAGTTAAATTTAGTTGAATGCAAATATCAGTCCATCCTGATACAATCAGCAGATATATTTGCTAAAAAATATAGTAAATTGCTGATTTCAGAAGACTAGATTTTTATTTGCATTAAAAAAATTGAAAAAAAAACTTTGCAAATATTACATTTCTTTATGACTAAATACACTGTACAACAATTTCGAACTTTTTCTAAAATTATGGGGTTCTGACAATGGATTCTGGTAGAGGAGACAAAAGACCAAAATATACATGTGTCGGTGTTTTGAAAGTACACATCGGAAATTTATTTTAGGGGGGGGGGGATAAAGTTTCCCCCTTTTTTCAATTGTTTATTGTGAATCAGCCGAGGAAACCATGTGAATTTTCCATTTTACGTAGAGGAAGTGTTCAGCGAGATTATTACGAACATTTCTTAGAACATTTTAACCCTTTAACTCTTCAATTAAAGCGAATATTTTGGCCAATTCTGAATAAGGACGAGATTAACCCTTAAACACATTTAAAGTTTTGATTTATTTCTGGCATTGAAGTTAAATTTTCAACTTTGATGTTTCCGGAGACTTATAGTAGAATTACATGACAAATATTTTTGCGCAACATTTTAACCCTCTATTTCTTCAACTTACGGAGCTTTTTCGTCCTTCTCTAAAAAGGGGCCAAAAAGTCCCTTTAATTGAAGCGTAAGAGGCTTAAGATATTCTGCAAAAATATTTGTTATGAAATTCTACTACAAGTCTCTGAAGACATCAAAGTTGAAAATTTAACTTCAGTGCCAGAAATAAGTCAAAACTTTAAATGTGTTTAAGGGTTAATCCCGTACTTATTCAGAATTGCCGTTCAAATGTCCCTTTTTAAAAAGGGTCCAAAAAAAGTCCCTTGAATTGAATAATTGGAGGGTTAAAATGTTCCACAAAAATGTTCCTCGTAATGTTTTACATAAGTTCGCTGAGCACATCCTCTAGTTAAAATGGAATATTCACATGGTTTCCTATGCCGACTCACAATAAACTTTTGAAAAATGAGGTAAATTTTATCCCCCTAAAATAAAATTTCGATGTGATCTTTCAAAACGAAGACGCATGTATATTTCCAGGGGTATGGCATCACCAAAAAAATAAGTTATAAAAAAATCGTTATCACTAGATTGCACTTTGTAAAAAAAATTGACAATTTTCTTTTTTTATTTAAATTTAAATAATAACAAACAACAAAAGAAAAAATACAAACAAATATTTGAAATTTTATTATGCGAATATATATATATATATCCTTTTACTCCTGCAAGGAGCATAGGGCATATTCCGCGTTTATTTTTTCCTTATTTTGAGCAGTTTTCAGCAGTTTCTGAGTTATTAAATATAGGCTCAGCTGATACTAAACTGATACTAAATAGTTGCTCAGGTAATACTAAAATTCAGCGCCCTCTATCGGTGAGGAGTGTAAGTTTTGATTTCCTATCTCTATAATTAACAGTCTCTGTATATTTCTTTTTGGTCTCCTCTACCAGAATCCATTGTCAGAACACCGTATTTTTTTTTTCGTGTTGTACTGTGTTATTTAGTAAAATTTTTTGCTGAAATAATCTGCTAATTTCAGCAGTTTTTTCTGCAGGTACATTTTTAATTAATTTTTAGTAGTTTAAACTGAAATTTTTGCAGACTCTTTTCCATTAGTGTACCAATGAGTCGGGACCTTCAAATTAGTTCGTATTAAAGGCAAATTTTGTACAACGTAATATTATAACATTTATGTGGAATATAATACTAAATTAGAATACCGGCTGGCAGTAAATTCGGTGGCCGCAGCTAAGGCTGGGTTTCTGTATGCATGCTTTAAATTTTATTTCGAGTAAAAATTCGTGTTTCTAAGTGTTTGGAAAATCCGACCTAGCGATCTGCCACTTGACAACACTTATAAAAACTAAACTTAGATAAAATTTCAACAACATTGTTTCAAATCTTAGATTTGTTGAAGTTGTTTGGCATTTTAATAAAAAAAAAGAAATTTAGCTGTAACCAAATCCCTAACCTTGGGCAACCACCAATCTGTTTTGGTTGAATAAATTCCACATTCTTTCAAACACTAGCCATATATTATTATCTTTAAATTAGAGCTAAATATAGGTTCTACTCCCATAAGAAAGAATATGCATAAAAGAAACACATATCATCATCTTAATATTGAAGTTTAGCATAACTAAACTAATTTGATTCTATGATTTGTATAAAGAACCAAAAACTAAAAACAATTGCTTCAATTCGTGCCTCACGTTTTATTATTTAGTAAAAAAAAAAAAACGGTTTCAGTAAATTTCAAATCGCACTTGTTTGCCACCTTTCTATGCTGATACTTTTTAAAATTGTATTTCCCCCGCTCTAAAGGAAGCATGTCGTTGTTGTTTTCTATTTTTTTTTTCAAAACAATTCACTTTGCTCTCCAAAAAAAAAAATATAGTTAACAAAAAAATACTTCAATTCATAGTAAAATGTATGTGTCCGTACATGCATATTTGCTACAACGATTATGCCTTAGGATAAGTACTTCCCATTTCATTATTGTCCATATCGTTTGTGTAAAAACGCTTTTAGATCATTGATATGATGAACATTTTATAGCATTTCCAAAGCAAAACATCTTAGGCTATAGAAAATTTTAATAGGACGTTTAGACAGGACTTTTTTTGTTACAAAATCGTAAGGTGATTCACTGACCCATTGACTAGCTCAAACCGATGGAGCTAGGGTTTGATATGTACTGGCCTGCGCATACCGCTTTGGCTAGAAACCTGAAATTTAAAGAACGTTTATAATTACAACTCTAAAGGGGATCGAAATGAAATAGAATGAAGAAACACGAAATGTAATGGAACGGAGAACGAGTGCAATTGAAAGAATAAACACAGGAAACGAAATGGAATGAAGCGAGCCTGAATTTTGTTTTCACTAACAAAGAAGTAATCTCATGTTATAATCTCCGATATTGATAAAATTCAGATACGTTGTAAAGAAAATAATTCTTAGATTAAAGTGTCTGAGATTATCGGCCATCTCGTGGATTTAGGGGGTTAAAAGTGGGTAAAAAATTACCGCTTTTTCTATTTTTCCAAGTTGTTTGTCATTTATTTAAAAGGAACTGGGTATAAATGTTATATTTTCGATGCGGATTTTCAATTTTTTGTTTTTTTTGGTACGATCAAAATAAATAAGCGACCAAATTAAATACCCGAATAATTGATAACCTTAAACGATATTTAAAATTACCGGTAAAGCACCGTAAGTTGTTTGAGTTTCACGTGAAAAAACTGTTATACTTATTATAAAAAAAATGATTTTTCACGACAATCAGTTTCACGTGAAACTTGTGTAGAGTTTGTTTTCACACAAATTTATTGTACAAGACTATTATTTTTCTTGGGAAAAAGTTAAATTTTGTGTTTATTTTGATTGTGTCTTTGTTATAAAATTAAAAAATTGTTCATTTGTTTAAATTAAATTGCAATTTGAGGCATTTAAAGTTTGAGTGAAATTTTTCCACGTGAAAAACAACTTACGGTGCTTAACGAAAAATCGGGATTTTATTGTTTTTATTCATATTGTGTTATAATTCACTAAATATTTCAATATTTTTGATTTTGAAAACATATGTTCTGACCTATTTGGCAACACTTCCAATAGATGGCGCTGTATGCTTTAAAATTTTCATTATTTTTGTTCTACTGTTGTTCAACTAACTTTGACAAAAGTAGTTTACTTATGTGACTCTAATAAATTTTCCGTTAGTCTAAACGTGGTTTTATATTGTGCAATTATATGTTTTCTCTTTACTGTGTTTTTTTTTTTTTGTCTAAATCGTATTTAAACTCCACTTTACAATGCCACTCTTTAATAGAAAACTACAAAAATATAGTTTTAGTAAACACCACCTTCTCTGGAAGTTTTTTTTTCTTTTCCTATAAAATTCCCAAAATGCAAAAAAAAAGATTTTTATCAAAAATTTTAAAGTTTAATTTTTTTTTCTACCCATTTAAATTCCGCTTGCAGCTGCCGTTAGATGGTTGTTATACGAACATAAAAACGATCTTGCTGAAATTTCACAGTTAAAGTTTTCAAAGTCTTTTTATATTCATGGATATAAATTGAATTGAATGTGACCATTTCTAATAGTTTTCCATTGTTATACATATTAGTTGTATATAATTTTTTCTTTATTCCATTTTGGTGGTTTGTTTGTAGTCTTCCTTGGGCCAAAAATTTTTTGAAATTTTAGTTATAGTGTTTAAATAGTTCTGCATATCTACACTGAAGAAATTTATACATATATAACTAGCTCGATGTTGAAATGCCCTAACTCGACTTTTATTTCTTTAGAATAGACGGAAAAAACTAAATAAAATCTGAAAAACTTTGGATATAAAATTTCTTTAAATGCTATTTTTAATCCTCACTGTCATCAGTTAAATAAAAAACAACATTCAAATAAATTTTTTATTAATTTTTTATTTTTTTTTTTCTTCTTCACGAAATAAATAGAAATAGAATTGTTAAGCCCTTTCAACATTAAGACATCGATATATTCAAAAGCATGGATGGCAACCGAAATGAAATAGTTATCGGTAAGGGTAACGCTATTTAAGATTATTTCGCTAACGGTATTTTAGGGCTAACGCTATTTTATTTATTTCGGCAACGGTATTTTAAAGAAAATTGTATTTCACTTATTCCGGTAACGGCATTTTAATTGTATCGATATTTAATTTTTTTGGTATCGGTATTTTAAGGATATACCGGTATTTCAGTTATTTCGGTAACGGTATTTTAAAGATAACGGTATTTTAGTACATTTTATTCAACAATTTTGTAAATATACCAAATCATTCAAAATGATTTATGCTTCTTTTCAGCTTCCTCTAATGCTTCTTAAGATTTATAGTTTTTAGTAGTGCGTTAATAAGGGTGTTTTGTTAACAACCCAGCAAAAAAAAAGAGATGCCGAAGCAGTAGAAAAAGCACTACAATTGATGATCTAGATATACTTCTTTTATTAACATAAACACTAATGATTTTAACATTGAGTTGTCATAGGAGAGGAGTACTCCCACTTCAACATTTTTTCAGTACTTTTTGAACGAGTGCAAAGGAAGCTCTTTGTCACCAATTAAAAGTTAAAAAAATTCTTTACAAAAAAAATATATCTTTTTTATTTTACAAAAGTTTTTTTATTGCCGCCCCCGGGTATCGAACTTGCGACCTCACGGTGGCTAGTCTAGCGCTGTACCGCTGATCTATTCTTTGATATGAAAGTTGACTGGCATAAAAACACCAAACAAATTAAAAAAATATTGAATTTAAACAAATTAATTATAAATATTAAAAAAAAAATTAATAGAATAATAAAACAAAAATTAAAAGAAAATAAAAAAAATATTGGTCCCGCCAGGAATCGAACCCGGGACCCTCTGTTTGGAAATGTCAAATGATACCAAAATCACTTTTTACGATCACTTTTAGAGCAACTACTCTTTAGAAGCAATACTTAAGTGATTTTTTGGATGTTGTTCAGAAGTAATTCTAAAAAAGCTGCAAAAATGTTATAACGGATATTTTGGAAGTAGAGAAAAAAGTAGTTTGTAAAGCACTACTTCCAATTTTTTTTGCTGGATATGTATATTAGGCCGTTCTACAATACAGGCAAAAAAAAATATGCGCGGTACAGCTCCGAATATAAAATATTTTTGCAAGGCAATTTAAAAAAAGTTTTTTTGCCGCACGCAGTGGTCGCTTTTTTAAATTTTTCGTTATAGCTTTGGCATTTACAGTCGAATTTTAAAGTGTGATATATCGATTTTTTGCCTCGAGGAGACCAATGTTTTGCTATAAAGGAAAAATCCAATAAAAAAATAATTAAAAAGGCTTCCGCAAAAAGAAAATAAACAAAATAAAAAAAATTTTCTACTGGAATTATCGAAAAACTTCCTTAGCAAAAGTTTAATGATTTTTTGCCATCTTTAGTTTTCTGATATTAGGGTGGTAGGAACTGAGGTCTGGGGGGTAAATACTAGAACGGGATACTTGAGGTCAATGGCCCTTAGAGTAAAATATTGGTCCCCTCGAGAAAAAAACATCGATGTATCATACGTTAAGATCCGACTGTAAATTCAAAAGATATAATGAAAAAGACGATTCTTATGTTCGGCAAAAAAAATTTTTTTTGTAATCTCCTTGCAAAAATAATTTATATTCGACGGTCCTAAAAGCCATTTATTAAAGTGTCTTATTTGAGTAAAATTTTAGTCGAAAATCTGACTATAAAACTGGCGTTTAGAGTTTTTCAACAAACAAAACAATATAAAGGAAAATATTAGTTGCCCATTCTTTGGCCACTTTGACCAATAGAAATAAACCTGTAAAAATACTACTAAAAATTAGTTAAAAATAACCTTGCAGAAACAACTACTAAAATTATCAGTTTTTTTTTCTAAATAAAACAGTTAATATCACAGTATTTTAATTATATTTGAGGTAACTTTTAGTTAATTGAAAATGACAAATTATACTGTAAATTTTGTAAAATTTTGTTAAATATTAGTGAACTAAAAATAGCAAAAACCCACTGTTATATCTATAAAATTTTTGTTATCTTTTAGTTAAATTTAGTTGATTGCAAATAGCAGTCCCTGCTGCTATAATCAACAGAAATATTTACTAAAAAAAAATAGTAAATTGCTGTTTTCAGAAGGCTAGATTTTAATTTTTATTTAAAAAAAAATCGATAAAAACTTTGATTTGATTTTGCATTTTTTAGTTGACCAATTATTAGGAATATTTTTTGCTTATTTTAGCAGGTTAAGTTGTTATTTGCTATTAACTAAAATGCATATTTAACAGTTTTATTTTTGCTGTTCCTATCTTAATAATATTTAATAAAAGTATTCTGCTAATTTCAGCAGTTTTTTCTGCAGGGTAATTTTTAGTAGTTTTAACTAAAATTTCTAAAGACTTTTTTCTATTAGTGTATAAATGTCTCAAGATTTATTTATTCTTAAAAACCAAAAGATTTTAAAGACCTCTTTAACCTTTTAATTTCGAATACTTTCTTATATTTAGTAATAAGTCAATAACAAATTATAGTACTTAAGTATTTAAACAAAAATTTGCTAGTTAGGTTTATTCATAATTCATAGAATTTGTTTTTAAAAATATATTATTGAGCAAAGAGCCGTGTTGTCATTAGTAAAAACTGCGTAAATAACATCGGAAATAACCGGAAGAAACTTTAAAGTAGTTTTAAAAAATAACCTATTTTGCAATAATGATTTAAAATCTGGAGTATCTCAGGTATGCATATAAAGGCAAGTGCTCTATTTTCTATGATAAATTGTAAAGGTAAAAAATAAACTAGAACACAAATCATCTCAAGTGGTTAGTTTTAGTTTTCACCTACTTGATAATTATCAATTCATTGGAACGTTATCAGATCAAATACTGGATATATAGTATATAAATATTATAGCAAAATTTCCCATATATAAAGCAGTTAATAGAAATTATATTCAACAATTATATTTGTGATTTTGAAAAGTGCAATATTAAATATCTATAAGAAAATGAGAACTTTCATTATATTAACCGTAGTAACTTTAATAAGTGTAAGTTGGAAAACTACATAAAAAGATTTTAAATCAATTTTGCTGACTTTTCGACACATGTTTACAGATCTCTTTTGCGGCTATATCGCCTGAACAGGTTAAAGCTGAAATTGAGTCATATGTAGGACCACAAATTTATCAACTCGTCTCACAACCTGGCACAGGTCGTGCTGGTGGTGGTATGGAATGTTATACAAAATACCTTCCTCTTATTACTCAAGCCACTGAAAATTCAAAAGCCGAAACTCAAACCTGTATAGATCGTGCTGCTTCACGTCGTGAAGATGAATTGAATAAAGTTAAACAACAACGTGAAACACTTGACGGTCAAGTTAAAAGTGTTGCTGATGTTTTGAGCACATGTTTGAATAAAACTGATGATTTAGAATATCTTAAGTGTTTAAAGGATAATGTAAGTTTTTTTTCTTTTGCTTGTGATCTTTGTTGGAAAATAATTTTGAATTTATTTGTTTTGTATTTACAGTCGGAAAATTTACAAGCTACTATTAAAAGTGTGGGTCAAACATCAAGCACTTTGTCCGATGACTTATCAGTTTCATATAAGAACATTGATACTACCGAAGATAGCTGTATTAAGACAGTTCTAGCTAAATCTAAAACTGATTCCGATGAACTCATCGCTTCTTTACAAAATTGCTTAATGAATGGCCTTAATGATGGCGGATCTGATGGTGGTTCAGATGGAGGTTCTAATGGAGGTGATGGTGGTTCCGATGGAGGTGATGGCGGTTCCAATGGCGGCGATGGGGGTTCTGAAGGCGGTGATGGGGGTTCAGATGGAGGTAATGGCGGTTCCGATGGAGGTGATGGCGGTTCAGATGGAGGTAATGGGGGTTCCGATGGAGGTGATGGAGGCTCTGATGGAGTTAATGGCGGTTCCGATGGCGGTGATGGAGGCTCTGATGGAGGTAATGGCGGTTCCGATGGAGGTAATGGTGGTTCCGATGGAGCTGATGGCGGTTCCGATGGAGGTTCTGACGCAGGCTCCAATGGAGCTGATGGCGGTTCCGATGATGGTTATATTCCTGATGATAATCAGTTGCCTCAAGAAGAAATTTAACTTTAAAGTCAATTAGGAAATATATTAAGATCTTGAAATACATATATGATTTTTTTTTCTCTTTCGACCTATCGGTACCTCCACATAAAATTTCGTTTAATTCGGTATCTGCACTTATGTAAAGAATAACGATATGGATATTTATACCCTACGCCACTACGTGGTCAGGGTATAATAAGTTTGCGCTGATGTTTGTAACACCAAAAAATATTGGATCTAGACCCACCTTATAGTATACCGATCGACTCAGAATCACGTTATATTTCGATTTAACGATGTCCGTCTGTCCGTCCGTCTGTCTGTCTGTCTGTCCATGCATTCTTGTGCGCACTCTACAGGTAGCAAATATTAAGATATTTTGATGAAATTTGGTACACCGACCTATGTCAGCCGAAGGACGAAGCCTATTGATTTTGGTTAAAAAGGGTCCATGTTTAGACCTAGTGCCCATATAAGGGTCTCGCCTTTTTTACACGCTGCAGGTCGCAAATACGAAGATATTTTAATGAAATTTGGTTCGCTGACGCACATGGTCCCAAGAACAAAGCCTGTAGATTCTAGATAAAATCGATCCATATTTGGACCTATCGCCCATATGGGCTATATTTATGATTTTCTCTTCTTTTATCATTTTATAGAAAATTTTAACACAAGTCCCATTTTAACCCATTCGAATTTCGGATCCAAACATTAGTTGGCTTTTAACCAGACTGGTGTACGGTATTTTATAGTCGGCATGCCCGACTTTAACGCTTTTACTCGTTTTATGCTATTAAATGTTAAATTTGAAGCACAATTTACTTGATATCGACATTCTTATCAGTGAAGCGCAAAATCAACTTTTTCTTGATTTAATCATACACTAAAATTCTTATTGACATTTAATCACTCAATAAAACTCAGTGTCGAATAAAATCAACACTGCTGAACAGTTTGAGTCCACTGTCGAACATGATTTATTCACATTTAATCACTCAACAAAACTCAGAATTGAATAAAAGCAGCATCATGCTACTGAACTCGTAATCGGCTGATCGAACATTTGAACTTCACATATATAAATCAAAGCATTATTTGGTTTCAATCATGAATAATCTCATACGCGTTCATTTTTGGTTTTTCTGATTTATTCCATATAAATATAATCATTGTTGATCCGAAGGAATATGAATGAAATGAATGGTATGAAAATGACCAATGAATAAATCAAAAGCGCAACAAAAATCAATTGGTTTGATTGATTTAAAATCAGCAACGAATCTATATATTTGAGTATATTCAGCGCTTAAACGAAAACGAATATTTATTCGAGTGTTGATTACGTATGATGGTTTTGTAATCAGCAGCTGCAGTTCTCTGATTCTTATTAATCGTTAAAATATTAGTGTCAGTGTCTTAGAATACCGTTAATTGGTACACACACAAAAATGTTGGCAGTTACTGCCTGAGAGTTTATAATGTGTTGATTAGTAGTTGTTGTTTTTAACTGCAATTACAGTTGTTTTCTATGGAAAAATTTTAAATAACTATCATGAAGTTATTGAATGAAAAAATAGGGTTGTTCAACAGGTACGCTACAAAAAAACAGTAGAAAAACAGGGACAGCAAACGACGCCATATTTATTGCCGCTCATTTGACATTTCTCTTCAGTAAGGTTTGCCATTTCATGATGGAAAGATATACGAGCCAACAACGAGTCGAAATTATTAAAATTTGCTACCGAATTGAGTCAGTGGCCTCAACGTTAAGAGCGCTACGTCCAATTTATGGTCGTCATAATCGTCGTAACAGATCAACAATTGAGCGTGGGGCTACGTCAAATCTATCATACATGGGACTAATTAATTAGGTGGACTAATTAATTGATGATTTCATTACCATTACATTGATATCAATTGTAATGAAATTATTTTCATTACCAATTTTTTAATTAATGGTAATGATTCTAAAATTTAATTTCATTGATTAATGACAATGATTTTAAATTTCATTACCATTGATAATGAATAAATTAAAAAAAATAATTGCCATTGACATAAAAACGTAAAAATGAAGTAAAACTCGCTGAAATCGCAGATGGAATATGCTCATTCAGGGTCATGCTCATTTGAAATTAAATATTACTTTCCATTCCATTGTTATTTGTATCCAGGTAAAATTTAACGGAATTGAATGGATCCTCCTTAAAAAATTATGTTTTATAACTTCCCCGGCCAAACCCGTTGTTCGTTTTCATTTGCCTGAATTTATTTGTAAACAAATGGTTTTTAATCAATTGTAATTAGTTTTTTTATACATTAGTGTAATTTCATTACCATTAGTAATGATTTTTCTAATGAAAAATATTTCATTACCATTAAATGGTAATGAAATTTTTTTCATTGTCATTAGTATGAACTAATGGTAATGAAATTTCAATGGTAATGAAAAATTCCCATGTATGAAATCTATGGTCTATGCCAACAAGCCAGCGACGATTGATGAACTTCGTACGAATATCGAACGTGAAATTGCAGCAGTATCGGCCGATTTATGCTTGAAAACCGTCGAAAATTGGGTTCAGCGTCTGGACTTCTGCAAGCGTGCCCGTGGTGGCCATGCAAAAGAAATCGATTTCCATACATAATGGCATCGAACGTACTTTCACAGGAATAAAGAATTTCATTGATATCCAAAACCGTTTTTGTTTTGTTTAAACTTTTTTACTTTTGTAGCGCTCTTATTGAAAAACCCTATATGAGAATAAATGAATAAATGAAGTTTATGTACGATATTGTTTTTTTTTTTCAATTGATAAATTAATGATTTTCGTTCGATTTGAGATTATATTATAAAATGTTCATTAACTTATTTTCAAAATGAAAGATGCATAACAGAGAATAAAAGTTGAAAATTCGATAAGGGCCATCATGATAGAATATGTGTTTTCGGATTTTGATACAACCCCATCTTAAGTATCCACACCATCATTGGTTAATAATTGATGATGATCTATTTATATTGAGTGTGATACAATTCTACAAATCCAAGTTGCAAAATCATAAACGAAATTCTAGCAATGCTATTTTTATCTTCTGTTATTTCTGTTTTTGCTTTGAAGTTTAATTCTTAAAAGAAATCTGGATCATTTAGGTAGCTTAGAAGAGGCAAAACCGCTAAAAGCCTTTGTAGGATAGCAAAAATTCATGTACAATTTATGTACAAGTTTTTGGCCACTATAAATTTCGTGTAAAAATTCTCAACAAATCTTAGTTCATGAGAATATGGGTGAAGCAAAGAAAATCAATAAAAAACCAATAACCACCCAATTTGTTGTACCCGATTTGAGCTGCCCCAAAAGAGGGTTAGACTATATGTCAAACTTTCTTTTTTGAAGGCCTTAGTAACACAAAATTATATGACGTTTTACAGTCACTATATGACAATGGTTTGTGTAGTAATCAGTACAGTAATTTTTCCAAAACCACTTAATTGACAGTTATTTAAGACACAACTAACGAAAAATACTGTAATTTCATATTAGTTGTTTATAACAATATTTTTATAGTAAACAAATATTTTCGCTAATTTTTACAATTCTTGTTTAGTTTATATTTATTATTAGTAATATATTCTCGGTTTGTAAATAAGAATCAGAAAATTCTATTGTATCACCGAAGCATATAAATGAAATAACTGGAGAAACGTTTGGAATTTTTACTCAAAACTTCAAATACCAAGAAGCAATAACCCATTTTTTATAATCGATAGACAAAACTTGTTTTTTTTTTATTAAAATATTTTTTTTGAAACATCAACAAAATTAACTGTAAAAATAGTGGCTACTTTTTCAGTTGGTTTAAAATTTTTGTAGTAAAAACTTCTCAGTTAATTTTTCGACATTGCTTGCTATTTTTAATGCATTTGCTACTTATTTTTCTACAGTTAAACATAACTACATTTTCGGTTATTTTATATTTGTCGCTTTACATACATATCGCTGTATATACATAGAGATAATTTTGCTGCACGAGTTTTAGTGAAATTTTTCAGTAGACTAATTAAGTCTTCTCCACAAAGTAAATGACAAATTTCTTAAATTTGATAAATAAGCTTCATATATTTTATGAATCTCGTTTTATTAAAACATTATTTTATGAAAATTCCATTAATTTCATGAAAAGTTTCAATGGAAGAGTTCCTGTGAAACTTCATTGATTTTATGTGAAAATCATGCAGACAATTCTCCTTTGTTTTAACTGTCATTTTCAGTGGATTCTACCGACAAAATTTTTTGAAAAACATTATATCAAATTTTAAAAAAGAAACATCCAATTATATCAAATTAGATCGTACTAGTGAACGTTTTTTTTCTTTTTATAAACTTTGCTGATCTTTTCTTAATTTCAAACAAAAATATTAGTATTCCCTAAAAAAGAAAATTTTAATTTTAAACAATTTATCAGAAAGGGATACAAACAATTATTGCAAGACAGAATAATGAGGATCAGTTCATATCATTAAAAAAGTGATTCGTTCAATTGAACAAGTTCATTCATGATCAACACAATTATATTCCACACATGCGTAAATTAAAAGAAATTTTTTCCAATCAAAATATCTTTGAGAAATATGTCAGATTTCAAAATACATCGGTTTGTCAAATTACTCGAATTTGGTTTATTAGTTTACAATTGGGTATTAAAACAAGTTCATAAAAAAGATATTGAAACTATTCAAAATGATCCATTGTGGACTTATAAAAAATTAGCAACAGAGTGGTACAATAAAAAAGTTCAACAAGGACTGAACAATTAAAAGAATGCCTGGAACGGGTGAAGCAAAATGACCCAGGAAGGAATTTAAAGTAAAAAATTGGATTCCAATCATTACTGGCAACGAAGTGGTACGGTGCGTGCAATTTTTGGAAACTTTTGTGCGCAGAGTTAAAGCTAACGTTGGGCTTAAAACATCTATACGTCTATTCGCAAATGACTTATAAAGATAAAATAAGTTTATTAAACAAATTTTGTATGGAAAATTTGTTTATTAAATCTGTTTTAACTTTATTAATCATTTGTGTATGTATACAAGCCTTATAGTTCAAAAAGTTCCAGATAGAAATGCTAAGAACAACATTGATGCCAAAAAACAAACAAAATTTATCTGTATTAAATTTTGTGGTGGTGCACTCTTTATTAAATATAAATTAAGAAAATGTTCAATAATATATTTTGTACTCGTATGTTTAGTTTAAAATATATCTTTAAATAAAACTAAATTCATATGATTTTAAAAAATATGTATTTTTTATTCAAGGGGTGTTTTTTAATTACACTGTGAGACAAATGGTAGGGGTCAGTGATCGGGAAGGGTTCAAACTACCGGGGAAAGTTATATCGGTAAAAAAGAAGTTATACGTGTCCCGGCGTTTCGCTGGGTCACCCCTAGAAATCGAGATATATCGATTTGATTTTTTTTTTGACATAGCTCGGGAACCACTAATCCGATTTTGCTCAAACAATTTAAAAAAAATTAAAAATTACAATTCCTTTAATCTGTTCATATAATGTTTTTCTATATACTAAACAGTTTTGCCGGTAAAAATAAATGTATGACGAAAAAAATATTTTTTGCCTAAAATATTAAAAAAAAGTAATAAACAAAAGGTTATTGATTTTTATGGTAGCGGTAACAAACATTTATTTTTACCGGCAAAACTGTTGAGTATATAGAAAAACGTTATATGAACAGATTAAAGGAATTGTAATTTTTAATTTTTTTAAAATTGTTTGAGCAAAATCGGACTAGTGGTTCTCAAATTATGTCAAAAAAAAGATATATCTCGATTCCTAGGGGTGACCCAGCAAAACGCCGGCACACGTATAACTTGTTTTTGACCGATATAACATTTCCCGTTGGTTTCATCCCATCCCGATTTTGACTGTCGCATAGTGTTATAAATTCTAATAAATTAAAATTAACAAAATTCGGTTTTTAGATTTTGCTTTGAATTCCAAAAAATTTAAATAAATTTATTTTTTAGTTAAGTGTTCGTAACCGTCGCACAGGACAATCGTAATTAATATTAGAATTAATTACTTAAGAATTTTTTCTGGAGCTGATTTATAGGAAGAAGAAGAAGAAAACAACACTTGGTATCCAACTATTGAATGTGAATAAAGCGTATCATAATGTGCTAATTACTTGTGAAAAAGGAGAAAAAACAATAGGATTAAGAGAGGAAATATTCTAATTGAAAAATAAATTGCTCAAGTATTAGTTAATTCTGGCTCTTCTGATTACAAAACATACATTTTATAGGCTGTGATTGAAAAACTTCAATTAGCCACACTCGCCGCTATGCCGACCGTGGTATATCTTGTTGCCAATAAACAGAAAAGTTTTTCATATAGAGACAAATGAACAATTAAAAATTACTTTGATCAGTTGACTCATAAACCAACCACTAACGAGTCTTTGTGTGAAACGAAACTGCGGTAGTCTGCGGTGATTCCCTTGTGTCTGTTAAATTTTTCAATAAAAATATTTATTCTTCCTATAAATCAGCTCTAGACATAAATTTAATTGAAATAAATTCAATAATCAAGTAGCAAACATGTTATTTGTATTTACAAAATCAATTGTAGGCTCAATTTCAATTAAAAGTTTAATTGTATTTACAAACTATTTTTATCTGTGTATGAAGTGGTTGATTAAGAAAGATATATTTATATAACTAAACTATAATTTCTTATAATATTATGTAATTATGTGTTGGTACACTCCGTAAAAATAGCAGAAAAAGTTACTAAAAATTAGTTAAAAATGATGCTGCAGAAAAAACTGCTAATATTAGCTGAATCAGTTTGCTAAATATTAATAAAATGAAAACAGCAAAAAAACTGTTAAATTTACAGAATTTTAGTAATATTTGAGCTAAATTGTTGTTAATTGCAAATAACAATTTAACCTGCTAAAATTAGCAAAAAAATTGCTAAATAATAGTAGAATGAAAATAGCAAAACAAAACTGTTAAATCTACAAAATTTTTGCTAAAATTTTCTGAAATAAACAAAACTTTTGCAGATTACTAGTGGACTGGAAAAAGGTAAAAAAGGAGCAAATGAAATGAAAATTAATAAATAAAAAATAAATGGGTATTTAAAAACATACTTGGGACCAGTTTATTGAATGTGTCAATTAATTGAAATTTTTTTCAATTGGCATTCTTCAATGCCTAAATGCCCATTTATAATTGATGAAAGAAGTATTTGTTTTCATGTTTTAATAAAAGAATAAATTAAGAAAAAAAATTAAAAATTCGCGTATTTCTTATATTTTTTTATGTTACAATGCTTTTTCTTCAATTATGTGTACATTTCATTACCATTGTTTTCATCAATGCAAATTGAAAAAAATTTCATTGGCATTGAATGGTGATGAAATTTGTTGGCACTGACATTGAGATAAAGTAATGCCAATTATATTTCAATGCCAATGAAAATTCCCAAGAATGATTTTTTGTAAAAGTGGTAATATTTATAGACAATAATATGTTAACCATAACAAAATGTATTTCAGCGACCCTTCTTTTGATTTTCATTGTTTGCTGATCGGATATGTACTTCCGAATTTATTTGAGTTTCCATTTTCACCTCTAAAGCTCCACCCACAGGAAGAAGGTGTGGCCGACTAAAAATATCGTATTCTTTAAATAAGCTTAAAAAAGTACAATACTGGGGGGGGGGAATTACGATCATCCCCGTACACTCCACTTGCTCCCCAGAGATACTTTTAATCACAATTTTCATATTAAAATGGTTCGTCCAAAATAAACCTTGATCTTTGAAAATTAATGTATTACGATAAATAGAAACTTTTCTCATAAATTTTAATAATTTAGATATTTTATGAGTAGGACAAATTTTCAACCATTTCAATTTAGCTTTATTTAAAAACTTTTTGCATTATTTTTGGTGAATTAAAAATATGCAGTAATTTTTATGAGTCACTTAACATTCTGTTTATAAGCGCTTCAAAATTGGTGGTTTAGTTTACAAAAAATTTGTAAAATTAGCAAATCTTCTGTTAAAAATAAGTAACTAAAATTCAGCAAAATACTGCAAAGTTAGCAAATTTATTGTTAAAAATTAGTAACTAAATTCAGCAAAAAAAAAAATAGCAAAAAGATTTGTAAGTTAGTAATGTGGAGGTAGCAAAAAAATTAACTAAAAATTAAATTTTAACTAAAAATTAGTTAAAAATTTGTTAAGTTGAAGTACTAACAGTTTTACTAACTTTTCTACAAACTTTTTTCTATAAGTGTATACATATTCCAATATATAATTATACAACATTTTATTTGATATTATATGACTATATCAAAACATTTTTACTTGGAGACCCAGCTAAAAATCGACATATACCTCAAATTGTGTTAATGCACACGTATGGTCATATATGATTCATGTATGGAGATTTATGTATCCATGTATGGTCATGAATGCATGTTTATGAGCATGCACGCACATACATTTAACCTGTATGTCGATTTTTAGCTGGGGAGTGTATTATTATTAAGCCGTTTTTATTTAGAAACTAGCAAGTTGTTGACATGCCCCGGAGCAAAAGAGTACCAATAATGGTCGATTTTCTTCCCCACATTTCGTCTTCAAACTCTGCTCTAAAATATACCAAAATTTCACACAAATTGGAGAGTTTAGCTTGGAATACTTGCTTTATTGGTTTTTATTCATTTAGGCTTCTTTAATTTAATTACAATTTAATAAAACAACAAAATTCCATCAATTAACCTTTAATAAGGCAAAACAAAATTTCTGAATGAGCATTTTAATTTTTATCTGGTTCGAGCTAAATCCAATATTGAATCGCCCTGATTACTTATAGTCTAACCAAATTTATGTTATTTTTTTAGTTTCTGCTACATTAAATGAAAACTAATTATTAGATAAACATTTGAAATATACAAGTTTTATTAGCTAAACGTGAGAATCATCAAAATTTATAGTTTTAACAAAAAGTATTTAAACCAAAGTATTTTACAATTTCTAACAGTATTTTTGTTAACATTTAACAGTAACATTATTTTAAAGTTTAATATTAAAAATGAAAGTTGTTGTAATATTTGCCCTAACATGCTTGGCATGTGTGAGTATGAAGAGAAATAAACATTTTAAAAAGATTGAAATTGTATTTAAAATAATTTTTTGTAGGCCCTAAATACTGAAGGATTTGAAATCGGTGGTCCTGAGGTGGTGAAAACTTTAGAAAAACGTTCTTTCGGATTTGCTGCACCATTTGTTGATATAGCTTGTAAGGTTTCGCCTTTTAAGTGCAATGATCATATTATCAACATATTTAGAAGAAGGAAAGGAAAAGGTGGAAAAGGCAAAAATAAAAGTGCTAAAGATAAGTATGATAAAGATGAGGATGACAAAGATGAGGATGATAAAAATAAGGACGATAAAGATAAAAATAATGATGATAAAGATAAGGATGACAAAGGTGAGGATGATAAAAATAAGGACGATAAAGACAAGGACGATAAAGATAATGATGATAAAGATGAGGATGATAAGCCAGCTGCAGAAGGTGATGAAAAAGAAGGTGATGAAAAAGTAGAAGGTGATGAAAACGAAGAAGGTGATGAAAAAGAAGAAGGTGATGAAAAAGAAGAAGGTGATGAAAAAGAAGAAGATGATGAAAAAGAAGAAGGTGATGAAAAAGAAGAAGGTGATGAAAAAGAAGAAGGTGATGAAAAAGAAGGTGATGAAAAAGAGGAAGGTGATGAAACAGCAGCTCCCGATAAAGACAAGGACGATGAAGATAATGATGATAAAGATGAAGATGAGAATGATAAAAATAAGGACGATAAAGACAAGGACGATGAAGATAATGATGATAAAGATGAGGATAATAAGCCAGCTGCAGAAGGTGATGAAAAAGAAGATGATGAAAAAGAAGAAGATGATGAAAAAGAAGAAGGCGATGAACAAGAATAAAGTGATGAAAAAGAAGAGGATGATGAAACAGCTGCTCCCGAAGCTACAGCTGAATAAATTGGCCTTAAAATAATATTCTTACGGCCATGTGCATAATCATATTTTAAATTTATAAATGGCTTATAAAACAAATTTTTCATACAAAATTAATTTAAAAAAAAGTGTTATAATGTTTTGAAACTATTATGCACAGGCACCTTATTCATTAAATTTGAGTTTTCCAATAAAAAAACACTTAAACATTTTTCTTAATTTGACAACTTTCTATGGGTTAAACTTCAAAAATCATGCAATTTTACAAAGATAGTACATTAGCACTTACCATAAACTGTTAATTCCTTCATTGTCTTTTGTAATTATGCTATTATTTTAATCTTATATTCTTGCAATAAATTAAACTTAATTATCATAATTGGTATAAAAAATTAAATTCCGTCTATGTCTACTTTATTTTTGTTGACTGAGTCTTCTATTAGACTGGACTTAGATAAATGATTTGGGAATAAAAAAAACTATAGTTTTGTGAAAATCGAAATATATATGAATATACACGATCATACATTGGCTTGCATGGGCATATATTTCATATATGTACATTAGACCGTACCTCAAAGAAAAAAGTTCGCCGTACACCTTCCAATATAAAGTATTTTTGGAAGGCGATTTCAGAAAAAAAAATTTTTTTAACGATTTTCTATTTTTCTTTATAGCTTCGGCATTTAAAGTCGGATTTTAAAGTGTGATATATCGATTTTTTTGCTCGAGGAGACCAGTGTTTTGGTATAAAGGAAAAATCCAATGAAAAAAAATTAAAAAAGGCGAACCCTACGTTCGGCAACCAAAAAAAAAAAAAAATTCTACTGGGTTTATCGAAAAACTTTCTTAGCAAAAGTTTAATGATTTTTTGTGAGCTTTAATTTTCTGATATTAGGGTTGTACATTAGGGTGGTAGCAACTGAGATCTGGTGGGTAACTACTAAAACGGGATACTTAAGGTCAATGGCCCTTAGAGCAAAACACTGGTCTCCTCGAGGTAAAAACATCGATGTATCATACTTTAAGATCCGACTGTAAATGCCAAAGATATAATGAAAAAATTAAAATGGCGACCCCTACGTTCGGCAAAAAAAATTTTTTTTTTGAAAAGTTTTGTTGAAGCATTATGGACAAATTCTGCTTATGAAAAAGTATTTGCTGGACTGATTGGAATCCATTTTAATGGACACTAATGACTAGGGCAAGGAATTTCATGCAAATGCATGTTTTTCGTCGATAGTCCAAAACTAATATGGATTAAATATTTATCCGAATCATCAAATTTAGAACAAAATGGCATCGATTTGTAGTTGCATATTTTTGCATATTTTGTCATAAATGCATGTTTTTGCATATTTTCACTTTAAATGCATATTTGGTGCCTTTTTAATGCATATTTTGTGCTTTTGAATGCATATTTGTGCATATTTTTAATTTTTGGGAGCATTTTTTATTTTGTAAAAAAATATAAAAAATTTATACGTTTTCATATTTTGATTCAATCAAAATAAACATTCTTAAAACCTTATTGCCCTATGGGAAATCTTTGAGTTCTGTGTTTGTTTGCAAAATAACTAACTTAAATACATTTTTAAGTTTTAGAGTGCATTATTTTTGCAAAAATAATAGGTTTTAGTGCATATTTCTTATTTTTTAACCGCATATTTTAGGCGCATATTTTCCATTTTTAAGTGCATGAAATTCCTTGCCCTACTAATGACCATTCATGATCTCATGTATTACCATATATCTTTGGATCCGAACTTTGAATCATATATGAACATATATGGTCATATATGAACATGTACGGCCATATACCCTAAAAATACGGATAGGAAGATATATGGAAATATATAAGATCACGTATGGTCATACATCGAACTAGACATGGACGTATATGACTATATATGCCCATGCATGATCATATACAAGTCAATGTGTGATCATGTATGTTCACATATCTTTCGATTTTCACATGGGACCTCTAAATTATTAATATTAAAATCTCGAAGGAATGAATTTTGTATGGTAAAGAAGTTGTTTTGACTTGGAATCGAATTCAGGACCCTTGGATATATGAACCATGCTTTACTCAACTATTTAATAGTCACGTTAAACCATATGCTCCCGCTAGATATAGTGGAAGTTTTGTACAAAATTTGGTAGAAAGATTTACTGATTTTTCAATAAGATTTTTTTTTAGTTCAACATTTTTTAGTACATTTTGAACGAGTGCAAAAGGTGAATTGCAGTTCAATATTTTTCCAGTACTTTTTTGATAGTGCATAAAAATAAAATTTTCATCAATTTTATTTGAATCATTTTTAAAAATTTTAAAGTTAAAAATTACCGAATTTACATCAATATAAAAAAAAAATTATTTAACATTGGTTTTGTCAGAATTCATGTTTGGACATAAACTGTATGCAAATCACTTCTCAGGGCACATTTACACGCGAGAGAAAACTACTGCTTTAGAAGCAGTAATTAAGGGATTTTTGGGCGTTGTTCAGAATTACTTCTAAAAAAACAGTAAAAATATACTAACGCATATTTTGGAAGCAAACAAAGAAGTGACTTTTGAACTGGTTCACAAGAATAAACTAACGGATATTTTGGAAGCAATAAAAGAAGTGGTCTCTAAAACATGATTTCCAACTTTTTTGCTGGTTAGTTGTTTTTAACAGCTATTAGTAACTAGCTGTTAGTTGTTTTTAACAGCTATTAGTAACTAGCTGTTAATAACAACTAACAAATGCAGTAAACATAACTAGAAATTTCGTAAAAATAACGGACAAATATTTACTAAAACAGTTCTTGACAAAATTGGTAAAAATTATTGTTTTTGATAGTTAATTTTTTTCGGTATTATAAAAATATATTTAAATAAAATATACAAACAAAACACAATTTTTTGCTTTAATTGTAAGAAAATATGTAATTACTTCATCTTATTTTCTAAAAATTTAAAGTCAAAATTCCAAATGGCTCTCCAGCAGAGCTTTGAAGAATTAATTCCTTAATTCAATTTTTCACTAAGCACCATATATTGAATTGAATTAATTCATATTTGTTTTCGTTCGATTTATTTTGTTACGAATTAATTCAATTGCTATAGTTCTTTTTATTAAATCAAATAAATTAATTCAGTAAGAAATAAATTCACTTTATTTTCCGTTCGATTTATAAAATTAAACGCGTTCATAAGTGAATTAATTCATTTGATTTAATAAAAAGAACTATTGCAATTGAATTAATTCTTTGAATTTATTGTTTGATGAATGCGTTCAGTTGAACGAATTCGGTGAATTACTTAAGAAAAGGAATTCATTCAATTCTAGCGAAAATTGAATTCGATTGGTAGTGAATTCATTCAAAAAAAGCTCTGCTCTCTAGTTACCACCTTTTTATACATTGGAGATAAAATAATATTTTCTAATTTTAATTCGAAAACTGCTAAATAATAGAAAAGAGCCTTTAAACATTTGAGATAAAACTACTAAGGATTAGTAAAAAAATTATCTTGTAGAAAAAACTTCCGAAATTAGCAGATTATTTTTGCTAAAAATTTAAAAAGACTGGACGGGAACAGCAAAAATAAAACTGTTATACAGAATTTTAGTTATATTTTAGTTCAGCTAAATCAGCAAAAATTTTGCCAAATAATTAGTAGAATAACAAATCAAGAAAAAAATTTTAAATCTCCAAAGTTTTTTTTAAGTTTTGTTTTAAAAGCAAATGAGAAATTTAGCATTCTCTCAGTAGTTTATTATTTTTTTTAGCAAATATTTCTATTGAATTTAGCAGGATAGACTAGTATTTGCATTCAATTAAATTTAGCTGAAAAATGGCAAAATTTTTTGAGATATAGCAGTTTTTTTTTGCTATTTTTAGTGCACTGATATTTAGCAAAATTTTCTGCAGATTTTACATAAAAAAATTTTAATTCGCGAATAAAAAAAAATTATATTTTGCGCGAATAAAAAAAAAAATCAAAATATAATTCGCGAAACAAAACTGATGTTTCTTGATTTTTTTTTAGAAATTGAATTGTTACTGATGATTGAATCATTGTTTTTTATAGTCTGAATCAAATAAATAATTTTTAGTTGAAATAAAATGAATAAATTCGTTTGATTCTATGAAAAATATTAACAAAAATCAAAATGATTTTTCGAATAAGATATTAATTGAATAAAGTAGGCAATAATTGAATCAATAAAATGAGTTTTGCCAATCGATTCATACAAAATTGAATCGGATTTATAAATCGAATTAAGGAATTATGTTTTTAAAGGTCTGAATAAAACTTAATTTTGAAAAACATTCTTTGCCTTGTTTTTACAACAAAAAAAACTAAATGAAACATGTAAATGTCCCGAAAAATGTAACATGTAACTTCTGTATTCCCTAAAAGTTGTATCTTTCTGTTGAAAATAAAGCAAGAAAATATATGTATGCAACAACATTGATAATCTTAGATAGACTCTAAAGAATAGTTGCAATAAAAATGTTGATGTTGTAATAAGGAAATGTTCAACATTTTGAGTGTTAACTTCAAATATACACTGTATTAAATAAAATTTAAGGAGAAAACAAAACAACAACAGGCAGTTTAAAATGAATAAAATCTAATCAGCGCAGGTTTCAGGCAGTTTACTGAACACTCTTTACAAACTCAAATCGGTAAAATATTCCCAAATGAAAAAGTTCAGTGATATGCCTAAAAATAACTGCCCGATATGCTACATGTTGGCAAATTCTCCTGGTTTACTAATTTTTTCCTTTAAATATACCACTTGCTCCACTGTATTGTGTTGTATTTACCATAATAGCAGTATGAGCTGCACTACATTTTTGTAGTTTTAAATTTTCACTGAGTGTTTATTATGCATTTGTCAAGAAGATATTAATATTTTAATGCGATTTTTAAATATTTAAAACAATAAAAACCCAAGTAAAAAACAAATTGTATTTCAATGTTTTGTTTTTAATTGATCTTTTTTATATGAGAATATCATCAATATACTGATTTATTCAATTAAATGCTAAAAGGATTATTAAAACAAGAAACCAAAACAATTAGTTTTATTGATTTTTTTATTTTATTGTGGTTAAATTATTAAATTTATTTTGTTGTTTAAATTAACTTATATACTTTTGTTAGACAGAAGAAAATTTACAAAAAAAAAATGATTAAAAGCCAAAACTTTGCTGGTTTTTATCTATCAGAATGCTTATAAAAATTAGTTAAAAACTAACAAAGGCCAAAAACTAGGTAACTTTTGTACAGTGTAAATATAGTACATGTTAGTTAATTTTGTCCTTTATAAACTTTTAAATTATTTGCAATTGTTTATTACTGAAAGGTTTAAAATTCTCTATATAAAATGAATTGGTGTATGTTTAAACTTATGAGCAGGGTGTGCCATAAATAAATACCAAAAAATATTTATAGAAATCCTAAAAACGTCGTCGCCTGACAGTTCGATTGGACAATTATGAAATTCGGATAGGGACAAGCCTACAACAAATTATTTTTCACAATTTGTTAGAAAAGTTTTGGAATTTTAGCATATCTAATACCTTTAAGTGCTTATGCATAATAATTTTAAAATCTTATAACACGTTTATATAATGAATTTTGTATGAAAAATTTGTATTATAAGCCATTAGTAAATTTAAAAAGTGATTATGCATATGACCCTTAATGTAGAGTTGTAAAAGTATTGGGTATTAAGCACTCAATACTGACCGTTTTTCGAGTACTTTCAGAGTTGTATTTTTCTGTATATAAGCGTAATTTCGCCATGAAAAATCCTATGAAAACGCAACTCTGTTTTTTGATATGAAAATACAATACATATTTTTTCACTTGACTAGAGAGGTGAATCATTTCATATCTTTATCTAAATTTTTCACTTAAAAAAAATTTTTTAACAATAAATTTTTATTCACCACAATTTTTTTTTATTTGTTTTCTCCATAGAAATTGTTTTCACATCCAAAACAGTTTTTCGCTTAAAAATTATTTTTGGCTAAAGCGCAGTTTATGGGGTTTCGTAAAAAAAAAACATATGACCCCCTCTGGAATTAAAAAAGAAAAAAATCGAAATTTATTTTGGGAGGAGCTCGTCCCCGGGAGTATTCAAATTAAAGGAAATTGTCTCACGATTCCAAAAATTTTATTTTTTTTCTTATCCATAAAATGTAGCCCTAACTATAGCAATTTTAATCCCTTATGTGGGGCTCATTAATTTTTTTTTGTTAAAATCGCGCGATTCGCGTTTGACGGATTTGAAAAAACATCATTTTTGAAATCGTGAGAAAATTTTCGTTTATTTGAGTACAATATTCGCTTATATTAATTTTTCACTTTTTTCGACCCCCCCCCCCCCCCCTAGTTGTCGAAAAATGGCTATGTTTTATGGATTAATGAAAAAAATACATTTTTTGAATCGTTAGACAATTTCCTTTAATTTGAGTACCCACACTTACGTGTTACTATCTTCCCCCGTTTTTTGCCGGGACCAAGCCCCTCCCAAAATTAATTTCGGTTTTTTTCTTTTCTAATTCCAGAGGGGGTCTTATTTTTTATTTGACGAAACCCCATAAACAGCACCTTTGTCTTATTTTTAATTATATCCTACACCACTATGTAGACAGTATGGTAGACCTTATTTTGTCAACTTGCGATTAAAGGCCGTCCCCTCCCACCTAAAAATGTGCCCTTGAGTATAAAAATACACTATGCAAAAAATTAAGGTGATCGGATGACGGGAACACGTGCCTAATCTAGTTTTGCAAATTTAGAAAAAAAAAACAAATCCGATTTTGGCTATACCTGGGACTAGGTTATTATAAGCCAAGACAAAAATTTATACCTGAATATTTGTGGATCTTAGAAATGAAACTAGATTATAACATTTCAAAGAAATATTTTATTTTTTACGATTTATATAATTTATCTCATTTTAACCCTGGAAATGAGGAAATTGCAATTACTAAAATCTTTTCCAACCGATTTTGGATTTTTATACATTACCACAAACGGAATTCAGTCTAGATTATGATTCTATTTAAATTTTCTAAAAATACAGTTATTTAAGAGCCAGTATATTCAAAAAAAGCCAAAAAAGTGATTTTTTCGCCTAGTAAATCGTATTTCAAACTTCAGGGCCGATGCGGCACGTGTTCCCGTTATCCGATCACCTTAAGTTTTTGCATAGTGTATTTTTATATCCAAAGGCACATTTCTAGGGGGGGGGGGGGGGGCATTAAATCACAAGTTGGCATAATAAGGTCCACCCTAGTGTTTATGTTAGAAAGAAGTACATCTAGATCATCAATTATAGTGCTTTTTCTACTGCTTCGGCATCTCTTTTTTTGCTGGGTAATACATTTCATAAATTTTTTTTTTGTACAGACTTCAAGACTCAAAATTTTTGCTTTATGAAAAATTTTGACAAAATTTTATATTTTTTAATTTTCAATGAGGTAAACTTAAACAATTAGCGTGTTTTTTAATCACCTGGATTTAGACTTTTTCATACAAAAAATAGATTTATTAAATCCAAAAAAAAGCTGGATTTAATAAATCCACAATAAAAGCACAAATATATGAAACAGCCTATTAATTTAATGTCAGAAAAAAATACGAAAAAAAATTAAAAGAGAAACAGAAAAATTTAAAAACTAACAAATAAAAGGTCTTTCTTAAATTTTTTTTTATGAAATATGTTTAGAAAAAAAACTAGATATTAAAAAATAATATTTTTCATCTTGGACATGGAGAAATAGCTCAAATAGAAATGGCAATTTTTCACTCTACAGTAAGTAATTTAATTAAATCCAATTAGTGAATATTAAATATTACAATGGAATTTTTCAATTGTGTAAAAATATAAATTGAAGTGATAAAACTGATAAGGCTGACTGTTTATCGCTGTTTTATGTAAAATATAATTAGAAATTAAAAGTTAAAGTAGAATCCTCCATCATCGAATTCGGTATTAAAAATTAGGGTGAAAGAAATGTCGGACAGAAAATTTTTTTAAAATAGGAAAAATCTAACCCCATCTGTTGAGCACTTTTAGAAATACTTTTTGGATTTATTAAATCCAAGTGATTAGAAAAAATGGCTAATATTAAAATTTTTAGATTAGAAAAACTTTGGTTTTTTTAAAATTTTTCTAAATTTAGTAGATTATCAGAAAATTATTTTAATAAGTTTACAAGATGAAGAGTCCCAGAAAAAATCGTAAAACCCGAGGTGGCTACGTAACTGAACATCAAAACTTAAAGAGTTAATCAGACTGGTGTAGAGAACCATATAATCGGCATGTCCGACTTTAACTTTTTTACTCATCTTTTTTATTAACTTTGTTACAAATATACTGTGGAGGGTACAAAAAATTCGGTAAAACCAAATTTAATGCTTTTACTTATTGTACTTTTTATTAAAAAACTAAGTTTTACTGAAAAATAACATTTTACTAAAAAAGTACTATATACTAAAATAGGTACCCTAGTAAAAAGCACCTTTTATTAAAAAAGTACGTTTTATTAAAAAAGTACCTTTTATTAAAAAAATAAGTTTTATTTAAAAAGTACATTTTGTTAAAAAGTACCTATCTTAAAAATTGTACCTTTTATAAAAAAGTACCTACTTTTCTTTAAAAAAGTATATTTTATTAAAAAAGTCTTTTATATTAAAAAGTTCCGTTTGTTAAATAACCAGAGACCCAAAATAACTGTTATATTTCTAAAAAAGTCACCACCCAAATTTATTTAATTATAATATTTTAATAATGCACTATATTTTATAAATCATATTGCACAAAAAAATCACAAAGTTTGGCAAAGATTTTAATTTTTTCAATTTTTATATTTCACTCTATAAATTTCTGTTGTTTTTTGATTTTTATTTTAAAACTTTTTATAAAAGTTACAGAATGATTTTTTTGAAAAAATTAAGCAGTAACTTTTTTATTTGATAATAAAATAAAAATTAAAAATTGACCTAAATTGAATGCCGGAAGCTGCTGGAATATACATATTTACTCACTTTAAATCACTGTTCAATCTTTTATTAAAACTAGTTGACATCATCAGGATATTATAATTGGTGAAGTCATTGGTTCTACGGCTTTTGATTTATACTCTTAATTGTTATTTTTTGATAAAGAAAAAAAATTACAAAATAACTTTTATTATTTTTGAAAAAATAAAAATCGTGTTTGGATTGTTTTTGTTTGAATTAAAAATATAAATCAAACAGAGCAAATAAACTGAAAACTAAAAATACTCAAACAAGAAATAATTGTAAAACAATCACTTTTTTGAATAAAAGTTATAACTGTTACGTCCCTGTAAATAACTAATTTTTATTAAAAGAGTGTGTTTTATTAAAAAAAATTAAATTTTATATACAACTTAAACCTGTGTGTAAAACTTTTACTTGTTTCCTTCAATAGTCAGTTCTATTCAACACTGTTTTTGTAAGAATGTATATATGTCCCAGTATTTTTCATGTCTGTATAGGTTTGTAAATAAAACAATTACTTAAATATGAATTTTGTTGTATAGACTGTAGAACATGCTACACTCGCACAAGTATCAACAACTATATAAAGTACATACATATAAATACATATAGGTACTTTACTAAACATTTATCTAAATAATAACTTTTGATACACATATAAACAAATTTGCACACTCTTCTTACACACCGAAAAATCACTTAACTTACATCATGCATATAAATAATAGTTTCGTATATAGTTCAAAAGATAACGAATAATCGGTTAGTATAGGAAATAAATATTATTCAAATTTGTAGGTTTTTTACAAGTTGTAAGAAAAATTACAAAGGTAGAGCTGGCTTTTCAATGTAAACAGTTACTGATTTATTTTTCTATGGGAAAGCTGATAAAATTAGACATGTACGGTTCTATCAATTAATATTCGGTAATATTTTATACTTTATATTGTATAAGTTATTGTTTTTGTGGCTTTTTCGACTGTTTCGAATAAAAATTTTATTTCCAAATTACTCATACGCCATGGCATACACCTTATTTTACATTTAAATATTAAGGGGGTATCGACTCTAGAAAAATTTTTGTTTTCGTATTTTTTTATATTTTATTTGGATAGAGCATACTCTTCAGTATATGCTCAGAAAATATTAATTATAAATTCGAAGAAATAAAATTTCCACATGTTTTTTTTGTAAAATATATTTTAGTCACAAAGTAATATTGTATGCATTAAATTTGTACACAAAATTTCTGGGAGCGTTTTTTATTATTGTCTGTATTATAAATTTTATTTCGCAGAATACAGCAGAACAAAAAGAAAAAACTACATCAAAAGATGCAAAAATTGCACTCAGTCTTTAAAGAAAAGCCAATGACGATTCCTCGATGGTGGGCGAAGGCACGTTGTATGAGGCAGATACTGATCGCTTTTTATAAGCCATAAAAGTAATCAATGTAAATAAAAAACGAGTAAAAAGGTTAAAGTCGGGCATGCCGACTATACAATACCCTACACCAGTCTGGTGTATTGTTTGGATCCGAAATTCGAATGGGTTAAAATGGGGCTTATGTCAAAATTTTCTATAATGTGAGTCAGCGCACCAAATTTCATTAAAATATCTTAATATTTGCGACCTGCAGTTTGTAACCAAGCCAATTTTGGGGGGGACCCTTATATGGGCACTAGTTCTAAACATGGACCGATGTTCACCAAAATCAATAGGCTTCGTCCTTGGGCCAACATAGGTCTATGTACCAAATTTCATCAAAATATCATAATATTTGCGACCTGCAGCGTATAAACAGTATAATTTTGGTAGGACCCTTATACGGGCACTAGGTCTAAACATAGACCGATGTTCACCAAAATCAATAAGCTGCGTTATTGGGCCAATGTAGGTCTGTGTACCAAATTTCATCAAAATATCTTAATATTTACGACCTGCAGCGTATAAACAGTATAATTTTGATAGGACCCTTATATGGGCACTAGGTCTAAACATGGACCGATGTTCACCAAAATCAATAGGCTGCATTATTGGGCCAATATAGGTCTGTGTATCAAATTTCATCAAAATATCTTAATATTTACGACCTGCAGCATATAAAAAGTATAATTTTGGTAGGACCCTTATATGGGCACTAGGTCTAAACATAGACCGATGATCACCAAAATCAATAGGCTACGTTATTGGGCCAATGTAGGGCTGTGTACCAAATTTCATCAAAATATCTTAATATTTACGACCTGCAGCGTATAAACAGTATAATTTTGGTAGGACCCTTATATGGGCACTAGGTCTAAACATGGACCGATGTTCACCAAAATCTATAGGCTGCGTTATTGGGCTAACATAGGTCTGTGTACCAAATTTCGTCAAAATATCTTAATATTTACGACCTGCAGCGTATAAACAATATAATTTTGGTAGGACCCTTATATGGGCACTAGGTCTAAACATGGACCGATGTTCAAAAAAATCAAACTTATTCGTCCTTGGGCCAACATAGGTCTGCGTACCAAATTTCATCAAAATATCTTAATAGCTGCGACCTGTAGAGTGCGCACAAGATTGCATGGACAGACAGACAGACGGACGGACGGACAGACGGACAGACGGACATCGTTAAATCGAAATAAAAAAAAATTGTGAACCGATCGGTATACTATAAGGTGGGTCTACGACCAATATTTTTTGGTGTTACAAACATCAGCACAAACTTATAATACCCTGACCACATAGTGGTGTAGGGTATAATAAAAACCAAATACAAAACAAATAAAAAAATGTACGAAACAAAAGATTTTGACCGAAATGAAATGTTTAATAAATTTTCTACCATCGTTTTTAAGAATATTTAGGTTAATATATAAAATACTCTTTGTCCGATTTTTCTTAAATTTGGTGCATATGTAGAAAACTGCGAGATATAAATTATGTTCATACACGGTTTTTTGAAATTTTGCAGTTTTCTGAGCGTAACATTAATTTTAAACTTTAAACGCGTTTTCCCACAACCCTGAGTTCAAAATCGGCTGCCACTGTACAGCCAAGGCGGGTTAACCGATTTCGTTTCGTTTTTTTTTTTTTTAGGCAACAAAAAACTCTAGTCCTTATCGTGGCCGTTTTTTTGAATTTTGGTCAAATAAATTTTATATTCCGAAGCAAATGTGTTTTTTCTTGCCCTTTTTGGAATTTTTAAGTTTGTGTGGCAACTTTGTTAAAAAAAAAATTTTTTAAAATAAAAATCGGGCCACGAAAAGACTAGAGAATTTATCTGGGATTAAGAATCACTTTATTTTTATTTTCCGATAATTAATGAAGGCTGCACAGTGGCAGCCGATTTTGCCTTTTTTAAAAAAGGCCAGTAATGAAGTGGCAACTCTGTCGATTTTGGCTGGGGAAATATAAAACTGATATTTTTTAAAAATACTACAATAACATCATTTTTAAATAAAAAATAAAATATTAAAAATATTGTTAGTTGAATTTTTGACAACCTTTCAAATATGCCCTTTAAAATGCTATTGTAACAGTATTTAACCCCCTTAATCGACAACAAATTGAAGTTTTCGCTTTAGGGGCCATTGAATGTAAAAGTTTTTTTCTATGATTACAATTATTTTTATTTTTTTTTATGTTTCTAACTCTAATATTTGTTCTAAGATTTATTTACTCGAAGTACGTGTTTATAAACAATATTTATATTGCAGATAAATACTTAAGCAAAGTACATATTTATAATATGACTGTAACAAGGCGTACAATAGTTTTAAATGTGTTGTCATGGCTACTATTTTAACCAAAAGCACTTAAAATTTTGCTCACTAAAAATTTGCAACGATATTTAATTAAATGTTCCAAATTCTAACGTCATACAAACTATTTACTTTGTGTTGTTAAACTAATAACCGATATAATTTTTAACACAAGAATTGGTATTTTATAAATTTTACTTTGGCAAAATGTCATAAATCTTAAGCAGATTTAAAAAAAAAAAAAAAAAAAAATTATATCTTAAGTAGTAAATGTATGAAATATTAAATAAATTTAGTGTTTATCATTGCATCTACTTATTTATTTTTCTTTTTTTTTTTTTTCTTATTCATATATATCTTCTCCATTTATCTCTATTTGTTTCGAAAAATGACATTAAAATCTTTTAGCTAAAGTTTTAAGAAAATCTCTAACTGTCGTCTTCATAATCTTTTTGTTTTTTGATATTTTTTTTGCACTAGTACTTCAGTTAAAAGAATGCTAATGATAAGCAAACAACTTAATGAGTTGCCACAAAACAACAGCAAAAATATTAGCGGGTGTCACCCAGTGAAAAAGGAATCCAACATATATACATATTTACTTACAAAATAACTAATGCTTCAAGTTCATCTTCATCTTCTCACCAAGATAAATACATAATTATCATCATCCGCAACAACATTATTCTCATCATTTGTACTAGACATAGTTAATAATGATGTATGTGCTTACGATACATCCCAGCGAAAAAAGAGGTGCCGAAGCGGTAGAAAGAGCACTACAATTGATGATCTAGATGTACTTCTTTTTTAACATAAACACTAATGATTATACCCTACACCACTATGTGGTCAGGGTATTATAAGTTTGTGCTGATGTTTGTAACACCAAAAAATATTGGTCGTAGACCCACCTTATAGTATACCGATCGGCTCAGAATTTTTTTTATTTCGATTTAACGATGTCCGTCCGTCCGTCCGTCTGTCATTCTGTCCATGCAATCTTGTGCGCACTCTACAGGTCGCAAATATTAAGATATTTTGATGAAATTTGGTACGCAGACCTATGTTGGCCCAAGGACGAACGAGTTTGATTTTGGTGAATATCGGTCCATGTTTAGACCTAGTGCCCATATAAGGGTCCTACCAAAATTATACTGTTTATACGCTGCAGGTCGTAAATATTAAGATATTTTGATGAAATTTGGTACACAGACCTATGTTGGCCCAAGGACGAAGCCTATTGATTTTGGTGAACATCGGTCCATGTTTAGAACTAGTGCCCATATAAGGGTCCCCCCAAAATTGGCTTGGTTACAAACTGCAGGTCGCAAATATTAAGATATTTTAATGAAATTTGGTGCGCTGACTCACATTATAGAAAATTTTGACACAAACCTCATTTTAACCCATTCGAATTTCGGATCCAAACATTAGTTGGCTTTTAACCAGACTGGTGTAGGGTATTGTATAGTCGGCATGCCCGACTTTAACCTTTTTACTCGTTTTAACATTGAGATGTCATAGGAGAGGAGTACTCCGACTTTTACATTTTTTCAGTACTTTTTGATCGAGTGCAAAGGAAGCTAGCTCTTTTTCACCAATTAAAAGTTTAAAAAAATTATTTACAAAAAAAATTATATTTTTTTTATTTTACAAAAGTTTTTTTATTACCGCCAGCGGGTATCGAAATTGCGACCTCACGATTGCTAGTCGCTGAGCTCTACCGCTGAGCTATTCTTTGGTATGCAAGTTTACTGGCATAAAAACACCACTTTATGAATGCGAGATGTTGTTCCTTATTCTCTTCAATAAAAGTACTTATTAAACAAGTGTAAAAGGTGCACTCCAATTATATATTGGTTTCAGTACTATTTTTACAGGTACATAAAAATCAATTTCTCGGCATTTTTTTTATATATACATATTTTTAAAAATCTAAAAATTAAAATAAATATTGAATTTAAGCAAACTAATTATAAATATTAAAAAAAAAATTAATAGAATAAAAAGAAATTAAAAAAAAAAAAAAAAAAAAATATTGGTCCCGCCGGGAATCGAACCCGGGACCATCTGTTTGGAAATGCCAAATGATACCAAAATCACTTTTTACGATCACATTTAGAGCAATTACTCTTTAGAAGCAATACTTAAGTGGATTTTTGGATGTGGTTCAGAAGTTATTCTAAAAAAGCTGTAAAAATGTAATAACGGATACTTGGCAAGCAATGAAAGAAGTGATTTTTTGAAGTTGTTCAGAATAACTTCTAAAAAAGCAGTAAAAATACACTAACGGATACTTGTGAAGCATTAAAAGAAGTAGTTTATAAAACACTACTTGCAATTTTTTTTGCTGGGATAGTATATAGTTGGTTGAAAATTAAAAAGGGCATAATTGGGAGTATAATGTTAGAATTTTAAAAAAGATCCAATTACACTATGGAACATTTTTGGGATTATTGTCTGGGGGGTGAGAAATTCCAAGTCAGGGTGATGGTACTAGGTCAGTATAGTAAAACCCTCAAAGGGTTTGGCGTTCGTATGTGTCATTTTTTTTATGACCTTTTAAATTTTTTCCTTATCTTGATGTTTTTTCGCTTAATTGTAACTCGAGAACCACTTGTCCGATTTTGATGAAACAAATTTAGAAAAATTTAGAATTACAATTTCTTTAATCCGTTCATATAACATTTTTCTTTATAATCAACAGTTTTACCGGTAAAAATAAATTTGTGGAGAAAAAAAAATATTTTTTTGCCTAAAAATTAAAATTTTTTATGAATTTAAAAAAAAAAAATTTTAATTTTTAGGCAAAAAAATATTTTTTTTTCTCCACAAATTTATTTTTACCGGCAAAACTGTTGATTATAAAGAAAAATGTTATATGAACGGATTAAAGAAATTGTAATTCTAAATTTTTCTAAATTTGTTTCATCAAAATCGGACAAGTGGTTCTCGAGTTACAACTAAGCGAAAAAACATCAAGATAAGGAAAAAATTTAAAAGGTCATAAAAAAAAATGACACATACGAACGCCAAACCCTTTGAGGGTTTTACTATACTGACCTAGTACCATCACCATGACTTGGAATTTCTCACCCCCCAGATTGGCTGTTGTACTGTGTTATATACAAAAATAAAAATTAAGCAGAAACAACATTAAGTTAAATAGAAACATACCCAGTCAGAAAAATACAAACGGGAAAGCGGTGGCAAAGCACTTTAACAGGTGGTACAAGTATTGGCAAAAAGTGCTTTCCCATTCCCAAAATGATAACATCATTAGGCGCTGTTCAAAAAGCGCCGGAAAAGCACTGGAGGAACAAAATTTTTAAATGTTGGCAAAACGCTGGCAAAACCAATAAATAGGTGGTCTGGAAGTATATTTTCCAAAATAAAATTAAAAAAAAGTTCATATGTATTTTTTTTGACCCTGCCGTGATTTGAACCCAGGCCGTCAGGCCCAGGCCCAAAAAAATTGATTTTATAAAACAAAAAAAATTTTAAATTAAAAAAAATCCAAAAAAAATTTTTTGCTTGCAACCGGATTTGAACCCAGAACCTTCCGACTCAAACATTTTTTAACGAAGCGTCAGCATTTTTATAAAATCATTGGTTTTCCAGTGAATTGATTTTTGTACGCCTGGTAGCATTGTCTAGGTAGCACTGGATAACCACTGGTTGCAAACCTTGGCATATCACTCTAAGCCAATTCTTTGCCAGTGGTTTTTTTTTAAACCACCGAAATTTTTGTAAAAAAAATACTGGTAAAACGCTTTTTGCAAACGCTGGCAAAGCGTCCCAAATGAGTGTTCTGCCAGTCATTTATTTTTAATAACATAGTTACCCAGTGGTATGCCAGTGCTTGATTTTTTGTACCACTGGCGATTTCTGACTGGGTAGTTTGCTTTATTTTTAAATTTACTACCTATAACTACTAAATTGTTTTTGTAAGAAAAAAAAATTTATATAGAAATAACGCAACACTTCACCGAAGTGTTTTAGAAAGTTACCCCCTAAATCTGTTTACACTTATTTTTAAAATACGACAACAGAATCTAAAATGTAGAAATATTGTCCCTTACTATAAAAGAGTATTTTAAATTTAAAGTCGACTTTATTTTCAATCATATGGTTTTGTTTATTTTGTGTATGAAAACCCTACAAAAATGTTTACATTTTCAAACATTTTGATTGATTGAAAATAAATTAACCAATCAGAATGCTTCAAAAATAAACCCAGTCATGGCATACTGCCACCCAATATTTTAACTAAAGTCGACTTTAACTAAAATATACATTTGAGAAATTTATATAGTAAGGGCGATTAATTTGAACACGGAAAAATTTATTTTAAATTAAATATCTTCGGTAAATTAATCCTTTTTTTTTGCAAATGGAATTTTAGGACAAATCGTCGGTAATTTGAATTTCAATAGTTTGCAATTGAGGTACAGTTTTAATTGATTATATGGACCAATTTTTTTGTTAACTCTGTTTTTTTCATTTCAGGCAGCGTAATATACATTAGTCGAGTCAAGTAAATCTTTTTAACTCAAGTGCAAAAGAAACATTAAGAGAAAATCTTCATACATACAAACACTTAAATTTCATTGTTTTCAAGATTCCGACTTTCATTATGGCGGCTGGTTGGTTTGAATTTATGTTTATTTCGTTGGAAATAATTTATGTATGTTTTGAACTTTTTGGTTTTAATATCATTCATTGTTAAATGCTGAAGACAAAAAAAAAATCAAGGAAAATGTTATAAATAGAAGCTAAAAAAATAAAAAAAATAATAATCTTGAAAAATTAAGGTTTTTAATGTACTTTTAACGTAATTTTTATTAAAACGTATTTAATTATTGGGTGTATAAATTAAAAATGCGGTATTCATAACAGAAAGATGACAACATTTTAAAATTCGCGAATTTAGAAATATAAAAATAAAAAAAAAAACACAAAATTAAAAAAAAAAGGACAAATTGAAACTGAAAAACTCGCGAAAACTGTTAAAAATCGCGAAAAAGCTGGTGCAAACATAAACAATATCGCAAACAATATCGGCCGTATCTCGAAAATTTAATGAAAACGGACAACGGTTTCAGCCCAAGTGTAAGTTCTAATGAGCCATATGTGCAAAATCGCTTAACGTACATTTTAATCATCCATATCTCCAAAACTCACATTTTTTTTTAGCAATTTTTATAAATTGGCGATTTTTTTTTAAATTTTGGTTTTTTTATTTAAATTGGTCAATTGTCGATTTTCTTCAATATTACCGTTTTTTCATAATTCTGAAGATTTTTTTTTTAATTCTGTCGATTTTTTCAAATTTGAGAATTTTTTGAGTTTTAATATTCATTTTTTGAGTTTTAATATTATTTATTGGTTCTAGGAAAGTTTTTTTTTCTCTATTTGTTGTAAAATAAATTGTGAATTCTATTCGGAGTTTGTCATATTTGATCTTAAAACAGAAATAAAATAACACTCGTTAATTTTTAATTTCAACGATTTTTAAAATTTTGGCATTGTTTTGACTTTATCTTATTTCAGCAATTTTTGTCAATTTTATTGATCTTTTTAAATTTGTTGATATTTTTATTTCAAATTTTATCAATTTGAGCAATTTTATAAAATTTAGGCAATTTTGATGATATTTTAAAATTTGTCAATTTTTTCAATTTTATAAATTTTTAAATTTTTTTTGCCAATTTTTAATTTGAGTGATTTTATTGAATTTTGGTAATCTTTTTAATTATATCGATCTTTTTCAAATGTAATGATTTTTTTAATTTTGGTGGTGGCAATTTTTTTAATTTTTGGGGATTTTGTATAATTTTGAAAATAATTTAAAAGAAAATGTAATAATATTTGTCCTCAAATCGAACGAAAAACATTCATTTTAATTTTAAAATTATTTCAAATTGAATGCTATTTTAGTTTGACTCTAGATCATAAATTAATATCACTTTCTGTTTAAATTATTTTCAAATCAAAGAAAGATGATACAATTTTTACAAGTAAATTACAAAGAATAAAAATTATTGAAAAAATTCGATAAGACCAGCAAGGCAGAATGCGCATTTTCGGCTTTCGCTACAAAGCCATTATCAGTGCCTTTCGCCTTTGAGTGGGTTAATTTTTTGATAATCGTCTACTTATGTGGCTGTTGAAAGCAAATCGGGTTTGTTATCAACAACTCAACTTAGACTTACATCAACGAAATTTAACAATGCTATTTTTATCCTTTTTGTTATTATTATTTCAAATTTTGTAATTTTTTGAAATGTAGCGTAGTTTTTTATTTTTATAGGTTGGATTTTTTATACATTGATTTTTCAAATTTTAAGGATTTTTTTCAATTTCAACAGTTTTTCTGGCGATTTTCAAAAATTTTTAGGAATTGTTTCAATATAAGGTGGCTTTATTTAATTTTGGCAATTTTATGCCACCTTTCTCGATTTTATCGATGTTTTTAATTTTTGCCGATTATTTAATTTCATTTTAGTTAAATTTCATTAATTTTTTAAAATGTTTGGAAGTTTTTTAATTTTGTTGAGTTTTTAATTTTAGTGACTTTTGTAAATTATTGTGATATTTCCAATTTTCTACACTTAAAATAATAAATCAGTTGAAAAATCCGTTAAACAGATTTCAAATCGATTTGACTAATTTTTAACAAATTTTAGTTGAAACACTGATTTAAACAAGGATTTAAGTTATCTTTATTTAACACATTACTAAAAATCCTCAGTACTTTAACTAATTTTGAGTGTTAATTTTCAAAGCTATTTATAACTAATTTTTAAGAACTCATTCGTTAAATTTTACAGAACTTACTGTTGAAATATATTATTTGTTTCCCTCCCGATTTTTGGCTCATATCTCAAAAACTAAGATAGATAGAGCAAAATAACGAAAATTTCGACTACCCCTAACTGTATAATACCACCGTGACCATCCGTGATAACCTTTTTTAATAAAAATTTTCCACTTCATTAAATGGCCCATATCTCGAAAACTAAGCGAGATAGAGCAAATCGGACAAAATGTTTGCTTCTTCGGAGTGCCCTTAAATGCCCTTATGTGATATGGACTGGAACGGGGAGAGTCCCCACATGCTAAATTTCAACAAATTTTATGACTCAGTATAATTAGAAATAAAACTGTAGTTTTACTAATTTCTTACTTAAATTTAGATTTGTTAAATTTAACAAAAAATATTTCAAAATCAAGAAATTTTATTTTAAACCAAAAAAAAAAAAAAAACAGGAATATATTTTGTTAAAGTAACAAATTTTTCTGTTCAGCAACAGACTTATTATTTTGTGTGTAGTATTTTGTCAATTTTTAGCTGTTTTTTTTCAAATTTTAGCGTTTTATTCTATTTTAGCGTTTTTAAGCTACGTTTGTTTTAGTTTGAACTCTTTTTATTTTTGGAGATATTTAATTTTGATTACTTTTTCAATATAAGCAATTTTTTGAATTTTAACGATTTTTACAATCTTTTATCGATTTTTTGTCCAGTTTTGGTTAACATATGCCAATAATTTACTCATTAGAATTAGCGCTGATGTTTTTGGGGACTTTTTTTTATGGCATGGGCATACTTAAAATACTTAACAAAACATCAGTAAATGCAATAAATTTTATTGTTTTTGTAAATCATTTTTTTTCATACTTGCTGTAGAACAATTTAAAATATAGTCAATTTTAAAGTTTGGTAAGCCTTTTGTTTCTGTTTTAAAAACAAATGTAATATCAGTAAATTTTACTATTTGGTTAATCAATTTCTTTTACATTTATATTGAAAATAAGTCTATTTAATAACAGCAAATTTTATTATTTCATAAGTAATTTTTTTTTTATCAAAAGTATATGAGCAAAACATTTGTTTTGTATATTTTTATACACACAGAAAATAAATTGGTTGGAATTCTATCGGAACCAACGAAATATTTTCATCATTAAATAATTTTAATTGCAGTTACTATATTCATCATCAGGAAAGTTATATTTATTTGTGAACAGAAAATATATATGATGAACCAAAACACTGTCACATTATACAAAATATTGGCTTTTCTAACCAATATTGAAAAAATACCAACTTCCACATTAACGTCAGTACCAACAACCACCAATTTATCGAAGATTTAGTCATTTGAATAAATTATCGGCTGCAAAAATCTAGTATCAGTTGTGTTTCAATAAAATCGATCACTCTATCCAAAGTATTAGTTTTTCCAATCAATTTAAAATTAATTTTTCAACTTTAGTAGCTTTAACCATTAATTTCCATTATTTTGATAATTGTAATAATATATTGAGACAAGGAACAGAAATTTTATTTATCATAATAAACTTTTGGAATATATCATATTTTTTCGTTTCATACATATGCGTGTTTAAATTCTAGGTTAGACAACAACTAAACGTAAGTATCTGTGGCGCAGGAGGTAGAGACACAGCCTTATAGCCTTAGAGATTTGAGTTCGAACCTCAACCAAGGCATTACTTTTTTTTTTAATAATGTTTTTATTGATTCAAATTAAAAGACCCAATTGATTTTCTGTTGTGAATATAATTTTATTCAAAAACAAAATATTCAAATTTTCAACCTGAAGAAATTCAAATTTGAAATTTAACAAAAAAAATTTATGTCGAGTTTAGCCTAGAGGAAAAGCAATGGGCTGACAAACGGAAGGTCACCGGTTCAATCCTGGTTCGCGATATAAATATTTTTAATTTTTTTTTTTGTTCAAATTAAAAGACACAACTGATTTTCTGTTGTTGATATAATTTTATTTATAGACAAAATATTCAAACCTGAAGAAATTCAAATTTGAAATTTGACCAAAAAAACTTAAATAGAGCTTAGTTTAGAGGGAAAGCAATCGGTTGACAAGCGAAGGGTCGGCGGTTCGATCCCAGTTAGCGACAAAAATTTTAATTTTTAAATAAATTTTGTGGAACGTGTTTTTCTATTTATAGAATTTATAATCCACAAACATTAAAGTAATCTATTAACACAACAAAAATTCAAAAATTGTAAATAAATTTCGGTACTAAATTACCTGGAACTATAAAAATTCGGTTGGCGAAAAATTCGGTTGGAACTACGAATCTTTTTTCTGTGTGTAATATAAAATTTACTGAATAAAATAAATGTTACTTACATGTTGTCTGTAATTTATGTAGCTGGTTTTTTTTAATGATTTACAAATAAATGCTTTCGCGCTTGAACACAAAAAAAATGAAATACTACTCAAATAACTAACAAATATTGAATGTAGAAGTTCTCTGAGTAGTAGGTACGTATATTCCTCTCATAGTTTTATTTGCCCTATATGCAAAACGTTTTTAATTTTTACTGGATTTTCCTTCTTTACCCAGCAAAATCTTTCATTACCAAATAAGTGGTTATATAATAGAAATTCATAGCTCCACACAACTTATTTTTTGGCGTCTAAACTCATTATTTTTGTTTGGCGTGGTCGTTTTTATAAGTAGTCACACTTACCCGCTCGCTTACGAAAAAATGAGAAATAAGTAGTTATGAGATTTTGAATAATAAGTGGTTTCACATATGCTTACAAAAAGTTGAATTATAAGTGGTTATCCGATTGCTTACTTGATTCTTAAAAATAAGGAGTTAAGCAAATAATATTAGCTTAAGGAAATACATTCAAAAAAATTTAAGTTTTCTCTAGTATAATAAAATAAAAATTTATAAAATAAAAATGTATAAAATTTAACTGTGTAAAAAGTACTTATTTTAACTATTACGAGGAAGTCATTATTTTATATTTAGAAACAATGAATACAATAGGCTGTTATTAGGAATTCATTATTTTATATTATAAAATAATGCAAAAGGTAATGATATATAATTTTTGGTAATGCAGATAGTAATGAGGTGTCATTACCAATATTTTACTGGGTATTCACTTAAATTTTATCCTTTTCAAATCTTTTCATTTAAGTGTTTACTTTTGTTCAAAACCACAAAAATTGGCTTAAGAAAATTAATAATAATCTTTTGGTTTGGCTTTTAGGCAAAATTTATAAGAAAATAAGTAAAAGGGGGAAAAATATCTTTTAAATATTCCATTCAGCTTATTTCATCAATGTTTATACAAGAGCTTTAGAAAATATTCAGTGTGGTTTTTTTGCTAAGATTTTTTTCTTTACTAACTATTATTTTAGAGCTTTTGTTAAAATTTGCAAAACTTCAAGCCACAAAAAAAGTTGTGAAAAAAATTTTAGAATAAGAAAAAAATCATTATAAAGACTCATGAATACAAGATGTTGGAACAGAAATTTCTTAAAAAAAAAATGAGGTTATGTTTATAATAAAAAAAGACTTGTACACATAACCCAAATTTTTCGAATTATAGTACAACATAAAGTGACCAACTATGATTTTTTGAATTTTAAAGCCTAACTGCTTTTCCATTGCAACAATTTCCAATAATCTAAAGATTTTCCAGTAAACATATAATTAGATTTTGAGGAGATTTTTTTTTTATAAAAATCCTTTTTAATTAAAACAATACTGTCAGTGTTATTATTAGTGGTCCCATTAAGTTTAGCTTTTATAAATTCTAAGAAATTTTCTTTAATTTAAACTAGTTTTACTTTGTATAGTGTTTTTTATATTCACTTAACTTCCTGATAAGCCAATTTTGTTTCTATAAAGAGTTAAGAAAAAAACTAACCCATTATAACTATTCGTTGGATGTTATCTGTAAACAGAGTATAAATTTAAATTTTGAATATATAAATTTTCACTATGTATTTTAAATATTTTACAACTATATTTGCTTGAAGTAAACAGTTTTTTGAAAAGCAATACATTTGTGTACTTCGAATATTGCTGCTCTATTGATAAACGGAAACGGAAGAACATTGAATTGTTAATATAAACACCCAACAGCTATTGTAGCTATGTATATGTATGTGTTGAAATACATTCAACATTGTTTATACTTTATTACATACACTAGGGTGACACCATTTTTTTTTATTTCTGGATATAAGAGAATTGCCGGGCAGAATTTGGTCGTAGTAGCTACAAAATGTCGATGTTGTAAATTTGAAAACCCCGCTCAAATCGCTTAAACAGTTTCCCAATTATCGTAAAAATTTTGCTTAAAATCGGGATTATTCCTAAAATAAGCAAAATTTGACAAAAAAAAAAAAACCACGGTATCTTCAAAATCTTTTAAGCGAGTTCAAAATTGTTTTCATATTCATGTTCATCATACTAAATTTTATTAGACACGTGATGTCACAAAATATATTTTTTTAGTTTGTTACAAAGTCGAAACTTTGACTTCAAAGGTGCAGGCAGAATACACCTTCAAATATAAAGTATTTTTGCAAGGCAATTCCAAAAAAATTATTTTTTTTTGCCGAACGTAATTTTTCGTTATAGCTTCGGCATTTAAAGTCGGATTTTAAAGTGTGATATATCGATTTTTTTTGCTATAAAGGAAAAATCGAATGAAAAAAAATTAAAAAGGCAACCCCTACGATCGGCAACAAAAAAAATTTTTTTTGTTGGGTTTATCGAAAAACTTCCAAAAGTTTAATGATTTTTTGCGAGCTTTAATTTTCTGACATTAGGGTGCACTGTGGGCCAGCATCGCCGTTTTTTGGCCAAAAGTACAATTCAGGTAAAGGCAAAATATGTTTATATATTCAAAATCTATGATTGTTGAATATTTTGTGAGTGGAATATTGTATCATTGTGGTTACTCGTTGTTAGTTGGCGAGAGTCCAAAGTCAAAGTTTTTAATTTTGTGACATTTTTTATTTTCAAATGATACAATAAAAAAATGATAAATAAACAATAATTTGTTCCAAAAACAATCTCAAATTATAAAACTGAAACCAGTTATCAAAAAAAAAAAATAGAAACCTGTTAAATATTTACGAAAAAAGTAGTAACAAAATTATTAATTTTACCTCAAAAATGTGGGTTTTTCGAAAATCCTAAATTTTCAAAAAAAAGCTACAAAATGTTCCAAGAGATATTTGAAAAACTTGAATGCCAATGTGTTCCATAAGATGTCTTCTACCTAGGTTTTTGCGACCGTTTGCGACCGTTAACAAACTTTCGAGATTTTGCACTCTAACTTAAAAAGTACCTTCAGATCTCGCTGATTTCCAGCATTCCAGAGTTTTAGTAAAAACTAAAAAAATAGCACTAAAAACCCATAACAGACTAGCCCCCTAAAGTCTAGGTTTGTGGGACATTTGAGTGCCAATTCTGAATATGTACAAAATTAACCCTTAAACACATTTTAAGTTTTGACTTATTTCTGGCATTGAAGTTAAGTTTTTTGATGTCTTCAGACACTTATAGTAGAATTTTATGACAAATATTTTTGCGGAACATTTTAACCCTCTAACTCTTCAAGGTCTTTTTCGACACTTTTCAAGAAGGGCTAAAAGGGACCCTTTAATTGCAGAGTTAAAGGGTTAAAATGTTCCACAAAAATGTCCCTCGTAGTGTTTTACATAAGTTCCCTGAACATATCCTACACCTAAAATGGAAGATTCACATGGTTTCCTATGCCGATTCACAATAAACATTTTCGAAGAGGGTAAATTTTAACCCCCCAAAAACATAGGGCCAAACGAAAACTTTTAAAACGCCGACACACTTATATTTTCTTTGGTCCCTCTGTCAGAATTCGTTGGCATCAGAACCTTTTGTTTTTGTACAGTGTAATTTATTTTCCAATACATAACAATTTTAAATTTATGGCCGCCATATTGAATCCGCCATGTTGAATTTTTAAAATTTGATTTCAGATTTGTAATCTGCCACCCAAAAACTTCCCCTGGTGCAAATTTGAAGTAAATCAGGCGACATAAGAAATTTAATGAAAAAATTGTTTGTCGCCATATTGGATCCGCCATTTTGAATTTCAAAATTCTAATTTCAAATTTTTAATCAGCGGATACTAAACCTATATAATTGATTATTTTAAGTCCAATATAATAAAAACTAAAAATTAATGGCCGCCATCTTGGATCCGCCATTTTGAATTTTATATTTTTTATTTCAGATTTGTGATCAGCAACAACCAAACCCCCCTTTGTGATATCTTTTTATTATACTTAATATTCTAGTTTTGGCCAAAATTCGATGATGCTGGCCCACAGTGGGGTGGTACATTAGCGTTGTAGCAACTGAGATCTGGTGGGTAACTACTAGAATGGTATACTTGAGGTCAATGGCCCTTAGAGCAACATTGGTTCCCTCGAGAGAAAAACATCGATGTATCATACTTTAAGATCCGATTGTAAATGCCAAATACATAATGTAAAATGGCGACCCCTACACTAATAGAAAAAAGTCCGTAAAAAATTTAGTTAAAACTATTAAAAATTAATTATAAATGATGCTGCAGAAAAAAACTGCTAAATTAGCAGATTATTTTTGCTATATATTAGTAATATAGGAACAGCAAAAATAAAATTGCTAAATGTAAAGAATTTTAGTAATATTTGAGCTAAATTTTTGTAAATTGAAAAAAGCAAATTAACCTGCTAAAATCAGCAAAAAATTTTGCTAAATTATTAAAAGCCCAAAAAATCAAAAAAAATTTTAAATTTTCGAAGTTTTTGTCAATTTTTTTTTAAATGCAAATAAAAATCGAGCCTTTTGAAAACAGCAGTTTAAAATTTTTTGGCAAATATTTCTGCTGATTTTAGCTGTATAGACTGCTATGTACATTGAACTAAATTTAGCTTAAAAATAGCAAAAATTTTGCAAATATAACAGTTTATTTTTTCTATTTTTAGTCTACTAATATTTAGCAAAATTTTCTGCCGATTTTACAGTAAAATTTGTTATTTTCAATCAACTAAAAGTTAGCTTAAATATATTATAATTCTGTAAATTTAACAGTTTTAATTATGCTGTTCCTATTTTACTAGTATTTAGCAAAAAAATCTGCTAATTTTAGCTGTTTTTTCTGTAGCATTATTTTTAACTAATTTTTAGTAACTTCTTCTGTTATTTTTACAGATTTGTTTCTATGAGTGTACAAAAACTTTTGCCGAGATTACTATTTTTTTGGTAGAAGTCAGGTTGTTGATTTTCATCAAACCCCTTTTGCTGAAATTATCAACTTTTTGGCAAGCAAGGTCCTGACTAAAAATTCGCTGACACAGCAGCATTTTTTGCTGACTTTACCAACTTTTTCTGAGTGTACGTTTATATTAGATTTTAGCTCCCTGATAACGTTTTGCCACCCTAATACAAAAATATTTATAAACAATGTTCCGTAGATGTGTAAGGATATCAAATTAAGGATAAAACAGAATTAGAGCGACAGGCTGTATTAAATGAAAATTAATGCAATTAATCAAGGCGTTCAATTTTTAAATGTTTCGTATCTTAACTTTAGCAATTATTGAAATTTATTCTATACATAAAATAAAACTTTTGTAAAGTAAATTCTTCTTTTCATTTCTGAAAGTGTAGTATATTTTCAAAGCAAATACTCTGTGAAGTATTTGTTGGGAGAATATCCTGATGAAGAAAAATGGCAGAGTTTTTGAAAAAAGTGCTTATTATGTTATTTCATAACAAGAATAAATTAATTTTTCATTGTAAAATTTGATTAATATTATATTTGAGCAAATGAAAGTGAAATTATGTAGCTGTAGCCCGTCGTCACTAATGTAAATAGTTTTTAAATTATTGTAACATGTATATGATGCTTTCCAAGCCAACTGTCCATTTAAAAAAAATCAGTGTGAAACTTACATAATACGAATAAAACTTGGAGCAGCTTTTAAAAATTTTCCAAAAGGTGGGCGAAATAGGTGTGGTTAAATTTGGAAAAATAGCGTTTATTTTGAGTATGTTATTTATTATAATTGAATGAAATTTGAAAAAATTTATAAATTTCACTATGAAATTAGAGGTTTTAATGGGTAATCAAATAAAAAAAATTTTTTTTTTAATTCAGATCTATTTCCGAAATTCTGGTGTAATAGAAAATTCAATTTATTTAACAATTGGCCAAGATTTTATCTGATTTTTTTTTATTTCGAAAAAATCTCACATGTTTTTCTTACGTTTTGAAGAAAACATTCCTTGAATATTGTATAACGCAAATATTCTTTTTGAATGGAAATTATTCTTATAAAATATATTATTATATTAGAGCACCTATATACATGAGCGATACACCTTTAGGTATAGGTTTCTTAAGAAACCTTTCCATTCACACAAAATATTTGCGTTATACAATATTCAAGGAATATTTTCTCACAAAACTAAGCCGAATAACATTATGAAATTTCGTGTGTAGAAAGAAAATATCTTAGTTTTTTTTTTCTAAAATAAGAAATTGGCTGATTTTTAGATAAATTTACTTATCTATTAAACTAACAATTAAGAATTAGTTCTGTATAAAAAAATATTTTTTTTTTAATTGCTCATTAAAAACTTTATTTACATAGTCAAATTTCCAGCATTTTTCGAATACCCTAAAATTAAAATAAATAATTCATTTGTCCATATTTAACCACGCCTACTCTTCCCACTTTTTGAAAGAATTGAAAAAGTTGCTGCAATGTTTATTCGTATAATATCGAAAGGACAAAAAATGCTGTAAGTTTGACATTGATACGACTTTGTTTTCCCTGTAGCGGGACAGTTGGCTTGGCAAGCATCATATATGGATTTTATTTTGTATAAGTTTTAAACAATGCAAAGTCAACAAGATACGAGTATTTTAAAAGTTTCATAATGATATGTTTATATTAGTCATTCAGTGATACTTCTATAAGTTTGTATGATTTACAAAAATCTGTAATATAAATAATGTTGTGAATGTAGTGGAAAATATGTAAGTATATGTGTGAGTATAAAATGATAATTAAAATTTAAAATATTTAAAAAACTAACTTTTTTATTAAGTTAAGAAAAATACATCGAATTATGTCACAGATTACCATTGGCGTACCTAGACCATTTTTCTGGGGTGGGCAAGCGACCCATTAATTTTCTGCTGTTTATTTGCCCATTCTCACACTATTAATCCTAAAAAACACTTTCGGCATTATGGTTATAATTTTTTCACACAAAAAAATCTTAAAAATGATTCCTTGCCTTCTAATAAAATTTTCATAATTTTTAAAATTAAATAATCCTGGTAGCTTATCCTATCAAAATCGCCATGTTTTTATACAAAACTTTGAATAGTGCATTTATTTTTCTGAAGGAAACCTCGTACAAGGAATGTATTGCAAGCTATATTCTGAGATTATTATGAAATTTAGATATTTAATAGAGAAAAGAAATCTAAGATCAACCTGTCCAATTCGTCCACCTCGGACGAACCCTATCTAACCCCATATTCTGACCACTTAAATTACCGAGGTGGACAAAAATAGTGAGATGTTCATCTTACAATTTTTGTTTCTACAAAATATTGAAATTCCATTGAAATAACATAGTAGTGTTTAGTTTGAAGTAACTTCCTTGTTAGATATAAACTAATTATTCGTTTAGAAAACTATGAAATCTAAAATATTTAACTCACCAAAAAAGATTCTGCGTTATTTTTCTATTATTGAACAACTTTGTGGTTCTAATAATTTTTTTTTTAAGAAAAACTCTTATAGTCAATTTTATAATCAGAACTAAGACAGATTTGTTTCTTAAATATTTCTTATTTAACAAATATTTAAAACAAAAATCGATCTTAGTTCTGACTATAGAAATGACCCTTTCGACAAATTATCTGCCTAGGAAACCAGTAGTTCCCAAACCAAAAACACAGGATTGATATTAAAAAAAAGTAATATTGTGATACTTTACGCCATCAAAATCATAGATAAAAGAATTCTAGGTAGATTTTTTTAAAAATTCTGGGGTGGGTAAAAATCAGTCTAGGGTGGGCTTAGCCCACCCCAGACCGGCCTAAGTCCGCCAATGCAGATTACGTGAAAAAAGTATGGGCCAGTTTTTGTTTAAAATGGACAAAATATTAGTTTATAGCAGACCTGTAATTGTAAGTGATCAAAATTAAAAATTTGGCTGGGGCAGGAGGGCTAGGCGTGTCCAGTGTTCTACAATCACAAAAGCTTGTCGCTAGGTTCTACTTAGCTTAGCCATCTCACCCAAGTAAGGCCTTGAATGCAATATAACTAATTCAGAGTTGTCTTTCCTATTCAGCTTTTTGTTATTGTTTTTTTTACTCAGAAGTGATCAAACACAGCATATACAAACATTTTTGTTTATCTTCCAATCTCCTCTGTGTCTCCTTTTTCGCAAATGTTGCCAAACTAACGCATGTTTTTTACGTCCAAGAGCAGGCAGCTTGCGTATATATAATTTTCGTTAGTTACATTTATATTCTATACCACTACATGGACAGGGTATAATAAGTTTGTGCAGATGTTTGTATCACCAACAAATATTGGAATCACTTTTTTTTTGAGTTAATGATATCGGTCTGACCGTCCATCTGTCTATCTGTCCATGTATTCTTATGCGAATGCTACAGGTCGCAAATATACAGATTTTTGTCATAAAATTTGGTACACCAACTTATCTCGGTCCAAGGACGAATCTTATTGATTTTGGTTAAAATCGGTCCATGTTTAGACCTAGTGTATATCCCAATTTAATAAAAATCTGATAAATGTTATTCTGTAAATTTCCTATTGGTCTTTTTTTTGTTGAAAAGTGATAACATTAACCCTATATGAATCAAGTTACTCAAAATAATTATTTTTATCAAGTGGAAATTTTTTTTTGTATTCATTCAAAGTGATATTTTTCCGAAAATTATGAAAGGTATTATTTTGTAAATTTCCTAGTGGGGCGTTTTTGGCCAAAAGTATAAAACTTAACCCCATATGGATCACATTACACAAAATAATTATTTTTATCCAGTTGATATTTTTTTTTATAAATTTAATGGCTTTACAATCTCGTAGTCATAATTAATATTAAGTTCCATGGGTCTTTTCTGATCCCAGTCCCCTAAGGGTTAAATTTTTTTTTAAAGAAATGAAAAGATAATTATAATCTAACCAAATTTAAGTGCTCTTTTTCCGAAAACCGTGTAAAATTTGATGAAAACATTAAATTTTTAAAAATTTTTGACAAAATGAGCAATTTTTGTAAAATGTCCTGAAAAACAGTCGCTTCAAACACAAACTCGAATTATTATTTTTCCAATTTATTTTTTTTTCTTTAATATAAACTATTATGCGGTACAAATAGCAACCGACATCTCCAAATTAGGCATTTTAAAAATTTTTTAAAATTAATTAAAAAAAAAACGTTTTTGCATTTTTATCAAATTCGTGGGTCATTTTGGATTCCAGGCTAAAGTGGGTTAATGATATCCGATGAAGTCAAAATTCCATGTATGAATCATTTTGACTATTTTAAATGAACAAATAGAATAAAAAATAATTTTTTTTTCGAAATTTCGAATTTTGGGAGTTTTTAATAGTAATACACTTTTTCTCCAAAAGCGGCCATTTTAGTCCACCTTTCGGCACGGGTTAACGTTTTCAAAAAAAAAAAATCGATTTCTTTCATTTGGTACCATTTCCAATAAAACTGGGGGTGTAATGACAAATCTATTTTTAAGGGACACTCTAATATACATACATTTCCAAAATATTCGTATATTAGCCTCCACCCAAATATTTTTCACAATTTATAAAACCCCCTAGAACCATTCGATTGGCAACAGATGGGGTTGTCAGCACCGAATCTGTTTTCTGGGTGTATGATTTTAGTTCAGCTTAAAAAACTTGGATAAGTTATTCTTTTACCATTAAATAGCAATATTATTAAGATGTTATTATAATAAAAATTAGTAAAGCATTTGGTAATCAAATTTTATTATTAAAATTTTTGAAGTAACTTTCGATGTTTTCTAACATTTTATCTTATCATCAATGTACGTTAACAAGACTTAAATAATTCGTATTAAAAATTCCTGCAATGCAAGTTTAAACTAGTTTTTCTTTTCGCTGTTTTTTTTTTCTATTTTTGTTGGAAATAGCTCAATTACATTTGTATGAAATGTTTAAAACAAAATGTAAATATTATGTGCATAAAATAATCATAAATAAGAATATGCTACCAGGACAGTGTGTAAAGTTTTACAGTGGGTTATAATAATAAAAAAAAAACTAGAGGGAAATCACTTCCAAATTAGCTCCTATATATAAATTACGTATAAAATAATGTAAAATGGATCAGTTTCAATATTGCAAGTAACAAAGGGTTTCTGTTAAGGAATAAATTAATTTTTTTATTGAACTATTTTTAACTAATAAAAAGGTTTTCTGTATCTGGATTAACATCCACTTACTCATATTTGAAACAAAGTTTTAAGTCCTAAATATTTCATGCCCTACACCTACTGTTCTTCAAAGCATATAATATCATAACAAGTACATATGAATGTAAAAAAAAATGTTGAAGCAATTCAGGCAGTAGTTAGTTGTTTATAACAGCAAAATGCATTTGCTGTATAAGTAGCAATAAATGATTGTATGTGTGTGTGTAACTAAAAAAATAGTTAAAATAAATAAAGAAATACTTTCAAACTGAAAATATATCACATGTACTTAAACTCGAACACTTATGATGTTGTTGATAGTAATATCTAAATAAGTTTGTAAGACCAGTCACACAAATAAAAAAAAGATCTTAATTTTCTTAAATTTTAATAAAAATTATGTAACCCAGCCAGCAAACCAGCCCAAAAATGAATAAAAAAGCTCAAAAAATATTATTAAAAATTCATGAAAGTGGTTCATCCAAAAGAGCCTTCTTTTTTGATTCAAAAATGCCTCAAAAAAAAGATTAAAAAAAATTCGAAAGGCTCAAAAATTAATAATTTGTTTGAGCCTTTTTTAAATTGTTCACAAAATATTCAAATTTGTTTACATTTCTGAATCATTTCTGAACCATTTTCTGGATTTAATAATCTGTCTCAAATTTTTGTGTCTTTTATGATTCATTTTAGAAGGCTCATATTTTCGTCCAAAATATGAGCAATTTTCGACAAAAAATCCCAGCATCTTTGTATTAATGACTCACAAATGAGCTTCAAAAACATAAACATTTTTCCACTTTTTCCTACCCAGCAAACAAAGATGATCATTAACGACTCAGAAATGAGCTCCAAAAACATAAACATTTTTCCACTTTTTCCTATGAAAGTGGTCCGTCCAAAAGAGCTCCCTGTGTACTCAGAAATGACTCAGAAAAAAGAACGTATAAAATCGAAATTTTCTTCATAAATTTAAATAATTTTGGAATCTTCTTTGAGTCCGAAAAATTAACCCTCGTTTTGAGACAGCTTTTTACATTGTAGAGACAACTTTTTGGATTGTTTTCTGAGGGTTCATATTTTCTACCAAAAAAAAGAGTGTTTTCAAAAAAACAATAATCATTTCTATGAGCCATTTAAGAATCTTATTTATGAGCGCTCCGAAATTGCTGGCTGGGTATGAAAGTGGTCCGTCCAAAAGAGCCCCGTGTGTACTCAGAAATGACTCAGAAAAAAGAACGTATAAAATCGAAATTTTCTTCATAAATTTAAATAATTTTGGAATCTTCTTTGAGTCCGAAAAATTAACCCTCGTTTTGAGACAGCTTTTTACATTGTAGAGACAACTTTTTAGATTGTTTTCTGAGGGTTCATATTTTCTACCAAAAAAAAGAGTGTTTTCAAAAAAACAATAATCATTTCTATGAGCCATTTAAGAATCTTATTTATGAGCGCTCCGAAATTGCTGGCTGGGTATGAAAGTGGTCCGTCCAAAAGAGCCCCGTGTGTACTCAGAAATGACTCAGAAAAAAGAACGTATAAAATCGAAATTTTCCTCATAAATTTAAATAATTTTGTAATCTTTTTTGAGTCCGAAAAATGAACCCTCATTTTGAGACAGCTTTTTTGATTGTAGAGACAACTTTTTGGGTTGTTTTCTGAGGGTTCATATTTTTTACCAAAAAAAAGAGTGTTTTCAAAAAAACAATAATCATTTCTGTGAGCCATTTAAGAATCTTATTTATGAGCGCTCCGAAATTGCTGGCTGGGATTTGAAAATTTAAAAAAAATGTGTTTTATTTGAATAAGTTTTGAATCATAGAATAAGAACCCTCAAAAAAGTGTCCAAATTTTGCTGGCTGGGAAAATAAAAAAATTTGAATCTTACACTACATTTAGACTGAGGAAATCTATCTAGTTTTAGGCTTTAGCTAGTTTTTAATTGTCAAAACTAGCAATACGTCCAAGTTACATACAAAAATAGAAATTGATTAATATTCCAAGTTTTTTAGTATAAGTTGTAAAAGTTTTACATTTTTCAGTCAAATTCTTGGGAAATTTTACAAACGTTTTGGCTGACCCACAAAATCTTGAATAGAGCTATTATTGATTTACGAATTTATGAGTACGAAAATGTTTAAACAACAATTTGTTCTAAACTAACCTCGACGATTTTGATGAAGTTGGTATTTATATGCAAAAGAGAAAAATAATCTAAGATCAATCTGTTATGGCTTTTGGTACCTCCGAGTGATTTATGGAAAATAATGGCGAGAACAAAATCAAAAAAAATTTGGTTGCTTTTTGTTAGGTACACTCAAAATAATATGTCTGTTGGCTGGACAAAAAAATTTGTTTCTTTAACAAAATTTATTCCTGTTTTTCGATTTAAAATAAAATTTGTTGATTTTCAAATATTTTTTTGTTAAATTTAACATATCTAAATTTAAGTAGAAAATTAGTAAAACTTTAGTTTTATTTGTAATTATACTGAGCCCCAGCCGGGCCCAGTCCGTATCATCTAAGGGCATTTAAAGATATTCCCAAGGAGAAACATTTTTGTCCATTTTGCTCTATTTTGCTTAGTTTTCAATCCCAGACTTTAACGACTCTGTATTAATGCTACTAATCGCATACAACGCTGTTTTTTTTATTGTTATAATGATGGTTGGCAACACTAAAAAGTATACACTTAAAGTAACATAAAAATTAATGTTAAGACGCTGTCGTAAAAATAACGACAATATTTTCCCATGTTTTCAGCATATGTGGTATTTTAAACTGAGAGAGTTAAATTTCTTACTGTCAATTTAATCTTTTAACTGTCAAAAAATGCATATGTAAATGACGAAGATTACAATTTTCGATTAACTTTAATTAAGTAGATTACTTTCGCTGCCTAACCGAGCTATTACTTTCCTTACACCCTGTTTTCATAAAGCGAACGGAATCATTTCTCCAGAGGAATTGTCTGTATTTTGTTTTTGTTATAATAACAAAATACACACATTCCTGAGGCGGAATTATTCCGCTCGTTTTATAAAAACTGGGGGTTAATTTTTCAAAAAATATGAGAAGTAATATCATGGCTTTGTCTTAACATTTATTGTAAATTTGACAGCTGTTAAAAACATTTTTTTTAATACTGAATGAATGGATCGCCGTGATCTTTATGGACGACCCAATGTTAAGGGTCGCGGAAAAAATGATTCAGGAGCAGATTTTCGTCAAGCATTTTGACATTATGTCATTTGACAGGGATATGTGGACCACCCAATCCTGGAAGCCCGAAGAGGGGGCTCAGATATGGTTCACTGATGGCTCGAAACAGGCTAATGGTGACACGGGGGCAGATATCTTTGGACCCAGGTTCCAACAAGCTCTACCAATGGGCAACTACCCCTCCGTCTTTCAGGCAGAGATTTTCGCCATCTGCGTATGTGTGAGAGAGTGCCTGCGAAGAGGCACGGTTAGATCCCGCATCTACATTCTTTCTGACAGCCAGGCTGCGCTAAAGGCTCTAGAAGCTTGCGGGGTATCATCTGGTGTGGTCATGGAGTGTTTGGAAATTCTTAGCGAACTCGGTAGGAACAACTCACTTACACTGGGATGGATTCCTGATCATGAAGGGCACGAGGGTAATGAAAGGGCTGAGCCCGACGACCCTTCATCGGCCCGGAACTATTCTGTGGGATACCCGGGGGGTACGCTAGGGAAAATCTCAGGCTGTGGAGAGAGAGATTGAGTTTGCTAGGCATTGGGAAACTTCTACTGGCCAAAGACAGACCAAAAGATTTATTTCCTTGTCCGGCGGAGTATCAAGGCGACTATTGTCACTCGATAGGGGTAACCTTAGCATCCTGAAGGGATACTTAACTGGACACTGAGGGCTCAGGTACCAGCTTCACAAACACGGTCGGTCGGACACTGGTGTTTGCTGGTTTTGTGAGCTGGAAGATGAGACATCGGAGCACGGTAATAGGTAAAGTTTGTTTTCAATTGAAGAATCAATTAAAATTCATTGAAACATATTGTTTAACGTTTTTGTCAATCAATAAAAAACAAACTTGAAAAAAATATGTATCGTCTGTAGGAGTTATTATTTTCAGTCAAATATTCTTTTTTTAGACTTCTATTTTTAGAAAAAATTATTTAAATAATTTCGTTGTTTTCTGTTTTCAAAAAAAAAAACTCAAATATTTTCGGTTTTCTTTTTTGTTAAAATAGTTCGTTTATATACAAAATTATTTCAATTGAAATTATAAGAAATTCTTTACTCATACACACAAACATAGCCAATAAAAATATGAACGTGTGTGTTGTGTATGGTGTAGTGTTTTGCAAATTAAACAAAAAAAAACTTTCAAATATGAATAAACAAACCACAAAATCTTTTTTTTACGTTTTGTCAGTTAAAAATTGTATGTTTTAATAGACTTTTCAATTATTTTTATTTCTTTTATGGATTGTTTAAACAATGTTTGGAAATAAATAGTAAAATGGTTTGAATATAATGAAAAATCAGTAGTCCTTTTTTTAATGGTGTTTTCAAATAATTTAATATGTATTTTAGGTTTTCAGTGAAATCGGTGGTTGATCCCGGGGACACCTTCCTTGTCAGTTATGTTGAATAGGGTGTATCTAGGACTTTGGAGAAATTTTTACTCAGGCTGGTGTAAGAAAGTTGTGGAAGATATGGGATAGTTTCAACCAAATCTGAAGTGATCTTCAGGCTGCGCTTTTCATTAGAAAATCATCTGAACAAGTTAATTTTTTTGCTCGATTTTGTTAATTAATTATTAATTGTTTTAGATATTACAGAAGTGTATTTTCATAAAATATCTTTTTTCGATTATAAAAATAATGAGTTAAAGAAGTGCTTTAATTTTTCAGATAACTAACAAAAGTAACTGTTCACTATAAAAATAGTGTTTTTGTAGTAATTTATTATGATATTAAAAATAACTGCTTTAGACAACTGTTATTTATTTATAGGTTAATCGTTCTATTGGTCGGTGTGTTTTTCGTTTAGGCCCGACAATACAATGTCCTGCTACAATTTAATAAAATTTTATGTGGAAACAACAACAAATGTATCAGTTAAAGTCGAAGTTTTTACCTAACGGGGCATTATAATAATGGGACTAACATTGGTATACTTTCTATATTTTTGTTTAAATTATCTCCATTTGGTACTATATTTTTAGGTATTTAACATTTACAGTTATTACTACTTATATACGTAGCTGGAAATCATCATACACTAACAGAAAAAAGTCTGTAAAAAATTTAGTTAAAACTACTAAAAATTAGTTAAAATTTTTTTGATTTGACAGCTTGTTTTTGCTATTTTTAGTCTACTACTGTAATGTTTAGCAAAATTTTCTGCACATTTTACAGTACAATTCGTCATTTTCAATTAACTAAAAGTTAACTTAAATATAATTAAAATTCTGTAAATTTATTTTTGCTGTTCTTCTTTTGCTAGTGTTTAGCAAAAAAAATTTGCCGATTTCAGCAGTTTTTTCTGCATCGTCATTCTAAACTAGTTGTTAGTTGCTTTTTCTAATACTTTTACAGATTTATTTCTGGGAGAACAGTTATGTATATACGATACATGCAGTGTTAAGTCGAATTTATGAAACAATTTAATTTGATTGTAGTTTTATGTTAAAATTTTGCTGTAGTTATGCTATTTTTTTTTTAAATTCATTTAAATATGCCAGCCAACTAAATTCTAACTTAAAAACTATTTGAATAAATATTTGTTTTCCTGAAAAGTTTCAAATAACTAAGAAAGTCCGCCATACATATATTACATAAAATTATGTATGTATATAGGCGTCATTTTTTTCATTTCAAAATTATTAACATATTTTGATCATATATGAAAGTACATATGTATGTAGAGAAAGAGTTGTTTTAACAAGCATTTTTTTCTTACATATTTTTCCAATAACTTGGTTTTTTCATATGTATTCTGCATTAAAAAAAAAATATATATTAAATGGCATTTATGCAAATATTTATGCAAAAACATGGCAATATGAAGTCATGAATGAGTCTTATGGATACATGGAGTATGAGTAGAAGTACAAAAAAATACAACATTTATATACATTTGTGTGTTCATCATGCAATATTGAAAAACATCAAAAATATTATTAACCCCTTAACCGGCATAAAATAAAAGAAAATAATGAAAAATTTATTTATTCTTGTTCGAGAACAATTATTTTCTTATTATGAAATAACATATGAGTAATAAGTACTTTTTTTCAAAAACTCTACCAGTTTTCTTCATCAGGATATTCTCCTAACAAATACTTTAGAGTTGTTTCGTTCATGAACGAACTAGTTCATTTGAACGGTTCAGTTTATTGAACGATATGAGCATCTTTCACCATTTTTCATTCATTTCGTTCTTTTTTTTCATAGAAAATTTGTATCTCTTTCTTATTAATTTTTTTTAAGAATTAAATGTTATTCTTAATAATTTCAAATTTTTATTAAAATTGTAATTTTCTGATACTATTAGTCTATGTACAATAAAATTAATGTAAACATTTACCCCTCAATTCATAAATGCTTTGTAGAGTTATGACAGGTTTACAAAACGTCATTGTCATACAAAATTTGTTCAATAAACCTCTTATAATTTTACAAAGCGTTTATGAATTTAGGGGTTACTATGTAGTGCGCCAATAAATTGTCAAACGAACGACACAGTACACGAATCATTGTTCAGACACTCCTCATGACAAAAAAGAACGATTGCGCGATTTGAACGAACTAGTTCAATGAATTGTATTGAACGATATGATCGAACGATTAAGCCCAACTCTAAAATACTTCACAGAGCTTTTGCTTTCAAAATATTCTACACCTTCAGGAATGAAAAGACGTTTGTTTCGGAGATTTTCCGGTTCCCCATCATCAGTTTTCTTCAGAAAGTAGTGGTATAGTTCATTAAGAGGATAAGCAAGAATAATTCTTCTACAAATTTAACACAACGTTTTTTTGTGTAGACGTGAATGCCATGTCCACAATAAGAGGCCAGCGTTACCAATTTTCAAAAGTTTATGAATTTTGGATATGTTAAAATAAGTATAAATGTTAAAAATAAGCATGAATATTAAAAAGTTGGATCAAAAATGATCCAGTTTTTTGTTTTCCCGGTGCTTTAAGTAAATATGTACAATCTGGGAACCGACGAAAAAGGGTCTTTTAAATAGTGCACTAAAAATATTACAAAGTTTTCAACCAAAAAACCTACCAACAACTTTGAAACTCATTTTTATCCCCTAAATATAAATTTGGGCCGATATATATTTTTTAACCAAAATCACTTCTGAAAGTAAAACACAGTAACAGATAGCTGAACAGGAAATAAAAACTCTGAATTAGCTACGCTACATGCAAGGCCTTACGCGGGTTAGATGGCTAAGCTGTCGAACTCTAGTACAGTTACGTTTGTAATGTAGGAGTGCATGGGTTCGATTCCGAAACTAATAGAAAAAAGTCCGTAAAAATTTAGTTAAAACTACTAAAAATTAGTTAAAAATGATGCTGCAGTAAAAAAACTGCTAAACTAGCAGACTATTCTGCTAAATATACAGAATTTTAGTTATATTTGAGCTAAATTTTTGTAAATGGAGAATAGCACATTAACCTGCTAAAATCAGTAAAAATTTTTGCTAAATAATTAGTAGCCTAAAAAATTACCAAAAAATTTAAAATTTTCAAAGTTTTTTTTTAGATTTTTTTAAATGCAAATAAAAATCGAGGCTTTTCAAAACAGCAGTTTACAATTTTTTTAGCAAATATTTCTGCTGATTTTAGCAGAATAGACTGCTATTTGTATTCAACTAAATTTAGCTTAAAAATAGCAAAAATTTTGTGGATTTAACAGTATTTTTTTTGCTATTTTTAGTCTACAAATATTTAGCAAAATTTTCTGCAGATTTTACAGTACAATGTGCTATTTTCAATTAACTAAAAGTTAACCTAAATATAACTAAAATTCTGTAAATTTAACAGTTTTAATTTTACTGTTCTTATTTTACTAGTATTTAGCAAAAAAGTCTGCTAATTTCAGCGGTTTTTTCTGCAGCATCATTTTTAACTAAGTTTTGGTAACTTTTTCTGCTATTTTTACAGATTTATTTCTATGAGTGTGCAGCCGACGGATTGTTGAAAAAATTATCATATAGAGACAATCTGACAATAAAAAATATCAACAATAATACAATTTAATGGAAAATCACTGATGAAGTCTGTCCATAGAAATAGGCAGAAACTAGATCTAGTCTGATGTGCAAATTAATGTGTTTATAACTTTTAGAAAAAAGGTTTATTCTTCTTCTTAACCTCAAACCTACTAAAACAAAAAATTTTTAGTTTTGTCCACTCCATCAAATTTCAGCGGAATCTGTGGCAACCCACAAACAGGGAAGTTATTAAACTGGTTATATTTTATTCAGTGTGTCATTAGTTCTTAATTAAAATAATATTATGCCTTGAAAGGGTTAATAAGATTTTTTAATTCTATGGCTGCTCTGCACTGTATTGATGTTTTGCATGTTTTTTATACTTATGTATGATATTATGACATGTAGTAAGCAAGTAGTAAACAAAACAACATAAATGCAGTGAAATGGAGCTAAAGAATGTGTGATGTCCACTTCAGTCGAGTCCAGGCAGTTCTGTTAGGATTCGATAAAAGTAATAATAATTTATTGACAACTATATGTTATACGTGGGCAGTACGAAACGTTCTTAGCCTGACATAGATATGGCGGTATAAACAGCAAACAGCTTTGTATAATGGAAACTTCCATCCGTCATATGAACAAATGTTAAATTTCATTTTGATCTGTCAACTCATTCTTATAGAAACAGGTATTCAAAAAAGGCGCTTTAGTGATTTTTTTGTAATGAAAAAAATTAGAAATTTGTGGTATGATTAAATATTTACATAAGAAAGGTTTATCGGGACAAAAAATTCATAACGATATGGTGAATGTGTTAGGTGAAATTGCTCCTTCATATGCAACAGTCGTACAAGCATTGAAGATGAACCACGAAGTCGACGTCCAAAAACTGCAACAACGCCAGAAATCATAGCTAAAATCCATGATATGCTATTAGACGATCGACGAGTGAAAGTGCGTCAAATAGGGAATGCCATAGGCATCTCAAATGATCGAGTACATTTTATTTTGCATCAGGAATTACATTTCTCATCATTTCTCTAATTTAGCTCCCTCTTAATTCTACCTGTTCCCAAATCTAAAAAAATTGTTTGCTGGCAAAAAACGTTTTACCTCGAATGAAGATGCAATGGCAACTGTAAACGATTATTTTGAGGAACTTCAGGAAAATTATTTTAATCAAGGTATAGAAAATCTAGAAAAACTTTCGACTAAGTGCATAGAAGTTTCAGGAGATTATATTGAAAAATAAAATAATTTTAAAAATCTAGCTCTTGTTTTTCATGTTTAGGCTAAGAACATTCCGAAATGCCCTCGTATAAGGAACACAACAAATTACAGTTGGGGTAGTCACACATAAGAAGAACATGTTTACAAAAAATAATTTTACAATAAATTATTGCCAAGTAATTAAAATTTTTCGCATTAAGTATTGGACATTTAAGTAGAATAAACCAAAAAATTGGTAAAATATTTGTACTTTTCATATACCATTATTCGAAAAAAATTTATTAGAAAAAATGCTCCTAATAACTTGGTAAAGAGATTTCTTTTTGTGTGTACAAATTCTTAAGTTTTCCCGAAATTGCAAATTTCCGTCATTTATAATTCCATGTGATTTTACAAATCCACTCTAATTAAAAAGTTTCGGAACTCAGAAAAGGGGTTTTTTTTGTGTTTAACGATTTTTCGGAACGTTTTCCGTTAGCAATTAGATAACTTAGGATTAAAATAAAATTTGCAATACTTTATTGCTGAAAGTGTGATATGCATAAGAAAATTTCAACAAATTAAATAATAGTTAACCCATAAATCGTCAGTATGAATGCCAATATACCCAGTGTAGAAAATCATTACCAGATATGTGGTTATGTAACTACATACTTGGTAATGGTAACTAGTTACTTTTGTTATTAAATTTCTTATTACCTTTATATGGCGATGTCGCAAAAAATAATGAGTTATGGTTACAAACCAGCATACGAAAAATCAAAAAATATATCGTTACCTATGTGCTTACCAGTACTGACAAAAATAATGAGTCTAAAAATAGATTTTCAAAAATATAAATTATATAAAAAAAAATTTAATTTTATTGTTCTTTTTTTTTAAATAAAATTTGCTGGTGCGGGAATCGAACCTGGGTCTACAGATTGCCAGTCAATAGCTCTACCATCTGAGCTATATCGACATAAAATATTCAATAAATAAAAATATAATTGACCTGCTGCACAGGTAAGCTTACTCGCCAACATACAAAAAATCAAATAATATGTGGTTACTTATATCCTTACCGGTATTTAAAAAATATTGAGTCTAAAAATAGATTTCAAAAAATTTTCAAAAAAATCTAGAAAATTAATTTCTATTTGAAATAATGATAAAAATCAGTCATTATCAGTAACTCATTATTATATGTTTTAAAATAATGCAGAAGGTAAGTGGGTGTCATTACTGGTAGTCCAAAAAATAATGATATGTCATTACCGTTTCTACACTGGGTAGTTGTTTACATTTTTTCCCCACAAAGTGATGCCAAAGAATAGTGCGAATTCAACTTAAGAGAGTACAAAGAAATATAATTCATAAAATATTTCGAAATTTTTCGAAAATTTCAGGTTTTTAGATGAAAAACACAAAATAATCCTCAAATCCGATTTGGTTATAACTGTTCAGAACTTTTCTTAGCTCTCCTCCAAAATCTTAGATCGATGTTATTGTACATTGCAAATTTTATAAAAATCTCTATATCAAGAGAAAGTTGGAAAAATTAAAATCCGCCTTGTGGTAAAACACCTGCTTAATAAAAACAAAAAGAAAATACAAAATTCCATAGCCTTAATAGACAAAAAGTCAAACGTAACATAATTGATTTAAATCAACATTTAAGTTCTCAATTTTGTGATGCCAGTTATTTACCGATAAATGTGGATTGAAAACAAATAGAAAATCAACAAAACGTTTAATTAAAATAACATATAGCAGGTAGACATACACTAATAGAAATAAATCTGTAAAAATAGCAGAAAGAGTTACTAAAAATTAGTTAAAAATGATGCTGCAGAAAAAACTGCTGAAATTAGCAGATCTTTTTGCTAAACACTAGTAAAATAAGAACAGCAAAATAAAAACTGTTATATATACAGAATTTTAGTTAAATTTTTGTTAATGGAAAATAGTAAATTAACCTGCTAAAATCAACAAAAAATTTTGCTAAATAATTTGTAGTCTAAAAAATAAAAAAAAAAAAATAAAATTTTCGAATTTTTTTTTCGGTTTTTTTGTTAAATGCAAATAAAAATCGAGCCTTTCGAAAACAGCAGTTTACAATTTTTTTTTACCAAATATTTCTGCTGATTTTGCATTCAGCTAAATTTGGCTTAAAATTAGCAAAAATTTTGTAGATATAGCAGTTAATTTTTGCTACTTTTAATCTACTAATATTTAGCAAAATTTTTTACAGATTTTACAGTACAATTTGTTATTTTCTATTAACTAAAAGTTAACTTAAATATTAATATTCTGTGTATTAAACAGTTTTAATTTTGCTGTCCTTATTTTACTAGTATTTAGCAAAAAAATCTGGTAATTTCTGCAGTTTTTGTTTGCAGCTTAATTTTTAACTAATTTTTAGTAACTTTTTCTGATATTTTTATAGATTTATTTCTATGAGTGTACCCTCAAATAAAAAAGTTAGTAAAAAAATTTGTAAACAGTTTCCAATCGCACTATACTATTTTTATACTGATTATTAGTACAATTTTTATTTTTAGTAATCATTTTTGCTATTCTCTTATTACAAATTACGGATTTTTTTTACTAATTTTCGCTGCTGATTTCAGAAAAACATTTTACTAATTTTTCAAAACCTGCTAAATTTAGCAGAAAAATATACTAATTTAAAAATATTTTTTTTTTATTTTTTACAATTCTTGTTTAGTTTATATTTGTTACTATTAATATATTCTTAGTTTAGAAATAACACCCAGAAAATTTTATTGCATCTCCAATGCATAAAACGGCAATAACTGGAGAACCGTTTGCAAATTTCAAGTACTATGAAGTAATTATACGCTTGTTACAATCGAAAGAAAAAAAATTTTTCTTTTAGATTTTACAGTTTTTTTATTTTTTAGTACAATTTTTTGCTAATTTCAGCAGATTGATTTTATATTACATTTTACAGCAATTTACTGAAATTTAGTAGCTGCAACTAATTATTTATACTGATTTCATTGTACTAAAATTATGATATTTAGTAAGTTTTTTAACTGATTTTAGCAAATCGATTTTGAATTGCATTTTACATAAATTTTACTAAAATTTAGCAGCTAATTTTTTCTACTAATTTTATTGTACTACAGATCAGCAGACATGTGTTGCAAAAATTAGCAAAAAATACCGCTGGCCTCAAAACAGTTAAATTTCCCGTAATAACAGCAAAATTTTCATTAGCCATTACAGACTTTTTTGGTTGAGTATATTTATAACTCTACACATTGTATAAAATACATACATACATATATACCTACAAACAGAGTAAATAATAATTTTGTAAAATCAAATATTGAAATAAGATCAAATAGAAACATATTGGATTGTACACACAAATTGTATGCACATTCGTTTTAATAACAATTGCGGTTAATAATTACATGAATTACTTTGAATTCGTGGTGCAGAGTAGAGAAAAAAAAACGTGGTAGCATAGAATTTGTTTTGATTATATGGAAAATCAACACGTCTTTAAGGCTGGCTTTTAGCTAATATTGTGTATAATCTTATTTGGGGTTTATAGTTACCAAACGTTTATAGTAAAATTAAAGTTAGCGGGCATGAATTGCTTGAAATCCAAAAAAAAGAGTTAATTTTAAAGCCCACACATATGTTAACAAATGTAATTTTTTAGTTTTTAAAATTTTTTTAAATAAAAATCAAACATTATGGCAAAAAAAAAATGTTGTTAAATGTTGAAATGTTAATTTTTTCTTATTGGTGAATAAACAATAATTGGCGCCATTTAAGCAATTAATGATTTTAGCTCAAACAAAAATATTAATTAAGTATTTTTATATTATTGCAAAAAAAAAAATACCAAATGAATACATCTAACACAAGTAAGACAATGTGTACACTTAAAGAAATAAACCTGTAAAAATATTGTACTTTGCAGAAAGAACTGCTGAAATCTGTAGATTTTTTTTTGGTTTGCTAATTTCCATTAATGTAAAAATAGCAAAAATAGAGCTGTTAAATTTGCAAAATATTAGTTATATTTGAGCTAACTTTCAATTAATTGGAAAGGACGAATTACCCTGCCAAAGAATTTTAGAAAAAAATAGCAAAAACACGCTGTTTTATCTATAAAGATTTAGTTGAATGCGATTATCAGTTTATTTTGATTAACACATCAAAAAAAAAAAAAAAAATTCTAATCTTTTTTCTGATTTTTTAGTCTACTAATTATGTAGCAAAATTTTTTGCTGATTTCAGCAGGTTAAGTTGTTATTTTTTATTAACTAATAAATAAAATTCTGTGTATTTAACAGTTTTATTTTTGCTGTTGCTATCTTACTAATATTTAGCAACAATAATCTGCTGATTTCAGTGGTTTTTCCTGCAAGGCTAGTTTTAACTAACTAAAATTAATTTACAGTCTGTTTCTATTAGTGCACTTATAGAAAAAAAGTCTGTAAAAATTTTGTTAAAACTACTGAAAATTAGTTACAAATTACCTTGTAGAAAACACTGAAATTAGTAAATTATTTTTGCTATATATTAGTAAGATAGGAACAGTAAAAATAAAACTGTTAATTTTTGTTAATAGAAAATTAAAACTTATGCTACTAAAATCAGCAAAAAAATTTGCTAAATAATTAGTAGACCAAAAAATCTCAACAAAATTTAAAATTTTCGAAGTATTTTTTTTTTTTTGATTTTTTTAATGCAAATAAAAATCGAGCCTTCTGAAATCAGCAGTTTACTATTTTTTTAAACAAATATTTCTACTGATTTTAGCAGGATAGGCAGCTTTTAAAACTAACAAAAATTTCGTAGATAAACAGTTAATTTTTGCTATTTTAAGTCTACTAATATTTAAAAGTTAACTCAAATATATCTAAAAATCTGTAAATTTAACAGTTTTATATCTTCTGTTCTTATTTTAGTAATTTCAGCAGTTTTTTCTGCAACTAATTTTTGTTAACTTTTTCTGCTATTTTTACAGATTTATTTTATTTATACAGTTTATAACACTGCTTGAATCGGATACTTTTATCTAGTGGGAAATGCACTGAATTAAAATTATAGTTGCAAAAACCTACAAAAGGCATAAAAATTGTATATAAAACGTACTACATATAAGTATGCAAAACGTACTAAAATTAGCAGCACTGTATAAATATTAAATTTGGCACTTTTTTGCATGTGTTATTCTTGGAAGTAAAAAAGTAATTTGTAAAAAGCGAAAAAATATAATTGAAAATATAAATAAAATCTGAACTTAAATCACATAATACAGTGTTGTTTTAATCGGATAATATACTGTTTTTAGAAATTTTACTCCTTTAAAATTTTAAGACCTCACGTCAGGGAAGATGCAATTTTACAATTTCGCATTTTTCCAAGAGTAAAATTTTTGACGTGAATACCCGTAGTATTTCGACTATTATTTTTATTACTTATACTCAACCAAAAAAATTTGTAATGGCTACTGAAAATTTTGCTGTTATTACGGGAAATTTAACTGTTTTGAAGCCAGCGGTATTTTTTGTTAATTTTAGCAACACATGTCTGCTGATCTGTAGTACAATAAAATTAGTAGCCGCTACTAAATTTTAGTAAAATTTATGTAAACTGCAATTCAAAATCGATTTGCTAAAATCAGTTAAAAACTTACGAAATATCATAATTTTAGTACAATGGAATTAGTATAAATAATAAGTTGCAGCTACTAAATTTCAGTAAATTGTTGTAAACTGTAATTTAAAATCAATATGCTGAAATTAGCAAAAAAGTGTATTAAAAAATAAAAAAACTGTAAAATAATAAAAAAAATTTTTCTTCCTATTGTAACAAGCGTATAATTACTTCATCGTACTTGAAATTTGGCAAAAATTAATACTAAAAATATAAATTGTATTAAAAATCAGTATAAAAATAGTAAAGTGCGATTGGAAACTGCTTACAAATTTTTTACTAACTTTTTTATCTGAGTGTAGTTTTTTTGATATTCCCCCAAATAACTTTGGGTTAAAAATTACAATATCGGTGCAGCGGCTTAGAAGTTGTGTGTAAAAAATATGAGTACATTTCGATTCACTGCACCGTCTCGGTTTGCGCCCTACTAAAATGGAATTTTTGTTCCACAAAATATTAAATTCAACAAAAATTTTCAACCCAAAAATTTTAAAAAAAATGTTAAAAAAAATTTACTTAAAAGATAAAAAAATAAAAAGTTTCGGACAAAAAAATTTTTTAAGAAAAAATATTTTTTTTGCAACCTTTTTTAGTTAAAATTGATTTTTTTCCACAATAACATATTGTAAAAACGTTTACGCAAACGCTCCGGAAAAAATTTGAACACAATAAAGAGGCATTCGCTAACCCAGTGATTACGTGAGTGGCGACCGCCTCTTTCATTGCTTTCACATTTTTCCGGTTCGTTCCCAGGACAGTTTTTACAGGAAGCATTTGCTAACTGTGGGCTGATGCTTAGGGAACGCTTGCAATTTAATTCATCTAATCGAACATGTCGCAGAATAATCAGTTTGTACTTCCTGGTTTCTATGTTCCTTGCAATGACAAACAATTTGACTGAAACTCATTAGAATTGTTTTTAAATTAAATATTAAGCTTGAGATTTTTTAGAGTTATTACATATTTCTGATTTAGTTTGAACTTGAAGCAATCAGTTTTTTTGGAATAACAATTATTTAATATGTGTATTTATTAAACGACTGCAAAAAAGAATCTTAGCCTATGCTAAGGTTCAAATTCTAAAAAAATTTTTTTTAAATGCCCCATAAACTACTGCATACTGGTATATCGAGTTGTTTTGCAAAAGAAAACATGCACTTTTTGCAGATTTTACAAAACCAGAAGAAAAATAACATGAATTATGTTTAAACTAAAGCCTTTTTTTGTGACATATGACCATAAATTATGTTACCAAATGCCTACTAGGCTGCAGTAAGTAAGAAGAACACCCACTTGAACATCTCACATACAGAGAATATGGACGTACATTGGCCCTGTGGCCACTAGGATGGCATTTATTTGCATGAAACTATTTTATACAGAAAACCATCCCAAAGTTGAAACTTTACAGCTTATATAACCTCCCAGCAAAAAAAATTTAAAGTAATGCTTTACAAACTACTTCTTTCACTGCTTCACAACTATCCGTTGGTGTATTTTTATTGGTTTTTTAGAAGCTATTGTGAACAACTTCAAAAAATCACTTCTTTTATTGCTTCCAAAATATCCGTTAGCATATTTTTACAGCTTTTTTAGAATTACTTCTGAACAACATCCAAAAAATCACTTAAGTATTGCTTCTAAAGAGCAATTCCTCTAAAAGTTATCCTAAAAGTGATTTTGATATCATTTGGCATTTGGCAAACAGAGGGTCGCGGGTTCGATTCCCGGCGGGAAAAATACTTTTTTAACTTTTTAAATTTTTTTTTATTTTATTTATTTTCGTTTTTAATATTTATAATTAATTTGTGTAAATTCAATATTTTTTTAATTTAAAAAAATATGTATAAAAAAAAATGATGAGAAATTGCTTTTTATGCACCTGCAAAAATAATACTGAAAACAATATTGAATTGGAGTGCACCTTTTATAATTGTTTAATAAGTACTTTTATTGAACAGAATAATGAACAATATATCGCAGTAACAAAGTGGTGTTTTTATGCCAGTCAACTTTCATATCAAAGAACAGCTTTGATATGAAAGTTGACTGGCGACAATGGGTCATATGAATAAAACTTAGCAATTACTTTGAAGTACTTACTTTGGACTTAGGAATGGCTTTTAACTTCAAATTTACCAATTGGCTGGTAGAACAGCATGAAATTTAACGAAAACTAAAAAAATAAATTTCTAGTCTACTTCCAAGCAGACTAGATTTGTGAAGTAATTGCTTAAAAAACCCTGTATTTCCCCCTATTAGTAATATCTATTTTTTATTCATACGAGCCAATAAATAAGAAAAATATAATTTTTTTTTGGGAAGAATTTTTTTTGAACTTTTAATTGGTGAAATAGAGCTTTGGACTCGTTCAAAAAGTACTGAAAATATGTTGAAGTGGGAGTACCCCTCTCCTATGACAAGCCAATGTTAAAATCATTCGTGTTTATGTTAAAAAAGAAGTATATCTAGATCATTAACAGTAGAGCTTTTTCTACTGCTTCGGCATCTCTTTTTTTGCTGGGCTTATTATTAATTGATTTCTCTAATATTTTCAATTTATGAATTAAGATCAAATGTTTCTTTCAATTAAGTCCCCCCTAATGTACATAATACAGCCCAATAACATCTACAACAAAAAGTTACAAAACAGTCAGTTTTACTAGTTGTTGGTTGTTCGCCTTTTTTTTGCGCAAGGTGTTGAAGTACAAGTTTGTTTTTAGTTTTTATAAAAAAAAATTGTGGCTACAAAAAAAGTGTGTAACTTTTAAGAAGTGATTTGGAAGAACCCACGCAGTGATATTACGTGCTGTTGCAGACGGAACTTAAAAGACTTGATTCACAAAGAGTGGCTTTCAAAGATGATTTTCAATTCACAAATCGAAACATCAGGAGAAAATTCGCGTGAATTATTTTTTTAGCGGCCCTATGCTCCTTGCAGGAGTAAAAGGAACAAATATATATATATTTTTTTATTTTAGAAAATTGGTTCTTGCTGATCTCAATAAGTCATCGGGGATGTCTGATACATGAGTACTGCTACTAAAATAGTGTTATTCGAGGGTAGTTTGCCCATGAGCTAAAATTTCTAGCCGGGCCAGGCATCTAAAAGTTCGATATGTAAATTTCAAGAACCCAGAAACAAAAATACTGATAAACCCGGGAAATTCTAGTTATCGATTTTGATTTTATTTCGAAAATTGTCTAGCCGATATTTATGCATCATACACTCAAAATAATAAGTCTGTTGGCTGAACAGAAAAATTTGTTACTTAACAAAATTTATTCGTGTTTTAAGCCAAAAATTAAAGTAAACTTTGTAGATTTTAAAACTTTTTTGTTAAATTTAACAAATCTAAATTTAAGAAAAAATTTATAAAACTACAGTTTTATGTGTAATTATACGAAGTCGTTATCCAAATTTAGGCTCTTGGGACACTCCCCGGGCCTAGTCCATATCATGTGACGGCATACAAGGGCACTCAAATGGAGCAAACATTTTGCCCGTTTTGCTCTATCTCGCTTAGTTTTCGAGATGTGGGCAATTTTATGAAGTGGAAAATTTTTATTAAAAATTTCCGAGGGTCCAAGGCCCCGCCAAGGTCCATTTTTGGATAGAGATAACCCCTTTCGCTGGGGATATTATATGGGTAGTCAAAATTTTCATAAATTCTGCTCTATCTCTCTTAGTTTTCGAGATATGGGGCATTTTAAAAAATCGAGAGGGGAAAGAAATAGCGCCATCTTTAAAACTTCGGATGCATTTGTGGTGCCATCTATCGCGTAATAACAGTAACATGAAAATATTATATTTTAATAATACATTTTGTAAAATTTAACAAATTGGTTCTTAAAAATCAGTTGTAAATAATTTTCAAAATTAACACTCAAAATTAGTTAAAGTAATGAGGATTTTTAGTATTGTGTTAAATGAAGATAACTAATATCTTTGCTTAAATCAGTGTTTCAACTAAAAATTTGTTAGAAATTTGTCAAATCGATTTGAAATAGATATTAATACTGACGTATTATTTTAAGTGTACCAATTCGGAAACTAGAGCATATCTTCTAATCGAAATCATAATTCGCCCAAGCCCATTTCGAATCAACATTGCATACATAGTGATTTGAACTTTTACAATTCGTTTTTTATAGCATTGTACCCTTATCATATATTGAATGGCTCTAATAACGTTGTGCTGATTTTAGTTGCCAGAAAAAATTGGTCTGACTTATAGGCCCTTTTTTACACCTTATTATAAATTTTACTATATGTGGTGCACTGCATATCAAAATTCCCTCTCGAAATTTGACCCGCTTGCATACTGTATGGCAGGGTATGATAAAGTTAAATTTTTTAAGAAATAGAATTATTTTTTAAAAATGAATTACTATATTTACAGGTCTGCCTGCAGATTTTCTGCATGTGCCTTAAGTGAAGTGCAAAATTAATAGAAAAAAAAATACCTTTGTTGTAAGGGAAATATTCCCAGATATTAAAGATCAATTGATTTGAACGAAATTTTTGTAATATAGCGTCACCCAGACAACAAAATTTCTAGACAATCAAATTTCTTGACAAACAAATTTCTAGACAATTTATTTTCTAACTAATCCCTTAAGTTGCGTTTACATCTGTTTTCAAATCCCGAGATTTCAATGGAAATCTCGATCCGAAATCTTGACCGTTTACATTTGCACTTTATGACAATAGCGAGATTTCGATTTGACAACTGCACTTTTTTTGTAAACAAAGTACCATAAAAAATAACTTCAAAAAAAATATTTCTAAAAAATTTACATTATTTTATGTAAAGATCTAACGCTAAATATGTTAGTAAATTTGTTTTTTTATAAGGACGACAAGCTAGAAACCAGATTTTGCAATATTTTGGCGGAAGGAAGACATGCACTTCCCAATGCTTTCTTTATAGTTATTCTTCGTGGGAAGCAAAAATTAAAACCACGCAACACTTCTTATAATCATTAGTGCATTTCCATTTGGGTCTAATGTCATATTTATTAAATTAATAATAATTTTTTTATTTCATTATTTTGTGTAATTTTTAGGCTATTTTTTTAGTCAGCTGTTGACCATCGTTGCCACTTTTTCATGCAAAAACTCTACAAATTAAGCGAAACACAGTGTTGTATTCTGCAAAAGTCTCCAGATTTGTGAGATTTTCATGAGATTTCTTAGAAATCTCGCAAATTTACGGGATTTCCTTTGTATGGGAAATCTCGGGATTTCACATGAGATTTTCACTGAAATCTCAGTTTTAGTCGAAATCTCGGGATTTGGGTGCAGATGTAAATGCAACATTAAGCTATTGGCCTTTGAGATTAGGTTTCACTTCCCTTAGAAATCAACAAACATCACTTGTTTCTTTACAAATTTTCCTACTTGTGTATGTCAAGCTCAAAATATGGCAACATTTTGTAAATTTGTCGTTTTTTATAATGCAACAACACTTAGGAATTGTTATTTCAGGAATACATTTATAAAAAATCATCGTAATACATCAAGCTGTAACATTTGTTTGAAGAAAAATGTTAAAACTTCTTAGGACAAACAAACAAATGAGGAACACTTTTCCCATATTTACATATAACGAAAAACAACGCAAATTTAATATTTCAGTAGGAAATTTTTTAAAATTAATTTCCTGGGCGAATGTTAATTACCACAAATATTAGAAAATGCAAATCAAACAAATCAAACTGCTGTTTTCAAAAGGTTCAAGTTTTATTTGCAATTAAAAAGAAATCGAAAAAAAATTCAAAAATTTAAAATTTTTTTGTAATTTTTTAGACTACCGGGTTAAGTTATTTTCTATTAACAAAAATTTAACTCAAATATAACTAAAATTCTGTATATTTAACGGTGTTATTTTAGGTGTTTCTATCTTACTAATATATAGCAGAAATAATCTGCTAATTTTAGCAGTTTTTCTGTACCGTAATTTTTAAATAATTTTTAGTAGTTTTAACTAAATTTTTTAAAGACGAAGTAAATGATAATGCCAAATATTCCTTTACCATTAGTTTCAGTTTACTGCTAATGAAATCGTCAATTAAGTTGTCCATATAATTAATTAGTCTCATGTATGCTTAAGACAGCCTTGTGCAGTATAGGGTTAACCAACTCAAAACGTAATTCTTAGTCTGATTTTAGATCTAGTCAGAACAAATAAATTGTTTTAACTGAATATTCCTTTTCCAAGACAATTCCTTATTAATTGGATGTTCAATTAAGTGTCAATTGTTAAAAGATTTTTCTTTGGAAAATATTCATTTATTTTAAAATCTTTTTTTTCGTAAATAAAAAGATTGCGTGTCATGTTTAAACAGACTTAAATGCGTGCAATTGTTGTGTTGTCGCTATGAGAGACCGCCATTTGCCATCAAAGGAAAAAAAAACAAACGTCCAACAACAACAAAATGTTATTAAGCGGCTTATAACTTTTTGGTAACACAGCAAAACATTGGCACATTGACACCCCCACTGTTGCAAGAAAATAAAACAAAAAAAAAAAAAAGACAGTCGTCTATAGGGAAAAATAACAACTCACGTTTGAAAATATTTTCCTATTTGAGCAGAAAAAAAAAACTGAAAATTAAGCTTTAAGCAAAAACGTGCATTAAATGGTCAACACGCAAGTGTTTAAATGCTACAATTAGCAAGTGGGTGGTAACAACAACAACAACAACATAATACCAAAGAAAAACACAATTCATGTTCGTAGAGATATTTAAGAAAAAGCGAATTTTCCAATTGGCTTTTTGCAATTTCACAGACATTTGAATTTACAAATGTTGACACATTTTCAAATGGAAATTTTAATTGTTTTATAAGTTTTAGTACGAGTATTATTACAATTTTTGTTGCTGTTGCTTTGTTTGGCGTCTTTATGATACCCATGACTATTTGCAACTTCTTCGTCCCACGTTTTTAATATTTTTGTTTATTTTTTTTTTTTTTGTTTTATGAATTATAATCTTTCAAACAACATGGAAATGTTTATAACCACTGCAAAATTTCATAGAAATCCCTTAACTGTAGGTGTTGGTTGATCGGTTGAATTTTGCAACTTTGCAAATTTAGGCTGGGTGTAAAACCTTCAAGAAACTTGTAAGATTTGCCGCCTATTTACAATTTTATTAGCGCCTCTGATTTGTTTAACGAGCCACAAAAAAAGAGAAACATATATTTTTTTTTTGTTAAGCCAAACTTACAGAGGAGTCATGCAACATGTTTAACAATTGCAACAACAATAAAAACAACAAAATATATGTATACGTAGTAGATTAAACAAACTTACACAATAAAAGGGTCTAAAAATTGTTGCCATAATTGACATGGCACGATCACCAGTTTAGCCATTTACTACTAAACTATCGCATTCAAGTAACATGCTACAGATTCTTTCTATTCAAATCGTTTAAATAGATTTGAATATGGATGTTGTTGAGGTTGTTCCTAAGTATTTCGTTTTTTTTTATTATTGTTTTCCTGACTCCTAAACAAGAGCTTTTGCATTGCACCTACTTTGGTTACTTAGATTTTGATTGTGATTTGTGTGTCGTTGTGACTGGATGCTGGTTACTTTGGAGAGTGGGTGTTATGGTTTTTGTATAGAGTTTATATTGATTACGCAGGAGTAGTGTCAACATTTTTTTCTTCTCCTTTTCATGAAAATATATGCATAGAAAATGTTAAATTTATATTACAAATGTAATTAATATGCAGGCGTTATGAATTTACAAAAGGAAACCATTAACAAACAGTGGGACAGTTGGTAATTTTTAAAGAATTTTTAGATTAGTTTTAAAAGGATTGAACAATGAACTCATTACTGACCATTAGAGCGTACCACCTTAAATGCAAAAAAAAGTGCGCCAATATGAAGTATTTTTGCAAGCAGGTTTCAAAAAAATTTTTTTTATTTTTTTTTGCCGAACGTAGGGGTCGCCATTTTACATTTTTCGTTATATCTTTGGTATTTACAGTCGGATCTTCAAGTATGATACATCGATGTTTTTCTCTCGAGGAGACCAGTGTTTTGCTCTAAGGACATTTTGACCTCAAGTATCCCGTTCTAGTAGTTACCCACCAGATCTTAGTTGCTACCACCCTAATGTACCACCCTAATATCAGAAAATTAAAGCTCGCAAAAAATCACTAAACTTTTGCTAAGGAAGTTTTTCGCTAAACCCAGTAGAAATTTTTTTTATATATTGGTTGCCGAACGTAGGGGTCGCCTTTTTAATTTTTGTTTATTTGGATTTTTACTATATAACAAAACACTGGCCTCCTCGAGGCAAAAAAATCGATATATCACACTTTAAAATCCGATTTTAAATGCCAAAGCTATAACAAAAAATTAAAAAAGGCGACCCCTACGGTCAGCAAAAAAAAAATTTTTTTTTTGAAATCGCCTTCCAAAAATACATCATATTGGAGGGTGTACGGTAAACTTTTTTTTTTGAGGTACGGTCTTCTGACCATGAGTGGACACTCCCAAGAAGACTGAATTTTAAAAATTATTTGACGCGGCTCTTTTTAAATGTGTTCGAAAAAAATTTGGCAACAATTTTTTTAACAAAATAGGGTTGGTATAGGATGAACAGATGTGACGCCTCTCATACAACCCAAAATTTTACAACAGGTACTTCAACTCGACTCTTATTAAACGTATTCCAGTCAAATTCAGCGCAACATTTACCAATAATATCTTTAAGCACTGTATTAAATATGGTCAGTATATGGTCAGAGGGGGCGTGGCATCATTTAATTCTTATCTCAAATATAACTACAATTCTGTAAATTTAACAGTTTTATTTTTGTTACTGGCTCACAAAGCCCGCCATGTTGTTAGCGTGCCTTAAAATTTATTTAATTTCAGTTTATGTAGAAGTAGACTTGCCAAGTTAAGTGAATTCACAAATTTAGTTGGAAAGTTTACTGAATCCGTTTCTTCCACCACTTTTTTAATAGAAAATTTGCGAGCCCAATGGTAAGTTTCAGATTTCTGGCTTAAAAAGTTTGCAAAACTAATTCAAAGGGGCTCTGTACCCCATTTTTCTCCTCCCCGTAACAATTCCGAAATATACATAAGCCTGCCTCAGTGATTGTCTATGTTGAAGGCAGATTCACATGCAAAACTTCAAGTACCAAATTCCATTACATTTCGGATTAGTTATTTAATGTTTCAATTCGAATCACTCACCGTTCCACTCCATTTCGTTCCAATTCCACGCATTCCCCGTTTCATTCCATTTCATTACCACTGCCCTGTGTTTCAATATCAGTCGGTCCTCTTTCCAGTCCATTTCTTTGCACTTGCTCCATTTCACTTAATTTTAAAATTTAGAGTTTCAATTCCACTCGTTCCCAATTCCATGTCATGCTTCCCGTTCCGTTCCATTTCATTCCATATCCCATTCCGTTCCACATTCTATTCCGTTTCGTTCCACATTCAATTCGATTTCTTTTATCTATTGTTTCAATGCCACTCATTCCCAGATCCATTCCATTTCGTTCCCATTTTCAGTTCCACTCGCACTAGAGTTTCAGTTTCATTCGTTCTCCGTTCAATTACATTTCGTTCCACTTCTGTAGTGTTTCAGTTCCACTCGCTTCCCGGTCCATTCTCGTTTGCTCCAAATACACTTGTTCTTTAAATTTCAGGATTCTAGCCAAATAGTTTTCGGCAAGCGCTAAGAGGGCACTTTTCCCCTTCTGAACCCCATCTTTTCCACGTTCCTGCCGAAAATTCCAAAAAGTACCTTGTCGGTAATTTAGCCTATACTCCAAGGAGCACATATTATAAACTTCAGGTTTCTATTTAAAAGGCAGGCCGCCAAGGGGAAGACTTTCCTCTTCTTGCCCCTCCTGATAGGAAATTAGGTTAAATAGGAATTTTAGATATACCGGAAAAATGGGAATAGAAGTGGGCGTGGACAATTTCTCTTTCCCCAAGATCCTTATTCGGACTTTTATTAATATCGAAAAAAAACGGAAAAAAGCAACAAAAGTAAAAAAAAAATTAACTAAATAGGAATTTTAGATATATTGGAAAAAGTAGGCGTAGAAGTGGGCATATACAAATTTTTATTCCCTAAAAACATTATTACGAACATTAAAAAAAATTAGTTAAATCGGTCATTTTATTTTTATTTATATAGATTCTTATTTACTAGTATATAGCAAAATACCTACTAATTTCAGCAGTTTTTACTGCAAGTTAATTTTTAGCTAATTTTTAGCAGCTTTTTACTATTTTTACAGGTTTATTTCTATGAGTGTAATCATAAGAAAATTACATAAGTGCAAAAAGTATAACCATAGTTACATATCAGGGAAATCAATGGCAAACTGAAAAAAAAATAAAAGAAATATGTATAGGGTTATCCAATAGGTACTTGACAACTTTGAATTTAATTTGTGAACGCACTATTTCACTGATCATCTAACTGTTACTTTCCTTTTTTCAGTAAACTCAACATTTTCATCATGGTAAAGTACACGAACGAACAACGTACGCAAAAATGTAATACCGAAATTCGGAGTCGATGACCGCAACTTTAAGAGCGTTAACTCCAATTTTCGGTCGTTATTCTCGTCCTAGTAGACAAGCAATAACAAGTTTAGTGCAAAAATTTGAGTCTACATATTCTTTGTGTGATGCTGCCGTGGCCGTGAGACAACGGGTTGGTCGAAGAGACGAAAATATCGCTGCCGTTCAGGCGTCCGTAGCAAACGATCCAAATCACTCGATTCCGCGGCGTTCTCAAGAACTGGGCATCGCCAAGACCACTTTACGGCGAATTTTGCGTAAAGATCTTGGTTTACACCCCTACAAGATCAAGCTGACTCAAGAATTGAAGCCGATGGACCATTTGACGCGACGTACGTTATTTAAAAAAAAGTTGTCAAGTCCTTATTGGAAAACCCTATATAAAAAACTTCATCTTAGAAATAACATTTAGTCAGTGATTGGCGAGAATGTTGTCCGTTTCATAAGTTTTTCTCTATTTCAAGCGTTTCTTCTTATGGATTCACTTTTCGATCAAAGTGTGCATCACTGTTTCTTTGTTTACAAATTGTATTTTTTATTCTCTCTAATATTAGTTGTTTCATTTCATCAATCCTATATCAATTCAATACAAAATAATACCCTGACCACATAGTGGTGTAGGGTATAATTAAATAAGTATCATTCCGTTCTTAATTGATTGCGCTGTGATTCCGCATTTCCGGGAATTTGAATCGGGAATCCTGGGATTTCAAAAAATATAATTGTAAATGATAAAGTTAGTTATTTTAGTTTAGTAGGTTTGAGGTTAAGAAGAAGAATAAGCCTTTTTCTCTAAAAATTATAAACACATTAATTTGCAAATCAGACTAGATATAGTTTCTGTCTTTTTTATGGACAGGATTCATCAGTGATTTTCCATTAAATTGTATTATTGTTAATATTTTTATTGTCAGATTGTCTCTATATGATCATTTTTCAAAAACCCGTCGGCTGTAGGGATCGAATCTGTGCCTATTCCTACATTTCAAACGTAACTATACTAAGGTGCGACAGCTTAGCCATCTCACCCATGCAAGACCTTGAATGCAATGTAGCTAATTCATAGTTTTCTTTCCTATTCAGCTTTCTATTATTGTTTTTAGCTCAGAAGTGATCAAGCACCGAAACATACAAACATTCTACTTTTAGATTTTTGTTTATCTTCCAATCTCCTCCTTGTCGACTTTTTTCGCAAGTGTTGCCAAACTGACATATTATTTAAATTTTCGTATCAACATTTTTTCATTGTTTTGAAAATAATTCAAATTTTACATTAGGCTAGTTCGTTACTTATTACAATTTACTACTTTTACCACAACGTGAGAAATTGAAAAAGTTAACAAAACTTTCGAAATGTATTAAAAGTAATAAGATTTTCGAACACTCTGATTAATTTGTGTATTTGATCGAATTTTTTAAATTCTTTTTAGTGCCTGTTATAAAAAAATATATTTTTTAAGAAAAACACTGAATTAAATAGTGTTAATATAAAAAATTTTGAGTTGCACTTATTCTACACAGAAATAAAGACAAATTTTTTCATTGATTTTTAAAAATTTTCAAGTACACAGAGGAAAAAATCATTGTTAAATCCACTATTATATTACATGCTAAATAACTGCGCATTTTTTTATGAACATTTTTAAATCAGGTGTGAATTTTATTAAGGTATATAAGATTCTAGTTAAAATAAACTTCTTCATACATAAATTAATAAGTCAACAGATTTTGTTTTTTCATTTGAAAAATAAGTAGAAACATCCCAGCAAAAAAAATTGCAAGTAGTGCTTTACAAACTACTTCTTTTACTGCTTCACAAGTATCCGTTAGTGTACTTTTACTGCTTTTTTAGAAGTTATTCTGAACGACTTCAAAAAATCACTTCTTTCATTGCTTCCAAAGTATCCGTTACTATATTTTACAGCTTTTTTAGAATTACTTCTGAACAGCATCCAAATAAACACTTAAGTATTGCTTCTAAAGAGTAATTGCTCTGAAAGTGATCGTAAAAAGTGATTTTGGTAACACTTGGCATTTCCAAACAGGGGGTCGCGGGTTCGATTCCCGGCGGGACCAATATTTTTTTTTTTTTTAAATTTTTTTTATTAATTAATTTTTTTTTTAATATTTATAATTATTTTGCTTAAATTCAATATTTTTAAAATTTTTAAAAATATGTATATATAAAAAAATGGTGAGAACTTGCTGTTTATGCACCTGTAAAAATAGTACTGAAAACAATATTAAATTGGAGTGCACTTGTTTAATAAGTACTTTTATTGAAGAGAATAAGGAACAATACCTCGCAGAAACAAAGTGGTGTTTTTATGCCACACTCAAGGAAATAAAAATCTATTTATTTAACAAGAAAGCTAACAAAATTTCAACTGAAATAAATATGAGTTTTTCTAAACTTTTTAGTTTTTCTCAAACTTATACCAAATTTTCAAGAAAATCTTGACATTTCTGTGAACGAATTACAAGTAATCCTTTATCCTTTCTTACGTTGTACCTTGTTTAGTTTTGCTTTCACAATTTTTAATAAACTTCTGTTTTTTCTTGCGTAAATATGTTTAATAACAGTTATCCCTTACAAATATTTTACTGGCATAAAAAGGTCATGACAATATTTGGTTTTTATCATACATTGACTACTGACAAAAAAAAGTTTTTAAATTACGCGCCACCCAGTCTAAATGTTCAATTGTAAATGATGTATAGTTTCTAGGCCACAATATTTTTTCTAAAATAAAAACTTTGGACATCATCATTGGGTTCTCATCATCATCTCGATGCTTATATTTCAACACCAGTTAAAACAAAACTTTGTTTTTAAAAAAACCTGTAACCCAAAAAATGTTCCATAAAAAATACAAAATTTTTCAACAGCCTGCAATTGCCAGTTTTATGGAACACCAAATAGCAAATGGAAAAAATTCCTGCCATTGTATTTTTGAACGACAGTTTTGTTTTTTTTTCTGCTTCTTGTCTACTACATTGCAAAAAACATGATACGAGTACTTTTTAGGTCAAATGTTTTATGAACCCTTAAGCTTTTAGAGGTATCACAAACATTTGTTGTTTTTCGACAACACAGAAAATATTACAACACTGTTCTGTAGATACATATTAGGGTGGATAATTTTCAACCAAATCGGAAATAAACGTCGGATAATGTTTTTCATTAGAAAACCTGACACAGCAAAGGTCCACTCACCCAGATCGTAAGAATGACCCATATTCGTTTTTATATTTTACAGCACTCTGTGCAACAGAGTATATTGAGTTTGTGCTGAAGTCTGTTACTATCAAAAACAATGGGCGTAGACCCATTTTATAGTTTACCGATCGACTCAGAGTCGATTTGGCGAGGCCCTATCTTATATAATCAAACTACAGGCCACAGTTCTGAAGATGAAGGGAAAAAATTTGGTACATAAATTTGTATTTTCCATTTACTGACCCAGTAGATACACACATAATAATCCATGTATAAAAATACGAAAAAATGTCAAAATAACAAAAAAAAAAATTGTAAAATATACGAAAAATGGTTTATTTTACGAAAGTTTTTGTTGTTTTGACATTTATTTCGTATTTTTATGCATGGATTATTATGTGTGTACGGAAATATCCTATCTCAGATTAAATATATTGATCTTAAAAAGTATTATGAAATTAAAGCTACTTGTAGCACTGGTTTATTCATAAATCAAATATATAATGCTTATTCCCACCAAAAAAATTCGGGTCCAACTTTAGCTTAGTTCCACCCAGTTTTTTCTGAACAACATTTTAAAACAGTGTTTTAAAGAAAAATTTGTAAAATTACGAAAATTTTATTGTTCTTTTGTGATTTTTTCACTCTTTAGTATAATTCGGAAAGAAGAACTCTAGACCTAAATACCAGATTAACAGAAAATCTAAATTTTCGAAAATTTTGATTTGTACAAATATGAAAGATCTGTTTGCAAAAGCGGCTCGATCGAAGATTTTGATTTTTTTTTTTCGCAATTTTGTTCTGAGACGTCTCTGGTGATCGCACCATTCAGTTCATTCCAAACGGGAATATGTAATTCTTCAATCTTCCCACGAAAAGCGTTATCTTTGGCTTGGAACTTTTACAAAATCGATCCGCCCTAATATATGTACAACATAAATATTCATTGTTGTCGTACTACATACAGGCATATCAATTGATTGACAGGTACTTGAGGCCAATATTCAATTCAAACAACAGTATTTCATAACCAAACCAACTGACTTGAATAAAACTGCAAACATTGAAATTATAAAAATCGAAAGAGATAAAAAATAAACGTGATTTAAATATTAGTTACAATTGTTTTCTAAATAAATTCAAAGTTTAAATGTTGTGAGCATAAAATGTTATACTCGAAAAATACTTATACTATGCAATTATTAGGTTTTTTGTTTTGTTCAAGTGTCAATTATTGTTCAATCAAATTGTTAAATGTTCAAACCGAATAATCGGCCAAACATTCATTGAATTGTGGCAATTATTTAGAAATTAATTGATAGAAAAACAAGACATTTTAATCCAATAAAAGCTTTTTGAGTAACATTTCGGAAACTAAACATTAATATAAATTAACGACATCTACCTCAGTTTTTCTGTATTTTAATATTACAAAATTATGCCATGAAAAATTTTTAAAAATAAAAAATTTATATAGTAAAAAATGTCCCATATACGAGTAGTTATAAAAATAAATACAGTCGTATTAAACACCACTCATGTACTCACAAAATAAACAATAGATGTTGCAAGAGGAAATGTCAAAAATGATGGCTCATGTTTCTCAACACGTGCTAACTAATATGAGGTGTTCTTATCACGTAGCAAAACTAATAAACATACTCAAAGCTTTGAAGAATTAATTCCTTAATTCAATTTTTCAATTCTGAATTAAAAATTCGATGAATTGATTCACTAAGCACCATATATTGAATGGAATTAATTCATATTTGCTTTCGTTCGATTTATTTTGTTACGAATTAATTCAATTGCAATAGTTCTTTTTATTAAATCAAATGAATTAATTCACCGGTGAACGCGTTCAATTTTATAAATCGAACGGAAAAAAGTGAATTAATTCCTTACTGAATTAATTCACCACTGAATTCATTCAATTTCATTTTCATTCAGTGAATTAAAAAAAAAAAAATAAAATTACATTCAGTGAATTAAAAAAAAATAATAAGTTCACTGAATTGAAAAAAAATAAAATAAGTTCACTGAATTAAAAAAAAATAAAATAAGTAATTCAAAGCCTGTTTTCTGCCGTTCAGTAGAAGAAAACAATAATGTACAAATAAAAGTTTTAAATAAGCAAGTTTACAGCGTGTGCTAGTAACAAATTAGAAACCGGATGCTGTTTATCAACCTACATGATTCAAAAATAATGCCTTTTACTATTAAAAATAAAAACTTTACAGATATAGTTTGAAAAATTAATAGTTATATTTTTTTTTTCCAAATTTATCTATATCTGTAAAGTTTTTATTTTTAATAGTAAAAGGCTTTATTTTTTAATCATTTAGGTTGATAAACAGCATCCGGTTTCTAATTTGTTACTAGCACACGCTGTAAACTTGCTTATTTAAAACTTTTATTTGTACATTATTGTTTTCTTCTACTGAACGGCAGAAAACCGGCTTTGAATTCAGTGAACTTATTTTATTTTTTTTTCAATTCAGTGAACTTATTATTTTTTTTTTTAATTCACTGAATGTAATTTTATTTTTTTTTTAATTCACTGAATGAAAATGAAAGTGAATGAATTCAGTGGTGAATTAATTCAGTAAGGAATTAATTCAGTAAGGAATTAATTCACTTTTTTTCCGTTCGATTCATAAAATTGAACGCGTTTACCGGTGAATTAATTCATTTGATTTAATAAAAAGAACTATTGCAATTGAATTAATTCTTTGAATTTGTTGTTTGATGAACGCATTCAGTTGAATGAATTCAGTGAATTACTTAAGAAAAGGAATTCATTCAATTCTAGAAAAAATTGAATTCGATTGGTAGTGAATTCATTCAAAAAGGAATTAATTCTTCAAAGCTCTGAACATACTTAAGTGCAGTGGAATATTCGCGACACCTACGGTGTCACTCAAGCTAATGAGTGGAAAGTCCAAACATGTGTAGACCAAAGATATTTATACATGTATCAAATTATATACCGTCGGCTTGCCTGCAAGTAGTGCTATGTGTTTTTAAATAGATTTTCAGGAGACCCAAAAACAGTTAAAAAAATATACTTTAAGATATTTTATTGGCATCATATACTGTAATAATTCACGACCTTATCTACTATAATAATCATTAAGGCATATGATGTCAATAAAATATCTTAAAAGGACATTTTTAAACATTTTTTTCGGTCTCCTGAAAATATATTTAAAAACACATACACTCACAATATATTTGCCATAATCGATTGAGGTTTATTTGAAAAATAATAGGTAAAGTTTGTTTTCAATTCAAGAATCAATTAAAATACATTGCAACATATTATTTAATTTTTTTTTGTCAATCAATAAAAAACAAACCCCAAAAAATATGTACCGTCTGTAGGAGTTGATATTTTCAGTCAAATATTCTATTTTTAGATTTATATTTTTAGAAAAAATAATTTAAATAATTTCGTTGTTTTCTGGTTTAAAACAAAAAATTCAAATATTTACGGTTTTCTTTTTTTGTTAAAATAGTTTGTTTATATACAAAATATTTCCATTCAAATTTCAAGAATTTCTTTACTCATACACACAAACATAGCCAATAAATATATGAAGGTGTGTGTTGTTGTGTAGTGTTTTGAAAATTCAAAAAAAAAAAAAAAAAAACTTTCAAATATAAAAAACAAACCACAAAATCCTTTTTTGTCAGTTAAAAATTGATGATTGTTTTAACAGACTTTTTCAATTATTTTCATTTTTTTATGGATTGTTTAAACAATGTTTGAAAATAAATAGAAAGATGGTTTGAATATAATAAAAAATTAGTAATCCTTTTCTTAATTTGTTTTCAATTAATTTAATATGTATTTTAGGTTGTTTTTAACAATAAAATATTGTGAGTGTAGCAGTACTTGTAGGCAAGCCGATGATATTTACTATAGAAGTTTAAATCATTTAAAAACTAAACGCCTTGGGTGGTAACTTCCGTTCAGAGGGTATTTGGAGCATTTTCATTTGAAATCTGATAACTAGTAGAAAATTTAAGTATTCTTTTTTCATAAAGACTCGTATGAAGAAATTAGATCAATTCAATTATAATTATAAATGAAATGGAAAAAGTTTTTTAATGGCGCACACTATGAGGCCACAAAAATGTTGTATTTCAAACAAGGGATATTCAATGGTTATACACTGAAATATTTAGTAGAACTTTTTGGTTGTGTCTTAATTCGGAAAAAAACTCCAGGATTTCCCGTCCCGGGATTCCCATCAAATCAAGCATTTTCCGGACCCATATTCTCGGGAATTTCGACCGGGATTTCAAAAATACAATTAAAAATATAAAAATAATTATTTTTTTATTATTATTTTGGACTTAATTTATATTAAATATCATACATGAGAATTTTTCATTACCATTGAATTTTCATTACCATTAGTCCATACTAATGACAATGAAAAAAATTTCATTACCATTTAATGGTAATGAAAGGCTTATAAATGCATAAATAAAAATGTATATGTTCGTCCAGAAACAGTGAGAAAACATTTGAATACGATTATAAATTCACTGGAAATAATTAGGGAGATAATATACAGGAATAGAGAGAAATTCACTGAGGAACATAAAATTGAAGTTTTAGAAATCTATTGGAACCTAAGAGACCAATTAGTAAAAATACTTGACAAATATAATATTAACCAGACATTACCCCATTCAATTGATCAAAAATTGAAAATAGATACAAACGTTATACTCGCTTCTAGCAATAGTGAGAAATTTGACCCAATTTTCGAAATAGATACCGATTCAGACTCAGAAGATTTCTCAAATAATTCCGAAATGACACAAACGGTCGTGGAATTTCTTAATACAGCTTCAAAGCTGATCTGTGATTTCGATGGTAAACCCGAGAATCTACGCACATTTTTGGACTCGCTCCAATTAGTGGATTCACTCAAGGGGACACACGAACAGACAGCAGTATCCCTAATAAAGACTAAACTAAAGGGAACTGCTAGAAATCTAATTAGCAATGAGACTTCAATCGCTGAAATTATAAGTAAACTGACTAGTTCAGTAAAAGGAGAATCAGTCGAGGTCTTGTCGGCAAAAATAATGAATATTAAACAGAACAACAAGTCTGCGAATGCTTATTGTAGTGAGGTGGAATCTCTAGTTAAATCACTTGAAAATGCATACATATCAGATGGTTTGACCTGCGAATTGGCAAATAAATACTCCACCCAAGTTGCTGTAAAAGCACTTACGAAAAACTGCAATATTGATAAAGTAAAATTGATCATGGAAGCTGGTCAGTTCAATAATATGAATGACGCAATCAGCAAATTTGTAAATAGTTGCACTGAGGCAACTGGTCAACAAAATGCCATATTGTACTATGGGCAAAGACCCAATTACGGCAATTACCGCGGGAACAAGCGAAAATTCCGTGGAAGAGGTAACTTCTCCAGGAATAACAATAATAATAACCGCAACAATAATAATAGCAATAATAATAATTATTCGAATAATAACTACAGAAATAGAAGAGGACGTGGAAATTATAATGGAAACAGAAACCACGCTAGAGCACTAACTGCAAGTGAAAACAGTTCGGAAAACTCGAACAATCCCCTAGGATAAAGCCAATAAATGGGAAAATATATAATCTTAACCTTAACTTTAGTTGTTTCATCCAAATTAAAATAGACATAATTAACACTACTGTAACTTTACTGGTAGACACTGGAGCAGATATATCCTTAATAAAACATCAATGTACATTTAAACAAATAAATACGGTTCATTTTACTACACTTACTGGTATAGGAAAAGGAGGAATTAAATCCATTGGTACAACAATTTTTGATTTAAAAACTAATGAATTTTTGATACCCCACAATTTCCAAGTGGTAGATGACAATTTCCCAATACCATGTGATGGAATAATTGGTATGGATTTTATGAAAAGATTTAATTGTGTTCTTGAATTTAACCAAGACCAGGATTATCTTATCCTGAGACCACATTATCTGGAACAACAAATAGTAATACCAATGACCAATACTTGTGATGATGATATTACCTTGCCAGCAAGATCTGAGGTAATACGACGAGTTAAACTTTCATCGTGCAATGAGGAAGTACTGGTAACTAATCAAGAACCCCAACCGGGTGTCTTCATAGCCAGTACACTAGTAAAAGCTGAAAATGCATTTATAAGGATACTTAATACAAACAATTCTGTATCTAACCTAAAACAAAATGAAATTATAACGGAAGATGTCAATAATTATGACATAGTACAGTGTAAAACTAACAATGAAAATAGAAAAGATAAAATTTTAAATATATTAGAGAAGAATTTTCCAATACATTTTAAGGAAACTTTAACGGAAATATGCACCGAATATAGCGATATCTTCGGATTAGAATCAGAAACAGTTACAACTAACAATTTTTACAAACAAAAGTTAAGAACGAAGGATACGGATCCTGTGTACATCAAGAACTACCGTATACCACATACCCATAAAGAAGAAATCGAAGAGCAAGTGAATAAATTGATAGACGATGGAATAATAGAGTCATCATATTCCGAATATAATAGTCCAATTTTATTAGTTCCAAAGAAATCCTTACCAAATACAAAAGAAAAAAGATGGAGACTGGTGATAGACTACAGACAGGTAAACAAGAAATTAATTGCAGATAAATTTCCATTGCCAAGAATAGACGATATTTTAGATCAACTTGGCCGAGCAAAATACTTTTCTTGCCTAGATTTAATATCCGGATTTCATCAAATAGAACTGGAAAAGAATTCTAGGAACCTAACTTCATTCTCAACCAACAAAGGCGCTTATAGATTTACCAGATTACCATATAGTTTAAAGGTGGCACCAATTCATTCCAAAGAATGATGACAATTGCTTTTAGTGGGCTAAGACCAGATCAATCCTTCCTATATATGGATGACTTAGTCGTTCTAGGTTGTTCAGAGAAACACATGCTTTCAAATTTAACAGATGTTTTCGAACTATGTCGCAGACACAGTCTCAAACTACATCCTGAAAAATGTTCATTCTTCATGCACGAGGTTACATACCTAGGCCATAAATGCACCAACAAGGGCATACTCCCAGATGATAGTAAATATTCAGTAATAGAAAAATACCCAAAGCCTACTGATGCCGATAGCGCAAGAAGATTTGTAGCGTTTTGCAACTACTACAGGCGATTTATTGAAAATTTTTCTGAGTATTCAAGGCATCTTACTAGATTATCGAAAAAAGGAGTACCATTTGAATGGACAAAAGAATGCGATATTGCTTTTGAACATCTTAAAAGTGCACTAATGAGACCAACATTGTTGCAATACCCAGATTTTGAAAAACAATTCTGTATAACAACGGATGCAAGCAAACACGCTTGTGGTGCCGTACTCACACAAGAGTACGATGGAAAGCATTTACCAGTGGCATACGCCTCTAGAAGTTTCACCAAAGGAGAAAGCAATAAATCCACTATTGAACAGGAATTGACAGCCATACATTGGGCAGTGAAACATTTTAGACCCTATATTTATGGAAAACATTTCCTCGTTCGATCAGATCATAGACCACTTTCTTATCTATTTTCGATGAAGAACCCCAGCTCAAAATTGACTAGAATTAGACTTGATCTAGAAGAATACGATTTCACTGTTGAATATCTTAGGGGAAAAGATAACTACGTCGCGGGCGCTCTATCGCGTATCACGATCGACGAATTAAAGGAATTAAGTATACAAAATAATAACATACTAAAAGTTACAACCAGATCAATGAAAAATAATGCACAAAATATGGCTAAAAACAAAGAAATGAATAAGCAGCATCAATTCAAAGAAAATGAAAAGCCCAGTATATATGTACCGATTAAGAACACTGACGTCAGAAAATATTATAAATTAAAGATTACCCCCGGAAGATGTTACATCAAAAGAGGAAAATCTGTAATGGCATATATACCAATTGATGAATAGTTTACTAATGGGAAACTTGACTTAGGACAATTCTTCCCAAGGCTCGAAGAAGTGGCCGGTAAACATAATATTACGAAATTACAAATGGCACCTAGTGAGAAAATTTTCGAATTTATCTCCATTAATGAATTCAAACAAATGGGCAATAAATATTTGAATCATATAAAAGTAGCGCTACTAAATGAGGTGACCCGAATTGACAATAATGCTAAGACTATTCAAGATGTAATGAAACGATACCACGAAGACCCTGCAGAAGGAGGTCATTGCGGTGTTTCCAGAACATTAAACAAAATTAAAAGATATTACTATTGGAAGAATATCACTAAAGACGTGAAAAAATACTTCAAATCATGCCAAAAGTGTCAAACAGCCAAAACTACAAAGAACTTAAAAAGTCCAATGATATTAACGCCAACACCGGCAAAACCATTTGATATTGTATTAGTGGATACTATAGGTCCATTACCAAAATCCTACAATGGAAATGAATATGCAGTTACTATAATATGTGATATGACAAAATATCTAGTAACAATACCCGTACAGGACAAAAACGCTAAAACAATTGCAAAGGCAATTTTCGAACATTTTGTTCTTACCTATGTTCCAATGAAGACGTTCATTTCGGATATGGGTACAGAATACAAGAATTCTTTACTGACAGAACTATGCAGTCTTCTTAAGGTGAAGAAACTCACCTCAACTGCTTATCACCATCAGACAATGCGCACGATAGAAAGGAGTCATAGAACTTTCAATGAGTGTGTAAGATCGTACATATCCGTTGACAAAGATGATTGGGATGAATGGCTTAAGTACTTCACGTACTGCTTTAACACCACACCATCGTCTGTTAACGACTACTGCCCATATGAATTAGTTTTTGGTAGATTACCAAATATGTTTAAACAATTTAGTGAAGTAGATAGAATTAGTCCACTTTATAACATAGATGATTATGCTAAGGAAATAAAATTTAGATTAGAAGTAGCACATAGAAGAGCGCGCCATATGTTAGATAGATCTAAGTTACGACAAAAATTAAATTACGATAGAAATACATTAGATTTTAATTTTGAAATAGGAGATCTAGTTTTGCTTAAGAATGAAACAGGGCACAAATTGGAAAACCAATATAAAGGGCCATATGAAATTAAAAATATAGAATTAAGAAAAATAAAAAAGAACAAATAGTCCATAAAAATAGACTTAAGATTTATAAAAAATAACAATAACATAAAATTCAATAAAAAAAAAACTTTCATTCAATAAAGCACTTATCATAAGTAAACATAAGCATCAAATTAAATTTATAAATCTTTGTTGTAAAAGAATGTTCATACAACTTTGTTATATGAGCATTCTTCCGTAAAAGGGAGGTGTAGCATGTGTAGCATGAATTATATGCGTTATTACCCACAAGAATATTTTGGGTAATTGAAATTAAAAGATCATATTACAAAGTAATAATACATACGATACACACTATTTGTATTGTACAATGACCGTTGTAGTTACAGTGAGTTAAGCTGAGAACACTCAGTCAAACTCTTATAACAACCACTGTAACAGTCACCACTTTTGGTATTGTACATTTATCGTTGTTTCATACTTTATGAATCTTACCAAAAGTTCTCAGTCCATTTGCTGCATTTCCCACTGTTTATAGAATTGCTTAGTAAGCAATAATGTACTATAAATTAAGTTCGATTTTACCCAATAAAGCAATTCTTTGCTTAACATTCATGGGAGCGTACCATCCGCTCCATGCAAAGAACATAATTAAAACCAACAAAAATTGTTTTAATTACAAATCAGAACTTACACTACTCGCTGATAGTGGGGGCTAGAGCTTAATATTACCTGTCCAATAATTTAGTATCAGTTAAGTATCAGCTGAGCTTATATTTAAAAACGCAAAAATTGTTGAATACAGCGCAGAATTAAAAGAAAATACAGGCTCCCAGCAAAATCTTTCATTACCAAATAAGTGGTTATATAATAGAAATTCATAGCTCCACACAACTTATTTTTTGGCGTCTAAACTCATTATTTTTGTTTGGCGTGGTCCTTTTTATAAGTAGTCACGCTTACCTGCTCGCTTACGAAAAAATGAGAAATAAGTAGTTACGAGATTTTGAATAATAAGTGGTTACACACATGCTTACAAAAAGTTGAATTATAAGTGGTTATCCGATTGCTTACTTTATTCTTAAAAATAAAGAGTTAAGCAAATACTATTAGCTTAAGGAAATACATTCAGAAAAATTTAAGTTTTCTCTAGTGTGTAATTTTAGGACTCGTCATAAAAATTTAAACATAAAACATATTTACATATAATAAATAAAACTGTATAAAATTCAACTGTGTAAAAAGTACTTATTTAAACTATGACGAGTAAGTCATTATTTTATATTTAGAAACAATGAATACAATAGGCCTTTATTAGGAAGTCATTATTTTATATTATAAAATAATGCAAAAGGTAATGATATATCATTATTGGTAATGCAGATAGTAATGAGGTGTCATTACCAATATTTTGCTGGGCAAAATATGTTTGGTTAACAAAATCGTATTTGCTTTATTTTTTGTTTGTTTTTATTAAAATTTTGAATATAAAAAAGTGTGAATTTACTGCTATTGATAACGATGTCTTTATAACTTATTTTTTTGGTGATGCCATATCCCTGGAAAAAAGGGTTTAAAATTACTCACCATGGTTTTGAAATTTCAAATTAACTATTACCTATTTTCAACTGTGATACCTAATATTAACAAAAATTTTATCTGTGATATTTGATTTTATTTTATTTTACTTTATTTGATTTGATTTTATTCGTGTTGCTTTCAACTTTCACATAAGTAGACGATTATCAAAGTTTAACCCATCAAGGCAAATGACACTGATGATGGCTTTGCAGCGAAAGCCGAAAATACGTATTCTGTCTTGCTTGCCTTATAGAATTCTTTCAAATTTTCTATTTTTTGTAATTTACTTGTGAAAATTGTATCATCTTTCTTTAATTTGAAAAATAATTTAAAAATAAAGTGATATTAATTTATGATCTAAAATCAAACTAAAAAAAAAGAAACATTCATTTTATTTTGCATTAAAGGAATTAAATGTGCTAAAATCATAAACGTATTTAACAAATTGTGAAAAATTTATTTTATCTTATTTTTTATTTTATTTTGTTTTATTTTATTTATTTTAACATTTATTTATTTCTTAATTATAATTTTATATTTAATCTGGTAATGATTGTTCGTATTTCACCAATTATATTAAAGAAATTTCGAAGCAAAACTGACGAAAAATATTATATATTCAATAAAAATCAAATACCAACGAAATATCGGATTGCAAAAAAGAAATAAGTAATCGTGTATTTGTATTAATCTTTTATTTGTATTTTTCTCTATTTGTTGTAAAACAAACTGTGAATTCTATTTGGAATTTGTCCTACTTGAACTTAAACACGAACAAATGTCACACTCATTGTAATAATAAGAATTCTCATGAAGAAAATCAGCTAACAATTTTTTGAAGCTTTTCTGATTTTTTTGTGGAGTTGAAGATGTCTTAACAGCCTTATTTTTGAGATTAAAAATTTTTTTTGTCATTGTTGGTACAAAAAATAAGAGCCATCTAAAAATGATCATAAAAAAACACCAGCATTTAAGGGAAAATTATTTAATTCAAAAAATGTTTGAAAAAATTATATTCCCAAAAAATTTTCAAAGGAATTTTTCTTGAAATATTTTAAAATTTATATTTTTTGTTTGTTTTTTTTGAAAGTATTCAAAATAAAACTCTTGAAAGAATCATCATAATAGCGGAACAATGGAAAGAGGCTTCATAAACGGATTTATTTTTGTGCCATGTGAAATTTTGAAATCGATTTTGAACAGCGTTTGAATATGAAAGGAAAAGCATAGATCAATTCCATAGAATCATTTTAATTACTTTGAAAACTTCTGAGCACACACAAATTTAAAATTTTACTATTTAAACACCATATTTTTACAATGGATTTTCTAACCATTAACATTTTTTTTAATTTATACACTCACAATATATTTTCCATAACCGATTGAGGTTTATTTAAAAAGTAATAGGTAAAGTTTGTTTTCAATTGAAGAATCAATTAAAATACATTGAAACATATTTAGCGTGTTTTTTAATCACCTGGATTTAGAATTTTTCATACAAAAAATGGATTTATTAAATCCAAAAAAAAAGCTGGATTTAATAAATCCACAATAAAAGCACAAATATATGAAACAGCCTATTAATTTAATGTCAGAAAAAAATACGAATTAAAATTAAAAGAGAAACAAAAAAATTGAAAAACTAACAAATAAAAGGTTTTTCTTAAATTTTTTTTTATGAAATATGTTTAGAATAAAAACTACACCTCACCAAATACATATTTTTCATCTTGGACATGGAGAAATAGCTCAAATAGAAATGGCAATTTTTCACCCTACAGTAAGTAATTTAATTAAATCCAATTAGTGAATATTAAATATTACAATGGAATTTTTCAATTGTGTAAAAATATAAATTGAAGTGATAAAACTGAAAAGGAATACTCTTTATCGCTGTTTTATGTAAAATATTATAAATTAAAAGTTAAAGTCGAATCCTTCATCATCGAATTCGGTATTAAAAATTAGGGTAAAAGAAGTGTCGGACAGAAACTTTTTTAAAATAGGAAAAATCTAACCCCATCTGTTGAGCACTTTTATAAATACTTTTTGGATTTATTAAATCCAAGTGATTATAAAAAACGGCTATTGTTTAACTTTTTTTGTCAACCAATAAAAAACAAACCAGAAAAAAATATGTATCGGCTGTAGGAGTTGTTATTTTCAGTCAAATATTCTATTTTTAGATTTCTATTTGTATAAAAAATTATTTAAATAATTTCGTTGTTTTCTGTTTTAAAACAAAAAATTCAAATATTTTCGGTTTTCTTTTTTGTTAAAATAGTTTGTTTATATACAAAATTATTTCAATTCAAATTACAAGAAATATTCTTTACTCATACACACAACATAGCCAATAAAAATATGAACGTGTCTGTTGTGTATGGTGTAGTGTTTTGAAAATCGAAACAAAAAAAAAAAACTTTCAAATATGAAAAAACAAACCACAAAATCGTTTTTTTTTACATTTTGTCAGTTAAAAAATTGATGATTGTTTTAATAGACTTTTCAATTATTTTTATTTCTTTTCTGGATTGTTTAAACAATGTTTGAAAATAAATAGCAAAATGGTTTGAATATAATGAAAAATCAGTAGTCCTTTTTTTAATAGTGTTTTCAATTAATTTAATATGTATTTTAGGTTGTTTTTAAGGATAAAATATTGTGAGTGTATATAAATCTCCATATAAAAGGTGGTACACTTGCCATTAAAATAATTTAATTAACAATAATCAACTTTTCTTTTATTTTTATTTCTTTGGTTTTCAAAATATTTTTGTAAAAAATCTGAATTTAATTTTAAACTTCAAACAATAAACAACCTTTTTATAAGAATAAGAAATACAAAGAAATGGTTGTTCTAAGGGTGGGTGCGAACCGGCTAAATAAAATCTAGCAGGGGTCTCCCATGGTCCTGATGAATGGAAACACCGGTTTTTAATGCAACAGATGGCGCTGACTGCTGTTTTGTTTTTCCTGGCAATACTGTTTTATTTTATTGTTGCCCAAAAAGTTTTAGCTTATTGCCATTTTAAATGTTTAAATCCCCAATGTTATACCCAATTCATTTTAATTTAAACAACAACTCAAAAAAAGAGCTAAGTTAGCATCGCTCTTAAGTTCAGAAAATTATTAAGAAATGAGTGAGCAAATTAAAAAAAATTTAATATTTTACGAAGAAATATTTACGTTTTCATTCGAACTTTAAAGGCCTCAAATCTTTGTTAAAATTGTGAAACTAAAAAAATTTTATTATACGAAAGACAAATCACAATTAAGCTGATATGTCACCGTTTCAAAATAAAAGTCGTATATTAAATTTTCGAGAGAAAAAATTCTACACAATTTTCACACGAACTTCATTATGGTGAAAAGTCTTTTTTTTTTTTTTTAATTTGTAAATCCAGTAAGGTGTAAGTTCTAGGGCTCGTAAACTCTTTTGGGGGGTTATATGAAAGCCCCTGCTACTTTTTGAGCCTACACAAAATTTATTTTTTTTGAGTACTTTGCATGTAACAATTTCAGTATTGGAAAATAGAAATTTCTTTGATTAAATATTGAGCTTGGTTGCTTTTCGTTATTTTAAGATTTTAAGATGATTTATAAAAAAAATTTCATAGTCCAAAATTAATTAAAAAATAAAAACAAAAATTATAAAAGATAATTCTCTCAGTATGGAAATAAATGCACATCACTAAAACTTGGCCTTATGTTTACATAAAACTATTGTATTTGAGAACTAAATGTTTAATATAAAATTATAATTGTATGAAAATTTTTAAAAATTAATGAAATGACGATATATTTAAAAAAAAATTTAAAAAAGTAAATACTATTGAACAATTTCATATATAAGTATGTATAAAGAACATTGAATTTATGAAGATCTAATTCATGAAATTCAATAAATATTTTTAATGAAATTATGAAATTTTATGAAAGAATAGTTATGAAAAATTTCATAATAATAATTAAATATTAGATACATAATGAAATTCTTCATGGATTCTATGAAAGAAATTCTACGAAATTATATCATTAATATCATGAAGGATAATTCTTTCACTGCATGCAAAAAAAGTATTTTGTGACTTAACGTATTATACATGATTTTATCCGAAAAATGAGAACATGTTACTGTATCATATTATATCTAAATTGATTTAATAAAATCTAAATTGATACAATTAGATAATTATTTAATACAATTAGATATAATTTGATTAATTAGGATTAGGGTTTTTCTTTTCTCGGACTTTTTCATTTCCCGGGATAGCGGGATTTTTTTTCTGAATTTCCCGGGATCCCGGGAATTTCCGCTCGTTAGAAAATGAATATATCCGACGTATGTTTACTTGAAAAATTCGATATCTATTAAAGAAACTTACGACAAAGTTCATCTTTTGGTTGCAGTGATGAGAAAATCTACTTAATATACATATTCTGAAATAAGGGCTTAATATAAAATATCCATATCTTCCACTTTTTCGAGATCAATTCGTTTAACAGTTTAAATAGTGAACTAATATGTAGCTAAGATATTTGTATGGAAGGCCGTCTTAATTTTAAAACTACTCTTAGAAATACATTAATTAAATATTAATTCGCGGTTATAATGGAATAGTTAATGGGTGCAAATTTGTATCGGACCAGCTTTAGAATCAGAACTAAGATCAATTTTTTGATTAAATATGGAATCCAAAAATTTCTATTTCTAGATATTTTGTTTCTATACAGATTTTCAGAAGTATTCGTCTATTTTTATTAAAAAGTTTAAAAGTGAGCATTCTTTTTTATAAAAATAAGACACTAAAATATTATTAAATAGTTTTATAACTTTAATTGGTATTTTTTGAATAGAAATTTTTTATGGCACAACTACTTAAAAAAATATTTAATTCTCCTTGTTGCATTTTTTTAAAATTAACATATAGAAAATCCAAAATAATTTGAAAAAGCATCTGATGCATTATTTTAAAAATAATAGTAAGCTTTAAGTGCAGCGAGAAGTTTTCAACTTAGTCCCGTTCAAAAATATATTTTTTAAATATATTGTATTTTTTAAATATCCCAGAGGATGATTTGCGATGCAAATCGAAATATCGGAAGTAAATTAAAAAATAAAATATTGAAAAATAAAGTATAAAATATTTGGATTTTTATTTTTTAAAAATTTATGACCTAAAGCCAAACAATACTAAAAATATAACAACCTAGCAAAACCTTGGTAATGGGTTTGACCTTTTCCACGCATTGCCTGGCAATGGGTACCCCTTTACCCATTGTTTTACTTAGAAACCTAAAGTAATACGTTACTAATATTGTGATACATCAACACTTATGTAGAAGGTATGAAATAATGAGTTACCGATATGGAGATATATCACTACTTATTTGGAGCCTTTAAAATAATATATTACCGATATTGTGTTTAATAATAACTTATTAATAAGGGTAAAAATAATAAGTTATTCGTATTATATTATAACTTCTTATTATGCGAAAGTACGATCTAATAAAAATTTAGAATCTAATTACATTGCTCGGATCGGTGTACTTTTAAACAAAGTCATTACTGGTAACGTCTTATTTTATTCCTTATTTGTAACCAATGAAATTTGTACTAATGTGTAACGACTTATTTCACTCCAAACAAGTATGTAGTAGCTAACTAGGGAATTTAATATTACAAGTAACAACTTATTTCAGTACTTCCTTCGTAATCACTTATTTTAGTCTATACCTGTACGATTTAAGCAACCATTTACCCCCAATGACACCCCCATGTTAAAATAATGTGTTATGCGACCAAAGTGTAAGTAGTTACAATTTTTGGTTTCTTATTACATTTCCCTTTACCTGGTAATAGAAGGTTTTGCTGGGAATTCCAAAGGTCAACAAATTTAATCTAACAAAAACATAAAATTTGAAAAATACAACTAAAATAAAGGAATAGGAATTGAAATTTAAAGGAAATTATTTGAAGTAATAAAAACTCAAAACACTTACATCAATTGCAAATACGAAAATATTCTAATTTTTTTTTATTTTAATGCCGAGTTTTTTTTTTGAGGTATTTGGAGCTGAAATACTGATTTTGAAATGTTGTGTATGAATATTGCTTTATTTGAACAAAGACCATCATTAAAAAATATAAAATTTCCGAGGTACGAGTATTTTTGTTGGTATTTAAACTTGATAATGTCTAATAAAATTTGTTTTCGGTTTAACTAAACCCAAAAAATTCGGCCTAAATAATATTTTTTATATTATATATTATATTATTAAATTTTAAATCGCATTTTTTAATTTTAAATATTTTTTATTTAAATTATTTTTAAAACAATCAATGTTTTTAATTGAAATAAAGCTTCCATAATTTTAATATACTAGCTAAAATTTCTGTAAAAGAATAAAAAAAAAAATCCCGGGAAATCCCGCACTAAATTCCCGGGATTGCGGGATTGAAAAAAGGGCGGGATTCCCGGGAATCCCGTCCCGGGAATTCCTGGGACATAAACCCTAATTAGGATATAGTTTTATACAATTTGATCTAAATTTTGTACCCACTCAAATGTATCAAATTATATATAATGAAATACAAATATATCCAATTAGATACATTCGTATATAAAAATATGTAATTATATGTGGCATATGTAAAGCCATGTATATAGATAGATATATAATTGGATATTATTATATATTGCACTATATGAAGTATAATATGTTGAAAAAAAGATATATTTATACACCAATAGAAAAAAGTCCATAAAAAATTTATTTAAAACTACTAAAAATTAATTAAAAATGATGCTGCAGAAAAAAACTGCTAAATTAGCAGATTATTTTTGCTATATATTAGTAATATAGGAACAGCAACAATTTTTTTTTACTGTTCTAATTTTTTTCTACTAATTCCATTGTACTATAAATTAGTATCCATGCATTGCTAAAATTAGCAAAATATACCGCACGGCTCAAAATAGTTAAATTTTAATAACAGCAAAATTTTCAACAGCCATTACAGCCTATTTTTTGTTGAGTGTACTTTACTTAAAACTAAATAATGGTATTTTCCATCGAATATTATCTAAGTATGCAAATTTCAAACAACTTCGATAATATTTAAAAGAAAGGTATAATTTCTTGGTACACTCATAAAAAAAAGTTAGTACAAAAGTCTGTTAAACGCGCTCTGATTCTATTTAACTAATTTTCCTGTTATTTTGTCTTAAAATTTAGGATTGAACTAATATTTTTTGTAAATCTAATTTAGCATTACAACAACTTTCAGCCGTATTTGAACTAACTTTGTATGCTAATTTTTAGTAATTTGTGTTTCTTAACTTTACAAATTTTTCAGCTAATTTAAACCACAATTATTTTCTAATTATTATATTTTTGTGTCTCTGCTATCAATATCACATAGAGATGGCGCTATATTTTAATTTTTTTTATTATAAGATCGTAAAATAGTTTGTATCTCGGAAACTAAGCGAGATAGAGCAAAATGGACAAAAATTCGTCACTATGTACCTACAAAGTAACCCTTATCAGACACAAATACTCCCAATAATAAATATGGGCCCGTCTAGGGTCAGATCCCGGAAGTCGAAATTTTAAGCGACATTTTAACAGAAATTTGTAGTTAAATCAGTTAAAATTTCTGCTGAATTCAGCTCGAATTTCCTAGCTAATTTAACTAAAATTGTCCGTATATTTAGCAGCATGTAAAATTTAGTTTACCTAAATTTAGCAGACCATGATTTTTAACTTCATTGAAAATTCTGCTGGCGCAAATTCAGGTACTATTTCCTGTTATTTCCTGTTAGCAGAATTTTGAACTATTTGTACGGGCTTTTTTTTATGAGTGTAGTGATAGTAATTAAATAAAGATTAACTAGTAATTAAATTTCATGAAGGAGCTAAAGGATGTTTTAAATTCGCAATAATCTACGCTTAATTACACACTAACGGATTATGAAAGTCATAAAATTTTCTGTTAAATATATGTAACGGCACTAATGACATTGCGTTGAATTCTATGAAAACCGTTAAAGTTTATAACACCAGATTATGGAATACAAAATAAATCCCCGTTAAGTGGATTTATCCATAAGAGCAAAAATAATCCCCATTTCATTTTACCGCAGGTATGTGTTTTTCCTGTGAAAGGATTAAACAAATGCGTGTACTATGTAGATCGTGAGTTAAGGGGCAGGTAAACAAGTGGCAAAGTCGTTGTAGTGTACAGAGCGAACAGTGTTGCCATAACGGCGATTTTCTCGTCTGATCAAGCGATTTTATTTTGCCCCTAGCGGAAAAAAATGTCCTGTAGCTATTAACTAAAAATCTAACGTTTTTTTATCAGCTGCAAAATAATTTTTAAAAATCGGTTTTATGTTGAAAAATATTATAAAATTCTTATACTGATATCCTTTTATTATAAAAAAATAACTTCTTAGCCGATTTTACTGAAAAAAACTTTCTAAAAATACACATTTCGATAAAATATGAGGGTATGTAGTTTTTTTACAACGCCCTCTATTGAGTATTTTCAATACTAATATTAATTGAACGAAAATCGAGACTCATTATTTGAAGCTCAAGCATCGTAAGTTGTTTGTATTTCACGTGAAAAAACTGTTATACTCCATATAGAAACAATGATTTTTCACGGCAATCAGTTTCACGTGAAAATTGTGTAGAGTTTGTATTCACGCAAATTTAATGTACAAGACTATTATTTTTCTTGGGTGACATTTTGTGTTTATTTTGATTGTGTCTTTGTCATAAAATTAAAAAATTTTTAATTTGTTAAAATTAAATTGCAATTTGAGGCATTTAAAGTTCGAGTGAAATTTTTCCACGTGGTGCTTTAATCGTAAAATTTTTCATTATTTAGAAGTTTATATCACTTCTTATGAACATATTAAAGAAATTTTTGAGTAAAAACTCCTTTAATTACCATTTTTCAAAAATCTAGCGATAAAATCGCTAAATTTTACACTGTTTATAAATCTAGTGATTTTCTAGCGATTTTTGGATCTGATCTAGCCGTTTATTTTGAAAATTTGTTGGCAACACTGCTGTCACAGTATATATACTAATGGTGAAATGGCCTTTATCACACATTCGTTATTTACATTTTAAACTGTCAACATCGTGATAATTTGTGAAGCGGAAAAACTTTTAGAAATGGCTTGCATAAACACTGATAATTTCTCTAGCACCGATCTTTCATTATATATTGAAAGTTTAGAACAAATAACACGTATGGAACGTTTGAAGCGAGAACGTAAACATATAAAGCGCGCTAAATATCTGGCAGATACTTTAAGATATTTAGATCATGATAATATCTCCTACATTAGCTCAACTTTATCATCTACCGATAGACCAGAAGAAGAGTTTGTTTTACAAAATTTTGAAGAAAAAGAAATTGGTTATAATTCTACAGCTTCAGTAGAAAATGAATATTGCACTGTTGATTATAGAAGACGTTGTTACTCCGAAGCTGATATAATATCTTGTCTCAATAACACCTATAGTTTGCCTTTGGATTGTTTAGGATCAACAAAAATTACAGAGAGCGTTTCATACGAGACAATTGATTTAAAACCAAAGCTCATTAACAAAGAAGAGTTGGACCAACAATATGAAGAAGCTATCAAAGTTAAAAAGACTTCGAAATATAAGTTGAAGTTTCCTCTGTTGGGTTTTGTATGCAAAAAGTATAAAAACCATTTCTCTCGCAAAAATACTAGCTGGCAAAAAAGTACTTCTTGGACAAGATTAGGCTTTTTTTAAAAACTTTTCAATTAATTAGATAAATAGCTCGTCAGCTTATTGGTTTTACCCATAGATAATATAAATATCATCTCTCCGATTCCGAAACCTATTTCTTCATATCTGAGATATCCAATATCGAGTTTGATTTATCTGACAATTTTGTATGCAAATATTATCGTTTTTCTCGATAACAACTTTTTGGCATATGGGCCAAATCAATAATAAGCTGACGAGCAGCAGATGATAACCAGTTAACTGACTAACAAAACAGCTATTGCGAGAAGAAGCATGATAAAATCTTCACTGAATTGATTTCGTTTGGCATTATATTAACTATTCAAAATCTTATTATAATTAAATTAAATTTAAACAAAAATTTCAAAAATATACTGTGAAATAAATCAATGCAATTGAAACAAAATTTTTTAGTATTATATTTTATTTGTAAACTTAATAAGATCTTTGGGGCACAAAGTTTAGGTTGTTCACTTTACTGAGTTAATTTCGTCAAAAATTTTCAGTATTTATAAAAATTTAGATTTATCCTCTAGACGATCATTTATAGATTGATAGGAGTTGTAGAATTATGGAACTCCACAAAAAGAATTATACTTAAAATTATTAAATACTGAAAGTTTTCTGAAATTTGAAATAGGACAACAGTAAAAATAGTTTGACAGTTAAAATAAAGGTATATGAAGTTGAATAAATAAAAATAGTCGAAAAAGGTAGGTACACTTCTAAAAGTTTAGTTCATAGCATTATTGAAACAATTTTATTAAAATGGATTCATTGATTTAATTAAAAGTTCATTAACTGTATGAAAAGTCATAAATTGTTGTAAATTTTTTCATTCGATTTTTTTCATAATTTTATAAAAAAAAAAATCATTAAATTAATGAAAATTTTTTAAACAAAACGCAAACTTAATTTTGCTATACCCTACACCACTACGTGGACAGGGTATAATAAATTTCTGCTGATGTTCGTAACACGAAAATATATTGGACCTAGGCCGCCCTTTAGTAAACCGATCGACTCAGAATCACTTTTTGATTGGATTTAACGATGTCCGATTAAATTTGGTTTAATTTGGTACACAATTGTAATTTGGTTAAAAATGGTACACAAATTCGGCACAAGAATGAAGCCTGTTGATTTTGGTTAAAATCGGTCCCTGTTTAGAACTAGTACCCATATAAAAGTCGCCCAAAAATTGGATTGTTGACACGCTACAGGTCGCAAGTATGAAGATATTTTAAAGAAATTTGTTACACTTATTCCCATGGACCATGCTTTTTAAAATATTTTTATGAAATTTGGTACGCTGACTCCCATTAGCCCAAGGAAAAACATATTGATTCTAAAAGTCTATTTATAGATTTGGTCCATATTTTGAACTATCAAAATTTTTCCCGATTTTCTAAATTTTGATCATTTTATATACAAATTTTGGCACAAGTCAATTGCAACCTATTCGAATTTAGGATCCAAACATTAATTGGCTTTCAGTAAGACCAGTGTAGTCGGCATGACCGTATTTAACATTAGATATTTTATATTTTAAATAAAACCACAATCAAGCGAATAAAATAATAAAAAAAAGGAACATTTTCAAAAATATTTCATAAATATTTAATAAAATTATGAAATTATTTCACTAAACACATGAAATATAAAACTACATTCAACATACAGTTGAGACATTCTATGAAATTTGTATTAGTTTATTAGTTTTCATTAAAATAGATTTAATGAAAAATGTTTCATTGATTCAATGAAACCGCTCTTTCTTTCTAAATGCAAAAAATTATTATATTAATAAATAAATTCATTAATTCTACAGTGTAGTTACTTTTAAAATAACTAGAAATTTTGTTATTTTGAACTGTTGGAAAACAACTAACAAATGCAGTAAAAACAACTAGCAATGTCATAAAAATAACTGACAAATTTTTACTTTAAAATTTTTAAATAACTGAGATAATTTTTTTTATGTTATAAAGTACCCAGCAATGAAAGAAATAGTGCTGGTAAATTCGATTACTTTTGAATACTCGATACTACTCGATATTTTTGATTTGGATACTCGATACTACTCGATACTTTTAACGATTTTTAAATTTGAAATTTTTTAAAAATTTTTAGTAAAATTCTTTGAAAATATTTACGTTAGTTCAATACTTAAATTTATAAACATATTTTTAAACTTTTTCACCAACTATTTATTGCATTTTTCATAGTTTTTTAACATATATTTTTAAAATTTTACTTCTGATTTTTTCTTTTAGCAGAGTTGTAGTTTTGTGATAAATATTTTAGCTGAGTCACATTTTTATATATTTTGCCTGCCCAAAATACAACTCTGAAAATATCGAGTAGTAGTTTTGAGTATCGAGTACCCAAACAAAAAGACAAATACTCGATACCCACTAGTCATATTTTTAACAGCGCTATAATTAATGATTTAGATCAGTGGTCGGCAGAAAGAGAGAATGTGAATGTATTGGGTATCTTTACACTGTGAGAAATTATTTTATAATTTTTAAATTTATATTTGTAATTAGTTGTAATTCATTTCTTAATGAAGAAATGAATGTATGCATGAATGAATGCATGAATAAAAATAATAATAATGAAATAAAAATAAATGATAAATTTTATTAAACATATAATTTAAGAAATATTTACTTTTTGTGTGTAAATTATTTATTCTTAAAAAAGTATTCAATTAGTTAGTAAATTTAAATTAAAATGAATGAATTAAAGAAATAAAAATAATTCATAATAAATTTCCTGTTCTCGTGTATTTGAAAGATTTTAAGAGTGTATTATTTTTCTAAAATTTCTTTAACAAAGCGACAACAATCTGCTTTGTTGAAGGCTACCATGCTACTAAATGTAATATTTTTATTTGTTATGATCTTAGTTGAGAGTTTTGTTGCCATTCGTGTTGTGTACGTGTGAAAGGCCGATTATGATCGGCCACTGGTGTCTATGGGTGCCGGCCACTGATTTAGATGTACTTCTTTTTTAATAGAAACACTACCCAGCAAAAAAAGAGATGCTGAAGCAGTAGAAAAATCACTACAATTGATGATCTAGATGTAGTTCTTTTTTAACATAAACACTAATAATTTATACATTGAGTTGTCATAGAAGAGGAGTACTCCCACTGCAACATTTTTTCAGTACTTTTTGAACGAGTGCAAAGTAAGCTCTTTTTCACCAATTAAAAGTTAAAAAAAATTCTTCACAAAAAAAATTATTATTTTTTTTATTTTAGAAAAGTTTTTTATTGCCGCCACCGGATATCGAATTTGCGATTTCGCGATTGCTAGTCTAGCGCTCTACCGCTGAGCTATTCTTTGATATGAAAGTTGACTGGCATAAAAACACCACTTTGTTAATGCGAGATATTGTTCCTTATTCTCTTCAATAAAAGTACTTATTAAACAAGTCTAAAAGGTGCACTCCAATTCAATATTGTTTTCACTAATATTTTTACAGGTGCATAAAAGCAATTTCTCACCATTTTTTTATTAATACATATTTTTAAAAATTGAAAAATTAAAAAAAAATATTGAATTTAAACAAATTAATTATAAATATAAAAAAAAATTAATAGAATAAAAAAAATTAAAAAAAAAATAAAAAATATTGGTCCCGCCGGGAATCGAACCCGCGACCCTCTGTTTGGAAATGCCAAGTGATATCAGAATCACTTTTTACGATCACTTTCAGAGCAATTACTCTTTAGAAGCAATACTTAAGTGATTTTTTGGATGTTGTTCAGAATTAATTCTAAACCAGCTGTAAAACTATACTAACTGATACTTTGGAAGCAATGAAAGAAGTGATTTTTTGAAGTTGTTCAGATTAACTTCTAAAAAAGCAGTAAAAATACACTAACGATTACTTGTGAAGCAGTGAAAGAAGTAATTTGTAAAGCATTACTTCCAATTTTTCTGCTGTTTTTTTTATGATTTTAACATTGAGTTGCCATAGGAGAGGAGTACTCCCACTTCAATATTTTTTTAGTACTATTTGAACGAGTACAAAGGAAAGTCTTTTTCAACAATTAGAATTTGAAAAAATTTTTTTGCAAAAAAATATTATATTTTTTTAGTTTACAAAACTTTGTATATTTTTAAAAATTAAAAAAAAGTGTGTATTTACCAATGTATTATAAATATTACAAAAAAAAAAAAACAAAAAAAAAAAAAACAAAAAAAAAAAGATTTTAAAAAATATTGGTCTCTGAGGGAATCGAACACGCAATTGTGTGTTTGGAAATAAAAATACTTTAGGGTTTTTTTTTGTATTTTGTTCAGAATTACTTTTAAGAAGGCTGTAAAAATAACTAACGGATATTTTGGAAGCAATGAAAGGAAGTGATTTTTTGAAGTTGTTCAGAATTAAGCTGGATTCATAATGCTGTACTAAAATAGACAGGCATGATACAAAAAATATGAGAGTCCGAAAAAGAAAGAAATATAATCCACCCTGCAAAGTGGAGTACTCTAGAATTGTGAATACCGATTTACTTCTAAACGAGTAAAAAGGTTAAATTCGGGCATGCCGACTAGGTCTGTGTACCAACGTTTCATCAACATATCTTAATATTTGCGACCTGCAGCGTATAAAAATATAATTTTGGGGGGACCCTTATATGGGCACTAGGTCTAAACATGGACCGCTGTTAACCAAAATCAATAGGCTTCGTCCTTGGGCCAACATAGATCTGTGTACCAAATTTCATCAAAATATCTTATTATTTGCGACCTGTATAGCGCGCACAAGAATGCATTGACAGACAGACGGACGGACGGACATCGTTAAATCGAAAAAAAAAATTCTGAGCCGATGCTATAATGTTGGTCTAGGACCAACATTTTTTGGTGTTACAAACATCAGCACAAACTTATAATACCCTGACCACGTAGTGGTTTAGGGTATAATAAAAATCTACTTCGCGTCAAAGTAGGGCTCGAAAACACAACCTTCTGCTTGTAAAGGCTCCATAAAGGCTGAGTTACCCAACCGTAAACGTATCTGTAACGAATCAGCTGTTTCGAAACCACAAGAAGAAATGTATACGAATGGTTACTAACACGTAAATGTAAACGTACTTGCCGGATCATTCTGTTGAAATCAGAATTTTCTATCCGGCATCGAAATAGCTGAATAATTTTAGTCGGAAAAAATATGAAATGAATAAAGAAAATTGATTCAAACAACAAATAAGGAATAAAAATTAACAAATAAATGGAAACATTTAGAATAAAATATAAAACCACATGAAATAGATGCTAAATAGTAATGTCGTTTACGATAATCTATAAGTGTACTTTTTAGCTACGGCACGGTACAGTTACATCACATTTACATTTACGGTCCCATAATCCGCCCTTAAGTCTTTGCGTTCCATGACGTTTCTGTTACGTGCCGAGCCGGTTGGCTCTTTTGTGTAGTTAGTCTTTTCCGTAACAACGTATCAGCTGTTTAATGTTGTTTTACTTAGCAGAGATCTGCGCCAACCAGATTAATCGGTTGCGGTGGCTAAATAAAAAAATTACAGAGGCGGCTTAAAGCTGGCTGTGAGCCAAAAGTTGAACGGCTAGCCAACTTTAAGTTGACACATACAAAACATCGGCTTAACGGTAAAGAAAAGAAAATTAAAAAAAATATATATTATTTTTAGATTTTTAAATGTGTAAAAAAATTTTCGACGGCGGGGGAGAAAAAAATTAGACGGCGGCTCGGCTTAGCCGGTTTAAGCCATTTGTCGCAGATCTCAAAATATCAGCTGTCAACTCCCTGTCACATAACGGATAACGTTACATTACAGACAAACTAACGAATCAAATGCTTTTTTATAGAACAAAAACAAATCAGCTGATTCGTCAAGGCACATTACGTACAAACTAATTATACCTAAAGTTATATATTTTTTGTTTCTGTGCAAATAAAAAAGAAAAAACAACACTACAAGCAAATAAAAAAAATGGAAAAGAAAACAACATTAACATACACACAAATATAGTGGAAGTGGCTTGAATATGCCCCCGATTGAGCGGTCATGGGATATGTACTTTAATGGCCGTTGACTCATAATTAAATTAAAAAACCAATCAAAAATTAGAAAATTAACTCAAAAACTCTGATAATTTAAATAGAAATTTAAAAAATTCCCCTTAAGTTAAAAATAAAAGTTAAATGAAATACCAATTGTTAAAATTAAAATAGCTTTAACATTAAAAAATCGTTCAAAATACAAAACTTAAAATTTCTTAGCAAAAAATAATAGATATTTAAAATAAGAGCTAAAATAAGCAAATCCTAAAAAAATAAAGTTCAAAATAAATAAAGTTAAAAAAAAAAATAAATAAAAAAATATTTTTAAAAATTTGCCGCGAATTTTGTTTTTTATTTCGGTATCGGTCAAGTTTTTTAAAAGCAACAGCGAAAATAGCGGATCAGGAAATACTTAGAAAATTAATTTATTCTCCTTTGTTCATATTTATACTAATTTAGTAATATGCCTTTGGTTGACCGGTCACGGGATAGGTCCTTGAAGGGCAATTGACTCCTCATTCCCCTTAGGGTTGTTATAATATAAGCAACAACTTAGTTGTTTTTTAAATGTACTGTGGACATAGTCCATGCCATGCAGTAACTGTCAAACTTTTTTGAGTGTGTTTTCTTTTTTAATCGCAAATATAAGAAACCTTTCAGATCTTTATGATTTTAAAACTCTTTAGATTCTGATCATATTCTTCTTTGACGAACTTTCACTTAAGCAATGATTTTGTATATTACTTTCTATAGATACGTTCTGGAAATTTGAAATTTTTAATCATAAAAAATATAGTGTGTTTGTAATTTAAGTATAAAATTGTTTTTCAATGGAAAAAATTTCAGTCGAACTTTAAAGACCTCAAATCATATTTTAAATTACGAAACTGAATACCAGAAATTAACGGTCTTGTTGAGAACAATTTCTACACAAGCTTTTTTTTTATATGGAGTATTATAGTTTTGCACGGAAAACCCAAACAGCTTTCTATGCTTTAAATTTAGGTTTTGATTTTGTTTTAGTTGAATACTCCTAATATAAATGCATATGCAATTTTATGGCGTGGTCATTTCATTCAATTTTACGATTAACTTGTGACATTAAGGTCATAATTTCTCTATAAATCATTAATTGTGGTGCTTAGAACAAGCCGCTCTTTCTAACAAGATAATAGCGTATATTTGAATTATGTTTATTGTTTTATGATTTGCAGAATAAAAAACGACTTCATTTGTTTATGACTATAATAAAATATTATAAACATTAATGGAGGACTTTATTATTTGCAAGATATAAGTAGAAAAATTATCCTCCGCTGAAAGTATATTCGTTTTATGATTAAGTGGAAACAATGTATACATGCAAAGAAATATATGGTTGTGATGGACACATTCGAAAAGCATTATGGTTGAGCCAATCATATCATATTAAATTATTGTGACTATCGTACTTTTATTGTGACTATCATATTATCATAAAATAATTCTTGGACTATCACATTATGATTTCAAAATGATCCGAATATTATCATATTATAGTCATATATATTATAATATGCTCCACAACATAGTGTTTTGAAATGCAATAAAAAATGCCACAAAATTTGTAAATTACACACAAAGCAACAAAAGTTATTTTCGTTGATGTTGCTTTGTGTGTTCTTATCAAATTTCATTGCACATTTTATTTAATTTGTAGATACCAGGTAAGGTATTCTTCCAGAATTCTGTTGAAGCTAATTTAAAAATCTATGTCTGTTTTTATTTCCTATTCAAATTAGTACATATATTTATTTATTTAATGACTAATTTACACATTTAAATAAACCCGTCATTAAATTAGTTTTAGTAACTAACAGCACACAGAAAATACTTGTAAAAATACAATTTCTAAATACATTTAAAATTATCATAATAAGTTCCTAATAATCATAATATATTTATAATTATCATAATGTTTTCCCAATAATCCTATTATGGGTACGTAGAAGACTTTGTGCTAATTTAGGATCAAATTATGAGCACTAGGAACATATTGTTATCATTTAGTTCCACATTCTACCAAACTGTTACATATGGTAACAGGGGAATATATAGTTGTAATATGATCATGATATAGTTGCAATATGAAATGTCATCATACTGCAAGCATATCTTTTTTCTGCGTGCAGAAGAGGTGTGGCAAAAAATGAGAGTGAGTTCTAACAGTTCCAAGTGGGCTTTTTTCCCTTTGCATGTTAAATTAGAAGACAAATTTTTTTCTGTAATAAAAAATTAAATAAATGAAAGCGAAGAGTTAGAAAAACGCTGAAATATAAGTCAACTTATTTTTCATTTACTGTCAGTAAAAATTTCTGCAGTTTTATGCAGAAAGGCGTTAGTATTGAAATTTTTCTGTTAGACTTCAAAATGTTTAAGCACTTTTCTATTTCCATTTAAGCTTTTTCTTACATTGCCAATAAAACAAAGAAACTTTCCTTTGAAAAATCTTTCTCTTTCTAGGGAAGGTCAACACATCCATTCAACGTTCAAACAATAAGTTCATTAGTACCACAACAATTTAATAGGCGTAGCAATTCACAACAACTCTGTCCGACTATATATAGTATGTATTTACGATACTGAAACGAACACATACACACTTTAAGTTTGTGGCAAGTCAAGCCAATGGCAATAATTCTTGGCAACAAATAAATCTTAATCCTTTTCTGCACGAACACACACTCACTCCAGGCGATAGAGATAATATTACCCAAAAATCCGACAAGACAAGTACGTATTTCAGACATTCTGTAGCAACATATAAAACATAAAGTATAAATGTTGTTTGCTGCTACTGCTGAAGTATTTATCTTGGAAAAGTTTTGTTGTTAGTTTGAGAGTAAAGTGGCACTATGGGCAAGAGAATCAATAGCCGTTTTTTCTAATCACTTGGATTTAATAAATCCAAAAAGTATTTCTAAAAGTGCTAAACAGATGGGGTTAGATTCTTCCTATTTTAAAAAAATTTTCTGTTCGACACTTCTTTCACCCTCATTTTTATTACCGAATTCGATGATGAAGGATTCTACTTTAACTTTTAATTTATAATTATATTTTACATAAAACAGCGATAAACAGTCTGCCTTTTCAGTTTTATCATTTCAATTTATATTTTTACACAATTGAAAAATTCCACTGCAATATTTAATATTCACTAATTGGATTTAATTAAATTACTTACAGTACAGTGAAAAATTGCCATTTCTATTTGAGGTATTTCTCCATGTCCAAGATGAAAAATATGTATTTGGTGAGGTGTAGTTTTTTTTTCTAAACATATTTCATAAAAATAAATTTAAGAAAAACCTTTTATTTGTTAGTTTTTCAATTTTTTTGTTTCTCTTTTAATTTTCATTCGTATTTTTTTCTGACATTAAATTAATAGGCTGTTTCATATATTTGTGCTTTTATTGTGGATTTATTAAATCCAGCTTTTTTTTGGATTTAATAAATCCATTTTTTGTATGAAAAATTCTAAATCCAGGTGATTAAAAAACACGCTAAATAGATATGTTGAAAATAAATGTTAAACTACATTAAATGAATAATTTTAGCTGTATTCACAATGATGGAGTTTCTCCACTCTGCAGAGTGGAGTGTATTTTATATATTTGCATAGTTTTTTTTTCGATTAATCGATTAATTTATAAACTTTACTCGATTAATCGTTTAAAAAAACACCCTAAAAATTATTTGCACTATTGATCAATTAAAATAAAAAGTCGATTAATAGAATACCCAAGTATACAAAGATAAAAAATTACCAAATTTTAATTGACAAAAATAATTGTTAAAATTCTATTTACATTTCAACAGCATTTTTAATCGAATCAATTAAATATTTTATTAATATGAGAATTTTCCCATTTTTATCAATTAAACTTGTTTGTTGACACTCAACAAACGTGCATGTTGAAATTTAACAAGTTCTTTGATGACTCGCTCACTATTGTCATTCCGAGTCCGTGAACTAGTTCGTTCAAATCGTTTTTTTTTCTTTTGTTTTGAGCTGTAACTAAGGTTTTCAACTTGCCGACATTTCTAACTTCCTGGAAGTGGGAATTATTTTTTAATATTCCCGGAATTTCCTTTTCGAGAAACTTAATTGTTTGAATTTGACGAAAACCGATAATTCAGAAATGTTTTTTACATTTAATTTCAATGAAAAATTTGTAAATTATATGTTAATAAGAAGAAGAAAAAGAAAAAACATTTTTATTGAGAGATTTAATATATAAATACAAGGGAATCATCAGACTGCCGTAATTTCCTCTCACCCAAAGATTCGTCAGTGGTTAGTTAAAGTGTCAATTGATCAAAGTAATTTCAATTGTTAATTTGTCTCCATATGAAAAACTTTTTGTATATGCCAAGACTGGAAATCTAATCGGCCACCCTCTGCAAAGGCTATGACTCATCTTATCACCTCTTAACGAAATACACCACGTTCGGCACAGCGATGAGTGTGGTTAATTGAAGTTTTTTCAATCACAGCCTTCACAGTGTGATTGTTGTAATCAGAAGAGCCAAAATTAAGTAATACGTGAGCAATTTATATTGCAACCCAAGTGCACTTAAGGATTAATTTTCCAAAATGAAATTAAGAAGAATATTATTTCTAGACCTAGAAAAATAATTACAAGGAGTTTTATCAATATCCGCTCAGGAATAGCTGTTATATTATTATGTTTTAAAGAAATTAAAATCTCCTAAAATTTAACCTTTGAAATTTTACAGGGGCAATTTAATATATTTTTAACATCCCAGCAAAACCTTGGTAATGACTGGTTATTACTACATGCATTACTTAGATCTCATATCTCATTACTTTTAAACTGAATGTAATGAGTTACCGATAATTATACCCCACACATTACTATTTCACAATAGCTGAAACCAATAATATATGTTCTAAATCATTAAAAACGTAGCCTAGTGGTTATCGTTTTTGCCTGACAGACATGAGGATCGCTGCTCAACTCGTGTTAACTTCCATTGTTGTTTTTTTTTTGTAATTTATATTAAACATCTATTTATAGAAATGTTGATGTTCATTAAGCAGTATTTAATAACAACAAGTTTTGTGAAAAATAGACATGTATAACAGTTGCCACAATAAATGTGTACATAAGTTAAAGCAATAAAAATCATAGTGATGTCGTGGTCTAATGGTTAGAGTGTTTGCCTGACAATATATTCAACATCTATTTACAGAACAGCTGATAAACTACTTACAGGTAACATCAGTGTAATGACTTTCCTCCGATGACATCACCATGTTAAAATAAGTAGTTTAGTAATTAAAAGGTAACTAGTGAACACTTAAGATTTCAATACCTAAAACTCATTACATGGTAATGAAAGGTTTTGCTGGGATATTTTGCCTTAATTTTCAGGACTGAAGTATTTAATCTTGTGTTATGATATTCCGGCCGAAATCGTATGGAATTAAAAGAAGAAAAAATAAAAGCTTGCATTAAAACTAGATAAATACCAAAAATCGCAGTTTTCTCGAAATCCACTGCAATAAAATCTCTGCCCTAGCCAAACGAAAAAAAGGAATTCCTAAAGACCAATCCTTGATTTTTCAAAATTTCTTTAACAAAATTTAAAATTGTAAATTTGAAAACGGTGTTTAAAAATTCTGACCTTTATGGCACCAATTTAAAACGAGTTAGCAAAACACAATATAAAAAAATAGTTCTTATCTGAGTTTCTTGGAACTTGTAGAAGAGAAAAATGTTTCTGTGAAAGATTATTTCAATAAATTTAAAAATTTGGACCCGAATTTGTTGATTAAGTGGTTTGTGACACATCAGTTGCCGGGGAAATTGTAATAACTCGGCTGTTTTTAAACCGATTTTAGTTTTTACTATTTTATTACAAAGGGAATTCACTCCAAATCACGATTTCTTAATATTTTTAATCCGAATTAGTTTTAAAATATCAATATTTTTGAGAAAATGCAGAAAAGGTCATATTTTCCCCTTGTAATCCATGTTACAAATTTCAGGGCCGATGCGGCACGTCTTTCCGATATCCGATTATCGCAATTTTTTGGGGGACGTATTTTTAAACCCAAATAAATATTTGCAGGGGGTGGCACCTCATTTTTATTTTTTTGGAGCACCCTAAAAAACGCACGATCATGCATGATCATACACGTAGATATTAGCCGCATTTTTTAATCACTTGTATTTAATAAATCTAAAAAGTAGTTCAGAAAGTGCTCAACAGATGGGGTTAGATTCTCCCTATTTTAAAAAGAATTTTCTGTCCGAAATTCCTTTCACCCTAATTTTTAATACCGACTTCGATGATGAAGGATTTTACTTTAACTTTTTTTTTATATAAAAAAGCGATAAACAGTCTGCCTTTTCAATTTTATCACTTCAATTTATATTTTTACACAACTGAAATATTCCACTGCAATATTTAATATTCACTAATTGGATTTAATTAAATTACTTACAGTAGTGCAAAAAATTGCCATTTCTATTTCAGCTTTTTCTCCATGTCCAAGATGGAAAATATGTATTTGGCATATGTATATTTTTTCTAAACATGTTTCATATAAAAAATTTTAGGAAAAACCTTTTATTTGTTAGTTTTGCAATTTTTTTGTTTCTCTTTTAATTTTCATTCGTATTTTTTTCTGACATTAAATTAATAAGCTGTTTCATATATTTGCATTTTTATTGATATGTTTAAACCCAGATAAATAAATCCAACTTTTTTTTTGGATTTAATAAATCCACTTTTAATATGAAAAATTCTAAATCCAGGTGACTAAAACAACGCTTATTACCGCAAAATTCGTTAATGTACACTAGACCGTACCACCTGACAGACAAAAAAGAAAAGTGCGGGGTACACCTTTGAATATAAAGTATTTTTGCAAGGCCATTTCGAATTTTTTTTTTTTGTCGAACGTAGGGGTCGCCTTTTTTAATTTTTCATTATAGCTTCGGCATTTATAGTTGGATTTTAATGTGTGATATATCGATTTTTTTGCCTCGAAGAGACCAGTGTTTTACTATAAAGGAAAAATCCAATGAGAAAAATTTAAAAAGGCGACACCCATGTTCGGCAACAAAAGAAAAGAAAAATTCTGTTGGAATTATCGAAAAACTTCCTTAGCAAAAGTTTAATGATTTTTTTCTAGCTTTAATTTTCTGACATTAGTGTGGTACATTAGGGTTGTAGAAACTGAGATCCGGTGTGTAAATACTAGAACGGGATACTTGAGGCCAATGGCACTTAGAAAAAAACACTGGTCCTCTTAAAACAAAAACATCCGATGTATCATACTTTAAGATCCGACTGTAAATGCCAAAGATATAACGAAAAATATAAAAAGGCAACCCCTACGTTCGGCAAAAAAAAATTAAATTTGGATTTACATTTCAACAAATCTATTTGTTGGCCATTTAATTGAAATAGATTCAACAATCGAGTAACAAACATGATGTTTGTATTTACAAAATCAGTTGTAGGCTGAATTTCAGTTTACAAATAGGTTAATTGTATCAGTTTACAAAAAGGTTAATTGTGTTTAAAGTGATTTCACGCCCGTTGTTTTTGGAAGTTACAAACATCAGCACAAGCTCAGTATGCCTTGTCGCCCAAAGTACTGTATGGTATAAATATAATCCAAATTACGCTTTTTGCTCTACACTGAATCAATAGTTCGTAAAAATATAGACGATTCCACATAATGGCTCTTCCTTAATCTGCAGGCTACAAAAAAAATAAAATAAAATTGAAGATTCCTGTTTACACGCTGATTCTTTAAGTTTGATTTTGTTGGAGCAATACCGGCCCATTGTTTGGTTTAGAGGGAAATATATGAAAATAGAAAAGCAACACAAGGTTAAATAATCCTTGAATGAGTTGTAAGCCACATGTAAGCTAAAATATCAATATTTATTTATGGCAAAACAAAATTGCTGTTCGTACACTGAATGTTTACGATATGTCCATAAGTATTCCTGATATGCTTATACGTGTTTATGATAAATACAATCATTTCAAATGGAAATCTGAAAATTTTGCAAATTTTTCTTCAGTAAGAAGAAATGGGATTTAAAATCATTGAAATAAAATAAAAAACGGAAAGAAGATTTAAGGAAATTATTGTTTATATATATAAATAAACTATGGTAATGTTACCAACGTAACCAGATTAGCAAAAAGGGTAACCAAGGGTCTGCTTCAAATTCTGGCTAAACAAAATTTATTGTTTTAATAAACTTCCGCTGAAAAACATTATCAGTTTGGAGACACAAAGTAACTTAAAAACAGATAATTTCTTAAATTGAGTGAAAAAAATATAAAGTTATTCCAAAATGGGTAAAAAGGGTAAAGGAAATAAATTGGCTAAAATGTCGGAGGAAGAACGGGCCCGTTATTTACAGTTAAGAGCCGATATTGAAGAAGAGGCTCGTCGACGTAAAATGCAATTGATATCCATGTACATGAAGGTAAGAATCCTAAAATTCTTATCAATTTTAATTTAAGTATTAATTTTCTATTTTGTTTCTTCTAGAACAAATTAAAAAGAGAAGAGGCTTTTTGCCGTTTAAATATGGCTAAAATCAATCAAGAATGGCGTTCGATATTAAGACAAGTCAAATGCCAGGAATTGCGTAAAGAAATCATAGAAATGGAAAAATATTGTAAAGATATGTTGGATCATAAGGATAATGTTATAAAACGTTTGCTTAATGATTTAGAAGTGGCCCACAGTCAACATGACACCATGTCACAGTCTCATATGGAAATGGTGCAACATTTTATAAGTATGATAATCACTTTATCAGATTGTTTCATTAGGGAGTAGTAACTCCTTTCGTTACCGCTTGTGTGCTCAAATGAATCGTAAATCTTTGACTGATTAAAAGCTGTAGGGGAAATAATTTTGTTTGTAAAACAGTCATCTTAAAATTGATTTATATTCTGTTTGTAGATCACTTTTTGCGTCAAGGAAAAATAATAACAAACATGTCTGACATGTCGATTTTGTGATTCCCTACCCTGCAGTACAATTTCGGTTATATATATATATTTTTTTTTAAATAGAAGCAGGAAATTCTTCCTATTAATTAACGTATTGCTTTCTTTGGAAAGGGGATGGAGAAGAAGTGAAAGGTGGTGAAAGATAAAGGGCTTCAAATATGGCAACACTGTAATTGCGCGAGATGTTGAATTTTAGAACAGTTGTTGCGCGCCATCTGATGGTGAGCTGGCAAACTTTGTTGAAGCTTTTAAGTTAATAGCCCTGTTATATTATTTTACTTTGGTGGGGTTAAGTGCTATGGGAACACCGAAGGAGGACGCTGCGATATGTATGATGGATAGAAAGAACTCATACATATTATTAGTTTTCATAAATTGATGTTGCCTTGGTTGGGGATCGAACCCGCAATCGCACGTGTAACAGTCCAACACGCTAACCATTATACCACAGCGCCCACGGATAAAATTCGGGTAAAAAATTACTATACTTGAAGCCCTTTATGTTTCACCACCTTTTAGTTCTTCTTTATCCCAAAAAAGCAACACGTTAATTAATGGGAAGAATTTCCTGAGTATTGCTTCTCTTTATAAAAAAAATGTTCAAATCCACATTTCTCCGATCTTGGAGTGGATTGGGATTTTGTACTATATGCTCTCTGTTATGTAAGATATTCTGGTTTCTGAATTGGGATGTTACGTAAATGTCGGCTGGGCAGTTTTTGAGACAAATCAAAAAGAGTGATTGTAGTTTTAATAGGGTTTTCAGATTAGAGTTTTAGCCGGTTAAGGTATCAAAAAGTTGATCCGTCAGTTAGATTTAGAGTTATACTTCCCGCATTGGTACAAGTCATTCAACAATTTTATATATCTACATGATTACACACAAATTTAAGATTAGTTTATGTAGACATCAAAAGCAACTACAAATTTTAAGATTAAAGGGACAATTCGTTGACTATCCCTATCAACTGTTTCCCAGTATAAGATCAGGATTAGTAAAAGTTTAAATAACCAACTACATATAAAAATTCGCAATTTGAAAATTATTTGATTTTATTAAAGGTTTCTTTATATTTTTGCAATGCTATGCCATGTAATTTGCAAAAGCAATTATATATTCTAGATATCCAACAACAACGTTTGGAATTTTTTCGCGAAAATTATGAAAAGGAAAAGCAAGTTATGTTGCATGAATTTCAAGAGGACTATAAAACTGTTGATGATTTAAGAATGAAGGCTCAAGAGCAGTTAGAATGTGTCTACTATCAGTTGGATGAGAAAAATGAAGGCGAACGCGCTGAGGCCTACGAGAAATATTTGGCTCAATTGGATGATATAAAAGCAACGGTAAGTGCTGCAGTAATAGTTATAGTAACGCAAGTAAAAATATTTTTATATAACCTATATGATTTTATAGAATTATATATCGTTGAGTATTGCCATATATAACAGCAAGTGTAATTCTATATAGTTATATAAAAATATATTTACTTATATAAAATTATATTAACCAGATCCACAATTTTTCGGATCCAATAAAGAATTTTTATATATAATTATACTAGCGGGCGCAGCCCGCTACGTTGTTAGCGTGCCTTAAAGGTTAAGGGGGGGGGGCTGCGCCCTCCCCCCGGGGGGCTGCGCCCCCCACAATTTTTATTAAATTCGTTTTTTTATTTAAAGCCTTCACCCAGCCACCACAAATAAATAATTCTGCACAACAATGGGTTTTAAATAAATATTTGATCACTTTTTCTCATGAAAGTGGATTGTTAGTAATAAATCCATAATAAATTGCAATATACGTGTGTATGTTAATATAATTTGGTAAAGTGCGAACTTAGGTAGATAGACCCGTAAGTAGTTTTGTTCATTTGTGTTTTGAATAAAAATAAATAACGTAAAGCAGGGTTGTTAGCGTGCCTTAAAGTTTTTTTTTTTTAATTCCAGTTTATGTAAAGGTAGACCTGGCAATTCAAGTAAATTCACAAATTCAGTTGGAAAATTTACTGCGTCGGTTTCTTCCACCGGTGCTTCGTTACATGAAGTTTAAACAGTCTTGCCATTTCAGTGCTTTTCGGGTATTTTTTGGTGCTTTTTTCCTTCCCGTACCCGGTGATTTTTTACAAATACCCGTTTAAAAAAAGCGGGTATTTACGGTGCTTTTTCAGATTTCTGGCAGTGCTTTTAGTGCTTTTTTACAGTTTCTATTTTTGATGTTTGTTCTCGTTTTTTTACATTTTTCTTGAATTTTCTGTCAAAATTTAAAAAATAATACGAACTATACAAGAACTACATTTTTGCACAATTTTTGTAATACAATTTTAAATAGAAACTTCGTTACATATAAACTTAAAAATATTGAAATATTAGTTCGGTGCTTTTTTACCCCTTTTTAGGTAATTTTCTGAACCTTTTTTACACGATTTTTCAAAGTTAAAATGTGTTTTTAAATTCTTGATTTAAATTTTTCAAAAAATTAATATCGTGCTTTTTTACCCCATTTTTGGTAAATTTTTACCCTTTTTACCCGTTTTCATAATGCTCACGGTGCTTTCCTGCCTTCTGGAGTTGGCGACACTGAGTTTAAATATCGGAATTAAATTCCATTCCTTTTCTAAGGTTTTTTCTCTTTTAGAAAATTTGTTTAACTTTTTGGAGAGTATGTTTCAATGCTACATAAGTTTCATATTCCGTGGATAGTGTTTGAACAGGTAATTCCCTCTTCCAATCCATTTGCATTGTCTATAATTTCAATTCCACTCGTTCAACGTTTATATCCATTTCATTCCACTTGTGTAGTGTTTCAATTCCACTCGTTTCCTATTTAGTTTCTTAATTTTAGTGTTTCATATACACTTGTTCTTTAAGTTTTAGGGGGGGGGGGGGCAATTTTCCCCTTTTGAACCACCATTTTTACCACGTTCCTGTCCAAAGTCCTAGAAATGCCTTGTCGATAAGTTAGCCCATACTCCAAGGAAAACATATTATATATTACAGGTTTCTAGCCGAAGGGTTCGGTTAGGCCATCAAGGGGAGAATTATTCCGTTTTTACCCCTCCCGGTAGGAATTTCCAAAAATTCCGTATTAGAAGACGTCTGCGTTGGAGGAGGAACCTACTACATACATAATTTTAGGTCTCTATATCCAGCAGTTTGGCCAGGCCGTCAAGGGGGAAGTTTTTTCCCTTTTTATCCTTCCCGGTATGAATTTCCAAAAATACCATCTTAGGGGACGTCAACGTTGGAGAAGGAACCCAAATACCGAATTTAAGCTCCCTTGTTCCAGCAGTTTGGCCAGGCCGTTAAGGGGGAGACTTTTCCTGTTTTTGACCCTACCTGTAGAAATTTCCAAAAATCTCATCTTAGCGGATGTCTACAATAGAGGAGGAACTTTAATACCAAATTTCAACTTCCTACCTCCAGCGGTTTGGGCAGGCCTTTAAGCGGCACTTTTCGCTTCATTAATCCCCATTTTTGCAATGTCCCTGTCCAAAAAGCACCTTCCCGGTCCAAAAAGCCCATACTCCAAGTAACATATGTTTTACATTTCAGGTTTCTAGCCAACTTTTACTATTTGTGCCCCTCTCGGTAGGAATTTCCGAAAATCCATCGACAGGGAATTTCAGCTTCCTAGTTCCAGCAGTTTGAGCAGGCTGTCAAGGGGGACACTTTTTCTTTTTTTGTCCCTCCCGGTTGGAATTAGGCTGGAAGAGGAACCTAAGTACCGAATTTCAGCTTCCTAGTTGCAGCAGTTCGGACAGGTCGTTAAGGGGCAACTTTCCCTTTTTGAGCCCCCATTTTATAACGACCCTGTCCAAAATTCAAAAAAGTATCTTTCTAATAAGTTAGCCCTTACTCCAGGGACCCACATTTTAATCTTCAGGTTTCGATGGATGAGGAACATTCATACCAAATTTCAACTGCATTGCCTAAGCGGTTTGGGCAGGCCGTTAGTGGGGACATTTTTCCCTTTCAACCACCATTTTTACTATGTTCCTGTTCCAAAATAGAAAAATTACGTTGCCGGTGAGTTAGTCTACTCCAAGGAATACATATTTAAAATTTTAGGTTGGCCAAAAGGGATTGGGCAAGCCGTCAGGAGGAGACTTTTATGTACACAGAAGGAGGAACTCACATACCGAGTTTCCTTTTGGGATATCCTGTAGGGAATTCCAAAAATACGAACTTAGTCGATGTCTACTACAGTGGAGGAACCTTTATACCAAATTTCAACTTCTTACCTCCAGTGGTTTGGGCAGGCACTTTTCCAATTTGTGAGACTGTTTATGTGGAGACTTTTGCCCTTTTTGCCCGTTCCGGTAGGAATTTACAAAAATCCCGTCTTAGCGCACGTCTATGCCGAATATCAAGAAACCTTGTTTTAGTGGAGATATCCGTGGGGGGAGGGAAAAAAGTAGTTTTTTTGAAATTATATATTATTTTAAATGGTACTTTTTGGAAAAACGAAATTTTTTGGAAAAAGATACTTTGTTTTTACAAAGTACTTTATTTGTACTTTTTTTGGAAAAGGTATTTTTTTTAATAAGGTGTTTTTTTTGGAAAAATGTATGTTTTTTGGAAAAAGGTACTTTTTTTGGGAAAGGTACTTCTTTTGGAAAAGGAAAATTTTTTTTGGGAAAAGGTACTTTTTTTTGGAAAAGGTACTTTTTTTGAAAAAGGTATTTTTTTGAAAAAATGTATGTTTTTTGGGAAAAGGAAAATTTTTTTAGAAAAAGGTACTTTTTTTGGGAAAAGGTACTTTTTCTTGGAAAAGGTACTTTTTTTTGAAAAAGGTATTTTTTTTTTTGGAAAAATATATGTTTTTTGGGAAAAGGTACTTTTTTTTGGGTAAAGGTACTTTTTTTTTGGAAAAGGTTCATTTTTTTAGAAAAAGGTACATTTTTTGGAAAAAGGTACTTTTTTTCGGAAAAATTTACTTTTTTTGGAAAAAGGTACTTTTTTGGAAAAAGGATTTTTTTTTGGAAAAAGGTACTTTTTTTAGAAAAAGGTACTTTTTTTGGGAAAAGGTACTCTTTTTTGGAAAAGGTACTTTTTTTGAATAAGTTATTTTTTTGGAAAAATGTATGTTTTTTGGGAAAAGGTACTTTTTTTTTTGGAAAAGGTACATTTTTTTAGAAAAGGGTACATTTTTTGGAAAAAGGTACTTTTTTTAAAAAAGGTACTTTTTTGGAAAAAGGTACTTTTTTGGAAAAAGGAATTTTTTTTGGAAAAAGGTACTTTTTTTGGAAAAAGGTACTTTTTTTGGAAAAAGGTACTTTTTTTGGAAAAAGGTACTTTTTTTGGAAAAAGGTACTTTTTTGGAAAAAGGTACTTTTTTGGAAAAAGGTACTTTTTTCGGGAAAAGGTACTTCTTTTGAAAAAGGTACTTTTTTTGGAAAAAGGTACTTTTTTTGGAAAAAGGTACTTTTTTTGGAAAAAGGTACTTTTTTTGGAAAAAGGTACTTTTTTTGGAAAAAGGTACTTTTTTTGGAAAAAGGTACTTTTTTTGGAAAAAGGTACTTTTTTTGAAAAAAGGTACTTTTTTTGGAAAAAGGTACTTTTTTTGGAAAAAGGTACTTTTTTGGAAAAAGGTACTTTTTTTTGGAAAAAGGTACTTTTTTTGGAAAAAGGTACTTTTTTTGGAAAAAGGTACTTTTTTTGGAAAAAGGTACTTTTTTTGGAAAAAGGTACTTTTTTTGGAAAAAGGTACTTTTTTTGGAAAAAGGTACTTTTTTTGGAAAAAGGTACTTTTTTTGGAAAAAGGTACTTTTTTTGGGAAAAGGTACTTTTTTTGGAAAAAGGTACTTTTTTTGTCCCCTTTTTGCCCCTCCCGATAAGAATTTCCAAAAATGCCGTCTCAACGGACGTCTACACCGGTCGAGGAACCTACATACCAAATTTCAACTTCATAGCTCCAGCAGTTTAAGCAGGCCGTCAAGGGGGAGACTTTTACCCCGTTTTGCCCGTCCCTGTAAAAATTTCCAAAACTCCCGTCTTGGTGGATGTCTACGATAGTGGAGGAACCTTTATACCAAATTTCAACTTCTTACCTCCAGCGGTTTGGGCAGGCCATCAAGGGGGGCCTTTTTCCCCTTTTTAACCCCCATTTTTACAACGTCCCTGTCCAAAATTCTAGAAAGTACTTTCCAGAAAAGTTAGCCCCTACTCCAAGGAACACATATCTTAAATTTCAGCTTTCTAGCCAAAGGGGTTTTGGCAGGCCGTCAAGGGGGACACTTTTCCCCTTTTTGCCCGTTCCGGTAGGAATTTCCAAAAATCCCGTCTTAGTGGACGTCTACCCCGAAAGAGGAACCTACATAACAAATTTCAACTTCCTAGCTTCAGCGGTTTGGGCTGGGCGATGTTGAGTCAGTCAGTCAGTCAGTCAGTCAGTCAGTCAGTCAGTCAGTCAGTCAGTCACGTTATTCTTTTATATATAGAGATTAACCCATATATGATTTGATCCGGGAAATGGTGCATCTCGTTAACCCAAGTAAAAAAGTTTTGATATAGTCATATATTATCATATACAATTTTGTATAATTATATATTGGAACATATATACCAAGATATAATTATATAAAATTTTACCAAATTATATCCTAAATAATATAACTATATCTTGTTATATATTGCACAATATATAGTTCAACATATTACAATATCCAATTATATATAGGCCTATATATAGTTACATATGCCGCATATAATTATGTATAATTGTATCGAATTATATACCATTATATCTAGTTGGATATGATTATATTATATTTGATACATTTGGATAAGGACAAAATCCGGATAAAATTGTATCAAACCATATCTTATTCCATCAAATTAGATCTAATTGTGTCAAATTAGATCTAATATGATCATAATACGATCTAATTTGATACAATTAGATGTTCTCATTTTTCGGATATTATTATATATAATATCAAAACACATACAATTTTGTTTAGTAGGGATAATAAAATATATTCTGTTATAATTATATAAACATATACATTTCATAATACTCGACGAAATATAATTGTATAAAATCATCAATGATTATATAAATATCATTTTTACTAGGGACACCAATTTATCAATGTCCCCTCGTCCATCATTAGTGTATTATCGAACTACAGGTCGAAAGAATTACGAACAAACCCTTTTTGAAATTGGTTAGGATCTGTCCATATTCAGACATATCTCCCATTGAAAGGTCCTCTTTTTTGGCTACAGGTCGTAAATAATAAGATAATATCGATGAAATTTAGTACACTGACTTATGTCGGCCCAAGGACGAATCCTAATTGGTTCAAATCGGCCCAAGTTTAGACCTAGTTCCCACATAAAAGTACTACCGAAATTGGTTTGTTCGCACGCAACAAATTTCAAATACGAAAATATTTTAATCAAATTTAATACGTTGAGCTACATGGGCTCATGGACAAAGCCTATTGATTTTATTTAGAATTGGTTCATGTTTATACCGTGTGCCCGAACATAGCTCCCGCAAATATTAATATGAAGGTCCCTCCAAAATTGGATTTTTATCACGCTACAGGTCGAAAATACGAAGATATTTTAATGAAATTTGGTACGCTGACTCACATGTGCCCAAGGACAAAGCCTATTGATTCTAGATAGGATCGTTCGATATTTGGAGCTATCGCCCATATGGACTCTATTTCCAATTTTCTCTTAAATACAACTAACACTACACTCTAATTAATTTTTGTTTAAATTTACCTAACTTTTAGTAGAAAACTGAACTCCTACTATAAATATGGTAAATTTAATATCAGTAAGTAAATGGAAAAAATGCGTAAATTAATTGAAGACAAAGTTTATAAATTTACTTGCAAATGTGTAGAATTTTTTTTCGAAAACTTGTGCAATTTTACCACTTTAATGTGTAAATTTACTAAATAAAATACGCCCTACCGCCCAAATAATAAAAGAAAAAAATTATTTTTAAATCATTTTATTAATAAAAAGCGTTAGAATTATATTTAAGCCTACACTCTAATTAAATTCTGTTAAAATTTACCCAACTTTTAGTGGGAAACTTTACTCCTACTCTATGTGTAATTAAAAATTAATTATGTTTAAGTTGGTGCACAAGTAATGTGTAATGTTACATTGAAAATGCTTAAAAATTAAATGAAATTTTGAAATTAGTGTGTTAATTTACTAAATTTGTGCGTAACATAAGCATGTTATACGTGTAAATGTACTCATAAAATGCGTAAAAATCCACACAAAATGGAAAAATCGACAGAATGTGCGTAAAAATCCCCTAAAAATGCGTAAATTTACCATAGCTGTGCTTAAAGTTAAACCACGCAACCAAATAAATTTTGAAAAGATTTTTGGCTACCACATGAGTCAACAAAAATTACCAAAAGCAATTTCATTCTTATGTTGCTATTTCCAGATAAAAATGTGTTTGTAGAAATGTAGTAATTAAAAAAAAAAATCCGTTTTAGCTTTTTTTTTTAATATTTATAATCGTTTATTTATAAACGATAGCAATTGACAATTACTTTCCTCTAAAATATATGGGAAACAAAAACAAATTTTCGTTACTTTGCTTTCGTTTAGACCATTCTCGTAATACATACACCGGGGCTAAATTTTTTTCAATTTAAAATATCAGAGTATTTATTACTATTATAAGTTAGTATATTTACCAATTTTGTGCGTAAAAATTTTATTTAACAAAAGGTTACTAATTTTAAGCATAATGTGTTTATTTGTAAACATATATGTATGTAATGTCTAAAAATACTTTGTGTATATATTATTGTGTATGGAAGTGTGTACAAAAAAAGTTTACACATTTTTTGTTCATATTTACCAAATTTTCGTAAAACTAAACAAAAAAGGAAATTTCTCTATAGGAAAAACCTCATATTATGGGAGCCTTTCTTGTAGAGAAAGCCTCATTACTTTTTCCTATAGGAATAGCCTTAGATTCTGGTCACTTTTCTCTAGAAAAACAACAGGTTAATTCAATTAAATTTTAATTTTAATTATATGTAGAATTTTTTAAATTGTTAATTTTTATTATGTATTTTAATTTATTTTTTTGATTTATACCTTGCTATTATAAATATGTATTAGTTACGACTTTAATCCGCTTGTAAATAAATTATATTTACAAAAATTTTTTTTTTGGAAAATTAAGACCAACCAGTTATCGACACAGTCATAACTCTGATGGCTAAAATTAAAATTTTTGAATATCGTTGTCACAACGAGTCACAATTACGTATAGGCATCTAAAATCATGAGAAAACCAAAGCAATTTTAAGCATTTTCTTGCCTTAGATCTATATTATTTTATTCATGAATCCGATAGTGCTCATTGCTAACAAACAAATGCGTGTCAAAATTGGCTTTGTTCCTTTAGAGTTTTCTCCAGCACTCAAAAAATCACGAACATTTTATTGCATTTTCGTAGTTTTTAAATTTAAAAATAAAAATTTATTTTTCTTTCTTTTTTGAATTATTATTTTTTTTTTTTTGGAGTTTTGCGAAAATCCAGGGGTTTGACATGCGCTTAAATTACGACAATACCGGCTTTTAATGCAACAGATGGCGCTGACTGCTATTATATTTTTTTCTGGCAATACTGCTCTGTTTAGTGGGGAGCATAGTTGCCCAAAAAGTTTTAGCTTATTCCAATTTTGAAAGTTTAAATCCCCAATTTTATACCCAATTCGTTTTAATTTACACAAAAACCCAATTTAAACGAACAAAATAGAAGGTAAGTTAGCATCGCTCTTTAGTCCAGAAAATTATCAAGAAATGACTCAGCAAAAAAATATACATGTTGGCGACATCTATAGTTTGTTTAAAAAGTTATCAATGTCACATCTCTATATTATATATCTCTGGTAAAATTGGCTAAGAAACTATAATTTTCAGAAATTGACAAAACTTGTTCTATTTTTACCAAAAAATCGTCAATTGGCAATTATTGAATTAAAAATCGGCAAAATTACATAAAATCGCTACGTCTGGTAACATTGATTTTCAACTCTTTACTATTATGTATCTCCCTCTCTCCAGATGCAATTACGTATTGAAGATATTACCGAAAAGGGAGAAAAAAAGCTTGAAAAGCTTTGGTATGAATATCAACAATCTTTAGCTAAGTATGTCAGTCACACGGAGGGCTTTTATGCTGACTATATGGATCTTAAAGAACGCGACGAAGAATATACCACCCAAACCCGAGAGTATTGTTACGAAATTGAAAAGTCCAGTAATCAATTGGCCAGTCTGAAATTAACTTTGGCAGATGCCGAAGATAAAAGTGAAGTTAGACTTAAACATTTAAAAGATTTAAAGGAACATTTAGGAAAAAAGTTAAAAGAAGTTAAAGTACACGTGGATAAAGAACTATTGGAAAATGAAGATAAATTTAAGCTAATGAGTGTGGAGAGTTATAAAGCTGTTAAGGTGAGGAATAATAATAGAATTTTAATGCAGTGGAAAATTTAAATAGTTAACTTTATTTTTTTTTGTCTTTAGTATTTCAAAACTTTATTTGAAAAAGGTAATATTATACTACAATTAGTGGCTGTTTGTAGTAAATTTGAGACGGAAAAAGAAAAGATTTTACCTTTGGGTTTACCACCTTTAACTAAAACTGTGTTTGATAATACCGAAGAAGATTATCAGCAAGTACCAGAGGATATCGAAAAGGTAAATTTTTTAAATTTATAATCATTTTCTTTTCTAATGCAGTTACTTTTTAAACATTGCTTACAAAAACCAAGACAAAAACTATTTTTTATACTAGATTTACACTTATACTTCATTTATACAAAAGTATTATACTGAATTTAGACTAAGCAAAAACTACCTAGTTTTTGGCCGTTGCTAGTTTTTACTTGTCAAAACGCATACATAAAAAACAAACAAAAACTAATTTTGTACAAAAACTAGGTAGTTTTCTCTTATTCTAAATTCAGTATTAAATAAAAACTAGTAGTTTTTGAAAACTACTTCTATTTAATTGTCAAATTCCATACAAAATTTGAATCTAAAACTAAAAGGTTGTAGTGTAAACTGTAAACTGAATGAATAACATAACCCGTGTAAAAAAGTTTAGATCTGATCAGATCTTTTTGGATCTAAATAGATATGATTGAATCTAATTAGATCCTGAACCAGATCTCATCAAATATGATCAGATATGGCATATGTGATAATGCCTTATGGCAATATCTGATCAGATCTAGTGCCAAATCTGTTCAAATCTAAAGTGATCTGGACAATTACGCCAGATATGCCTAGATCTGATCAGATCTAATTAGATCTCAAATTGTCCCCAATTTTGAGATCTAATTAGATCTGGTAAGATCTACTGAGATCTGGCCAGATCTGCTCTTTTTTACACGGGAAGTAATATTAAAATTTATTTATTTTTACTTTATTTTATTGTAGGATAATTTTTACAATTGGTATTTAATGGAAAACTTTTGGAAACGTGTCAATAATGTTAAAATTGATGTGGTTTGTCTTAATCAACGAAAAAAATCTCTCGAAAAAGAAAATGAAAGACTGAAAGCCGAGTTGCAAGAACGTTTACTTAATTTGAATATTAGCAATGGCACCAATACACACATAAATGATTACTTGGCTAAAAGACCCAGTAGTATGCGTGTAGAACGTGTGGAGCGTATAGATTTAGACTCACGCATACAATGTCAAAGTGCAGATGTTAATATAGGACGCCGTATAGTACGTCCCTTCTCCTGCATAACAGAAGCAAATTTTACTAATGTTGTACGTTCACGCGTACTGGCAAAAGGAAGACAAAAGTTGGCTAAAATTGTGGCTATAAAACACTAAAAAAAATCTCAAAGTAATAAACCAAAAAAAAAAAAAAAATGTCTTTTCGAACATAATAATCTAAAGCATATTATTTTTTATCACCTCCATCTGCTGTCTATTGTTTTTGTGGCAAGCGGTGGGGGTGGTGGTCATAAGTATAAAAATTAAAATCTGCTTCAATAAAAGAAAAATATTTGTTTTTTTTTCTTTTGCTTTTTTCTTTTGTTTGTAACATTTTCTGTTATCACGAGGACATTTATTTGATGGTTTCAATCAAAAATGTGTCAAACAATAAAAAAACAAGAACAAAAAATGAGAAAATATTAAATGTAATAAATTTTTCTTAGTACCTTGTGTTACCACCTCAACATTCATCAAACGTGTGGAGATTTTAAGAAAATGAAATATTTTCAAATCCAAAGCAAAGAATATAATCCTGAAGTTTAGAATGTTAAAATTTTATTTATGTTGACATTTTTTTATTTTTATCATCATGTAATGATTTTGCCAGCATCTATGGCCTTCATTTTATAAGTGTATCTGTCTTTTTTATTTGTTATAATAAATCAATCACCCGGGATATCAACATCTTTCTGTATTTCTTATACCAGATGACAAATTTAAGTAACGCCAAAATAATGTTTTACCATCTTTTATAAAAAGAATATGATGCGTATTTCTTTTGGATGGATATTTTCATACCCTACACCACTCCTTGGAACAGGATACATCCGAACAAACTCAATGTATCCTGTTCCACGGAGTGGTGTAGGGTATGAAAATATCCATCAAAAAAATATACGCATTAATTTCTGAGTGGATTTAACGATGTCCTTCCATCTGTTCATATGTCCTTGTAATAAAACTGGAATTAACAAAGGAAGAAATTTTGGTATATAAGTTTGTATAACACCAAGGATATATCATCCTTGGGACAACCAAATTTTTTCTAACCGAATTGATTTGATTGAATTACAAGGTTGCGCAATCGATTCAATTCGATTGGAAAAAAGTTAAACTACTCCGTTGATCCAAAGGACATCCTGGGAAATGTATTTGGAAGAGTAGTCTAAGGGTTTCATCCGTTGTGTTGGTACAGCCGCCATCTACATTGCTTATGTTTGCGAATAGATTATTCTGTTTGGACATTATTTTTTTTCCTTAATCTAGAGATATCATTTACAGTTAATAGTTCCTAATGAGGTTATCCTAACTTTCTCCTTGGGTCTTTCATAATTCCTTCTTGTAAACTCTAAGATGAGCTCTGTGTTCTACCCATAGATCGTAAGTACCTTCCTTATCTATGACCCGCCATCCCCAAAAATATTCGTTTGGGTGTACCACTTAAATCACTTTGATTTTAAGCACTTAAATCGTCATGATGCGTTATTGATACGCCAAAAGTGTGTATGATAAAAATGCTACCCACATTATTGCCTGTAGATTTGTCTAGCAAAAAGGATTCATCAAAAGAAGAGAAAGAGAAACAGTGATTTGGATTTCGATATTGTGAACATTTGTTTCGGAACCAATGAATTTTACGTAGGCTTATCATTTAAGTGGAAGTTTTCTTTTATGATCCTTTTTATGTTCTTTTAAATTGGTGAAACGGAATTAGTTTTTATTCGTAAAAAATTGAAGCAAATCGCTTCGATCTGACAACTTGTCTCAAAATAATTAAATAATTAAATTTATTTGGAAATATCAGTAGTTAGTAGTTAGTTAGTAGTTTGAAAAGAATTAATTTCATTCAAAATCACATTTTTGGAAGTTGTGAAAAAGAACTGCTTTAGAAGCGAAAAACCAGAACTTAATGATACTTTGGAATCAATAAAAAACTGATTCCATAAGATGAATTCCATTTTCTTTGCTGGGATCTTTAGCATTTTTCTGTAAAACTTTTTCTTTAATAGTTATAGCGCAAAGAAGCTTTGAACTAATTTAGTAGTTAGTAGTTTGAAAAGAATTAATTTCATTCAAAATCACATTTTTGGAAGTTGTGAAAAAGAACTGCTTTAGAAGCGAAAAACCAGAACTTAATGATACTTTGGAATCAACAAAAAACTGATTCCGTAAGATCAATTCCATTTTTTTTGCTGGGCTCTTTAGTATTTTTCTGTAAAACTTTTTCTTTAATAGTTCTAGCGCAAAGAAGCTTTGAAATAATTTAGTTTATTTTTAGGGCTAAAAGCCGTGGGTGACTGGCCTTTTTTAATCCGAGAGGACCAATTTTCTCGGGGATATTATTTTTACTATGAATCTACCGAAAAGTGCGTGGGGAGTTGAAAAAATAACACTTTTGCATATATGGGTGCTCTATTGGGCGCCAATTTTGAAATTAACGAAATTAACTCTTAAACACATTTTAAGTTTTGGCTTAATTCTGGCATTGAACCTAAAATTTAAACTTTGCTATCTTCGGAGACTTATAATAGAATTTCATTACAAGTATTTTTGCGGAATATTTTAATCCTTTAACTCTTCAACTTACGGGTCGTTTATATCCCTCTCTGAAAAGGGGCCAAAAAGTCCCTTTAATTGAAGATTTAGAGGGTTAAAATGTTCCAAAAAAATATTTGTCATGAAATCATACTATAAGTCTCTGAAGATATCATTAAACATAAATTTAAGTTCAATGCCAGATATAAGTCAAAACTTAAAATGTGTTTAAGGGTTAATTTAGTACTTATTCAGAATTGGCGCTCATATGTCCCATAAACCTGGATTTTAGGAGGAAACTATGTGCATTTTCCATTCTAGGTATAGAATGTGTTCAGCGAACTTATGCAACACACTACTAGGAACATTTCTGTGGAACATTTTAGCCCTCTTCAACTTACGGGTGTTTTTGGTCCATTTTTAAAACGGGGCCTGGCCGGTTTACACCGCAGAGACCTAATTTTTGAAGAGATCTTGTTTTTTACCCTCAACCTGTCGAAAATACGCGGGAAGCTGTAAAAATAACACTTTTGCACATATGGGTGCTCTAATGAACATGAACCTGTTAGATCCATGTATGTCAATTTTTAGCTGGGTATATATAAATTTTGTTATTAACAGAGTTATTTGGACAACTTTCACCAAATTCTGCAAGAAACAACACAAAGTTTTGATAAACTTTCAGGAAAAATCGAAAATTTAAAAAATTTCACCTTTGACCTTGGTCAAACGTTGTCGGAGTTTTACAAAGTTTTCGAAAAATAATCTCATTTATCTGATTTAAAACAAATCGGAAGTGATTTTGTAGCACCTATCTTAAAAAAAGCATAAATTAATACTATAAAACTATTTAATTATATAAAATGTTGGCCAAAATCACACTATTCTTTAAAATTTTCAAATCTAAAACACCGTCACTACTAAGGATATGTGTAATTTTTAGTAAAATGATTGTCTGGTGTGTAAAAAAAATTCTAAATTCTATGCGTTAAGCACATTTTTTTATATTTTCTTGAACAAATATTTAAAAAACTCAAAATTAAAGTTTTGCATATTACAAAAAAATCTAATTTTTGGCCATACCTGGGACTAAGTTAGCAAAACCCAAAAAAGACAAAAATTTATATCTAAATATTTATTGATCTTGGAAATGAAACTAGCGCATAACATTGTAAGTTTTAAAAAAAAATATTTGACTTTTTTACGATTTTCGGAATTTAAAAAAAAGTTTTAAAAAAAAATATTTGACTTTTTTACGATTTTTAGAATTTATACCATTTTATCCCTACAATGGTCTGGGCGAATTGCATTTATACTTCAATATTTTCCAACGGATTTTGAATTTTTATACCTTGTTGGAAAGTAATTATCATTCTATTGGCATTTTCCAGAAATACAGTTATTTAAGAGCCAATGTTTAAAAAAAGCAAATAACTAATTTTTTCCCCTTATAAAAGGTATTTAAAATTTCAGGGCTGATTCGGTACGTGTTATACGATCACTTTAATGTGTTGCATGATGTGTTTTTAAACCCACATGAACATTTCTAGAGGGGAGACGGCACTAAAATAGGAGTTGAAAAACAAGGTTAACCCTAATCATCATACTTTCATGTTCACAATACTTGTACGATTGCATTTTCACCTGGGACTACAGGAAAATAATATGAATAATTGCAAAAAGAAAAGCACTAACACTAACAAAAATATATTGTTGAAGTGCTATGAGATGTTCTAGATTAACCAGTCACGGGATATAACGTTTAAGGTCAATTAACTCATCATTCCTCCAAAGGCATAATATACACAAAACAAAAATTCAGTAAATTATGGAGTATGTCCAAGTAGTATTTCTCTAAACATATCTTTGATTAAATTTAAAATAGATTTTTTTTATAAACCTCTTAAAAGGTCCTTTGCCGAATATAGAAGGAAAAAAAACAAATAAATACTTGAACAAAGAAAGAGAAGCAAAACTACTGTTGAGCACTAAATAAAAAACTAAAACTTAAACATGAGGAAGATATATGACAAGTTAAATGCTAAAAGTGGATTAATTGCTGCAAAGGACATTTCAATTAATTCCCAAGTACGTATTTTACTTACGTAGTTTTTTCATTACATCTTTCATTTTTTTTTATTTTATATGCTGCCACAAGTAAAAACACAAACTAGCGGTGCGATGAATTTAATATAATATATTAAATATTTCATATTTAAAAAGACATAAAAGCAAAGCTTTAAAAGCAAATATTTTTATTCTTATTAAAGACACCAAATATTTTTTTTACTACATTCTATTGCTAATATTGAAGATAATGAAGTGAAATGTGGTGGTGTTCATTGAAGATGTAGTTTTGAACACCAACAATTATTCCGTAGCCGCAGTCTTGTGTTTGATTGCTTAAATTGTAAAACGTATTGTGACTGTAGGCATTTTCATGGTCTTTAGTCTTTCAAAGATTGATGGTTTGTAGTTGAGAATATTCTTCGCACAAGTATGAAAACACTTATACTAAGATATTGAGTCACAAAAACATCTACACTTTACATTTACATTCTCACTTACTATTAGATTCAGCAATCTATTAAGATGAAACCATGACATTTGTTAAGCATTTGACTGGCTGTAGGAGATCATGTAAACGTCTCCTTTATGTGTGGATTTATATATCGAACAAAAAGTTAGTGCCATGCAACCAAACTAAACTGTGTTGTAAATGAATGAATGAGCAAGGAGTTAGAGAATAATGTCACTTGCAGCCAAATATTGTTTGTCACTTGGTTAAAATGTCGCAGCATAAATGTGTGTAAATTGATGATGAATCTAAATATTTATTCATTCATTCGTTTCTTATTGAAAATGGGTTGTAATACTAAAGGATAATGGGTAATTTTTATGATAAGAGTTATAAATTAAGTTAAAATTATACGGCAGGGTATACACAAGTAAAATCTGTTGCGAGGTTTCCTCATGTGTGGATGAAAATTTTATATGTGATAGAGGATAAGAAATGTAATGTGGGCAATTTTTACCTGGAAGAAGGACAAAATTTAAAGAAATCAGAAAAAAATATTGTATATTGTAATTTTTATTAAAAATTAACAATATATTTTTAAAAAAAATTGTGTATCAAGAGTTTTTCAGTTTTTATTAAGTTTTTCCTACACTCATAGAAATAAATCTGTAAAAATAGCAGAAAAAATTACTAAAAATTAGTTAAAAATGATGCTGCAGAAAAAACTGGTAAAATTAGCAGATTTTTTACTAAATACTAGTAAAGAACAGCAAAATTAAAACTGTTAAATTTACAGAATTTTAGTTATATTTAGGCTAACTTTTAGTTAATTGAAAATAGCAAATTGTACTGTAAAATCTGTAGAAAATTTTGCTAAATATTAGTAGACTAAAAATAGCAAAAATAAACTGTTATATCTACAAAATTTTTGCTATTTTTAAGCAAAGTTTAGTTGAAGGCAAATAGCAGTCTATATTGCTTAAATCAGCAGAAATATTTGCTTAAAAATTGTAGACTATTGTTTTCAAAAGGCTCGATTTTTATTTGCATTAAAAAAAAAATCGAAAAAAAGCTTGGAAAATTTAAAATTTTTTTTATTTGCCTATATTTGAATTAACTATAATTGCAGTTAATTTCAATCGCAATTTTAGTTAAAATAACTGCAATATCAGTTAATTATAAATATATTTGCAGTGTACACTTTTTTAACTGCAATTGCCATTAAATTTACCGACATAATTCCTTAGTTTCGGAACCCGTTCCACGAAACTTAAATGTAAGATGTAACTGACGAAGAAAGAGCTCTAGAAATACCCTATGAGAAAAAGGACAGTGAAAGGTGACACGCAGGATAGGTCCCAAGGTAGGAGGCACCAGTCCCTGATCGTTATTTTTATTTGAAAGGGACCTGCCACTTCAGCATGGCAATGGGTTACATTCGCACAGTTTAGACACTCTTTGATGTATTACAGGACTAACCCAAAAGGATATATCACCTAATTGACCTAAAGGAACATGTCACCGAACTTACCCAAAAGGAACTGACACAGAATAAGTCACATGTTATACATTTTATATTTTATTTGATTGCTTCAACTTTATTTAAATTATAAATTTTTGATAATCAGCAGCAGCAATTAAAAACAACTAAAAAAATTAAATTCGGGCATGCCGATTACATGATAGCCTACGAAATTTTAATGGTTTCAAATGGACTTGTCTAAAAATTTGTTTATAAATTGGGGAAAAAATAGAAAATCCGTAAGAAATTTTAATTTAACCTAAATACATATATTTAAGTGAAAATCTATAATTAATCTATGTGTCTGCTAGGTACATACATGAACTGATTATAAATCAATAAATAGGCTTTGTCCTTGGGCCGATATGAGTCTTTCTGTCAAACTTCATTAATATATTTTTTTATCTGCGATCTGTAGCGTGCGAACAATTACAAATAAATTAATTTTTGTTTAAATTTACCCAACTTAGAGTAGGAAACTGGACTCCTAATATAAATATTGTAAACTTACTACCAAGTATTGTAAGTAAATGGAAAAAAATTCGTAAGTCAATTAGACACAAAATTTGTAAATTTACATTAAAAATGTGTAAAAAATTTTCAAAAAACATGTGTTATTTTAAAACTTTTGTGAGTAAATTTACCAAATAAAATACGCAATGTCATTTTTATTTTGATATTTCCAGATAAAAATGTGTTTGCAGAAATGTAGTAATTCAGCTAAAACAGTAAGTTTTAACTTTTTTTGGAATTTTTAGAAATTTTCTAATTTTTCAAATTTAAAAATGATGGAGTATTTATTACTATTATAAGTTAGTATATTTACCAACTTTGTGCGTAAAAATTTTATTTAACAAAAGAATATTTACCGAATTTTTATTACTAAATTTAAACCCATTTTATATTAATAAATTTAGCAAAATTTTTTTGAGAGTAGGAAAAGCCTTAGATAGTATGATCTTTTTCATAAGATTTTCCTATTAAAAAAACTTAGATTTTCAGGACTTTCTTCTATTGAAATATTTCAGATTCAGCGAACTTTCTCCCATAGGAAAATATTCTTGTGGGTCTTCTTCAGAATTCGAGGGGTGTCCTGGGAGAAAAAGTTCTCGAAATGTGCAGTTTTATTATGGGGAGGGTCTTTAGAATTCGCTTTCCTTTAGGGAAAAGTCTTGAGGGTCATCAAAGGCTTTTTTGGTAAAGTTGTCAGTATTTTTTCTGTAAGAAAATTTCACAGAATCCAAGAATTTTTCTATGGAAAAATTCCTCAAAATATGATGTTTTTTTTTGAAGAAAAACGTCAACAAAATCTGAGGTTTTGTTTTTAGAAAAATTTCTTAGTATATTCGAGTTTTGCTATAGAAAACTCCTAACGATCTGAGGTACATATTTTCGATGATTTCTTTATAAAAGCACATTTACAAGTGAGAGAAAACTGCTTGAGATAGAGAAAAATGCACCTCTAAATTGTTCTATTGTGAAAGATTTAAGCAAATTAGGTGTGTTTTTTGCTCTATCTATAGCAGTGTAAATGTGCCCTATTGCCCATAAATAATTCCTCAGTTTCTCGCCACTTTTTTCTAGTGAAAAGCCTCATTGGGAAAACCCTAGGGGAAAATAATTTTTCTTACCATTAAGCATCAATGAACTTTCCTAATTCGCCGGAGTCAAAATCCGCATGCCCGAAAAAGAAAAATATTGTGAATCAAAATCTTTTAAAGACAAACCAAATTTGTTGTTACCTCGCAATTGTAGATTTAGTACAGCTGGATCCGGCAGGACCTACCGAAGGCAACATTTGTAAAAACCCAGCAAAAAAAGATGCCGGAGCAGTAGAAAAAGCACTAAAATTGATGATCTAGATGTATTTATTTTTTAACATAAACACTAATGAATTAAATATTGAATTGTCATAGGATAGGAGTACTCGCACTTTAACATTTTTTCAGTAGGTACTTTTTAAACGATTTGTACCAATTTCTCACCAATCAAAAGTTAAAAAAAATTCTGCATCATTTTTATTTAATATATTTATAAAAATTAAAAAAATATAGAATTTAAACAAATAAATTATAAATGTTAAAAAAATAAGGAAGAAAATAAAAAAAGTTAAAAAAAAATTAAAAAAATATTAGTCCCTTCAGGAATCGAGAAATACCAAATGATACCAAAATCACTTTTTAGTATCACTTTTAGAGCAATTATACTTTAGAAGCAATACTTAAGTGATTTTCTGGAAGTTGTTTAGAAGTAGTTCTAAAAAATCAGTAGAAATATGCTAACGGATACCTTGGAAGCAATGAAAGAAGTGATTTTTTGCAGTTGTTCAGAATTACTTCTACAAAAGCAGTAAAAATACCCTAACGTATACTTGCGAAGTAGTGAAAGAAATAGTTTGTTAAGCATAATTCCTAATTTTTGCTGGGAATTTATAAGAAAGCAATTAATTTTCATAATATTATTTATTTTATAATTTTTCATTTTAAAATTTTTTTTTAAACGTCAATTTGAATGTAAATTCATTACTATTATAAGTTAGTTAATTTACGAAATTGCAATTGTGCAATTGTGTATTATTGTATATGAAAGTGTGTAAAATACAGTACAATAATTTTACGTATTTTGTGTTTATATTTACTCATTATGCGTTGTAGTAAACAAAAATTTACTCACTTTCTGATAATAAATTTACAAGCATTTCTTAGAGTGTATAAATGCAAAATTTCTGGCGGATTTCTATGTGGGCACTAGGTCTCCCAATTTTCCAAATTCCATTACTCACCAAAAAAAAGCATCAAAAGAAGGGAAAAAGAAGCAGTGATTTTGGTTTCGATATTGTGAAAATTTGGATCGGAACCAATGCATTTTACATAGGCTTGTCATAGGGTGGAAGTTTTCTTTTATGATCCTTTTGATGTTCTTTTTAATTGGTGAAAGGGAATTAATTTTTATGTGTAAAAATTTAAGCAAATTACTTGGACCTGACAGCTTTTCTCAAAATAATTAAAATTAAGGGCTTAACCATAGTTATAAATGTTAAATTTATATGGAAATATCTGTAGTTAGATAGATTTGAAAAGACTTAATATCATTCAAAATCCCATTTTCGGAAGTTGTGAAAAAGAACTGCTTTAGAGGCGAAAAATCAGAATTTAATGATACTTTGGAATCAATGAAAAACAAGAATAGAACTTAGAATAAAAGGAAGTTACAACCGATTGTTTGGAACAGAACATTTTCCTGGGGAGGCAAATATCCTTTCTATAATTTTTAAAATATGAGATTTGAGGCTTTTTCAAACTTCGCGATTCAATTACTGTCAACATTTTCCAAACCATTAAAAATCAGTCATTAGTAAGTGCAGTTGAATAAGCGATAAAATATTAAACTCAATTAAATCGAACAAAATTAAAAAAATATTGAATAAAATTATTGATTATGTTCTATTTCATTTCCTATTTTCTATCATAAAAACATTATTTTAATTTAATTTTCTTTATTTTTAAAGCTATTATAACATTTAAAACTTGACCAGACACCATATTCAAGTGTGTTTGGTTGTTTCTCCTCCAGATACAGATGTTTCATCTTTATCTGCAGTTACAAGTATTCCAACTCGTACTCTGGTTAAGATTTATTGCATATTTCTTCCGTTTTTTTTTTGTAATATTATTTGTTTTTACACAGAAATAAACATGGTTTACATATACAACATACAAACAATTTTAATACCATGGAAATATTTAAATGAATGTCTGTATCTACGTATGGCTTCCATACCACATGCCAAAAGAAGACCTTTTTTATGGTTTTAAATGAAAAGTTATGACTTCTAAAATGTCTTACCCGATAGAGCATAAAATAAAATAATAAAAAAAAAACACACACCCACTTTATAAAATAAATTTTGCTGAGCTTTGCAAAAATATTATGGAAAATAGAAAAAATGAAAATATTCATATTCATACAAATAAAAGTTTTGGAATGATTTTTTTCTTCTTAACTAAGTGTCAGTTTTACAGACGAAAATATAAATATGTTGGTAATAGAGAATGGGATCTAAAAAATGTTAGAAATGTCTAGAGATGACCAATAGTTTACACAATAAGATTTCATTTAATTATGTGTAAAAGTTTTTTTTTTTTTTTTTTGGAAATTTACAAGATTGTTCAAAAATTGCACGCCTTAACCATGGAGCTATACTACTCAATTCATAAAACTAAGGTTTTTACATATTTTATTTGTACCCAACAAAACTTTAGTAATGGTGGCGATACACTCAGGCATTACCTTATAGTAATAACTTCTTACTTTCTGCATTTTTTTGAAAAGAAAAAGTAATGACTTACCGAACATTGATTACGTATAACATGATTTATAAACGTAAAATAATGATTAGAACATTTTAGAAAATCTATTTTTCGTGTTTACATTACATTGTGTCTTTTTTTGTAGCCCAGAATGAAAGGCAAGGAGCACAAAATTCATTTACAGTTTAAACAATCAAATGTCACGTTTGTCGATAGTTTTCAACAATCAGAGGGCCGAGGTTTGAATCCCAGCGTGACCATGTTATATACTGAATACAAAAATATTTGTAATAAATTGTTTTGATGAAATTTTTTTTTTTGTATTATTTTTCCCATCCTACATTATTTGGTACTATATATCTTTGCTGGATACTTTAGCCAAAAAATATCCCCTCCTTTTTAAAATATTTCACGAATTTCAACAATTGCTATTTAATTTAACTAAATATTCTAATTTCATATTAAAATTAAATAAAATTTAATATATGTGTATAAAAACAGTAAACCGTATAAATATTTTATTGGTTTGAAAACTAACAATTATATTTATAGAATTGAAAACAACATTATTGCAAAAAAATTCAAATATATTTGATAATATTTTGACCAATAATGCCAATAAATTAGTTTACATGTATCAAATTAACATCCATTTAATACCTTTACAATGCATTTATTTAGGGCATAAATTAAAATTATAGAAAAAAAACAGTCATTGAATATTTACGCACACATTTATAAAATATGTTAAACTCATGTTCATAAAATTGATTTATGAATTGAAAATTTTTCAATTTGAATAGAAAAACTAATTTAACAAATACAAAATATCGTATAGTTAAATATGTATGTTTGTTTTACGTACACTCAGAAGAGTTAAAAAGTTGCTAAATATCACACAAAAAATTTAAACTAATTTCAGTCACGAAAGTCACCATAAAATAGCTGGATAAAGTGGTAGTTGTTATACATTAAAAATATATACATATCACAAATTCCATGGGATTAAAAAAAAATTACCTTGGGTCTCCCGATTTTTGTTATTTTGTGTATACATATTAGGGTATTCAATTAATCGGCTTTTTATTTTAATCGATTAATCGTGCAAATAATTATTCGGGTTTTTTACTTAACTGGTTAATCGAACAAAATTTTAAAATTAATCGATTAATGTAAAAAAAATTCTGTAAAGTAATATACATACACTTGTGTTTTTAATAATTTTATTTAAAAAAAGGAACAAAAATACATTCAGTAACTCTTCTGAAATTCACAAAAAAAAGTGTAATAATTGAGATCAGGTTTTGTCAATATTTTTATTTTTTCTGTCCCCTCTTTCACATATTAAAATTTTATCCAAATCGGGGAGAACCACACCCAAAAGAAGAATATAAAACCCCGTTCATTAATTTGTATCTCTTTCGTATGCATTGAATAGGTACATAAATATAGAGAGGAATTTAGTTGAGAAATTGTTTTCCCTCTACGTTTCCGTACCACCATCCTTTTATTTTATTAATTCAGAGTGCTCACTAAACACACTTTGTTACATTGAGCATTGATTATAATTAATAATTTTAATAAGCATTAATTAAAATAATTGTTAATGCTTTCATTTAATATCAACTTTTAAAAAGTCGTAAAAAATAATTAAAAATTTATTTTATATGACCTTGACAAATGTTTTTCTCATTTTTATCGATTTTTCCAAGTTCCCGTTTTTTGACACACTAAGTCCCTTTTCTCGGAGAAGGTCACGTGTGTAAATAGATATCACTACTTTACTATATAAGTCACAACAACAGGAAACATTTTTGGAAGATGACAAAGCAAACTGTGATAATTTTATATTGTTTTGTCTTTGGGATTTAAGATATTTATTAACGCTCCTACTTGAAAACATGAAATTCTCATTAAGTTGAAGCTAACACATATTTCTAGAAATTATAAATGGTCGTCCCTTAATTATTTTCTTAGGCCAGAATGAAATTCGGATATGTACAAGCCTACAGCACATTTTTGTAATTTTCTACAAATTTTTATTAATCGATTAATCGTACGAAATTATTCGAATTATTCGTTATTCGAAATTTGGACATTTTAAATTATTCGAGCAACGATTAATCTATTGAATACCCTAATACATATACTCTATAAAGCCGTTTGGACAAATCCATTTTTATTTCAACACACTTTCGATTTTTTCACGATATTTATTTTTTTAAAAAATAAAAAAGGTTAATTTTTCTGACTTTGAAATTAAATAAAATAAATAAATTTATTTATTTAATTTAAGATAATTTTTAATTTACTTTTTTCTATTTTTTTGTTAAAAAAAAAATAAAAATTACATCATTGTTTAAGAATAATATTCTAGAATAAATATTAAAATATTTAACTAAATTAAATACTAAACTAAATGAGAATTTATAGGATTTTATAAAAATGACTTAAAAATAGGAGTTACTAATACATAAACAATATGTTGCTTTTTATCTTTTTTTATGAAATGCTTTTAAGCAATAAAATAAAAAAAAAATTTCAAACAAATTGCAGTTTTGAGTAATTATTTAATCTACTGGATTAATTTTTAATTGACACCTTTTGAATATAACAGTATTAAAAACATTTGCAGCTATTAGTCCTCCTAATCCTAACGATGTAATTAATACTAAAAAATTCTTGGATATAACGGTAATCGCATTCTTTTTAATTATTTTATATTCTTCTCTTTGCAATTTATTAAATACATATTATATATATATAATATATATTCAATAAATATTTTTTTTAGCTGGCTGGAAACAAGTAGAATTCCATTTTTGAGTCGCAAAATTTTAAAAGACTTTCAAAGTGAACTTTCATAAATTTTTTTTTTCAAAAATATTCCGTTCCTAAGTCAACGATTTGTCACTTAGTTAATAGTGGCAACATTCGTGCAATTCATAAAGGAGGAAGATTCCATGCAGCAACTGTAAGAGAAGATAGAAAAATAAAGAATTTTTTACGAAATATCCCAAAACAGTTCCCAGAAAAGCTAAAACTCAGTTTCGCTCTATTGCCTCATTGGAGCATAGTGGGAATGTGGGTTGTGTAACACTGTTTTATCGATATTACCATGGAAAGTGTTCTGCTGAGCTTATGCCTGGGGGCCGTGCATACGCTTTTCCAGTAGATCTCATCCATTTGTAGTCGATTGTGCAGTGGATCGAACAACGCAAACAGGTAAAATTCCTTCATCAGTCGAACCACCCGTATGTGGAATAAACTCCCCGCAGATACCTTCCCTGAAACTTACAATGTAGAGAAATTGAAATTAAATATCCACAAACACTACTCCCTATTTCCTCCCTACCATAACCTATTTTCTTGATATCAACACAATGCACTGCATTCGTAGGGGACATCCCCTGAGTGTTGGTCTATAGCAGGGGTGGCAAGACTTTTTTCGCTGCATGCCAGAAACGGAGAAATTTTTTTTGTAAAAATTTCTCGTGTGTTAGTTGTCTTTTAAAAGCAATTTTTTAAAAATTTGGAAAATTTCTCTTAAAAATATCATCGCTCAACCTTTGTTCTTTTTATTTGTTAGTGTAGTTAATTAAATTTTTATATTTCTTAATAATATTTCAACACAATTTTTAACTATTCAGTATTCTAATAAACAAATTATTGAAATAAAAAGATATTAATATTAAATTTTAACAGAAAGTAACACAATAAAAGCAAAATAAATTTTCGTGTTGATAGCAAAAATTTTTAGTTAACATATTACCATGAACACTGTAATTTCTCTATTACGATTTGTAGTCTCTGGTGTTGCTTCTCTGTCAAAAAAAAATATAAAAAAATAAAAAATTGCTTAGATATTTGTGAATTTTAGTAGTATTTCAGTTATTTCAAATGAGTTTTTCAGTTAATTCCAGCCACAAAGTTCTTTGAGTGTACATATTTAAAATTAAACACAAATTAAATATATTTTGATAAACATGACAAAAGACATAACTAAATATCTAATATGTATTTATTACAAATATGCATAGAATATTTTTAACAACAGTTTGTGGTTTTATTTGGCATTTATTGAAATGAAATTATATTTTACATTTCCATGAATTTTATTGTAATAAACACCTATCAACCTATCAGGCCGCTGAGCGCCTCTCGTTTATCGGCGACTCGCTGTTGACAAAATTTTATTTCTATTAAAACAAAAGCACGTGAAGAAAATGCCCATGTAGCAAACTCATCTTTGACTTATTGAAATTTTTAAATTTGCACCAGATATGCGAATTTATTTTATAGTTTAGTTTTTTTTTCGTATTTTATATCTATATCTATATACCCAGTGTAGAAACGGTAATGACATATCATTATTTTTGGACACCCACTTACCTTCTGCATTATTTTAAAACATATAATAATGAGTTACTGATAATGACTTATTTTTATCATTATTTCAAATAGAAAATAATTTTCTAGATTTTTTTGAAAATTTTTTGAAATCTATTTTTAGACTCAATATTTTTTAAACACTGGTAAGGATATATGTAACCACATATTTTTTGATTTTTTGTATGTTGTCGAGTAAGCTTACTTGTTTGCGGCAGGTCAATTGTGTTTTTATCTATTAAATATTACATGTCGATATAGCTCAGATGGTAGAGCTGTTGACTGGCAATCTGTAGACCCAGGTTCGATTCCCGCACCAGAAAATTTTATTTAAAAAAAATACAATAAAAAATATTTTTTTTTATATAATTAATTTTTTGAAAATCTATTTTTAGACTTTTTATATAATTAATTATTTGAAAATCTATTTTTAGACTCATTATTTTTGTCAATAATGGTAAGCACATAGGTAACGATATATTTTTTGATTTTTCGTATGCTGGTGTGTAACGACAACTCATTATTTTTCGCGACACCGCCATATAAAGGTAATAAGAAATGTAATAACAAAAGTAACTAGTTACCATTACCAAGTATGTAGTTACATAACAACATATCTGGTAATGATTTTCTACACTGGGTACTTGTAAAAAAACGACTAGCCGTACTTACTTGACTTTTCATTTATTTTTTGTAAACAAATAAAATTAAAGAATTTGGGGTCGCCTTTGTAGGAAAGCTATTCTTCTACAAGGACTTCGCCGGAACGCGAAATATAGCAATTATCTTGTGTGCCCTGCTCTACATTTACTAACAAATGCGTAATTCATTTGTTAGCTTTTGTTGTTTTTAATATTTTATCAAATTAAGGTGCCGATTCCTACGAAAAGTCTGTGACTCTTAGTAGTGACTGTATTCCCCATGTATTTGTTGTTGTAAATTATATTTATTCAAATTTTTGTTTGAAAACCTCAAAAAAATTAAGACCTGGTATCGATACAATCATAACATTGACAAAAAAAATTTGAATTTTTTGAATTTTATTGTTGTTTTGTATGAAAATTTATGACTCTCAGTCTTAAAAATAGGCTTAAGACGGTCACAATGAGTCACAAGTAGGAATAGGCACCTAAAAATACTAAAATTTCCAATATTTTTATGGCAAATATTTTTGTTTACATTTGAAAGAGTAAAGCCAGGAATTTTCAAGACTTGGTAGCATTTTTATAACTACTTTATTTTTAAGCAGCTAAATTTATACCTACCCAGCAAAAACAGACATTACCGAGTAATTAAGCGAGTAAGCACACAAAGGGTTTCACTACTTACCAGGCTATTTACTCGCAACATTACTTTTGTTCGCGATGTCCAAAAATTCATGGGTGGTCATTACCCTCTCGCTTACAAAAAAAGTGCGAATAACGAGTTACCCAAAGTGAAAGAATAAGTAATTACTCACAAAGATAGAATAAGTGGTTACTCAGAAGTTAGGAAATAAGTGGTTACCCTACATTGTAAAACAGTTGGTCATATTGGCAAAAAAAAACCTTTTGCCTTAGAAAATTTCCTATTTAGTTCAAAACAAATTTATAAATAAATTAATATAAAAAAGACTTAATCAGTACTTATTTAATCCATTACCAGTAAGTGATTACTTTGCACGAATATATAAGTACTTCTATAACTTATTATTGGTAAGTCATTATTTTGTATTTTAAAGTAATGCAAAAGGTAATGACCTATCATTACTTGGTAATCCGTATGGTAATGACCTGTCATTACCATGTTTTTGCTGGGTACTTAAAAGTTTTATAAATGCTTAAATTTGTATGAAATATTTATATAAAATTCGAAAAAAAACAAACCTTATATTGCTTAACATAAAATTTTATAGATTAATCGAATAGTTTTTAAATTTATAAAAATCGGTTACGAAAAAACCCGAATAATTATTTTCACGATTCACCTTAATCTATATAAAAGTCCATTTTAGAGAAAATAAAGAAATTGTTATTTTGTACTTAAATTTTTTTTTATGTTGCCAAATATTTTAAAATATAAAAATTTCTAAGAACTCTAATTGAAGCTAAAACTGGAAAATTAATCCAATATTCTATTATTATTTTAATCTTCAACCTTGCGTGATGCCTGCATATAATTTGATATTGAATTTTATTGTATCGATTAAACCGCAAAAAGCTTTTTATATCTTTCATATATTGCTTCTATTAATATACAATAAATAAGTACAAAGACCATAAATGTTGTAAGTTGTTAATTAATTAGAAACCATAAACAACAAATCGTGAACTCATACCTCCCTCTGAAACAAAATAATACTTAACCGATGTCTTGTGTCTAAATCATTTTATCTGTCATGTTATTCTAAATGTTTTACATACTACACTTGTTGTCAATACTGTCAAATACATACTCTACATATATGATGTAAAATTATACTACTTTGAAGTAGTGTGACACTTATTGGCAAGTGACGAGCATTTTATGAAATGAGCACTGGCAAGTGATAAATTAAATTAAGTTTTGCTTTTAATTTTTGTGTTAAGAAAGTTTCCTAGAAAACAATGAAGGAATTCACAGTTTAAGTGATAATGTGTTATCGTTGTAAAATAGTTCTATAATTTACTACTTAAAATATTATGAACTGTGAATGCCCTTAATATTAAATAATATTTATTTCAAAATTTAAAACTTTGGATATTCTATTTACTGTTTACAAAAAAAACAATAAAATTTTTCATCACTGAATTGTTGTCAGTAATTTATAGCAATTTAGTCCTACTGTACTATGTTACTGTATAATTTTTTGAATAGCTTTTCAGAATTTTGAATCGGTGACTTTTTTGATAATTTTGTGGCACGTCTCAAAATTGTTGATTTTCAGAACTTATCGCGGCTCAATATTTTAAATTATAACCATAATACACAATTTTTTTTATGAATTTTAAATTTGGAAACCACCAAATACGGCTAATATTTGATGGTTTTGAGGCGTGCCATAAAAATCCAAAATATCTAAGATTAAAAATTAAAACTCTTGAAGAATAGTGTAAGGATGTTTGGACCCACAAGTGAGGTCATACGACGGGGCCCGCAGATCTTTATAAACTTTGGATATTTTGTAGAGAAGCAGAAAATAAGAGACAACGATTTTTAAAGACCCCGTCCCACGTTTAAGGGCTAAAAAGTGGAGTAAAAAGTAAACCATGTTTTTTTATAACAAACATGTCTGAAATTTACTTAAATTAGATTTTTATGTACGCGGCAATAAAGTACTCGAGAAAACAAAAATTTGACAACCCTATTCCTCATGTTATGAACACAAGGTTGCCACTTATTTAAAATATTTCAAATAAAAAAACTGGATAAAAACAATAAAAATAATGTTTTCCTCAAATTAGGAAGTTTGATATACTAAAGCCATAGGGTTGCCAAGAGTGCCAAAAAGGTGCTCCGTCAGAAATTCGATAAGAGCCAAAGTAGCACCAAAATCGTAATAAGAAAAATAACCGCGTCCGCTCGAACTTAATAAAGATCAATATACACATCTGTACATATCTGATTTTGACAGTCTGCCGATACATATGCCCAGAGACTTTTAATTATAGAGATATGAAATCAAAACTTACACTATTCACCGATAGAGGGCGCTGTAATTTAGTATTACCTGAACAACTATTTAGTATACGCTGAGCCTATATTTAAAAACTCAGAAACTGCTCAAAATAGGGAAAAAACAAACGCGGAATATATTCCTTTGTTGTTTAATATTATTTAAATTTAAATAAAAAAAGAAAATTGTAAATTTTTTTTACAAAGTGCCATCTAGTGATAACGATTTTTTTATAACTTATTTTTTTGGTGATGCCATACCCCTACATATGCCAATATAAATTAATAACGCTCCTAGACGAGACCAAGAAATTCTCGTTGAGTTTGTAATTTAACTTAACAAATATTTCCAGAAATTCTAAAACCGTCGTCCCCTGATGAAATCCGGATAGGGACATGCCTACAACGGATTATTTTTCACAATTTGTTAAATACGTTTGGGATTTTAGCATATTTAATTCTTTAATGCAATAAAGTAGGTACCTTATAATAAATAAATTTTGATTAATCAATTAAAAAGGTCGAAAAAACAATTTTTATTTTTTAAATAAAAATTAAAAACCAACTTTTTGACAACACTCATAGTACGGAGAAAAAATGTTTTTGCATCTTCTTGTATTAACAAAGAGGAAAGGTAAAAATAAAATTTATATTTATTTATACCAATGGTATCAAATACAAAAACAAGAAACTTTCATAATATTTCTATTGTTGGCTATATGCTTTGCAGAAGACTTCCAAAACATATTTTATTGTTTGCTCCGTTCTCATTTTGTTAATGTAGCAGACTACATTTAATATGAGATTTTGATGCTTCAAATTGAATTGCACACTGACACCACTTCCTAAATAAAACTGATGAAGGGGACCTGGAAAATCCCCGAAACGATAGTGTTTTCATTCCTGAAAGTGTAATAGGTTTTTGAAAGAAAAAACTCTGTGAAGTATTTGTCAGGAGAGAAAAATAGCAGTTTTTGAAAAAGTATTTATTATGTTAATTCATAATAACGAAATTGGCCTCGAACTGAATTAATAAATTTCTAATTAATAACTAAATTTTTTACAACAGCATCATAAAAGAAATAACAAAAAATAACAAACAGGATCCAAAATAGGTAATAAATAGGCCCTTGAAAATCGTCATTCGAAAATAAAAAGTTTGTATATAAATAGTTCCTTTGAAAGAGAACAAATTAACTAGATAAAACGGAAAAGGGGGTCACTTCACTTTTATCCTCCTAATACCCCGAGATGGCCAATAATCTGAGACAAGCCCGCCTTAGAATTCTCTCATCTACAACATATCCGAAATTTATCAATATCGGAAATTACCACATGAGAAACCTTCCTTGTTAGGAGTTCTCACTTTTGTTTTATATACATTGGTGCATTTTTGACCTCATTTTTAACCCCTTAATATAAAACACGTTTCCGCTAAAAATTTATCCTCTACAACAAATTCAAAGTTCATTAACATCTGTGGATCCGCATCGGCAGCCTTCCCTTTTGAGATATGTTGAAATAACATGAATCATATTTACTTAACGAATATACAAATTATAAATCATTTTAATTAGAAATTCGGCATTTTTTCTCTAAAAACAGGAAAATTTATTAGATAGTTGCCACCTTATTCACACTCAAACAAAACCTAATGGGTTTTGTTAAGTTAAATTGAGCAGAGTGAAGAGTTGATAGAGGACTAGTTAAAGTAGACATCATGCAACGTGACACTAAGACCGCAAATTAATGTACATCATAATATACTCATTTATACATACGATACATAAATATATTTATTCATATAATAAATACAATATATGAGGCTTTTCATGGTAACTGTCTTGCAAAAAATGAGTAAAAAAGTTAAAGTTTTCCATGCCGCCTATAAGATACTATATATCAGTCTAGTTTAAAGTCAATTAATGTTTGGAATGAGCTGAAATGAAATTGTTTAAACATTTGATGATGAAAATAGAGAATAACGGTAAGGAATTTTGATTTTACCTAATGTAAGGTGTATTTAAGAGAAAATTGGAAATATAGTCCATATGGACGATAGGTTCAAATACGGGCCGATCCTATCTAGAATGAATAGGCCTTTTCGTTGGGCACATGTGTGTCAGCGCACCAAATTTAATTGAAACATATTTCTATTTGCGACCTGTACCTTGCGCAAAATCCAGTTTTGGGGGGGGGGGGAGGACTTTTATATGCGCACCATGTCCAAACATAGACCGATTTAAACTAAAATAAATATCGTTGCTACGCCTAAGAAAATAGCTATTTGTTTTCAAAAATTATTTGTGGAACACCTAAATTAGATCTTTATTTTGTGTCTTGGCCATGTTTTTTGGAAGTAATTCTTTTATAAATGAAAAGCTTGAAGTTTGGTTTATATGTGTGTAAAAAAATAATTTCTAAAAATTTCCGCAAAAGGCTGAAATAAAGCAGATTTGTAGGTCTCCTCACAAAAAAGTTTTTCGACAAATAGTTATTTTCTTAGGCGCAGCAACGATATGCTATTTATTTAAAATGCTATTTTTATCCTCTGTTATTACTGTTTTATTTATTATTTATAACTTAGGGCCAGTTTTATAACCAGAACTGAGAACGATTATAATCTTAAATATTTCTTAAGATAAAAATATTGTTTGACAATTTCTGAATTAAGTTTCATTTTAAAAAGAAATCATTTTTAGTTCTGACTCTAAAAGTGATCCTTAATGGCCCTTTCATAATTGCTTTAAATTTGCCTGTGTCAATAGAATTTTAAATGGTTAATTTTAAATAGATAACAAATTCTAGTACAAACTTAGTGCCTAAAAAAATTTTTTATCACTCAAAAAATTTTATATGTTTTTCTGTCGTTTTAGAAAGTTTCAACTTGTTACCCGGTATCATATGGAATAAAATATTCCTTGAATATTTGTTTAATATATTAATATAATGTTGATTATACGTACTGTGGTTCTAACTTATGGTAGAGGAAATATTAAAATTATTGTTGAATATTTAGTATAGATAATTTAGTGGGTTTGAGGTTAAGAAGAAGAATAAATATTTTTTCAAAAGTTATAAACACATTAATTTGCAAATCAGACTAGATCCATTTTCTGCTTTTTTCTATGGCCTGTGCATGAATTTTATTTAAGTTGTATTATTGTTTATATTTTATTGTCAGATTGTGTATATATGATAATTTTTCAACAACCTGTCGGCTGTAGGAATCGAACCCATGTACTCCTACATTACAAACGTAACTATACTAAAGTTCGACAGCTTAGCCATCTAAACCACTTACGGCCTTGAGTATAGTGTAGCTAATTCATAGTTTTTCTTTCCTATTCAGCTTCCTGTAATTGTTTTTTTTTTTATTTTCAGAAATGATCAAACAGACACATACAAATATTCTACTTTAAATTTTTTGTTGATCTTCTTATAGACAATATTGAACGAGTACCTTCTCTAAAACAAAGCCAAGTTATATGCTGACATTTTTTGAACTGGTGAAAACAGGTTATAACGAAAAAACAAAAGTTATAATGACATCGTTATCACTACACCATTTCCAACTGTAATTGAGAAAAGAACAATTGAAATTGAGATTTTCCATTTGAAATTGAGAAAAATGCAAATGGAATTAAGATTTTTCATTTAAAATTGAGAAAGGAACAAATGAAATTGAGATTTTCTAATTCAAATTGAGAAAAGGAGATATGTAATTGAGATTTTATATTTGATATTGGGAAAATAACAAATGAAATTTAGATTCTCCAATTGAAATTGAGAAAAGAACAAATGATATTGAGATTTTATATTTGAAATTAAGAAAAACACAAATAAAATTGGGAAAATTATAAATTAAATTAAGAAAAGTATAAATGTAATTTAGAAAATATCAAATGATTTTGGGAAAAAGTTGCATTAAAGAACAAATTTTATTAAACACAAAAAATAAACAATAAAAACAACAATCAACGTACGGGCATATTTTTTATTTGTACGGCGGATTATTGGAATGTGCAGGAATGCTGTATGGCTCTGCTGCAGTCGCCAGCAGTTACCAATGTTTTAGCTTCATCAATACGAGCTCAATCTGAGTAGAGTTGCAGAAGAGTTTTCAAATACAGTTTCTAACCTGTTGCAATAAGAAGCATTATCAACGACTACCAGTAAATCTGAAAGGTTGTTCCACATCTCCTCCTATCTCACGAAAAAATTTCTCATCCATTCCCTGGCAACAGGGAATCCAATTTTTCATCCAATTTAATAACGCCTTTAACAATTGGGTCACGTGAAGGTGGGTGGGCGGTGGCTAGCGCGAGTTCAAAATCTTGAATAGCCGCGTTTACGGCGATAAAACAAATTGAAATTTGTTTCGTCCAGCCCCACTATTTCGTTACCGGCTCTGACGTACTCGTTCAGACAAGTAACGTATTCTGAATATTTGGCCTTCTTAGCAGCTTTTAAGGAATATATATCGGTGTAAGATATTTCCAATTTCTTGCCATTTTTGTCTCCGTGCAAGCTTAATTTTATTCACAAGAATTTTATTAAATTGCTAATTGCAGTTGAAAATTTCTCAATTACATTTGAACTTTTCTTAATTTATTTGTTTTTTCTTTTCTCAATTTCAAATAAACAAATCTAATTTCCATTTGTTTTTTTCTCATTTTCAATTGTAAAATCTCAAATTCATTTGTTTTTTCTTAATTTCAATTGTAAAATCTCAATTTCATATGTTCTTTTCTCAATATCAAATTAAAAATCTCAATTCAATATATGCTTTTCTCAATTTCAATTGTAGAATCTCAATATCATTTATTCGTTTCTCAATTTTAATTGGAAAATCTCAATTTCATTTGGTTTTTTCCCAATATGAAGTAGAAGATCTCAATTTCAATTGTTCCTTTCTCATTAGGAAATGGAAAATCCCAATTTCAATTGCTCTTTTCTCAATACTACATGGAAAGCTCTCAATTTCAATTAGAAATGGTGTAGATGGCACTTTGTTCAAAAAATTGACAATTTTCTTTTTTTATTTAAATTGAAATAATAACAAACAAAAAAGCAAATAAAAAAAGGAATTCTCAAATTTTATTATTTGAACATATTTTGCGCTTGATTTTTTCTTATTTTGCGCAGTTTTCAGAAATTTTAGAGTTTTTAAATATACCCAGGTAGAAATTATGTGTGGTAACAAAAAACAAGCACTGGCAAAGCACAAGTAGACCGCAGTCTTACAAAAAGACGCACTGGCAAAACACTAAATTTTGACGCTTTCCACCGCTTCAAAAAGCCTGATTTACAAAACACATTTTGTTTTTGAATAGCAGCTTCAAGGATGCGTGCATCTCTAAATAATTTTTGACTAAAAATACGATAGCTCCAGGAATCAGCTATTTTTACAGTTATTTAAAATGCTTGAGTTATGAGGGCCCATAATTTGGTGGTAGGGGTTCATACTTGGGAAAACACTTGATTTTTGTGTTTCTTGGTGCTATTTCAATGCCGTGCAAAGCATTGAATGGAACGGTATAATCACATGGGCCTCGGGAAAGCATTTGATTTTTATGTTTCTGGATGCTTTCCCAGCGCTTTGTAAAGCATTGGCAGCACCGTGGAACGGTGTTATCATTTGAGCGTTGGGAAAGCACTGTTAGCAAGTACTCATACCACCTATTTCGGTGCTTTGCCAGTGCTGGCCCCTTTGTAATTTTCTGCCTGGGTAAGCTCAACTGATACTAAATAGGTGCTCAAGTGATACTAAATTTCAGCGTCCCCTACCGGTGAGTATTGTAAGTTGTGATTTCCTATCTCCTGGGTGAAAATACATTAGACCTTTTTTGAAATTAAAAGAATAAAAAATATTTACCCGATTCTTATTTAACTTGAGTTTTCTAATACACTAAAAATTAATTCTGAAAATTTTTAAGGTTTTTATTTTTTCAACAATTATTTTAATTTTTGCATTAAAAAATAAAAAAATTGTTTTTTCGGACTTTCCATATTTTCATATGAAAATGATCAACTCTTTTTGAAACAACAAATAAAATCTAATATGACAATATCATATTAGAATTTGGACTTGAGGTAGAACAATGTTTTTATTTTTTTTTTTAATTACCCATATAAAACTCTAGTGCTATAGTTAAATTTAAAACAATTCCCAAATTACATTAAAATATCATAAATAAATAATGCATTAAAAAGAAATGATGAATTATGCAAAATATAACGTCCACTCCGCTCACTTTTCGAAAAAATTTAAAAAATTTTTCCATTTTTTATTTGTATTAAGTATATAGTCCAATAAATGCAATACACACAGAAAACAGAATCGTTTTGGCATCAAATTTATTGGCTATCGAATATTTCGATGATGTTGACCGAATTTTTTAGTTGTGACAGCAGGTGAATAGTTCAGACATAAGTAACATATCAAACAGAGCAGAATTTCGTTTGCCTCAACAATAATTTGGTATCCACAACAAAAAAATTCAGTAACGAACAAGAAAACCATTCGATTGACAATAAAGTCCATTGTCAGCACTAATCAGTTTTCTGGGTCTAGTAGGTTTGACATTGATTATTGTTCCTGTAGCGGGACAGTTAATATAGAAAGCTATGTATGTATGTGAGTGTACATATGTGTGTGTGCTCATATTAAAATATAATAAATATGGTCTATTAAAATCGTCTGTTTGTAAAATTTTCCAAAACTTAATATGTTGTTGATTATAAAATAAATTTGATTGTGGTTTGTAGTAAATTGTCTTTAATGAGCATAAAAAACCAACAACAACAATAAATTGTATGACAACAACAACAACAACAACAACAACAACAACATTACAACATCATGCTAAACATATGAAAATTAACAATAAAACAATTTGCAACAACACTATAAATAAATAAATATATGTTGTTAATAACTCTACTTACTATTATTTAACTAGTCGAATTTATTTATATGACTCTAGAGTATGAGATAAGTAAAAGTTGGGTATAATGGATGGATAATATTTGTGGCAGTTGTGACAGTTACTATTGTACTACACTCATAGAAAAATAGAAAGCTCAATATAAAATTATTCAAAACTATTACACAGGATGATAAAATCTTAACTTTTAAAAATTAATAGAGTTCTGACCATCAGCTCTAAGTATATATTTATTTCGGACATGCTGATAACTAGGGCAAGGAATTTCATGCAAATGCATGTTTTTTCTCGATAGTCCAAAACTAATATGGACTAAATATTTATCCGAATCATCAAATTATATTTTTGCATATTTTGTCATAAATGCATGTTTTTGCATATTTTGACTTAAATGCATATTTGGTGCCTTTTTAGTGCATATTTTGTGCTTTTTAATGCATATTTCTGCATATTTTTCATTTTTAGGAGCATTTTTTATTTTGTAAAAAAATATAAAAAATTGATACATTTTCATATTTTGATTCAATCAAAATAAACATTCTTAAAACCGTATTGACCTTAAAACCTATATGACTTATGTTTGCAAAATAACTAACTTAAATATATTTTGAAGTTTTGGAATGCATTATTTTTCCAAAAATATTAGTTTTTAGTGCATATTTCTTATATTTTTAGTGCATATTTTTCTTTTTTTAACCGCATATTTTAGGCGCATATTTTCCATTTTTAAGTGCATGAAATTCCTTGCCCAACTGATAAGAATGGCGTACTTTATTTTTGAAAATTTTCAAATGCAATCAATATCAATTTTTTTGTGGTGAAATGTAGGGACAGGATTTGTACACTCACAATATTTTATCGTTAAAAACAAGCTAAAATACATATTAAATTAATTGAAAACACAATTAAAAAAAGGACTACTGATTTTTTATTATATTCAAACCATTTTGCTATTTATTTTCAAACATTGCTTAAATAATCCATAAAAGAAATAAAAATAATTGAAAATTCTGTTAAAACAATCATCAATTTTTAACTGACAAAACGTGAAAAAAACGATTTTGTGGTTTTGTTTTAATTTTCAAAACACTACACACATAACACACACGAAAATATTTGAATTTTTTGTTTTAAAACAGAAAACAACGAAATTATTTAAACTATTTTTTCTAAAAGTAGAAATCTAAAAATAGAATATTTGACTGAAAATATCAACTCCTACAGACGATACATAATTTTTGTGCTTTGTTTTTTATTGACTGATAAAAAAAGTTAAACAATATATTTCAATGTATTTTTATTGATTTTCCTATTCCTATTAGTTTTAAAATAAACCTCAATCGTTTATGGAAAATATATTGTGAGTGTATTCATATTTAGGGTTAACATTTGATACACAAAACTTGATATTAAAACCACTCTTCGCGTTTTATATGGATTTTTATGGTTTTTACGGTTTTAGCCAATTGAATCGCTGAAAGAAAAATTGACCTTAATAAATGTTATGGATTAGCAAAGAAGCAAATAAAACAAAAATATTTAAAAAAAATGTATTCATCTATAGCGGCCTATACTTTTAAATCGCGATTTTTCAAAAATTGTATATGGCAGCAAATCTTTCTAAGTTGTGCCCAAAGTCCAACTTTTAGTTGTAATATGGGGTCACTTCTAAGAACAGTTTTAGCAAAATTTCAAGCAAAACAGTTTCCATTTCCAAAAAATAACGCCCAATCTACCGGAAAGTGCGTGGGGAGGTGAAAAAATAACACTTTTGCATGTATGGGTGCTCTATTGGGCGCCACCTTTGAAAAAGCACGAAATTAACTCTTAAACACATTTTAAGTTTTGACTTATTTCTGGCATTAAGCCTAAATTTTAAACTTTGATGTCTTCAGGGACTTATAGTTGAATTTCATCACAAATATTTTTGCGGAACATTTTAACTGTCTAGCTAATCAACTTACGGGTCGTTTATGTCCATTTTTTAATTAGGGACCAAAAACTCCTTTTAATTGTAGAGTTAGATGATTAAAATGTTTCACAAAAATATTTGTCATGATATTATACTAAAAGTCTCTGAAGACACCAAAGTTTTAAATTTAAGTTCAATACCAGAAATAAGTCAAAACTTATAATGTATCTAAAAACCAATTTTTTACATATTCAGAATTGACGCTCAAATGTTCTACAAACCTGAATTTTAGGAGGAAACCATGTGAATCTTCCGTTTTAGGTGTAGGATGTGTTCACCGAAGTTATGTTAAACACTATGAGGATCATTTTCGTTGAATATTATAACACTCCAAGTATACAACTTACGGGTCTTTTTTTGTCCCTTTATAAAACGGGGCCAAAAAAGTACCTTTAATTCAAGAGTTAGAGGGTTTAATGGTTCCACAAGAACGTACCACGTAGTATTTTACATAAGCTCGTTGAACACATGCTATGCCTAAAATGAAAGATTTACATGGTTTCCTAGTGCACATATTAAATAAATCTAAAACTCAGATTAATTTTTTGGCCTTTCTGTCATGGAATGGATTAAATATTAAAAAAGGTTATTTTGCTTTTAATCTACGCTAAATTTCCTATTATATGATGAAGATTATAAGTATTTACAGATCTTCAAAATTAAATGAGACATTCAAAATTTAGTCTTAACACAGATTTTGATGTTTACCGTTTAAAATACCACTAACGGTCATAAGAGGGTTAAAAGTTAAAAATTAAAAAAAAAAAATTCTGCCTTTTCGTCGTGTGAACAACAGCTACACAGAGAGACTTTTCCTGGACGAGTTTTAATGAATTTTTTCAGTAAACTAATGAAGTCTTCTTCACAAAGTAAATGAAAAATTTCCTAAATATGATGAAAAAGCTTCATATATGTATTTTTTGAATATACTTTTAATGAAACTTTTTCATTGAGTGTATGAAAGTTTTAATAAATGAAATCAATTTTTTTTAAATATTTTATGAAAAATTCCATTAATTCAATGAAAAGTTTCAATGGACGAGTTCCAGTGCAACTTAGTTATTTTTATGCAACAATTCATTAATATCATGCAGATAATTATCTTAATCTAAAAAAACTTAATCACGAGAAGCTCCTAGTTTAAGAGTTATAGATGGATAAATGCCTTTTTTAGGGTAATTTTGAGGACATAAATATAAACGGAAATAAATAAGTTAAAAAATGGCAAATAAATTAATTTAACTTGTGTTACCCAGTGTAGAAAATCATTACCATATATGTGGTTATGTAACTACATACTTGGTAATGGTAACTACTTACTTTTGTTATTATTTCTTATTACCTTTATATGGCGATGTCGTGAAAAATAATGAGTTATGGTTACAAACCAGCATACGAAAAGTCAAAAAATATATCGTTACCTATGTGCTTACTAGTACTGACAAAAATAATGAGTCTAAAAATAGATTTTCAAACAAATAAATTATATAAAAAAAAATATTTTTTATTGTATTTTTTTTTTTTTTTAATAAAATTTGCTGGTGCGGGAATCGAACCTGGGTCTACAGATTGCCAGTCAACAGCTCTAGCATCTGAGCTATATCGATATGTAATATTTAATAGATAAAAACATAATTGACCTGCTGCACACAAGTAGGCTTACTCGCCAACATACAAAAAATCCAAAAATATGTGGTTACATATATCCTTACCAGTGTTTAAAAAATATTGAGTCTAAAAATAGATTTCAAAAAATTTAAAAAAAAATCTAGAAAATTATTTTCTATTTGAAATAATGATAAAAATAAGTCATTATCAGTAACTCATTATTATATGTTTTAAAATAATGCAGAAGGTAAGTGGGCGTCATTACTGGTAGTCCAAAAAATAATGATATGTCATTACCGTTTCTACACTGGGAAATAAAGTTATTGCAAATTGTTTATTGGTTATTTACAAAATGTTCATTGTATTTTCCATGAGTGTATCCATATTGCCTACAGTTGGTTGAAATGAAAAACTATGAAACTGAGCAAAAAATTCAATATCGAATAATCTATTTATGATTCTAATTGCTGAAGGGCATTATAATCCAGGGAACGAAAATAACCGTTATTTTTGAATTTTTAAACAAATATAGAACCAAATATCGAAGAATTAATTCAAGTACATCATAATGATCCTTGTAGACTAGTCTCCCAAAAAAATGCTTTGCTTTTTAAATTTTTGGATTTTTTTTTGGGCAAAAATAAAAGTTGTTTTCTGACATTTATTTTTTCGAGCAAATATAAAAGTTATTTTTTGATTTTGATTTTTTCGAGCAGAAAATAACTTTTATTTTTGCTCAGAAAAACAATAGTCAAAAAATAACTTATTTTTTCTCAAAAAGAATAACAGTCATAACTAACTTTTATTTTATTTTTGCTCAAAAAAAAAAAAAAATAAAAGTCAAAAAATAATTTTTACTTTTGCTCGAAAAAATAAAAGAAAAAAAAAATAACTTTTTTAATCTGACTTTTATGATAAAATCATAACCTTATCGATATGGATTTTGTTTTGTTAGTTACGTCGTTTTGCATTTCTACTAACGATATGTCGTTTAATATATTCATAACTATCTCTTATCTTTGAAAGTAATGTTTAATTGTACATAGTAAATAGTCAAAGTGTACTGTGTTATGTGATTAATAACAATTAATTAGTTTAATAAATAATTAATAACTTTATCTTTATTATATTGAAAGTTTCTATTATTATACAATAATAAAACAATTCCCAATGAAAGGGATAAACTAATAAAGTAAGGGTGGTATATGCTGTAAGAAAAGCATTAAAGGAAATAATTGAAAGGTTATCAAAAATTTAAATAAAACATTTTTTTAAACTAATTTTTTTGTTAAAGATTCATTTTGCTGTTGTATTATAAAAAAAAAAAAATAGTTTTAAATTTCGGCAATCCTAATCATCAGGGTTGCCGCTTCATAATGGCCTTTTAAAAAAAAGCAAATAAGACAGTCACTGTGGACTCTTAACTGATTATTGGATATAAAAAATGTAAGCTGATTTTTAATGCTAACTAAATTGTCTAGTATTTAAAGTGGACCAATTTTTTTATATATTATTTTTTAATAAAGTTGCCACACAAACTAGAAAATTTTAAAAATACAAAATTAATTCCGTATTTAAAATGTATTTCAACAACATCCAAAAAATAAGGTCAGAGTTTTTTGTTTTTATATACAATTACTTAGTCGAATAAATATTCTTTAACTTTCCAATTTGGTCTCTTTTTAGGGAAAAGTGTAAAAATTTACATAAAATAATTATTTTTAACAAGTAATGACCTTTTTTTTTATCAATTTAAAAGTTTTACAATCTTGTAGTCATAACTAAATTAAGTTTCTTGGGTGTCTTTTGCTCTCAGGACACTAAGGGTTAAAGTTTTTTAAATAAAAGAAAATTTAAGTGATATTTTTTCAAAAATTATACAAATTTTGATAAAGACATTAAAATTTTGCAAAATTTTTACGAAATAAGCAATTTTTTTATAATGTCCTGCAAAGGATTCGCTCTAAACACAAACTCGAATTATCATTTTCCAATTACTCCAAAAAAAAAAATTAAAAAAGCGCTTTCGTCCATTTGGAATCATTTGCAATAAAATTGGGGGTTTAATGAACGAAAATCCACAAATCGTTATTTTAATGGACTCCTAATAAATATTGTTACGTTTTTACCTTTTGAAAACGTTGGTTTATCTCACTTATATAAACCAGATGCTTTTCTATTACAAGATTAGACACGAAGGCAATACGTACCGCGACTCATATAGATCTTTTGTGCTGAATTATAATATTGCAATCTAAATAACCAATTTCAATTCAGACAGCAATTGTTACGTTTTACCTTCAAAAACGTACGTTTATTTCCTTTAAATAAACCTGGCTGGTGCAATTAAAAATAACCAACACACACACAATTTTTGTTTATTCTTTATTTATTTATTTATTAACTTTATTACTTCACAAACAATTTCACAATGATTTACTAGAGCTCAACTGAACTGTACAAACGCTACTGCGTGACTGACTCTCCAAACCTAAGCGCAGCCCTTTTATAATTGTAATGTCTGTGATTGTAGAACGAGCTCGAAAATTCCAGAGACACCCAGATTGGTTGTAGAACAAACTAGAAGGTTCTAGAAACACAGTGGAAACACCAACCACTTGGCTCTTAGCCGATACACCAACCACTTTATACTTATTCTAGACACAAACCGCTTTATTTTTAGCCGATACACAAATCAATTTACAGTATAACGCTTTATAGCATACCGTGGTATACTTAAATGTAGCGTTACCATATTGACAGATTTAGTAAATCTCGTTTCTCGGGATATTTTTATTCCAAAATACCAGAACTAGGCCAATCAAATTTCGTAACAATATGTTTAAAGGCTAAAGTCAACAGATAGATATGCTAAAAAATGTGCTAGCTTTTGATTTTATAAAACCAGGTTTTTACTTGCATAAAAAAAAAATTTGGGAATTTCACATTTTTTTGGGATTTTTTGGTTTTGATTATTTAATCAAATTTTTTGCTGATTTTATGAGATTAAGTTGTTTTAAATTAACTAAAATTTAACTTGGGTTTAACTAAAATTCTGTATATTTAACAATTTTATTTTTGCTTATTTAGGAAAAATAATTTTCTGATTTCAGTAGTTTTTTCTACAAGTTAATTTTTAACTAATATTTAGTAGTTTTAACTAAAATTTTTACAGACGTTTTTTTCTGTTAGTATATAAGAAATTGTGTTAAGTAATAAAAAACTATATCAAAACATTTTTACTTGGGTATTGAAACAACTGTGATTACAGTTAAAAACAACAACTACTGATTACTAGACAAGCAACTATCATGCAGTAACTGTCAAATATTTTTGAGTGTTATATTAGGTAAAACCAAATTTGTTTTTACCATTTTAGAGGCAAATTTTAGAAGAACTGCATTTCATTCAATTCATATTGCGGCATCAAATATTAATAGACTTTTAAAGAGATCGGTGTGTGCTCAGTGTAGCCAACTCTTGAAGGTAGGAAAGCACCGTGAGCATTGTGAAATAGGGTAAAAATTTACAAAAAATGGGGTAAAAAAGTACGATATTAATTTTTTGAAAAATTTAAGTCAAGAATTTAAAAACACATTTTAGCTTTGTAAAACCGTGTAAAAAAGGTTAAAAAATAACAAAAAAAAGGGGTAAAAAGCACGAAACTTACAATTCAAAATTTTGAAGATTAAATATAACGAAGCTGCTAAGTATTTAAAATTGTACTACAAAAATTGTGAAAAAATATATTTTTTGTATGGTTCGTATTATTTTTTCAACAGAAAATTCAAGAAAAATTAAAAAAAAAATCGAGAACAAATACAAAAAATATAAACTTTACAAAACGCACTGCGAGATATCTGAAAAAGCACTCTAAATGACCACTTTTTTGAAACGGGTATTTGTAAAAAATCACCGGATACGGGAAGAAAAAAAGCAACAAAAACTACCCGATAAACACTGAAATGGCAACACTGTGTGTGCTACCATATAATCGGCATACTGGACTTTTGCTTTTTTACTTATTTAAGTTGTTTTTAAGACAATACAAATTTCAAGAATGCATTTAAGTTCTCTATATTTAATGCAACAAATTATTATTTTTTATGTGTGAATGTTGAATATTGTAATTTTCGACATATTCACAAATGAAGAATATTCTTAATTAATCTGAAATGTGAGTTATTTAATTTGTATAGTATGCAGTTAATTAAATTTTTTTTTGCTCTTTCAATGTTTTTATTTTTTTTCTACATTTTTTCTTTTTGCTGTCAATGTTGCACAGAGAAACCATATCATTTGACTATCTTGAAATTCAATTGCATAAAGTAAAATGAAAAACATGCCACACATTGCAATGAATATGAAATCAACAAAAAAGAAGAAAATTTAAAAAAAGATATTATAAAGTCAGTTATTTTTGTTTCTGATAAAAAGTTAATTAATTATTTAAGTAGTACAAAAAAGAACTATATAGGGGGGTAAAAAGTTAAGTGATATTAAATTGCCAGTAAAAGAGAAAGGTTTTTAAAATTTGCGAGCAATGAAAAGAAATTTTAAATTGTTCGTTGGATTTTAATACTTTAAAAGCTATCAAAAGTACTAAAAAAATTCCGGATACTTTTATAGTTAGCTTATGTTCGTTGTTCCATCATTAGGTACAATATTTTTTTATACATTTCAATGAACTTGAAATCACTCCCCAAATTTTTGATTGAGTTCATAACTCAATGTCACGCATCATACATTATCATTTTAGTAATTTTGTTTGCTCCTGCAGCAAAATCAACTACTAAAATTTGCTTTACTGCTACATATTTCTCAATAACTTTTAACCTTATGAACTTCCTTTATCAAAAAATATAGAAACTTTTCCCTAGAAAATTTGTTGCAAAATCCCATATCTATTGAGATTTTTTATATTCTATGTCTAATACTCGTACATACAACTCTAAACTACCAAAACCATGTATGAGTGTATTGGTATGGTAGAAAATGGTTCTGGTACTTGCATTATTGACTTTTTGCCAAAAATAAAAAAAACTCATATGTTGTCAAAAATGTCAAATAAATGAACATAAACAAAAGAAGGGAAACGTCGTGCTATCAAAGTATCACCCCTCTGAGTAAATGGAGTCACAGTCGCACGACTCCTATGTGTGATTACCATTAAGGGTTGCATGTTTAACATTGATTTCATTTTTAATATTTTTATTTTATTTTTTGGAAAAAAGTTATTGTTGTTATTTACTTTTCTTGTGCATTTTTGCACGTTTTGTATATGTTTTTATGTGTATGAACTTTATTGTCACGTACTTTGACAGTTACTTAATTTATGACTTTCTGATTGTTTGAATCTTTATTGAAGGTAAAGTAAGGTGGGGGGTTAAATCTGAAGGCACATTTAGGAAAGCTATTAAAATATACAGTGGGACTCCGATTTGTGCCATTTTTTGGAACAGCGCAAATCGGGGGAAAGATGCCGTTCGTAAGATGAATTTAGTGGTCGTGGTTTTTCTATAACCCTTTCACTACCGACTTTTTGTTTGTGGATATATTACATTTTTTGAATTCAAGTTCCTGTTAAGGGTATTCTAATTATAAAAAAAGAATGTAGGAGGAGATGCACTTTTTCTCCTAGATTATGGGATATTAAACAAATTAAAATTCATTAATAAATATTGCGACAATTTTTTCCTGATAAACAGTCATTTGTACGATAAATATTGAGTTTTTTTGCATTATCATGTTACGTACACCCGATTAAAAATAAAAATAATAAGAAGATTTATAAAATTTTATCTAATTTAATATGACCCAATATAGCTAAATTGAGCAGAAAATTTACCTGACAACTGAAAATTTCTGCTAAAATGTTGCTTACAATCTGTGTTTTTTTTACTCTCCGTATCTGTTCCGAGACAGGTCCATATTTATTATTGGGAGTATAGGTAGTTTATAAGGAATAATAAGTACAGAGTAACGAATTTTTGTGGATTTTTCTCTATTTCGCTTAGTTTTTGAGATATAAGCCATTTTATGATTATACAATAAAAAATATGAAACTATAGCATCTCTTTGTACCATAATATTGATAGCAGATACACAAAAATATAATCATTTAGAAATGATTGTGGTTTACTTTGGCACTTGTTGGGCGCCAGCTGATATTTCCCATAGAAAGTTTAATATTTTTGACCATAAACTTTCTTAGAATTCTTTGTAATGTTTACAAAAACGTGAAAGTTATGTGCCAGCAAAAAAATGGAATTAACAGATGAAAATTGTCGGGCAATGATTGATTACGACTTTCTATGTGGATTATCTAGACATGAGTGCTTAGACAAATTAATTTCAACTTTTGGTAATGAAGCTCCATACTTTGCAACTGTGAAATGCTGGTATAACGAATTTAATCGCGGACATAAATATAATATATAAAATAGCATAAATAAAATATTACATCAAAATTTAGTCGTAAAAATGATTTGTTCTCATTGGATTCCTCATAACTTAACAACAGCTCAAAAAGATGCTCGGACAAGATGACAAGACAAATCCTAGGACAGGTTACTGAACTTTCATAAAAAAACAAAGTTCAGAGACCTGTCCTGGGATTTGTCTTGTGACATGTCACAAGGGGTCAATTTCCCCCTCCTATGACAACGCCATGTAAAAGTGACCACTCTATTTCATATAAAGGGGCCAGTTCGGTGACAGTTTGTTAAAATTTCCCGTAGGGTAATTACACGTTATACCATATAATTTTATCTAACATATATGATTATATATGGGCTCGGATGTGCACATATATGATTATATATGGGCTCATATGTGAACATATGTGATTATATATGGGCTCGTATGTGATCTTGTATGGGTATAGCTGATCATATTTGGAGATATACAGTTCCATATACGATCATATATGATAACATATATGCCCACATATGTTCGGTACATATGTATGTATATACGTGCATATGTTTGTTATTCATATATGGGCATATATGAATATATGTGATCATATACGACCATATAACCTCAAATTTCAGATCCGAACATATATTCTCATATATGCGACCATATATGATCATTTATTGTACAATATATGGAAATATATGATAAACTATAACCATATATGAACATATACGGTCCCACATATGATCTTATATGTTTCTATGCGATCCCATTTTGTATTATTTTTTTATACAAACATATGTTATTTTTAGATTGTCTCTAAAGGGTTGTTCAACAGGGACGCTACAAAAGTAGAAAGACAGGGACAACAAACGACGCCATATTTCTTGCCGCTCTTTTGACATTTCTCTTCAGTAAGGTTTGCCATTTCATGGTGGAAAGATATACGAGCCAACAATGAGCCAACAACGAGCCGAACCGAAATTCGGCCTCAACGTTAAGAGCGCTACGTGCAATTTATGGTCGTCATAATCGTCCTAGCAGATCAACAATTGAGCGTGGAGCTACGTCAAATCTATGGTCTATCCCAACAAGCCAGCGACGATTGATGAACTTCGTACGAATATCGAACGTGAAATTGCAGCAGGAATAAAGAATTTCATTGATATCCAAAACCGTTTTTGTTTTATTTAAACTTTTTTACTTTTGTAGCGCTCTTATTGAAAAACCCTTTATATGATATTTTTTCAACAAACAGTCGACTGTAGGATTCAAACCTGCGCCATTTCCTACATTACAAAAGTAAATATACTAAGGGTCTCACCCAAGTAAGGCCTTGAATGCAATATAACTAATTCGAAGGTTTGCTTTCCTATTCAGATTTCTGTTATTGTTTTTTTTTTATTCAGAATTGATCATAACACAGATGCATGCAAAGATTCTATTTTTAGATTTTTGTTTATTTTCCAATCTCCTCCGTGTCTTCTTTTTCGCAAATGTTGCCAATGTTTGCCAATGCCAAATTTTTCCCATGTCCGAATTGCTCTATTTTGGGGCCTAATATATTACTTCCTTATGGGTCTGTGGAGTCCTTCTCGCACACTTGAGCTTACTTCGGTTATGGATGTCTCAAATTTCTTTGCAATCCGAACGGTCGGTAAGAAATGGATGGATAATAAACATTGTGGCAGTTAATATTGTACTACACTCATAGAAAAATAGAAAGCACAATGTAAAATTATTCCAAACTATTACACAGTATGATAAAATTTTAATTTTTAAAAATTAATAAAGTCCTGACTACAAACTCTATATATTTCTGACATGCTGATAACAATGGCGTACTTTATTTCTTTCCGCGAAATGGCTTTAAGATTTAGTGGTTTTCGATTTAGTTTTTTTATACACACAGAAAACAGATTCGTAGTTCCAACCGAATTTTTCGCCAACCGAATTTTTGTAGTTCCAGGTACAATCACTTTTATTTATTTTTAATATCATTGTAACTACCGAAATTTATTTACAAGTTTTGAATTTTTGTTGTGTTAATAGATTACTTTAATATTTGTGGATTATAAATTCTATAAATAGAAAAACACGTTGCACAAAATTTATTTAAAAATTAAAAGTTTTTTTGTCGCTAACTGGGATCGAACTTCCGACCCTCCGCTTGTCAGCCCACTGCTTTCCCTCTAAACTAAGCTCTATTTAAATTTTTTTAGTCAAATTTCAAATTTTAATTTCTTCAGGTTTGAATATTTTGTATATAAATAAAATTATATTAACAACAGAAAATCAGTTGTGTCTTTCAATTTGAATAAAAAAAAAAATTAAAAAAAATTTATATCGCGAACTGGGATTGAACCGGCGACCTTCCATTTGTCAACCCATTGCTTTTCCTCTAGGCTAAACTCGACATAAATTTTTTTTGTCAAATTTGAATTTCTTCAGGTTGAAAATTTGAATATTTTGTTTTTGAATAAAATTATATTCACAACAGAAAATCAATTGTGTCATTTAATTTGAATCAATAAAAAAATTATTTAAAAAAAAAAGTAATGCCTTGGTTGAGGCAAATCTCTAAGGCTATAAGGCTGTGTCTCTACCTCCTGCGCCACAGATACTTACGTTTAGTTGTTGTCTAATTTAGAATTTAAACACGCATATGTATGAAACGAAAAAATGTGATAGATTCCAAAATTTTATTATGATAAATAAAATTTCTGTTTCTTGTCTCAATATATTATTAGAATTACCAAAATAATGAAAATTAATGATTAAATCTACTAAAGTTAAAAAAAAATTTATAAATTGATTGGAAAAACTAATACTTTGGATAGAGCGATCGATTTTATTGAAACACAACTGATACTAAATTGTTGCTGCCGATATTTTATTCAAATGACTAAATCTTCAATAAATTGGTGGTTGTTGGTATTGAAGGTAATGTGGAAGTTAGTAATTTTTCAATATTGGTTAGAAAAGCCAATATTTTGGATAATGTGACAGTGTTTTGGTTCATCATATATATTTTTTGTTCACAAATAAATATAACTTTCCTGATGATGAATTTTATATAACTGCAATTAAAATTATTGAATGATGAATATATTTCGTTGGTTCCGATAGAATTCCAACCAATTTATTTTCTGTGTGTATACAAAATGTTTCAAGTACAATGAATATCAATTTTTTGTGGTGAAATGTGGGGACAGGACCTGTGTTCATATTTAAGGTTAACATTTGATGCACAATACTTTATATTAGAATATGGATTTTTACGGTTTTAGCCAATTGAATCGCTGAAAGCAAAATCGACCTGAATAAATGTTATAAAAAGTGTATTCATCCACCCAGAAAACAAATTCAGTTGTGATAACCCCATTTATAGTCAATCGCATGGTTCAGATGTGGTAGCCGAATTTTTCAGTTATGGCAACAGAAAATAAATTGAGACAAGACTTATTTGACTGTGACAACGGAATTTCAGGTGTAGTAAGAATAATTCGGTAGCCGCAAACGAAAAATTCATTTGATTCAACTGAACCTTTCGATTGGCAACAAATGGGGTTGTCAGCACACAATCTGTTTTCTGGGTGTCTGTAGAGGTCTATACGTTAAATAGCGATTTTGAAAAAATTTTATATGGCAGCATATCTTTCCAAGTTGTCCACAAAGTCCAACTTTTAGTATAATATGGGGTCACCACTAGAAACTGCTTTTGCAAAATTTCAAGCAAAACAGTTTTCATTTCCAAAAGATTTCGCAATAATATTATTTTTACGCCCAATCTGCCGAAAAGTGCTTAGGGAGGTGAACAAATAACACTTTTGCGCATATGGGTGCTCTATTGAGCGCCAATTCTGAATAAGCAAGAAATTAACCGGATGATCTTATCAAGGGTTATTCGTTTTTCTAAAATTGTATACTTACATACTTGTAGAAAATTAATCCGTTTTTATTTTTTATATTAAAAATGCGCTGTTTTCTCTCAACTGCCAAAGAAGCTTATAAATCTGAGCAATTGGTGTTTCCATATAGCAATTTTTAAAAAACGTCTAAATATTAATTTTTTTTAAAGTTCTTAAAAATATTGCGAAAGAAATAATTTAAATTTTTTACTATTTTTTTTTACCGAAATTTGTATTATCAAAATATAGAAATTTAATAAAAAAAAAATACTAACCATTTAAGTGCATATAGAGCGTCAAAATTTCAATTTGAATTACTTATAGCTTATACCTTACTTATCCTTCTACCATGGATTCCCACGGAATAAATGATTGGTATGAAATGGGTTAATCTTATTCAAATCTTAAGACACCAAACAAGGGTTTTTTTCAACTATATTATTAATTTTTTTGTTTTTAAGGCAGAAGAATTAGAATCTCGGGCAAGACCGGGTACAAATAGCTAGTTACTTATAAAGGAAACCGGGTGTATAAAAAATGCAAATTTCAAAAAAAAAATGTTATTAAAAACTGATTTTTCAACCTGGCAACGCATCAGGCCTTAAAAACCAATTACTCAAGGATGCTTTCAAACTGAAAATACTAAAGCTATGGAATGACCCATATATTTTCGGGATAAGGGCCGAATTTAGAATACCTACGGAATTCTGTTATGTAATTGTTTTCCAGAAAATCGATAGTATTAAACAGTTTTTGATCTTAAAAGAGCAGAAACTTGTGTTTGAAGACCAATGAATGAACAAAATTGGTGGACAGTGGACAATAGTGGATGCCAAATGGAATTTTTTGTATTAGATAAAATCAGGTCGACTTTACCTAACATTCAATTATTTTATTTAATTTTCTACTCAAATGCTTTAAACTTCCAAATTCATTTTTCTAAAAGTGCGGCTATACTTAGTTATGAAACACTACTAAAAATAAAAATGGCGATTTAAATTAATCTACGTTAAAAAAATTATTTGTTTTTGTGGAAATATATGTCTTTTAGATGTAACTTTTAGTTATAAGATCTCTTATATGTCTAAATTATTTAGATCCTCTCATATCAACTGTTTTATTGCGCGGCTATAGTTATGAAATGGAGTGTATATATAACAGTTTTTGCTATTTTTGGTCTACTAATCTTTATCAAAATTTTATACAGATTTTACAGTATAATTTGTCATTTACAATTAACCTTAGGTTAAGTCCGATATAACTAAAATTCGGTAAATTTAACAGTTCTATTTTTTCAGGTATTTTTTCATTTTTAAAAATTTATTGTTAGCTTTTTTGCTGGTGTATTTCTATGAAAAACAAATATATGTATTTCCCAAAACTGTTTTCAGAGATACGTTGAAGGCTACTTTTCCAAAAATCTCAAAAATGGTTCATAATTACGACAAATTAATAAAAATGAATTCTAATTTATAATTTAAAGTTCTCTGAAATCGTATAAATAAATGTTTAAATTAAAAAAAAAAAAAACTTGTTGAGCTGTAAGAGGGCTATTGAAATTGAATGAAACAGATTTTTAATATGAAATTATCAAAGTTTTCGATTTGAAAAGGGTTTTTGCTCATTATTATGCTGTAAACTATTGCAAAGACAACAAAACTCTTTTTAATTTGGAACAACCAAAATATATTTTTATCAACAACCTATAAATTAATTAATATTCGGTACATATCACTGCAAATTGTGTTTTAACTAAAAAGTTGTTACCCTTATTATACGCATGACAAATTTTCATTAGTATTGAAAACAATTTTAGAAAAAAAGAAACATCAAAGGTTGTAATAAACATATAAATTGTATACCGAGAAAACTTTAAAAGTAAACTTGTTATTTTTTCCATTTCTATATTGATTTGACCATTTGATATATTTTTTGCAATTCTATTTTCCTTTTAGCCAGAAGTTATAGAATTTTTTTTGAAACAAAGACAAACAAATTACAGGACATTTTACCAAAAAATAAAAAAACAAAGATTGATAATGTAAGGGATAGTTACAATGTAGCAAAATTTATTCATGAAATTGTTTAAAATAAAAAGAGAAACTTATTTAATGTATAAATTAATATATGAGTTTGGGAAAAAATATATAAAAATTCACAAAGTTTATATTTTGTTCAATTTGTAACACTCGATAATTTTTGGTGTATATTAGATAATTTTTTTATTCTACTTATTTTATTTTGTGTTGCAAATTTACTTCTTTGGAACATTTTTCACTTTTGAGTACTTTTTTCGACTTCAATATATACTTCCTTGCTAGAAATTCTTTATTTTAAATATGTAAAGCACGTTTTTACAACCAAAAATCTTTTGAAAGTTTTTCTTGTTAAAATTATCTTCTTCTCCATGGAGTTTATTTTTGTTTTCCTTATATTTCAATACACTTGCCATTTAATCCTGAAAAACAATATTTGGTTGTACGAGTATGTTGAAATCAACAATTATTTTATGGCAAATCAATTTGTTCGCTTTATTTTGTGGTAGTTATTTCATACTTTGTATTCGTAGAAGCTGTAATATGCTTAAGAAAACTTGAGATAACATTTAATCAAATTAAAGGATCAAGTGGTATTTTCAGTATTGAAATTTGTATCAATAAAATTAAACGTTTTTTTTTATTCAGTATTTACTTTGACATAACAGTTTTTTAAATTAAAAATTTGATAATTTTGATATTCAACGAATGTACAAAATCAGAGACTATTAATTATAGAGATAGGAAATCAAAACTTATATTACTTACCGATAGAGGGCGCTGAAGTTTAGTATTACCTGAGCAACTATTTAGTATCAGTTTAGTATCAGCTGAGCCTATATTTAAAAACTCGAAAACTGCTGAAAACTGCTCAAAATAAGGAAAAAACAAACGCGGAATATATTCAAACAGTAAAATTTGAAATATTTGTTTGTATTTTTTCCTTTGTTGTTTGCTATTATTTAAATTTAAATAAAAAAAGAAAAAGATCAATTTTTTTACAAAGTGCCATCTAGTGATAATGATTTTTATAACTTATTTTTTTGGTGATGTCATACCCCTGTACAAAATATTTAAAAAAAGTAAAAACTTTAAAAATTCCATTCATACAGGTTACACTAATAGAAAAAAGTCTGTAAATATTTTAGTTATTCTTCTTCTTAACCTCAAATCTACTAAATTAGAATTAATAAAAATACATATTAATGACAATATTAATTGTATTTGGTCTATACGACGCGTTTCAAAAAACAACACTTTACTAAAACTACTAAAAATTTATTAAAAATTACTTTGCAGAAAAAACTGCTGAAATTAGGAGATTATTTTTGCTAGAATTTTAGTAATATTTGAGTTAAAATTTCGTTCATACGGGCGATAGTGCCAAATATGGACCGATCCCATTTAGATTTTATAGTATTTTCCCATGGGTACATGTGGCTGAGCGTACCAAATTTCATTAATATATCTTCGAATTTGCGACCTCATAGAAATAAACCTGTAAAAAAAGCTACTACAAATTAGTTAAAAAAAATTATCTTGCAGAAAAAACGGCTAAATCGATAGGCTTAGCTCTTGGGCCGACATAAGTTGGTGTACCAAATTTGATCAAGACATATTGATATTTGCGGCCTGTAACGTCCGCACAAAAATACAATGGACAGATAGATGGGCCCAATATTTTTTTGTGGTACAAACATCAGCACAGTGTATAATAAGACATGTTTACTAGACCGTAACACAAAAGAAAAAAAATTTCGCCGTAAACCTTCGAACCTAAATAATATTTGCAAATCAGTTTCAAGTGAGTTCCATTGACCTCAAGTATCCCGTTCTAGTATTTACCCACCAGATCTCAGTTCCTATCACCTTAATATAACACCCTAATGACAGAAAATTAAAGCTCGCAAAAAATCATTAAAGGTTTGCTAAGGAAGTTTTTCGATAATTCCAGCAGAAATTTTTTTAATTTTTTTTTCAAAATAGTACCAACCCAAAAATTTTGCTTATGTTTCGGGAAGTACATGCTGAACATTTCAGCCCTCTATAAAAATGATCTAGCTAGCTCAAGAGTATTTAAGTTTTCAACATTTTTGTTTGTAATCGGTGCGGGATTTTTGGAAAATTTGGGCTATGACCTTTCCCATCCTTCTGTCAACATACGGATTCCGCAAAAGAAGTGCTCATTTTTTGAGGCCAAGAACGAATCAAGCCAATTTCGGATACCCTGTTTTGAAGTGAAGCGTATTCCAGTGAGAACGTTCTGCATCGATCGAAACAAATGGTTGTCGGACGGGGCGAGGTCTGGAGTAGAGTTGGGCTCGTGAGTGAATTTTGATTCACACTCACGCACGCTCACGAGAAAACAATTCCAATCACACAAAGTCACTCACGAACAATACTGTCCTATGCACACTCACACACGTTCACGTGAGTAAATTTAGATTTTACTCCCACTCACATGTTATTCACGTGTGGTTGATGTGGTGTAGTGTTTAGCGCGTTGGACTGTTACACATAAGGTTGTGGGTTCGATCCCCAGCCAAGGCAACATGAATTTATAAAAAATAATAATACGTTATGTATGAGTTTTTTCTGTCCCTCATACATATCGCAGCGTCCGCATTCGATGTTCCCAAGGCACTTAACCCCACCTAAGTAAAATAATATAACAGGACTATGACTAAAAATCATCAACAAAGTTAGCCAACTCTTCATCAGATGGCGCGCAGCAACCCTGAAGGGCTATAAACATGGCAACGGAATTACAGTGTTGCCATATTTGAAGCCTTTTATCCTTCACCACCTTTCACTTCTTCTCTATTCCCATTCCGAAGAAAGCAACATGCTAATTAATAGGAAAATTGCCTGAGTGTTACTTATTAAAAAAAAAAATCACTAAATAAAATCTTACTGTAAAAAATAAAATGCAAAAATTAAGGTAAATTGTGAATGTTAAATTAAAATTGCTATGAATATGTAATTTGGCACTAATTTCTTATTCTAAAATCCCAAAAACATAAAATCGGCAAAAATGTTAAGGGAAATACTTACTAAAAGCCGAAAAAGAATTTCACTAAAATTCGACTCACGCAAAATTTTGAGTCACGAACACTAACCCACGAATAATTTTTTTTATTAAGCTTTTGCTCACACTCACACCTGATCACGCGTACTTCACATGAATCCAGCAAAAATCTGCCCTAGGGCCCATCGCTAATCTCGGACTATAAGGCGGGTGAGGCAAAACTTCCCAATAACTATTTTCTAAATAGTTGTAACCGGTCTTGCAATCGTTGTCTTGAATGAATATAACGGCTTCATGTCTGGTGGCATATTCCGGGCGTTTTTCGGCCAATGATCGCTTCAAACGAATCAATTGTGTTCGGTACAGGTCATCTGTGATCGTCTGGCCCAAATTCAGCAGCTCATTATAGATGTGACCCTTTTAGTCCCACCAAATAAATACACCATGGATATTCAGCTTTGGCGTTGATTTGGCTGGTTGGCCGGGCTTCATATACGATTTCTTGCGCTTCGGGTTGTCGTAATGGATCCATTTTTCATAGCCAGTTATGATTCGATATAAAAATGACTTCTTTTTATGGCGTTCAAGCAGCATTGCGGACATGCAAAATCGTCTTTCAAAGTCTCTCGGCTTCAACTCGTGTGGTACCCAATTTCCTTCCTTTTGGATAAATCATGTTACTTTCAATCGTTTTGAAATTGCTGCCTAAATGACTCTCAATGATTTTGCAATTTCTTCTTGACTTGGACAGCAATCTTTTCGAACTTTTCTTGGCTGACCTGGGCCGGCTTTACCTTCCATATCAAAATCAAATCACAACAGATTTTTATTGTGTATTTATGTATATTTGCTCTATATTGAATGCATAAGAATGAAACAAAAACACAACACATCTTCTGTTCTTATTTAATTCATTAATTAAGCTACGCAGAGATACCATTCCCTACAAAATGTCATATAAGTTATTAAAGACCCAAACCATGTGTAAAAGATGCGCCATCTATTGTGAATCCCGAATTTTTAAGCTTTACATCCAATAATAAATAAAGAGAAATAATAATTCTCGTGCTATAGAGAAATAACTAAAAAGAAGTGATGAAATCGGTTAAGTAGAAATGCAATTTTTCTCCTCAGTGCTCTTAATTTCATCTAGTCATGTGTGTAAATAATTGAAATACATATTTATATTTTAATCACCGTCCTACTTTTCAACCAAAATTATCATATACAAAAATGCTTGCCTTAGCGAAGCCGGCTTCGGACATTCCACAGTGGAGAAAATTCCTAACAAGGAGAGTCTGTTTCAGTGTTCCTGCAGACTTTGATGAAATTTGGATACATGATAGAGGGGACAAAATTAAACAACTTTCTGTTGTAAACATATTGGCCCAAATTTATATTTAAGCGGTAAAACAATATTTTAATATTTTTTGTACACCTTTTAATAAATGGTCCTTCCATTTGCTACCCAAAACGAAAATCGGGATCAATTTTGACCCCACTTTTGAACTCTCAAATATAAGATTGGGCTACTTAAAACGTGAGGGAACCACGTAGAAAACGTTTACTCAACGAAACCGGTTTTGGACATACCACAGAGTAGAAAACTTCCATGCTCAGCTGCAGTCCGCCTATGTAGACAAAATCTTAATGTGATTATGAGTATCACCACAATAGAAATTATGTAATTTTGAAAAATTGTAATAAAGCCCCTTGGGTATAAGGTATTATCCTAGGGATAATCATGCGTTCCGACAGACACTTAAAATCTTAAAAATAATATAATTTTCCAACGAACTATCCACCTTTCGTGTCTAACAACTTGAAACCCATAAATACTCAATAAACACCCACTTAGATATAAAAATCGCTGACTTAAATGAGCTAATAAAAAAGTCAATGATATAAAAAGAAAATCAACTTAAAAATCTTTATATTTGTTTTATGTTTTTCTTTTTGTAGTGGGTTCAAAAATATTGACCCATTACAAAAAGTTTTGTGTAATATGTTTGGCTTCATTTTAAGGCCAGTTCGTATTCAATACAAACATGCAATTTTACCATTAAGGCTAAAAGAAAAATATTCTTCCACTTGTATAAACATTAATAAAAAAAAAAGTTGAGAGAAAACCACAAAAAATCAGCTTGATTCCATTAACAACAATCAACTGAGTTTTGACACAATTCTTCAAGTTCCATAATATTTTTCCAAATGAGAAATGTCAATTGTTTTGTGATGATGTGGTTGTTGTTCAGATGATGATTTGTTTTATTAAAACACGCAACTTTTTGGTTTTTATTCACTTCACTTCAGTTTGGTTTGGTTTTCATATTATTTTTGCCAGTTGTCAAACAGTAGTATTGTATATGAATGTGGCAGTCAGTCAGAGTTAGTCGGTATGTCTGCCTATTGGTTGTTTGGTTATAAAAGGAAATTTTCTATATAATGGCAACTAAAACATTTGGGCCTGTCTATCACAGTATGTTTGCTGGAAATATGTAGTTGTTACCAAAAAGACCAAGATGTAGTAGAAGGCGAAGTTGAAGCCTAGAAATTGCATGTCAAGTCATATGATCTGTTGTTGACGGGATAGTTTCTTTTTTTTTTTTCTTTCTTCATCGGTTAGCTTTAGATTGTTAAGTTTTTATTTTCCGAAAGGAAAATTATGAACTTGAATGAAAATCATGATTACACTAAAAAAAGTTTGACAGTTCCCTACGGGGAAAGGACTGGTCCCAGATGACATGCAGGATAGGTCCCAAGGGGGCGGAGACCGGTCTTTTTGTTTGAAAGAGACATATCACTTTAACATGGCGTTGTCATTGGAAATGACCAATTGCCACAGTTTAGACACCTTGTGACAGTAAGGTGGTGTGTCTAAAAATAGCTTTTCAAATAAACTAATAAAAAATTAAGAATTAAAAATAATCTACTTGGCGTCGAAGTAGGGCTCGATAACAATCTCCTGCTTGAAAGGCAAACGCTCTACCGTCTGAGCTAATGTTGCTTATGCGTGATGGCTGGCTGATCGTAAAGTTATATATTTTTCGTTTCTGTTCAAATAAAAAAGAAAAAGAAAAAACAAATACTACAAGCAAATAAAAAAAATGGAAAAGAAAAAAATAGAAAAGAAAACAACACTAACACACACACAAATATAGTGGAAGTGCCTTCAGTATGCCCCCGATTGACCAGTCACGGGATAGGTCCTTTAATAGCAGTTGACTCGTTTTTTGCGTTGGTCATAATTAAATTAAAAAATCAATTAAAAATTAGAAAATTACTTCAAAAACTCTGATAATATAATTAAAAATTTAAAAAATTGTCCATAAGTTAAAAAGAAAATTAAATAAAATACCAATTGTTAAAACTAAAACAGCTTTAACATTAAAAAACGTTGAAAATACAAAACTTAAAATTTTTTAGCAAAAAATTATAAAAATTTAAAATAAGAAATAAAATAAGCAAATCGTAAAAAATAAAGTTCAAAATAAATAAACGAGTAAAATAAATAAAAAAAATATTTTAAAAAATATGCCGCGAATTTTATTTTTTATTTCGGTATTGGTTTTTTAAAAACAACAGTGAAAGTAACGAATCAGAAAATACTTAGAAAATTAATTCATTCTCTTTGGTTCATATTTGTACTAATTTAGTAATATGCCTTCGGTTGACCGGTCACGGGATATGTCCTTGAAGGGCAATTGACTCCTCATTCCCCGTAGGGTTATTACATGACAGTTGCTTGAGTAGTAAACAGCAGTTGTTGTTTTTAACCGTAATTACAGTTGCTTTTCTATGAAAAAATAAATAACGACTGTTGTGATAGTTATTTAAGAAAACAACTAATGAAAGATACTGCAATTTCATAACAGTGTTTAAAACAGTTATTTTTAATAGCATAACAAACAACTGCCAAAACAGTATTTTTACAGTAATTTGATATTTTTATTATTGTTGTTATTTAATAAATAAAAAATTATATATATTTAGTTAGAATGTTATTCTACCTTCAGTGCAAAATCGAATATGATATTGTCATATTATATTTTATTTGTTGTTTCAAACAGGTTGACAAAAGTTTTATGATAGACCATAAGATTGTTTGCTGGGCATCACCCCATTCATCAGTTGTCTGCAATAAGACAATGATGATTGGAAAACACAAACCGAAACATTATATAACATACATAAAATCAACGGAACGAGAATTTTGTACTTTTGAGTATGGACTGTCTGATTTGGGGAAACTGGATTTGTTTTAACTGCCACTTTGAGTGGATTTTATCGACAAACTTTTTGGTTGTATAATTGATAAATATTTGCAAAGAGAAAATGTATTGGAAAAAATCTTATATTTATAAAATTATTGACTCTAATGGAAGAGTAAACAATTCCATTGGAGTGACATTTATTAAAAATTTCAGTTGGCTTGTAACATTTTAGTCAAATAATTAAAAACATGATCAAAAAGTTTGCGGGTCAAATCTGCTGAAATTGACAGTTAAAACAAAGGTGTATGCAGTTGAAAAGCCGACACGGTTATTTTTAAGTGTTGAGAAATAATCAGTAAATGCAATAAAAATAACTAACAATGTCTTAAAGAAACTCATAAATTTTTACTACAAAAATTTGTAAACACCTGACAAAATATGAAAAATTACTGTTTTTGTCCGTTAATTTTTTGGTATATAAAAGTTTATTTTAATAAAAAAAAAAACAATGTTTTTCAATCGATTATAGTAAAATATGTAATAACTTCATCCTACTTGAAATTTGAAGTAAAAATTTCCAATTGTTCTCCAGTTATTTCTTTTTTATAAATTAGAGATACAATAAGTACAATTACCTGCTTTTTGTTTGTAAAGTAAGAACATATCAATAATAAAAATTATAAACAAAACAAGAATTAAAAAAAATAACTAGCAAAAATAACTATTTACTAGCAAAAATAACTGTTCACGGTAAAAATACTGTTTTGGTAGTTATTTTGATATTAAAAAACTGCTTTAAATAACTGTTACGAAGTCACATTACTTTCCGTTAGTTTTCGAAAATAACTGTCATAATAGTTGTTTTGTATTTTGCTAACTGAAATAAAAGTCAGTAAAAGTTTGCTGTTTTTGCAAATTAGGAGGGTGCTTACGAGCTGATTTTTAGCAAAATCAATTTTTAAATTCACCAAAAATTGCACTAATACTTAGTCGATTGCAAATGAAAAAGAATATTTGCCAAAGTCAATAAAACTTTTTGCTGAATATTAGTCGAATGAAAAAGCTGCAAGAAATTTGTTCACAAATTGTGCTTTAATTAATTTATTTGCGGAAAATCAAAATTTTAGGAATTGTGTTTTTTTGACTGTTTTAAAATAAGTTAGAAAACTTTTTTAAATAAAAAAATGTCCCAACTTTCAGATTGTAGACATGAGTTAATTAAAAATCAAAAAATTAAAAATAATTATAAATAATACAAACAAAATTATATTTCAATTACTCATATGCTTAGTTGGTTTTTGTATATAAAACACATAATTTTTTTTCGCTGTGTAAATGTGTTTATCAGCATAATTTTGGCAGCAAAAAATTAGAAAAACATTAGTTCAAAATTAGTTTGGTGGTGAAAAAATACAACTAAAACTTTTGCTAAAAACACAATTCCTGCAAAAAAATTTCTAAAAATTAGTATACTTGATATTGTACAAGACGTTTTACTAATTTTTCTAATATTAGCTTATTTTTTTGAGTGTATAGAAAAACAACTGTCGTTATAGTGAAAACATAAACTACTGATTACTGCACAAACAACTGTCATATGTTAACTGTCAACCTTGTTTGAGCGCAGCTTTGTTTATTTACTTAACAGTTACTCTCACTTATATGTATGTCGCAATAAGAATACCTACAAATGTCCTTCCTGAAAAGAGGAAGTATTTAGAAGGACTTCCAGTTAGTGTTCGGACACTTAAGATAGTAACGAAATTAAAACTTAAAATAAATAGTAACATTGCATAGTTTCATTCAATATTTTTTTAAATATCTTAAAATTCAATACCTTGCAAATCCTTGCCCTATGCTCTAACTTGGAACGACGGGAATAAATATATAAATCCTTGAACATTTTTAAAAAGCTTTCAACACTGACAGAAGTGATGTAGAGTACATTTCTGTCTATTCAACCGAACAAGGCTTTTTTATTAAAAATAACTGTGTTTAAATATTTTTAATTTATTTTAAACATGCAAATTTTTTTCCACATTGTATAAAAGTATTCAAAATATCTTTCCATAATGAAGTCTTTTATTCAATACTTAAAATAATAATCATCTTGTTGATATGTCAAAGATAAATACTTACAACTCACGGAATAATTTATGAAAATCAAAAGAAAATAAAAAAAAATGTTCGATTAATTGCCTCTATTATCAGTATGAATATAACAAAGCTTGGATGATCATGAATAAAAGTATTTTTTTCATTAGTAATTCATAGGAAACATCTGCATGTCGATGGTTTAAGGTACAAAGAGCCTAACTCCATTTTATTTATTTTAAATAGAGACGGAACAATTTAAAAACAACTGAAAATCTAAAAGAAACCCTTAAAAAGAAACGTTAGTGATATAAATCCCTTAAAATTCTTCATGGTGTGGAATTTATTCATAACTGCTGTTCTGAATCCTTGTAGAACGAACCCCAAAATTGGCCATTTGCCAGACAGGAATTGCTAACGGTACTAAAAATAATACAGTGATTTTATAAAAATTACTACGCTTTGTTAAATTAAAATTTACAGACAGATAAAATTTCTCCGAATACATCCTATACCTAAAGTGGAAGATTTACATGGATTCCTATGCCGATTCACAATAAACATTTGCAAAGGGAGGTTAGTTTTAAGTTTTGACTTATTTTTGGCATTGAAATTAAATTTTCAACTTTGGTGTCTTTAGAGGCTTATAGTAGAATTTCATGACAAATACTTTTGCGGAATATTTTGACCCTCTAACTCTGCAACTAACGGGTCTTTTTTTGCCCCTTTTTAAAATGGGGCCAAAAAAGTAACTTTAATTAAAGAGTTAGAGGGTTAAAATGTTCCTAGTAGTCAGAGCTTTGAAGAATTAATTCCTTAATTAAATTTTTCAAATATGAATTAAAAATTCGATGAACGTAATTTAATTTTTTTTAATTCACTGAACGTAATTTTTTTTTTTTTTTAATTCACTGAACGTAATTTTATTTTTTTTAATTCACTGAACGAAAATTAAATTGAACGATTTCAGTGGTGAATTAATTCAGTAAGGAATTAATTCACTTTTTTTTCCGTTCGATTTATAAAATTGAACGCGTTCACCAGTAAATTAATTGTACGGCGAACTTTTTTTTTGAGGTACGGTCTATTGTACATCTACTATTTCTTTTAAATGGGTTGAGATTTTCTCTTCAAGTTTTCCACTTTTCGTCCAAAATGGCCAAAATAAAAAAATTCTGTTAACGAAATTAGTTATTGGCAAGTTTTTTGTGTAGTGCAAACATAAAGGTTGAGGGACAGAAACGATCCGTATTTTGACCATATTTCCCATTTTTTCTTAAATACACCTAAAATAAGAAAAAATCAAAATTTCTTACTGATTTTCTAATTTTTTTTCCAAATTTTGATGCAAGTCAATTTCAGATCTAAACGTCATTTGACTTTCAACCTGACTATTGTAGGGTATAGGGCATGTCCGGCAATAACTTTTTTTCCCCGATTTTTAAATTGAGTATAACAGTTTTTCCACGTGAAATTGAAACAACTTACTATGCTTTAAGGCAAAAATTTTCTTATGCTGAAAATCATAAATTTTGACAGTAGTTTGGAAGATAAAATTAATTTATGTTTTTATATTTGTTTAGCAAAAAACTATAAAGAAAAAGAGTTGCCTTCCTTTGTTACTTGATCCATAAAAATTTCTATTGTGACACATTGTAAATTTTAATGTTTTTTTCTATATAGAAAAATAAACTTATTTAACAATATGTAACTTATTTTACTACTAAATAGCTTCCGTAACAACAAATGTTTATAGCATGTATATTGTTATTTTTATTTATATTTACAATTACAATTTACATCAACATCATCATTATTATTATTATTATATTATGATTTTTATATGACATTTTTTGGTAACAAAATTGTCGCATCCTGTAGTAAGTATCCTTCTTTGGTTTTATTACACTAACAACTTGTTATTGTTTACTACATATTATGGTCAATGATGTTGTTGTTTTTGTTGCATGTCACATGGCCGGAAGATTTTTATGTTATTTAATACTTCTACATTTTTTTTGTTATATTGCCAAATTATAATTTTTATAGAGCCAAAGAAAAATGTTTGAAAATTTTGCCATAAACACAAAGTTATTAAGCAATAATTAAATTTATTTTTTATTTGTAAAATATTATAGAGGAAAATAAAGAAAATTATGAAATAATTACTGAAGAAAAATTAGATTTGGGGTCACCAAATTTATATACATATAAGATTTTAACATCGCTACTAATTTGATGTCGTAAAATTTGTAAGTAGGAAGCTTAGTAAATATATATAATATACTCGTTGTAACCCTATTAACTTTCTAGCATTTGAAAACATAAAGCAGTATGTGTAATTTTACTTATATATACATATATACAAGTCCCTAATACCACTACAACTACATAACTAGTTATTTATTGAGTTTTGCCACTGCATTACAAACAGTGTTTTTGTATAGCTAAAATTTTATTCGGTTTATTTCCAATGAGTCTTTAGGTTTTATATAACCAGTTAAATACGAAAATTGCTATAAATTTAAAAGACGTATTAACATAGAAAATTTGTTTATTTAAAGAAATTTTAGGGATAAATGTTAATGGTAACATGCATAATAATTTTGAAATGGCTTATAAAACAAATTTTTCAAACAAAATTCGTTTTATAAACGTGTTATAAGGTTTTCAAATTATTATGCATAAGCACTTAAAGATATAACAAATTATGTAAACAAACCTACATATATTAATACATGAAGAAAAAGTATATGTGACCTTCTCCGAGAAAAGGGACCTAGTGTGTCAAAAAACCTAGTGTGTTAAAAAACCTAGTGTGTCAAAAACTTGGGAAAATCGATATTATATCATTTTTATCGATTTTCCCAAGTGTTTAACACACTAGGATTTTGACACACTAGGTCCCTTTTCTCGGAGAAGGTCACATATAATAAATAATATAAAACGAGTAAAAAGGTTAAAGTCGGGCATGCCGACTATACAATACCCTACACCAGTCTAGTTAAAAGCCAACTAATGTTTGGATCCGAAATTCGAATGGGTTAAAATGGGACTTGTGTCAAAATTTTCTATAATGTGAGTCAGCGAACCAAATTTCATTAAAATAACTTAATATTTGCGACCTGCAGTTTGTAACCAAGCCAATTTTGGGGGGACCCTTATATGGGCACTAGGTCTAAACATGGACCGATGTTCACCAAAATCAATAGGCGTCGTCCTTGGGCCGACATAAGTCGGTGTACCAAGTTTCATCAAAATATCTGAATATTTACGACCTGCAGCGTAAAAACAATATAATTTTGAGGGGACCCTTATATGGGCACTAGGTCTAAACATGGACCGATGTTCACCAAAATCAAACTTGTTCGTCCTTGGGCCAACATAGGTCCGCATACCAAATTTCATCAAAATATCTTAATAGTTGCGACCTGTAGAGTGCGCACAAGATTGCATGGACAGACAGACAGACGGACGGACGGACGGACAGACGGACGGACAGACGGACATCGTTAAATCGAAATAAAAAAAAATTCTGAACCGATCGGTATACTATAAGGTGGGTCTAGGACCAATACTTTTTGCTGTTACAAACATCAGTACAAACTTATAATACCCTGACCACATAGTGGTGTAGGGTAGAGATGAGCGATATTTACAATAACGGTGATTTAATCACAGTTATTGATAAATCACTGGTAACGGCAGTGATCAAATATTTCAAGTCGCAGTTACTCGGAATGTCGTTCTTTTAATATTTTTGTACTTTTCTTTCTTGCAAACTTCATTGTGCACAGTAATACATGTTGTTTTTTTAATAACAATGACTTGCTTTCACACTCTTCTGAATAAAATGTCTCCTTCTATCATGTCTTTGTTACCGGTCGCAACTATTCTTCTTTTAAGGCCCAGTTTTTAGGAAGTGGATTATTTTTAAACTTAGTTTAACGCAGTTTGTAACTGGAATACTGCTTTTAAAATGTGGTTTATTTTTTTATTTAAATAAAGAAATAAACTATGCTCGAGAAAAAGTTTTTCCGGCAAATTTTTGTTAATAAACTTTGAAATAGCTGACAAAATTCGTTTTCGGTTTAACTAAACCAAGTTTAACTGACATCTTAAAAACTCGCCATAAATATTATTTCATTTATTTATCAGAAAATCGCAGTCTTTTCCAGAGAAAAACCGTGATGACGATCACAGTTTAAAATAACAGCAATTTGCAAATCACATTCACTGAGAACAATGTTACTGAAAAATCGCCGGATCGCCCATATCTATTACAAACCCGTGATCACGGTCACTGTTTAAAAGAACGGTGATTTGAAAATCACGATCACTGGTAGCAGCGTTATTCAAAAATCACCGGATCGCTCATCTCTAGTGTAGGGTATAAATATTAATTACAAATCCGTGACTATTTTCCATAAATTCATATTCTTTCTGTTGATGTAATTAGTCATATTTGTGCAATTTTCTCATGGATTGTTCTTAAGTGTACTTTTTTTTGGAAGGGTTTGTATTGCATATTAGGGTGGGTCGATTTAGCAATCGGTATTGTGCCATCGATTTTTCGATAGCTTTTGACATGAGGAAAAAAAATTTCTACTACGACATATCAAAAAAATCATTTCCGAGGCGCCCAAATTTAAATATTTTTCCTTTTTTTCAACTTTTATTTAAGGTTTTTTTTTAGTAGGTACGTTAAAAAAAATGGCCGATTTCAAATTTTTTAAATACATATATCCTATCCAAGGTAAAATTGTACGCTTAAAACGGTGGCGATATCATTTTTTCGAAATAAATGTTTTTTTTTTTTGGCTTTTAGACGAGTTTTTGTTGAAATTTGGAAGCCTCGAAAATGATTTTTTTGATATGTCGTAGTGGAACTTTTTTTTTCCCCATGCCAAAAGCTATAGAAAAATCGATGGTACAAATCGATAAATTTTTGTCCTTACAAATCGGCCCACCATATTGTATATATATGTTTTTAATTTTATTTTTTAACAAGCTTTCAATTCACTGTATTTCACTTTTATGTCAATTCGTCCTCCGAAAAAATACCTTTCATAAAATATTACTAATTAAAGCCAAAATTTCACTAAAATCGTACTAATTAAGTTATTTTTATTATGTCTGTATATATAGTAGGCAAATGTGAATATGTAAGGAAATGTAATGTGATGTAAGGTTGCATATTCAAACATATAAAATGTACGACAATATTGGAATTTATGTCGTGAGAATCATGAGTATTCATAATTGTATTAACACCAGTTTACGATGTATGCAAATAAACTAGCAGGGCAGAAATATAAATCTTTTGGAAACAATCAAGAAAAAACAACATTAAGTTGAATAGAAATTTGGTTTGAAATCAAATAAAGTTTCTTTTGGTTTTTTTTTACTATGAGCCAACATTTAGGGGATATCTCTATATCTCCATTTTTTTCGTTGCTGTTTTCAAATTTTTTTTTACTATTTTTTGAAACCCGAGTGTTAAACCTACACTAGTTAATTTAAAATAATGCTCTCGAATAATAAATATGATTTTTAAAATTCGATGAAATTAAAGTATATTTTCTAAGCGTTTATTTTTTGGACCTTTAATGCATATTTTTTTTGGTTTTTAGTACATATTTCCATTTAAGTGCATATTTTGCATTTTTTACTGCATATTTTAAGCGCATATTTTAAATTTTTAAGTTTATGAAAGTCGCTGCCCTGGTTATTATTATTAAAATTCTACAGACGATCATTTCGAGGAAATGTGAATTCATGATATGGATAATCACAGCATCTAATAATTTCCATTTTATTTACTCTTAAAAAAAACAAATTATTGCATAAATAAAATTTGTTGCCAATGATTCCATTATCTTAGTTGCAAGTGTTTAATTTTTGTCCATCCGTGTACTCAACATTCAATTGCATACACTACTTGTATGTTGAAAATTAATGTAAGGACATTTTGTATACTCTAGTGTATTGTAAAAGACAGTTTTTATTTTGGAGGCCATATTATTTAATAAAAACATCAGCTGAATTTTAAAATAAACATGCAACACAGAAAATAATAGCAGTAATAATGCGCGGAAATTGCCTACAAGGTTATGTAGCATACACAAATACATACTCATACAAGTGCCCATGTATGAGTATTTGTGTAATAACTACATGTTTGCTGCAATTTGTGTTCAGTTCTGTTTCAATTTAATTGAATTATTGTTATTATGGTGGCAAGTGATAATAAATAAACTAAGGTCTTGAGTAACGGATTAAAAGAAAGAATAGAAAAAACGCTAACAATTAATATGTAACCAAAATGGATTAAAATCGCTAAAATTGATTAAAACAAAAATCGCTTTGATTAAAAAATCATATAGAGACAATTAAATATTCTTTGATTATTTCCTTGTTTCCCATAAAAGTTACAATAAACATGGTTACATTTTTGCCTTTTAAAAACGTTCTATTGCAAACAAAATAACCAATACCACTGCTGACACAAATTTTTACATTTTAGCTTAAAAAACTAACGTTTATCTCCTTTAATAAACTGGGTTGGTGCTCTTTGGAATTAAAATAATACACACTCTTTTGTTTGATTTTAAGCTTACACACTTATTTATTTAACTCTTTATTACTTTACATAGAACAATACAACACACACAACTATACAAACGCTAGTGTGCAATTTACTATACAATACTAACATGCAGTTAACAAACCCTAGTACACAAATGTCTATACAAACTAGAGATGAGCGATCCGGTGATTTTTGAATAACGCTGCTACCAGTGATCGTGATTTTCAAATCACCGTTCTTTTAAACAGTGACCGTGATCACGAGTTTGTAATAGAGATGGGCGATCTGGCGCTTTTTCAGTAACATTGTTCTCAGTGAATGTGATTTGCAAATCGTTGTTCTTTTGAACTCTGATCGTGATCACGGTTTTTCTATGGAAAAGACTGCGATTTTCTGATAAATAAATGAAATAATATTTATGGCGAGTTTTTAAGATATCAGTTAAACTTGGTTTAGTTAAACCGAAAACGAATTTTGTCAGCCATTTCAAAGTTTATCAACAAAAATTTGACGGAAAATCTTTTTCTCGAGTATAATTTATTTCTTTATTGAAATAAAACAAAATAAACCACATTTTAAAAGCAGTATTCCAGTTACAAACTGCGTTAAACTAAGTTTAAAGATAATCCACTTCCTAAAAACTGGGCCTTAAAAGAAGAATAGTTGCGACCGGTAACAGAGACATGATAGAAGGAGACATTTTAGTCAGAAGAGTGTGATAGCAAGTCATTGTTATTAAAAAAACGAGTAAAAAGGTTAAAGTCGGGCATGCCGACTATACAATACCCTACACCAGTCTGGTGTATTGTTTGGATCCGAAATTCGAATGGGTTAAAATGGGGCTTATGTCAAAATTTTCTATAATGTGAGTCTGCGCACCAAATTTCATTAAAATATCTTAATATTTGCGACCTGCAGTTTGTAACCAAGCCAATTTTGGGGGGACCCTTATATGGGCACTAGTTCTAAACATGGACCGATGTTCACCAAAATCAATAGGCTTCGTCCTTGGGCCAACATAGGTCTATGTACCAAATTTCATCAAAATAGCTTAATATTTGCGACCTGCAGCGTATAAACAATATAATTTTGGGGGGACCCTTATATGGGCACTAGTTCTAAACATGGACCGATGTTCACCAAAATCAATAGGCTTCGTCCTTGGGCCAACATAGGTCTATGTACCAAATTTCATCAAAATATCTTTATATTTGCGACCTGCAGCGTATAAACAGTATAATTTTGGTAGGACCCTTATATGGGCACTAGGTCTAAACATAGACCGATGTTCACCAAAATCAATAGGATGCGTTATTGGGGCAATATAGGTCTGTGTATCAAATTTCATCAAAATATCTTAATATTTGCGACCTGCAGCGTATAAACATTATAATTTTGGTAGGACCCTTATATGGGCACTAGGTATAAACATGGACCGATGTTCACCAAAATCAATAGGCTGCGTTATTGGGCCAATGTAGGTCTGCGTACCAAATTTCATCAAAATATCTTTATATTTACGACCTGCAGCGTATAAACAGTATAATTTTGATAGGACCCTTATATGGGCACTAGGTCTAAACATGGACCGATGTTCACCAAAATCAATAGGCTGCATTATTGGGCCAATATAGGTCTGTGTACCAAATTTAATCAAAATATCTTAATATTTACGACCTGCAGCATATAAACAGTATAATTTTGGTAGGACCCTTATATGGGCACTAGGTCTAAACATGGACCGATGTTCACCAAAATCAATAGGCTGCGTTACTGGGCCAATATAGGTCTGTGTACCAAATTTTGTCAAAATATCTTAATATTTACGACCTGCAGCGTAAACAGTATAATTTTGGTAGGACCCTTATATGGGCACCAGGTCTAAACATGGACCGATGTTCACCAAAATCAATAGGCTGCATTATTTGGCCAATATAGGTCTGTGTACCAAATTTCATCAAAATATCTTAATATTTACGACCTGCAGCATATAAACAGTATAATTTTGGTAGGACCCTTATATGGGCACTAGGTCTAAACATGGACTGATGTTCAAAAAAATCAAACTTGTTCGTCCTTGGGCCAACATAGGTCTGCGTACCAAATTTCATCAAAATATCTTAATAGTTGCGACCTGTAGAGTGCGCACAAGATTGCATGGACAGACAGACGGACGGACGGACGGACAGACGGACATCGTTAAATCGAAATAAAAAAAAATTCTGAACCGATCGGTATACTATAAGGTGGGTCTACGACCAATATTTTTTGGTGTTACAGACATCAGCACAAACTTATAATACCCTGACCACATAGTGGCGTAGGGTATAACAACATGTATTACTGTGCACAATGAAGTTTGCAAGAAAGAAAAGTACAAAAATATTAAAAGAACGACATTCCGAGTAACTGCGACTTGAAATATTTGATCACTGCCGTTACCAGTGATTTATCAATAACTGTGATTAAATCACCGGTATGAAAATATCGCTCATCTCTAATACAAACTCTAAAGCGCAACTGGACTCCACTAATGGCAATGCGAGACTTCCTATTCTTTCGTTAAGTGTGTTCTTATATAGCTTAACGTCCGTGGTTGAGACAGAGCGCCCAACTATTTTAAAATATAGTTACCAACACTGAAATTTTAAACTGAATTGGATTATGCTATACCTACCTACCACGATATAACAAATAAGTCAAGTTTTTTTCTACGTTAAGAACCGTAAGTTGTTTCGATTTCACGTGAAAAACTGTTATATTTACTCCATATAAAAAAAAAATGATTTTTCACGATAATGAGTTCCACGTGAAAATTGTAAAGAATTTATTTTCACGCAAATTTAATGTACAAGATTATTATTTTTCTTGGGAAAAAGTAACATATTGTGTTTGTCGTCATTGTGTCTTTGTTATAAAATTAAAAAATTGTTCATTTTTATAAATTAAATTGTAATTTGAGGCCTTTAAAGTTCGAGTGAAATTTTTCCACGTGAAAAACAATTACCGGTGCTTTAAGTATAAAGCATATCGTATTAAAATTTGCAGATTGTTAACTTTATTTTAAAATCGCATAAAATAAAGAAAAATTTTTTCATATCTAAGGCACTGGCATGGTAAGTCTGGAGGCCATTTGTGGAAAAAAATAACCCAATAATTAAGAAAATTTTATGGGATTTCCAAAAATATACAGTTTGTATAGATACGATCAATGCTTTGGCTTACCGCAGAATGTTAATTATAGAATACAATAATTAAACTATAAATAATGAAATTTTAATTTATATTGCTTTTAACTCTTTTTTTCCGGCTAACGACTATTGTCAAAGCTGTATATTCTTTAAAAATTATGTAATGTTATTTTATTCAAAAACAACATTTTTTAAATAAAGTATTTCTACTACTACTACTACTATATATACGATCAGTGCTCGCTAAATTTTACTATAAGCGCAATTTTTAATCACCTGGATTTAAAAATTTTCATACAAAAAGTGGAATTATTAAATCCAAAAAAAAGTTGGATTTATTTATCTGGATTTGCACATAGCAATAAAAATGCAAATATATGAAACAGCCTATTAATTTAATGTCAGAAAAAAAAAACGAATGAAAATTAAAAGAAAAACAAAAAAATTGCAAAACTAGCAAATAAAATGTTTTTCTTAAAATTTTTTATATGAAAAATGTTTAGAAAAAAAACTACATATCACCAAATAGGTACATATTTTCCATCTTGGACATGGAGAAATAGCTGAAATAGAAATGGAAATTTTTCACTCTACTGTAAGTAATTTAATTAAATCAAATTAGTGGATATTAAATATTGCAGTGGAATATTTTAATTATGTAAAAATATAAACGGAAGTAATAAAACTGATTAGGCAGACTGTTTATCGCCGGTTTATATAAAATGTAGAGTTGTATAGTTAATTGCGCTTTAGATTGTGTATAGTGAGTTGCGCATAGAGTTTGTGTGTGTGTGTTATATTGTTGTATTTAAGGTAATACAGTGTTAAATAAACAAGTATATAAGTTCAAAATTAATCTAAGAGGTTATGTTATTTTATTTGCAAAGAGCACCAACCCGGTTTATCTAAAGGAGATAACCGTACATTTTAGAAGGTAAACGTAACAATTGGTGTTAGCGGTGGGATTGGTTATTTTGCTTGCAATAGTACCCGGTTTACTTGAAGAAATAAACAAACGTTTTTAATCGGAGAAAAAACTTATACAAGAAAATTTATAGAGAAAATAAAGAGAAAATACAAAAAATAAGTATCTGATAGTTAATAATTTTTGTAATATAATATTTTTGTAAGTGAAAATTGCAACCTAATATAAAACTTAATTTTTATTTGACAAATGTTTCCCAATTTTTTAAATATATTGTCATATTGAATAAGGGGTATGTATAGTTGATCTTTTTATTTGCTAAAGGAATGTTTTTTAGTTCGATTTGAGATCATAAATTAATATCACTTTCTGTTTAAATTATTTTTCAAATTAAAGAAAAATGATACAATTTTCAGAAGTAAATTACAAAGAATAAAAAATTTTGAAAGAATTAGATAAATTTATTTATTATAAAATTATATCATCTTTCCTTAATTTGAAAAATAATTTAAACAGAAAGTGATATTAATTTATGATCTCCAATCGAACTAAAAAACATTAATTTACCAAATAAAAAGGTCAACTATAAATGCCCTTCATTCATCTTAAAACACATAATACGGTGCAAAATATAATTTATATAACATACATTTACATTTAACGGTTCATTGTAATTCATAAATCTGTGTTTATCATACACAGAGTTGAACAGAACCAGCTGCAAAACTTTAAGAATTAAAGTTCAAAGCAAAAAACAGTAATAACAAAAAGGATACAAATAGCATTGTTAGATTTCGTTAATGTTAGTCTAGTTGAATTGTAAACATTTTATATTTGTTTTAAGATTTAGCATAATGATTAACCCGTCAAGGCAAACGACACTGATGATGGCTTTGTAGCAAAAGCCGAAAATACGTATTCTGTCTTGCTGGCCTTATTGAATTCTTTCGAAAATTTTTATTCTTTTTAATTTACTTGTAAAAATTGTATTGAAAAATAATTTACACAGAAAATTATATTAATTTATGATCTCAAATATTGTCATATTGTCAGAAAATTGTGGGTGATAAAAAAACTAATATCGAATACGGTTTTAGCATCCAAAAATATATAAGATTAAGGTAAATTAGCTTAAAAAGTTTATACAAGCATTTTATTCGTTGGCCTGTGATATTAAAAGTTTTCAAACAAAAAAGTTTCACCGAAAATTATTTAATTTGGTCCCCTCTATCACATATCCAAATTTCATCGAAATCTGCAGGAACCCAGAAAGAGACTTTTATTGTTAGCGTAGAAATTGCAGTTATTAGATTAAAGCTCTAAAATTTGAGATCAAAAATCTCACTTCTTTAATATTTTTTTAGATTATAAGCCGTTTAACGAGTCCAGCAAATACACAAAATCTACATATACTATCTCAGAATACAAATACAGAAATATATCATAGATACATTTTTCATCTATGCGTGTGTAGTGTCACGTATTTAAGTTTAAATTTATGAATTAAAAAATTACATTTATATTACTTTTAAATTTGGCCTTAAGGCTGTGGCATTTGATACACTACCTTTCAATGTTTTTTAATTCAAAAGTTTTATAAATTAATTCTGTATTTCAGATTAAAAAAAAAACCCCCTTTTGAAATTTACACAGTTATCATTTAACAGAAATTTATGCAAACATAGAAAAACTTACATAAATTGTGTGTAGCTGTGTGCGTGTGTGTGTTTTGAAGAATATCCGATTTAAATAGAGTTGGATCATTAGACCAGAAATTTTTGTGATTTTATGTATAGTATGTTAAGTTAGCGATAAACATTTTTGCAAACGGAAATTATATTTAACATGACGTGATATTGTATAACCGTGACTACGTACTAGTGCTGGTAAAAATATGAGTAGTGGGTATCGAGTATTTGTCTTTTTTTCGGGTACTCGATACTTAAAACTACAACTCGATATTTTCAGAGTTGCATTTTGGACGGAAATAAGATATAAAAATGTGACTCTGCTAAAATATTTACCACCTAAATGTGACTCCGCTAAAATATTTATCACACAACTACAACTCTGCTAAGAGAATTTGAAGTGAAATATTTAAAATTATATGTTAAAGAACTATGAGGAACATAATGAATAATTGGTAAAAAAAAAAGTTTAAAAATTTGTTTATAAATTAAAATATTAAATCAACGTAAACATTTTCAAAGGATTTTATTAAAAAAATTTTAAATTTAAAAACCGTTAAAAGTATCGACTAGTATCGAGTATCCAAATTAAAAATATCGAGTTGTATCGAGTATTGAAAAGTAACCGAATTTACCAGCACTACTACGTACATAAATACAATGTTCAATACTTAATGTAGAGATATTGGTGACAATCCTTTTTTGACTTTTTAATATATTCATTAGGCTGGGTCGATTTGTGGGGAGGCAAAAAAATCGCCCATGGCTCAGGGAAAATCGTATTCTAGGGATCAAAATAAGAAACTTTGCCGAAGGAACCATACCTCTAAAACGAATTCTACTACCCCTAACTGTTGACTTTTGTCCCGTAGGGTCAAGTTTTGAAAAATCCCACTTTGACCCATTTAGAGTGCCCCAATCGAGTCCAAATGTATGACCGACCCCCACTAACTTTGGAGGGCCGATCCACCTATGCCAGTGGTACACCCCCTGGAACTCCCCTGGGGGGTTCCCCATACAAACATTTTAAAAAATCACCATTTTTGGCACTTTATTTTATTATTTTTTATTTATTTTATTTATTTTTATTATTTTATTTATTTTTTCTCCTTAGAAATTTATTTAGTCAGAACATATGTAAATGAAAAAATTAATTTAACTTAGTAATAGAAAAGAAAAAATGCCCAGACTTGAAAGCAAAAAAGACTTCAAACAGTAATTTTTTTTATTTTCTTTTCTATTACTAAGTTAAATTAATTTTTTCATTTACATATGTTCTGACTAAATAAATTTCTAAAGAGAAAAAATAAATAAAATAATAAAAATAAATAAAATAAATAAAAAATAATAAAATAAAGTGCCAAAAATGGTGATTTTTTAAAATGTTTGTATGGGGAACCCCCCAGGGGAGTTCCAGGGGGTGTGCCACTGGCATGGGTGGATCGGCCCTCCAAAGTTAGTGGGGGTCGGTCATACATTTGGACTCGATTGGGGCACTCTAAATGGGTCAAAGTGGGATTTTTCAAAACTTGACCCTACGGGACAAAAGTCAACAGTTGGGGGTAGTAGAATTCGTTTTAGAGGTATGGTTCCTTCGGCAAAGTTTCTTATTTTGATCCCTAGAATACGATTTTCACTGAGCCATGGGCGATTATTAAATCGACCCGCCCTAATATTCATGTATGTATGTATTTATGTTGTACGAGTATTTAAATACGTTTATGAATTTATGAATATTTTAAAGGATATCCCCACTACCTTATTGATCTGTTAAATGAATAGCAAATAATTTTAAATAACAATAGTTTACAGCTCTTATGTGCACTGAATGCGTGTATGCAGAGCTTTGAAGAAATAATTCCTTTTTGAATGAATTCACTACCAATCGAATTCAATTTTCTCTAGAATTGAACGAATTCCTTTTCTTAAGTAATTCACTGAATTCATTCAACTGAATGCGTTCATCAAACAACAAATTCAAAGAATTAATTCAATTGCAATAGTTCTTTTTATTAAATCAAATGAATTAATTCACCGGTGAACGCGTTCAATTTTATAAATCGAACGGAAAAAAAAGTGAATTAATTCCTTACTGAATTAATTCACCACTGAATTCATTCAATTTCATTTTCATTCAGTGAATTAAAAAAAAAAACTACATTCAGTGAATTAAAAAAAAAAATAATAAGTTCACTGAATTGAAAAGAAAAATAAAATAAGTTCACTGAATTAAAAAAATAAATAAAATAAGTTCACTGAATTCAAAGCCTGTTTTCTGCCGTTCAGTAGAAGAAAACAATAATGTACAAATAAAAGTTTTAAATAAGCAATTTTACAGCGTGTGCTAGTAACAAATTAGAAACCGTATGCTGTTTATCAACCTACATGATTCAAAATTAAAGCCTTTTACTATTAAAAATAAAAACTTTACAGATATAGATAAATTTTGAAAAAAATATAACTATATAACTAGTTTGAAAAATTAATAGTTATATTTTTTTCCAAATTTATCTATATCTGTAAAGTTTTTATTTTTAATAGTAAAAGGCTTTCTTTTTGAATCATGTAGGTTGATAAATAGCATCCGGTTTCTAATTTGTTTATTTTTACTAGCACACGCTGTAAAATTGCTTATTTAAAAATTTTATTTGTACATTATTGTTTTCTTTTACTGAACGGCAGAAAACAGGCTTTGAATTCAGTGAACTTATTTTATTTTTTTTTCAATTCAGTGAACTTATTATTTTTTGTCTTTAATTCACTGAACGTAATTTTATTTTTTTTTTAATTTACTGAACGTAATTTTATTTTTTTTAATTCACTGAATGAAAATGAAATTGAACGAATTCAGTAGTGAATTAATTCAGTAAGAAATTAATTCACTTTTTTTCCGTTCGATTTATAAAATTAAACGTATTCGCCAGTGCATTAATTCATTTGATTTAATAAAAAGAACTATTGCAATTGAATTAATTCGTAACAAAATAAATCGAACGAAAGCAAATATGAATTAATTCCATTCAATATATGGTGCTTAGTGAATTAATTCATCGAATTTTTAATTCAGAATTGAAAAATTGAATTAAGGAATTAATTCTTCAAAGCTCTGCGTGTATGAATGTAATTGTTATCTAGCCTGTTAAACAATAAAATCGCTATAGAAATTTTTATGGAAAAGTTTCCGCTTCTTTTTCATATGTTTACATTCCAACAAAGAAATCAAGATATAATTCATTAAAATCCATGGATAAATTCCGAATATGTGATCGATTGTTTGAGCTTTTGAATAAATTTATAAATGTGTGAGATTTTGAATAAATTTATAAAAAAAACGAGTACCACTTAGCACATAAATAATATGTTTTAGTTTTAATTGAAATTATTTTGTAAACTAGTGTAATAAATACATGCAAGCATTCGTAATAATATATTCAATGTTAACTATGATAAATAACAATTGGTGGTAAATATTATAGACAAGAAAAAAACGCATTAAATAAAATTAAATGCAATTTTAAAATAAAACCACAAAAGTTTGTAAACATCTACAGTATCAGACAGTTACGGGACTATATTGATATTTATTTCAATGTCTGTGATGTTTTGTAGGCTGTTATATTATCTAAGAGAGTTAAAACGATTGACGCTAGATCGGCGTACACTACGGAAAAACAAATTTTTTTAAAAATTACACTCAAGCAAAAAACCTCTGTAGTGGCTGTTGAAAATGTTGCTGTTATTACGGGAAATTTAACTATTTTGAGCCATGGGGTATTTTTGCTGATCCTAGCAGCGCATGTCTACTGATCTGAAGTAAAATAAAATTATTTGCCGCTACTAAATTTTAACAAAATTTTTGTAAATTGGAATTCAAAATCGATTTGTTGAAATCAGTTGCAAAATTTATTAAATGTCAATAACCAGAGCTTTGAAGAATTAATTCGGTTTTGAATGAATTCACTACCAATCGAATTCAATTTTCTTTAGAATTGAATGCATTCCTTTTCTTAAGTAATTCACGGAATTCGTTCAATTTCATTTTCATTCAGTGAATTAAAAAAAATTACGTTCAGTAAATTAAAGAAAAAAAAAAATTACGTTCACTGAATTAAAAAACAAAAAATTACGTTCAGTGAATTGAAAAACAAAAAATTACGTTCACTGAATTGAAAAACGAAAAATTCGTTCACTGAATTCAAAAGCTGTTTTCTACCGTTCAGTACACAATGGAGTGCTTTCAAAAATTTCTGGCAATAGTTCAGCCATTTCTTATTTGTTACTATTCTTTATACAAAAATAGAAAAAAATTTGAGGTAAGATGAAAAAAATCCCACAACTCACAAAACACTGTGAAAATTTTCCAAAAGAAGACAAATTTACAAGTGGAGTATTTTTTCTATTACGCCCATCTAAAAGAAGTATGCTTTCAGAAAAATATAAATACCATTATGCTCTTAAAGAAACTTTTAATCTGGAGGCAAAAGAGTCTTGCTATGGGCGTGTGAAGTTTCATCTTAAACCAATTAACCAATAACGGCTGAATTATTTCCAAACTATTTAGAAAACACTCCACTGTGTACCGAATGGAAGAAAACAGCTTTTGAATTCAGTGAACGTAATTTTTTGTTTTTCAATTCAGTGAACGTATTTTTTTAAAATTCAGTGAACGAAAAATGAATTCAGTGGTGAATTAATTCAGTAAGGAATTAACGCTGTGATTACCTAATTCACTTTTTATCCGTTCGATTTAAAAAATGGAACGCGTTCACCAGTGAATTAATTCATTTGATTTAATAAAAAGAACTATAGAAATTGAATTAATTCGTAACAAAACAATTTATTATTTTTAATTAATTCCACTCAATATATAGTCTTTTGTGAATTTAATCATTGAATTTTTAATTCAGAATTCAAAAACTGAATTAGAGAAATAATTTTTCAAAGCTCTGTCAAAAACACTGTGGGTAAAACTAATTCGGGTATGCTGAATCCAGTGGTACTAGCCGTTTTTCTACGTTAGGTTTCAAAAAAAAAAAAAACATATTTTAATTTGAAATATAAGGCCCAAGGACGCGATTTTTTAATTTGTCTCCGATTAATTTTTAATTAGGTTGTTTGATACTCTACCAAAAAGCTTTGTGTTAAAAATAATCAATATCTGTCTGGCTGTTAAAAATCTCCATACAACTTTTTCATTTCAATACTAAATTCAATACATTTTAGAACCATTTAACAAAGCAATAAAATGTACCATTTTATATAGAAATTTTTGAAGTTTCCTCACATTTTCACTCACAACTTTTAAACCGCTGCACCGATATTGATCCATTTTATATAATATGTGGATATAACAGACATCTCGAATAAAAATGAATGGTTGACGATTTTGAAAAATCGGGTTTTTGGGGTCTTTGAGACCATAACTTTCAAACACAAATATCTGTTTTTTTTAAGAGCTAATCCAGATAAATCGGCTTGCACCTCTGGATTTAGCGTACTCGAATTAGGTTTACCCATCGGGTATACCGCTTGTGATATTTTCAACTAGCACAGTGTGACTTTAGTACAATGAAATTGGTATAAACAATTAGTAGACGCCATTTTATGTTAAATTAGTATAATATTTTGCTAAGTTTAGCACTCAGTTTTGAAAAATTAGTAAAATACACTAAACCAAAAAACAGCGGTGAAATCAACTAAAATCCATGTTAAATTGATGAATGGGTGACCACTATACAGCTAACAAAACCTGTCCGTCAATTTAATACATTGTTTGGTAAATTTATATTTTGACGTTTAACTATTTGATGTGGTGTTATTTTCACAAAATATTGTGAAAAAAAATTAATTATGTTAACAATTATATTTAATCAAATTGAAGAATTATTTTGTTGTTTTACCAATGAATTTTATTCAATTCAACAAAATTAATTATTTTATGTTTTATCGATTCATTATTAAATTTTGGACTTATATTTGACTTTTTTTTATATTTACCAATTAATGAATTTGATAAAATATATAAAAAATAATGGAATATAAAATTGAAATTATAATATTCGATAGAACATTTTTAATAATTCCAATACAGTTTATATACTGATTAATAAATAGTTTTCTTTGCTATAAAGAAATTAATAAAAAGATAGAGACTATAAAAATTAATGACAGAAATTAAAATTTACAAGATAATTGAAAACTTTTAAAATTATAAAAATTTATTTAAATTAAAAGTAATAAATATTCACTTAGTAATTGACTCCAAGTCAATGAATTTCTTAATTATCAATACTTTGAAAAACAAAAAAAAAAAACACTTCGTGTTAATTTATTAATATTTCCGACTATTACAAATGGTCTCACATGCTAATTCGAGGAAAGACTCGACAAAACTGACCACACTACACTTTTTTCTACATATTTAATATTTTTTTCAAATTGAAGAAAAATTTTATCAAATTAACTTTATTGCCTTTTTAACAAAACTTTTTAGAGTTAATAAATTAAGTTTTGTTAATAAATATACAAAAATTTATCAAAACGTTGAAAAAAAAATTTTTGAATTCAAAAAAAACACATATCAATTTAAACAAATATATCGTTTTAACAATTCGTTTCATCAAAAACTGACAAATTTTTTATGTTGATTTTACTTACTCCTTTTGGTTCAGTGTAGTTGCTTCAAATCGTTAAATCGTTCTTTTTTGTCTTGAACTGTTCCTGAAAAGTGGCGATTTGAAATCGAATGAAATTCTGAAGTCACACGAATTGTTGAAATACTCTCTATTATTCCACTTTAGGTATTCCATTGCTTTACCACCACATGGCAACGCTTTAAGCTGTTTTTTTTTTGGATGACTGTAAATTCCAATATTATTTGTTTATTGTAATTTTCCTGTATTTGTAACAAAATATTAAATTTTTTAATAAAAACCAATAACGTAGTTGTTTGTTTCAAATTTTTAAATAGAATGAAGAAAATTTAATGTCATTCCTAAATTACTCAATTGAATAAACTAGAAATCGATTGAATTCCCAAACTTCTCAATCGATTGATCAAAAATCGATTGAATTCCTTACTAATGATTTCCTAGCGATTGAATTCAGTTATTGAACAAATCGAATGATGAAAAAAATTATTTCCCGAGTAAAAATAGTTATATAGGAAATTATATAATTTAATATGGACTAATATGTTTATATATAGTCAAGTGTAACACTATATCTTTGCGGATATAATTATGTATAGCTTTTAGTTTTTCAAAAATTTCTTATATGATGTCATATATAGATCAGTATAAATATACATGTCCCCATATATATTTATATGTGCCATATCTATTTGCATATGCTATGACAATTTTAATACATCGTCATATATAATTAAAAATGGCTTTATCGGAAAATATATAAAGTTTTATATAGCTCAATGTTAATTTTTTTTTCTAATTTGTTTTAGATATGTTTAAGTATAGCGCAAAGTAAAAAAATTCTATGTTTTTTTGAGATATATTTATGTATGATTTCAAAATATAAAAGGCGTACTCATTACAACTCCTAAATTCCTTGTAAACCTTGTATAAATACAAGCCATATTTTTATGTATGGAATTTGACATTAAACTCATAAACATACCAGAATTATACAGTTTAAGGGTAGAATACAAGTTTATATGAGAAGGCTTAAAATGCTTGGTTACAATTATGTACAACTTCTTCTAAATTTTTATTTAAATTTTTAATTCTTAACTTAAGGGTGTTATTTTTCAGTACTTTTTAATAGTTTTTATTTTGATCTTGAAGTATGAAGCGTTATATAATTATGTCTTTCTACATCAAATTAGATATAATTATATCGGGTCAAAATCCGGATAAGATTCTATATGATTCAATATATTTAGATCTTATCCGATATAATTTAACCACCATTTTTCGGATCATAGCATATCTCCAATTATATTAAATAAGATATTATTACATATAAAATCATATTATTTTTTTTACCCGGGTTAAGTCTTTAAAACTAAATCGAATGAGACCAATTAAGACTTTATTCGGTGTGTAAAATTGCAGTTTAAGAATTCAACCACTCCAAAGTCATATAGAATTGAAAATAAAAAATAGAAAAATACGGCGCTTGTTTAGAAATTTCTAGTAAAAGGATATGAATATCTCTTGTGCTTTTAGTAAAAACAATATGGCCTTTTTTGCATTTTGGGCAAATCGTGATCGTGAATACTCTCATTATTACATATTGTATTTTTTTCTATCAACTCTTTAATACTTTTATCCAAATTCTATCTGCAGAAAAAGGAAGCCGAACAATATTTGATCCCTTGCAAGCATCTATAACAATTAGGGTTTTTCTTTTCCCGGAGTTTTTCATTTCCCGGGACAGCGGAATTTTTTTCAGAATTTCCCGGGATCCAGGGAATTCCCGCTAGTTAGAAAATATATAAATTTGACATATGTTGCACTTGAAAAACTCGATTTCTCTTAAAACACCGTCCGACAAAGTTCATCTTTTGGTTGCACCCATAAGAAAATGCACTTAATATATTCTGAAAGGATGGCTAAATATAAAATATCCATGTCTTCCACTTTTTCTAGATCAATTCGTTTAACAATTTAAATCGTGAATTAATATTTAGGTAATATATTTATATGGAATGCCGTCTTAATTTTAAAAAACTGTTAGAAATATATTAACTAAATATTAATTCGCGGTTTAAACGGTTAAACCAATTGATATAGAAAAAGTAAAAGACACGGGTATTTTATCTTCATCCCTTTTTCAGGATATATTGGAATTGTTAATGGGTGCAAACTTGTGTTGGACCAGTTTTATAGTCAGAACTAATATAGATTTGTTGCTAAAATATTTCTAAATATAAAATCCAAAGAATTCTATTTCTAGATATTTTGTATCTTTCTACGTAGATTTTCAAAAGTATCAGTCTAGAATTATTTTTATAAAAAAGTTTAAAAGTGAGTATTTTTCACACAAATTTTTAGGCAAATTCGCCTAAAGGTTAAATTAGACGTGCCATAACCATAACCATATAAAACAGCTGTTCAAGCCAATCTTATGGGCTACAATGTATTCGGTTATTGGTGACATGCCATAACGCCATAACCGTAGATACCAATAGAATTTTGGTTTTCTGCTATGGCGATATGGCACGTCTAATTGAACCTTAAATCGTTTTATAAAAATAGACACTAAAAAATTATTAAATAGTTTTTTAACTTTAATTGATTTTCTTGAATAGACATTTTTTATGGCACAGCTACTTAAAAAGAAATTATTTAATTTTCATATTTAGTGGCATTTGAAATTAACATATAAAAAATCCAAAATAATTTTAAAAAGCATCTGATGAATTATTTTTAAAACAAATAATATTTAAAAAATACAATTGAAATAAAGGAATAGCAATTGAATTTTAAATGAAATTATTTTAAATAAAAGAAACTCAAAATATTTATGTCAATTGAAAATATGAAAATATTATAAATTTTTTAATTTTAATGCCTAGTTTTTTGGAGGTATTTGGAACTGAAATAATGATTTTGGAATGTTGTATAAGGCTGGTTTACACTATAAGATTTTTGGTACGATTTTACTTTAGTACACATGCAAAACATACAGTAGTGGACTAAAGTGGATACATTAATTCAAGATTTTTCGAAATTTGTTATAATTTTTATTTTATTATAGAAACTTAAATGATTTTTTTAAAGCATAAAACTGAAACATTCTTCTTCAATAAAAACCTAAATACAGTAGACTATATCATTAAGAAGTTAATGAAAAAAATAATTGCAAACTGTGACCGCTTTTATCCAGTATTGTTCATATTTGAAATTTTCGGCAACTTCTTTCTTTAATATTTTGTCGAAAGTACTTTGTTCTTTAAAACAGATTTTATGCGAGAAGGAATGCTTTCCACGTGATTTTTAATAGTTTGAGGTGGAATATTAGCCCATTCCGCTGAAACTCCTGACCAAAGATCATCTAAGTTGGTCGGTGCTCCTTCGCATTGGGAGAGTCTTCTTTTGCCAATTGCCCACCAATTCTCGATGGGATTCAAATCGGGGCTCTAACCGGGCCACTTCAAAAACTGGAAAAACTACGCTTGGATATCACAAATTAAACAAAAGTTATTAATACAGATTTAAAAATATTCAAATATGTATCCACTTTAGTCCCCTACTGTGTAGGCAAAGCAGCCTATACAAAAGTTGCCTTAGTTAAACAAAGATCATTATTTTAAAGAAAAAAATTTTTCCGAAGTACAAGTATTTTTGTTTGTAAACTTGGTAATGGCTGATCAATTTTTTTCGGTTTAACTAAACCAAATTCAACTGACGTCCAAAAACAATTTGGCCTAATTCAGTTTATTAAATTTTAAATCGTATTTTTTTAATTTTAAATATTTTTTGTTTAAATTAATTTCAAAAAATCAATGCTTTAAATTTAAATAAAGCTTCCAAAATTGCAATTAATACTAGCTAAAAGTTCTGTAAAAGAATAAAAAAAATCCCGGGAATTCCCGCACAAAATTCCCGGGATTGCGGGATCCGAAAAAGGGCGGAATTCCCGGGAATTCCTGGGACGGACATAAACCCTAATAACAATATGCCGTTATTGGAAAAAGTGAATAATAGAAGTATTTAAATAAAATTAAGTTAATAATATTAACATAAATGCGCTTTTACAATAATTTTTGGGCATATTGTTTTAACTGCATTTATAGTAGTTTTTACTACATACGTCAGTTGATTTTTAACAGTTAAAAATAAAAATATATTGTATTTGATTTAAATGCATATGTAGTGAACACGTTTTTAATTGGAAATACAGTTTTTTAAATGTCATTTGCCGTTGATTCTACATACATAGTTTCCTGAGTGTATTAATTTTATCGTCAGCAAGCCTTGAAGGATTTTTTAACTCTAGCCAACCACAATTCTTGAGACTTTCTCTTGTAAAAATGTGGAATCTGTCAGTTTTCCTTAACAAAAAAAAAATTCTTGAATACAAGGATCTACAAAAAATCTCCAAATTAAATATAGTTGATAAAAAAAAAATTCTAAAATGTATATTTAAAAATTAATCATATGTTCCACTATTTTGCAAAAAAAAAATGTTTTTTGGTTCCCATTGTATCCGCGCCTGCTTCTTATATCATGATTTTTTAGCGTTACAAACATTAAAATTATAAATATTGCTGAATTTTTCTATAGACTACAGCAAAAAATATTAAAAAGTTAATTATCCATCAGTAAGTTTGTTAAAGTATGCTTTGTTCGTTTTTCAACAATTATCCTATTTTAAATGACCCAAACCACCGATTGAATCGATTGACTGTCGGACATTGTTATTGAAATGTCCTAAGGCTACAAATAATAACTTTTAACTGCAACAAAACCAGGCAAACAAGACAACAACTAACTACAACAAAATGATGATAATGATTCTTTTATTTGTTTGAATTTAAATGAAATGTTTAAATCATTTATCCCAGTACGGAAATTATGTGTTGTTTATACTCTTCTATCTATATTTGTAATTTTATTGGGCTTGTTAAACTTCAATTGAGAAACCACACTATATTTATTCATACATACATGAAAATTCAATTGGATTTTTAAACAGGTTGTGGTGCAGATCACGGTGAATCTTATTTCACAAACTGTGATTGTTACGTGATAAGAACGTATTTATTTATAAATGTTAGTGGAGAATTTAAAGACAATAAGATTAAATTAACTTCTTTTGTGGAAAGAATTAAGTCATAAATTCACTTAACAACCCAGTGTAGAAAATCATTACCAGATATGTGGTTATATACTTACATATATACCAAGTGGAGAAACGGTAATAATAATAATAATAATAATAATAATAATAATAATAATAATAATAATAATAATAATAATAATAATATAATAATGAAATGCAATGTATGATAATGTGTAATATTAAGATGGATATTACTCAATTTGTCTCTTGTTACTTTGTAACCGACAGAAATTGTGGTACATACCCTGGAAGGAGTAAATAAAGAGATAATAATAATAATAGTGCCTTGCTTGGTGATGGGATCCAAGCTACCTCATTGTGGGCATAGGCTATCAGAGATGGGAGTAATTAATTACTTTGTAATGACCATTGCGGGTTTTCATTACCATTAAAGCTATAAAATGAAAATTAAAAAAAAAAAAATTTTACCATTACAAAATGTAATTGCAATGAAAAAAATGTAAAAAAAATAAAAAAAAAAAAATAAAAAAAAATGTTCATTTCATTTGTTTTCTTTACATGTAATGGAACGTTTTTATAATTTTCATTACAATACGCAATGGTAGTAAAAACAAAAAATCATTTTCATTTTTTCTACAAATGAGGTTTCATTACCATTACTTCCCAGTGTAGAAACGGTAATGACATATCATTATTTTTTGGACTACCAGTAATGATACCCACTTACCTTCTGCATTATTTTAAAACATATAATAATGAGTTACTGATAATGACTTATTTTTATCATTATTTCAAATAGAAAATAATTTTCTAGATTTTTTTGAAAATTTTTTGAAATCTGTTTTTAGACTCAATATTTTTTAAACACTGGTAAGGATATATGTAACCACATATTTTTTGATTTTTTGTATGCTGGCGAGTAAGCTTACTTGTGTGCAGCAGGTCAATTACCCAGTGTAGAAAATCATTACCAGATATGTGGTTATGTAACTATATACTTCCCAGTGTAGAAACAGTAATGACATATCATTATTTTTTGGAGTACCAGTAATGACACCCACCTACCTTATGCATTATTTTAAAACATATAATAATGAGTTACGGATAATGACTTATTTTTATCATTATTTCAAATACAAAATAATTTTTTAGATTTTTTTGAAAATTTTTTGAAATCTATTTTTAGACTCAATATTTTTTAAACACTGGTAAGGATATATGTAACCACATATTTTTTGATTTTTTGTATGTTGGCGAGTAGGCTTACTTGTGTGCAGCAGGTCAATTATATTTTTATCTATTAAATATTACATGTCGATATAGCACAGATGGTAGAGCTGTTGACTGGCAATCTGTAGACCCAGGTTCGATTCCCGCACCAGCAAATTTTATTAAAAAAAAAAAAAAATACAATAAAAAATATTTTTTTTTATATAATTTATTTTTTTGAAAATCTATTTTTAGACTCATTATTTTTGTCAGTACTGGTAAGCACATAGCTAACGATATATTTTTTGATTTTTCGTATGCTGGTGTGTAACGACAACTCATTATTTTTCGCGACATCGCCATATAAAGGTAATAAGAAATGTAATAACAAAAGTAACTAGTTACCATTACCAAGTATGTAGTTATATAACCACACATCTGGTAATGATTTTCTACACTGTAAAATATTGGGTGGCAGTATGCCTTAACTTGGTTTATTTTTGGAGCATTTTGATTGGTTAATTTATTTTCAACCAATCAGAATATTTGAAAATACAAATATTTTTGTAGGGTTTTCATACATAAAATGAACAAAACCGTATGATTAATAATAAAGTCGACTTTAAATTTAAAATACTCTTTTATAGTAAGGGCCAATACTTTTACTCGTATGTAAATAATTTCGAAAGAAACACAAATACACAATTTCTAGATTTAAGTTTTTAGCATTCCGTATAAATTTTTTGGGATTTTTCAGTCTATTAATAGTTTTATGATTTTAGCAAAGGATTTTTTTCATTTGCAATCGACTAAGCATTAGCACAACTTTTGCTGAATTTATAAATTTTTTGCTAAAAATCAGGTAGTTGAAATTAGTAATTTTTCTGCTAGCACCATACGGAATAAAATTTTGCTAAATTAGCAAACTTTTTTGCTGACTTTACTAACTTTTTGTGAGTTTAACAGATGATACTTGACGGCAGCAATGTTAATTTCTAATTTTCTGCGAGGAAAGTTCAAAAAGTCACAGACTTATTGATCTGAAATTGTTTTACCATTAAAAAGTAACTGTAATTGTCGATAATTTGAATGAGATTTCACTTAACACCTTTGTGTCATTTTTAATGTAATTTCCAGTTAATAACACCCAAGAAGTGTTTCTTTACTTTATTACATCCTTTTTTTACGTTCCAAACCAAGAAACGCTAATTGCATTAGGATTATCTATGTTTTTTCATTATGTGTTTTTTTCTCCCAAACATGTGCTATAAACTAGAGCTTTATGATACTTTATGAACGAAATAATTCAAGTATTTTTAAGTAAGTGTGACTTTAAACATCATACTAAAACATAAAATACAATAATTATAAACGCTTTAAATGCGATTCCTATAAAAAGATAAGAAAGAAGGCTTTAAACGACTGAGATGAATAAGAAAAGATATACGGAACAGACAACCAGCCAAGGAGTAGGTAAACATGAAAAAAACATACAGGTTTTAGAGACTGGCAAAATGAGTGGAAACTGTAATAAAGACAACCAGACAGACAAATTTCTACATTTACAGTGGGGAGCAGAGGTGAGAACCTACATGTTCATTTTTCTTGCACTTCTCAAAGGATAAAAAAATAATAATTAAATTTTTATTTTCTTTCCAATATTTAGTTAAGAACACGGGGATGAAAAATTGAGTACATGAGTGTTATTTAAGTCTTATTTTGTATTTTCTCCGAATTTGTTGCTTTTCATTTTCTTTTAAATGCCGTTTTGTTAAGAATTAAATGAGAAATACAATAACATTTTTATTTAAAATCGCTTTATTATAAATAGTAATAATCCACTTAAAATTTAAAATATACGACTATGTACTCACCTCTGCTGCCCACTGTATGTAAGCCAAAACAGGCTTAGCACATATGATGTAAAAAGAAATTATGATGATTTTACATTAATGATCTTTTCAAATGCCTTTAAGTCATTTAAGCACTTGCATTTGCAAACCAAAAAATCAAATTCGAACAACATTATAATCGCCATACAAAGTATAACAACAATAAATGTTTAAGGTCTTTTGAAGCAAAGACAAAAAAATTAGCATTATCTTTATCACCATCATCATCGGAATCTTTATTTGGTCTATAAAATGTGTATTTATTACTTGTTAAGGAATTCCAAAAAGAAAGATTTCATTAATTGGCCACATAAGCAGAGGAGATTTGTATAAAAAGATTGTTTAACATTTAAATAAAATTAAGCTATAATTTCAATAGAATAAAAATGAAAACATATCAATACTTATACACGATATCTTGTGAATTTCTTTAAAACAAATTCCTTTGAATTTCATAAAGTATATTTTGTGATATTCCTACAAAAACTATTGAACCGGCGTTGTTTGTTGTGTATATAAAAGTCCTTAAGTGCTTTTATATCCTGGCTTTATATCCACTTTAAATTTACATTCCTTTGCTGTTTTCGAATGTGTGTTTCCGGTACTGTGAGTAGTTGTTGTTTGGGCAAAATCCAAGTTCGTATGTTTTGTTATTTAATTCATTGTTTGTTGGAGATTTTTCATTTATTTTTTCCATGTTTCTTTGACTTCTTGAACCGCAACGTTATAATACCTTCTTTAAGGCTTCAATATGTGTTAGCATTTATGTGTATAAACATGTTCTGTTATCCTTTTAATTCATTCCAATGTTTTTTTTTTGCCCCTATACATTCTTGAAGAACTTCTTTTGTTGTGATTTTGAACACGTGTTGATGACAAGATTTCCCCATTGAGACAAGAAAACATAACACAAGAATATTTTCGTGGTTTTTAATATAGGGTGTTTTTTTAGAGGAAATTCAATGGAATGACCAAAATTTTGGCTTTATTAGCTCACAAATTGCATGGCATTTAATATTTAAAAATAATTTTGGGCATATGGCCTCTGCGACTGCGCCTCATAAACGCCATCCTGTCGGTCCAATTTTGCATCACTTTTTCGAGCATACCCGGTCTTATTTCGTCAATAGTGCTTCGAATGTTGGCTTCTAAATGATCAAACGTTGCTGGTTTATCAGCATAGATCAGGGATTTGACGTACCCCCACAAAAAGTAGTCCAAATATGTCAAATCACACGAACGATTTGGCTCAAAAAAGTGACGGTTTCACGCGATGTATGGCATGCTGCGCCATTTTGTTGAAACCACTTCTCCTTCGAAAGATTTGCAATGACATGAGGAATAAAAAATCATGAATCATTTGCCTGTAGTTTTAGCCATTCGCGGTAATGTTGGCACCGGTTTCGGATTTAAAGACAAATGGGCCGTTGACGCCTTCAGCATGTAAACCGCACCAAACAGTGATTTTTTCGGGATGTAATGAAGTTTCAAGAGTCTCATGAGGATTATCCTTTCTCCAAAAATTACAATTCTGCTTGTTTACATACCCACTAAGCCAAAAATGAGCCTCATCGCTGAAGATGATTTCACGATAAAAATCTGATTCAACTTCTAGTTGATTATCAGCCTATTCACCGAACACAACGACGCTTAAATTGTTGCACCAGCTGGATCTTATATATATGCAGGCCAATATCTTTAAAATTTTCCAAGTAGTGGACGGGAAGTGTCCGAGTTATTGAGAACGGCATTGGATCGATAAATTCGAATCCTCTGTCACACTCAAGTCTATAGCGGCGATGGCTTTTTCTGTACGAATGGTACGGGATCGATTTTGGGTGAATATTATCCAAAAGAGTAAATTTGCTCAAGAATCGATCCATAGTATTGCGTATTACCTGCTCTGATGGACTATTATGCGCAGCATAAACTTGACGAAGTGATTTATAAGTTTGGCGAACATAGCGCGAATTTTAGAAATAAATTTCCACGATTTGTAAACGTTATTTTGGTGTACGTTTTTTCATGGTGAGTATAAAGTATACTGAAAAAAAGCCAAATGCACTTCATGAGTATGACAGCTAGTTTTACAGTTATCCCTATCAGAAGTTCTATACGTCCCAAAAAAACACCCTATAGAAAAGTAGAGGCAAAAGTAGAGGCTTAAGAAAGAAAAATGTTATGAAACAACCACAAATTAATCAAAAACATATAAATTTAATCAAATAAATTACATACAAGTAGGTTCATACCCAGTGTATAAACGGAGAATGACCCAAGTAAATAAAATTATATAACTTTTCGTATTATATATAGCAGAGTAAAATAGTTATACCCTACACCACTATGTGGTCAGGGTATTATAAGTTTGTGCTGATGTTTGTAACACCAAAAAATATTGGTCGTAGACCCACCTTATAGTATACCGATCGGTTCAGAATTTTTTTTTATTTCGATTTAACGATGTCCGTCTGTCCGTCCGTCCGTCTGTCTGTCTGTCCATGCAATCTTGTGCGCACTCTACAGGTCGCAAATATTAAGATATTTTGATGAAATTTGGTACGCAGACCTATGTTGGCCCAAGGACGAACAAGTTTGATTTTGGTGAACATCGGTCCATGTTTAGACCTAGTGCCCATATAAGGGTCCTACCAAAATTATATTGTTTATACGCTGCAGGTCGTAAATATTAAGATATTTTGATGAAATTTGGTACACAGACCTATGTTAGCATCGGTCCATGTTTAGACCTAGTGCCCATATAAGGGTCCTACCAAAATTATACTGTTTATACGCTGCAGGTCGTAAATATTAAGATATTTTGATGAAATTTGGTACACAGACCTACATTGGCCCAATAACGCAGCCTATTGATTTTGGTGAAAATCGGTCCATGTTTAGACCTAGTGCCCATATAATGGTCCTACCAAAATTATACTGTTTATACGCTGCAGGTTGCAAATATTAAGATATTTTGATGAAATTTGGTACATAGACCTATGTTGGCCCAAGGACGACGCCTATTGATTTTGGTGAACATCGGTCCATGTTTAGAACTAGTGCCCATATAAGGGTCCCCCCAAAATTGGCTTGGTTACAAACTGCAGGTCGCAAATATTAAGATATTTTAATGAAATTTGGTGCGCTGACTCACATTATAGAAAATTTTGACACAAGCCCCATTTTAACCCATTCGAATTTCGGATCCAAACAATACACCAGACTGGTGTAGGGTATTGTATAGTCGGCATGCCCGACTTTAACCTTTTTACTCGTTTACATATAATAATACCCTACACCACTACGTGGTCAGGGTATTATAAGTTTGTGCTGATGTTTGTAACTCCAAAATATATTGGTCCTAGACCCACCTTATAGTATACCAATCGGCTCAGAATTTATTTCGATTTAACGATGTCCGTCTGTCCGTCCGTCCCTCCGTCCGTCTGTCTGTATGTCTGTCCATGTATTCTTGTGCGCACTCTACAGGTCGCAAATATTAAGATATTTTGATGAAACTTTGTACACCGAGTTATGTCGGGGCAAGGACGAATCCTATTGATTTTGGTTAAAATCGGTCCATGTTTAGACCTAGTGCCCATATAAGGGTCCCACCAAAATTATATTGTTTATACGCTGCAGGTAGGAAATATTAAGATATTTTGATGAAATTTGGTACGCAGACCTATGTTGGCCCAAAGACGAATCCTATTGATTTTGGTTAACACCGGTGCATGTTTAGACCTAGTTCCCATATAAGGGTCCCACCAAAATTATATTGTTTATACGCTGCAGGTCGCAAATATTAAGATATTTTGATGAAATTTGGTACACCGACCTACATCAGCCCAGGGACGAAGCCTATTGATTTTGGTTAACAGCGCTCCATGTTTAGACCTAGTGCCCATATAAGGGTCCCCCCAAAATTGGCTTGGTTACAAACTGCAGGTCGCAAATATTAAGATATTTTAATGAAATTTGGTTCGCTAACTCACACTATAGAAAATTTTGACACAAGTCCCATTTTAACCCATTCGAATTTCGGATCCAAACATTAGTTGGCTTTTAACTAGACTGGTGTAGCATATTGTATAGTCGGCATGCCCGACTTTAACCTTTTTACTCGTTATATATGGCTTCATTTAATAATATATTTTCATACACTGAACCAAAAACAGCAGTGAAATCAACTAAAATCCATATTAAATTGATGAATGGGTGATTACTATACAACTAACAAAACCTGTCCATCAATTTAACGCATTGTTCAGTAGATTTATATTTTGACGTTTAACTATTTTATGTGGTATTATTTTGACAAAATATCGTCAAATGTATTAAAAAAATTAGTTGTCTTAACAATTATATTTAATTAAATTACATAATGATTTTGTTGTTTTACCAATGCATTTTATTAAATTCAACAATGCATTTTATTTAATTAATTAATTAATTTTTTATCGATTTATTATTAATTTCTGGACTTATATTTCATTATTTTTTATATTTCACCAATTTCAAATTTTTTTAAGCAATATACATACAATGTCTTTTTTTATAATGAATTTGATAAAATATAAAAAATAATGAAATATAAAGTTGAAATTATAATATAGCACATACTAAAAACTCTTTATTTAAAACACATGTACCATTTTATATACAAAAACATATAACTTTATTTTAATTAATAATTCAAATACATTATATTTATAACTTTCATTAATAGTTTGCCTTAAACAAAATAACAAAAAGATAGATAATATCAAAATTAATGACAGAAATTTAAATGTACGATTTAATTGAGAACGTTCAAAATTATATAAATTTATTTAAATTAAAATTAATAAATCTTCAATTAGCAATACACTTTAAGTCACTGAATTTGTTAATTATCTATACTTTGAAAAACAAAAACACTTAATGTCAATTTATCGATATTTCCGACAATTACAAATACACATGCTAGCACGAGTAATGACGCGACAAAACTAACCTCACTAATCTTTTTTCCACAGATTTAATTCCCTTTTTTTCAAATTTAAGAAAAATTATATCAAATTTACGTTGCATCCTTTTTACAAAATTTTTTAGAGTTAACAAATTAAATTTTGTTAAAAAATGGACAAAAAATTATCAAAACAACAATTGTTTTGTAGAGTATTATTGACGGAAATAAGTATGTTAATTTAAAAAAAAGTAGTTGATTTAAAAAAAAAACACACATTAATTTGAATAAAAAATATATTGTTTTAACAATTCGTTTCATCAAAAAGTAACAACATTTTTATGTTGATTTCACTTACGACTTTTGGTTCAGTGTATATAATTATATGTTTCAGTATGCACTACCATATATAATATATTACATTATTTTTCTTAAAATTATCTTATATAATGCCATATATAACACCCTCTATTTATATATTGATTTTAATAAAATTAGATATGGTACAAATTTTATCACATAAAATAACACTATATATAATTGTATATAGACGAGTAAAAAAAGTTATATGAGTTGCAGTTACATAACCACACATCTGGTAGTTTTTTTATACACTGGGTTCTTAACATTTATTTAGCTTGTTTTATAATTTTCAAATAATTATTGCCTCTTAATTTGTATTCTCAGCAAAAACATGGTAATGACAGGTCATTACCACATAGATAACCATTTACTGATAGGGCATTACCTTTTACATTACTTTAAAAAACAAACTGATGACTTACTGATAATAAGTTATAGAAGTACCTACTTAAGGATATATTCTTGCAATGTCATTGCAAATTCGTCGTTGTAAATTGGTGTGATTTTTGAAGTCTAACTCATACACAATTGTCAATTTTACCATAAATGATAATTTACTATTAAAAACTGTAGTACGAAATGTGAATTCCATTAATAATTTCCCAAAGATTTATGCTAAAAAAATTAAAATTTCCCTTTCTAATCAAATTTAAAAAGTTTTTTTTTTTTTTTTTTTTAATTTCATTAATATGAGTTCGAATACAAAATATTGTTGTCAATATTCAAACACGTCTTTGGCAAAAAATTGGTTTGTATGTAAAATAAAAATTACAATACCACTGGGTGCAATTTACAACAAAACCAAAAAAAAAAAAAAATTGTTTTTAAATTTATTTTCTTCACAGAAAAAATAACACAATGTTGAATGAGGTGTAAAAATTGTTTGCAAAATATGTTTTGAGGGAATCACATGAAAACAAAGTTAAAAACATTAAAAAATATATGATTATAAAAAAATAACAAGCCACAAAATACCTTAAGGCAATAATGATTGTTTCTTTTACTTGTATCATGTTACTTTTTTATAAGTGATAAAATATTAGAAAAAAAAAACACTCAAATATTTCAAAAGGAATAAAACAATACAGAAACACAGTAGGAAATACTTGTTAGATAAATTATTGCCATATTGTTTAAAAGAGTAAAAAGATTTAAGAAATACAAAAATTAAACATTTTTAAAATATTTTAAAAATTTGCATGCTCTTTTTGATTGCTAAAACACAAAGCTGTTTCGATTTAATATAATTTTTTTTTACACCCTATAAAATAACAAATAAAAAAATTTAAGTCGGGAATGCCGACTATATGATATCCAACACCAGGCACGTTGCTAGGGGGGTGGGCTCGAGCCCCCCCGAAATTATTTGACAAATTTTAAAACGTAACAAAATATGTCGAAAGTAACAATGTTTTTTAAAAAATATAATAAAAAATATTTATTTTCTGCTGAAATCAAATAGCAAATGCCAAGTTTCTGAAGTTTTCATGAATAAAATAAATAAAATTGCGAAAGCTATTTTTTTTTTAAATTTTAAGGTGTTTAGTGCCCATAAAAACTGTTTTTGTTTTTTTGGTATTTTTTGTAAAAGTCCTGAATAGTTATGTGTGCTAGGCATAATCAAAGAGGTTACAAAATAAAGAGAATGCAATCCTCTCATTTATTGAAAAACAAATTTATAAAATGTGGCAGCAAATAGGAAACTGAAACTTTTTCTCACCTTCTAATTGATAAGTGGCTATTTTTTATTGTTACTACTAAGAGTTTTCATTATATTTATTATAATTTAAACATAAAATTGATAAATTAGCCTTTGGGTTTTCTTAAAAATCACCAGTTTCCTGCTTGAAGCTATTACAATAAAGTGATAATTTGGCACAATTCGATATTTTACAATTTTGTTTACACCCTACCCGATCAAAATTATATATAGTCGTATATAGTAATATCTTGTTTTATCTTATAATATGTGAGTATATATGTTGTCATGCATTGTCATATATAATTATATGTTTCTCATGTGGTACCTTATATAACCATATATTTTTATATATTGTCTTTTATAAAATTAGATATCAACCATATATGCTATACATAATGAGATATGACAGATCTGTTGTCATTTATAATTATAAATGATCATATATAACATAATATATGATCAAATATGGTGGCATATAAGCCATATATTTTGAGATATAGTAATATATGCCCTGTTATAAAATTTTTTTGGTTGTATGATGTAAGATATTTTTATATATGATTATATATTGCATTAAATGATATAAGATATGATTATATATGATTCCATACCTGAGAGACCCTACTGTCAAATCCCAGCTCGGACACAAAAAAAAATTTTTTTTTTACTTTTTTAACTCAATTTAATTTACTTGTAAATATTCTTTTAACAGATCTTAAAAACATTAACCCATTTACTGCCAACATCACCTAAAAGTTATGTTTACTGCAACTTGGAATTAATAATATTTTAATATGTTATTATATATTGTCATATATAACCCCGCACATAATTATATATGTGACTGAGGTACTATTATCGAATCCCAGCTCGGGCACAAAAAAAATTTTTTTTTTTACTTTTTTAACTCAACTTGATTTACTTATAAATATTTTTTTTACAGATCTTAAAAAGTTTAAACCATTTTGTGTTAACAGCATCTGCAAATTATGTTTTCTATTAATAGTATTTTAAATATATAATTAGACATCGTAATATATAATAATTTCGTTAAAGTTCTGAATTTGAAATCTTCCAGAGCGAAATGATTTTTTTTTGTAATATTTGTACATACAATTTTGGCAATATTTTGATTTTTACACTCCTACTTTTAATACAAACAAAACAATTTGTGAAAAAGTGCTGGATAAGAGTATTTTTTCCAAAGGATTGCTAAGCTTATATATGTCATACCTTATTTAAAATACATTTATATTACCTTTTAAATAACATGTATATTGCTCTTATCCCATTATTAATTTCGCAAATACAGACTGTTGATATTTAGATTTTTGAGCTATATAAATCGGTGCCTAGATCCTTCAACAAACATTTTTTTTTATCTTATTCACCAAAAAATTTCCATCAGTGGAAAACATTTAAGATTTTTAATTTTTGTTTTTTTGAAATAATGTTATTAATTTGTTTTTTCTAAGTCATCTATATATATAAATTTATATAATTATATATAACTCCGTAACACGAACAATGTTGTCCCGTATAGTCAATTTTGTCCAATATAGTCATAGGATAAATTTTGACCTCAAATTATCCAATTCGATCTGCCAAAATTAGGATCTATCAGGATCTCAATTTTATATTGTTGGATATTATTGGATCTCCCAATTTTGAGATCTATTTGGATCTAATTTAATCCTGTAATATATTTGAGGGATCTGATTGGATATTACTGGATACCCCAATTTTGAGATGAACTTGGATAAGATCATATGTCGATCTATATCAAATGAGATATTACTACATATGCTAGATATAATTTATTTTTGATCGGGTAAGTTAAGGATTAAAATTTTTAATTAATTTAATTTAATAAAAATATATTCTGCGGCTTTAGAAGATCTTGCAAAATGACCATCACTATGAGCCTAAGTGTTTCTAATGCGAAATGAAAGTACACTGTTGTTAAAACAAAACGATAGAGCGGGGATCCTTCGCCACTTTTTTTAAAGCACTGTCATTTCTTAACCCCTAATTATTTTTAAAAAATTGCTTTCAAATTGAAGATCTACATATCTTGGCTTTAATTTCCATGATCTTAATTCTAATTATTTGCATATTTTCTATTACTTTTTTAATGATTTTCAAAGTAACCCAAATCGGCGTAACTTCCCCAAACCTGGGGGATATTCGCCAAAAGTGCTAGATACAATTTCAACAAAAAACTATTGTTAATACGGCAAAGTCAATGTTTTAATGACGGAAATAAATAATTCATAATAAGTTCTTTAAGGTATATTATTCTTTTTAAACAATATATCTCCATTACATTAAAAAAATAATTTAAAACTATAATATAATGATTGTTCAAAATTACAAAAAACTGAATAATTAATATAAATTTAAGAATGAACACGATTGTACTAATTTACTATTAAACATATTTTAAACCTATAGAAAAGTCTTATAGAGCATTTCAGGCAGGGATGCACCAACTCTTCGTAGCTCCAGGTGCCATCTGGTGATTGTGCCGCAGAGACAGGCACTAACATAAAATTAATATTTTTTCACATTTTTTAAGCATTTTTTAAAATCAAATTATTATTTTCTGAAAGCTTAGGATCACAGATCTAACATAATGAAAAATTATTTTTTTTATCACACGATTTGAGGAAGTTATTGCAAAATGTAGTTGCTTTCAATTATTTTTTTGGCACCCCAAAAAACACAAAAACACTTCTGTCTGCGACCACATGTCATATAAATTCGTCAAAGTGGATGTCAAGGAAAGGTAATTGAAAAATGCAGAAAATATATTTTTTTCAATTTTTTATCTCCCTTAACATCGGAGAAAAATGGGATTAGTGTATGTGCCCCACTGGCGAAGGATCCCCCCCTCTACCCTAACCGAAAAAAAACAGTTGAAATTTAACTTATTCGTAAACGCGACGAACAAGGAAACCGGAAAAATAAATTAAAAAGTTGTCCAAAAAGTGTTAACTGCTTATGTATAATAATTCGAAAACCTTATAACACATTTATAAAATAAATTTTGTATGAAAAATTTGTGTCATATGTCACTTAGGCTCGATTAATGCATGTTCAGTTAAAATTTAGCCGACAGTTAAATTCAAATTTTATATGAGAAAGAAAAACAAATGTGTCAGTTAAAGTCCCAGTTAGTAGCTAACTGATCATTATGTAATCGGGCCTTAGAAATTTAAAAAGCGATTATGCCTAGGACCCTTAAAATATAAAATTCCTGTAAAAGCATGTAACAAAACTTTGAGACACAGTAAACAAAACAAATAGCACTTGTACATCAAAATCTTTTGAGTACGCTTATGCTAAAAAATGTCAAATATTATTATGGTGTTGCCAGATTTTTGCTATTGACATTAATGTTGCCAGTTCCCGAAATATAAATAGTAACCCTCGTATAGGAAAATGAAACCTTAATGTAAAATTTAGGAAATAAATACATTTTTGAAAGTAAGTTTCCATACAAAATGTAACCATGATGTAGTGTTTCTCCTAAAGCAATTTTTATTTCCTGGAATTCACATTAAAGAAATAGGAGTATGGGATGAAACGGATTTGCATCAAAATTTGTTTATAAAATTTTAAAAACTTAGAAAAACGGTAAGAAATTTTGATTTTATCCAATGTTGGGCGTATTTGAGATAAAATCGGATATATTATATTTATATATGGGCGATAGGTGCAAATATAAACCGATCCAATCCAGAAACAATAGGTTATGTCCTTGCGTACATGTGAGTAAACGTACCAAATTTCATGAAGATATATTCGTATTAGCGACATGTAGAGAACGAAAATAAATTTTTTATATGGGTACTTGATCCAAACATGGTCCGATTAAATCCAAAATCAATAGGATTCCTATTTGGGCCGATATAACTCCGTGTATCAAATTTCGGTGTACAAAATTTACTGTAGTTATCCGAAGAAGTTTTGCACAACACTAGTAAAAAATAAAACTACTAAAAATTTGTTAAAAATTATGCTTCAGAAAACACTGCTAATTTAGCAGATTATTTTTGCTATACATTAGTAAGATAGAAACAGCAAAAAAAAAACCGTTAAATATACAGAATTTTATTTATATTTAGGTTAAATTTTTATTAATAGAAAATAAAAATTTAAGCTGCCAAAATCAGCAAAAGATTTTGCTAAATAATTAGTAGCCTAAAAATTCATAAAAAATTTAAAATTTTTTAAAAATCGAGCCTTTTGAACACAGCAGTTTGTAATTTTTTTTAGCAAATATTTCTGTTAATTTATCTGGAAGACTGCTATTTGCATTCAACTAAATTTGGCTTAAAAATAACAAAAATTTTGTACATACATCAGTTTGTTTTTGCTATTTTTAGTCTACTAATATTTAGCAAAATTTTCTGCAGATCTTATTAAGTACAATTTGTCATTTTCAATTAACTTAAAAGGAACTTAAATATTACTAAAACTCTGTAAATTTAACAGTTTTATTTTTGCTGTTCTTATTTTACTAGTATTTAGAAAAAAAATCCGCTAATTTAACAGTTTTTTTGCAACATCATTTTTAACTAATTTTTCAAATTTCGAAATTTTTAAAATCATCCGCCATATTTGAGAGTATTATTTTCAATTTTGTTTTGAAAATTTGAGGCTAGAAAAAAATTTATTTTTAATTTTTTTTCTAAATTTTTTTCTAAATTTTTTTTTAATATTTAATTTCTTCAAAATGTTGGTTTTTAATTTTTATTTAAAAAATAATAATAAAAATAACTTTTTTTTTACCTTTTTAATTTATTAATTTAGTTCGAGGACATTATTATGAATTAACGTAATAAGTACTTTTTTCAAAAACTGCTATTTTTCCTCATCAGGATACTCTCCTGACAAATACTTCACAGAGTTTTTGCTTTCAAAAGCCTCTACACTTTCAGGAATGAAAAGACGATAGTTTCGGGAATTTTCCAGGTCCCCTTCATCAGTTTTCTTTAGAAAGTGGTGACAGTAGTGCAATGCAATTTGAAGCATAAAAATCTCATATTAAATGTAGTCTGCTACATTAACAAAATGGGAATGGAGCAAACAATAAAATATGTTTTCGAAGTCTTCTGCAAAGCATATAGCCAGCAATAGTAATATTATGAAAGTTTTTTTTTGTTCTTGTATTTCATACCATCGGTATAAATAAATACAAATTTAATTTTTACCCTTCTTCTTTGTCAATACAAGAAGAGGCAAAAATATTTTTTCTCCGTACTATGAGTATTGTCAAAATGTTGCTTTTTAATTTTTATTTAAAAAATAAAAATAGTTTTTTTCAACCTTTTTAATTGATTAATTAGAAATTTATTAATTTAGTTCGTGGCCACTTTCCTTATTATGAATTAACATAATAAGTACTTTTTTCAAAAACTGCTAATTTTCTTCATCAGGATACTCTTGATATTTTTTCTTTTAATATTTGTAATTAATTTGTTTAAACCCAATATTTTTTTTTAATTTTAAAATTTATAAAAATATATAAAATAAAAATAATTAAATAATACTGAAAAAATACCTAATTGCAGTGTACTTTTTGCACTTCTTTAATAAATACTTTTATTAAAGAGAATTATACACAATATCTCGCAATGACAAATTGGTGTTTTATTGCAGTCATCTTTCATATCAAAGAATAACTCAGCAATAGAGAGCTAAACTAAATAGCAATCTTGAGGTCGCAAGTTCGTTAATAAAAAAATTATTTAAAAATAAGAAAAATATGTTCTTTTTTTTCGAATTTTTTTTTTAATTTTTCAATTGATGAAAAAGTGTTTTCTTTGCACTTTTTCAAAATGTACTGAAAAAATGCTGAATTGGAAGTACTCCTCTCCTATGACAACTCAATATTAAAATCGTTGGTGTTTCTGTTAAAAAAGATTTACATCTATATCATTAATTGTAGTGCTTTTTTACTGCTTTGTCAACTATTTTTTTTGCTGTGTAATCTCGCGCTTCCTATTGGCTAGGCCATCATTACCTGTTTATTATAGCACTGGACTTTGGCCAGTAGAGAAAACTCACTTATATTTTAGGCCATGATTGAAATCTGTATTTCAAGCTAAATTTTGAAGAGCAGCGGGTCTGCTGTTGATATCAATTGCCCCATATATATACATAAATTAATTTAAGATTTTTCTATAAAAATGTTTAAAATATTTCCAAATCATGGCGTAGCATTTTAAAGGAAATAAAGCATTAAGCTTTAATTATTCTTAAATCATTAAGAAAGAACACATGAATAGATATACGTATTTTCCTCAATTTAGGTCGATAACATCCACTAGAGCATAAACCAAAAATCAATCATTAATTAGTAATCAATTTCATCTATACCAAACTTCATACAATTCAATATCAAATCCTTTACAATAAAAACAACAACAACAACAACATTAAAATAAAAAGAAAATATATTCCAGCTCCATTAATAGTAAAAACTAGTTCAATTATCTGCAACTTAACTACTGCCTCTACAAATTACTTTTAATCAACCAGACAAACCTAGAATTTTATATTCAAAATTTATGACAAATTTTACCTAAGGCTATGAACTGCACTGGATACTACTACCTGTATACAATAGTGACAGATCATGAATGGCAAAATGATGCAGGTTGAGGATAAAGATGATGCCGAGGATGAGATTCTATTAAAATTAAACTGAATGAATGAATACTAACACAATTAATATGTTAATTTGCTCATAGCCAATTTTGTAACCAACCACTTTAAACTAGAACAAGTTGTGTTGAAGAAAAGCAAAAAAAAAAAAAAAAATTAACAGAATTAGACATGATATATTTTATTTAAAATGACTTGTACCGTGATTAGACTGTAATTTGAATTTTTTTTATTTTAACTAAATTTAAACTAGATTTCACTGAAAACGTTCGACTTTTTATTGAAATCAACAAAGTTTTTAGTTAAATTTACAAAGTTTTTTATACTTAAATGTGTCTATATATATATAAAAAAAAAACTGGAAAAACAATTAGCTATATAGCTGTAACTAATTTTTTTTTTTTTATAATATATGTAAATACTTGGGACAATTTACCAAGTTTTTATTACTTTCTGCAAAAAAATTTGGTAAAACTTTGCAAATTTTTGTATATTTAACTCTTATACAAAAAAACTTGGATTAAGCCATTTTAAAAATTTAACTCAAGTGGCATTATAATCCTGTGGCAGGTGGACCAATTTTGATGCAAATTCGCAATTTCATTCAAATTTAATTAAAATTTTCAAAAGCTGGCAATATTTGCTTAAAATTCGTAGAATTTTACTAGATATGTAAATGTAAGTAAAACTTGATTAATTGTATACTTTTCGATATAGTAATCGATATTTTTGAATTTCATTTGGATACTCGTTAATACACCATAATTTTAACGTGTTTTTGTTTTTAATTTGAAATTATTAATGTTTAAACAATTTTTTGGAAAATATTTATTGTGATAGGTTGAAATAGTTCATTAATATTTTAAATAATACTAATTATTTTAAAATTAAATTTTTAAAAACTGTCACCAACTTTACGCCATTATTTCAATGAAAGTTTAGAGATTAATCAGAACTGGGTCGACAACGACAACGACATGTGCTTTTTCATATATTTTGTATGGGAAGCAAAATGTCGCCATTTCGTCCGGCGATTTGTCATCGGAATAGAATCTATTCTATTTTCGTGACGACACACTAATACACACTTAAAATATTTGTCAAATTGTTGCATTTTTTTAATTAATTAAAGATTGCCATTAGAACAGAGTTGTTAGAAATTCGTATTAGAGCTGCAAAAATTCGTACTTTGTTTACAAAAAATTTATTTTTTTGACAGAAGTAATATAATTGAAATTTAAAATACATAATTTACGGCAAAAAAGCAAAATTAAATACAATAAATTATAAAACAACAAGAATTAGTGAAAGACCAATTAAATTGGTGAAGAATTGTGGTGAAACAAATACAACCATATTCTTGTTTTGCTTTCCTTTTTTTCTAAACGTCAACAAATGTCGATGGTCGATTGTCGCTGAATTTAAATTAATCGTGACGACTTTTGCTGTCGTCGGTCGACAATCGACCCAGTTGTGATTAATCTCTAACGTTTTAATTTTATACTATTTACATTCATGTTTGCTTTTAGCAGAGTTGCATTTTTATGCTAAACATTTAACCAGGGTTGTTCTTTTTGGTATATTTTGCTTGAAAAAATGCAACTCTGAAAATATTGCGTAATTAGTTTTAATTATCCAGTTGCCAAATAAACACAAATAGTCGACATCCGCTACTCAAATTTCTTTGACACCATAATCTAATAGATTTTTTTTATACTCTAAACGCAGTATAAAATATTATGAGAACAGGATATTTATTTCAGTACTAAAGACAGAAAAAACAAAATTTGCATAGATGTTACTGGGTAATTATAATATGCAGTAATTTATTTTTTCCTAAACGAATATAGTAAGTGTGTAGGAATAAGTGGCTTTAGATATACTTAAACAGTGGTTTGAATTAATATAAAATTTGCTCGAAAATTAATTGCATTTAAAGTTCTAAATTTTTAAAATAAAATCTAAATATTTTTTTATTTTGTTTTTCCATATTTTATTTTTAAGCCTCCCCGGATATTTCGATTTGCATCGCAAATCATCTTCAGGGATATTTAAAAAATATATATTTTCAAATGCCGGCTGTGAGTTGTAAACTTCTTGCTACTTTTAAAGCTTGTTAACAACTGACACCCAACTGATAACTGGTTGTTAATAAGTTTTAAAAGCAGCAAGAAGTTTCGAACTCACAGTGAACTCCGAAAATGTTAATTTTTAAATATCCCAGAAGATGATTTACGATGCAAATCGAAATATAACAAAAGACGAATGGGGGAAATGTTTTAGTTGATCTGTTATTTAGTTGATCTGTTTATAACAAAAGACTTTAAAGTAAAATATAGAAAAATAAAATAAAAACTATTTGGTTTTTGATTTTTTAAATTAATAAAAAAAAAAACAATATTTTTTTAACATCACTGCAGAAAAAACTTCTGAAATGATCAGATTTTTTTGCTAAATACTCGCAAGATAAGAACAGCAAAAATACAAAAAACTGTTAACCCTCTAATGCTCTTTCTTCTGAGTACAATAATATTTAAACCATATATTTGGCGTTGAAAATCTACTATGGAACAAATATTAGAATTTTAATTCATCGCTTTATTTAGGCGACGTAGCACCACAAAGGGTGAAGACGTATCTTGAAATCCAGTAGTTAAATAATTTCGGTTTTTGCTATAAATAACACCATCAATAAAATAAAATTACGTAGCGAAAATTGTTGATCAATTATTGTTATTTCAAAAGTTATGGCGATCTTCGCTTTTTGAAAATTACGAAATTTGGCGAATTTGGAATTAAACATCAATAATTTTGATGAAATTAGTTCTACTTACTATCACCTCTGAGTATATAATCTGTATTTAATTTCAAGAAATCTGTTGGCTAGTTTTTAAGTTAGAGAGATATTTGTAAAACGTATCCTGGCGTTATCCTGTGAGTCCTGGAGACAATTTTTTAACTGATTTTATAATAAGAGACTCTAAACTAGCTTTGTTATTATCGGTAATGTACCCCAGATGGCAAATGTATTTTTGGCAATTTTTCAAATATTGTTTTCATTTTTAAAAAGTTAATTTTTTCAAATTTACTAAATTTTTACATTACATGCTTTTCGGCTGAAAATCGTTCCTTATACAAAAAGAGTTTGAAGTTAAAAAAAAAAATAGGTAGTTAAGTTTTCTATGGATATAATACAACTTTTTTAATAAAATATTGTTATTTAGCCAAAAACTATTTAAAATTTGAAGACCGCCTTTTTGGAGGACTTGGCCATTAGATAGTTAAGAGAGTTTTAGTGACACTTGAGTTAACTTTTAGTCAATTGAAAATAAGCAATTATACTGTAAAATCTGCAGAAAATTTTGTTAAATATTAGTAGATTAAAAGTAGCAAAAACAAACTGTTATTTTTAATTTAAATTTAGTTGAATGCAGATAGAAGTGTCTCCTGCTAAAATCCACAGAAATATTTGCTAAAAGATATTGAACTTCTGATTTGCAAGTGATTGATTTTTATTTAGTTTAAGGGGGGACATGACATTGGCCGTTTTTTGAAAGCGACTTTTTTTATAATTTTGTATTTTAGTAAATATTCTTAAAATTCTAAGAAAAAAAATTTCAAAGAAAAATTCCTACGGGTTCAAAATAATACAGCCGGATTAGTGAGAGCGCATTTTTAATTTTCGCGCTACCTACGTACCTTTTTTTTCTTTGTTCACAAACTTTGAACGCGTTTATCTCGAAACCATGTTTTTCGTACTGGTTGCGGCACTAGCGGGTTAATTTTTTGACGACATTTTTTTTTTTTTTTGTATTTTTTTTAAACTTGATTCGCTATTGTATGATAGCGATTTTTTTTAAAAATTTTTAAAGTCAATATTTTTTTTAGAAAAAACACACTTTCAAATTTGGAACATCACCAAAAATTGAAAAAAAAATTTAAAAGAAAAAAGCTCATGTCATACGATAACCAATTTTGTTAGGATTTAAAAAAGTAATTTTTTTCCAGATCGGACAATTTTTGCGACTCCCAGCGCTGCAACCACGAGGCCCCGTTTTTTTCTCTGGCGCCAGTTTGGAGCTCTATAAAACCATGTTGGAGTGAAAAATATATTTTTTTGAATTTTTTTTCTTGTAATTTTGGAAAAATGTTTGTTTTTGACTGAGTTATGAATTTTTAAAAAAAGGTCTGTTTTCTCTGCCGCGAATGTAATGTCCCCCCTTAAAGAAAATAAAAAAAAAATCTTTGAAAATTTTAAATTTTTTTGTGATATTTTAGCAAACATTTTTGCTGATTTTAACAGGTTAAATTGTTATTTTTTGTTAACTAAAATTTAACTCAAGTACAACTAAAATTCTGTACATTAAACAGTTTTATTTATTTTACTAAAATTTAACAAAAATAATCTGCTAATTTCATTTTTAAGAAATTTTTAGCAGTTTAAGCTAAAATTTTTACAGACCTTTTTCTATTAGTGTACAAATAAATTCACTCTTAGTTGTGCTCCGTGTTGGCGAAAAAAATTGGAAGTTATGCTTTACAAACCACTTCTTTCATTTCTTCAAAAGTAGCAGCTAGTGTACTTTAAGTGCCTTTTTAGAAGAAATTAAGAACAACTTAAAAAAAATCACCTCTTTCATTGCTTCTAAAGTATCTGTTATTACATTTTTACTGCTTTTTTAGGAATAATTCTGAACAACATCCAACAATCACTTAAGTATGGCTTCTAGAGCATAATTGCTCTAAAAGTAATCCTTAATAGATACAATTTGTTTCCAAACAGATGACCGCAGGTTCAATTCCTGGCTGGGCCAATATTAAAAAATTTTTTTTCTTATTATTATTTTTTTTTTTAAATATTTTAATTTTTGCATTAAAAAATACAAAAATTGTTTTTTCGGACTTTCTATATTTTCATATATTTAGTTAGAATATTCTTCCACCTCAAGTCCAAATTCTAATATGATATTGTCATATTAGATTTTTATTTGTTGTTTCAAAAAGGGTTGATCATTTTCATGATAGACAATACAATTGTTTCGTAGACATCACTCTACTCTTCAGTTGTCCGCAATAAGAAAATGATAACTTTCTTACTCAAACCGAGACATTACATAAGGTACAAAAAACCAACGGGATGAGAATTTTGTACTTTCGTATATGAACTGTCTGATTTGGTAAAACCAGTTATAAATCAACTCCTTTTTGAAAGCAACAATTACATAAAAGTACCCTTTGGGTACTATTTATATGTATGTCTGTTGTCAATACATTTTGTAAAAACAACTAGTTTTAAACTCAAAACAAAATAAATATTTGAATGAGATTTTAGCCGTGGTGTGCTTATTTTCAACAATTATTTTAATTTTTGCATTAAAAAATACAAAAATTGTTTTTTCGAAACAACAAATAAAAATCTAATATGACAATATCATATTAGAATTTGGACTTGAGGTGGAAGAATATTCTAACTAAATTATTTTTTTTTTAATATTTATAATTAATTTATTTTGATTCAATATTTTTTGATTTTTGAAAATTAATGAATTTTTTTTTTATGAAAACAGTACATGAAGTTAGAAGTAATTTTGAACAACATCCAACAAATCACTTAAGTATTGTTTCTAAAGCGTAATTGCTCTAAAAGTAATCCTAAAAATAGATTGATAGATTTTATTTCTAAACAAATGATCACGGATTCGACTCCTGGCGGGACCAATTTTGAAAAAAAAAATTTTTTTGTTCGTTTTTTTTTAATGTTTATAATTAATTCTTTTAGATTCAATATTTTTTAATTTTTGAAAAATAATGAAAAATTGTTTTTTGTGAAAATAATATTTATTTAATAAGTACTTTTATAGAAGAGAGTAAAACACAATATCTCGCAATAACAAAGTGGTGTTTTTATGTTAGTCAACTTTCATATCAAACAATAGGTCAGTGGTTAAGAGCTAGACTAGCAACCTCGCAAGTTCGATACCCGGTGGCGGCAATAAAAAAATTTTTGAAAATAAATGAAAATATTATTTTTTTTTGTAGGAATTTTTTTTAAACTTCCAATTGAAGAAAAGGGCTTCCTTTGTACTCGTTCAAAATGTACTGAAAAAAAGCTGTAGTGGGAGCACTCCTCTCCTATAACAACTCAAATTTTAAAATCATTAGTGTTTCTGTTGAAAAAGTACTAGATTTATATCATTAATTATACTGCTTTTTCTACTGATTTTGCATCTCACTTTTTGCTGGGGTATTAAATGTTTCAAAATTTAAAAATTCACGAAAGTTCTACGGGCTGGAAAAATTGTAAGAGCATCAATCCATAACCGATTGAGGTTTATTTGAAAAGTAATAGTTAAAGTTTGTTTTAAATTGAAGAATCAATTAAATTACTTTGAAACATATTGTTTAACTTTTTTATATCAGTCAATAAAAGACAAACTACAAAAAAATATGTGTCATCTGTAGGAGTTGATATTTTCAGTCAAGTGTTCTATTTTTAGTTTTCAATTTTTATAAAAAATATTTTAAATAATTTTGTTGTTTTCTGTATTAAAACAAAAAATTCAAATATTTTCAGTTTTCTTTTTTGTTAAAATAGTTTGTTTATATACAAAATTATTTCAATTCAAATTTTAAGAAATTCTTTATTCATACACACAAACATAGCCAATAAAATTATGAACGTGTATGTTGTGTGTGTAGTGTTTCGAAAATTCAAATAAAAAAACTTTCAAATATGAAAACAACAAACCACAAAATCGTTTTTTCTAACTTTTTGGCAGTTAAAAATTAAAGATTGTTTTAACAGACTTTTGAAAAATTTTTTGTAAAAAATGTAAGTCGATAGCCCACTGTGTTATGAAAAGATGAAGTTTTTTTTTTTTAATGGTATTTTAAAAATATATAAAATGGACCAGCAATTATTATTTAGCTTCTAGTGACTTTAGTGTTATTTTCCTATAAATTAAAAAATGATTTATTAAAACTCATTTGTCAATTCGGTTTTGATCGTTCATTTTTATTTTAAAACTAAGGCGACATATTTCAAATATATAGAGAAAAAAAAGCTACTGAGTAGCTAAGGCCACCTAAGAGGTTTATGATTTAGTCAACGATTTATCATTTTTAATAAATAAATTTATATAAAAAATATTAAAGAAATTAAAATCTAAATTGTTAAATGAAAAGACACACAATAATGGCAAAATTTTGTTTTATTAACAGGTTAAGAAAACAAATAAAAACCAACAAACTCGTACTTTGTACCATTAATTTGAAATTGAAACAACTTGTTTTGTTTTTTTCTACAGAAGTTTGCCATTTTTTATTTGTGGAAAATTAAAAGAATAATTAAATGTATCAAGTTTGGTTTAATCTATGTTAGACTGAGGCCAGAAATTAAAAATTTTGTAGACGGTTTTTGTTGTATTTTCAGCCCACCATAAAAAAAGTTAAAATTGTACGACTTTATGGCACCAAATTTGCGCGTGGCACTTAATTTAACGCTGAAATCTATAAAATAGTTTTATTTTTTGTTCAGAGGTCTTTTTTTTTCTTTTTAAAGACCAACAAAATTGAATACGATGGACGATCATTTCACAAAATAATGAACAACAAACAAAAATTGTTAGTTAAAGTTTTTAAGCGGAGGCCTGAACTTGTTTTTCGATTTGGTTGCAATATGGCCAAAAGGCATTTGTATTGAAGATATTGGGTTGTATAAAAAGTTTTCTAGGTGTATATATAATTGAGTATGTACATATGTTTTGGTTAACTTTTTCTATTTGCATTCAATTTAAATATCTTTGGCAAGGAAAACCTACATTCATAAGAAAAGTTTTTTTGTTTAACAAGAATCCCAGCAAATCTTGAAGACTTGCATTTATAAATATGAATCAAAACTGTATAGTAGCAAAAACTATTTTTTTTAATCATGCTTTACAAACCACTTATTTCATTGCTTCCTAAGTAACCTTTAGTGTATTTCTAAACTAGTAGAAAACAGGCTGTAAAAAATTTGGTTAAAACTACAAAAATTTAGTTAAAATTTACCTTGCAGAAAAAACTAATGAAATTAGAAGATTATTTTTGCTAAATATTTTTAAGATAGGAACAGCAAAAATAAAACTGTTAAATATATAGAATTTTAGTAATATTAACCTGCTAAAATCAGGAAATAATTTTGCCAAATTATTAGTCGACTAACACAGCAAATACGGATTTTTATTTTTAACTCCACAATTTCCTTGAGCTTAAGGTTTGTTTTTCATATATAAAAAGTTTTTTGTTTTCAATATTTCGCTGCTCCATTATGTAGCATCTTCAGGAAATAACAATTATATTAAAAAATAATAAACAATGTGAAAATTTTAAAAAATCTGAAAAGTTTTGATTATTATTTGTTAATTTAATTGTTATTTCCTGAAAATAAAAAACTTTTTATATATGAAAAACAAACCTTGAACTCAAGGAAATTGTGGAGTTAAAAATTAGGTTAGAAGGTTAAATAAACGACAAGAATATACATGATAAAATCGATTAAAAAAAATTGCTAACTAATTACTATACTAAAAAATCACGAACAAATTTTGTTTTCAAGGTAGAAAAAGGTCTGTAAAAAATTTATTTGAAACTACAAAAATAAGTTAAACAATACCTTGCAGAAAAAACTGCTGAAATTAGCAGATTATTTTTGCAATATATTAGTTAGTTAGGAGCAGCAAAAAGAAAACTGTTAAATATATAGAATTTTAGTTTGCTAAAATCAGCAAAAAAAATTTTTTTTTTTAGTCGACTAACAAATCACAAAAACCAAATATAAAATAAAATTTCAAGGTTTTTTGTGATTCTTTTTAATGCAAATAAAAATCGAGCCTTTTGGATACAGAATTTTACATTTTTTTAAGCAAAAATTTCTGCTGATTTTAGCAAGATAGAATGCTTTTTGCATTCAACTAAATTTAGATTAGAAATAACAAAAATTTTGTAGATATTTGTTTACTAGTCTACTAATATTTAGCAAAATTTTCTGCAGATTTTACAGTATAATTTGTCATTTTGAATTAACTAAAGTTTCAATTAAAAATAACTAAATTTATATAAATTTAAAAAATTTATTTTCGCTGTTCTTATTATACCCTACACCACTATGTGGTCAGGGTATTATAAGTTTGTGCTGATGTTTGTAACACCAAAAAATATTGGTCGTAGACCCACCTTATAGTATACCGATCGGTTCAGAATTTTTTTTTATTATACCCTACACCACTATGTGGTCAGGGTATTATAAGTTTGTGCTGATTTCGATTTAACGATGTCCGTCTGTCCGTCCGTCCGTCCGTCTGTCTGTCTGTCCATGCAATCTTGTGCGCACTCTACAGGTCGCAACTATTAAGATATTTTGATGAAACTTGGTACGCAGACCTATGTTGGCCCAAGGACGAACAAGTTTGATTTTGGTGAACATCGGTCTATGTTTAGACCTAGTGCCCATATAAGGGTCCTACCAAAATTATAATGTTTATATGCTGCAGGTCGTAAATATTAAGATATTTTGATGAAATTTGGTACACAGACCTATATTGGCCCAATAACGCAGCCTATTGATTTTGGTGAACATCGGTCCATGTTTAGACCTAGTGCCCATATAAGGGTCCTACCAAAATTATACTTTTTATACGCTGCAGGTCGTAAATATTAAGATATTTTGATGAAATTTGGTACACAGACCTACATTGGCCCAATAACGCAGCCTATTGATTTTGGTGAACATCGGTCCATGTTTAGACCTAGTGCCCATATAAGGGTCCTACCAAAATTATACTTTTTGTACGCTGCAGGTCGTAAATATTAAGATATTTTGATGAAATTTGGTGCACAGACCTATATTGGCCCAATAACGCAGCCTATTGATTTTGGTGAACATCGGTCCATGTTTAGCACTAGTGCCCATATAAGGGTCCCCCCAAAATTATATTGTTTATACGCTGCAGGTCGCAAATATTAAGATATTTTGATGAAATTTGGTACATAGACCTATGTTGGCCCAAGGACGAAGCCTATTGATTTTGGTGAACATCGGTCCATGTTTAGAACTAGTGCCCATATAAGGGTCCCCCCAAAATTGGCTTGGTTACAAACTGCAGGTCGCAAATATTAAGATATTTTAATGAAATTTGGTGCGCAGACTCACATTATAGAAAATTTTGACACAAGCCCCATTTTAACCCATTCGAATTTCGGATCCAAACAATACACCAGACTGGTGTAGGGTATTGTATAGTCGGCATGCCCGACTTTAACCTTTTTACTCGTTTTAATAGTACATATGTGGCAAAAAAATCTGCTAATTTCAGTAGCTTTTCTGCAAGGGCATTTTTAACAAATTTTTATTGCTTTTTTTGCTTACAGATTTATTTCTTTGAGTCAAGTATCCAATTTTGAGGAGATTTGGCATAGAAAAACATCAGATTTTGAGCACTTTTTCCTACGAAAAAATCATCAGAGGCGCAGTCTTTTTTTAGAAAAAGCAAGGACAGTTTTTCCCAAAGCTCAAAAGCTTTTCCCTATAAAACAAACCTTTAGACTTGAAAGGCTTTCCTCTATACAAATGTCTTGGATTCAGCAAACTTTCTTCTATAGAAAAAAATCATTAGCAACTGTTGGATTTTCTATGAAAAAAAAAATCGTCGAAATCTGAGGGAGAAAATTTATTTAAATTTTAGGGTTTATGAATGTTTTTCGTTGGTTTTTGGGTTTTTATATACGAAGAGTTGTCGGAATCTGCGGGATATTCTTTAGCAAAAGTGTTCAGAATTGGAACGTTTTTTTTTACAAAAAGTCCTTAGAGTCTAAGAGATTCTGAAGGTTTTTTTTTATAGAAAAACGATTTAAGGGAAAAAATCAACAGAACCCAGTGTAGAAAATTATTACCAGATATGTGGTTATGTAACTACATACTTGGTAATGGTAACTAGTTACTTTTGTTATTACATTTCTTATTACCTTTATATGGCGATGTCGCGAAAAATAATGAGTTATTTTTACACACCAGCATACGAAAAATCAAAAAATATAGCGTTACCTATGTGCTTACCAGTACCTACTGACAAAAATAATGAGTCTAAAAATAGATTTTCTAAAAAATAAATTATATAAAAAAAAATATTTTTTATTGTATTTTTTTTTTTTTAATAAAATTTGCTGGTGCGGGAATCGAACCTGGGTCTACAGATTGCCAGTCAACAGCTCTACCATCTGAGCTATATCGACATGTAATATTTAATAGATAAAAACATAATTGACCTGCTGCACACAAGTAAGCTTACTCGCCAACATACAAAAAATCAAAAAATATGTGGTTACATATATCCTTACCAGTGTTTAAAAAATATTGAGTCTAAAAATAGATTTCAAAAAATTTTCAAAAAAATCTAAAAAATTATTTTCTATTTGAAATAATGATAAAAATAATTTATTATCAGTAACTCATTATTATATGTTTTAAAATAATGCAGAAGGTAAGTGGGTGTCATTACTGGTACTCCAAAAAATAATGATTCCCAGTGTACCGTTTCTACACTGGGAATCTAAGGCTGTTTTTAAAAAATTTGCCAAAATCTGAGATGATTTCTTTAAGAAACAGCAAATAAGGCCTTAAAAGTTTTCAATATCTGACAGTTTCCTGAATGTGCTGAGAATCGAAGGGTTTTTAGAGGAAAAAATTATTGCAATCAGAATCTCAGAATTTTCAAATAGAAGAACTCTTGATTTTCTGATGATTTGCTTCTAAAGGCAATACAGAATTCGTTAATTTGTGGTAATTTTTTCTATTGAAAAATCCTCGAATTTTGAGCACTTTTTTATAGAAAAACTTCGGGGTTTTCTAAAGGAAGAATCTCCAAAATCTGGAGGTTTTTCTTTGGGAAAGAATTTCAGGGTTTTTCCTGAGGAAAAAAATTCTCAGAGCTATTTTGAGGGCATCAAATTTATTTTTTTTTCAAAAAAAACTAAACTTTTTTGTTAGAACTTTATCACTCACTCATAACCAGAGTTGCCACACCACAAATAAAGAAAATGATACAAATTAAAAAAAATCATTTTGTTAAAAACCCCCCAAAAATCCATAGACAAAGATTATTTTAATTTTGTTTGGCGTTTTAAGGTAGAAAAAAAAATATTTTGGAAAACGCTAAACTCTTTAGGGGCCTTTATCATGTCGAAATTTTGAAGTTTATTTCCAAATGTAGTACGCGTTATAAAAGCTGTGTTTTCGACTTACATATCTATATCCGTTAACTCAGAAAAATTCAAAGTACACAGCAACGTGTTTGAGCAAAAATTAACAAAACTCAACGTTTATACATTTTCACATCTAACGCAAATTCTTTGTATTATTTTCTAAAAACTTTTGCTGGCATATAATTGATTATATCACGCCACGAATATTATAGACATTAACTGTTTGAAATTTTTTTATACTTTAATCGGTTAAACGTATATTTGCTTTAAATACTTAACGTTGGTAGGTATGAGCGAAATTTAGTGTGTAGTTCACAAGACACATGAAAATTATTTATTTTAGTCTTAGCAGAATTGCTGTTGTAGAAACAAACCTAACGATTCAGTTTAATAGGTAATATTATAACTAGGTAATGAAAGTTTTTGCTGGGATTATAATATTTGTATACAGGTAGCAAAATAATTGCTCAGCCTGAATATGTATTTGGTGAAGCAATTTTTTCTTGCCTTTATGTACACATTTACACAGAAGCGTTTTTAATATTTTTTTTTTAACAAAAATTTATAATTAGACATATCTTAGCATCGCATTAATTTAGACTAAACAAGTTAAAGAAACTGAACTCGGGCATGCCGATATAAAACACTACACCGCAGTTCGATGTGTGCCATGCGAATCAAATTGTGGGAATAAAATTCCAATCAACATTGCACTAAATATAGCGAAATATAAAATAATAGGTATAATAAAAATTTGGTCAAAATTTTATTGATGGCTACGAAGATTACCATAAACTCATTATACTCTATACCACATAGTGTGAAGTATAATTCTATAAAAATGCGTTTAAACTGTTCAAATACCAATTTCTTCAGTATCGAAACGGAACCATCTCCAGAAATTAGGTCTGCTGTTTTATTTTCTGAATTGGCACGTTGCGTACATAAATCCAAAATGATGATAGTGAGTTTTTTAGGCAATAAAATTCTCTAACTTTTTGGATTTCTAAACTCTGTAGAAAATCAACTAGGAGGAACTGCCAAAGCGTTGTCAGCACAGCAAAAAAAGAAATGCAAAATCAGTAGAGAAAGCACTACAATTAATGTTTAGTATTACTTTTTTAAAAGTAATCCCAGTGTAGAAACGGTAATGACATATCATTATTTTTTGGACTACCAGTAACAATACCCACTTACCTTCTGCATTATTTTAAAACATAAAATAATGAGTTACCGATAATGGCTTATTTTTATCATTATTTCAAATAGAAAATAATTTTTTCGATTTTTTTGAAAATTTTTTGAAATCTATTTTTAGACTCAATATTTTTTAAACACTGGTAAGGATAACCACATATTTTTTGAGTTTTTGTATGTTGGCGAGTAAGCTTAAGTGTGTGCAGCAGGTCAATTATGTTTTTATCTATTAAATATTACATGTCGATATAGCTCAGATGGTAGAGCTGTTGACTGGCAATCTGTAGACCCACGTTTGATTCCCACACCAGAAAATTTTATTTAAAAAAAAAATACAATAAAAAATATTTTTTTTTATATAATTTATTTTTATGAAAATCTATTTTCAGACTCATTATTTTTCTCAGTACTGGTTAGCACATAGGTAACGATATATTTTTTGATTTTTCGTTTGCTGGTATGTAACCATAACTCATTATTTTTCGCAATATCGCCACATAATGGTAATAAGAAATATAATAACAAAAGTAACTAGTTACCATTACCAAGTATGTAGTTAGATAACCATATATCTGGTAATGATTTTCTACACTGGGATACTAATGGTCTTAATATTGAGTTGTCATAGGAGAGTAGTACTCTCACTTCGACATTGGAAGATAAATAAAAATCTAAAAATAAAATGTTTGTATGTGTCTGTGTTTGATCACTTCTGAGTAAAAACAATAACAGAAAGCTCAATAGGAAAGAAAACTATGAACTAGTTACATTGCATTCAAGGCCTTACTTGGGTGAGATGGCTAAGCGGTGGCACGTTAGTATAGTTACGTTTGTAATATGAATATGCGCATGTTTGATTCATACAGCCGACCGGTTGTATAGAGACAATCCGACAAATAAATATAAACAAGAATACGATTTATTAGAAAATTACTGATGAAGCCTGTCCATGGAAAAAGGCTGAAACTAGATCTAAACTGATTTGAAATTAATGTGTTTATAATTTTTAGAGAAAAAGGTTTATTTTTCGTCTTAACCACAAACCTACTAAATTTTTTCAATGCTTTTTGAACGAGTGCACAGGAAACACTTTTTCAACAATTGAAAGTTTAAAAAAAAAGTAAAAAAAACTCATAAATTTTTAATTTAAAAATTCTTTTTGCTGCCTTCACCCGGTGTTGACTTGTGACCTCAAGATTGCTAGTTCATCTCTCTACCGCTGAATTATTCTTTACAGTGAAAGTTTACTGGCATAAAAAACACCGCTTTGTCATTACGAGTTATCGTGCCTTATCCTCTTCAGTTAAAGTACTTATTAAACAAGTGAAAAAGTGCATAAAAAGCAATTTTTCATAATTTTTATTTTATATCTTTTTAAAAATTAAAGAAAAATTGAATATAAAAAAAAATAAATTTAAAAAAAATATTTTAAAAATTCCGAAGAGCAATTGAACCCGCGTCATCTGTTTGGAAATAAACAAAATCACTTTTTAAGACCACTTTTGGAACAATAATGCATTAGAAGCAATATTTAAGTGATTTTTTAGATGTTTTTCAGAATTAGTTCTAAAATAGCTGTAAAAATATACTAAAGCAATGAAAAAAAGTGATTTTTTTGAAGTTGTCCAGAATTACTTTTAACAAATCAGTAAAAATAAACTAATGGATACTTTTGAAGCAATGAAAGAAGTGGTCACTTCCAATTTTTTTTGCTGGGTTATTAAGGAATAAAATTGTTTAAGTCTGCTAAAATTAGCAGAAATATTTGCTAAAAAAATTGTAAACTGCTGTTTTCAAAAGGCTCAATTTTTATTTGCATTTAAAAGCGAGTGAAAAATTTTAAGTCGGGCATGCCGACTATATAATACTCTACACCAGTCTGGTTAAAAGCCATAATGTTTAGATCCAAAATTCGATTGGGTTAAAATGGACTTGTGTTTAAATTTTCTATAAGTAAAAGAAGAGAAAATCGGAAATATAGTCCATATGGGCGATAGGTCCAAATATGGTCCGATCCTATCTACCATAGAAGCAATAGGCTTTGTCCTTGGTATCATGTGAGTAAGCCAACCAAATTTCAGTGAAGTATCTTCGTATTTGCGACCTGCAGCGTGTAAAAAAGCCAATTTTGGGGGGACCTTTATATGTGCACTAGGTTTAGACCGATTTTAACCAAAATCAATAGGCTTCGTCGTAGCGGTCGGTGTACCAAACCTCATCAAAATATCTTAATATTTAATACCTGTAGAGTGCGCACAAGAATGCATGGACAGCCAGACGGACGGACATAGTTAAATCGACACAAAAAGTTCTGAGTAGATCGGTATGCTAAAAGGTGGCTCTAGGTCCAATATTTTTTGTTGTTACAAGCAACAGCACAAACTTATTATACCCTGTCCATGTACCATAGTGGTGTAGGGTATAAAAATTGAAAAAAAAAAAAAATTTTGTGATTTTTAAGCTACTGATTATTTAGCAAAAGTTTTTGCTGATTTTAGCAGGTTAATTTGCTATTTTTCATTAACAAAAATTAAACAAAAATATAGCTATAATTCTGTATGTATAACAGTTTTATTTTTGCTGTTCCTATATTACTAATATATAGCAAAAATAGTCTGCTAATTTTAGCAGTTTTTTCTGCAGCATCAGTTTTAACTAATTTTTGGTAACTTTTTCAGGTATTTTTACAGATTTATTTCTATGAGTGTAGATTAAATGCGTTCCTTAGAATACTGTACTCATAAATGAAATTAGGGACATATAATTTGAATGCATTACACCATAAATTAAGTATCATTTATATTAATCATTGTAACTTAAGCCGAAAGTATTTTTAATTTTCTAACATTTGCTGATAAGTGGTTATAAAATTAAGTTGGCTTAAAAACAGATTTATTTTTATACTTTCGAGAAAACCATATTAAATTGAAAAAGTTTGTTTCCCTTACACATTTTAATCGAAAAAAATATGCCAAAAGAGAAAAACCTCGCAAACAATTATACTTATAAAATGTGGCTCAAAAATACTGTTTTTTATATTCTACTAGCTAAAACACAATTAAAACTGCAAACGTGCAAAATAACTAAATTTATAGTTAAATGATAAAGAGTAGAGCTTTCTTTTTTATATGTAGATTTGACATTTAGAAATGCACTACGAATTTGCACTAAATTAAAACTTATGAATTAATTAAATTTGGGTCAAATAACGATTAATTCAAATGAAGCGACAACCGATCATCGACATTTTTTGACGTTTGGAAAAAAGGAAAGAAAAATAAGAATTCTCATATTCCTTCCAATGTTGCCCTATTTTTAAAAATTAATCCGATTATTTAGTGGTGTTCAGATTTGAAAAGTTATCACGGTTTTATTTTTTTTTATATAATTTTTTCACCTCATTTCCCACTCCTGATGATATTCATATAATAGCTCTATTCCCCGTATGTTATCAAGGATACCCAAATGTTCATAATAAAATAGGTTAGTTGATGGTCCCAATTTTATTAATTAATTTTTTCTCACCACAGCGGTTTCCGTAGCCGCGATTTTGTATCTCTACTCTACGTTATGACTTAATTCCTGACTCTTGACAAAACAATTTTTTAAGTGGCAAATATCAATTTTGACTTATTTGGCAAAAAGCCCATCTGACGGGAAACAAAATTTGCAAAGAAGGAATAAAAAGTAAGAAAGAGAAACAATTGTTCAAAATCTCATAAGGAAACTTTGTTATTCATGCTTGTTAAATTAAAAAAAAAATATATATTATTCAAGAAGTAAAAGCATTGCAAGCAATAAATGACTGAATTACGTATATGGTTGACACAATAATATTCATAAACCAATACAGAATAAAAAAAAAAATCACAATAAAAAATGATTTTTTTTTTTTGGCAAGTATTGGCTTAAACAGAATTTACATATAAAACCCAAATGAGGGTAATATATTTGGCATAAACTTTTGTAAATGCTTTATGTATGTAGCAATAGAGATGAAAAAATTGATTTTAAATATGAAATTCTTAAGAAGAAAAAAGTTAATTTTAAAAAGTAAAAGTGAACTTTAAATTTGGAAAGTATTTAGAAAATTTTTAAATTAGATTATAAATTTTTAGAAACGGTGTATAATACTTTCGTTCATAACAAAAATTCCAGTTAAAAATTATAATTTGAATGTTTTGAAAATTCTGCAAATGTGGAAAAAGTATTTATTTTTTTTTAAAAAATTAATAAATAAATTTCAAGTTATGATCAATTTAATGCCTAAAGTATACAAATTATAAATTGACAACACTAAGCATTATTAATAAAAAAAAATCATCTATAGGAAAAATTAATTTAACTGAAAGTAATTTATGGAATAAATTTAGAATTTTGCTCGTATTAAATGGAAGGGTAAGGGATTTCATGCACTTAAAAAAAAGAAAAATGTGCATTAAAAACATGAAAAATGTTCCCTTAAAATGCTTATTGTTGCAAAAATAATAAACCCAAAAAAGTTAGTTTTCTAATAGACACAGAACTCAACGCTTTTTTTGATTAATAATTAATAAGATTTTTAAGAATGTCTATTTTAATTTCAAAAACCGACAGATTTCAAATAATTTCTAAATTCGAATAAACTGAAAAAAAAATATTTTTTTTAATATACTCTGAAAATATGAAAACAATTAATTGTAAAAAAGGCACCTATTTTGTCAGTTGTTTTAAATTTTTTGTAATAAAAATTTGTCATTTACTTTTACATCATTTTTCGTTATTTTTCAACAATTAAAACAGTTTTTACATTAAAGGAATTAAATATGCTAAAATCCCAAACGTATTTAACAAATTGTGAAAAATAATCCGTTGTAGGCATGTCCCTATCCGGATTTCATTCTTGCCTAAGGCAATCGTCAGGGGACGACGTTTTTAGAATTTCTAGAAATATTTGTTAAGTTAAATTATTAACTCAATGAGAATTTCTTGTTCTCGTCTAGGAGCGTTATTAAACATTTAAAATATCAAAGAAAAAACAAAAACAACAACAAACATTTTTACACAATTTGCTTTGTCATCTTCCAATGTACTACTCTGTTGTTTTGACAGATCTAGCAATGTTGTGACATCTATTCATGTATAAACAACAATAGAAAACAATATTTTCTAAAGCAGTGGTCGGCACAAAGAGAGACTGTGAATGTATTGTGTTTCTTCACTGTGAGAAATTAGTTTATCATTTTTAAATTTATATTTGTATATTAAGAACATGAATTAATGAAGAAATGTAATAATGAATGCATGAATGAATTAAAGAAATAAAAAGAAAATAATTTATAGTAATTTAATTTTTTTAAATAATTAATAATAAAGTTTATTATACACATTATTTAAAAAATATGTATTTTTTTGTATACAAATTATTTATTCTTAAAAAGTATTCCATTAGTTAGTAAATTTTAATGAACTAAAGAAATAAAAATAATTCATAATAAATTTCCTGTTCTTGTAAAATTTTAAGAGTGTAATATTTTTCTAAACAAAGCGACGTCAACCTGCTTTGTTGAAAGCTACCCTGCTAATAAATAAATTTTACGCTCTTAGTTGATAGTTTTGTTGCCATTCGTGTTGTGTACGTGTGAAAAGCCGATTATGATCGGCCACTGGTGGGTATGGATGCCGACCACTGTTCTAAAGTGTCAGTAACATTTAAATTTGCACAAGCACTTGCATATTAGTTTTTCTAATTTTATTTTATTGTCTTTTTGACTGCATATACCTTTGTTTTAACTGTAATTTTCAGTACATTTTATCGACAAAAGTTTTTAGTGGAGCATTGGCGGACTTAGGCCGGTCTGGGCTGGGCTAAGCCCACCCTAGACTGATTTTTGCCCACCCCAGAATTTTATCTACCTACAATTATTTTATCTATAATTTTGATGGCAAAAAGTATCACAATATTACTTTTTTTATATTAATTAATCCTGTGTTTTTGGTTTGGGAAAATCTCTACTGGATTCCTAGGCAGCTAAGTTGTTTTGTTTTAAATATTTCTTAAATAAGAGAGTTCTTTGAAAAATTCTTACCTAAGAAATATTTAAGAAACAAATCGATCTTAGTTCTGATTATAAAATTGACTATAAGAGTTTTTCTTTAAGAAAAATTATTAGAATCGCAAATTTTTTCAATAATAGAAATATAACGCAGAATCTTTTTTGGTGAGTTAAATATCATAGATTTCATAGTTTTCTTCAAGCTAAACATTACTATGTTATTTTAATAAAATTTCAATATTTTGGAGGAAAAAAAATTGTAAGATGAACATCTCACTGTTTTTGACCGCCTCGGTGATTTAAGTGATCAGAATATGGGGTTAGAAAGGATTCGTCCGAAGTAGACGAATTAGACAGGTTGATCTCAGATTCCTTTTCTCTATCATAATAATCTGAAAATATAGCTTGGAACACATTCATTGTACGAGGTTTTCTTCAGAAAAATAGATGCACTATTCAGAGTTTTGTATAAAAACATGGCGATTTTGATAGGAAAATTTATGAACATTTTATTAGAAGGCAAGGAATCATTTTTAAGTTTTTTTTGTGTGAAAATTGTAAGCATAATGCCGAAAGTGTTTGTTGGGATTAAGAGTGTGAGAATGGGCAAATAAACAGCAGAAAATTAATGGGTCGCTTGCCCACCCCAGAAAAATGGTCTAGGTACGCCTATGTAGTGGAGGAATCTGCATATCATGAATTTAAATTAATTATAAATCTAATGGTAATGAAAATCAATGTATAATTTTGTAATGGAAATTCAAATTGATTTCATTCCCACTAAGTGCATGCAATGGTAATAAAAATGATTAATGATCATTACAAAAAATATTAATTAATTACTCCCAACTATGGTTAGGAGTACAACAATTGCTTAATTTCAGTATTTGTTACAATAAGAATTTAAAAGTATTTATTAAAATTCTCCCTCTTAAATATAAATGTTTTCATTCATTCAATTAGTTCTCTTTTGACAGTTCGTCACCATGAAGTCCCCTATTTTAAAAGGCAAACTCTCTAAAGGTTAGAAATCCCTTTAAAATACTGTATTTCTCAAATTATCAAAAAAACCAACATTAAATTATAAACAACAACCCCCCTCAAGAGGGTATGCAAATTTTTCTTTTTAGTAATTTAACAAGTGCGGGCGTTTGGTATTATTGCCCGTTTCTTTTCAAAACAATTTCAATTTTGTGGTTGTTGCCACCACAACTCAATCCAAGTTTACTGTTATAATTGATGTGGCTGTGTACACTCAAATATTCATACGTAGTTACACAAACCGATATTTGTTTGTATTAAATTGTATTGCTGGCGGGAGAGGGGTATTTAAAGTTCAAAATTAACGTACTTTTAGTGGTATGAATGCATGCTTACTTACAAATATATTTTTGACAATGTAATTTAATGAAATAAGTATTTATTTACAACGAGCGAGTATGTGAATGTGTGTATTAGGGTGGCAGTTTTTTAATAAAAAGTCGAATTTCGGGAAGTGCAAATTTCAAATTTTTTGCATTGGATCTTAAAAGTATTTGGTGAAGATTTGACAACGGAAACTTACGGCATACCCCGATCGAAATTTTAGATTTTCCGAACAAAGAAACAAAATTTCCAATTTTATTTTATGACACTACAAGTATAGCGTAATGAACACGAATATACACCATGGATGGTAACCGAAACGATGCGGTTATCGGTAAGGGTAATGCTATTTTTGATTATTTCGGTAACGGTATTTTAAGGGTAACGCTATTTCATTTATTTCGGTATCGGTATTTTAAGGTTAGTAGTATTTTAGTTATTTCGGTAACGGTATTTTAAGGGTATCGATATTTTGTTTATTTCGGTAACGTTATTATAAGGTTAACGGTTTTTCAGTTATTTCGGTAACGGTATTTTAAGGTTAACGGTAGTCAATTATTTCGGTGTATACCTCAAGCTTTTTTACAAAAAGCAAACGAGAATAAAAACAAAACCAATTTATCAACTTAATGTACAAAAATACTCAATAGCCACGTGCAATTACTAAAAGCAGAAAATTTAAAATAACGATAACGGTATTTTAGGGATAACGGTATTTCATTTATTTCGGTTACGGTATTTTAAGGGGATCGATATTTAAATTATTTCGGTATCGGTATTTTAGGGCTAACGGTATTTCAGTTATTTCGGTAACGGTATTTTAAGGATAACGGTTTTTCGATTATTTCGATATTGGAATGTAAATCCTAAATATGGGTATTGCAACTAAAATTCAGTTGTATAAACGGAATTTTGTTGTGATAACCAATATTCAGTTGCACCAACCTACTTTAGTAGATGTAACCGAATTTCAGTTGGAAAATGGCATATTTTTTCTCTGTGTGTAATAACTTTTGTACCTTTTGGTGCCAATCCGACATAATTGAAGATGTCTCCACAACACTTCCTGATATTTAAACAACCCAGTGAAGAATCTTTTTTTTTTGAACTGCCAGTAATGATAAGAACTTATTTTCGAAACAAAATTTTACAATACAGATAATAATGAATTACTATATGAAACTCTATACCACAGTAGGACTTGGGTCATATCGGGAGGCGGATCGAATTCTGAAACCATATAATAAATACATTGTTAGCGTATTTGAAAGTTTATTTAAATGCACTTTATGTGCAGGTTGACCTAGCCCGGGATTTCCATTCTGTGATAAGCTGTGAAATGACACGAACTGACACTTTAATAATTAAAACATAAGAATGAAATGTCATGATTAAAAATAATATATCATAAAATACAACTGGAAAAAAAAATTTGACTTTGTTTGGAAAAATCTCAAATCTCATCTCATTTCGATCACTGTGTGCCCCCAGTATGTATATGAATTGGCTAGTTTTAATATAAAATATAGAAAATAGGTTTGCACTCATCGCAAAATTTTACATTTCGCTTAATAGTTGCCACCCTAGTGTATTCGTATGTAATATATTTATATGCATGCATTTTATGCACGCATTATCAATCATAATTATGACATTATAACTGTGTCAATAAAGACATTTTTTGTTGCTGGCGTTGTTGTCGTAACGCACAACTTGCGTTTGTGCAGCATATGGTGGGAGTTTGTATGCAGATACAGATCTTATGGGTTGGTTAACATTTGAAGGATATATAATCTTTAATAATCTTTATTAAAAAAAAGTTAAATTATATTATATGTATACATATGTTTCCCAAAAATTTAATAATTTTTATGTTTCAATGAATTTATTATGTTAAAAAAGATTTACAGTTAAAAATGTTCTCATATTTTTCCCTGAGATATTTGTGTATAATAATTATCGGAAAGGTCCACAAACAATTACATAACATATTTATATAAAAAACGAGTAGAAAGGTTAAAGTCGGGCATGCCGACTATACAATACCCTACACCAGTCTGGTTAAAAGCCAACTAATGTTTGGATCCGAAATTCGAATGGGTTAAAATGGGACTTGTGTCAAAATTTTCTATAATGTGAGTCAGCGAACCAAATTTCATTAAAATATCTTAATATTTGCCACCTGCAGTTTGTAACCAATCCAATTTTGGCGGGACCCTTATATGGGCACTAGGTCAACATAGGTCTGTGTACCAAATTTCATAAAAATATCTTAATATTTGCGACCTGCAGCGTATAAACAATATAATTTTGGGGGGACCCTTATATGGGCACTAGGTCTAAACATGGACCGGTGTTAACCAAAATCAATAGGATTCATCCTTTGGCTGACATAGGTCTGTGTACCAAATTTCATCAAAATATCTTAATATTTGCGACCTGCAGCGTATAAACTTTATAATTTTGGTAGGACCCTTATATGGGCACTAGGTCTAAACAAGGACCGATGTTCACCAAAATCAATAGGCTGCGTTATAGGGCCAATATAGGTATGTGTACCAAATTTCATCAAAATATCTTAATATTTGCGACCTGCAGCGTATAAACAGTATAATTTTGGTAGGACCCTTATATGGGCACTAGGGCTAAACATCGATCTATGTTCACCAAAATCAATAGGCTACGTTACTGGGCCAACATAGGTCTGTGTATCAAATTTCATCAAAATATCTTGATATTTGCGACCTGCAGCGTATAAACAGTATAATTTTGGTAGGACGCTTATATGGGCACTAGGTCTAAACATGGACCGATGTTCACCAAAATCAATAGGCTGCGTTATTGGGCCAATATAGGTCTGTGTGCCAAATGTCATCAAAATATCTTAATATTTGCGACCTGCAGCGTATAAACAGTGTAATTTTGGTAGGACCCTTATATGGGCACTAGGTCTAAACATACACCGATTTTAACCAAAATCAATAGGCGTCGTCCTTGGGCCGACATAAGTCGGTGTACCGAGTTTCATCGAAATATCTTAATATTTACGACCTGTAGAGTGCGCACAAGAATGCATGGACAGACAGACAGACGGACGGACGGACATCGTTAAATCGAAATAAAAAAAAAATTCTGAGCCGATCGGTATACTATAAGGTGGGTCTAGGACCAATATTTTTTGGTGTTACAAACATCAGCACAAACTTATAATACCCTGACCACATAGTGGTGTAGGGTATAAAAATTCCTGATCCTTGTATTATGCGGAGTATAACTAATGATGTTAGTCTTTCTATGGAAGTTACAAATGATAAATAAATAAAAATAAATAAATAAAAAATTACAGCTGACGCGAAAAATTAATAATTTTTTCAGAACGCCTTATCCGATATAATCACGTTAAAATCTACAAATGCGTGCTGAAAATCAATTTTGTGAACAATCCAATGATTTGTTTGTGGTAACCGAAATTTTCCGTTGTCGAAGGAGAAAGTCAGAAATTAAAATATGATAAAAGAATTTTAGTTGCCCGAAAAATAATTTGGCATTCACAACCGAAAAATACTATTACTTTAACCGACTCCTTTGGTTGGCCACAAATTTAGTTGGCACAATGGCTGACTGAAAGGGAAAGTTGATCTCTGAGTGCAGTCATTTCACGCTTTTAGAGGTGAACTCGTGAGTTGACTGTTATTGCTTTTAGAACACTATAAGGCACTGCTGGTATAGATTAGACCACCAGACACAACTGATGGCATATCTATTCCAAATGGGCCGCCCTGACTCAGTAACTTGCAGTACATGCAGAGAGGATGACATTACCTTAGAACACTGTATTTGTGAATATATGGGCTTTGAATAGATAGAGGCCGGAACCGATCTCATATGAGTTTTCGCCCATCATAGTTTCGAAATCTCTATATGTGACAGCGCATAGAGAAAGGGACCTAAGGGTAAAAAAATCAATTTTTTTTTTGTGGACAACATCTGAGCATCGAATGAGACCGATCCCATGCTCTCCTGACCTTAGGTCCCTTTCTATCCTTAGGTCCCTTTCTATTTTGCGCGTCACATATATAAATGCATAACGTCACTGACAGACTAATTGACTGAATCAACTTAGCCCAGCCAAACCACAGGAGCTAGGAAGTTAACATTTTTTTTTTATCAATATAGGTTATTCTCCCTGCGCAGACATCCGCTAAGGCAGTATTTTTGGAAATTCATTCCGGGATGGGCAGAAAGGGGAAAAAATACCCCAAAACCACTTTTGTTACATTTAAAATATTTTGTATGAAAAGAAGGCTGCAAATGAAATTAAAAACAAGTTAAATTTCACTTGAAAACAGGCCCACCAAAATTTCATTAAATTCAACTTACATTTTCTATTTATTTTGACCATGAATAAAATGAACCACAAATTAGTCGAAACAACTAACAAAAATTACTTACCTTGATTTATCAAAAAAAAAAAAAAAAACCAAATAACTGAATTAAATGAAAATTAAGAATTTTCAGTACTTTATGTTTGGTTGACTGTTTTTTATAATGACTTACGAATGTATGTTAGTTAAAATTTACATTTCTTCTACAAATAAATGTTGTTTTCATTGGAAACAACAAAGTGAAATACTGCTTAAACAACTAAAAAATTCTGACTGTAGAAGTTAATTGTGTGTAACATTAGGGAAAATCAACATTTCTTACTGATTTCACAATTGTGTACCAATTTACAGACAATTAGAACCCATTAAAATTTCGGATCCAATTATTATTTGGCTCTCGACTAGACTGGTGTAAAGTACGAGAACGGTCCCAGAAGAACCCGACCTGACGTAAAGATGGCTGAAATAGTTTGGAAAAACTTACTTTAGTGAAAAGTGGCAACCTTATAAAACATATGTTTTAAGTTTGAAGACGCCAAGATAGTAAACAATCTCAGTGAATTTGAAAGTGAAAGCGAGATAGGAAGTATTGTTTCATTAAGACAATACACCAGTTCATACATCCAATATTCTGGTGACGAAAATCAATAAATTAAAGTTCGAATTACTCCATCTTATACGCCAGATTTACCTCCCTCGGATTATTTTTTGAGGAGCTAGACAGTTCTTACTATAAACAGAGTGTCGAAGCTATTGAAAATCAGTGGGAAAAATGTATCGAGCTGAAAGGAGATTATGTTGAGAAATGAATAAATTTTTTAACAGATTTGTTAGGTCGGGTAGTTCTGGAAGCACCCTTGTGTCATATAGACCTGTTAACTTATCTCAAAATAAACCGAGTTTAGTGCTTAACCATAGTTATGAATGTCAAATTTATATGAAAATATCTGTGGTTAAAATTTAACCATGGTTAAGTTGGAAATAAGTTACTCGCCCATAGTCTTCTTAAATACACCTAATATTGAACTCCCAGAAAACAGATTCGGTGCTGACAACCAGCTACCACAACCGAATCATGCGATTGACTACAAATGGAGTTATCAGAACTGAATCTGTTTTCTGGGTGAACAAAATAAAAATTCTTATTTATAAATTTTTGAAATAATATAAGACCTTTGAAATTAATAAATTCATAATTCTTCCTCATTCATTTCTTAATTTGTTAATTATTCCTAATCCGAGCCCGCACGAAGCTGTAATAATGGTCTACGAGAGAAACCAGAATAAGCCTGCAGAAGAACATAATGTGAAACAAGGAAGATGCGGTTAACCGTTAAACTTTATTCAGAGGAGAGAAGAGTATCCAAGGATGAGAAGTTAATGGAATTAACCATGTCAAAAAGTTTACGTCTGAACAGATCTGTTTAGAGCTGAACAGATATGAATATATCTAATTGGATCCGATGCGAGATTTGATCACATATGATATATGTGATAAACTTTATAGCCAGATCTGATCAGAACTATTACCAGATTTGTCCATATCCACAGTGAGCTGAAAAATTGGGTGATTTTCATGGACAGATATGAGCACATCTGGCCAGATTTGGTACCAGATCTGGCTCCAGATCCTATCCATTTGAAGTGGTACCAAAATAAAAACGTACACACAAGTTTTGTGGATCTGATTTTTCCCTATTTTCTATATCAACGCCAAGGCATTTCTACGATAGAAAAACATATAAGGGCAAATGAAGTCCACGTATGCTGGCGGATTACTATTGGGAATTACAACGAGACGTCCCTGAAGCAAAATATAGAAGGAAATCATAAAATTACATTGATATTAATATTGCAATATAACGAAATAACTTTATTTCGTTGATAAAAAATTAAATTTTCTAAAATATAATAAAATCCAATTACAAAATAAAAAACTATTCGTATTTAGAACATTCTAATTCTATTATCTATATCCTTATTCTAAACATAACTAGACCAAAGTTTTCATATTACATATTATACAAAAAGCGTTTTTTGTTTAACAGTGTTATTACTTTCGGAATGTTTAATATTGACTACCAAATGGTTAGACGGTTATAAAAATTTTGAAGAATTTTCAATTTAACCACACCTATAGGTAAAACATTTTTTGAGTTTTATAAAAATCACTGAAATTTAATTAAAGATAATTTAGAGTGTAATGAAGATAATTTGGAGTGTATATAGAGTGTAATATTTTCAAAATTACACTAAATATGAAATGCACCTGAAAAGTATGCATTTAAGAATTGTAATTTAGAAAATTCTATTTGGAATTTGTGAAGTTTTGATTGACATAAAAAATTTGTTTACAAACAAAAATTCTGTTAATTGTGATTTACATCTCTTTGCGTAAACAAGATACTCTCTATAATATAAATGTCATAAGCTCTCATTTATGCTTTTATGAAAATTCCAGCAGTTTTATGCGTGACAAAGAGAAAGAGAGTAATTTTAGCTTTTAAAAATTACGGCGAATTATTTACCAATGCAGAGAGCAGTTTATTTCGCCAACAACACCTGCAAAACATGAAATTGAAACCCACATAAACAAAAAGACATGAAAGAACTTGCTTAAACTCCTTTTGAACCAAAGTTGAGCTGTCAGTCTTTCATATAATTTTCAGGAATATGGATGTGCTGCATGGTGCTGGTTTGTTTTTTAGGTGGTAAATGGTTAGTGGCTTATAATGGACTTTGTTCTTTACATATATGGAGGTTTTTTCTTTACAATATATTGGTTTTTTTTTATAAATATAGATACCAAGATATTTTGAAAGATAAGTATGACGCGTGCCTGTAGGATGATCTTAAAGCTAAACATACAAATATGGAAGAGTTGTTTTGCGGTGTTTTTGTATAAACAGGCGTTAAGTAGGCATAAGAAGGATAAACTTTGAAATGTTAAGTTATATTTAATATGAACTTTTATATAAAGTTGTTGTATTTCATATGATTTTTGTAGATTATTCTTTTTATTTCCATTTACTTATGTTTTCCCTTAATTACTCATGCAAATCATAATCTCTTTGTTTTTATTGGTTGCATGTATTTGTTGTTATTGTTCGTTATCAAATAATATTGTTTAATTAATCATTTTGACCTTTCTATTTCATTGAACATTTTTTCCGTATTTTCTATATCAACGAATTTACTTTGTTTTTTGTTAAGGAGTCTCATTTGTTTGCAGGAATACTAAATAAAAGGGTTAAACAAGGGGTTGTTTGGTTGATTGCTTTGTGATGTGTTGTTGCTGATTGTAGCAAATATTAAATTTTACTGTATATACAGTGGCGAGCATTAATGGATAAATGTTGGTTACTTTCGTAGTTGTGACCACCAAACTTTTAATACTAGAAATAGTCTTAAAAGCAGAGAAGGAAAATAAACTTTAACGAATGGTACTTTAGCACTTCGTCTCGCATATTGCTACGATTGTGAGATGACGAACCCAAACTCAACGATCATGTAAATTAGTAACAAAGAACAAAAAAAAATTAACGAAGCAAATCTACAAGAAACGAAGCGTATTCGGGTTAGGCACTGGGGAAAATTCACAACTACTACGAGGATGGCTATGTGTTGAAAGCACAGTACATGATCGTAGCGTTTGCGTTCGCCATCATACAATCGTAGTGTGCTGCAATTGATTTTTGTACAAATACTCAACCGCTAAAATGATAGATATGATTCTTTGGGCGTACCGTACCTGTTGGGTACAGTTTATTTTCCTAATCTGCTTAAAACTCCCAGTAACAGCTGAATCTTTTTAGCAAGGTAAAAATGTCGGATTAAAGAGGGTACAACATTTCGACAAATTTAAAGCTCATTTAACAAAAAAAATCTAATTTCCTATAACGATCTTTTAGTTCATCCTGCTGTTTGATATTTTTACGTTGGATTTCCATTAAATTCTTCATTTAAATTTTTATTGGTTCAATATTAATTGACAATATTCCAGTTGGTTTTATAATTTAAATATCGCTAATGAACCTTCAACTTACCAAAATTGCACAAAAAGAACCGCCATAGAATAGAAAACAAAGTAATTTTAAAAGTCCATAACATTTCCGTTTGAAAAAAGAAGAACTCTGTAAGCAGAATTGTATGAATGAACTGTAGCTACGATAGCCTTCAATAAATCAACTTTCTGAACGATTTAAAAAAATGGGTTTACATTATACTAAAGCCTGTTAGATTCAGAACAAGCGCTGAAATTTTTGTGGAATTACTGCTATTATTAAAAGTTTGCTAGACCGAAAATAGCCAACATTCAACTATTAATGCTCGTCACTGTATAAATAAATATATATTGTACTACCAGAGTTGTTAACTCTTTTATTTTTAATACGAAGAAAAAGTAGAACAAACGTCGGAAAATATTTCCGACGGGGATATAACCCACACACTTTTGTTTTACATTTTTCAATGACGACAGTTTATTTGAAACGAACCGGGAACGTTAAGATGACATTGTTATAGAAAGGGAGAATTGTCACAGTTAAGACACCTTGTGACATGTCGGAAAACTAACCCAAGGCGACATGTCAAGTAACATGTTTCTGTAAATAGATTATCAAATAACACTGATCTCATATACATGGATTGGGCATTCTTAACTCTAAATATTAGAGTCGCTAATTGCGATTTATTGAAGAAAATCATTCTTCAGTTTACTTGGTTATTTGCCAATTTTTTTTAATCGTCCGTAGGATTATATATGCAGGTTGGTGGCTGATAGGAAGATGCTTTCGCGGCCTATTTTCTGTGATTACTGCTATACCTCTTTTAATATATACTATAATACCGGATATCAAAATATTTTTATAAGAATCTACGAAGGTAAAATATCTAAGGCCAAACGAAGCTCATGGAAAAGCTTCTGGAGCGCTATTGAGGGGTCTAGAGAAATTAATAAGACTACTGAAGATACTAGCGGGAAATCCGTCTATGCCAAGCAAAATATGCACGGAGGATGGGGAGTTTACAGAGAGCAGCACGAATATTCTGTTCAGCGCCACTTCAGCATCGTCGATTTCGGCTGGTGCCATGGCTAGTATAGATTTTTAGGGGTTGTCTGAGACTGAATAATGTGCCTAAATTTTGGAATACAGCAAAGGTTGTATTTTTACTGAAATCAGGTGAAAGAAATCATTAGTATTTCAAGGATTATAGACGCATCAGCCTCACTTCATTCCTCCTGAGGAGATTAGAGAGAATCTCGTACTTCCAAATCACCAACAGCATGAGGGCGACTTTTCTTTGTGCCAACCAACATGCTTATACTAGAGTAAATCTGTTAAGATGGTGCTTCAGTTACAAGGAAGGTATCTTAATGGGATTTCTCCGATTTTGATAAAATCCGAATATGTGAGAGTGGAGAACAAAGTAAGAGACAATTATATTTTAGCGGCCCAATTTCACGTTTAAGGGTTAGAAAGTGGAATTAAAAGATAATGAATTTTTCTGCGAAAATATCTTTACAATTTACGAAATTTAGATTTATTTGCACACGGCGTTAAAGTACTCGAAAATATAAATATTTTGATACCCATATCGCAAAGTGTCGTGGACTCACTTATGTAAATTATTTAAAATATTAGTGAAAGGGGCGATATGGGAAAAGACGTATCAAAGCCCGTTATCGAAAGTGCTCAGTCGCCCCTTCGATTTAATTAAATATATACCCAGCAAAAATTACTGCATACCTAGAAGCAGTTTTGGAAGGCATTGTTTAATAACCGTGCTCTTCCTAAACTAATTCCAGAAGACATGATTTTTGTTCGTGATGTCCCACTTGGTATGTCTCTTTTCAGCAGTTGAAAAGCGCTTCTTCCATGGCAATTAAGAAGCAATAACATCAGGCCTTCATAAGCAATGAAATGCGCCTTTTCTTCAGCTTCGAGATGCACTAAAATAATGTGTATTTAATAAAATTTAAAGCGATTCACTCACTTCTCCAAAGATGCAGTAAAATATTTGCTTCAGTAATGCGCTAATAAAAATAAAGGTCCCCTTCTGGAATTGAAAAAGAATTTTTTCTATCTGATTCTAAAGGGGTCACGTAATATTTTTTTTTTTTTGAGGAGCTCCTGGCAAAGTTCATTCTGGTAGCACTGTCGTAAAATCGATAATAAATTCTCTGCCTTTTTTCCTGCTTATAGAAGCAGCAGTTTAGAAGGCAGAGTAAAAAAAATGTATGCTCGTAACAGATCGTAAGTCAGAAGCAATGTACTGTTCGTAACAAATCGTATAAACAACAAAAGAAATCTCTGCATTCGTTACTGCTTCAAAAGTATGCAGTTAAGAAGGCAAAGCAAATTAAAATATGTTTGATTTTCTGCCTTCTTTAATTGATTACTTGAACGCATGAAGTTTAAGCGCTATTTTGGAAGCATACAAATGTAGTTACTTCTTACCAAATCGAGGTTATTTTTTGCTGGGTATTATTATATCTAAATTTGAGCAAAAACCAACACCAATTTCCCATACGAATGCTCTATTCGAAGAAAGTAATAATTGAATAACAAAAAAAGTTGGACATGTTTTTTACACCAGAATATGGGTCTCCAAAAAAGATTTTTGTTTAGATACCCAATTTATCTATTTTTCTTTAAAATTATAAGAAAGGACTTAAATATAAAAAAAGCAAAAAAGTGGTTTATCTTTTATCCAATTTCTCATCTGGTATATCTAGAAACCCAGTGGTCTCTGCACGTTCTATAACCGGCCAATTTTACTTAACCCAACCTGACTTACACCTCCAGATTGGACTAATATAGGAGTGAATTGGGAATCGGTTAGGCCAAATAATCTAGTTTTCGAATTGGTATAATGCATAAGTATCGGCTTGATAGTTTCCGACATAAATCAAAAATTGTAATGTTGAGTTTTTCGTTTTTTTTGGTCTTGGAATTTTATACGTCAAACTTTTGATTTCATAGCATTGTCAGGTTCCCATGAGTTAGAGTACCTTTGTGATCATCAGAGAAAACAAAACAAAAATAAAGAAAAATCCGATGTATTTCAGAAAAAAAATTTTTTTTCTACAAAAACAAAACACTTTAAAAATTAGCGCTTTTTAAAATAATTTCTAAGAGAAAAAAATATTATTTTTGTTTTAAAGATAAAATCGGTAAATCCAGAAAAGCAAATATGAGTAAAAAAAATTTGTCTTCTTTGGTGATCATTCTCAAAGATGATGAATCGACAGATTGTACCCTCTAACAAATTGCCGTCATGAATATTTCGATGTACCCGATAATTCAATTTCCTTCAGAGAGTTTATCAGTATATAGGGTATAACGTCCCCTTGGAAAAATCCTCCCCGTTACTGCGAAAGCCGGACAAAAGCAAAGGAAGTGCTTCAGAAACTCATCGCCCTCCTCGCAAACCCCACACTTACCCGTTTCCATTTTCAACAGGTTTTACAAAAGTGTTGAGTGGCATGTTGAAATTCTCATTAAACTGGCAATTCCTTTTTGCGCAGCCCCACCCGGGTCTCTCACCCCACAGATTCTTCATGATCTCATCAGAGTATGAAATATTATCTGCCATTATTTTTGGTAGTTACAAACATCAGCACAAAATCGAAATATCCTGTTAATGGAGAGGTGGAGGGTATAGTTAGACTCGGTCAGTGAAAAAAATTAAGGCAATTGCCGAAAAAGTTAATTTAAGCAAATATTATAAAGGTTGGTATATGTATGGACTAGTTATACCCTACACCACTATGTGGTCAGGGTATTATAAGTTTGTGCTGATGTTTGTAACACCAAAAAATATTGGTCCTAGACCCACCTTATAGTATACCGATCGGCTCAGAATTTTTTTTTATTTCGATTTAACGATGTCCGTCTGTCCGTCCGTTCGTCTGTCTGTCTGTCCATGCATTCTTGTGCGCACTCTACAGATCGCAAATATTAAGATATTTTGATGAAACTTGGTAAACCGACTTATATCGGCCCAAGGACGAAGCGTATTGATTTTGGTTAACACGGGTCTATGTTTAGACCTAGTGCCCATATAAGGGTCCTCCCAAAATTATATTGTTTATACGCAGCAGGTCGCAAATATTAAGATATTTTGATGAAATTTGGTACACAGACCTATGTTGGCCCAAGGACGAAGCCTATTGATTTTGGTGAACATCGGTCCATGTTTAGACCTAGTGCCCATATAAGGGTCCCCTCAAAATTATATTGTTTATACGCTGCAGGTCGCAAATATTAAGATATTTTGATGAAATTTGGTACACCGACCTATATCAGCCCAAAGACTAAGCCTATTGATTTTGGTTAACACCGGTCCATGTTTAGACCTAGTGCCCATATAAGGGTCCCACCAAAATTGGCTTGGTTACAAACTGCAGGTCGCAAATATTAAGATATTTTAATGAAACTTGGTTCGCTGACTCACATTATAGAAAATTTTGACACAAGTCCCATTTTAACCTATTCGAATTTCGGATCCAAACATTAGTTGGCTTTTAACCAGACTGGTGTAGGGTATTGTATAGTCGGCATGCCCGACTTTAACCTTTTTACTCGTTTTTTTTTTTTAATAATATTTACAAGCACAGACGGCCGGACAGACATAGCCAAGTTGACTTGGAAAGGGACCCTGAAGGGCAGTACTAAAGTGAGCACTTATTTAGTAGGACATTTGACTTTTATTTTAGTAAGGAAATTTCAAACAAAATTTCCAACATAAGTAAAATTTGAAAAAAAAAAAAATTTCGTACTAAGTTCTGAGTATTACACTGTACCTGATTCGATTGGCATACTATAAGTTGGGTCCTGTATTTTTCGTACTTACAAGCATCAGCACAAACTTCAAACCTTCTCCATTAGGGTTTCCAATACCGAATCGGTATTGGGAAATCGGTATTTCGGGGTTGAAGAATTTTCAATACCGAATTTTCGGTATTCATATAAATATTTTCTGTAAGCTGTGAGAAACCTTCGGTTATCCGGTTTAACGCTGGGATAGCTCAGTGTCATCCAGGTTCCTATTTTCAATTTTGATTTCCTCTTAAATAAGTGGAAACACTTTATTTGTTGCTACAATGTTGTTGCTTTATTTTATACTAAGCCGCTTCCGCCGCAACCGCCTCTTAGCTTCGTCCGGCTTCTCTTCGTAGTTGATTGTGCTCTTTCTAACGCTGTTGGGTGAGTTTTGCCCTGGCGTGATCAAATATTGCAATTTGTTTTCTCCTGAGTTGACACTCAAAAAAATAAGTTAGTAGAAATATTAGTAACACATCTTGTATATCAAGTGTACTAGTTTTCAACAATTTTTTTCCCTGAAATTCCGTTTTCAGCCAAAGTTTTAGTTATATTTTTTTAGTTAGTGCACACACAATATAAATCAGTTGGATATCCACTGACACTACTATTGTTTTACCTCTAGAACTACATTTTTATTATAATAACACAAAAATAGTTGTATTAGTAGAATATTGGCTTTAATAACTAAAAATTTTTAACTTTACTATCAATAGGTTAAAGCCACTACAAAAATCTGCTACCCCAACCAATTTAAACTAAAATAAAATTTTATAATTTCATTCGGTAATGGCAACCATCTGTAAAACTTAAAATGTTACATGTTCTCTTATAAATTAGCAATATGCATAATATGTCAATTGTACCAATCAAATTTATAAAATGTTTCTTTACTAACGCCCTACTAATTGTTTTTTACCATCTGGTGGTTGCATGTACTGAATAAAAAAATTGTTTTATCAGTTGTGTAATAGATTTTCGGTTGTAGTACCCAAATATATTCTACACTCATAGAAATAAATCCGTAAAAATAGCAGAAAAAGTTACTAAAAATTAGTTAAAAATGATGCTGCAGAAAAAACTGCTAAAATTAGCAGAATTTTTTACTAAATACTAGTAAAATGAGAACAGCAAAATTAAAACTGCTAAATTTACAGAATTTTAGTTATATTTAGGCTAACTTTTAGTTAATTGAAAATAGCAAATTGTACTGTAAAATCTGCAGAAAATTTTGCTAAATATTTGTAGACTAAAAATAGCAAAAATAAACTGTTAAATCTACAAAATTTTTGCTATTTTTAAGCTAAATTTAGTTGAATGCAAATAGCAGTCTATTCTGCTAAAATCAGCAGAAATATTTGCTAAAAAATTGTAAACTGCTGTTTTCAAAAGGCTCGATTTTTATTTGCATTTAAAAAAAAAATCGAAAAAAAAAACTTCGAAAATTTTAAATTTTTTGGTGATTTTTTAGGCTACTAATTATTTAGCAAAATTTTTTGCTGATTTTAGCAGGTTAATTTGCTAATCTCCATTTACAAAAATTTAGCTCATATATAACTAAAATTCTGTATATTTAACAGTTTTAGTTTTGCTGTTCCTATATTACTAATATATAGCAAAAATAATCTGCTAATTTAGCAGTGTTTTTCTGCAGCATCATTTTAAACTAATTTTTAGTACACTCAAAAAAATAAGTTAGTAGAAAAATTAGTAAAACGTCTTGTATATCAAGTGTACTAGTTTTCAGCAATTTTTTTGCTGAAATTCCGTTTTCAGCAAAAAATTTAGTTATATTTTTTTAGCACTACACTAATTTTGAACTAATGTTTTACTAATTTATTTTGCTACCAAAATTGTGCTGATAACCGCATGTATAGCGGGGACGACAACCAGATAGACAAGATGTAGATGTCGCAGCTTGTCTGGAAACGGAAATGACAAAAAAAGAAAAACAACTCTACACATATTCTATATTTAAATTTTCAGCAAATAAATTAACTAAAGTAAAATTTCGCTACAAGTTTTTTGAGTTTTTTTCAGTCTACTAATATTCAGCAAAAAGTTTAGTGATTTTAGCAAGGATTTTTTTCATTTGCAGTCGACTAAATGTTAGCAAAACTTTTGCTGAAGATTACTATTTTTCTGGTAAAAATCAGCTCGCTGATTTTCAGCAAACCTTTTGCTGAAATTACCAACTTTTTTGCAAGCACGCTCCTGACTAAAAATTTGCTGACACAGCAAAATTTTTTGCTGTCTTTACTGACTTTTTTTTTTGAGTGTAGTTATACCCTACACCACTATGTGGTCAGGGTATTATAAGTTTGTGCTGATGTTTGTAACACCAAAAAATATTGGTCGTAGACCCACCTTATAGTATACCGATCGGTTCAGAATTTTTTTTTATTTCGATTTAACGATGTCCGTCTGTCCGTCCGTCCGTCCGTCCGTCCGTCTGTCTGTCCATGCAATCTTGTACGCACTCTACAGGTCGCACCTATTAAGATATTTCGATGAAATTTGGTACATAGACCTATGTTGGCCCAAGGACGAACAAGTTTGATTTTTTTGAACATCGGTCCATGTTTAGACCTAGTGCCCATATAAGGGTCCTACCAAAATTATATTGTTTATACGCTGCAGGTCGTAAATATTAAGATATTTTGATGAAATTTGGTACACAGACCTATATTGGCCCAATAACGCAGCCTATTGATTTTGGTGAACATCGGTCCATGTTTAGACCTAGTGCCCATATAAGGGTCCTACCAAAATTATACTGTTTATACGCTGCAGGTCGTAAATATTAAGATATTTTGATGAAATTTGGTACACAGACCTACATTGGCCCAATAACGCAGCCTATTGATTTTGGTGAACATCGGTCCATGTTTAGACCTAGTGCCCATATAAGGGTCCTACCAAAATTATACTGTTTATACGCTGCAGGTCGCAAATATTAAGATATTTTGATGAAATTTGGTACACAGACCTTTGTTGGCCCAAGGACGAAGCCTATTGATTTTGGTGAACATCGGTCTATGTTTAGACCTAGTGCCCATATAAGGGTCCCCCCAAAATTATATTGTTTATACGATGCACGTCGTAAATATTAAGATATTTTGATAAAATTTGGTATACAGACCTACATTGGCCCAGTAACGCAGCCTATTGATTTTGGTGAACATCGGTCCATGTTTAGACCTAGTGCCCATATAAGGGTCCTACTAAAATTATATGGTTTATACGCTGCAGGTCGCAAATATTAAGATATTTTGATAAAATTTGGTACACAGACCTACGTTGGCCCAAGGACAAAGCCTATTGATTTTGGTGAACATCGGTCCATGTTTAGACCTAGTGCCCATATAAGGGTCCTACCAAAATTATATTGTTTATACGCTGCAGGTCGCAAATATTAAGATATTTTGATGAAATTTGGTACACCGACTTATGGCAGCCGAAGGACGAAGCCTATTGATTTTGGTGAACATCGGTCTATGTTTAGACCTAGTGCCCATATAAGGGTCCCCCCAAAATTATATTGTTTATACGATGCACGTCGTAAATATTAAGATATTTTGACGAAATTTGGTACACAGACCTATTTTGGCCCACGGACGAAGCCTATTGATTTTGATGAACATCGGTCCATGTTTAGACCTAGTGCCCATATAAGGGTCCTACCAGAATTATACTGTTTATACGCTGCAGGTCGCAAATATTAAGATATTTTGATGAAATTTGGTACACAGACCTATATTGGCCCAATAACGCAGCCTATTGATTTTGGTGACATTAGTTGGCTTTTACCCAGACTGGTGTAGGGTATTCTATAGTCGGCATGCCCGACTTTAACCTTTTTACTCGTTTTTACTTAATTTTTTACGGACTTTTTTCTATTAGTGTAGGAGTATGTTATTTTCGTCATTTAAAATTACGGCGGTACAGAAAACTAAAGGTATGCAATTTCAAGAAAAATCCTTGTTATATATTCTAAATATGTTTTTATATCTTTATATTCCATAGTTCTACAAACCAGGAGTCAAAAGCTAAAATGAAGTCTGTTTGCAAAATACTCATCTCAAGTAACTTCTCAATATTTCGAGAAAAATGCATTAACGTTCCAAGTGATTCTAATCGAACAACGACAACATATTGAGGTATTTGCTTATATTAAAAAGAGTTATTTTCTAGAATACTCCTCAAATTCTAAGTAGTTCTTAAAAATAAAATTCTTCACAATGTGAGCACTTTTCATATAACATAACATATTTTCCTATGGAAAGACCTTCAGATTTTCGGGACTTTCATTATTAAAAACCAGCATGTTCTGAAGGCTTTTTCATATAGGAAAGCATTTAGGTTCTGGGTATATAATTTTTGTTTTTTTTTTTAATTTTCTGCAATATTTATCTATTTTCTATTTTGTTGTATTGTCTACTAATTAATAAAAAAATTTAAAAACTAATGGAAAAAGTGTTTTATTTAATTCGATTGCAATTTCTATAAAAATTCGGTTGCATCTACTAAATTTTCAATTTGATCAGGCAGTACTAAAGTAATTCGGTTGTACCAACTTTTTTATATTATTCTAACATAGTAGGTATAACTGTAAATATCGGTAGCTGCATTTGAATAATGTGATAGTACATGGGACTACCAAAATTCGGTTGTCAACAAATTCGGTTGCCACAACGAATCAGTTCTGTGTATGTGAGAGACATACGCGGCTTCAGCAATTTATATAAGGGGAATATTCATACGCCACCCTGCCCAAGTCAATTTGTTTGCTGTTTTTTGTCTACGGTGGCGTATGATTTTTCCCCTTATATTAATAGCTGAAGCCGCGCATGTCTATCGCATATCCAAATCGAAGTAAACCACATCCCTGACACAAAGAATTGTCAACCTAAAACAAAATTATTCTCAAATTTTCTTGAATTAAGCACAAAAAGGATATGAAATATTAAAATAGTAAGGAAAAAAAATGTATGCAATACCGAAATCGGTATATTCCTAGAATAGGTATTTCCAATATTACCGAAATCGGTATTGGAAACCCTACTCTCAATGCACTTTTTTGAGTGAGAAGAATAAATCTTAAATAGTCATTCCGCATCAGCTTGACCTAAGAAACTTTCTGTGAAAAGGATATTAATAAAGTGTCGCCTAAAAGTGAGCAACGAAAATTTTAATTTTTTTTAATAAGCTTTAATTTGGTTTCGAAATACCGCTAGATAGACAACACTGATTGTTACATACGCAGTGGTAGAAAAATAATAACAATAACTTAACTTTTAATGTTTATATTTGCCAGAGGTATCTGTGTAGAAACATACCATCATAATACAAGTTAAGTTTTATAAATTGACAAAAGGCTTAAGAAATATATGAAACGTACATACGTATATTCAGCGAATAGAGAATTGGATAAAATATGTGAAAGGGGTGGCTTTGAAGATGGTAAAATACAAATTAAATGATAAAATATACTGTACAAAAGCAAAATGAAATTATAACAAAAGAAATATGATAGATTTGGTATTTATGTTGGCTTTTTTCTTTACAGAATTTTTTCAACAATTTGCTTCTTTTTTTTGAAATTTTAATATCAAAAAAGTATGCAATGATATCTATGACACAAAGAAAACCAACTGAAAGTATGCTTTAATATGTAAACAAAAATGCCGAAAATAAAAACAATTTTATATGTTTTTATAAACATGTTGGTTTACTTTAATTCTATGTTTTTTTGAGATATATAATTTAACAAAATTTTTTGAACTGATTCTTAAATAAATATACTACATATTTGTTTAAGAAACTCCAACCCAAAATGTATGCTTTAAATTTTGTTTTGATAATAAGTTTTCTTAAAGGAATTTGCCTGAATTGTTCTTAAATAGCTTCTTTTTTTAAGTTATTTAATAATAATTTTGTAAAGTTATTATTATTATTTTCCATAGAATTCCATTAAAAATTCATAAACTACCACAAGGAGTTTAGAAATTTAATTGACCCAAATAAGAAATAGCTTAAGGGTTTTCAATATATTTAAGGTTAATAATTGTTTATTATTTTTTTTAAATTGTACACATAAATAGTTTCTAAAAATAAACAAATATTTCTTGGAAAATATTTATTAAATATTATTGATATTAAAAGAAATCAACAGTAAAAACAATGAATTAAAGATACGAAATTGGAAAATCTTTTTCGGAAAACGGAACATGTTTTTTAATATAGATTTAAATACTAATTACAATTCACAAAGGTAGCATATTGTCGATAGGATTTTTGAAATTAATTGTTTTAATAGCTCCCAAATATATACCCTATTATATTTTCAATGTTAAATCCTAAATGTATTCTTTAAAATATTAAAAAAAAAATTTATTTAAAACTTTATATTAATGACTTTGTGCTTTTACTAGCAGCTACTGTATATTCTGTTTATTTTGTGTTATTTTCAAATCATTAGACATTCATAAATCAATTTTCATTGACATTTGCTGTGAGTCATTCTGTTGAAGTGTGGCTTTGAGTTTTTGGGAATAATTTTTGTGGCTAATTACTAAATGTGAGAGAATATGCAGTTGATAGTTAATTTGAAGAAGATAAATTATTTATATAATTACAAATATTTCGTAAGTATTAACTTAAATTTGATATACTTACAAATAATATACAACAACCACAAAGTATGCTTTAGTTTTTTTTTTTTGGGTTTCGTAAACCACTAAAAGTATGCAATGATTTTTGTAACATTTGGTGATGTAAATAAAATTTTAAGTAAGCTGTTATTTTAAATTTCCTGTATATAAAAATAAAAACTTTATTGACAAAATATTTGTCTAAATATTTGAAGCTAAACAAGTTTAAAAGTGCAAGAGTTACTATGATTCTGTTAACATAAGGGAAAAGTTTTTCGAATCGGTCCATAAATGGAAAATTTGATAGTCAATTATTTCCGGGGTCACCAATCACTTGCTCTAGATTTGTATGTTGCCGGGAGAAGACAATATAATTGAACATGTCACTTTTAAATGGCCTAATCTCACACGAAAGTGACAAAATGGGGAGTGGAAATTTATTTTTAATGTTTTTTCATAAGTCCTAAAATTAATTAGGGGCCCTAGTGAAAACGATTTTTATCTAATCATTTATTATTTTTAACAATTATCTCTCGTCGAGCATTGTGATATGAATATTTTTATATAATTATATCGAAAGATATTTAATTAGAGTGTATAACCTAAAAATAAAATTATTCAAAGTATTGGCTATCCTTAGCTCTGACCTTTTCCCATCTTTTTGACAATATGTGAATTCCGCACCAAAAGAGCTGCTCATTTCTTGAAGCCAAGAACAAATCCAGCTAATTTCAAATACCCTGCTCCGAAGTGAAGTGTATTCCATAAGGCGGGTGAGACAAAACTTCCCAACCACTATTTTCTAAATAGTTTTCAAAAAGTATGGTCTCATATTCCGGGCATTCTTCGGCCAATGCTTACTTGAAACGATTTCAGCAGATCATAGTAGATGGGACCCTTCGGGTTCCACCAAATACAGAACATTACCTTAACACCATGGATATTCGGCTTTGGCGTTGATTTGGCGGGTTGGCCGGGCTTCACAAACGATTTATTGCGCCTCGGGTGTCCTTAATCGATCCATTTGTCATCACCAGTAATGACTCAATGCAAAACTTTCGGACATACAAAACCGTCTTTCAACGTCTCTCGGCTTCAAGTCGTCTGATATCCAATTTCCTTGCTTTTGGATGAATCCTGCTGCTTGCAGATGTTTTGTAATTGCTGCTTGAGTGACTTCTAATGACAACAATCTTCATCGAGTAATGCCTCCAATTCATTATCTTTGAACTTTTTTGGCTGACCAGGGAGGTCTTTGTCTTCAGATGTGAAAATCACCGCTTCTGAACTGCACAAACCATCTCTCGCACACTGAAATCGATGCAGCGTATTCAGAATAAGCTTCGGTGAGCAATCGATGCACTTCAGCTGCACTCTTTTTCAAATTGAAGAAGAAAAGCTAAACTTCCTGCAAATGGTGCTCTGTTGGCACAAAATTCGATATTTACGAAGCAGAAAAAAATAAACTTTTTTTTTTAGTTAAGTGTTTGTAACCGTCGCATAGGACAATCGTAATTAATATTAGAATTAATTACTAAAGAATAAATTTTTTTGTTTATACTATTTTGTTCAAAGCCTAAGTGAGAACAAATGGCACAGGTTTACTTTCCAAAATGCGCACAATATGCTAATATTCTGGACACCTGTGCCATTTTGAATGATACAGAAGTTCAAAATGCCCTTCGTCTCCCCAACCAGACCTAGTGCTGACTGTCTATGTCCGTCTGTCTGTCTGTCCATGCATTCTTGTGCGCACTCTACAGGTCGCAAATATTCGGCCCAAGGACGAAGCCTATTGATTTTGGTTAAAATCGGTCCATGTTTAGACCTAGTGCCCGTATAAGGGTCCCCCCAAAATTATATTGTTTATACGCTGCAGGTCGCAAATATTAAAATATTTTTATCAAATTTGGTACACCGACCTATATCAGCCCAAGGACGAAGCCTATTGATTTTAGTTAACACCTAGTGACCTAGTGCCCATATAAGGGTCCCCCCAAAAATTGGCTTGTTTACAAACTGCAGGTCGCAAATATTAAGATCTTTTAATGAAATTTGGTTCGCTGACTCACATTATAGAAAATTTTGACACAAGTCCCATTTTAGCCCATTCGAATTCCGGATTCAAACATTAGTTGGCTTTTAACCAGACTGGTGTAGGGTACTGTATAGTCGGCATGCCCGACTTTAACCTTTATACTCGTTTATATATGCTTTTGTTATTAGAATAATATTCAGTCGCCTATAGTTTGTTGAGTTTTATTTTTTTTTAATCGTTGTGTGATTAATCGAACAATTTTTCTCAAAAATTGTTCGAATAATTTAAAATGTCCAAATTTGGAATAAAAAATAGTTCGAATAATTTAATATGGTTAATCGGTTTTTTGAAATTTTTAAAAATGACAAACATATTTCAGAAATATATAATTTTCTTGTAAAAAAATTGTATCATCTTCCTTTAATTTGAAAGTACCCAGTCAGAAATCGCCAGTGGTACAAAAAATCAAGCACTGGCATACCACTGGGTAACCACGGTATTAAAAATAAATGACTGGCAGAACACTCATTTGAGACGCTTTGCCAGCGTTTGCGAAAAGCGTTTTACCAATATTTTTTACAAAAATTTCGGTGGTTTATAAAATAAACCACTGGCAAAGAATTGGCTTAGAGTGATATGCCAAGGTTTGCAACCAGTGGTTATCCAGTGCTACCTAGCCAATGCTACCAGGCGTACAAAAATCAATTCACTGGAAAACCAATGATTTTTTAAAAATGCTGACGCTTTGCTAAAAAATGTTTGTAGTCCGAAGGTTCCGAGTTCAAATCCGGTTGCAAGCAAAAAATTTTTTTTGAATTTTTTTTAATTTAAAATTTTTTTTGTTTTATAAAATCAATTCTTTTGTTTGTGGGAAAGCTCCTTCAAGACCAACTTTTTTTTGCCCTCCCAACACTGGCATACTAGTTACTAAAAATTGTTTGCCAGTACTAGCATTTTGGCACAGCCAGTAGTTGTCCAGCTTTTATCACTCATTTATGTGTTTAGCCATTAAATATTATATGTCTCGTTAGCTCAGTGGGTAGAGCAATCGTCTGCCAATCTGACGGCCTGGGTTCAAATCACGGCAGGACCAAAAAAAATACATATGAACTTTTTTTAAATTTTATTTTGGAAAATATATTTCCAGACCACCTATTTATTGGTTTTGCCAGCGTTTTGCCAACGTTTAAAAATTTTATTCCTCCAGTGCTTTTCCGGGGCTTTTTGAACAGCCGGTCCTTTTGTCTAATGATGTTATCATTTTGGGAATGGGAAAGCACTTTTTGCCAGTACTTGTACCACCTGTTAAAGTGCTTTGCCACCGCTTTCCCGTTTATATTTTTCTGACTGGGTAGTTTAAAAAGAAAGAGGTGCAATATATATGATCTTAAATCGAATGAAAAAACATTCAATATATTTCTTTTTATTCGTTATTCCAAATTTGGACATTTTCAATTTGCTGAAATCCCAAAACTGTTAAACTCAATGAGTCTTAAATATAAAAGGAAAAACTCGTCACAATTTGCTTTGTCATCTTCCAGAATACTACTGTGTTGTTATGACAGATCTAGTAATGACACCTCTTTACGTATAACCAATTTTGAAATTATTTTTTACGATTTCGTTAATCTTACACTAAAAAAAAGTCAGTAAAGTCAGCAAAAAATGTTGCTGTGTTAGCAAAGTTTTAGTCAGGAGCGTGCTTGCAAAAAAGTTGGTAATTTCAGTAAAAGGTTTGCTGAAAATCAGCGAACTGATTTTTACCAAAAAAATAGTATTTTTCAGCAAAAGTTTTGCTAACACTTAGTCGATTGCAAATGAAAAAAATCCTTGCTAAAATCACTAAACTTTTTGCTGAATATTAGTAGACTGAAAAAAACTAAAAAAACTTGTACCGAAATTTTACTTTAGTTAATTTATTTGCTGAAAATTTAAATAAGAAATTGTGTAGAGTTGTTTTTCTTTTTTATTATTTCCGTTGTCTGTAGCAAAATAAATTAGTAAAACATTAGTTCAAAAAAATTAGTTTAGTGCTAAAAAAAATATAACTAAAACTTTTGCTGAAAATGGAAATTCAGCAAAAAAATTACTCAAAACTAGTACATTTGATATACAAGATGTTTTACTAATTTTTCTACAAACTTAGTTTTTTGAGTGTAGTATTGAGCATTAATAGACAATGCTGGATGCTATAAAGCTTTTGATATGATTCCACATTTTTAATATCATATCCAGAAGTTTCTTAAAATACAATTTAAAAACTAAAACAAAGAAATTTGTTGTTGTTTGTATTTTATAAAATTTCCTACTTTATTTTAAAATTCTGATATTTCGCTAATCTTTTAATGACATAATCAGGGTTTATGTAAACAACACCATATAATGAACACTTCGAAATAACAAATATTAAAAGCGCTGTTATTTCGAATGTGTTGTTGTTTACATAATCCCTGAAGATACCATTCAAAGAATGCCGCAATATTATAAAGTAAATAGGGATGCTACAAAGACCTGGGGCTCAATTATTTAATAATTATGTATGAAATATTAAAGGGTGAACACACCAAAACTGCGACACTTAGAAACTAATACCAGAAAAAAACTAGATGGCTTTGAAATAAATTTTATTTTTATTCGAATACTTTGAAGTTTAGAGGTAATAAAAATATTAAAATATTTGCAACTGATCGGACTTTTCGTCGCACACGCGCCATCATCTTTTGCACGAGTGCATCACCAACTTTTCGCGACGCCGACAACCACTTGGTTTTGAATTCTGCAATATCTGTTACCAGTTCACCTGTCTTCTGCAATATTCCCTTAACTATTGACCAATATTCCTCATTAGGGCGTAGCTCTGGGCTATCGGGTGGATTGCAGTCGCGGGGTATAAAATGGATTTTATTTGCATTCTACCACTGCAATGTGTCCTTGGCATAGTGGCAGCTTGCCAGGTCCGGCCAGAACAGTAGTTTGGTGACGTGACTCTTAATAAATGGCAGAAGACGCTTTTTGAGGCACTCATCCCGATAAATTTGAGCGTTCATTGTTCCAGATGTGATGAAAGGGCTGCTTTTACAACTACAGGAGAAAATGGCTGGCCAAACCATGTATTTCTTTGGAAAATTGGACTTCATTTTCAATTTACAGCTTTTAGGAGCATCTTTATGACTTGCAGCAGTATAAAAATCTTGGCCAGCAATATATTTGAAATCAGTAGGTTTCGTCGTCCATGACAATGCACTCATAGTTCGTGATTCGGGATTCGTACAACTTGCGGCTGCGGAATTTCGCCGTAACGCATAGATTTTGCAACAGAACGTGACGAAGTCTTCGGAACTTGCGAAAATGCCCTAGGACCTTCCGAGCACTGTTTGTATCACTTTGGTCATACTCACCTCCGCTACCAGGCTTTCTAGCAATTGTCAGACTTTCTCTGTAGCGATTTAAAATCCTGGAAACTATCGAGTGGTGCTCTTTTACATTTTTCGTAATTTTACGCGCACTGAGAAACGGATTTTTTATATATTCGTGCAGAATAACCCAGTGTAGAAACTGTAATGACATATCATTATTTTTTGGACTACCAGTAATGACACCCACTTACCTTCTGTATTATTTTAAAACATATAATAATGAGTTACTGATAATTACTTATTTTTATCATTATTTCAAATAGAAAATAATTTTTTAGATTTTTTTGAAAATTTTTTGAAATCTATTTTTAGACTCAATATTTTTTAAACACTGGTAAGGATATATGTAACCACATATTTTTTGCTTTTTTGTATGTTGGCGAGTAAGCTTACTTGTGTGCAGCAGGTCAAACGTGCTTTTATCTATTAAATATTACATGTCGATATAGCTCAGATGGTAGAGCTGTTGACTGGCAATCTATAGACCCAGGTTCGATTCCCGCACCAGCAAATTTTATTTAAAAAAAAAATACAATAAAAAATATTTTTTTTTATATAATTTATTTTTTAGAAAATCTATTTTTAGACTCATTATTTTTGTCAGTACTGGTAAGCACATAGGTAACGATATATTTTTTGATTTTTCGTATGCTGGTGTGCAACGACAACTCATTATTTTTCGCGACATCTCCATATAAAGGTAATAAGAAATGTAATAACAAAAGTAACAAGTTACCATTACCAAGTATGTAGTTACATAACCACATATCTGGTAATGATTTTCTACACTGGACTGTTATAAACAAAATCTCTTACTTAATAAAAATTTTACGTATTTTTTCATAGGGAGCGTAAAACAGAGATTGACCATATTTTATAAATGACGTAGAAAAAATCGAATTTAATTTTTTTTTATTTATTTATGCATTGTTTTGTTCGTTGCTGACTTTCAGTAAATAATCTTATTAAGTCTGTTATTTAAAATATTTCATCAAGCGCCTAATTGCATGCTATAATTTTTCAACATCTTCGTATAGTTATAGTAGGCAACAAAAATTTATAGATATCTTATAATTATTATCCCTTATAATTTTCCATTTTTACTTTCATGCTACTATCCTTATGCCACTTGTTAATAAAAAACAAGAAAAAAATTATGGCGTCTATAACCTTGAAGTATGCTTCATTTATTTACCAAAAGAAACTCAAGTAGACTACAAAACTTAAATACAAAAAATCGTTTTTGTAGAGGAAAAAAAAAGATTTCACATCATTATTGTCGTTATTAAACTTTTTCCTTGCTAAACATAATAACAATTTCCATAAATATTTAAAAATAAAAATTTTGCAGAAATCCACAACAACTATAGCAACAACAAACAAACAAAAACACCTTTATAATAAACAACTCACGATTTAGACAGGCATCAGCAGCAGCAGCAGCAGCGAACAACACAACAATTGCAAGAGAGTGCAATACAGCAACACGGCAACAACGAACAAACAAAACATTTTATACAATAATAATAACTATCAGGAGATTCCCAAACCAAAGACACTATGGGTCAGAATTTTAAGTGATTATAGATTTAGAAGAAAGAGGAAAAGTAAACAAATTAAATATGGACATGCCGACTATATAATACCCTGCACCACAGTACACTCTTATTCCAGAATGCCGATTAAATTCTAGAAAGGAAATTTCATTCCGAATTTTTAATAGAATTGTTTCGGAAATTTTCCGAAAAGTTTGGATATAAAAAAAAGTAAAATCAGTCAATGGGCTCAAAATTTATGATTATTAATATTTATGACTGGTGGTGGGTATTTTTTTGGAAGGTTGAAATAAGTGAATGGGGAAGGCAAGGTTATTGAAAAATGTTTTTAATTTTCTGAAGCATTTTCATATAACAATAATGGAAACAACTCCAATTTCCACCAAAATTATTGAAATCGTATTTTTAAAATATCCAAAAAAAAATATTGCTTATTCCTAAAATATGGAAATTGCCAAAAAGGGTAAAAATTTATGATCACAAGTTTTTCCCAAAAAATCAAATTTTTTTCATTACTTTATACACAGAAAAAACAGTAGGCACCAACAATGGGAATTTGTAGAAGCAATCACACTTTCTTTTAAATTGAAATTTTATTTACAACAATTTTTTTGTTTGAAAACTTTGTAACTCGTTTGTAAATTGTTATCTTTCATATAAAAATTGTTTAAAAATAAAAATTCAAAGTTACAAAAAAAAAAAAAAAATTGTTCCTCGGATTTACATTACAACTTTCTTTGTTGGTGCCTGTTTAAAAAGTTTTTTTGTATTTACAAATTTGGTATGAGAAAGGTGTTTAAAAATTTAATTAGAATTTTGTAAATTCTTTCTGTGTACTCGAAGTTTCTCATTGTCTAGTAATACGCTTTGTTGTCTAACTGATTATTTCTGACCCATAGTTCAACTTGGTGGTTGGTGGTATCATATCGCATTGTATGTCTTTAAATCGACACAAAAAACTCAAATTTTTTAAACATGTTAACAGACGTCTGGGCCAGATTTTATTTTTTTTGTATTAACTGAATAAAGAAAAAACTAAAATCCAAATAAAACTTTACAAAAAAATGAATTTACCGGCTTGGTGGGTTTATAATGGCACTTCATTGTGTTGGCTTAAAAAATATAATTTTTTTTTGTCTTTTGCTGTTGTTCATAGTCATGTCTATAATAACAAAGATGACCAGACCAAGTTAAAAACAACAAATAAGCGCAGGAAAGAAAAAAAAAGAGCCACACGGCTAACGAAGTTTTTACTACCAATTGCAATTACTTGTATGGGTGTTAAAACTAACATTTATGGAATATACCAAGATTTTCCTTTTTTATTTCTAACTATTTTTCTAAATGTGAGTCATCATCATCATCACCAACCAACCAACCAACCCAAAACAGCCATCATCATTTTCATTATTTTCAATAGTGATTATTATGATGATGATGACGACAATGATCGTTATAAATATCGTGACCATATTTAGTGTAAACAACATGCTAGATAAACGAATGGACGGACGGACCGACGGACAGACTGTTAGCTTAGCTTAGCAGATATGAGCATTAGAAATGTCGGTTAGGTATTTGAAAATTGCAGCTACTGTTAAATTGCCTTTTTCATACTTTGGATGTTGTTAACGATTTGCCAAATTAGCTGAAAACCACAAAAATAAAGAGAAAAAAATTCAAACTATGTACAACATATGAAATGATAGATGATTGATAATGGTTTTAGATGCGATAATTTGCAGAAAAATGTTAGAAAAAACAAAACGTGGTAAGAAATTTAAGTACCTATTGCAATTAATGCTTAATGCCAATAGTAATGACGAGCATATTTAAATGAGTTCAGTATTAATAAAAACTATTGCATACTTCTTGGCAAAGTAACTTTAAAATTGTTTTATCCATTAACTGTCTACTAAACAATTTAAAATATTTTACTTAAAATGTGTAGATTTTTAAGGCAAATTAAAAACCAAGTAATTAAATTAATTTCAGGCATGCCAACTATATGACATCCTAAACCGACGTACAATTTGGATCTTATTCCGGAAGCTGAAAAAATTTCGGACAAGGTATTTCAACTAAAAATAAAAACGAGTAAAAAAGTTAAAGTCGGGCATGCCGACTATATAATACCCTACACCAGTTTGATTTAAAGCCAACTAATGTTTGTATCCGAAATTAGAATGGGTTAAAACAGACTTGTGCCAAAATTTTCAATAAAATCATAAAAGAAGAGAAAATCGAAAATATAGCCCATATGGGCGATAGGTCCAAATATGGACCGATCCTATTTATAATCAATAGGCTTTTTCCTTGAGACCATGTGAGTCAACGAACCAAATTTCATTGAAATATCTTCGTATTTGCGACATGCAGCGTGTAACCAGGCCAATTTTGGGGGGACCCTTATATGGGCACTAGGTCTAAACATGAACCGATTTTAACCAAAATCAATAGGCTTCTTCCTTGGGCCGACATATGTCTGTGTACTAAATTTCATTGAAATATCTTCGTATTTGCGACCTGCAGCGTGTAAAAAAGAAAATTTGGGGGGGGGGGTACCCTTACATGGGCACTAGGTCTAAACATGGACCGATTTCAACCAAAATCAACAGGCTCCTTTCTTGGGCCGACATAGGTCTGTGTACAAAATTTCATTGAAATATCTTCGTAGTTGCGACCTAAAGCGTGTAAAAAAGAAAATTTTGGGGGTACCCTTATATGGGCACTAGGTCTAAACATGGACCGATTTCAACCAACATCAACAGGCTCCGTTCTTGGGCCGACGTAGGTCTGTATACCAAATTTCATTGAAATATCTTAATATTTGCGACCTATAGAGTGTTCACAAGAATGCATGGACAGACAGACAGACGGACGGATAGACGGACGGACATCGTTAAATCGAAATAAAAAAAAAAATTCTGAGCCGATCGGTATACCATAAGGTGGGTCTAGGATCAATATTTTTTGGTGTTACAAACATCAGCACAAACTTATAATACCCTGACCACGTAGTGTTGTAGGGTATAAAAAGTATTGTGAAATAACTAACAAATAAATAAAATAAAAAACTAATAGAGAAAAGGCTGTAAAATTAAAAACTACTGAAAATTAGTTAAAACTGACCCTGCAGAAAAAACTACTGAAATTAGAAGATTATTTTTGCTAAATATTAGTAAGATAGGAACAGCAAAAATAAAACTATTAAATATGCTGAATTTTAGTTATTTTCGAGTTACGTTTTCGTTAGTAGAAAATAATAACTTAACTTGCTAAATCGGCAAAAAAATTTGCTAAATATTTAGTAGTGTAAAAAATTAAAATTCATTTAAAATTTTTTTTTCCTTTTTTTGTAATATGCCAATAAAAATCTAGCCTTCTCAAATCAGCAGTTTATTATTTTTTTTTTTTAGCAAATGTTTCTGTTGATTTAAGCAGAATAGACTGCTATTTGCATTCAACTAAATTTAACTTAAAAATAATAAAAGTTTTATTAATCAGACAGTTGATATACGAAAGTACAAAATTCTCGTCCCGTTGATTTTTTGTACCTTATGTAATGTCTCGGTTTGAGTAATAAAGTTATCATTTTCTTATTGCGGACAAGTGAAGAGTTAGCGTGATGGCTACGAAACAATTGTATTGTCTATCAGGAAAATTATCAACCTCTTTTGAAATAACAAATTAAATCTAATAAGACAATATCATATTAGAATTTGGACTTGAGGTAGAAGAATATTCTAACTAAATTTATGAAATTATAAAAAGTCCGAAAAAACAATTTTTGTATTTTTAATAAAATAATTGCTGTTTTGTTAATAATTTTTTGTTTTTTTTTACTATTTTTAGTCTATAAATATTTAGAAAAATTCTCTTCAATGTAATTTTCCACTAATTTTTTGTAGCTTTTTCTGCTTTTTTTATAGATGATGGTTGGTTTTATACATGCATTCGTGCACAGGGGATGGGAAATGAGGTTTTTGTTTCGAATAAGAACAACTTTTAATTTTTTTTTGTTTTAACTGCGGTAAATATCACTAAATTAAAATTATAAGCTTAATGAGTTCGAAACTCATGAAAAACAAGAATTTTTCAAAATAAAAGTTCAGTCGTTTCAACTTTTCCATCTCTGAGAATTAATATATGCGAGTATGAGAGAAAACGCAGAGAAATAAAGATAAGTTTTAATCAACACAGTGCATTTTTAATTGTAAAATCTCCACATAAAAAAAGGAGCGCAGCCCAAGCCGAACGGACCGGGAATACCTCTATTTCAAAAAATACAATCTAAAACATAAAAACACAATCGAAACTGGTTTCCAAATTATTCGACAAACAGTTTTTCTTTTTTATTTCTGGTATTTTTTTTAATGGTTTTTGAAAAAATTTCGATTTTTGAATTATCCGAAAAACCGGGTTTTTCTCGTGTCAAATAATTTAAATGCCACCGTTTTTTTCATAAACCGCTTTAAAAAACCGGGAATAAAAAAAAAAACTGGTTGTCGAATAATTCCGGCTAACTCTACTATATAATTTTCAGAGCAATCGTAGTTCTTATTTAGTCGCTCTATACGGATCGAGAGCATTTAAAACCCAATTTCTTAGAAGTTGAGGCAATATGGCTCATCGATCAAGAAAAACCTTGAATTTATTTTAATATTTTTCCTATACCAATTAAAAACTTTGTAAAACTTATAACTGTAAAGTATGAGATTTTTTTATATAAATATTTTCATATCGTCCCCTAAAATGCAAAAGGGCCTAACAACACTTTTTATTTTTTTTTTTATAGGAGAAGCAAAAAACGTAGAATTAATTAATATTTTAGTATAAAGGACATATTTTCTTCTCTTGCTGAAAACGCGACTTAGACTAATTTCTATTTTTATTTTGTAGTGACATGTAATTAAGACTAGTGCATCATAATCAATCAACAACTCGATTTTGAATTTTTTTGTTGTTACGCCCTTTTGCATATTAGGTGACGATTTATATTTTGTTTAAGTAAACTTTAACATTTTGGCAACAAGTACCATATATTTTATTAAATTTGCATATTATTTTTAATATTTTTATTACCAAAACAGAACTCGCAACACAAAAAACGTGACCATATTAAAAACAAAATACAAAAATATATTTTAAAATAAATTAAATTAAACAAAACTATTGAAGAGTAAACATGACTTTTTATGAAGACGTTTATGTTTGAAGAAACAAATAAAATATCGAAGGTCATAAGATGATGCCTCACAAATATATATTTCTTTAATGATTTCTCAAATGAACCGCAACTACGTGGTGCTATTTTATAATCATTAATAGATATCGTTAATTTTTAATTTGAATGAAAATAAATCCTAAGCTCACAACTCTTAAAAATTTGTTTTCAAAAAAAAAAACCGATGATCACAAAATGATTGGTTGACAATCGAATATTTTGACTGCGGCAATCGAATTTTTTGGTTTAAACACCAGGTTATCGGTTGAAACGATTATATTTTAATAGAGTGGAATTTTGTTTGCCTTAGCAGAAAAAAAGTCAAATTATTATCACTGAAGTAAATTGTGCAAGTACCCAACAAAAGTTTCTATTCCAAAGAATTTTTTATTTTCTGCTGTCGGTTCTAACACCGATACCGCCCCGCCTAAAACCAATTCCGGATTTAGTTATAGACCTAATTCTTCCGTCAGCTACATCTTAATCTCCGTGGAACGAGTTCCGTAACTAGTTCCACTAAGTCCCTTATAATGGAAATAGTCAGACAACTGATGTGGTTGGGATCTGATTATAAAATATTTCCTTGGTAGTAGATTTTGAATAAGCAATCATTGAAACACAAAAAAGCATTAAATAAATGTTCATTAAATTATTTTTATTGTTTAAACACAAGATATCAGTTTCTTTAAACCTCTGTTAAATAGAAATTTCTTTAAAGAAAATTCCAAGATTAAATTGTGTAGCTACTGCTGGTTTAGCTAACCAGTAGGAGTAATTGTAATCTAGAACTGCAAAAATAGATTAAAATCTAGTGCACAGTAACAAAAAAATATCTTGACTTAAATGAGAGCTTGTCTTTTAATCCCCCTTGATTCTCAATGGGTTAATATTTTAATAATTTTTTATTTGTTCATTTTGTTTTTGCTGCTGCACAAATAATGCATCAGCATGTAAATTTAATATATTTTACAAATTCAAAGAGTGTGTTAAGTTACAAATTGTAAAACATGAATAATGACAAGAGTATTTTACGAAAAAGATTTTGTTGTTCAAATAATTACTTAATAAATTACTTTATACATGAAGTAGTATCTACTAAATACTTGAGTATCTATATAAGCACTTATATATTATACACATAAACTACAATTTAATATTATGGGAAAATTAATTAAGATTTGTATATTTTGTTAGAATGCAACATGAACATTTTCACACAGCTACATACTGACACACTCAATATATTTAAAGCCTTTTGGCGTTTTAATTATATGTGGAGTTTCAAACGAAAGACAAAAAAGTGCCAAAAAGGCCTGTTATTTATATAACTTTATGAATATGAATTTATATTAATTGATTTTTTGATTATAGTGATCCTAACAGGTTATGACATGCTTTGCAACAAGAAACAGACAGACAATTTATCTTTGTGCAAGTGTTCGAAAAGTAGTAAAGTAATATATATTATTAAAATTGAATTATTTGAATATGTATATACAGGGTGGCGCAAAAATAACCTTCCGAAGTTTTTTGGCTGTAATTTAAAAAAAAATTAAAAACTTTGATTCTTCTTGTGGATTATTTTTATTTGGTCCTTTAATTTTTTTTTTACATCAAGTCGAGAATATGATGTCATGTAAATGGCCGCCGCCACAGTTGATTGTCATTTGAGCCCATTTTTTCATTCATCACCAATCATGAGTGATGAGGCCCATTTCCATCTTAGCGGGTACGTAAATAAGCAAAATTTACGCTTCTGGGGCACTGAAAATCCGCGTGTAACCCACGAAGAGCCATTACACCCGCTCAAAGTCACTGTATGGTGTGCTGTTTTCGCTGGAGGAGTCATCGGACCTTTTTTCTTCGAAAATGCCACAAAAAGGGCTCAAATTACAATCAACTATGGCGGCGGCCATTTACATGACATCATATTCTCGACTTGATGTAAAAAAAACTAAAAGACCAAATAAAAATAATCCACAAGAAGAATCAAAGTTTTTCATTTTTTTTTTAAATTACAGCCAAAAAACATCGGAAGGTTATTTTTGCGCCACCCTGTATTTATAGCACTAAAATATGCCATTAATATTGAAACTAAATCCACCCTAAAAGTAGGCAATATAATTTTGTAGTTAATGAAAAAGTATCTGTTACATAGCGCCAACCATATCCAGAAAAACATTGGTAACACAATACAACACTAAAAATGCATCGGGCATGCGACATATCAATTCTGATAGATTTTAGGATGAATATTACGAATGTGAATATCAAGTTTTAAAATTAGCTCTAGTTTTTGAAATATTCGCAAATTTAACTTTTAGCAAAAAGTCAGTTTTTTCTTGACCAAACTACGAATAATTTTTAATATGGTTTAAAAATATAGACTTTGGGCTTTTAGAACCATACCAACTTATTTTGACTAGGTAAAGGATCTAGGATATTAAAGCAAATTAAATAACAACTTCACTTATTTTCCTATTTTGCAATTAAGGTAAAATCCCTTAATCGGATTTGCAAACTCTTAACAAATAACATAAATTCATATTCCACTAAATTCATTTTATGAAAAAAAATCACAATTTTTGCATCAACATTTTCAGAAAATTAAATCTAAAACACAAACTTTATCGCACTTACTATCTAAATTTTTAAAATGTATATCTTAGTTAAAGTCGACTTTATTCAGAATTTTGGGTGGCAGTATGCTTTGACTTGGTTAATTTTTGTAGCATTTTGACTGGCTAATTTATCTTTAACCAATCAAAATGTTTGAAAATAGAAATATTTTTCTAGGGTTTTCATACACAAAATGAACAAAACCGTATGTTTAAATAAAAATAAAATCAACTAAATTTAAAATGTTCTTTAATACACTCTAAAAAATGCTTGGAAAATTGCTACTATTAAGCATGTAATTTTTCATGTAAAATTACAAAAAATGCGTTTGAAAATATGTGTATTACAGATTTCAATGGCTTTATCAGAGTTTTCAGTTTTAGATTCGTCACAGATTCCTAAAATTTTAGGTATTAAAAAAATCAATCTTTTTCAGTTTTAGTTAATTTTTACTTAAAATTAAAATAATAGTAATGGTATAAATTAAAAAAATTAGATATTCCTTTCATCGCAGATTAATTATTAACGAAATCTTGAAAAAAGAGAAATTTCAAATTTAAATGAATATGTAGTGAATATAGTCGCAGCTGGCAAAACGTGCGATATGTCAAATTAAAACGCGTATTTCATCCTATTAAATTTTTGCAAAGAGTGGCGTTCACACTTTTAATTTTGCTTTTTTTTGCAAAAAGTTTATTACAAAATTGAATTTTTCTGCAAATACGCTTTTGTAAATATTTCTTAAAATATAGCTAACTTTAAAATTCTAGGGCCATATTCGTGATCTACGTCCCAATGTCTATTAGAAACGATGTGTCGCAATCCCGATGCATCAAATTTTTCTTATTTTGTTGTACTGTGTTAGTGATAAATATAAGAAATAAATAAAATATTGGGAGATTGAACCCGCGGGGAATTGAACCCGCTATCAATTGTTTAGAAATAAACTGTATCAAAATCACTTTTTAGGAGCAGTTTTAGAGCGATTATGCTTTAGAAGCCACACTTAAATGATTTTTTGGATGTTGTTCAGAATTACTTTTAAAAAAGCTGTAAAAATATACCAACGGATACTTTGGAAGAAATGAAAAAGGTGATTTTTTAAAAATTTTGCAGAATTACTTCTAAAAAGCGGTAAAAATACATCAGCGGATCATTTTAAATAAGTTAAAGAAGTTGTTTGTTAGGCACGACTTCCAATTTTCTTACTGGGTACTTTAATTACCCAGTATAGAAATGGTAATGACCAGGACAGCGACTTTCATGCAAATGCTTGTTTATAGTCATTAATCCAAAAACGATTTAAACCAAATACTTTACCTAATCAAAGAATTTGCAAAAAAATGGCATCGGCTTGTTGTTGCATATTTTTGCATATTTTGCTTCTAAGTGCATACTTTTAGCATATTTTGCTATTAAGTGCATACTTTTAGCATATTTTATAATTTTCATTACATATTTTTCATTAAATTGTTTATTTCTTTCATATTTTTTTTTTTAAACTAAGAGTAAGAATTAATGAAAAATAAAGAAAAAGAAGAATGTGCAAACCTTAACGCAGCACTTAACTAGAAGGAAAACATCAAGTAGACATTTATATTGCATTTCATTTTTAACCAAACGCTCGAATAATAAATATGATTTTTAAAAATCGATAAATTTAAAGTGCATTTTTTTTTTTTTTTTTGGTTTTATTCGTTTAGTTTTGAATTTTAAGTGCATATTTTTCGGTTTTTAGCGGATATTTCCATTTAAGTGCATATTTTGCATATTTTAAGCTCATATTTTCGATTTTTAAGTGCATAAAAGTCGCTGCCCTGGTAATGACATATTGTTTTCTATTGGACTACCAGTAATGATACCCACTTACCTTCCGCATTATTTTAAAATATATAATAATGAGTTACGACTTATTTTTATCATTATTTCAAACAGAAAGTAATTTTCTAGATTTTTTTTTAAATTGTTGAAATCTATTTTAGACCTATTCTTTTTGTCAGTACTGGTAAGCATATATGTAGTGACATATTTTTAGATTTTTCGTTATTGCACAGTTAGTATGGTTTGCAAACGATTGCAAAAACTTTTGTACTAGTTTCAATAGACAAATTCTTAATTTTTAGAATTTTTTTCCTATAAATTTTTTAGACTCGGTTACCTTTGAATCAATTGCAGAACAGATTCTTTTTCCACCGGTTCGTAAAAGTTAAAATGTAAGGTTTCACTGTCCCAGAATAAAATAAAATTTTAATTTTTTAATTTTTCGAATTTTATTGTCGTTTTGTATCGAAAGTTGTGACTTTCAGCCTTAAAAATAGTCTTATGATGGTCACGAGTCACAAGTAGGAATAGGCACCTAAAGCTATAAATTAAAGTAATTTATTTTCATTTAAAAACTCTAATATTTGTACTACTTACTTGAATGTCCTTGTGAATGGAGAATAGCAAATTAACCTGCTAAAATCACCAACAAATTTTGCTAAATAATTAGTAGCCTAAAAAATCACCAAACAATTTTAAATTTTCGAAGTTTTTTTTCGATTTTTCTTTTTAAATGCAAATAAAAATCGAGCCTTTTGAAAACAGCAGTTTACAATTTTTTAGCAAATATTTGTGCTGATTTTAGCAGAATAGACTGCTATTTGCATTCAACTAAATTTAGCTTAAAAACAGCAAAAGTTTTGTAGATTTAACAGTTTATTTTTGCTATTTTTAGTCTACCGATATTTAGCAAAATTTTCTGAAGATTTTACAGTACAATTTGCTATTTTCAATTAACTAAAAGTTAGCTTAAATATAACTAGAATTCTTTAAATTTAACAGATTTTATTTTGCTGTTCTCATTTTACTAGTATTTAGTGAAAAATAACTGCTAATTTTAGCAGTTTTTTCTGCAGCATCATTTTTAACTAATTTTTAGTAACTTTTTCTGCTATTTTTACAGATTTATTTCTATGAGTGTAGGTACTTTCATATCGGTCCTATTTTCACTAGTAATGGAACGGGTTATTTCAGAGCGGTCCTGTTTCCACCGGTCACGACACCGGTCACAGGTTCTTAAAGATCGGTACACTTCTAAATGGTCGCGGGACTAGTGTTTGTATTAAAATTGATCCCTGTTTTCCCACAGGATAGTTATTGAACCGATTATATATTAACCTGTTCTAGCTTGCAGAAAAAGAACCTATTGCTAAAATGTAAAAATGCGAGTTGTTCAACATGCACAGAAATGTAGGCAACAACAATGGACTTTGTAAACACAAACACCGTTTTTTAAATTAAAATTCGAATTCTAACAATTTGTTTGTTCGAAATAAATCTAAAATTCAAAGTAAAAAAAAAATTAATTTTTTTTTCTTTTACAAATTCCGCTGTTGGCATCTATTTAATTTTTTGTTTTTATTTACAAAACTTTATAAGAAAGATGTTTAATAATACAAACAGAATCTTGTAAATTACTTTTGTGTAAATTAGACCCTATGCTAATGCAGTATTAGTGTTCTGCAACCAGTTACCTTTTTACTGGGTTATTTTAAGACAAATTATATTATATTATTTAAAGACTTAAATTTTACGATATATTTTAATAAATCATTTTGGTTTTTATATTCTTGAAGTCTGCCTGCCTGTATGTGGTGTCTGTCTGTCATGTAAATGTTATAAATAGAAATTCTATTAAATGCATTTTATATTATTTATGGTAAATTATACTGTTTATCATGTAAATTAAATACTAAACCAAAGGAAAACAACAGATTAAAAAATAAAAAAAGAACACTAGACTTACATCAGAGTATTAATAACGAACAAGGTAAAAGAACATAAAACCAGGAATACAAAAAAAAAAAAGAAAGCAACCGATACTTTGCAAAATATTATCGTCTTGAAGTTTAAGACGTGCATGGATTTTGAAGATACCAAACATGTATGTATGTAAAGTATGTGTGTGTGTGAATCTGGGAGTATAAAGTAAAACATATGTTTAATATAAGCGCATGTATCCTATGTTGGATGTTAGTTGTTCATATGAACAACAATAACCTTTAAAATATCACCGTATTTATAAACATCAACACCATTTTTTCTTCTTTAATATTTTTCTTTTATGTGCACTCAAAACAAACACTATAATATTGCATCCTTTTAAGATGCACAGTTTGTATCCGTTTCCTTTTGTCTCACTCTCACATCTCACTCTCTCTATAGTTTCAATATTATCCTTATGGCTTATGGTAAATCCTCTTTATGTTCAAAAATACAATTTTTTAATAATCTTTTGCTTAAACAATAAGCAAGAGCAAAGAATATGTTTTACTTATTTCAACACTATTCTATCTTTCCCATTTTGCAAAGCTATTAAAGATGATTTTCTTTTTAAAACCCGAGTAAAGAAAAAAATATTTGTATCAAATAGAATTAGGTTGATAAAATTGCTTCAAGTTTAAATTCGGATCAATTTTGCAAATTGATTTCATTACCAAACCTGCTACCTATTCATTCATTTTTCTTCAACGATTCATGTAATATTTCGTTTAAGTTTTTCGAATGATTTCACTAAAAATTTTTTTTTACTAGGGCCAACGAAATTTTGAAGAAGAAACGGAAACATGCAGTTCTTGGATAGAAACTACATTTTTATATGTCTGCATATGTTTGCTGTTCAAGTAAATGTATGTCTGTATGTGTTTTTATGAGTTGGTGTTAGAGTTTAAGCTAACCAAATTGAATGATAGCAATTTGTTAGTTGGTATGTTGTTGCTGTTATGCTCGTTGATTGCTCTTTTCAAATTTATAGTCAAGTTTTAGGTGTAAATTGAAATTGTGTTTGACTTTTTCGAACTCTTACTTATTATTCTATAGCTAATAGAATCTATTTTCAATAAAAGCAAATTAAGCGATTATTGCTAGAATAAAAGAAATAGGAAATTTTAAAGCATACATTTAGGGGGAATATTTAAATAAAATTTAAAGCATAATTTTATTTAAATAAACTTAAAAACATTTTAGGGATTAAAGTTAGTGCTTCTGGTATTTCCATTATATTTGTAAATGGGGAAGTTCATGTCGATGTGAAACCCCCTGTTAATCGAGCTTGACGTTCACTTTTGGAGTTGTATTAACGAGGGACATGACATTCGCGGCAGAGAAAACAGAACTTTTTTTAAAAATTCATTACTCAGTCAAAAACAAACATTTTTCCAAATCTTTTTTTATTATTGTAGAGAATTGAACAAGTTAGAAGAAAAAAAATTCAAAAAAATATATTTTTCACTCCTACATGGTTTTATAGAGCTCCAAACTGGTGGCAGAGAAAAAAAACGGGGCCTCGTGGTTGCAGCGCTGGGAGTCGCAAAAATTGTCCGATCTGGAAAAAAATGACTTTTTTAAATCTTAACAAAATTGGTTATCGTATGAATAACCAATTGAATAATAATAGATTTTTTTTCGATTTTTTATGAATTTTTAAAGTCAATATTTTTTTTCGAAAAAACACACTTTCAAATTTGGAACATCACCAAAAATTGAAAAAAATTTATTATTATTCGATTAGTTATTCATACGATAACCAATTTCGTTAAGATTTAAAAAAGTAATTTTTTTCCTGATCGGACAATTTTTGCGACTCCCAGCGCTGCAACCAATTTTTTTGAATTTGTTTTCTTGTAATTTGTTCGATTCTCTACAATAATAAAAAGAAATGTTGGAAAAATTTTTGTTTTTCGTGCTTTAAAAACCACTTCTTTCATTGCTTCAAAAGTATGCATTAGTGTATTTTTAATATTTTTTTAGAACTAATTTTGAACAACTTAAAAAAATATTAATATTACTCAAATTGTACTTTTATGTAAAATTGTTGCTTTTTAAAAAGTGTTGATGACTGGATTTTACGAAATCAGAGAGTTCATATACAAAAGTACAAAATTCTCGCTGTGGTGAATTCTTGTACTTTATGTAATGTCTCGGTTTGTGTATTCCAATCATCATTTTCTTATTGCGGACGACTGATGAGTTTGGCTGGTGCCTGCGAAACAATTGTATTATCTATCATGAAAATGGTCAACATTTTTGAAACAACAAATAAAAATCTAATATGACACAATATCATATTAGAATTTGGACTTGGGGTAGAATAATATTCTAATGAAATATATGACTTTAGAAACCTTTATTTTACTTTTGCTTTCTTCTTTAACATTAGTAAAAATTTTTGTTCTTTATATAGAAATTTTCATTCGATCAAGTCGATCGATTTTTTTGTTATAAATTTTGTCAATATAGTATAAAGGCTAAAGTTTTCATTAGTCCCAAAAATTTTGTGATGAATAAAATTCAAAAATTGTAAAGATTTTATGTAGAGTTTAGTAATAGACAAAATATAAATTTAAAATTAAAAAAAAATTTTAACCAGCTCGGGAACGGCAGCATGTTAATATTTAAACTCTAATTCCAAATATCTCCACTAAGAGGTGCTGCAAATCCAAAAAAGTAATAAGCAATATTTTATTTCGCATATATCTATATTTCCACTAAGTTTGGCTGGAAAATTTCCAGCCATTAAAATTGGTGCATGAAAGGGTTAAGAGTGATCCTAAAAAGTGATTTTGATACAGTTTATTTTCTGACAGATGATCGCGGATTCGATTCTTGCCAGGACAAGTATTTAAAATTTTTTAAAAAAAAAATTTTTTTTTAATATTTATTATTAAATTATTTAAATACAATGTATTTTTATTGTTTAAAATATATAAAATAAAAATTATGAAAAAATTGCTTTTTATGCACCTGTGACATGGATTACATAGATCTTTTACTCTTTGACATTCGCCGCCAGTTAGCATATCTCATGAGAATATATTGAACATACATACGTCCTATACGTATACAAAAAATATTTGATTATGTATGAAAAAATATTTTTGTTGACATAAGAAGAAGAAGAGTAAGATATCTAGGTAATCTATGACCTGTGAGAATAGTACTGAAAAAATGCTAAATTTCAGTGCACCTTTGCACTTGTTTAATAGGCATTTTTATTGAAGGGCATAAGACACAATATCTCGCAATGACAAAGTGATGTTTTTATGGCAGTTATCTTTCATATCAAATAATAGCTCAGCGGTAGAGAGTTAGACTATCAATATTGAGATCACACGATCGATACCCGGTGGCAATATGAAAAAATAATTTTTTTTTTAAATAAAAGCTATATAATTTTTCCCAAAAATTTTTTTTTTAACTTTCAATTGATGAAAAACTATTTCCTTTGCACTCGTTCAAAAAGTATTGATAAAATATTAAAGTGGGAGTACTCCTCTCCTACGATAACTCAATGTTAAAATCTGTAGTGTTTCTCTTAGAAAAGAAGTACGTACATCTTGATCATTTATTGTAGTGCTTTTTGTACTGCTTTTGCATTAATTTTTTTGCTGGGTAGTTGAAAGCCAACATTAAAAATGAAGAAATTACCAATTTGTAGTCAGACCGTTATAATTTTTTCGACTTAGAGTCATCAACTTTACATCTTTACATAAACTTTCCGTGAAAACAGAGCTGATTTTATAATTTCCAACAAAATGGCAGCCAATTTAGATTATGACATTGATCTTTCATTCACTCATTCATTCATTGAATCCCAGATTGATACAGAAAATAATAATTTTGTAAAAATTATTCGCCATATTGGATCCGCTATTTCAAATTTTGTATCACATTCGTATTTCCTGAAGATGCTACGCAATGGAGTAGCGAAATATCGAAAATAAAAAACTTTTTATACATTAAAAACAAACCTTACTCTCAAGAAAATTGTGAAATTAAAAAATATTTTGAAAATTTTTAATTTTGTTTGTGATTTCTTGGCCTACTTGAACTAATTGTTCAGCTAAATTTTTTGATTATTTTAGCAGGTTAATTTATTTTTTTCCAACAACTAAAATATAATACAAATATAACTAAAATTCTGTATATTTAAAAGTTTTATTTTTTCTGTTCCTATTTTACTGAAATTTTGCAAAAATAACCTGCTAATTTCAGCAGTAATTCCTGCAAGGTTATTTTAAGTAGCTTTCTCTGCTATTTTTACAGGTTTATTTTTATAGGTGTTCAGGGTATATGAAACTAAATATAAATAAAAGCATGGATGGTAATCGAAACGAATGCGGTTATCCTTAGGGTAACGATATTTTAGGTTATTTCGGTAACGGTATTTTAAGGGTAACGCTATTTCATTTATTTCGGTATCGGTATTTTAAGGATAATGGTATTTGAGTTATTTCGGTAACGGTATTTTAAAGATAACGATATTTAGGTTATTTCGGTAACGGTATTTTAAGGTTAGCGGTATTTCAGTTATTTCGGTAACGGTATTTTAAGGGTAATGGTAGTCAGTTATTTCGATGCATCCCGTAATTTTTTTTTACAAAAGCCAAACGAGATTAAAAACAGAACCAATTTAACAACTTAATGTACAAAAAATACTCAATAACCATGGGAAATTACCAAAGGCAGAAAATTAAAAATAACGGTAACGGTATTTTAGGGATAACAATATTACATTTGTTTCGGTAACGGTATTTTAAGGGTATTGATATTTCATTTATTTTGGTATCGGTATTTAAGTTATTTCGGTAACGGTATTTTAAGGATAACGGTATTCCATGTGTTTCGGTAACGGTATTTTAGGGGTAACGGTAGTCAGTTGAAAGGGTTTTGAATAGATAACGGTATTTTAGCGGTATTGCTTGTCAACCCTGATAAAAGGTCAAACATTACTACCCAGGAAACTTTTTACAATCGGTAGCCAACCACACCTATTCTAGAACTGGTTCCACTGCAACCGATTCCATGGAACTGGTTCCGGAACGAGTTCCTGGGATCACATATGGAAGGTATGACTGAAGTAGAATCAGTTATAGAACTAGTTCCAGAATTGATTCTAGGACAACCGGTTCCACTTTGGAGCTATGGAAGTTGTTGCTTTTGGGACAATTTCAAACAAAAGCAATCGGTCTTAGAATCGACAGTAGAAGGGGTTGTAAATAAAAAGTAGCTATTCTACAACCGATTCTTTGGAACAGAAAATTTTCCTGGGTAGTTTCAATATAGGCGAATTAGATTTAACCTAGTACACTCAAAAAAAGTTAAAATTTCCATTTCTTCCATTAACAAAACTGAAATATTACTTAAAAAACTAACAAATTCTGACTCTAGAAATTCTGTGAGTGTATAAAAGTTTGTTTTGTAAGCTAGGGGCCATTCCCAATAAGATCCGTGTTAGTCTTTTCTGTAATAGCTAGGCAATAAGATACCTCAAAATATATACTATATGCAAAACCTGTTTTTTGGTTGATAATATTGGTGATTCCAAATTGATGCCCTCTGTTTTCAGTATGCTATAGTTTACGAAACTTATATATTTGGATGATTTGGAGAAAAATATCAGTGATTGTAAATAAAATCTATTATAACCCTAAATGTTATAAACAAAATAGATTATTTTGAAGATTTAAACAAAAAATTACAGCTCCCGAGTAAAAACAATTATATGATGTCATATGTAATGATATCTTATTTAATATAATTGGAAATATACTGTAATCCAAAAAATGGGGTATGAAATTATATCGAATAGGATTTAAATACATTGAATCAAATAGAATCTTAGCCGGATTTTGATGTAGAAAAACATAATTATATTATGCTCTATATTTCAGGTTCAAAATAGAAACTATTAAAAAGTACTAAAAAATAACAACCTCACTTAGGTTAAGAATTAAAAATTTAAATAAAAATTACTAAGTCTGTACATAATTGTAAACAAGCATTTTATATTTTGAAATCATGCATAAATATATCTCAAAAAACTTGGAATTTGTTTTATACTGGGCTATACTTAAACATATATAAAACTACTTAGAAAAAATAATTAACACTGAGCTATATAAAACTTTATATGTTTTCCGATAAGAGCATTTTTATTTATATATGACGCTGTATTAAAATTGTCATATCAAATGTTACTAGATTTGGTACATACAAATATATATAGGGACATATGTATATATTTACAAAATTTACTTAAAAAAATCGATCGACTTGATCGAATTAAAAATTAGATATAAAGCACAAAACTTTTTACTAATGTTAAGGAAGAAATCAAAAGCAAAATGTCTCTAAGATCTTTTTGTAATAATTTGTTTTACAAAATTTGAAATGAGAAATGTACTCTCAAAAAGTGTTGTTGTATACATACAACAAATGCATGAAGGAGTAAAGATTTTGGTTTAGAAAAAGATCTTTTAAATTGAAAATTGTGAAAATCCTTAAAATTTTATGCTTTTTTATTGTAATTAGTTTTAGAATTATAAAAAAATATTTTTATAAATGAGTGGTATGTATAGTTGATCTTTTATTTGGTAAATGAATTTAAACAGAAAGCGATATTAATTTATGATCTTAAATTAAACTAAAAAAACATTCAGTAGGCTTAAGGTTAAGAAGAAGAATAAACATTTTTTCAAAGTTATAGACACATTATTAAATTGCAAATCAGACTAGATCTAGTTTCTGACTTTTTTAGGGACAGGCTTCATCAGTGATAATTTACAAAATATTTTAATGTTAAATAAGCTCGCTCCTATCGAAATGCTTATATAACGCTTCTTAATTTTTCAAAACTTTTTTTTTTTTTTTTTGTTTGATAAAACGTTACTTAAACATCGTTTTTCTTATCTATAACAACAAACTGTCTATAAACCTAACAAAATGTATTAATTTGTCAATTTCAAATACACAATAGAAGAATAGAGCAAAAAACGAAGAAAATCTGTTAAATATTTTCTTTTTTGAAAACAAATAAAAACCAAAACACTGTAGGCTTTTCAATACACACTTCACCTCTTATAAAGATAACAAAAGAAAAAAAAAGTTTACAGTGACCATTAAAAATACATCCTGCTGTATAGGAAAATAATAGAAAAAGATATAAAAACTTACCTAAGCAATAGTCATCTTGATTGTTTTGGGAAGTGGGTGGATTTTTTTTTTGGTCTAAAGAAAGAAAAAAAATACATAGAAAAGAAAACAAATGACAAAACAATATTTAACAAAAAATAAAAGGAATGATATATCAGCAATATACAACAGTATAAAGGAATATGCCTAAATTAGGAAACAAAATTACAGCAACAGGCTTCAGATACAAATAAATGGCTTATGAATTTTTATGAAAGCAATAACGAGAAGGCTACGAGTTTTAAGTCGTTTTAGATCTCTTGGTTTAATTTAACTAAATAAATGATTTAAACTAAAATTTATCAAATGAACCCAATTCGTTTTTCCACTTCTAAAACTGAATAATTCAAACCATATAGGCAAAGGTCCACTTAAAAGTTAACCGACAGCTAAATTCAAATTTTATATGGAAAAAAAAAAACAAAAAATGTGTTTGTTAAAGTCCTAAAGTTAGCAGATCTTTAAAAACATAATTCCTTAATTCAATTAACTATTCCTAAAACTGATTTTACTGATTGAATTATATCCTACTCTATTTAATCAATATCTTATTCAAAGAATCAATTTGATTTTTGTTCCTTCTTTTCTTAGAATCAAGCGAATTGATTCAATTTTAACAAATCAATTTAACAAAAAAATGGTTGCCTTGATTTATTTATAGTTCGCGAAACAAATTATTAAAAAAATAATTCTATCGAATCAAAATTAAATCAATTGAAATTTGAATAAATCACATCCTCAATATCAAATCATGGATTTAAAGTGATAATGAATTATTCACTGATTTATAAAACGAATCAGTTTATTTAAAAAAGAATTATCTTTTTCAAGGTCTGCCAGTTAGTAATTAATGGACATTCAGTAATTGGGCCTTATTTATCAGTTTTCTATATTTTAATTCTTCGCCTGCCGTTTTGATTATAATTTAACTGTACATTTATATATTTTTTTATATGATTGTATTAGTATGTGTGTGTTTGCATTTGTGTTAAAACATTTACTTAAGTCTATATTTATTTTGATATGGGAATTGGTCTGGTATTAACTCTTGAGTCTTGAAATGACAGTTAAGTTAAATTAATGGTTTTTATTTGTACACACCGATATTTTGTGTTTTTTTTTCATGATTTTGATATTTAGATATCGATTTAATTTAGGTTTAATTTATAAGTTTGTTTATCTGTTGAAAAACTTAAAAAAAAAGAAATTTCATGATAAGAATATTATAAGGATTTTCTAAAAAAAAATTTTGAAGAAGAAAAATGGATAAAAAAAACATACTACAGAAGCAATTCTAACAGCAGTCAGCAAAGATACAAAACACATAGTAAAAAAAATTTCCTAAGTAACTTAAAAACGATTGTTGGACAAGGTTTTTCTTTATAAAATTTTTTAAAATTGTGATATGGAGAGCCGGGTTATAACATTTGGTATTTTACAAAAAAAAAAAAAACGAATTAAAAAGCAAGCTGAAAAAACTGATATTAAGTAGGGCATACACGTTCAATATTATTGATAAATTTTTCAAAAATCAACCAATCAGAACATTTTATCTTTAAATACTTTTTTCTGATTGGTTGATTTTAAAAAGATTGATCAATAATATTGAACGTATATGTTTGCCATTAAGTAGGGCATACACGTCCAATATTATTGAGCAATTTTTCAAAAACCAATCAGAACGTTTTGTTATAAACATTTTGTTCTAATTGGTTGATTTTAAAGTAGGGCATACACGTTCATTCTTGCAATTCATCCAAAATAAATATGAATTTTAGAAATTTTAATTCTCAACTGAATTTCTTATGACATCATATTTAACTTAAGAAAATCACCCTAATAGTAATGTATTTTCTATCCTTAAATATCTGACTATAATTTATAGCCAAGAATTTTTTTTTATACAATCGGAAAGTAAAAGTGGTTTTTTATTTGTGGTTAAAATAGAAATTCATAAAAATTTTCCACATCATAAAAAAATTATTCACTACATACTCGTACATACAATATAAAGATGTATGGGTAAATATGTTGGTTTGACACAAAACGTTTTCTTCCTCCCAACTTTTCCACCCAGTTACCAGATAAATTCAACCATATGTGTGTATGGAGTGGTATAACGTTCTTGTGGCTCAAAAGCAAATCTTTTTATGGCCTCAATAAAAAAATAGTACAACGATGACATTGCAGGCACGTGACAAACCCCAACAAATAAAAAAAATAAATAAAACAAAATAAAAATTGAAAATAAATGCAGAAAATATGTAAGTTTAGATACTATTTGCCATAAGATTTTATGTCGATTTTGAAATTTTTATTTTTCTAAAAACAATCAATAAATTTATTAAAGTTTATTGACCCTAAGATTGCTCTGACGTCGTTTTGTACAATCGCAATTTAAATAAAATACCAGCAGTTTTTACATTTATCTAATAAAGTAATTGCATGTGTTATGAATAATTTGTTAGATTTGTTTTAGAGTGACACTTATTTTTTCCTAATTTTATTTAAAAAATTCAAGGTTTTGAAAATTCTGAGATTTTAGTAAGCGCATGCGGAAAAGAACCGTTCCCCAGTGAGTGACAGCAGGGCCAGTTCTTGATCGGTATTTTAATTTGAAAGTGATCTGTTATTTTAACATGGCCTTGATATAGGAGGGGGTCAATTGCCACAGTTTAGACACCTTGTGATAAGTAGGGTGGTGTAAACAAAAATTATTTTAAAATAAATAATAAAAAAAACTGACATTTAAAAGAAAAAACTGCTTGGCATCAGTACACTCCTAAAACTCATTAAAAAGATTGAATGATCTTAAATGTCGGCAATTCAGCTAATGATAACACTATGCGACAGTCAAAATCGGGATGGGATGAAACCAACGGGAAATATTATATTTGTCAAAAACAAGTTATACGTGTCCCGGCGTTTCGCTGGGTCAACCCTAGGAATCGAGATATATCTTTTTTTGACATAACTCGAGAACCACTACTCCGCTTTTGCTCAAACAATTTTAAAAAAATTAAAAATTACAATTCCTTTAATCTGTTCATATAACGTTTTTCTATATACTCAACAGTTTTGCCGGTAAAAATAAATGTTTGTTACCGCTACCATAAAAATCAATAACCTTTTGTTTATTACTTTTTTTTTTTAATATTTTAGGCAAAAAATATTTTTTTTTCTTCATACATTTATTTTTACCGGCAAAACTGTTGCGTATATAGAAAAACGTTATATGAACAGATTAAAGGAATTGTAATTTGTAATTTTTTTAAAATTGTTTGAGCAAAATCGGACTAGTGGTTCTCGAGTTATGTCAAAAAAAAAGACCACCAAAGGGCAAATCGATATATCACGATTCCTAGGGCTGACCCAGCGAAACGCCGGGACACGTATAACTTCCTTTTTACCGATATAACTTTCCCCGGTAGTTTGAACCCTTCCCGATCACTGACCCCTACCATTTGTCTCACAGTGTAATATAAATAATGCAAAATCTTTCCATTCCAAATGTAAATTTTCCTACATCCCGTGTTTCAAGATTTGCATTTGTTTTGTGTAAAATTTTGCAATAATTTATTTGATTTAAAAGTTTAGTTAGAGTTAACTGTTCAGTATGAAACTCAGCATTAACTTATAAATCCCCTTTTTACCGCTGTCGTAAAAAATTTACGATTTTCATTACAATTTCTTTAAACCTGACTACATTATTTTTTATTAAATACCTACATATGTACGTCTGTAATTCATTTGCTTCTGATTATCAACAATTTTTCAGCCAAAAATTCATTCCAAATCTACTAAATTTTAATTTAAAAAAATTGTTAATTCAACACACCCTGTACTTCAATTCCCGAATTAAATAAATAGTCTTCATAATAAAAAGCCACCCTAATTTTATACATCAGTCTCTTAAACATTTGATAGACTAAATTATAGAAAATGTATAAAAAGAAAAAAACTGGATGTGAATGTCATGCAAATATTCAAAAACATAAAAAAAATATGTGTCATCTTTGAAAAATAGCCTAAGGAAGTCATATACATACGTTTAACAAGCACATTTTTGCATAAAACAACATTCAAGTGATTTGTACATGTACGTGTTCATGTGCTCAGTTGTGCTATTGGAAACCTCTATGCACAGTTATCCTCAAGGGTAGGTAGGTTTAAATGAAATGTATGAATGAACTCAATGGACAAGTTGTTAGATGACTTTTCGTAGTTCTTAAAACCACTTTCAAGGAAATTATTGCTGATCAATTTTTCAAGAAATTTTAGAAATTGTTAAACAAAATAAGTCAAATTAAAAAATGGGATTTCTCGAAAAGGGAATTAGCTTCGATTTTACCAAAAGTTATTTTTAAGAACATAATTCTTTAATTTTATTTTTAAATCTGATTCAATTTTGTACAAATCGATTGGCAAAACTCATTTTATTGATTGAAGTATTGCTATAATGTTATATTGTATCACTTCCCGAAGTTACGGAACCTGAGGAAGATGCTCTTACCTCAGCCAATAGCTTCGATGATAATTTTTCTTTTGGTATATTAGATCGATTTATCATGTGTTCGTTGGCCAAAGAAAGTGCCAATTGTCGTAAAAATTCGGATCTCCTACGATTTGGATCACTTGGTGCCACGAAACATCAATTTCAGAAAAAATTATAAAAGCATTCAATGCGGATATAACTCTAATTTTTTAAAATACAACATTCGGCCATCGATTTTTCTTCCATTTAGGAATATAGTAACCAATCATTCTAAGAGAGAAGACAATTAATCGACTAATAAATAATGGCAAAACAATTGCAAACCTTTTGTCGAATTATAGAAAGATACAATCTCAGGCTTCTTTTTCGGTGCACTGACATCGATTTCTGGTACCTTATCAAAACAGTTCCTTTATGTATATGGCCAATGTAAAAAATGAATGTAGGGATTTCATTGGAAGTAAACTGTTCCCACATATGTAAATTTTCTGTCTAAAACTTTTTTTTTGCCAAATCGAAAGATAAAAAGAAATGATCGGCCGTGATACAAGATTTTGACCTTTCAAACCTTTAGTTAAATCCAATACGTCACGCTTTCCTTGGCTTTTCTAAGGCTGCCATACATAGCCTAATTTAGAGTCGCCATGTGTTGAGATAATATTCTCAGCAGTAGTTGCAATGGGACAGGATAATAGAGTTGCACTCCATTGCATATTATTTTTTGCAATATACAATGGATCCATAGTGCCAGCTGCAGGCACATTTTTTTCATTTTCTGTATCAGAATCACTTGTTTCTGTATTTTCGTATTAGATATTTTCATCGAAATTGAAATATCCGAGTCACTTTCGTTTAGAGTTTTAGCAATAGCATTAGAGTCCAAATTAAGCCGATTTTCCATTTTATCAAAACACAAGCTGAACTGAAACTGAAGTGAAACTAATGCGAATAGTTGATATATGACTAAATGAAACTAGGTAAATCACAAAAATAACACAAATAACTGAATAGCAGCAAAAATATGTATAAATTACTGATTTGATGGTACAACCAAATAAAATTAGAAGCACCCCAAATATAATTTTGAGTTTTGTAACAGTTTTGCAATTAGTTTTAAAATAAAATTGTTATGACAAGTACTATAGTAATAAACATTCAACGTTTAATGAATAGCCCTAAATATTTCTTGATCATAGAAATATATTTATTAGAGTTAGTATTGCGTTCTCGAAATATTAAATGGAAATAGCTATAAAAAATTGGTTTATGGTCGTTTTTTTCTGAAAAATTAGGTATGGACCAAAATGGTCCATCAACCTAAAATTCGTAAGTAGTTTTTAACCTAACAGCAGGGTTAAAGAATCAATTTGATTTGTATTTTTCATAGAATCTAGCCAATCGATTGAATTTAACAAATAAATTTTACAAAAAGTGCTTGCCTTGATTTATAGTTCGCGAATCAAATAACACTGTGGAACAAATTCAGGTTAGCAAAAGTTAGGTCGATTCTGAGAGTGAGGGGTGAAAATAGAGGCTAAATTAGAAGACCCGTATCGCGGCGTTTGCTTATGTTAGTTCGAATTTTTTATATGGTTTTTTGGCTATAACTCGTCGACTAATTGATATTTTTAAATCTGTAACAGCCAAATTATTGCTAGAGACCTGTGCAACAATTAAAATTAAAAAAAAAATTGATTTGATTGATTTTTTTTTGTTGTTCAGGTCTCTAGCTATAATTTGGCTTTTACAGATTTAAAAAATATCAATTAGTCGACGAGTTATAGCCAAAAAACCATATAAAAAATTCGAACGCGATACGGGTCTTCTAATTCAGCCTCTATTTTCACCCATCACTCTCAGAATCGACCTAACTTTTGCTAATCTGAATTTGTTCCACAGTGTAATTAAACAAATAATGCCATCGAGTCCAAAATTCAATCAATTGAAATTTGGATAAATTATATCCTTGCGTTATTCAATATCAAATCATTGATTTAAAGTGATAATGTAATATTCACTAAATCATAAAATGAATCAATTTTAATGCGAGTTTATTCAAAAAAGGATTATCTTTTTCAAACTTTGGTTACCTAACAAAATATTCCATAAGTTCTTTCCCATATTTTAGTCGAACCTACCGACCTTTGAGGACACTTGTTTTTTAAATCTTGTAAATCTAGTCATTCATGTGCGATACGACGAACGTGGTATGGTAGTGTGTGTCCGTATCTTTGACAGTGGCGCCAATATCTAATGATGTGTGTATAGGTAATAAAACAGCACTCACACGCGTTTTTTAAAACTATAGTGTGAATAGTGTGTTTGAAAGGTAAATATAATCACAAGGCACTTTGAAAACATTAATGATTTCAATTAAACATTTTATAATACGGATAAATAAATAAAATGGAGAAGGTGAAATCATATGAACCTTTTTTTATTAAATTCTCTGAATGGTTTTATATTTAAAATTTAATCATCCATATGGTGAAAACTAAAAGAGATAATATTTGCACCAAAGCTCAAACTCCCCCCCAATACCACGATATCGAAACCGCATTTCGACTAGGCGTTAAGATCGCATTTTTCTCGAGAACTAAGGCTAGGGGAGGGAAAAGGGCTTTTATTTGGTATTTCGCCCGTATTTTGAAAACTAAATAAGATAAATGAAATGGTTCTGAAACAAGGATGTCATAGTCGTCCATATCAGGATAACTAAAAAAAGCAGAGGAAAAATGCTGGACGATTTTTTTTTAATTTTTACGATTTTTTGAAACTGACTTTATTTTTGCTTTTATTTTTAAACTTTGACGGGTTTTTCTCAGTTTTGCTAATTTTTTATAAATTTTGACTATACACTGAAAGAATTAGCCAATTCTCAAGATATTAATGATATAATTTCATAGAATTTTTTTCGTAGAATCAATGAAGAATTTCACTAGGTATATAATATTTAATTAATATTATGAAATTAAAATCATTGGATTTCATATGTTAGATCCTAGACGAGAACAAGAAATTCTCATTGCGTTTGTAAGTTAACTTAACATATATTTCCAGAAATTCTAAAAACGTCGTCCCCTGACGATTTCCTTAGGCAAGAATGAAATCCGGATAGGGACATGCCTACAACGGATTATTTTTCACAATTTGTTAAATACGTTTGGGATTTTAGCAAATTTAATTTCTTTAATATAACTTCATAAATTTAATGAAAATGTTCTTTATATATATGAAATTGTTCAATAGTATTTATTTTTTTAATTTTTTTATAAAATATCGTCATATCATTATTTTTAAAAATTTTCACACGATTCGAATTTTATATTTAACATTTAATTCTCAGATACAATAGTTTTCTGTAACCATAAGGCCGAGTTTTAGTGATCTGCATACTGTAAGAATTATCTTTTATAAAATTGCATTGCATTACTGACACCACTTTCTAAAGAAAACTGATGAAGGAGACCTGGAAAATTCCCGAAACGATAGTCTTTTCATTCCCGAAAGTGTAGAGGTTTTTAAAAGCAAAAACTCTGTGAAGTATTTGTCAGGATAGTATCCTGATGAAGAAAAATAGCAGTTTTTGAAAAAAAGTACTTACTTATTATGTTAATTCATAATAAGGAAATTGGCCTCGAACTGAATTAATAAATTTCTAATTAATCAATTAAAAAGGTCGAAAAATCAATTTTTATTTTTTAAATAAAAATTAAAAACCAACATTTTGAGTTTTTATTTAATTTTAATTAATTTTTTATTATTAATTTTGGACTATAGAAATTTTTTATAAATCATATTAATTTTTTCGAAACATCAATAAGGAATTTAATTAATTCAATTAAGCCTATTATAAAGTTTTATGAAACTTTGCATACTGTGAAAATTATCTTTCATAATTTTTATTTTCTTTTAATTAATTTTTTATTATTAAATATAGTCCACATAGTCCAATATGAAATTTTTTTTATAAATCATGTTAATTTTTTCGAAACACTAATAAGGAAATTCATTAATTGAATTAAGCTTATTAAAAAGTTTTATTGAACTTTTTAATTTAATGAATTCTTTCATTAGATATATTTTGCACATCCATAAAATATGCTACAATTTCTTCACGCTTTTTGCATTTGCTAAATAGTTTTTATTTATCCACTCCAGCTTAGCAACGACAACAACCAACTATAATAAATAATAATAAATGAAATTGTTTCATAGATTTTATGAAGCTCTTTATTGGTTGAATGAGTTATTCATTGGAGGAGTGGCCTGTTCATTTTAAAGAGTTAAATTAATTTTATGAACTTTTCATAAACATTGACTTTAAGGAAACCTATTTCATAGATTCTATGAAAAGTTTCGACGGACGAGTTTCAGTGACAATTTTCATTGAAACTATGAACAAATTCATTACTGAAGTAATGATAATTCCCTCAGTGTAGTTTTGAATTTTGGCAAATTTTTAACTTTAACGGTTGTTTCCATTTTTGCGATTTTTTTTCAATTTTGTCAATTTTTTTTTTCAATTTAAACATTTTTTCAATCTTGGCAACTTTTTAAAATTTTGGCGATATTTTTAGAATTTTTGGGAATTCTTAAATTTGCCGTTTTTCCAATCTTTGCGATGTTTTCTTTTAGCCACTAAAGCACCGTAAGTTGTTTGAGTTTCACGTGAAAAAACAGTTATAATCCATATAAAAAAAAATGATTTTTCACCACAATCAGTTTCACGTGAAAATTGTGCAAAGTTTGATTTTTAACGCAAATTTAATGTACAAGACTATTATTTTTTTTGGGAAAAAGTGACATTTTGTGTTTATTGTGATTGTGTCTTTGTTATAAAATTAAAAAAAAGTTTCATTTGTTTAAATTAAATTGCAATTTGAGACAATTTAAAGTTCGAGTGAAATTTTCCACGTGAAAAACAACTTACGGTGCTTTACAATAAAATTTTAATGGTAATGAAAGATTCCCAAGTATGATATTAACATTCCTTTATTTCTTATAACTTTAATTTTTAAGCGTTATTATTACCCATTTTGCATATATTTTTCCTTAAAACATTTCAAATCTAATTGTAATTCCTTTGTTGTTTAAATCTTATATTTGTTTTACGATTCATTAACTTTTGTCGTTTTATACAAAGAATATAAATAAATAAAAAAATTACATTAACTTTTTTAAATTAACTAAAAGCCATTTATAGAGAGATATGCTAAATTTTATTGCAACATCTAAAAAATTTTATTGTTTAATAAAAATTTTCAACACAAACAATATTGTAAATTTTGTAAACATAAAAATGTTAACAAAAAAAAAAAAAACAACACGTTAAAAGTCCTAACAACTTTTGAGAGTATGAAAACCAAGATGTCCTTTTTTTATAAGTTCCACAGCAACTCTTATTTTTAAGATGCTACTTTTACTACTAATACTTGTTATTTTGCAGAAGGGTTTATTTTTGTTATTTTGACTTGCTGTCATTGTAGATAGAAGTTTAAGTAATTACAATTTTTGTTTTAATAATGACTTTGACTTACTTTTGCACATATATTCTAGTACTTCAACTTCTTTACACTTCATTAGTTAATGATCACTAACTTTTTCAAAAAAAAAAAAAAAATCTTCAGGCATTACTAGTACTTGGAAAAAAAAACTGATAATTATACTTTATTTTTGTAATGGGTTTACACTATACCAATAATTTTACTGCAAATCTTATTGTGAATAATTGTTAATTCAAGCTATTGTGATTGAAATGTATTGCGCTGTAGTTGCTTTTATCAAAAGGATGTGACAACATATCACGTATTGCAAATGACAACGTTAAACAAAAAAAAATAAATAAAATAAAGAAGACCTAAAACGGAAAAAACTCTTACCAAAACAGCGCCACAACTAAAAAAAACACTGAAAAGGAAAAAGGCGCCAAAAACACCAATATATACAAAAGTTAATAGTTAATAAAAACGCCTTAGAGATACTTTTCATAAAAACAATGCTAGCTACAGAAAAGCGGGCAAAATTTTTGTCGTTTATTTCTCTTTTTGCTCCCTAAATTGAAAAATCTCCGTAATAAGAAACCATGCAAAAAATAGATTTTTTTTGATTGCCCTGTTTATACAGGGTGCACTAAGTTTGCCCGAATGTTTGTAACAAAAACAAATATCAGACCTAGACCCTATATTGATGTCCTCAGAATCATTTTCAGTCGATTTAGCGATGTCCGTCTGTCTTATGTATATATTGAAATATTTTTCTGAAGTTTGGTATGTTGACTTATATCGGACGTTGTTGCTGTACATATTCGTATGTTGACTAAGGATGAAGGCTGTTGATTTTCGTTAATATCGGTCCATGTTTAGACCTAGCGCTCCCAAAAAATTGCCTCTTAAGTTAGTTCGCGCGCTATAGGTCGCATATATAAAAACATAATTAATGAAATTTGCTACATTGATTCACATGACGCAAGGACAAAGCCTGTTGGGGTTCATTAGAATTGGTCCATGTTTAGATCAGACCTAGAGCCCATATAAAGGCCCCCCAAAAATTGGCTTTTATAATTGATTTAAGATAAAATCAATAAATATTTGGACCATTTTATAGACAATTTGTGACATTTTGACAACCTATTAAAATTTTGGCTCCAAACATTAGTTTCTTTTCAATCACAGTGTTTCAGCTAGCCCGGCTTTAACTTTTTTCTCAGTTTTTTTTTTTTTTACTTTCGGTCAATTGGTCCCAGTGTAGAAACGGTAATGACATATCATTATTTTTTGGAGTACCAGTAATGACACCCACTTACCTTCTGCATTATTTTAAAACATATAATAATGAGTTACTGATAATGACTTATTTTTATCATTATTTCAAATAGAAATTAATTTTTAGATTTTTTTGAAAATTTTTTGAAATCTATTTTTAGACTCAATATTTTTTTTTTGTATGTTGGCGAGTAAGCTTAAGTGTGTGCAGCAGGTCAATTATGTTTTTATCTATTAAATATTACATGTCGATATAGCTCAGATGGTAGAGCTGTTGACTAGCAATCTGTAGACCCAGGTTCGATTCCCGCACCAGCAAATTTTATTTAAAAAAAAAAAATACAATAAAAAATATTTTTTTTTACATAATTTATTTTTTTGAAAATCTATTTTTAGACTCATTATTCTTGTCAGTACTGGTAAGCACATAGGTGACGATATATTTTTTGGTTTTTCGTATGCTGGTGTGTAACGACAACTCATTATTTTTCGCGACATCGCCATATAAAGGTAATAAGAAATGTAATGTATGTAGTTACATAACCACATTTCTGGTAATGATTTTCTACACTGGGGTGTTTTGAGGTCCTCTCCTCACCTGGATTAGAGGTATTCAGCGATGAATGTAATATTTTCTAAATTATTTTAAATTTCAGGAGTTTGTATTTATTAAATATTTTGCATGTAAAAATACTGATATGAAATTTGGTGGTACACAGATAAAAAGATCACCAAATTTTAAGTGACAAAAATAATTGTTAAAATTTAATTTCGATTTCAATAACATTTTTAATGAAATCAATTAAATATTTCGTTGATACGACAAGTTTCCAAGTTTTTTTTTTCAATTAAACTTGTTTGCTAAAAATCGACAAACATGTTTGCTGAAACTCTATAGGTTCTTTGCTGACTCAGTCACTATCGTCAATTCGAGTCAGTGAACTAGTTGGTTCAAATCGTTCTTTTTTGTTTTGTGATTAAAAATTAAAAACTGATTTCGGTAAAATTTTTGTTCTTTTTATAAACTTTTACTGGTTGTTCTTAATTTCGACAAATATATTACTATTATTCTAAAAAAAACCATTTCAAACAATTGTTCCAAGATCGATTGATGATGGTCAGTACATATCGTTATAATGGTGAATCGTTCAATTGAACTAGTTCGTTCACGAACGACACAATAATAGAGTTGTGTAAATTAAATAAAAATAATTTTTCTTGATCAAAATATCTGCGAAAAATATATTAGTTTTCAAAATACTTACATCAGTTTGTCAAATACGAGAGGTTTATTAGTTTACAGTGGAGAATCAATAAAATTATGGAAACAAAAAAATTACGGAAACTATTCAAAGTAATCAATTATGGACTCATACAAAAATTGCAACGTACATAAGTACGCGTGACCAGGTAATGTTTTTCCAGAGTAGTCGTAAAGTTAAACAGGTACCTAATAAAGGAAGCCTAGAATGCAAGAGAAAAAAACCAGAAGTTGGATACGCTATTAAGAGCATTTGCGGAAACTTCTGTGCGCAGAGTGAAAGTTAAAGTTGGACTTAATACATCCAAAGTTCCGGACAGAAATGTTAAAAAAACGTTGATGCCAAAAAACCAGGGACGTAACAGTTATAACTTTTATTCAAAAAACTGATTGTTTTACAATTATTTCTTGTTTGAATATTTTTAATTTTCTGTTTATTTGCTCTGTTTGATTTTTATTTTTAATTCAAACAAAAACAATCCAAATAAGAATTTTATTTTTTCAAAAATAATAAAAGTTATTTTGTGATTTTTTTTCTTTATCAAAAAATAACAATTAAGAATATAAATCAAAAGCCATAGAACCAGTGACTTCAACAATTATAATATCCTGATGATATCAAGTAGTGTTAATAAAAGATTGAACAGTGATTTAAAGTGAGTAAATATGTATATTCCAGCAACTTCCGGCATTCAATTTAGGGCAATTTTTAATTTTTATTTTATTATCAAATAAAAAAGTTATTGCTTAATTTTTTCAAAAAAATCATTTTGTAACTTTTATAAAAAGTTTAAAAATAAAAATCAAAAAACAACAGAAATTTATAGAGTAAAATATAAAAATTGAAAAAATTAAAATCTTTGCCAAACTTTGTAATTTTTTTGTGCAATATGATTTATGAAATATAGTGCATTATTGTAATATTATAAATAAACAAATTTGGGTTGTGACTTTTTAATAAATATAACAGTTATTTTGGGTCTCTGCAAAAAACCGATCAAGACTATATGTTACATTTTTTACTGGCGTACTTTTATTAAATCCAAAATATGATTCCAAAATAAATATGTATTTTTTTAGTGCAATAGACTATTCAGTTTCAAATATACATAATATAAACAAATGCGGTTGTAGGCACGAATCTGTTTTCTCTGTGTTACGATTTGAGGCCTTTTAAGGTCGAGTGAAAAATTGCCCCGAAAAAAACAACTTAAAATAAAATTTTATTCAACAAAAAAAAAAATGTTCACAAGAAAACTAATTTTGTTTCTTTTATTTCGGCAATGGTCTTTGATCCATTAATGGTCTGGGGAACTTGTTATAAGTGGGATGTTTTCCAAATTATTATAACTTTTAATTCCTTTTTGGAAAGTCAGTTAAGCTGTTATTGCACTTCTGCAAGTATTAACAAATATATTCAAGAAGAACATTTTGTAAAAAAATTTCACAAAACGGCTTGTAAACACCAATAAAATTTTCAATTGATCAGCGCGCTGACTTTTTGTTATTCAATAGCCAATAAATTTTATCTTCTTTAATTTATATCTTCTACCACATTAAAATTTCATCGAAATCGGAGGGCCACTATAAATATCGGCTGTAGATATTCCTTTATTTGTAACATAGGTGAAACCAAAATTTGTTTTATACAATTTTTATTATTTTATAGATTTTTATTGGCAATCTAAATGCCCTAATAATGAACTGTAACTTGTGTCTGTTTTTGTCATGCTTGACTTACGAAACCTGTCCGTCTGTCCTCCTATTCCTTTTGCTAATATTAATGAATAGGGACTTGCTACACCACTTACTCATTCTTTATCACATCCTCGTCATCATCATTATCATCATTTGTGTCATGTGGTTTTTTAAGTTTGTCTGCTATTAGGAGTTAAAGTTAAATGACCACCAACCCTTAAATTAACCATATCACGTAGTAGCAGCAGTAGCAGTGGTAGAAAGCAATAGTTAATCGATGTTAGAAGTAATTTATTGACAGCCGATAACACACAAATGACTGATGAATGAAAATAACTTTGAAAGAAAGTTGAAATTTACAAATTTCAAGTTTGAAAAAACAAAAAAAAAAAAAATTCAAAGGAATATTATATCCATTTGAGACAGGGCTTAAAGTGAGGGCGAAGGATGATAATGGCAAAAAAAAAGGAATTAAAATTCAAGAAAAGTCACATTTTTATAAGTTTAGAATTTTTTAAAGTCCCTTATAAAATTAAATAGAAATACATACGATAGGAAGTAATGATTAGCGCCAGGATTAATAAAAATGGGCGAAGTTTATAATCACACATCGCTTTTGAAAATCACATTTTTTAACATGAAATTATAAAATAGATGTTGTTAATGTATTTTTAAAATAATAGTGGTTTAAAACTCATACGCTCATAGATATGAATCTGTAAAAATAGCAGAAAAAGTTACTAAAAATTAGTTCAAAATGATGCTTCAAAAAAATTGCTGAAATTAGCAGATTTTTTTTTGCTAAATACTAGTACCAAAAGAACAGTAAAATTAAAACTGTTAAATTTATAGAATTTTAGTTATATCTAAGTTAACTTTTAGTTAATTGAAAATGACAAATTGTGACTAAAATGAGCAAAAGCCAAAATTTTATTTTTATTAATAAAATTTTTTTTAAAAAACCTTCAAAAATTTTCAATTTTTCCTGACTTTTTAGGCTACTAATAATTTAGCAAATTTTTTTGCTGGCTTAACAGTTTAATTTGTTATTTTCTATTAACAAAAATTTAACTCAAATATGACTAAAATTTTGTATGTTTAACAGTTTTGTTTTTGCTGTTCCTATATTACTAATATATAGCAAAAATAATCTGCTAATTTAGCAGTCTTTTTCTGCAGCATCATTTTTAACAAATTTTTAGTAGTTTTAACTAAATTTTTTTACAGGCTTTTTTTGTAAAGTGTACACAAGTTTGTCATTCCGTTTATAAAATATCGAAATATTGGTCTAATACACTCAAAAAAATAAGTTAGCAGGAAAATTAATAAAACGTGTTGTATATCAAGTGTACTAGTTTTCACCAATTTTTGATTCCTTTTTCAGCAAAAGTTTTAGTAGTATTTTTTAGCACTAAACCAATTTTGAACTAATGTTTTACCAATTTATCTTGCTATAAAAAATGTGCTGATAACCGCATTTATAGCGTGGACGACAACCAGACAAGATGTAGATGTCGCAGCTTGTCTGGATGTAGTACAGACAACGGAAATGATAATTAAAAAAAAAAAACAACGCTACACAATTTCTATATTTAAATTTTCAGCAAATAACACAGTACAACAGCCAATCTGGGGGGTGAGAAATTCCAAGTCAGGGTGATGGTACTAGGTCAGTATAGTAAAACCCTCAAAGGGTTTGGCGTTCGTATGTGTCATTTTTTTTTATGACCTTTTAAATTTTTTCCTTATCTTGATGTTTTTTCGCTTAGTTGTAACATTTTGGCAAAAACGTAGTTTAACATAACTCGAGAACCACTTGTCCGATTTTGATGAAACAAATTTAGAAAAATTTAGAATTACAATTTCTTTAATCCGTTCATATAACGTTTTTCTTTATAATCAACAGTTTTGCCGGTAAAAATAAATTTGTGGAGAAAAAAAAATATTTTTTTGCCTAAAAATTAAAATTTTTTTTTTTAAATTCATAAAAAATCCAAAACGTAAAAAAGTATCAAGTGTTATTAATTTCATGTAAAGTCACATAACCTATAAACAAAATTTAACGCGTTCTGCTTTTATTTACAATTAAGTGAAGGTATCCCATTTTTGTTTTTATTCAAAAAAGTGTCATTTATCGCTTTTTCATAAATTTTCCCCAATAACTCCAGACTTCTGGCCATAAACTACTAAAAAAATTAAGTAAACATTTTTATAATTTTTTATTCCCGACTAAAAAAGATGTTATATAATCATATATCACCATATATAAACCAATATATACGTTCATATCTAATTTGATCCGAATATTGGAATATATAATTATATCAAGCGAGATAAGCATGTTATCTCACCTGATAGAATTTGATCCGAAAAATGGGTCTATCTAACTGCATCAAATTATATATAAATACACATAATTTGATGAAGATTTTCAAAGAAAATTTTAGTAAATATTATTGAGATCACTTATTTCATTCATATTAAATCTAACGCTTAATGTTTAGAACAACTTTTGCTAATAAACTTGGAAATAGGTGGCAAAATAAAACATTACAAAAATATGTCGGAACAACTTTTTCTAGGTTAGAGTTTTTATCTTTCTTAAGGCACATCTACACGGGATAGAAATCTCGTAGAGTTTGCGTTAAATTTGTTATCTCTAATATTGTTGGCACTAATTTTTATCGTAAAAATACCATCTCTAGTTGTCAAGAATTTGTTTGTGTTAAAATTTTTGTATTTCAAAGAATAATTTTTTCTCCAAATACCAAAAAGTGCATTTAATCAACTGAAATATTCAATAATGTTACAAAACATTTTCAAATTTGTTACTAAATAAAAAAATAGTGTATGACAGCAATTCTCAGTGGTTTAGAGATTACATTTCGTAGACATATACAGAGCTGCATTTTCATAAAATCTCGCGAGTTTTCTATCCTGTGTAGATGTGCCTTTAAGGCACATCTACACGAGAGATAAATTTCTAGAGATAGAGCAAAAAATACCTCTAATTAGCTCTATTGTGAATGATTTAAGCTATTTAGGGGTGTTTTTTGCTCTATCTCTAGTAATTTTATCTCTCGTGTAGATGTGCCTTTATAAAATAACTGAATTAACTAATTAGAAATTTATTAATTCAGTTCGAGGCCAATTTCCTTATTATGAATTAATATGATAAGTACTTTTTTTCAAAAACTGCTATTTTTCTTCATCAGGATACTCTCCTGACAAATACTTCACAGAGTTTTTGCTTTCAAAAAACCTCTACACTTTCAGGAATGAAAAGAGGATCGTTTCGGGGATTTTCCAGGTCCCCTTCATCAGTTTTCTTTAGAAAGTGGTGGCGTAATCCTCGAAACGATCGTCTTTTCATTCCTGAAAGTGTAGATGTTTTTTGAAAGCAAAAACTCTGTGAAGTATTTGTCAGGAGAGTATCCTGATGAAGAGAAAAAAACAGTTTTTGAAAAAAGTACTTATTATGTTAATTCATAATAAGGAAATAGTCCTCGAACTGAATTAATAAATTTCTAATTAATGAATTAAAGAGGTCGAAAAAAAATAAATTTTATTTTTTTAAATAAAAATTAAAAACCAACATGATAAAAAATTAACTTTCACAATTAATTTTTTTTTTACGGAAAAATAAATGAACTTAAACCATATTTATTTCAACATATGTTTGTCTAATTTTTAAATTTAAAAGTAAAAATAATTATTTCGACCTTTAATTCCACAATGAAAAAAAAATTCCTTTATTTCTTTAAAATTATTTTGAGTTTAATAAACAGTATTTCGGTAACTATTTGGAAAATATATGTTAAATTCAATTATAAACATTTAGTTATATGTCAAAGTGCAAACTTCAAAACCAGATCCACAATTTCGGAGTTTTTTTTAAATTTTTATAGTGCAATTAAACTTTATAAAATTTTGTATAATTAGATATCATGTCAGATAAATTTATATATAAAATTATTACAATTTTATATTAACTTTGTTATATGTTTTGATATAAGATTGTTTAGAGAAGCTTATACGCCATTATATATAATTATGTATAGACTATATTTGCAGATCTCTTAATATATGCCTGGAGACCAAATCGCATATGATTATATATAACGTCATATCAAACATATTTATAAAACCAAAGTGTTAATATAAATGTATATGGTCATATAAAGCCACACATATAAACATTTATAATTATATCAAATCATATAAGATTATATGAAAACTTTTTTAGTCGGGTTTTTATTTTATTTATTTATTTTTATTTATTTTAATAAATATTGCCTAGACTTTTTCGATGGTGGTTGTTCGGGACTAGTGGCATCGCATTCATCGCTATCATCAGTTTCTGAACCACACATAATGTCAATGTGTGACTCCACTGTTGGCCCTTCTGCATCTCCTGAAAATTCTTTATCATCAAGATCATCCTTGTCTTGCCACACTAACTTACTCCATCAGCAAATTTCCGCAATTATTGCACTCGCCGACTTTTTGCCTCTTTTTGTTTTATTAAAATGAGTTTGAAAAAATAAAAAATCAGTATTACCTCATTTCAAATGGCATAGCAACTTGATGATAGCGTTCACCTTGTTCATCAGATTCGGTAGCCAATTGTTTGCTGAAGTAGTCCAGATGATGATGTAAATAATGGATTTTCAAGGACATGTGGACACCAATTTCCGAGAATGCTCTTAACATCCTTGCGACAGAAACATCGTAGTTGTTAGAACGATGCTTTCCCAACAAGCCTTCTATTACTTCTTTGATTGCCTGCCATGCATTCAATTCAGCGTCAATCAAAATATTGTTGAATGCGTCACTTTTAATCAGCTTTCGTATATCTGGACCATTTAGTACGCCTGATTGGAAAAAATTAATTTGTTAAGATGGAAAATCATGGGAAATGAATGTGATATTATAACTTACCTTCTTTAATTTTACTTTCGCTGAGTCTCGGGTAAATTAGTTTCAAACACAAGAAAACTTCATCTCTTTTGGCGACAGTTTTGATAAAATTCTTAACAATTCCAAGTTTAATATGCAGTGGAGGCAGCAATATCTTCTCCTTCGGCACTAGAGGCTCACGAATAATATTGGCCGTTTGTAACCTGCTGTGCTCTCTGAGTTTCCATCCGTGGCATGCATATTGGTCACCGGAAAATCGTGTGTCCCAATCGCACAAAAAGCACATATATTTTATATAGCCGCTTTGAAGACCGCAAAGCATTGCTACAACTTTTAAATCGCAGCATATGCGCCACATATGTTTGGCGTAGTTAACCATTTTTAAAATATTTTCCAGTGCATCATATGTTTCTTTCGTTTCTGTACTGTAGGCGATTGGAACTGAAGGTTTTTTATTGGTCTTATGCAGTAAAACCGCCTTCAAGCTGAGTTTTGAACTGTCAATAAATAATCTCCAGTCATCTGCTTCATATTTTATTTCCATTGCGTCCATCAATTTTCCTACATCCGGGCAATATGCAGAAGTTTTTTCATCATTCACAAGGAATAAACTTTGGAGTGTTGCCTGACGACTTCCATAAGCTGTGACTTTCACACCGGGTGCCAACAAATTGTTTGATTTCAAAATGGAAGCCAGCTCTTCCGATTTATGCTGTGTTAATTCCAACTTGGCAACAATTGAATCAAGCTTATTTTGATTTATTAAAATTGGCTCATTGGATACTGATGGCTCATATGGGGAATCATCACGTGCATGATATGTCGGAGCAGTCGTAGAAGAGAAAATATCTGGGCTAGAAGCTTTTGGCACAGGAATGTGGTCCGAATGAGGCAATGGTGTTGCGGCACTTGCAACACCAACGTAATTATACGATTTTCTTATCCTTTTAGCGGCTCCTTTATTCGCACATGCATAGCAATTCAATGGATTGTGACCTTCGCCAGGATTAGTCCAAGTCATTGGGATACCGAATGGCATACTTTCACGTCTTCTATTTTTCCAATCCATTAGACGGTTGTAGCAGCTTTTACACACTATATTTGGTACCCAATTTTCGTTCACTATAACATTTTGGTTAAAGTACATCTCGTATGTTTGAACAAAATCAGTACTGAAACTTCCCATTTTTTATGTGTTGAGACATATTGACCACAGTAGCAAAAGCTATTTATATCTGGCTTGCACAGTTCCATATTCTGTTCTCTTTTGTTCACTTTTAAAAAACTGGAGAAAAATCACTTTTACTGTTCGCGTTCGTCGGCACTTGTTGAATGACAAAAATCACAGAACCAGTGTGAGATAGAGAAGAAGTATAATGACAATGCATGTTTTATGTGAACATTACAGAACCAGTGTTGCCACATCAATATTTCTCTTTTAGTACAGTAGAAAAATATGAGAGAGTTCGGCTTGTGAGTGTCAATGTTTTCTCCAAATAATGTAGTACATATCTGGAGCAAATTTTTGAAATTCATACATTTACCTAATTGTGAATAAATGCGAAACGCGTGCATCGATTTTCATGATCTAAGGATTTTTTTCATTTGAAATCGACTAAGTGTTAACAAGTCTTTAGCTGAAATTACTATTCTTGTGGTAAAAATCAGCTTGCTGACTTTCAGCAAATTACTTTTGCTGAAATTACAAAATTTTTTGCCAGCACGCTCCTGGCTAAAAATTTGCTGACACAGCAATATATTTTGCTGACTTTACTGTCTTTTTAAGTGTAATGACTGGCTATTTAACTAAAACATTTGTTGTTGTTCAGCATATACAATTGTAACTTAACTGTTTCCATTTGTAGATTTATTTCTATTTATAAGTCTGGCTATTATTGTTTTTTTTTAACGTGCATTACATTTGTTCAAATATTTAATATGCCATAATCATCGCCAATAAAATCGAATAACAATAATCTATTTTATTATAATAAAATTATAGGAAACCAAAAAAAAGCAAAAACTTAACCTTATAATTTTGAAAAAATTAAATCAAAAGTAATACATAAAAAAAAAATAAAAAGGTAAACTGCACCTTGAGGTGTTAATAATACTGTCCACTATTATTATAATAATGATGTTGCTATGGCTGTTTTTTGTTGCCAATATCACATTAAATATGCCTCTTCAACAGCCACATAATAGCGGCAGATGTTAAAGATTTCCTGTCGAGAAAAAAACCAAGAGATATTTAACTAAAAAAGAAATAACCATACAGCACTGAAAATGTTTATAACCATAAATGCAAAAATGAATATTTAGATGCAGATTACATGGAATATCTTAACATAGTACAAAATCCAGTCTTAAATATTAAGAAATATTTCATTGCAGTACTATGGTGAAGTGGAAAAACAAAAAAAAGAAAAGGTTAAAGTTGTCGGTTTTATGAAAAATAAATTTTCTCAAATTTCCAGAAAAAAGTGGGAGTAAACCAGAAAACTCCTAAGGCTACTAGGAGGGAAAAAAATAATAAATGTGGTTGTTTTAAGAACAATAGTGGAAACAAATGTACTGGAGTATGTTTTAAAAATATAAGTTGAATAAATGTTATCATTGTTTGTAGTGTTTACCATTTGTGGTGCCAGCAATTTTTGTGTTTTTTTTTTTTTTTAATAATAGAGATTTTTTCTATCAAGCAACACTCAGGAAATTCTTCCTATTAATTATTGTGTTGATTCTTTGGAAAGGGGGTAGAGGAAAGATGAAAGGTGTGAAAGATGGAGAGCGCTAGATGTGAAATTTTAGAACATTTGTTGTGCGCCATCTAATGGAAAATTGGCGAGCATTTTGAAGATTTTTAGTTCATAGCCTTGGTAATTTATTTTACTTCGGTGGGGTTAAGTACTATGGGAACACCGGAGGAGGGCGTGGGAATACGTATAAGCAATGGCTATGTATTACTCTCACTCTGTATTGACAGCTTGTTTAGGAAACTGTTAATTTTTTAGGAAAACGCATACTGAATTAATCAATTTTATGCTTAAATTATAATGAATATGACGAAAACTATCACTACACTTAAAATAATAAGACAAATCGACTTGACTAATTTCTAAGAAATTTTTAGTTGAAACTCTGATTTAAGGAAATATTTTATTTATCTTCATTTAACACATTACTAAAAATCCGCAGTATTTTAACTAATTTTGAGTGTTAATTTTCCAAATTATTTATAACTAATTGTTAAGCACTCAATTCGTTAAATTTTACACAATTTATTGTTAAAATATAATATTTTCATATTGCTGTTATTACCCGGTAGATGGCGCCACCAATGTATACGAAGTTTTAAAGATGGAGCTGTTTTCTTCCCTCCCTAAAATAGCCCATATCTCGAAAACTAATAGAAACTTTCGACTAACCCTTACAATACAGTACTCTAATGAATAGGTTATAACAAGAACTTCAAAAAGATTCATAAATATTTTAAATAAAATTCAGTTCAAATTCTTGCAATTTGAGAAATAACTTTTAAATATCATTCCCACATTTGTTCGTGAATATAATGTATGTTAGCGTATGAGTGATATTAATATAAATAATATTTATCATAAAATATTGAAATATTCAAACTCGATCTATTTTTAATGTTAGTTTTCTTTACAACTACTTAACCAAATTAAAACATAATTTATGATTTATTGACTTAAATTAATTTTGGTTTTAAATTATATGCTGATGGCGTATGATTGATATTAATAAAATATTTATCATACGCATTCATTACAAACATAGAAAGATTTATGCATGTGGAATTCCTTTAAGCAGACTGCGTCTATATATCTCACTCACTCTAAACCTCCTCTCTTTTTATTTGTTTGTAAAGTCGAGAATGGCAAATAAAAACATGTTGCCTAAATAACGTAATAACACAAATTTATGAATGAAAACGAACCGTTAAATTTAAATGTACATTAGACCACCCATGAAATGTATGAGATTTTCAAAAGTGCCTTTTCTGTTCGCTTCACCGACAGTTTCCGTTAGATTGAGTCCAAAAATTGGATTTTTGGGGGATATACGGGCCAGTTAGTTTTAACTTTTTTCACTGAAAATTACCTAAACACACTTTAAAGCTTTTTTGCGAACAAATATTTTATTCATACTATAGTGCTACCTAAGTATGATCTACCGTGAAGTTTTAAGGAGACAAACTCAAAATTTGTTTGCAGACTTCATTTTAAAGGTCCCTCGTTCAAATTTCGACAGATACAATTAGGATTGGTTTCTACTATTTTGTATTGGAACATGTGTACATCGGTTATTCTATAAAAAATATACAAAAATTTGACTTTGAAGTATTGATTTATTATATGTTGTACACATTAGCGGTGGATTTAAATGGCTCATCATCGGGGTCAAAAGTAGTGGTGAAGGGTTAAAAATCCACAAAAGGCCCCACAACTGCACCGGAGTCGCCCCTAGAGTGGTTAAATATAAGACTGGCCCCCACTAATTTTTAATCTTCAACATTTTTGCCGAACATACTTACCCCCTATCTCCACTCCGTAAGAGAGCTCCCATGCAAATATGACATTTTTATAAAATTTGTTCCCACCTCTCTAACTGGCCCAAGGGTGCCCCTAGAGGAGTCAGATGTATAACTAATCCCAAATATTTTTTAACCCCAATATTTTATCGGAACATATCTACCCTCTATCTTCAACCCTTAAGACGGTCCCCATACAAATATTTTATTATACCCTACACCACTATGTGGTCAGGGTATTATAAGTTTGTGCTGATGTTTGTAACACCAAAAAATATTGGTCGTAGACCCACCTTATAGTATACCGATCGGTTCAGAATTTTTTATACCCTACACCACTATGTGGTCAGGGTATTATAAGTTTGTGCTGATGTTTGTAACACCAAAAAATATTGGTCGTAGACCCACCTTATAGTATACCGATCGGTTCAGAATTTTTTTTTTATTTCGATTTAACGATGTCCGTCTGTCCGTCCGTCCGTCCGTCCGTCTGTCTGTCTGTCCATGCAATCTTGTGCGCACTCTACAGGTCGCAACTATTAAGATATTTTGATGAAATTTGGTAGGCAGACCTATGTTGGCCCAAGGACGAACAAGTTTGATTTTTTTGAACATCGGTCCATGTTTAGACCTAGTGCCCATATAAGGGTCCTACCAAAATTATATTGTTTATACGCTGCAGGTCGTAAATATTAAGATATTTTGACGAAATTTGGTACACAGACCTATGTTAGCCCAATAACGCAGCCTATTGATTTTGGTGAACATCGGTCCATGTTTAGACCTAGTGCCCATATAAGGGTCCTACCAAAATTATACTGTTTATACGCTGCAGGTCGTAAATATTAAGATATTTTGATGAAATTTGGTACACAGCCCTACATTGGCCCAATAACGCAGTCTATTGATTTTGGTGAACATCGGTCCATGTTTAGACCTAGTGCCCATATAAGGGTCCTACCAAAATTATATTGTTTATACGCTGCAGGTCGTAAATATTAAGATATTTTGACGAAATTTGGTATACAGACCTATGTTAGCCCAATAACACAGCCTATTGATTTTGGTGAACATCGGTCCATGTTTAGACCTAGTGCCCATATAAGGGTCCTACCAAAATTATACTGTTTATACGCTGCAGGTCGTAAATATTAAGACATTTTGATGAAATTTGGTACACAGACCTACATTGGCCCAATAACGCAGCCTATTGATTTTGGTGATCATCGGTCCATGTTTAGACCTAGTGCCCATATAAGGGTCCTACCAAAATTATAATGTTTATACGCTGCAGGTCGCAAATATTAAGATATTTTGATGAAATTTGGTACATAGACCTATGTTGGCCCAAGGACGAAGCCTATTGATTTTGGTGAACATCGGTCCATGTTTAGAACTAGTGCCCATATAAGGGTCCCCCCAAAATTGGCTTGGTTACAAACTGCAGGTCGCAAATATTAAGATATTTTAATGAAATTTGGTGCGCTGACTCACATTATAGAAAATTTTGACATAAGCCCCATTTTAACCCATTCGAATTTCGGATCCAAACAATACACCAGACTGGTGTAGGGTATTGTATAGTCGGCATGCCCGACTTTAACCTTTTTACTCGTTTTTATTTCGATTTAACCATGTCCGTCTGTCCGTCCGTCCGTCCGTCCATCTGTCTGTCTGTCCATGCAATCTTGTGCGCACTCTACAGGTCGCAACTATTAAGATATTTTGATGAATTTGGTACACAGACCTATGTTGGCCCAAGGACGAACAAGTTTGATTTTTTTGAACATCGGTCCATGTTTAGACCTAGTGCCCATATAAGGGTCCTACCAAAATTATACTGTTTATATGCTGCAGGTCGTAAATATTAAGATATTGTGATGAAATTTGGTACACAGACCTATATTGGCCCAATAATGCAGCCTATTGATTTTGGTGAACATCGGTACATGTTTAGACCTAGTGCCCATATAAGGGTCCTATCAAAATTATACTGTTTATACGCTGCAGGTCGTAAATATTAAGATATTTTGATGAAATTTGGTACACAGACCTATATTGCCCCAGTAACGCAGCCTATTGATTTTGGTGAACATCGGTCTATGTTTAGACCTAGTGCCCATATAAGGGTCCTACCAAAATTATACTGTTTATACGCTGCAGGTCGCAAATATTAAGATATTTTGATGAAATTTGGTACATAGACCTATGTTGGCCCAAGGACGAAGCCTATTGATTTTGGTGAACATCGGTCCATGTTTAGAACTAGTGCCCATATAAGGGTCCCCCCAAAATTATATTGTTTATACGCTGCAGGTCGCAAATATTAAGCTATTTTGATGAAATTTGGTACATAGACCTATGTTGGCCCAAGGACGGAGCCTATTGATTTTGGTGAACATCGGTCCATGTTTAGAACTAGTGCCCATATAAGGGTCCCCCCAAAATTGGCTTGGTTACAAACTGCAGGTCGCAAATATTAAGATATTTTAATGAAATTTGGTGCGCTGACTCACATTATAGAAAATTTTGACATAAGCCCCATTTTAACCCATTCGAATTTCGGATCCAAACAATACACCAGACTGGTGTAGGGTATTGTATAGTCGGCGTGCCCGACTTTAACCTTTTTACTCGTTTTTTTATAATTTTTTTTAGGAAATTTTCTTTTGCCGCTCCATTGGTGCCTCCCACACTGATAGAATTTTGTACATAGTATTAATGAATTTGTTCATTAATACAATGAATTTTTTCATTGGAAAGTCCCCAAAGAACGGTTTCATTGGATTGATGAAACATGTTTCATTAAATCAATTTTAATGAATGGATTCATTGATCTAATGAAAATTTCATTTAATATATGAATTTTTTTCATTAATTTTAAGATAAACATTATGAAAGTTTCACGTGTTTAATGAATTAAATTCATTACTATTATGAAATAACTTCATTAATATTTTTCTTCAAATAATGAAAACTGGAATAATTTTATAAATGAATACAAAAATTTGTGAAAGCTAAAAAAAATAAAAATAAAAAAACAGTAGCATATTAAAAATTAACAATTATCAAATTAGCAACAGAAGAAAATTGTTGTTGGGGTTCCCCATACAAACATTTTAAAAAATCACCATTTTTGGCACTTTACGTGAAAAAATCAGCGAAATGGCTATGTTTTTTCTTTTTGTGAACCTTCTATTTTAGTTATAGGATGTGTTGAGCGGACATTTGTAAAACACTACGAGAAACATTTTTGTGAAACATTCTAACCCTCTAACTCTTCAATGAAACGGAATTTTTTGGCCCCTTTTTAAAAAGGAACAAAAAAGACCAGTAAGTTGAAGAGTTAGAGGGTTAAAATGTTCCACAAAAATATTCCGCGTAGTGTTTTACATAAGTTCACTGAACACATCTTATACCTAAAATGGAAGATTCCCATGATTTCTTCCTAAAATCCAGATTTGTGGGACATTTGAGCACCAATTCTGAATAAGTACGAAAGTGCCAAAAATGGTGATTTATTGAAATATTTGTATGGGGAACCCCCCAGGGAGGTTCCACGGGGGGGGGCACTGGAATGGATGGGTCGGCCCTCCAAAGTGAGTGGTGTTCGGTCATACATTTGGACTCGATTGGTGCACTCTAAATGGGTCAAAGTGGAATTTTTCAAAATTTGACCCTACAGGTCAAAAGTTGGGACATCAGAATTCGTTTTAGAGGCATGGTTCCTCGGGCAAAGTTTCTTATTGTGATCCCTAGAATACGATTTTCCTTGTCACTTGAGCGATTTTTTGCCTCCCTACAAATCGACCCGCCCAATACATATATATATATTTTATATATTGATCCGATAATAAATAGCGAAGATACGGGCAAGTCCATGTTTTGACTTTGAACCGAAATAAGGGTCTCCGACAAAAAATTTTTTTTTCTATTCAGCCCAAAAAGTAGTATCTGGGGGAAAAATCAACTTCCCTTAAAGCCGATATGCCGATATAACTCCCGAGATGCGGGTCTCTTTGTTTAGCCCAAAAAAAAAAAACATAAAGGGTTTTTCAATAAGAGCGCTATAAAAGTAAAAAAGTTTAAATAAAAAAAAACGGTTTTGGATATCAATGAAATTCTTTATTCCTGTGAAAGTACGTTCGATGCCATTATGTATGGAAATCGATCTCTTTTGCGTGGCCCCCACGGGCACGCTTGCAGAAGTCCAGACGCTGAACCCAATTTTCGACGGTTTTCAAGCATAAATCGGCCGATACTGCTGCAATTTCACGTTCGATATTCGTACGAAGTTCATCAATCGTCGCTGGCTTGTTGGCATAGACCATAGATTTTACGTAGCCCCACGCTCAATTGTTGATCTGCTAGGATGATTATGACGACCATAAATTGGATGTAGCGCTCTTACCGTTGAGGCCACTGACTCCGAATTTTGGTAGTAAATTTTAATAATTTCGACTCGTTGTTGGCTCGTATATCTTTCCACCATGAAATGGCAAACCTTATTGAAGAGAAATGTCAAAAGAGCGGCAAGAAATATGGCTTCGTATGCTGTCCCTGTCTTTCTACTTTTGTAGCGTCCCTGTTGAACAACGCTTTATATAGGGAAAAACAAAAAGAGGTAAAATTGTACCTGAAATCAATTTTATAAGTTAAATTTTTTGTTTATGAAATTTTCATTAATTTAATGAATTTTTTTTATGAAATTATGAAAAATTAAAAAAAAATCGAATGAAAAAATTCATAACAACAATGAATTTTCATTCAGTTAATGATTTTTTTCATTAAATCAATGAATCCATTTTAATGAAATCGATTCATTAATGCTATGAACGAAAATTTTATCAGTGCAGAGGGATGTAATATAAATCCGACTCGCATTAATTTTTCCCTTCCAACATTTTTTCCGAACATTGCTACCCCTTATCTCCCCTCCATAAGAGGGCACCCATAAAAATATGACATTCTTATAAAATTTGCTCCCCCCACTATAACTGCCCCTAGAGGAGTCAAATGTATGACTAATCCCCATATTTTTTTAACCTCAACATTTCCTTGGAACATATCTGCCCTTTATCTTCAACCCTTAAGGCGGTCCCCATACAAATTTTTTATTTTTTATAAATTAGTAGAAATTTGTAACCGATTATGGCCTATAGGCTAGGTTATTGTAATAAATAAAGAAATTAAATTAAATTAAAAAAAATAAAATTTTTTTTATGAACTTTTATTAATCAAACTGTTCATTTCTTGTTCTATAATTGTAAATGGATGTTTCAGATTCTAGTAAATGTTTTTGTTTTAGTCTAGAGTCAAGCAGTTCTGCTTTTTCCTTAGTCAAACCCAAACCTCTCACTAAATCATTTAATTCAGCTTGTGCAAACAACTGTGGTTATAAATTTTCTGGAGAATATTGGAACTCGTCATCAGTCGACTCACTTTCATTAAATTCTAGACTGTAGAACATCATCGATACACTCAGGTCGCACAGGCACTAGAAGTTCCGGCACACGCCCTACTGGCCTATCAGCCAGAGACACCTATGCTGCAAAAATAACAATCATTTGAATGTTTTTTTTCTCTCTCCATGTCATAGGTACTGCAAATTTAAAAGTTGTATTTATTTGACCTTCCAAATATTGATGAAATAAAATGCTCGAGGTCTGGTTTTATTATAAAACTAAATTTATTATCCGATAGAAGTACTTATATATTTTTGCAAAGTAATCACTCACTGGTAATTGATTAAATAAGTACTGATTTAGTCTTTTTTATATTAATATTTTATTTATAAATTTGTTTTGAACTAAATAGGAAATTTTCGAAGGTAAAAAGTTTTTTTTCCCAATATGACCAACTATTTTACAATGTAGGGTAACCACTTATTTCCTAACTTCTGAGTAACCACTTATTCTATCTTTGTGAGTAACTCGTTATTCGCACGTATTTGGTAAGCGAGAGGCTAATGACTACCCATGAATTTTTGGACATCGCGAACAAAAGTAATGTTGCGAGTAAATAGCCTGGTAAGAATGAATGATGACAGCGATATTTTTAAGTTTTTTGTTTTAATATGAACATCTAATATTTCCCGGAAGATGATATTCGAGAAATGTCGAAATATCGGATAATAAATTGGTTTTTATAATAAAACCAGACCTGGAGCATTTTCATTTATTAAATAATTTTTTTCTCAAATGTTGTTGTCTTTTACGATTATTTTTAGAAGGCTCTTATCCTTCTTCCTAAAATGTAAAAAAAATGATATTTAATCTCAAAAAGGTGGTTGTTGTGGTTTTCTAGGAAAACAAAAAAATACTAGAAAAGCTTAAAAGTTTTTTAAATGATTTATAACTGATTTATAAAAATTATTATTATTGTTAAGATATTTAGTTGACCTGTGGTGTTGTTATGTGGTGATTTTCGTTTGGCTTAAGGTCATTGGTTGTTGATTATAAAATAAATAAAAATTACAAATACTTTATGTGAAGTTTTTTAAATTTTTATTGCATTTATTATTTTCAATATTTCGATCTAATGATCTAAAACTTAGATCGAACTATTGAAAACAATAAATGCAATAAAAATTTAAAAAACTTTACATAAAGTATTTGTAGTTTTTATTTATTTTATAATCAACAACCAATGACCTTAAGCCAAACGAAAATCACCACAATTATTATTATTATTTTTTTAAGATCATCCAATAAGTTGCCTCAGCAGTCCAAAAAGGTGATTTTAAAGCTGATTGATAATTTTTTAGACTTATAAAAAAAACTGCAAAATTATTGAAATTCATTGAAAACTTTTCTGATTGCATAAATTATTTTTTATTACCATTTTAAAGATAATCATTTAAAATATTTTTTTTTGCATTTTTTAAGTACTTCAACTTATAATGTTCTCCCGCTTACATCTGGTGATAACGTTTATTGTTATTTTAAAGACGAAGAAGTATTCACTATCATTTTGTAATAAAAATGCAAATCGATTGTTATAATAATAGTTTTGGCTACAAAAACTGTAATAAAATTAAATTGTCAAATAAATTCAAGTTAAGGTTTGCATGCGCTAGATTCTACTTACCATATGTACTTTGTGCACACACACTACGATAATGCAGAATATATTTGCTATTCCAAAGACATCTCATCCGTATGGTGTCATATCATTGCATATGAATGTTTGTAGTTAAAGTTTTGAAATGAGAAACCATTTAAATACTCTGCTAATATATAATAAAAAGTGTATTTTTTTTTAAAGCTAGTTTATTACTTTTGAAGAAATATGTAGGTATTTAATGTAAATTTTTCTTTAAATATAATGTTAACATAAATTTATGCTTTTTTTTTTTTTTTTGTTTATTAAAATTAAGTTGGGTTATGATATGAACTCTATCCTTTGCTAGTTATGAATTGATATAAGTAATAAGGATATTCACTTAACATCTAATCAACTGTATTTTTAAATGAATACTTAATTTATTTTTAAGTTAATGTCCCTAATAAATATAATGCAAACTTTCCAACCCACTCAAATTTTGGCGCATACTCTATTATTAAGAGTTTTTTTTTGTGGTTTTGCACACACTTGTAATTTTGAGGCTTTTCTTGTGACAACCTACACATTACAGGTATAGTCTGTTTAGTTTTCCTCATCATCAAGTGAAATCCTACTTAAAATATAATTTGTCTTGTTTGTAATATCACTCTGTGAGATGGGTTTTGTAACGTAATTTACAGTAGACGCACCTTTCAAAAAAAAAAAAAATTTAAATATATGTGGCGTCTTAAACTTACAACATACTGTCATATAATATTATCCTACGTAAATACAATACTAACAACTAAACAGGTTAAATAACTAATCAAATAATAATAAAAAAAACCTATAAAGAGCAAGATAAGAAAATTTTGAAAAATTTATTAAACAAATTTAAGGGTTATTCAACTCTAATCCTCAACAAACCACCCTTCTTGTTCTTAGCTCCATCAAACATGTCAATCAAATTTGTTTAATCTTCTTTTTAAATGCAAACATTTCATTGTCATGTCATAAGTTATGAAAATAAAAACAAAACTTAATTTTATATTAACATAATCCATTTCAAAAAATTAATTGGCTACAAATATGTAGTTAAAAGTGCCAAGATAGAAATACAAACCCCATAGCACATGTATGTTCGATATTGAACAGTCAGCCACCACCACCTTCCATTATTTTTTTTTTCTTTATTTTATTTCCAAATTCATAGGCTTAAAAGTACATGCATTTTGATTCCGAGACATGCGATGTTTACAAAAATTAAGTTCTTTCTTTTTAATTTTTTTTTCTCTTTTTAAGCCAAAGTAAATATTGGCACGCGTTTTGACACTTGTCCAAGAAATCACACTAAATGCATTTATTTGTTGAGAATTGAATTTAACAAAGTCAATTACTTATAAAAGTTAAAATAACAACAATAAGAGGGGTTGAGTATAAATGTTACAATAACTACGACATATTCTAAAGAAAATTTGATCACGAGGAAGTGCATAGAAATTGTTTTTACTAATATTTTAAAAAAAATTTTAAATTTTGAAACTGTTACGAAAGAAAAATAAAAAAATTCAAATTGGTTTTTGATAAAATATTTTATAAGGGCAAAATTGAAAAATAGGCTACACTCAAAAAAGTTTGGCAGTTACTACATGACAGTTGTTTGTGTAGTAATCAGTAGTTGTTGCTTTTAACAGTAATTACAGTTGTTTTTCTATAGAAAAAAGCAAAACAACTTTTATGACGGTTATTTAAGAAAACAACTAACGAAAATTACTATAATTTCGTAACAGTTGTTTAAATCAGTTATTTTTAATATCATAATAAAGAACTACCAAAACAGTATTTTTACAGTAAACAGTTATTTTTAGTAGTTATTTAAAAAATAAAAAATTTCGTTGAATTTTTTTGAATTTTAAAAATTCTTGTTTAGTTTTAATTTTGATAAATTTCTAGTTTTCAAATAAAAATCAGAAACATGCATTTGTATCTCCAATGCATAAAAGCATAATAACTGGAGAACGGTTTGGAATTTTTATTTCGAATTTTAAATAGACTAAAGTAATAACACATACATATTTTTGTAATCGAAAGAAAAAAAATAATTTTTTTTTTTTATTAAAATATACTTTTATAAACAAAAAGAATTGACTGTAAAAACAGTAGTTTTTACCGATTTTTTCAGTTGTTTTGAAATTTTTGTAGTAAAAATGCAGCAGTTAATTTTTTTTAGTTATTTTTAATGCATTTGTTAGTTATTTTTCAACAGTTAAAAATAACAAAAGTTTTAGTTATTTTAAAGGTAAATACCTTTGTCGCCTTCTTAACTCCATATACCTTTGTTTTAACTGTCATTTTCAGTAGATTGTACCTAAAAACTTTTATGAGTGTGCTAAAGAAATTAAGAAACGCATGTTGGGCACAGTGTTTAGGAGTTAATTTTGACCTCGATGTTATTGTAGTCAAAATGTTTTTTCAGTTAATGTTTTCGCACTAAATCAGGACTACTTTAAAAGTAAAAAATCCCACCTCGTCAGAATGACCTTTAACTGAAAGGTGTGATCTAGAGTGTCCAAAACCTTAACCGTAAACCGACCAAACGATTTTTTCATTTTAAAAAACCGACCGCTGTCAAATAATTTCTGAATGCGAATAAACCGATAACCGGTTACTACACTGTACAACAATTTCGAACTTTTTCCAAAATTACGGGGTTCTGAAAATGGATTCTGATAGAGGAGACCAAAAAAAGTATGCGTGTGGCGGCGTTTTGAAAGATCACAACGGAATTTTATATTTTTTTTTTGGGGGGGGGGGGGGGTTCATGCAGCATATCGGTATATGAAACTATGTGTCCCTAACTTCTGAGGTGTGGGGTATGTTCAGCAACTTTGTAGAAAATATTAAGGCAAATATTTTTTTGTAACATATTTTTTTTTTCATTAATAAATGCAATAAGCCGTAGCTTACACGCAGATAAAAAAGTTAGTAAACAAATTTGTAAGCACTTTCCAATCGCATTTTACTATTTTTATACTGATTTTTAGTACAAGTTTTGTTTTTAGTAATCCCTTTTGCTATTCTCTTATTACAACTTATGGATTTTTTTTTACTAATTCTCGCTGCTGATTTCAGCAAAATATTTTACATTTAATAATGAACTAAATTTTAGGTAAAAAAGTTAGTTCAAATACAATAATTTTTAAGAAATGTTGTTTAATGGAAATAAAAATTACTCAGTAGAAATCAGCACATGTTTTCTGCTAAATTTTAGTTTATTTAGAAGAATGTTCGTTTAATAGAAATGAAAGTTGAAATCTGCAAAACATGCTGCTTAAATTACAATCACTTTTTGTTATTAATTGAATAAAAACAAATTGATGTAAATATTGTTAATTTTATTTTCGAATAAATTACACAAGCCAAAAAGACTATTTCCACTAAATATAACTTTTATTTTCTTGCCAATATGTGTTCCAGCGGAAGTTGTATTTAGGTAGAATTTAGATGAAAATGTTAAAGGGCTGAAATAAAGAAAAACAATAACATATATAATAATATTCCCGTAAATAAATATAAAGCAACCCCTTCTATAGATCCAGAGTGGAACCGGTTGCTCTAGAATCAGTTCTGGAACTAGTTCTGGAACTGATTCTACGTCAACCACACCTTCCATATAGGATCCCAGGAACTGGTTCCGGAATCCTATATGGAATTGTAAAAAATTTTACTGGGTATTTTATTGTTTGCTCCTTTCCTATTTTGTTATGTAGCAGACTACATTTAATATGAGATTTTAATGCTTCCAATTACATTGCACTACTGCCACCACTTTCTAAAGAAAACTGATGAAGGGGTCGTGGAAAATCCCCGATTCCTGAAAGTGTAGAGGTTTTTGAAAGCAAAAACTTGAGAAGTATTTGTGAGGAGAGTATCCTGATGAAGAAAAACAGTAGTTTTTGAAAAAAGTACTTATTATGTTAATTCATAATAGGGAAATTGGCCTCGAACTGAATTAATAAATTTAATCAATTAAAAAGGTCGAAAAAACAATTTTTATTTTTTAAATAAAAATTAAAACCAACATTTTTAATACAATTTTAACTGCGAAATGTTAATGTCCAGTATATCTCCGTTTTCTTTTGCGTTCCTTTGCTGACTAAAAGAAACAAGAGAAAACATGCTCTTATCATATTATTTTATTTACTAGAACTTTCTTAACAAGCACCATATTATTTTTATTTGTGTTGATCGAAAAATTCACCACCACACTTATAAAAGAAGCGTCATCAGTAACGACTCATCACACACATAAAAATAAACTTACTAGAAATTGTATAATTTGTATTGGTCGGCAAACTCACCAATACAAACTTAAAAAAAACCATCAAGTCTCATCAATCACTATACACTAGCTCCCCTATCATCTTCTTTTGAAAACACAAATATTAAAAAAGTTGCCAACAAATTTATTTACATTACCCAGTATTCACAGTTTCGAGGCGGTTCATTTTTTCGAAACTTTATCAAAGTTTTTTCGAAAAAATGAATAGAAGTCGATATGAAATAGAGTCGTCATTTTAAGGTTTCTCGAACACACTTTTTAATTAAAAATTTTATCGATTTCGACATTTTATCACATCGTAATTTCTGTTTTTGTTGTTGTTTTTTATTATTCGCAAGTTTCAAATCTAAATATTAAAATTTCTCGATATTAATTTTCATCCAAAAATTATGCGATTAATAATTTTTTTATGCTTTTTAGTGTTAAAAACGTATTTTACCTCATAAAAGTAAAAAAGGATATACATATTTATATAATAAATAAAATAAAAAAAAAAACTTGGACTGTAATAGAGATTTGAACCACGATCCTCATAAAGTGAAATTTTGTCTATGTCTGACCTTCCAATCATCTGCACCACAACCGATTTGAAAACTGTATGAATTAAATTTGAATTTGATATATTAAGATCAGTGTTGCCATTTCAGTGCTTTTCGGGTATTTTTTGGTGCTTTTTTCCTTCTTGTACCCGGTTTATATTTTTGGTATTTGCTCTCGTTTTTTTTACATTTTTCTTGAATTTTCTGTCAAAATTTAAAAAATAATACAAACTATACAAGAACTACATTTTTGCACAATATTTGTAGTACAATTTTAAATAGCAACTTCGTTACATTTAAACTTCAAAATATTGAATTATTAGTTTGGTGCTTTTTTACCCCTTTTTAGGTAATTTTCTGAACCTTTTTTACACGATTTTTCAAAGTTAAAATGTGTTTTTGAATTCTTGATTTAAATTTTTCAAAAAATTAATATCGTGCTTTTTTACCCCCTTTTTGGTAAATTTTTACACTTTTTACCCGTTTTCATAATGCTCACGGTGCTTTCCTGCCTTCAGGAGTTGGCAACACTGATTAAGATATATCTATAAATTGCACAAAGGGAAATTTAAACAAACAGATGTACCCAGCGAACAATTTAAATTTATAAAAACGAGATTTTGTTGCTGCACGATGAGAAAAACTGGACAACTGTAAACTTCCTTTTATATCTAAATTCTTTTGTTTGTTTTATATTAAATATTTGAATATTAAGAGAGTTTACGACAACGAAATTATCGAAATCCATTGCCAAATTTATTTGAATTGTTGGTAAAAATGTTTAACTTGATTTGACAGCCACGGCGTTACCTGGTTGTAAAAATGTGAAGAATTCTCGATGTCAATTGCTATCAATAGGGTCGACATATACGACTTTAATGTTCACCACACCTATAGCTATAAAAAACAAATATATATAAAATACAAAAATGAAATTTAAAAACAAACACTTTTCATAATGCCCTTTGAGGGCCTTTTTGTAGAGTTTATTTATTTTTATTTTTACGTGGAAGTAAAAAGGACAGATTTTATATTTTATGAAATTTTTAAAATTATTCTATTTTCTCAAAAAGTTTTTTACGTGCCAGAAAATAAGAAAATAGAGAGTTATAAATTTTATTCAAATAAAAGTTTAACTTTAGAAATCAAATAAAGTAAATATAACGCAAGTTTTTCGCAATTAAAATTGAATTTTATAAACTGCAGTTAAACACTAAATTCTATGTACTTTTATTTACGTAAATTTGTATTGCTGACTAACTAATCTTATTCTCATCTTTATTCAGAGTGTATTGTCAATTTTGAAATAATTATCTACAAACAGTACGGGTTTAAAATCTTTTAGATTATTTTAGGAAAAATATATTTCTATGCATTTTCGCTCTAAAGATTTATGTCGATGGCTTAATGAAGAAATACCCTAACTTCATTCTTAATTTCTATTGAAGGGAAGGCAATACAAATCTAAAAGCCTTCGATATAGAGTTAGTCTGAATGAATTTTTATTTTTATTAATACAAAAATAATAAAATAAAAAGTATAAACAAAGTTTTTCAGATTTCCTTTTCCTCTAATGAAATATTAAGTCCAGTTAGGTCCTTAGGTATTAAGGAGGGACATTACATTCGCGGGAGAGAAAACAGATCTTTTTTTAAAAATTCAGTCAAAAACAAACATTTTATTATTGTAGAGAATTGAACAAATTACAAGAAAAAATTCAAAAAAATATATTTTTCACTCCAACATGGTTTTATAGAGCTCCAAACTGGCGGCAGAGAAAAAAAACGGGGCCTCGGTGGTTGCCGCGCTGGGAGTCGCAAAAATTGTCCGATCTGGAAAAAAATGACTTTTTAAATCTCAACAAAATTGGTTATCGTATGACACGAGCTTTTTTCTTTTAAAATTTTTTTTCAATTTTTGGTGATGTTCCAAATTTGAAAGTGTGTTTTTTCGAAAAAAAATATTGACTTTAAAAATTCATAAAAAATCGAAAAAAAAAATTTTAAACGATAGCGAATCAAGTTTAAAAAAATACAAAAAAAAATGAACCGGATAGTGCCGCAACCAGTACGAAAGACATGGTTTCGAGATAAACGCTTTCAAAGTTTGTGAACAAAGAAAAAAAAGGTACGTAGGTAGCGCGAAAATTAAAAATGCGCTCTCACTAATCCGGCTGTAACTTTTGAACCCGTAGGAATTTTTCCATGAAATTTTTTTTCTTAGAATCTTAAGAATATTTACTAAAATACAAAATTATAAAAAAAATCGCTTTCAAAAAACGGCCAATGTCATGTCCCCCCTTAAGCATTAAATTTTCGAAAATTCGAAAAGAACAGAATATTCGTTCTCACACCTGGGCATTTCCTTTAAATTTTACATTCATGTTTGTTGGGTAATATGAAGTTTATAAAGGTAGAAAGAAAGTAAGAGAAAAGTAGAGAGAAAAGTAAAAGAAGAAAAATATTTTTTTCTCGTTTTATTTATTATATTTTCCTCAAAAAATATTCATTGTTTCGATGAAATATCGAATCTATAAATCAACAATTTTTCAGATCTATATCACCTTACAAGCTACATAGGAAAATACCCTCATTCTTGGTATTATATCGAACCCGATATCGATGAAATTTTACAAGAAAATGATTCAGTTTCGATACAAGCTCAACTCATTTGTTATACTGGGTAGCTGATACATTGTCAAAATCATTTATAAAAAAATAGCTAAATATCAGGAGGAAAAATTAGTTTAAGCACAGCAGAAATATGTTTTTGTGGTGAAATTGGACAACTAACAACTTTAGCTAAACAACGGATTTAAACGAAAACAACTGGAAAAACTAGTTCAACTGCATTAGAATGCGTTTACCACCCTTTTATACTAATTTTTTTTATGAGTGTATATATGCGTTGATGATTCTTTCCAGTGTCTTAAACGGGAAATATGAGGGACTGATCGGCTTGAAGTCCTTTGCAACTTATTGGCAACTCTTGCCCAACCTCATTGTTAAGGGCGTAAATGTGATGTAACTGTACCGTGCCGTAGCTAAAAAGTACACTTATAGATTATCGTAAACGACATTACTATTTAGCATCTATTTCATGTGGTTTTATATTTTATTCTAAATTTTTCCATTTATTTGTTAATTTTTATTCCTTATTTGTTGTTTGAATCATTTTTCTTTATTTATTTTATATTTTTGCCGACTAAAATCAGTCAGCTGTTTCGATGCCGGATAGAAAATTCTGATTTCAACAGAATGATCCGGCAAGTTCGTTTAATTTACGTGTTAGTAACCATTCGTATACATTTATTCTTGTGGTATCGAAACAGCTGATTCGTTACAGATACGTTTACGGTTGGGTAACTCAGTCTTAAGCCCCGCTTGAGATTCAGACCTCCATTTTTCATGGTGGTCGCCTTCCTTCAACCGAGAAAGAGAGTTTTAAGTAGGACTTCCAATGACTCGGCCGACGATTCCGATCAGGATCCATCATACCTTTTTATGTAAGTAGGATTTGAGTGATCCTTTGCCAGCAACTTACTAATTGTGACAGAGTTAAGAGTGTTTTCTGTTGATTCACAGAATGTATGTCACGAATTCTAATTCCCCACTGCTTTCTTATACGCTTTCAGCGTGCACTAAAAACTCCGAACTTCACCTTCCTTTGCCTTTGTAATACTTAAATATATCTAGATTTTATTTTCTTTAAAAAAAAAATAAAATAAAATATATAATAAATAAATATTTTACACCATTTTGTATTATTTTTCAACTGGGATTTCGATAAGTGTCTTTATTTTGTAATCATTCATATTTAAATGAAAAATTTGATTAGAATATGACCTTAATGGTCATAATGTAAAATTTATCTATATAAACTTAAGAATGAAACCTCATAAACATATTGCTAAGTGTCTAGACTATTTGATATATTGGAGTTTTGAGAATTGTTGACATACATACGAGTACACAGAACAAGGCAATGGCCAACAAACAATGAAAGTTTGTCTCATTCAAAAAAACTACTCGCATATGTTGTTGAAGTTCCTGATGATAATGTTGATAGCGATGACATTGACAATTGTGATGATGAAGAAGAACAACAACAATCAACTGACAGTATGTATGTTAATATATCAAGGGATTTAAGTTATTAACAACAATGGCAACCGATATAAAAAGGAAGTTCCAGAAAAATTAATTACCTTAAAACTATTCAAAATCCTACAAATTATAATGATTTCTAGCTTGTGTTCAATTCTAGGAATTTGTTTAATCTTATTTAATTTTTGTTCTGTTTTCTTCAATGTCATTAATCTTTATGGTTCAAGAAATGTTATGTTTTTTTTCTTTAAGGAAGATTTTTGTTAAAATTGTTTTGATAGCTTTCTTCACGTTTTATTTTTTGCAAGCTCTTTCTCATACAATCTGTTAAAGACCATATTAATCATCCTAAGATTATATAGTCACAAACTTCAAAAAGGCAAGCAGGCGCTTTTATTGAACTAAAGAAAAAATAACAACAACAAAAAAAAACAGATTTTAAACTTTTCGTTTGTTCTTCAGCCGTTCGAACGAATGTTTGGTCGGTTTACCTTTAATGCTTTTAAGACCACAAATATAACAAAAACAAAATTTAACTTGGCGGCATCTTTTTGGCAAACAACAAAGTGTTGAAGTTAAAATCTTGTAAAAATGCTCCCGTTTTTCTGTGTGTCTTTGCAAACCATTGAAATTGGGTCAAAAAGTTTCAAAGCAAAAGAGGAAGTTTTCAAATTTTAAAATTATTATTGTTTATGTTAGTAGAAGGTAAACTGCTACCACAATATTATTGAGTTATGATTTAATTTTAAGATTATAAATTTATAAAAAAAAACGTTGATATATTATACTACAAGTTAACCCTTTAATACTAGTAGATGCAAGAAAATATAATGTTAAAAATTGATTCTTTCATTTATATCGAAAAGAGATCTAATGTAGAGTCGACAGCTGATTTGTGCCATTTCTATATTTTATATATATTTTGTTTATTTTATAAATAACTTCGTCTTCGTGATAGATTTTTACGCCCTCTGCAAAAGGTTGTTGTAAAAATTCTATTGCTAATGCCATGAACAAATTTAAACTCACTGAAAGAGGCGTTCATGAGCCGCTTGAAAACGTGTTGTGATTCAAATTTGTCTGTACACCCAGAAAACAGATTCGGTTCTGACAACCTCATATGTTGCCAATTGAATGGTTCAGTTGCATCAACTGAATTTTTCAGTTGCGGCTACCGAATTATTCTTAATACAACAAAAATTCCGTTGCCACAGTCAAATTAGTCCAGTCTCAATTGGTCTTCTGTTGCTACAACTGAAAAATTTGGCTACCACAACTGAACCATGCGATTGGCTAGAAATGCGGTTATCAGAACTGAATCTGTTTTCTGGGTGTAGCATTTCCGAGACAGTTTTTATGCGCTAAGCCGCATACATTTTATAGTTTGTACTTCCTACATCATATGTTATTTGCTTGTATTGCACTGTGGGTCCATAACTCTATATTTTGGCAAAAACTACATTTCGGGTAGATCGCATTTTTCATTAATTAAATTTTTTTAATTTCTGTTTCGTTATCAACGACCTTAAGACCTGCATAAAGAATAATTTATTTTCCAATACATTACAATTTTAAATTTATGGCCGTCATATTGAATCCGCCATGTTGAATTTTTAGAATTTGATTTCAGATTCGTAATCTGTTACACAAAAACTTTCCCTGATGGAAATTTTAAGGGGGGTATCGACTCTACACTAAGACAATTATCATCACTTCAGTAATGAATTTCTTCATAGTTTCAATGAAAATAGTTGCTGGAACTCGTCCATTGAAACTTTTCATAGAATCTATGAAACATGTTTCATTAAAGTCAATGTTAATGAAAAGTTCATAAAATTAATGAAACTCTTCATAAAATTAATACGCCACTCGTCCAATGAATAAATCATTCAGCCAATGAGGAGCTTCATAAAATCTATGAAGCAATTTCATTTACTATTATTTATTATAGTTGGTTGTTGTCGTTGGTAAGCTGGAGTGGTTAAATAAAAAGTACTTAGCAAATGCAAAAGGCGTAATAAAATCGTAGCATATTTTACGGATGTACAAAATATATCTAAAGAAAGAATTCATTAAATAAAAAAGGGTCATAAAAAAAATTCAGAAAAAATTAATATAATTTATAAAAACATTTCATAGTCCAAAATTAATAATAAAAAATTAATTTAAAAAACAATAAAAATTATAATAGATTATTCTCTCAGGAAATGACGATATTTTATAAAAAAAAAAAGTAAATACTATTGAACAATTTCATATATATAAAGTACATTTTTCATGAAATTTATGGAGATCTAATTTATGAAATTCAATGAATTTTTTTAATGAAATTATGAAATTTTATGAAAGAAAAGTTATGAAAAATTTCATAATATTAATTAAATCTTATATACATAATGCAATTATTCATTGGTTCTACGAAAAAAATTCTATGAAATTATACCATTAATATCATGAATGATAATTCTCTCAGTGTACACTCAACCAAAAAAGTCTGTAATGGCTACTGAAAATTTTGCTGTTATTACGGGAAATTTAACTGTTTTGAGGCCAGCGGTATTTTTTTTTGCTAATTTTAGCAACACATATCTGCTGATCTGTAGTTCAATAAAATTAGTAGAACAAATTAGTAGCCGCTACTAAATTTTAGTAAAATTTATGTAAACTGCAATTCAAAATCGATTTGCTAAAATCAGTTAAAAAACTTACTAAATATCATAATTTTAGTACAATGAAATTAGTATAAATAATTAGTTGCAGCTACTAAATTTCAGTAAATTGTTGTAAACTGTAATTTAAAATCAATATGCTGAAATTAGCAAAAAAATTGTACTAAAAAAAACAAAAATTGTGAAATCTAAAAAAAAAAAAAATTTTTTCTTTCGATTGTAACAAGCATATAATTACTTCATCGTACTTGAAATTTGGAGTCAAAATTGCAAACGGTTCTCTAGTTATGACCTTGATTATGCATTGGAGATACAATAAAATTTTCTAAGTGTTATTTCCAAGAACATATCATTAGTAACAAATATAAACTAAACAAGAATTGTAAAAAATCAAAAAAAAAAAAAAAATTAATTAGTATATTTTTCTGCTAAATTTAGCACTCGGTTTTAAAAAAATGTGTAAAATGTTTTGCTAAAATCAGCAGCGAGAATTAATAAAAAAATTAGGAATTTGTAATAAGTGAATAGCAAAAATGATTACTAAAAAAAAAATTGTACTAAAAATCAGTATAAAAATAGTAAAGTTTGATTGGAAACTGTTTACAAATTCTTTTCCTAACTTTTTTATCTGAGTGTAGGAAAAATTTTGTTTTCGAATTTTTTTTATGTTTTATTTGGATGGAGCATACTTTTCTTTATATGCTCCGAAAATTTTAATAAAAAAATCGAAGAAATTAAATTTTAAATAGACCGTACCACCTTACAGCCAATATGAAGTATTTTTGCAAGGCAATTTCAAAAAAAAAAATTTTTTTTGCCGAATGTAGGGGTCGCCATTTTACATTTTTTATATCTTTGGCATTTACAGTCGGATCTTAAAGTATGATACATCAATGTTTTTCTCTCGAGGAGACCAGTGTTTTACTCTAAGGGACATTGACCTCAAGTATCCCCTTCTAGTAGTTATCGACCAGATATCATTTGCTACAACCCTAATGTACACCCTAATGTCAGAAAATTAAAGCTCGCAAAAAATCATTAAGATATTGCTAAGGTAGTTTTTCGATAAATCCAGTAGAATATTTTTTTATTTTTTGGTTGCCGAACGTAGGGGTCGCCTTTTTAAATTTTTTTTGATTGGATTTTACATTTATAGCAAAACACTGGTCTCCTCGAGGCAAAAAAATTGATATATCACACTTTAAAATCTGATTTTAAATGCCGAAGCTATAGCGAAAAATTAAAAAAGGCGACCCCTAAGTTCGACAAAACAAAAAAAATTTACTAAAATTGCCTTGCAAAAATACTTCATATTGGAGGGTGTATGGCGAACTTTTTTTTTGCGGTATGGTCTACTGTACAGTGGTAGTCGATTTGCCTTTTTTTTTTAAAAAGGCTAATAATGAAGTGGCAACCCTGGTGATTTTGATTGGAGAAATTTAAAACTAATATTTTTTGAAAATTTTAGTTTAATTTGAATTTTTGACCACCGTTTAAATATGCCTAAAATATGCTTAAAATTTAATGAAAAAGTTGATTTAATTTCAGATTTTTAATCAGCGGTCCCTAGACCTATATAATTGACTATTTTAAGCCTAATATATTAAAAGCTGAAAATTCATGGCCGCCATCTTGGATCTGCTATTTTGAATTTTAATTTTTTTATTTCAGATTCGTGGTTAGCAACTTCCAAACCACTTTTGTGATACTTTTTAGTGTCATATATTCAATATTATAATTTTTGTCAAAATTCGATGATGCTGGCCAACAGTGTACTGTCAAATATTTAACTTTTAAGCTTGCCACCTTTGCGGAAAAATTTTAAAGTTGAAACGCTTTTTTTATGCCCTTGAACTGGCACTACAATTTTCAACAAAGTAAACTTGAAATTTGTTTTAAAATTGTGAAATTAAGGCCAGTTTTATAGGTAAAAGTAATATCAATTTATTTTCTAAATATTTCTTAAGAAATTTTTTAGATATTGTTACAGCATTGTTTGTCCCTAATAGGGTTAAGAAATTTGAATTGTGGTTATATGTTTAGCGTCTATATTATAAATGTCAAATATTATAAATTATGCATTATTTCCTTTCATTTCCATTTATTTTATATTATTCTTTCGGTTTCTTTTTCGTATTGATTTTTTTTTTTTTTCATATAAAATATTAAGACACAAACTCTTCATTTACAATCATTGACAGCTGTAACGTGTCGTCTTTATCATGACATACGACAAACCATCAGCATTGTCGTCATATAAACAACAACAAAAACATAATATTCAACAATAATAACAATGAACAAGGACAGCAATACAGGGGATAACGACAACCATAATACAACAAAATATATTGTAAACAACAATGACAATAGTAAAAACAAACAGTAACAACATCAAAACTATACAATCAACAACAATTTATACATATAAAAAGTTAGTTATTTTTCGAGTGTATGCTATGAAATGAACAGTGATGTGAGGAGAAGAAAAAATTGATTAAAAATGGGGTATGTAGGTAGAAAATTTTAAACCTAAATGCCATTCTGTAGATCTAATAAACTATGGGTATATAAATTCCTGATCGTCTGCCTGGCTGCAGAATCCTGAATTATTCTGCCTATATAAAATCAGGGTAACTTATTTTTAATCAGCATTTTTACCATTTTCGTCCTAAATATGAAAAAAAATCCCTCAAAATTTAAAAGCTTTCTGTGATTATCTTAAAGAAAATGTTAGTTTGAAATCTATAAAAGGTGCCTCAAAGTCGAATTCAACGATCGGACTTGGTTGATATTTATAATAATTATATTTTTAAGCATTATTCTCTTCTACGAAAGCCACTGTCTAATGCTAAATACAATTGACAATAGTTTTAGTGACATCCGTAAGAAGTTGTAAACATACAAAAACAAAGTTGCATAAAGTTATCGCAACTAACAACAACTATGCACTTGAAACTTTAAAGTCTGATATTGGAAAGTTATTTATTCGCAAGGGATTATCAAAAATATAAAACGAATAAAATAAAATTGTAATAAAACTAAAGTCAAATAAAATCGAAAAAAATATAAATCCGTAAATAAAACAATTGACATAAATACGTTGAATTTTAGAACTCAGTCAATGTTAAAGTTATTTAAATATCGACAGTTAAAAAGTAATCGATTAACTTTAACCGACTACTTTAAAGTAAAAACTTAATTTTTTTGCTTTACAAACAATAAAAGGTCGATAATCCAAATGTTACTAATAAATATTTTCGCTAATCCCATTTTTTTTTAAAGAGAAACAATAATCAGGAAATTCTTTCTATTAATTGGTGTTTTCTTTGGAAAGGGAATAGAGAAGAAAAGAAATGTGGTGAAATTTGAAGGGCTTCAAATATGGCAACATTGTAATTGCGCGAGATGTTGAATCTTAGAACATTGATATATAAACAGATAAAAATGGTTTGTCAATGCAATTAAAATTTTTGTAAATACAATTAAATTTTTGATTTTTTTTTAGTTTTTATTTAAAACAAAACCCCATGAATAAAAATACTTGTTTTTCAAAATTTCAGTCATAAAAAACTCTAATTTATATAAAATAATATTGAGTTATATTTTTAGCAGGCTGGCCAGACTTGGGATTTTGTCCCAAAAATTGGGGATATTTTTTTGGTCTTGGGGACAAAAATTTACATTTAGGGACAGGGGATTTTATTGGAGAATTAAAAAAATATTTTGGGGTTATTTACAACCTCTCGTAAATTTTGGCGATTATATTAATTTTAAATAATTTTCAGACATGCGAAGTTTTTTCACGTAACTTCAACGAAAAGTACAAACAAAATACATTTTCCATAACAATTCAATGCTTCTAAAGGCACATCCACACGGGATAGAAAACTCGCTAGACTTTATGAAAATACAGCTCTGTATAAGACTACGAAATGTAATCTCTAGGCCATTGACAATTGCTGTCATGCAAAATTTCTTTAATTAGTAACCATTTTTAAGATGTCTTGCATCATTATTGAACAGTTCAGTTTATTAAATTCAGTTTTTGGTATTTTGAGAAAAAATATTCTTTAAAATACAACAATTTAATAAAAAAAAAATACTTGACAACTAGAGATGATACTTATACGATAAAAATTAGTGCCAACTATATTAGAGATGACAAATTTAGTGCAAACTCTACGTGATTTCTATTCCGTGTAGATGTGCCCTAACACGAATAAATATTTTATGTTTGAGATTTTAATAGTATTAACCTCCAAGTATAATTTTTTTCTGCATAAGCTGCCATTAAAATTTATTTATTTTATGAATTAGTTAATAATTGATATTATCACTTTAAATCAATGATTTAAATTGAATAAAGTTAGGATGAGATTTATTCAAATTTGCATTGAATCAATTTTGATTCGATTAAATTTTTCCGTTTTATGATATGATTCGCTATACTATAAATCAAGGCAAACATTTTTGGTTAAATTGATTTGTTAAAATTTAATCAATTAGCTTGATTCTATGAAAAGAATCCACAAAAATCAAACTGATTCTTTGAATAAGATATTGACTAATTGAAGTAGGAAATAATTGAATCAATAAAATGAGTTTTGCGAATCGATGTGATTCAGATTTAAAAGTCAAATTAAGGACTTATATTTTTATTGCGGATACAAACTTGAAAAATTATAATTTACGAATTCTTTAAAAAATTAATTTAAAATCTAGAAAAATTGAGCAAAATAAATAAACTTGAGTACATTTTTTAAAAATTTTTCTAGTTTTGGATTTTTTGGGGATATGTTAAGATTTGTTTGGGGATAACGAAGAAAATTATCTGGCAAGCCTGATTTTTAGCTAAACCTACGAAACACTTTTTATTTAACATTTTAGTATTTTTTATTAAATTTCGGCACTTTTAATATTTTTTCGTAAGCGATTACGCATGTGTATAATAGAATTGCCTCGTTCATAATCGAACTAGTTCAATTGAACGATTTACTATTTTTCATGATATGAACTAGGTTATCAGTATTCGGTTCTGGAATAATTTGATTTTGTATGTATCTCTTTTCAATTAGATTATTTGAAATTGAAATGTTTTTTTAGGAAATAGTAATATTTTTGTTTGAAATTAAGAAAAAAAAACGGTCAAACTTCATGAAAAGAAAAACCAATTTTTTCACCCAAACCAAACGCAAACGCTGGCAAAACCAATAAAAAGGTGGTCTTGAAAAATATTCTCCAAAATAAAATTTAAAATAAGTTCATATGTATTTTTTGGTTTCGCCGTAATTTGAACCCAGACCGTCAGATTGGCAGACGACAGCTCTACCCACTGAGCGAACGAGACATACGTATGGTGGCTAAAAACATAAATGAAAGCTGGACCACTACTGGTTATGCTAAAGTGCTATCTTCTTTTTTTCTGAACTAATACGCCAGCCACGGGAAAATAAAAAAAAAAAACTGGAAATTACAAAACAAAAAATTTTTTCCATTAAAAAAATTACAAAAAACAGTTTTTCTCTGCAATTGGATTTGAACTCGGAACCTTTTTTAACAAAGTGCCATAATTTTTATCAAATCATTTCTCTACCAGTGATCTGATTTTTGTACCTTTGGCAAATTCTGACTAGGTAGTACTGGGTAACCACTAGTTGCAAAAATTGGCATAGCACTCTTTGCCGGTGTTTTTTTTTATAAATCACTAAATTTTTGTAAAATAAATACTGGAAAAACGGTTTTTGGAAATGGTGGCAAAGCATCCCAAATGGGTGTTCTGCCAGTCATTTATAACACCGCAGTTACCCTGTCGTACGACATGGCTAGATCGGCAACTTCTGACTTGTTTAGATCAAAATAGTCTACAATTTGTTTCTTGGAACTCAATATAAGTGAAAAATTTTATCTTATTTACCGAATTAGCTGTTACCACTAAATCAACAGGGTGACACATGTAGGATTTTTAATTGGATTTTCCATGTCGTGCTAAATATATACCAAAAGCACAACACTTAGATATTTAATGTTTGTGTAAGAAAACTCCCAAAGAGCTAAAATTGGAGTTTAGAAAGTGCTTGAACCATATATTCATACTTAAGTACACTCTAAAAAATATTTGTAAATTTACTACCATAAAATGGGTAAAATTTTGTTTAATTTTACGAAAATTCGGTAAATATAAACAAAAAATGCGTAAACTTTTTTTGTACACACTTTCATACGCAATAATACACACACAAAGTATTTTTAGACATTATGTGCTTATAAATAAACACATTGTGCCTAAAATTACTATTGTTTTGTTAAATAAAATTTTTAAGCACAAAGTTGGTAAATATACCATCCAATAATAGTAATAAATACTCTGACATTTCAAATTGGAAAAAATTGAAAAAAAAATTATAAATAATAAAAAGAAAAAGCGAAAACGGATTATTTTTTGTGAATTACAACATTTCCACAAACACATTAGAGTCTGGAAATAGCAACATAAGCATGAAATTGTTTTTGGTAATTATTATTAACGCATGTGGTAGTGTAAACCTCATTTCAAAATTGAAAACGCCGTAAGAGACACGGCCTACGCAGGAACTACTGGGTGCAATAACTCCTGCTCAACAAAATGCCTTCTTTGCAAGGGAGGCAGTCAACCAACAACCGTCAACAATAACGGGAGAAAACGCCGTAAGAGAGATACGGCCTAGGTAAAATAACTGGGTGCGATGACTCCTGCTCAACAAAATGCCTTTTTTGAAAGGGAGGCAGTAACCGTCAACAATAACGGGAGAAAACGCCTTAAGAGAGATATGGCCTACGCAGGAACAACTGAGTATAATGACTCCTGCTCAACAAAATGCTTTCTTTGCAAGTTAGGCAGTACTCAATGAATACTGACTTTGTTGAGCAGGAGTCATTGCACTCAGTTGTTCCTGCGTAGGCCATATCTCTCTTAAGGCGTTTTCTCCCATCATTGTTGACGGAATGATGGGAGAAAAGGAGGCAGTTTGTTGAGCAGGAGTCATCTAACCCATTCAATAGTTATAACAAATTTTTATATGAATTTTATACAAATGCCTTAAGATCCCAAAACGACTAATGTGGACATAAACGATTACACTGTGAGACAAATGGTAGGGGTCAGTGATCGGGAAGGGTTCAAACTACCGGGGAAAGTTATATCGGTAAAAAAGAAGTTATACGTGTCCCGGCGTTTCGCTGGGTCACCCCAGGAATCGAGATATATCGATTTGACCTTTGGTGGTCTTTTTTTTGACATAACTCGAGAACCACTAGTCCGATTTTGCTCAAACAATTTAAAAAAAAAAATAAAAATTACAATTCCTTTAATCTGTTCATATAACGTTTTTCAATATACTTTTTTTGCCGGTAAAAATAAATGTATGAAGAAAAAAATATTTTTTGCCTAAAATATTAAAAACGAGTAAAAAGGTTAAAGTCGGGCATGCCGACTATACAATACCCTACACCAGTCTGGGTAAAAGCCAACTAATGTTTGGATCCGAAATTCGAATGTGTTAAAATGGGGCTCGTGTCAAAATTTTCTATAATGTGAGTCAGCGCACCAAATTTCATTAAAATATCTTAATATTTGCGACCTGCAGTTTGTAACCAAGCCAATTTTGGGGGGACCCTTATATGGGCACTATTTCTAAACATGGACCGATGTTCACCAAAATCAATAGGATTCGTCCTTGGGCCAACATAGGTCTACGTACCAAATTTCATCAAAATATCTTAATATTTGCGACCTGCAGCGTATAAACAATATAATTTTGGTAGGACCCTTATATGGGCACTAGGTCTAAACATGGACCGATGTTCACCAAAATCAATAGGCTGCGTTATTGGGCCAATATAGGTCTGTGTACCAAATTTCGTCAAAATATCTTAATATTTACGACCTGCAGCGTATAAACAATATAATTTTGGTAGGATCCTTATATGGGCACTAGGTCTAAACATGGACCGATGTTCACCAAAATCAACATAGGTCTGCGTACCAAATTTCATCAAAATATCTTAATATTTGCGACCTGTAGAGTGCGCACAAGATTGCATGGACAGACAGGCAGACGGACGGACAGACGAACGGACATCGTTAAAACGAAATAAAAAAAAATTCTGAACCGATCGGTATACTATAAGGTGGGTCTACGACCAACATTTTTTGGTGTTACAAACATCAGCACAAACTTATAATACCCTGACCACATAGTGGTGTAGGGTATAAAAAGTAATAAAGAAAAGGTTATTGATTTTTATGGTAGCGGTAACAAACATTTATTTTTACCGGCAAAACTGTTGAGTATATAGAAAAACGTTATATGAACAGATTAAAGGAATTTTAATTTTTAATTTTTTTAAAATTGTTTGAGCAAAATCGGACTAGTGGTTCTCGAGTTATGTCAAAAAAAAGATATATCTCGATTCCTAGTGGTGACTCAGCGAAACGCCGGGACACGTGTAACTTGTTTTTGACCGATATAACATTTCCCGTGGGTTTCATCCCATCCCGATTTTGACTGTCGCATAGTGTTATGAGAGAATGACTCGGATATTATTATTAATAAAATACGTACTAAAAATTAATTTGTTATTTTATTTAAAAAAATGTTGGGTGGTACTTAAAGTTAGCACACCTGTTGTAAATGTACACTCAAAAAAATAAATTAGTAGAAAAATTAGTTAAACGTCTTGTATATCAAGTGTACTAGTTTTCAGCAATTTTTTTTTGCTGAAATTCCGTTTTGAGCAAAAATTTTAGTTATATTTTTTTAGCACTAAACTAATTTTGAACTAAAGTTTTACTAATTTATTTTGCTACAAAAATTGTGCTGATAACCGCATTCATAGCGTGGACGGCAAACAGATAGACAAGATGTAGATGTCCCAGCTTGTCTGGAAACGGAAATGACAAAAAAAGAAAAACAACTCTACACATATTCTATATTTAAATTTTCAGCAAATAAATTAACTAAAGTAAAATTTCGCTACAAGTATTTTGAGTTTTTTTCAGTCTACTAATATTCAGCAAAAAGATTAGTGATTTCAGCAAGTTTTTTTTTTCATTTGCAGTCGACTAAGTGTTAGCAAAACTTTTGCTGATGATTACTATTTTTTTGGTAAAAATCAGCTCGCTGATTTTCAGCAAACCTTTTGCTGAAATTACCAACTTTTTTGCAAGCACGCTCCTGACTAAAAATTTGCTGACACAGCAAAATTTTTTGTTGACTTTACTGACTTTTTCTTTTGAGTGTACGCATTATATTTTATTTTTACGCACTTTCTGTTGATTTTTGCGCATTTTTTGTGGATTTTTACGCATTTTATGCGTACATTTACACGTGAAACGTGCTTTTTTACACACAAATATAGTAATTTAACACACTAATTTCTAAATTTCATTTAATTTTTACGCACTTTCAATGTAAAATTACAAATTATTTGTGCACCAACTTAAACACAATGTGCGTATTTTTTTTCAACTACGCACATAGAGTAAATTTACCCAATTTATAGTAGGAGTTCAGTTTCCTACTATAAGTTGGGTAAATTTCAACAGAATTTAATTAGAGTGTATGTATGTGCCTCACTAATAGAAAAAGTCGGTTAAAATTTTAGTTACAACTGGTAAAAATTAGTTAAAAATGATGTTGCAGAAGAAACTGCTAAAATAACAAAAATAATTCGCTATTTTTGCTAGGAACAGCAAAATTAAAAGATAAATATACAGAATTTTAGTTATAGTTGAGTTAAATTTTTGTTAATAGAAAATAACAAATTAACCTGTGAAAATCAGCAAAAAATGTTGCCAAATTTTTGATAGCCTAAAAATCACAAAAAAGTTTAAAATTTTCAAAGTTTTTTTTTCGATTTTTTTTAAATGCAAATAAAAATTGAGCCTTTTTAAAAGAACAATTTAAAATTTAGCAAATTGTTATTTGCATTCAATTAAATTTAACTTAAAAATTAAAAAAAATTTTAAAAATAATAAAAATTTTTGTTTTGAGTTTGTCTTTGCCTTTTTAGTCTACTAATATTTAGCAAAATTTTCTGCAGATTTTACAGTATAATTCGTCATTTTCAATACACTAGAAGTTAACTGAACTCTGTAAATTTAACCGTTTTATTTTTGCTGTTCTTATTTTACTAGTATTTAGCAAAAACAAAATCTGCTAATTTCTGCAAGGTCATTTTAAGCTAATTTTTAGTTGATTTTTCTACTATTTTGGCTTATTTCTAGAATATAAAGATAATAAAGCGTAAGAAAATTTCTCAAGTTTAAAAAAAAAACGTAATTGTTTGATGGTAAAAATTTTTTTTCATAGATTTGCCGAGCCAAATTTGTTTTTGTCTAATAGCAAACAAATTTCAGTAGAGTTCAAATTAGCCCAATGGAAAATCTTAAACTCCTTATGAAAAGTATTCATACATCGTGGAAGAGCTTCGTTTAATAATCTTTAAATCAGATTAGTCATTAGGCTTACTTATAAGCATTAAAATATATTAGGTACTCGATTAATTTATATTTCTTTCGAATAAATTAAATCGCTTCATTTTCTTCACAAAATTAATGCTAAATTTTTTTTATGACTTTGAATTTATTTAACTCTCTTCATGCAATTACTGTTCACTTTTATACGATTACTTATATTCATCTCTATAACATCACTAATTACAAAAATATTTACCTTCAATGATGTTGACAATGATTACTGCTTATACAGCAGTGCTGCATTTTTACTATTTTGTGCATTACAATATGCAAATGCATTAAAAAGAAAAAACCACAAAAACCACATGAACGTATCAACGACAAAGTCTTGCTCTCCAAATGGCTGTACTTGGCTATGACGACGACAATGATGATGACTAGGACGACTGCGAAGAAGTGTCGTTATTTCTGTGTTATACAAGTATGTATTCGCTTTCAAAACAACAGAAAGCTTTTTGTAGCACATTGACAAAAATACACGATAAAACTGAATTATTAGCAAATGTAATTCTATCTAAGTACGAGTATACATAAAAGTATGAGTATGTTTTGAATACATTGTCGTCGCATTTAGCCAAATTGAAAACCGCGACTTAATGGCACAATTGTTGTTGTGTGTTGTGTAAAGTGAAGAAACCTGCATGATTTTAATAAACCAAGTGCATTAACGGAAAAATTCAATGTATTCATTCATTGAGTCGATGATATTGAACATAAACACCAGATATAAATTATGGTTAAAGAGAGAGATTGAAGTATTTTCTGTTTATTTTGTATTTGTCTTAGGAAAAACGCTTTTGTATGCAAATTAAACATTTGGTTGAATTTTTTGTTTCAATCCATTAAGTAAAGGGAAATTGTTAAAAAGATCTAAATATTTTTTATAATGCTATGCAATAAAATTGAATATTTATTTTAAAAGAGAAAAAAATATACAAATTAAAGTTCTTGGAAATCTTGTTTTTCGAAAGAGGTAGCACTTGGAGCGGGATAATATTTGAGAGAACTCCCATTGCAATAAAAATTTGGACAAGTTAGAGAAAACAAGAAACTACACAGTAAAATTTTTTACAATTGGTAGCCAACCACACCCATTCTACAACTGGTTCCGGAACCAGTTCCTGGGATCTTATATGGAAGGTGTGGGTGACGTAGAATCTGTTCCAGAACTAGTTCCAGAACTAGTTCCAGAACTGATTCTAGAGCAACCGGTTCCACTTTGGAACCATAGAAGGGGTTGCTTTTGGGACAATTTAAAACAAAAAGAATCGGTATTAGAATCGACAGTAGAAGGGGTTGTGAATGAAAAGTAGCTATTGTACAACCGATTCTTTCCCAGCAAAATCTTTCGTTACCAAATAAGTGGTTATATAATAGAAATTCATAGCTCCGTACAACTTATTTTTTGGCGTCTAAACTCATTATTTTTGTTTGGCTTGGTCGTTTTTATAAGTAGTCACGCTTACCTGCTCGCTTACGAAAAAATGAGAAATAAGTAGTTACGAGATTATGAATAATAAGTGGTTACATACATGCTTACAAAATGTTGAATTATAAGCGGTTATCCGATTGCTTACTTGATTCTTAAAAATAAGAAGTTAAGCAAATACTATTAGCTTAAGGAAATACATTCAGAAAAATTTAAGTTTTCTCTAGTGTGTAATTTTAGGACTCGTCATAAAAATTTAAACATAATAGCGAATTTACATTGTTAAATTTTTCACTAGATTTCGTTTTGAAATCCAGTTCGAAATCTATATCGTTTACATTAGAATATTTGACAGATGAATGGGATTTCGACCGACCAACAACAATTTTTTTGTAAACAAACTAACCTTAAAAAATAACCAAAATTAAAAGATTTTCTAAAAACCATTTTATGTAATGGCGGAACACAAAAATCATTTATATTATGAAAGATACAATGTTATATTTACTAAGAAATGTGTTTAATTATAGGGATGATTAGTAGAAAGCTAAAATATTCAATGTTTTGTCAGTGCTCTTGCCAGCGCAATCAAATAATTTTTCATAGTTTCTCTTCGTCGGATGCAATAAAATAGCCGTTTTCAACTTTAAATATTTCTTTCAATTAAAAATGACAGACTTTATTATGTTATTTCTTAATTTTTTAAAGTTATTAAAATTTATTATTTATTAATTTTTTATGACATAAACAGCTGCTGAATGTTGCCACTTTTTCTGCAAACTTCCCTACTTTTCTGCAAATATGGGAGAAAAATTGGATTTCAATTTGGATTTCGATGAGATTTCGCTGAAATCCAAATTAAATTGGGATTTCATTTCCTATGGGAAATCTGTTTGAAATCCCAAATTTGTATTGGATTTCAGTCGAAATCTATCGAAATCTACTTTTAACTCGATTTCGATCATAATGTAAATTCGCTATAAAACATATTTACATATAATAAATAAAAATGTATAAAATTTAACTCTGTAAAAAGTACTTATTTAAACTATTACGAGTAAGTCATTATTTTATATTTAGAAACAATGAATACAATAGGCCGTTATTAGGAAGTCATTATTTTATATTATAAAATAATGCAAAAAGTAATGATATATCATTTTTGGTAATGCAGATAGTAATGACGTGTCATTACCAATATTTTGCTGGGTTGGAACAGAAAATTTTCCTGGGTACCAGGGCAAAACGGCCCAGTCAGAATTCCGATTTCACTGAAATTCGCATCAACTACATATTTTAACAGTGTAGAAACGGTAATGACAAGTCATTATTTTGTGGACTACCAGTAATGACACCTACTTACTTTTTGTATTATTTTAAAACATATAGTAATGATTTACTGATAACTACTTACGTTTTCCATTATTTCAAAACAAAAAATAATGCGTTTCCAATAATAACTTATTTTGATCAATATTTCAAATCTATATAAATAACAATTAAATGATGTTTGTTGGTAAGCACATGACTTAAGAACGACTGGACTGATTTGGCAAATTTTTTTTCTAAATTTTCGTAATAGTCCGAATAAGGTTTTCAGAGAAAAAAATTTGTCCACGCTCACTACTACGTCCAATTTTTCTGATATATCTAAAATTCCTATTTAATAAATTTTTTTTATAGTTTTTTATGTTAGTAATAGTCTGAATAAGGTGTTTAGGGGAAAAAATGGACCAAGCTCACTTCTACGCCCATTTTTCCGATATATCTGAAATTCTTATTTGTACTCTAATTTTTTTTTTCTTTAATGTTAGTAATAGTCCGAATAAGGTTTTAGGGAAAGAAAAATTGTCCACGCCCACTTCTACTCCCATTTTTTCCGATATATCTAAAATTCCCATTTACCTTAATTTCCCACCCCTTTAGCTGGAAATATGAAATTTATCATATGTGTTCCTTGGCCTAACTTACTTTTTTGAACTTTAGACAGGAATGTGGAAAAATGGGGGTTAAAAAGGGGAAAAGTGCCCTCATTAACGCCTACCCAAAACTCTTTGGTTATAAACTTGAAATTTAAAGAACAAGTGTATTTGGAGCATTAAAATTGAGAAACGAAATGGAACGGGAAGCGAGTGGAATTGAAACACTACACAGTTAGAACGAAATGGAATTAAACTGGAAACGAATGGAATTGAAACTTTCGACAATGAAAAGGGAATGGAACAGGGAACAAAATGGAACGGGGAGCGAATGATATGGAATAGAAAACGGGTGGAATTGAAGCACTAAAGTTAAAAAAACAGAATCGAAAGTAGCAAGTGCAAAGAAATAGAATGGAAAGAGGAACGATTGATACTGAAATAAAAGACAGTGGGAACGAAAGAAAATGAAATGGAAAACGAGTGAAATGGGAGTATTTAAATTGGGAAACGAAATTAAATGGAACGTTAAACGAGTGAAATTGAAACACTAGATAATGGGAACGAACTGCGATGGAATGGTAAATGAAATGGAATGGATCTGGGAACGAGTGGAATTGATACACTAGATAAGAAAATGGAAAGAAACATGGAACGAATTGGAATAGAACGGGGAGCATGGCATGGAGTTGGGAACGAGTGGAATTAAAACTCTAAAATGAAAAAAAAACTAAATGAAATGGAGAAAGTGCAAAGAAATGGAAAGGAAAGAGGGACGACTGATATGGAAACACAAGTCAGTGGTAAAGAAATGGAATGAAACGGGGAACGAGTGGAATTGGAATACTAACATTGGGAAACAAAATGGAATGGAATGTTTAACGAGCGGAATTGAGACATTAGATGACTGGAATGGAATCTGTATGACTCAAACATAGACAATCACTGAGATAGTGTTATAAGTAGGGCAAGGAATTTCATGCACTTAAAAATATGCGCCTAAAATATGCGGCTAAAAAAGAAAAATATGCATTAAAAATATAAGAAATATGCACTGAAAACTATTATTTTTGCAAAAATAATGCAATTTAAAACTTAAAAATGTATTTAAGTTAGTTATTTTGCAAACAGACACAGAACTCCAATATTTTCCATAGGTCAAAAAGTTTGAATTTTTATATTTTTTTACAAAATAAAAAATGTTACTAAAAATTAAGAATATGCACAAATAAGCATTAAAAAGCACAAAATATGCATTAAAAAGGCACCAAATATGCATTTATAGTCAAAATATGCAAAAACATGCATTTATACAAAATATGCAAAAATATGCAACTACAAATCGATGCCATTTTGTTCTAAATTTGATGATTCGGATAAATATTTGGTCCATATTAGTTTTGGACTATCGACAAAAAACATGCATTTGCATGGAATTTCTTGCCCTAGTTATAAGTATTAGACTTGTGTCGTTCCTGAACAAACTAGTTCATTTGAACTAGTCACTTAATTGATCCAAAGACCTGATTCACTTCTAATCGCTCTTTTAGTTCAATCGTACATTTTATTATCTTTGGCCGGGGATAATTCTATTTCTTTTTATTAATTAAAAATATTTTCTACACTAAACATTTTTCCTTTTTTTCTTAAAGTTCTTACGGTGGGTCTCATACTGTACAAAAGGAACAAAAGAAAATGGGGAAAAAATGTACACAAAACAACAAATTTTTGGGTTAACTATTAACTAAAGTTTAAACCTGCAGTATGAGACCCAGCGTTAATTGTCTGATATTTTATATCTTTGTTAACTAAAAGACGATCTATATGAATTCGCTATCCATTCAAAATTGCCAAACGAACGATCGGAAAAATTGTTTTGTGAACGATTGAACGAAATTGTCAAAGATCAATTGAACTAAAAGAGCGAACTAGTTCTTGACAAGGAATTGAACTAGAAAGAGCAGTCACCAAAAAGAACTAGAATGCCCAAGTCTAATAAGTATATATTTTGAAACTATCACGGGAAGGGGCAAAAAGGGGGTAACGAACCCCCTGTTTACCTGTGTAAATGCTTTAAGCCAGAAATCTGAAACTTAGCATTGAAATTTACTCTAGAAAAAGAGTTCAATTAATATATTCCGATATTTAAAACTGATGATAACAAAGCATTGCACTCGCAAGCAATCTATTGATGAAGTGGTAGAAGAAACCGATTCACTGAACTTTCCAACTTAATTTGTGAATCCACTTTAATTGCCAGGTCTGCTTATACATTAGAGCACCCATGAAGTATATGGAATTTGCAAAAGTGTTATTTTTTCATCTCCCTACGAATTTTCAGTAAATTGGGCGTAAAAAATAATATCTCCGCAAAAATTGGTCCTCTCGGATTAAAATTTGTGCTATAACTCTTAAAGTAAAGGTTTTACATAAAAATACTATATAGGCATGACTACAGGCAATAAAGTGGCTAGCATTTTTCTCATACACACTTTTGATGTATCTATGACGCGTCATGGTGATTTAAGAGGTTAAAGTCAAAATTTCTGTTTAACTATGACGCTTTATCGATATGTGGAAAACTTGTACCAGAAAAACACTAGCCACATTATTGCCTGTAGATATGCTTATTTAGCATTTTTCTGTAAAACCTTTACTTTTAGAGTTATGCGCAAATGAACAAATTTTAGTCTATTTTTAGGGCTAACATCCGCGAGTGACTGGCCTGTTTTAGTCCGAGAGGAGCAATTTTCGCGGGGTTATTATTATTTACGCCCAATCTACGGGAAAGTGCGTGGGAAGGTGAAAGAATAACGCTTTTCCACATATGGGTATTTTTTGAATATTTTCCGGTTAGAATGTTGTTTTAGCTCAATTCTAATATAATATTGTTATGAATGGGGGAATATTTAGTTGATCTCTTATTTTCAAGTAAATGAATGTTCTCTTTAGTTTGACTCTAGATCATAAATTAATATCACTTTCTGTTTAAATTATTTTTAAATCAAAGAAAGATGATACAATTTTTACAAGTAAATTACTATAAATTGTATCATCTTTCTTTGATTTGAAAATAATTTAAACAGAAAGTGATATTAATTTATGATCTAAAGTCAAACTAAAGAGAACATTCATTTACATAATATTGTTATATTAGATTTTATTTATTGTTTCGAAAAGGTTGATAATTTTCATGATAGACAGACAATACAAATGTTTAGTGGGCATCACCCTAAAGCTCGAATTACTTGAACATAAATGTAACGTGACGAATCAGCTGATTCAACCTGCTTAATGAGAAACACATAGTGCTGAGTACTAGACGTAAACGTGCCGGACATTTCTGTTGAAAACAGAATTTTTTCTCCGTTTTTACGTGAGAGAGAAAAACAGCTGTTTTTAGTTGCATATTAGTGATGGGATTTGTGGCACAATTGTACAATGTTTGGCACAATCAAAGTTTGAAATCCAGTTTATTTAAAAAAGAAATTAATTGACAAAAACAATAAAACATTTTTTTTTAATTTTCATACCAAAACTTTTGTTTAAAACGAACACATAAAATATTGTATTTGAAAAGTAAACAAATTAAGTAAATAAAAAATAAAAACTAATTTAATGATTTACTAAGTAATATCCGATTTAATTCCTTTTAGATCAACCAGATATTTTAAACTCATAAATGTAAATTATTTTAATACTGATTATTCGAATAATGATCCATTCTGTCGGTTATGTGTTCAATTTAATAATTTTTATAATATCATTGATTTGTCCGAAACCAGAACTATTTTGAAGCGTAATTTAATTCTATTTTTGAACAAATAATTTCAAATATATTTTATTTTCTATATATGTATCGAATTTTTTAGTCCGTAAGGATAATTTGTAAAAAAAAAAATTAAAAAAAAAATGAGCTAAATCGACTACAAACTATTTTCGATTTAAAATGAAATTAAATCCGATTTTCAGGGATAAAATATAATCCACAATGAATTTTTATGAAAGTTCTTGCTTGTTATTTTATAAAAAAGTGCAAGTTTTGTTACTATAGGGGCCGAAAATGTACTATTTTTAAACTACACTAATAGAAAAAAATCCGTAAAAAATTTTGCTAAAACTACTAAAAATTAGTTAAAAATGATGCTGCAGAAAAAAACTGCTAAATTAGCAGATTAGTTTTGCTATATATTAGTAATATAGGAACAGCAAAAATAAAACTGTTAAATATACAGAATTTTAGTTATATTTGAGCCAAATTTTTGTAAAGGGAGAATAGCAAATTAACCTGCTAAAATCAGCAAAAAATTTTGCTAAATAATTAGTAGCATAAAAAATCACCAAAAAAATTTTTAATTTTCAAAGTTTTTTTTCTAATTTTGCTGTTCTGATTTTACTAGTATTTAGTAAAAAAAATCTGCTAATTTTAGCAGTTTTTTCTGCAGCATCATTTTTAACTAATTTTTAGTACCTTTTTCTGCTATTTTTACAGATTTATTGTTATGAGTGTATGAATAAAGAGTCGCTTAAAAATAATAACCAGATTAAGAGTTGGATTAACCAGTGTTGCCATAACGGCGATTTTCTAGTCAGATCTAGCGATTTTATTTCGCCCCTAGCGGAAAAATTGTCCTGTAGCTATTAGCCAAAAATCTAGCGATTTTTTATCAGCCGTAATATAATTTTTAAAAATCAGTTTTATGTTGAAAAATATTATAAAATTCGCATATTGATATTAAAATATATGATTAAAATATGACTTAATCGATTTTTTCAGTGCTTAGTGCTTGATTAGACAGTTAATCCGACTTTTGCGAGATTAAATTTTCTGTCTAAACGGATAACCAGCTTTATAGTGAGTACTATAGAAAAAAGTATTCCCATTGAACTGAAAACTATAATCTTAAAATTATTTATAACTGCTGTATAAATCGTGCTTCGTATTTTATTTCCTAAATAAAAGAAAAAAAAATCCCTTTAACCATTCGTCTTCATTCAAAACTTATTGTTTTGAATTAACACTTAACTTGTCAGTTTTATATGTACTCAACAAAAAATATGAGGTAATTTATTATTTTATATCATCTTTACCTGTCAGTAGGCAGTTGTAAATTTCTACATTCGTTTGTTTTGTTCAACTCGCACACCGCACATTTAATTATTCTTTTATTCGATTGTGCCTGTATATGGAATTTAGTTAATCATATCCTTTTAATTAATTGAAACATGTTTTTTTTTGGTTTTATTTGCGTTTTTTCTCGTATTTCGTAGTACAAGTGTAATTTTAATGTTGTAGTTTTTGAGGTCTGAAAACGAATTAAAAAAAAAAATCGTGTTTGCGTTTAAGATATAACGCCACATAACATATTCACTGATACACCATATATACTATGTTATCATGCAATCCCTTTATGTGGACTTAAGTCGTAAAACTATACTTAATTTAATAAACTTTTACAAATATTATATCACAGGATGGGTAGTATACTAAGTTCATCACTATGTTTGTAATAAATAAATATATTAAAAAAAAAAAACTCAAAAAATTCAAAATCTATATTTCAGTCTAATACTACATTTATGCTTGAGCAAAAACCACTTATTTTTTGTACAAAACTAGTTCTTGCATGTTTTTTTTTGTATGCGTTTTGACAAGTTAAAAGCTACAAGAGCCAAAAACCAAATAGTTTTTGCTTAGTTATAAATGTAGTATAAGTGTTTAAATTTTTTTCATTCTTCATTGTTATGGTTAAGGGCAAAATATATTTCAAAACATATAGATTCCATTTATTTAGAAATATGCTTTCAGGCTATGTAGGGTATATCAAATTCACTTACTACGATCTAACTTGTTAATATGGTTGATATTTCTTTTAATGGCGGAAACCTTTTATATGTTTTTTGTTTACTCCACACTCAACATAAATATTATGCGTATTTATGTATAATAAAAATTTACTTTTAGTTTAGTTAAGTAAATTGAGTTAAGTTTAACAAAACTTAAATATTACAAGCCGCTTAAATTCATAAAGATAAGTTTTATTAATATTAGAACGGTAACTTAAGTACAAATGTACGAGGTGGAGATTTTATTATAGGGATTTTGATAAAATGTTTGTTAAGTTGAACATTATTAATGTGGGAGGATTTTTAACACAACGAGTAAATGCGAAATCAGCAAAAAGTGTTTAAAAATACATGTACATTTTTTTTATATGAGGAAATACAGAATTATTATTACGTACTAGTGCTGGTAAAAATATGAGTAGTGGGTATCGAGTATTTGTCTTTTTTTTGGGTACTCGATACTCAAAACTACTACTCGATATTTTCAGAGTTGCATTTTGGACAGACAAATTTATAAAAATGTGACTCCGCTAAAATATTTACCACAAAAAATGTGGCTCTGCTAAAATATTTGTCACAAAATTACAACTCTGCTAAAAGAAAAAAAAAATCAGAAGTAAAATATTTAAAAGAATATAAAAAAACTATGAAAAACGCAATGAATAGTTGGTGAAGAAGTTTAAAAATATGTTTGTAAATTTAAATATTGAATTACCATAAACATTTTGAAAGAATTTTACCAACAAATTTTAAAAAATTTCAAATTTAAAAACTGTTAAAAATATCGAGTAGTATCGAGTATCCAAATCGAAAATATCAAGTAGGATCGAGTTTTGAAAAGTAACCGAATTTACCAGCACTTCCCCAAACATCGACTTATAGAAATCAAAATTTGGTGGTAAGTTGATTACGAGAAATGGATCTGTCAGTTGGCCTCCAAGGTCGTGCGAATTGACTCCTCTCGATTATTTCTTGTGGGGCCACGTAAAGTCACTGGTTTATGCTGATAAACCAACAACAATTGACGCCTTGAAGGCCAACGTTGTTCGCGCTATTCGTGACATACGGCTAGCAATGCTCAAAAAGGTGGTCCAAAATTGGACGTCCAGAATACGCTTCGTCAAGAACTTACGCGGTCCGAGTCCGTGTCCCTCCTAAAATCAATTTAATTTTTTTCTTTTTTATATCCAAAGGGGTAATATTTTTTTTTTTTTTTTACTAAACCCTGTAAACTGCAGCCAATTTTTTTTTTGTGAATTTTTTTTTAAACTTTCAATTCAGGAAAAAGAGTTTGCTTTGCACTCGTTCAAAAAGTACTGAAAAATGTTGACTATTGAGTGTTCATTCTTGTTCTGTTAAAAAAACAAGCACATCTCGATCATTAATTGAAGTGCTTTTTACCGCTTTTGGATTTCTTTGCTGGGTTATTAATAAGTGGAGACAACAACTAAGAAATAATTTTAAAATATGCTTAACTTTAAACTAACACAAAATATTAACAAATTACTTGTCATTTTGTTAAACTTACATATGCCTAAGGCATTGCTAGACATACATATTTATGTAATAAAATTCCTTTAAATATTAACAAAATATTAGTTACGTTGTATTCCCTCCAAAAACACAAAGAAACTATAATTGAAGCTTATTTTATTTTTTTGAGCTAATTTTGATTAATAGTTTTAACACATTTTGACAGTTGTGTCTGTCATTTAAAAAATCAAAAAATTTATACATTGAGCTTGAGCATGAATTTTTGAAAAGCGCTTAAAGATTGAGGGTGTTAGTAACAAATTTGATACAATATATAGAGACATACAAATTGATATTTATGCTTGTCGTATACACAGACATATTTCGGTTATGGTGGGAATTTCATATAAAACCAGCTGTTTTTGGAATTTGCTTTTGCAGTGGATTTATTAAACTTTGTCTGTTATCTGGCCCCTCCCTTTAGTCAAGTTTTAGAAAATCATTTCCTTTATGTATAACAGGAAAAACATTAATTTGTTAAATTATTATACAATTTAGCTTTCAAACAATATATTAAACATAATATATCAAATATAGTTTTTGGAACAATAAAAAAATGTCAAAAGAAAAAAAAAAACAACAATGATATGCAAAAGTTTCTCTTATACACAAAATTGAAACTAATGGTTAATAATGATGACTCATGATGATGTGTGGGGAGAATATGGTTAACTCCACATAGACATATATACCATACATGGGCAAATGCGACCCCACGGGCCGCATGCGGCCCGTCAGCCAATTTCGTGCGGCCCTTCATTAATTTTAAAACAAAAAAAAAATTTTTTTAATTAAAAAAAATATTAATTAAATAAAAAAAAAATAAAATTAGAATTTAAATCAACAAATATCGACTTTTTTGCACAGACGTCCTATAAAACTTTTTAAAGTATTTTCGCCTCCAATATACGAATATTAAGTGGAAAATTCCTTCTTCTTTATTTAAAGCTGGGAAAAATATTTTATGGTTCAATATGACGTAGAAATACTCTCTAATTTTTTATGAGTTTGAATTCAAAAAAATTACCTTTCATTTAAGGAAATGTTTAAGGCTGTTCTACAGGCCTCGTAAGGATCTCTAAAATCTACTTGTGAGGATTGTCCTTCAAGCACTTAAATTTGGTAAAATACTTAGACACAATAAATTTTTATTTATACACTAACGGAAATAAACCTGGGAAAATAGCAAAACAATTAGTAGCTTTTTCTGCTATTTTTACAGGATTATTATTTAAAAGTAACTTGCAGCAAAATTTTTGCAGGTTTTTGCTAAATGTTAGTAAGATTATAAGAGCAAAAATGAACTTTTAAACATACTAATAGTCATCCTGTTAAAATCAATAGAAATATTGGTGAAAAATAGTAGACTGCTGATTTCGCAAATAGATTTTTATTCTCTTAAAACAATTAAAAATTTTTTGAGTTTTTTGATTCTACTAATATTTAGCAAAATTGGTTGCTGATTCTAGCAGAGTAAATTTTTATTTCAATTAACTAAAATTTTGCTCAAATAAAACTAAAATTCCATACATTTAACAGCTTTATTTTTGCTATTCTTATCTTAGCAAAGAAAATCTGCTTATTTTAGCAGTTTTATATTCAAGGTAATTTTTAACTAATTTTTAGCAGCTTTAGCAAAACTTTTTACAGGCTTTTTTCTATTAGTGTACTTAACCTGAACAACCACTCCGCTTTCGATGGGATTATACCGCTGTATAATCGAATTTTTATCTCGCTTTTAAAGCAAATAATTCCGCCTTACACCAATTTTTTAATATGATATTAAACTTTTGAATAAATTTTTATAATTAATTTTTTCTAGAGCTCTCAGCCAACAAACGAGCCCAAAAATAAATCAGAAAAGTGCTCAAAATATATTATTAAACTTTCACTTGTATTAAAGTGGTGCATCCAAAAGAGCCTTCTTTCTGGCTCAAAGAAATATTTTAAAAAATTCCTTGGGCTAACAAATTAATCTTTTTTGAGTCATTTTTGAATTGTTCACAAAATATTCAAATTTATTTACATTTCTGGGTCGTTTCTGAATCATCTTTGGATTTAAAAATTTGCCTCAAATTGTTGTGGCTTTCATTGTTCATTTTACTAAGAGTAATATTTTCATCCAAAAAATGCGTAATTTTTGAGAAAGAAGTTTAAAATATAAAAAAATATGTGCTTTGCTTGAATAATTTTCTTTTGACTTACTAAATAAGAACCCTCATAAAAGTATCAAAATTTTCTGCCGGGGTTATCAGTCAATGGATCAAAATCCAATAAGTAAATTTAAAAATATTTGAAAAATTGATAAATTCCTTAAAGCAAATTTTTTGCAATAACGAAAACTATATTTTCGAAGATTAATTCGACAAAGTTTTTTGATTTCAGATTCGTATTATGGAGGGCAAAATATTTTAAAAACATTTATTGAGTCTGTGCCTTATATTTTTAAATATATTTGAATCAAAAATATAAAAAATTACAAAAATATAAAAGATTTTGATGTACTTCTCCGCAACATTGACTCATAAAGTATTTTCCTGGGTGAGGGGATAAAAAAGAAAGACCCACAACTATTCAGTGGACCGTTTTTGACTGTAAATCCGGGCTTAGGAAACCAAAATACTCAAAAAAAGATTTCAGCAGAAGGCTGTACAAAAAATTCATTTTTGTCGAGTAATGTATTAATTGGTGCGGCCCTCGGTAAGTTTGTGAAATCCTAAATTTGGCCCGTCAAGCCATTTGTGTGCACATACCTGATATATACATTTACAATATAATAATAAATTTAAAAACTAAAAGTAGTGCAACTTTATTATGTGTGTGAAATTTAGCTTCGGCTGCCACCACTAACAATAAAGTAATTATAGCTTCATCATCATCCTTATCCACATCTAAATATTGTAGTCATATTATAGCCGGGATTTATGGTAACCAGTATTCACATATGATTTTTTTCCTTCTTTTAAATGAAAATGAAAAAAATTACTATATCTAAATGGTTATTAACTATTTTCCACACATTACCAATCTATAATACGATAACTACGATTCATACTCATTCAGATATGATGTCTTCTATTCAAGCATGACGTTTTAAAATATGGCGCCATGTTTTAAGTTGAAATTTTGCTACTTGTTGTTTATTATGAATTTAGTGTTATTTTTGTAAAATGTGCGCAGATTGTATGTTGTTTGATTTAAGATTAAGACCCACATTAAATACATGAACTGCAGCAACACACGTTCATATGTACGAGTTAACATAGTTACCATAAATGTTTAAAGTAATAATTATATGTAATATAATGTTTATTTATGATTGTATTTGAGTTTTTGTACACTTTTTTTAATTTTAGCTAACATAAGACCATTATTTTGACCACCTTTTAGTTTTGTGGTGGAGGGGTTATAAATTTGTTTTTAATGGTTAAATGAATTTATTTTTATAGCACCCACTGGCTGTAATTATAATATCAATATTTTACCAAAAATTTTAAAAGTTATTATGTTAACATAAACAATTTAATTTATAGTTCGACATCTAGGGTCATATGCATATTCGTTTTTAAAATTTATACAGGACTTTTAAAACAAATTTTTAATACAAAATTCATTTTATAAATGTATAATAAGGTTTTCAAATTATTATGCACAGGCACTTTAATTTTAACATTTTAATTAATAATTAAAATTCTATCGCGGTGTCTCTCACTGGGCTCATTTTTCAAAAAAAAAAATCTGAGGCTTTTTCTTTAGAAAAAGTGCTCAAAATATGAGGCTTTTCTAATATGAAAAAGCGGTCAGAATAGGAATGCGGAAAAAATAGGCATGCATACTATATGATATCATACACCAGGCTGATTGGAAGCCAACTAATAGAAAAAAGGTCAGAAACTCTCAAATTCACATGAACCCAAGAACAAAGATTAGTGATTTTAAACTTCCCAAACTTTTTCAAACTTTCAAATTGTTTATAATTTGTTAATTTAATTGTGATTTCCTGAAGATGCTACACAATGGAGTAGCGAAATTTTGAAAATAAAAAACTTTTTATATATAAAAAAACAAACCTTAAGCTCAAGGAAATTGGGAAGTTAAAAATATAAAAATAAGGTTAAATAAACGACAAGAACATATTGATTTTAGATAGAATCGATCCATATTTGAATCAAAAATATTTATTTTCTAATTTCTTGGCATTTCGTAGACAATTTTTGATACAGGTCTATTTCCACAAATTCTTAATATGGTGTCATATATAATTATATCTTATTTGATAAATCCCCATATACAACCACATACAGCTTGATCCGAAAAATGGGTCATCTATATGTGTCTAATTATATAAAATTAGATATAATTTGATACAGTTTGATCCGAGATTTGTCCATATCCAGTACATCATATTATATCTAATTCGATATAAAAATATCTGATTTTATATAATTTTGTCTGATAGTAGGTGTACTTTTTATGCATACCACCTATTAAATTGACATTGAAATTTGCAAAGTTTGAACAATTTTAAAGGCCCAAATTTTATAACATAAAATAAAAATTTAGTTGAATGCTTTTGTCTTCTAAATCGTACGCATCATTTTTTAACATGATTTTACATGCAAAAAAATCACGTGAAAATTATTTGGCTACTATATATTAATTTCTACGGGATTATATAGAAAGTTATATAAAATTAAAAGAAAATATTTTTTTTCGTATGACGACACATACAGTGTTATATAACTTAGTATCGAACCATATATAATCATATCGGTCACTACATATATTTTGATTAGTTTTTAGCTTATGTAGTTATATATGGAGTCAGATTTGGAGATATATAATAACATCATTTACCATACAAAAAATTCGTTGAAAAAATAATATCAGAAGTAGTTGTATATAATGACATGTGTCTTAATGTGACTCCATTCATAGTGAGATATAACCCAATCACATTATATATGACAATATATAACTATTTTTATTCGGGTTACTTGAGTTTCAACCAAACTGGTTTAGGGTATTTTATATGGTCGATATGCCGCACAGTGCTTTGTCTCATAAACAAAAATCAAAAAAAATTGTGTCTCCGAAATTCAGAGTCAGTGGCCTCAACGTTAAGAGCGCTACGTCCAATTTATGGTCGTCATAATGAATGGCTTCGTCAATAAACAAAATATGCGTTATTGGTCAGACAGCAATCCACACGTACTCCATGAGTCATCATTGCATCCCGAAAAAATTACGGTTTGGTGCGGTTTATGGGCCGGCGGCGTCATGGGGCCGTACTTCTTCCGTGATGATCAAGACCGGCACGTTACTGTGAATGGGAATCGCTACCATTCAATGATAACCGAATATTTTTGGCCCCAATTGGATGATATGGACTTGGAGGACATGTGGTTCCAACAGGACGGCGCCACAAGCCACACAGCGAATGTCACAATCAATTTATTGCAAACCAAGTTTGGAGAACGTGTTATCTCACGAAATGGTCCAGTCGATTGGCAGCCTCGGTCGTGCGATTTGACGCCGTTGGACTATTTCCTGTGGGGCTACGTCAAATATATGGTCTATACCAACACGCCAGCGACGATTTATGAACTTTGTACGAATATCGGCGGACTTATGCTTGAAAACCGTCGAAAATTGGGTTCAGCATCTGGACTTCTGCAAGCGTGCCGGTGGTGGCCTTGCAAAAGAGATCGATTTTTATACATAATGGCATCGAACGTACTTTCACAGGAATAAAGAATTTCATTGATATCCAAAACCGTTTTTGTGTTATTTAAAGAAACTTTTGTAGCGCTCTTATTGAAGAACCCTTTATAATTACTTAATCTTGTAAATATTATCCTTACTGGTATAACTCATTCTGTCTACACTAGAGGTCGCTAAAATCGCTAAATTTTTAACATAGAATGTAATGAAAATATATGAATTTTTTGAATCTTACAAAAAAAAAATTGATAAAAATTCATTTTTGGAGGCATCTTTAAAATTTTTCATTTTTTAAATATTTGAATATATTCGTATCAATAAAAGATAATAAAATTGTAAAAAAAATCTGCAATTAACATATCACAAAAATCTTTGAATTTTTACAATATTTTTGCTGGGAGCTTTAAAATATCAAAAGTTAAATGGAACTTTAAAAAAATTATGTTAATTGATTTTGAAATTTTTTCTCATGCTCTTATACTTTTGTAAAAAAAAATATAGAAGAAAATCAATTTCTTAATTTAACTAAAAAAATTTTTTTCCCAGTGTCAAAAAATGTATTTTTGTAATTGCATCTTTTAGGGATTACGAAAAAGTTTCCAAATTTCTTAGATTTTAATAAAATGGTATAATTTTTTTTTCCAAAAATTAACGTAGTATTAAATAAAAAATAAAGTATAAACTTTGGCAAAAACACACATTATGTATTTCATTAATAAATTCTTAAATATACCTAATTTTTGGTTAAAATCCTAAAAATGACCAAAATTTGATAATATATTGAAAAAGTTATGTTAATTGATTTTCATATTATTATTTTTTTTGAATGGGGGAAATGTTTTTAGTTGATCTGTTATTTAAGTAAATGGATGTTATTTTAGTTTGACTCAAGATAATAAATTAATATCACTTTCTGTTTAAATTATTTTTCAAATCAAAGAAAGATGATACAATTTTTACAAGAAAATTACAAAGAATAAAAATTATTGAAAAAATTCGATAAGACCAGCAAGGCTGGAATAGACCTTCAGTTAGTATATTAAAAAAAATATATATATATCTCTATTTTTTATAGAAATAAAAAAAAAATGTTTTTTTAAAGACTTTTTTTTTATATCTCATTCACGTAATAAAAGCTACATATATTTTATTTTTTAATTAAATTACCAACTGATAAAAAAAAATCTATTTTTGAACTTTGGGAGCAAATTCACTAAAGTACCGATGCTGAAAACACTACGAGGAACATTTTTGTGGAACATTCTAACTCACTAACTCTGCAATGAAAAGGAATTTTTTGGCCCCTTTTTAAAGAGAGATAAAAAGACCCGTTAGTTGAAGAGTTAGAGGGATAAAATGTTCCACAAAAATATTCCCCGTAGTATTTCACATAAGTTTGCTGAACACATCCTATACCTAAAATGGAAGATTCCCATGATTTCTCCCTAAAATCCAGGTTTGTGGGAGATTTGGGCGCCAATTCTGAATAAGTTCGAAGTTAACCTTTAAACACGTTTTAGGTTTTTATTTATTACTAGCACTGAAGTTAAATTTTCAATGCTAATATCTTAAAAGACTTATAATAGAATTTCCTGACAAATACTTTTTTGGGAACATTTTAACCTTTTAACTCTTCAACTTACGGGTCGTTTTTGTCCGTCTTAAAATGGAGCCAGAAAAGTCCCTTTAATTGAAGAGTTAGAAGTTTAAAATGTTCCACAAAAATGTTCCTTGTAGTGTTTTACATAAGTTCGCTGAACATAACCTATATCTGAAATGGAGGATTCACATGATTTCCTATTTTAATTCTATATAATTTTTTTTGTTTTAGAAAAACCATTTTAAGCCTTTAAAACGTTTTTTATGAGAGTCATTTCTTTTTTATTAATGAATCGATTTTACCCAAATTTGGCACAAATATGGCTTGCTAAATTTCATGGCAATCGGATAATTTTTGCAGGTTCTATAATAATTTTAAAATAAAGGATATATGGCAGGACTAAGAGTCCTGCTTCAATTTTGATAAAAATTGACACAAACGTTTCCAGTTTTATGTGTATCTCAATTGATACTTTTTGTAATTTTATGTCCATTTAAGTAGCTAATCTAATATTTTTAAATTTCAGGACCTATGGGAGGTGGGCGTGGCCTTTGCCCGATATTTCCAAAATTTGAAAGTTTTCTTAACTAAAGGGTTCTATGTCAGTGTACCAAATTTCAAAACTCTGTCTCCACTCCTTCTGTTTTTGTCCAATCGTTATATGGGATCAAAGCACTGTGTGCCGCTTTTAACATATTTACTCGGATTTCAAATAATTTTACACTTGATATTTTATTATAACTTAAACGTCTCTATGTAGTTAACGTACATTAAAATTTTATACTTTAAATTTAATGTATTTTAGCTTTAATATATTGTTTGCAATTTCAGCAGAGATTTATATTTTAATGTTAGTGGGTAAATTATTTATTTTTTAAAAACCATCTACTTAAATTAAAAATTACGATATTTTTGTTATTCAATATAACATGTGTATTAGTGTTATAACTTTTGATGTTTTTTTTTTTGCAAATATAAAATTGTTCCTACCCCAGCCCTAAAATCTGTTAAAAATTATTACGAAACATGATATCGTATTACTTCTTCGGGATTTTCAAAAAATATATATATTTTTCATTTAATCTCACCAAAAATCTATATTTCACCAAAAAACTTTTAAAGTAATTATAATTGAAAGATGATTTTAAATTTGGCGGTTTTCGTGGATTTTGGTAAAAAAGTATTATAGAGTTATTTCGCGATATCGACATCAAAGTGAGCTGAAATACAAACATATTATGTAAACTTTATCTCAAAATATTTTGAGCACTTTTTTTGGTTCACCACTACAACTTTAATGACAAAAAAAAAATATATAGAATAGAATCTTTAGAAAATTCTCTCTATGCGGGAGGTTTTTGTTCTCAAATGATCCGTAAAAATATAATTATCAATATAGTGTTGATTATCACATCACCATCACATCACGTGATGGTCAACACTATTTGGATTTTACAAAAAAAGTTATAACCCTAATGAATCTTTGAAAATATTGTGAGTTACGTAAATATTTATGAATCATTAACAATAACTTCACACCGAAAACAGAGATGAATTAGTGGGTCAGACATAAACTTAAAAAGAGTTAATAAAACTGCAATATTTTGTAGAAGAATCGTATTTCTTAAGTTTTTGAAGCAATAGTATGTAGAGTAGAGTGGGTAATTTTTCTTATTTTATTGTGTGAAATTCTGGCAACATTAGTAAAATATTCTGAGAGTAAAAACAGGAGAATAAGAAATTCCGTGGAGAAAATAAAATAAGTTTTATTTCTCACGGAAATCGTTGCACGATTTTAGAGTAGAGATACAACCAGTGTTACCATATATTTTTTTAGAAAAACTGTAAATAAAAACTGTTTCTTTATAGAAAAACTGTCGAAAAAAATTTAAAAATCAGAAGAAATTCTGGGATCACGAAGTATCCTGGGACTAAAATATCCTAGGGTCTCAATTTGGCATTTATAGTAATCGACTTTTTGCACATCCTCCTAATAAAACTTTTTTTAAGAATTTTGGTCTCCTAGGCACGTATCTGAAGTTAAAAAAGTTCATTGAATCACCTTTCCGAGATGTGAACCTTTTTTTATTAACCCCTGACTTAGGATCGAATACTTTACTGGCCAATATTGTACTTCAAAATATTCTTTATGGATTTGCATTCCACATAAAATTACCTTTCAGTTGATTGGGTATTGTTATGTTGGAAGTTGTTTGACGGTGTGTAAAACCCCGTAAAAAAAATACGTTTTTTGGAATAGTCCTTGACCATAATTGGAAAAATAGTAGTAAATTGTTATCCCGAATTGGCAAATATTTATTAAAGAAAATATAAAATCAATTTCGGCCTTTTTTGATGAGATATGGTTTTAAAATTTTTTTCAAAAAAATTGAAATTTCTAAATTATCCTTCATTTAGAAATGATCTCAAAATTCTGCTAAAAAATTACCGTCGGATCTATGATGTGTTGGATATGGTTTAGCCAATTTTATTCCGTGCTAATTTTTGATGAAAGTTTTTATAAAAATGTTTCGTTTTTCCAGTAAGCATATTCTGTAGTATTATATTGGTATTTTTAAATTTATTTGTTTCGATTTATACCTAATTATTTTTTTTACAATATAAAAGATTCATTGTAATGTTTGGGTCATATTCAAAATCACTTTCTAAGTTTATAAATGGCCTATAAAACAAATATTTTATACAAAATTCATATTATAAACGTGTTATAAGGATTCCAAATTATTATGCATAAGCACTTATATTTCAATTTTTAAATTTTAGTTAAAAAAATAAAAAAAAAAAATGTAAATGCAACAAATGTGCCTACCCGTGTAAAAAAGTTTAGATCCGAACAGATTTGTTTAGATCCTATTAGATATGATTAAATCTAATTGGATTCGGTGCCAGATCAGATCATATATTATAAGATATGACATGTTATACACTTTATCGCCAGATCTGATCAGATCTAGTACTGGATCTGTCCATATCTAAAGGGATCTGGAAAATTCTGTAATTTTTATGCCCAGATATGAACTGATCTGGTCATATATTATCATATCTGATGCCATATCTTAGTCTCTTTGTCCAGATCTGGTACCAGATCTCCAAAAAATATGAAAGTGCAATGGAAAAGGGACAAGCAATATTGTGCATCTACATTTAAGTTCTATTCACTTGCATCATTCTGTCTCTATATTTGTTGAATTCAGTTTGCATTTTATTAATTTCTTTTTAAATATTTCTTTTTGATGTTCAGGAAAATTTGTCAATTGAAAAAAATTGTCATAATTAAAAAAAATTAAAACAAAAATCATTTTTTGGTCTCTATGAAATGCAAGGCCTACAATACGCAGCAAATTACATGCAAAGCTAATCACAAATGGTGTTTTCTATTGCTATTTATTTTGTAAAATTTATGTTTTTTATATTTATTTTTGTTTCGTTCATTGTATATTTTGTTATTTGAATTTAGATTAAATAAAGTTACGCATATTTTTCACATTTTAACAAATTAAATAAAAAAAATATAATCTATTCATAAATTCGCGGATTATATTGGATAAAATTTGATCAGATCAAAATAGACCTGAATATATATGGTGTGCCAGATCTGATCAGATCTCAAATTTGTCCCCAATTTTGAGATCTAATTAGATCTGGCACAATCAAATATAATGAGATCTGGTCAGATCTCATCGTTTTTACACGGGTATTAATTATGAAAAAACTGTAAAAAAATCCATGAATTTAAAAAAACTGTTTTTTACATGAAAAAACTGGAAAACTGTTAGGTATCCTAAAAAACTGTAAAAAACAGTTAAAACTGGCTATATGGCAACTATATGGCTATATGGCAAGCCTTGCGGCTTGTTCTACGTTTTTTTTTATATGGAGTTTTGATATTAAAAAATGCACTGCGGATTCTCTCTAAATTAAAACTTAATTTAATTTCTCTGCATTTTCTCTCATACTCGCATATTTTCATTCTCACTCTCAATACAATGTTCCCATATTTTCAAAAAATAATCCCGATATTTGATGATGTTCAGAGATGGAAAAGTTGGAACGATTAAACTTTTATTTTGAAAAATCATTGTTTTTCATATTTATTACTAGTTTCGAACTCATTTAGCCTATCATTTTAATTTAATGATATTTGCCGAAGTTAAAACGAAAAAAATATAAAAAATTAAAAATGTTTCTATACTGAAACAAAAACCTCATTTCCCATCGCTGGTGCTCTCCACACATACACTAAATGTACACACACATACATGTAAAGAAAGTGTGAATGTACCCTACGGGGAAAGGGACCGGTCCCAGATGACACGCATGATAGGTCCCAAGGGGGCGGAGACCGGTCGTTGATCGGTCTTTTTGTTTGAAAGAGACATATCACTTTAACATGGCGTTGTCATTGGAAATGACATATTGCCACAGTTTAGACACATTGTGGCAGTAAGGTGGTGTGTCTAAAAATAGCTTTTCAAATAATCTAATAAAAAATTAAGAAAAAATAAAAATAATCTACTTGGCGTCGAAGTAGGGCTCGATAACACAACCTTCTGCTTGTTGGATCACGTTGCTTATGCGTGATGGCTGGCTGATGGTTAAGTTATATGTTTTTCGTTTCTGTTCAAATAAAAAAAGAAAAAGAAAAAACAAACACACACACAGCAGAAAAAAAACATGGAAAAGAAAAAAATAAAAAAGAAAACAACATTAACACACACACAAATATGGTGGAAGTGCCTTGAATATGCCCCCGATTGACCGGTCATGGAATAGGTCCCTTAATGGCAGTTGACTTGTTTGTTGCGTTGGCCATAATTAAATTAAAAAATCAATTAAAAATTAGAAAATTACCTCAAAATCTCTGATAATATAAACAAAAATTTAAAAAATTCCCCTTAGTTACAAAGAAAAGTTTAATGAAATACCAATTGTTAAAACTAAAACAGCTTTAATATTAAAAAAACGTTGAAAACACAAAACTTAAAATTTCTTAGCAAAACTATAGAAATTTAAAATAAGAGCTAAAATAAGCAAATCGTGAAAAAATAAAGTTAAAAATAAATAAAAGAGTAAAATAAATAAAAAATATTTTTAAAAATATGCCGCGAATTTTGTTTTTATTTCGGTATCAGTCAAGTTTTTTTAAAAGCAACAGTGAAAATAACGGATCAGAAAATACTTAGAAAATTAATTCATTTTCTTTTGTTCATATTTGTACTAATTTAGTAATATGCCTTCGGTTGACCGGTCACGGGATAGATCCTTGAAGGGCAATTGACTCCTCATTCCCCGTAGGGTATGTATAAAAACAACCGTCACCGCAGCCGTAGTCATTTAATTTGTTTTTTCTCTCCGCAGCGGAATCCGCAGCCGTAGCCGTAAGGTTGTATCTCTACTCTCAATTGTCAAATTGTATGAAAAAAAACGAGGACCTTTGCATTGTGCTTATACTCTTATACTTAAATGCAGTGCTGCCAGTTTGACGACTTTAGTAAACCCCGTTTCTCGGAACATTTTCTTCCAGAAAATTGCATATTTATCTATACTACACTAATCTAATTTCGTAACAATATTATAAAAATATATTTCAATTAAAAAAAAAACAATTTTTTCTTTTGATGAAAAAAAATGTAATTTTTAGTAGTTTATACCGGCAAACAATTTTGAGTTTATACATGATAGGGCAAGTTTTGTAGTTAGAAGTAAGCACGGTTTTTTCCTTAAATGTTTCTTAAAAAGGAAATTTTCAAACAAATTTTCTCATTTGAGAAATAATTAAGAAAGAAAATTAATCTTTGTTCTGACTGAAAATATGTTCCTTATTTTGTGATAAAAATTGAATGTACAATATATCTTTCCGCATCGGGTTCGGTTAACACATTTAAAATGAATTGTTACTCATCAAATAAGTTAATTACTTATAAAATTCGATTTTATCTCCTAATGTACTTACATTAGAACATACGTATATGTTAAAAAAAAATGTATTGTGTTTCCCCCAAAATATCCTGCAGTTAGATTTGTCATTATCATGAAATTTGAAATCATTTTTCCATTAATTTTGTCTTTATATAGCCAAGCATAAACCCTTTGGAAAAAGAACTCCAAAAAAAAAACGATAATTATCTTCTTGCAACAAAATTGTTGTATGAATCACACCTTAATTGAATGAAAAATTTAAACCGTAAAACAGGCATGAACAAATAAATATAAAAAATAGTTAATTGTCAATCACATTCTTATACACATGAAACATGTATACATTTTAAGTGATTAATTAACTTTTTGTTTTTTACAATTTGTATTTTATAATTTTGAAGTCATGGTAAAATTTAATTAATTTAAAATAGACAATTTGTATGGTTTTTCTTAGACATTTTGATTTAAAATAATGAAATAAATGAAATTGATCAATGACAAAAACTTTTCAAGATAATAGACAAATAGATGCGATTGATAATTTCTTATATACCTAATGTTGTTGCTTTGCATGTTGCTGCAAATCATTCGAAATCATAATAGTTACATAGCGGCTTGCACTTTAATTGAGGTTTGACCTTTTAAAACCTCTTCAAAGTAATTTATATTTTAAGTAGTAGTAGTAAAATAATCTAATTATAATTTTTAAAATTATATAATAAATCTCAAACATTGATAAGACGTTGCCTGTTAATTAGGGTTTAGTCTATGACAGATGGGTTTATCAGAGATAAATCAAAAAATTTAACAACTTTATAACTGATTCACCTTTTATATACACATTTTGTTGTTGTAACCACTTAACAATAAAAATAAAAGTTTTTTTTTTATTTTACATTTTGATGATTTTTTTTTCTTCGTTTTTGATAAAAGTCTACCTTCATTTGGATTTCACAACCTTAAAGCCATAGAAATACACAAAAAAAAGTATTAAAATAAATATAAAACCATAATTAGCTTAGATGATGGTCGGCACGAGTACTTTAACCACATAGAGAATAAAACCAAATATTTGTTTTGTTAAGTTAAACTGAATTTTCTGTCCATCTGTCGGTGGTTTTCTTTTTTCCACACCTCAGTCGGTCAATGTTAATTTGTTTATCAAAAAATATAAAAAAAAACTATAAAGAAGAACACTTAAAGATATCAAAATGCACTTCACTTTGTTGGTTGCCAGCTTAGTTGGCGCTGCTTGGGTTGCCTGGTTGATTGTTTAGTTGGTCATCATTATCAACATCACATAGACAAAACCGACATGTAGCTTTTACCACATGTCTATCAGTTAGTCTAACAACACACACATTATTTAGTCTATCAGTCAGTTTGACTGTTAGTCAGTCTTAACTAAATGGTAGAAATATTCATAGTTTTATATAAAATAAACTTTTTTTATATAAGTTTGTTATTTATTTGATTTGTGGGTTTTCAGTTGTTCGGTCTCCTCAACTGTTTCACTAACTATATAGTTAAGTGTATATGAAAAATCCATGCAACTAACAATTTGTTGGAAAACTTTTACTAACTATATGTGTTAGCTGCAATATAATACCATATCATACAGTGGGACAAGATGTTTTTCTTAATTAAGAAAAAAAAAAATCTTTTAAAATCTTTTTAGAAATTGTATTATATAAAATCGGGCATAAATCAATTAAATCTTCGAGTTGTATTGGTAAATTAAGCTTTTTAACTTCCTTGATGCGTATACTTAATATTTATTTTAGTGCTTTCCATATAACTCATACGCCACCTATATGCTCTTTAAATCGTTTAGTTGTAAATAAAATTTTCTCTACTCACAATTAGAGTGATAAATATTTAAATATTTTGAAACCATCAGAGATACCATATTTGAGATCAAATCATTTTTTGGGAATTATAACTGTTTTTTTTAACTACCCTAGCCTAGACAAAAACCTAATTGTTTTTTTTAAATAAATACTAATACTAAAGGAAATGTCAATTTAAAAATTTTAATTTAGTATTTAATTTGCTAATTAATTAATTTGAGGTTAAGAAAAAGAAGAATAAACCCTTTTTTCTAAAAAATATAAATGCAGCAATTTTCAAATCAGACTGGATCTAGTTTCTGCCTTTTTGTATGGACAGGCTTCATCAGTAATTTTCCATTAAATTGTATTAATTGTTTATATGATTACTGTCGGATTGTCGGCCAATCGGTTGTAGGAATCGAACACATGCTCCTACATTACAAAGGTAACTATACTAAGGTGCAACCGCTCAATAATCTTATCTAAGTAAGGCCTTGAATGCAATGTAACTAATTCGCTACTTTCTTTCCTGTTCAGCTTCCTGTTATTGTTTTTACTCAGAAGTGATTAGAACAGGCACACACGATTTTCTATTTTTAGATTTTTGTTTATCTTCAAATCTCCTCCGTTTCTTCTTTTTCGCAACTGTTGCAAACTGACGTATGGTTTTTACGTACAAGAGCAGGCAGCTTGCATATATGTTGGAGACGAGTTGCCACGGGGCATTTCGTAATAAATTTTAATTTGCTTTCCATTGGAGTCCGGAAAAGCTCCTAAAAGAGCTCTTGGGTCGTCTGAAATTATAGCTAAATGAGAGTGTTTTTCTTTACCGATGAATCCTTTTTCTGAGCGTTTTTTTTTTGTTCTCAAATTTCCAAAGCATTTATGTCTTATTTTTTATTCAGTTTTGAGTCATTTAGGAGTGTTGAATAATTTTCAAAAAAAATTTAATTAGCTCATAAAAAAAAATACAATTATGTTCCATTTTTATCATATTTCAGTATCTTTTATGAGTCATAACTTCCGAGCGCTCAGCAAGATCTTGGCTGTGTAAATTATTATGTCATGCAGAAAAAAGTTGATAACGAAAATATATCAGAACTTTTAAGAATTAATTCATTTTATAAATGAATTCATTACCAATAGGATTAAATTTTCTTTAGAACTGAATGATGTCCTATTTTAAGTAATTTGCTAAATTTGTTCGACTGAACGCGCCCAACAAAAAAGCAATTCAAAGCATTAACTCAATTGCTATAGAATTAATTCACTCATGAATGCGTTCAATTTAAAAAATCTAATGGAAAAGAAATTCCTTACTGAATTCATTAATAAATTCGTTCAAAATAATTTTCGTTAACTCAACTAAAATAAAAAATTACGTTAAGTGAATTGAAAAAAAAAATACGTTCACTGAATTGAAAACCCAAAACTACGTTCACTAAATTCAAAAGCTGTTTTCTACCGTGCAGTAGTCAGTGGGATGTTTTCAAAATATTTTGGACAAAATTCAGCCATTTCTTATCGGCTGGTCGGATTGAAATGAATTTTCACCCGTCCATATCTCTATTTGTTAATTTTTCTTTTCCCAGATCATTTCGAATTCGAAAATTTTTTTATTCAGTTTTTAATTTTAAGAAATTTTTCAGCTGAGAAATTAAAAACTAAAAGCGGCCGAAGATACTCAAATATGGTCCTAATACGCAGTGTTGCCAATAAATTTTCAAAATAAATGGCTAGATCAGGCCCAAAAATCGCTAGAAAATCACTAGATTTATAAACAGTGAAAGAATTTAGCGATTATACCGCTAGATTGTTGAAAAATGGTACTTAAGGGAATTTTTTACTCAAACATTTTTTAAATATGTTCATTAGAAGTGTTATAAACTTTTAAATAACAAAAAAAAATTGACGATTAAGTTGTAAATAATGAATCCCCATTTTTATTGAATTAATATTAGTATTGAAAATATTCAAAAGAGTGCATTTTACGGTATAAAACAACATACCCATATTTTATTGAAATGTGTATTTTTTAGAAAGTTTTTTTACTAAAGTCGTTTAAGAAGTTATTTTTTATAATAAAAGAATATCAATATGCGAATTTTAGAATTTTATAATATTTTTCAACATAAAACTGATTTTTAAAAATCATATAACAGCTGATAAATAATCGCTAGATTTTTGGCTAATAGCTACAGGACAATTTTTACCGCTAGAGGCGAAATAAAATCGCTAGATCTGACGAGAAAATAGTCGTTATGGCAACACTGCTAATACGACTGTTGGTATATGTGAATTATTAACACCGCTTTAAGAGTAGAGATTAAACCTTGCGGCCTTTTCTGCGTTTCTTTTTTTATACTTAAAAACGCACTGCGGATTTTCTCTATATTAAAACTAAATATAATTTATCTGCTTTTTCTCTCATACTCGCATATTTTCATTCTCACACTTTCTCCAATGTTGCCATATTTAAAAAAAAACTTTTATTTTGAAAAAAATCTTTGTTTTCATGTTTATTACTAGTTTCGAACTCATAGTAATAAACATAGTTTTAATTTAATGAGCTTTACCGAAGTTAAAATGAAAAAAAATTTTAAAAATTAAAAATGGTTGTATACCGGAAAAAACCTCATTTCCCATCCCTGGAGCTCTCCACGCATACATTACATGTACACTAGACCATACCTCAAAAAAAAAAAAAGTTCGCCGTACACCCTCCAAAATGAAGTAATTTTGCAAGGCTATTTCAATAAAAAAAAAATTTTTTTTTTTGGCCGAACGTAGGGGTCGCCTTTTTCAATTTTTCGTTATAGCTTCGGCATTTGAAATCGGATTTTAAAGTGTGCTATATCGATTTTTTTGCATCGAGACCAGTGTTTTGCTATAAAGGAAAAATGCAATGAAAAAAAATTCAAAAAGACGACCCCTACGTTCGGCAACCAATATATAAAAAAAATTTTTACTGGGTTTATCGAAAACTTCCTTACCAAAAGTTTAATGATTTTTTGCAAGCTTTAATTTTCTGACGTTAGGGTGGTACATTAGGGTTGTAGTAACTGAGATCTGGTGGGTAACTACTAGAACGGGATACTTGAGGTCAATGGCCCTTAGAGCAAAACACTGGTCTCCTCGAGGGAAAAACATCGTTGTATGATACTTTAAGATCCGACTGTCAGTTCGGCAAAAAAAATATTTCATGGAGGGTGCACGAATCGGATAGTTTTTTCAACAACCCGGCAGAAAAACCTAACTCGAGTAGGCTGAAATCAGCGATGTGCAGGTTTTCTTTCTAGTTTCGTTGTATTTTCAAAAATATGGGTACCAGGACCCAAAATAAATCAATTTTTGCAATACATCGATTATTATTTATTTTTACCTGGGTTATTTTGTATTCCCCCAAAACAACTTTGGGTTAAAAATAATCAGTATAGGTGCAAGGGTTTAAAAGTTGTGAGCAAAAGACTCTGAGGTCACTTTGATTAACTGTACGACCCCAAAGTTCAACAAATTCGCCCAATTTAAGCCCTACATAAACTAGATTTACGCTCCCTATATAAAAATAAAAAAATCTATTCCTACTCAGCTAAACAAATTGGAAGTAATGCTTTACAAACTACTTTTTTCACTGCTTAACAACTAGCCGCTAGTGTATTTTTACTGTTTTTTTAAAAGTAATTGTGAATAACTTCAAAAAATTACTTTTTTCATTGCTTCCAAAGAATTCCTTGGTATATTTTTACAGCTTTTTTAGAATTACTTCTGAACAGCATTCAAAAACTTATTTAGAAGCAATACTCTAAAGCATAACTGCTCTAAAAGCGATTCTAGAAAGTAATTTTGGTATCATTTGGTGTTTCTAAACAGATAATCGTGGGTTCGATTCCTGGATGGCCAAAATTTAAAATTTTTTTTTTATTTTTTTTTATTTTTTTTATTTTTTTATTTTTTAATATTTATATTTAATTTGTTTAAATTCAACATATTTTTAATTTTTAAAAATATATAAAATAAAAATTATGAAAAATTGCTCTTTATGGGCTTATGAAAATAGTTCTGAAAACAATACTGATTTGCAGTACATCTTTTACACTTGTTTAGTAAGTACTTTTATTGAAGAGAATAAAAAACAATATCTCGCAATGACAAAGAGGTGTTTTTATGCCAGTCAACTGTCATATCAAAGAATAGCTCAGCGGTGAGAGCTAGACTATCAATCATGAGGTCGCAAGTTCGATACCCGGTGGCGGCAATAGAAAACTTTTGCAAAATAAAAAAAAAAATATATTCTTTTCGTTTATTTAACCTTCTTTTTTAATTTTTAACTCTACTATTTTCCTGAGCTTAAGGTTTGGTTTTTATTTATAAAAAGTTTTTTATTTTCGATATTTCGCTACTCCAATGTGTAGCATCTTCAGGAAATAACAATTAAATGAAAAAATTATAAACAATAAATTATAAATAAAAAACTTTTTATAAATAAAAACCAAACCTTAAGCTCAAGAAAATAGTAGAGTTAAAAATTTGTGAAGAATTTTTTTTTTAACTTTTAATTGGTGAAAGAGAGCTTCCTTTGCACTCGTTGAAAAAGTACTGACAAAATTTTGAGGTTGGAGTACACCTCTCCTATGCCAACTCAATGTTGAAATTATTAGTGTTTATGTTAAAAAAGAAGTAAATCTAGATCAGGGGTGGCAAGAATTTTTTCGCTACGTGCCAGAAACGGACAAATTTTTTTTGTAAAAATTTTCGCTTGCCACTTTAATTTTAGATGTCTTTTAAAAGTCCTTTTTTAAAAATTTGGAAAATTTCTCTTAAAAATATCATCGCAGATGTACATATTTATAAGCGCTACTGATAACCCCAGGAAATAACCCCCAAAGGGAAAAGTTAAATAACATCCAAAAAATTACGCAAAAATGTTTGACGGTTATTTAATTTTTGGTGGTTTATTTAATCTTTAAATATTGAGATGATTTCATTATGAAAAAATCCCCAATGAAATAAAATTAAAACAGTTTGAACATTATTGCCTTTTTATTTTTTAGGGGATTATTCCATTTTTGGTGGTTATTTCATTTTGTTAAAAAAAAGTTATATTATTGGGCGCCATTAATTATTTAAGTACCTAAGACAAATATGGTTCGGGCAAAAATTTGATTTTGTTAAAGTAAATCGGGCGGTTTTTGTCATCATAATTATGAATAAAAAGCGAATATTATGGATTTGAACAGAGAACTTTCTATTTCAGATAAAATGACTCTGCGAAACACGATCAAAACCCAATTTCAAAATCCAACAAAGGCGGTTAAACTTATGTTCAGCATTTCATTGAGGGTTATTTCGTAGCACCTATTTTCCCTTAAAAAAAAAAAACTTAATTTTTTAGTTCTAATTTTAATGCAACCCAGCAAAAAACGTGGAAGTGATCTTAAGGAATCAATTTTTCATATATTCCAAAGTATCATTAAGTTCTGATTTTCCGCTTCTAAAGCAGTTCTTTTTCACAACTTCCGAAAATGTGATTTTGAAGGAAATTAAGTCTTTCCAAATCTATCTAACTACAGATATTTCCATATAAATTTAACATTTATAACTGTGGTTAATCACTTAATTTTAATTATTTTGAATTAAGTTGTCAGGTCCAAGTGATTTGCTTAAATTTTTTACGAACAAAAATTAATTCCTTTTCACCAATTAAAAAGAACATCAAAAGGATCATAAAAGAAAACTTCCACCCTATGACAACCAAATCCGATCCAAATTTCCACAATATCGAATCCAAATCATTGCTTCTTTTACTCTTCTTTTGAAGATTTTTTTTTTGCTGGGAAGTTGTTTTCCATTTTTGTGCAATTTTCTGGTACTTTTTATTTCTCCGATTATGAGGCATTTTCTCATCGAGACATTTAAATTTCTTTCAGTCTAGAATATTAGAAATTTTCCCAGAATTTTCTGATAATCGAATTTGCGAGTTCTGTATTAAACATATTTCTTTAAACAAAAAATGGTGGCAATGCAGAGTTTTATTAATTTTAAAAGACGATTTACAAGCTCTATGAAAAATTTCACCATTATGGAGTTAAATCACACATTTTTGTAGCGAAATTTTTTAACATTTAACTGAATTTTTTGCTGATTTTCTAATAGTTTAAATTTTTTGAAAATATCCAACAAATCGTCGCGTGCCACCTAAAATCCACTCGCGTGCCACAATTGACACGCGTGTCATAGTTTTGCCAGCCCTGATCTAGATCAACAATTGTAGTGCTTTTTCTACTTCTTCGGCATCTCTTTTTTTGCTGGGTCTACATAAGATTAAGTTTTTGGAAAAGAAGGTAATGCACTAATTCTCGAGAAATGTTGCATGAAAAAAGTTTTTTTTTAAGTCGAATGTAATTTTTGTTATTCGAATATTTCACAATATTGTATGCATATATTTCTTTATTCAAACCATCCCACTGTATTTTATTTAACTAACAACATTTATTCTTGATGTTGGACATTATGTATAATTTTCATTATTTAACTTTTGAATTATTTTGTTATTTTTTATTTTATTTATACGTGTGTGTGTTTTGACTATATTTCACTTTTTTGTTGCTGTGTGTTCAATTTGTGTGAATGTGTGATAGGAAACTACAAATAAATACAGGTGTTTATTTAGTAGTCTGTTACCTTAGTTGACACCATCATCTAGTATACAAATGTTAAAAAAGCACAGATTCAAATGCCCGTGTAGTAGTTTGTATTACATACAACCTGCATGTACTTGAAGTATGAACACAAGTATGTATGAGTGCGTTGTTTTCGAATAAAAAAAAAAAAACATGAATCATTTTTCAATGTCTCTCGGCACTTACACTTACAGTTCTTCTTCTTTTGTTCACTTTTACATATTTTAGTAGTTAGTTTTTTGTTTTTGTATTTTTTCTGTTGATTTAAGGTGTGATTTGATGACTTCTTCAAATACTAAACAATTGTATTTTTTATAAAGCAGACACTTAAATGAAATGGATACATTTTCTTAAGCATTTTCAATTGTTAAAATGGAATTAGGTTTTTATAGCTCAGATGAAGATTAAAGAAAACACAAAATGAAAACATGTCATTGTGACGTCGAAAGATTAAGAAGACTCTACTACAATTATAGTTCTAAAGCTGGCCATACCCTTGCAATATTATTACACAACTTCTCGCTTTAGTTCATTATTCTATTATCATTTGTAGTAGTAGATTAAAGAACTAAAACGGTATTATTGTACAATAATATTGCAAGTGTATGTATGTCCAGCTTAAAGAAATTTCTATCATTTCATTTTTTGAGGGGGTCAGTTTCTTTCTTTGTTTAATTTGATGTGAAAATAATGTATCTAAACAATGTTGCTATCAACGTCTCAAAATTCTTAATATTGCGCTTTTAGTTTCACACGATATTCGAATATTTTATTCCACTTTTTCGTTAAATGACACCCTAATATTCATATAAATTTGTATAAAACTGATTTTTTTTTTGTTATTTGTTTGGTTTGTTTTTGTTACTGACTGTTGGTAGAGTAGTTGTTGCTGATGTTTGTTTGCCTTAAAGCCTGTTGCATTTTTTATGTTGCTGCTGCTGAAAACTTTAAAATACAGATATTTAAAACTACTTGTCTCCCATACGTACTCGAAATAATTTGTATGTTTGACGTTGCTAATCATGATGATGGTTATGGGCAGTGTTGCCAACTCCAGAAGGCAGAAAAGCACTGAGAGCATTGTAAAAATGGGTAAAAGGGGTAAAAATTCACCAAATATGCATAAAAGTAACTTTTTAAAAAATTTAAGTTCATAATTTTATAATGCATTTGGTGTTGTAAAAATGTGTAAAACAAGGCTATAAAAATTTCCAAAAAAGTGGTAAAAACCACCAAAATAATATTTCAAAATTTTAAAGTCTATATATAACGAAGTTTTGACTGAAAATTGTATAAAAACACTGTGCGAAAAGGACTGTTTAATGTATTTTTTATGAAATTTATATTATTTTTTCATCTTTTAAACAAAAATTAAGGGGAATTCCAATAAAACGAGAACAAAAACCAGAAATATAAGTTTTATAAAAAGCACTTTCTAGAATTGAAAAAAGCACTGTAAATACCCGTTTTTTAATAACGGGTATTTGTGAAATATAACCGGGTACGGAGAGGCAAAAAGCACTAAAAAATACCCGAAAAGCACCAAAATGGCAACACCGGTTATGGGTGCTGCTGATGACGATGATGTGTGATATACAAGTCGATGTTTTAGTTCCTATGCATCTCTGTGAGTGTTGGGGAGTGTGTGCTAAATATCAGGTGTTGAATTTTATGTTGACAACATATTTACACTTGATGCAGATTTGTTTATTTAAAATTATAAACTTTTTTGATTATTTACTCTTTGTTGTATTTCATATTTATTTATTTATTATTTTTATTTGTTGTTATTCCTAAGGGTTTGTTTGCTTGTAAAGTGGCGGCGGTTTTGTACCATCTGTCTTTAAAATATATAGTATGTGGATGAGTAACGAGTCGTGTTTTTGTCTTGGTGTTAACACACCTTTTTGTGTATATTTTTCATAAGATTAGTGGGTGTTTAGACTAACATGGGAATAAAAAAAATGTTGCTAATATTTAAAATAAACATACTGGCAACATGTTCTCAACAATCAGATGTACATTGACACCATTCAAGCAACGTTCTAAAAAAATATGTTTTACCTTAGATAAAAACGTCAGTAGAAAAATTAAAAAAGAGATATTAAGAATTTTCTTTTTATAATAATTAAAAATTCTACTTACGCTTTTAAAATTAACTTTTTAACAAAACAATCGACATTGCTAATTATTTTGCTCACAAATACATGGGAAATATCATTTCATTAATATCACAAATTCCATCGGATTTCAAAAAACAAAATTGATTGAGAAAATAATTTTACTTATATAGTTTTACCTCTAGTTGCCACATTTTTATCCGATTTTCATAAGTAATACCTTTCTGGAAAGGTTGTAATGCTATATTGTTTACAACTTCATTAGTTGTTTCAAAAATCCACCTCAAGATGGCGCTTATCTAGCATTTATTAGAAAATTATAAAAAATTTAAATTTTGCCGCCTCGAAAAAGATTTTTTTGATATGAGGTGATGGGGACCACTTTTTTATTGAAAATCCCGTCTTTTTACAGGAAATACCTTAGACTCTGTGTCCTTTTTTCTATTGAAAAACATCAGATTTAGAGATTTTTTTTTTTTTATAGAAAACACCTCAGATTTTGAATACTTTTTGGTAGAGCTTGCGGTGAAGATAACTCAAACCCGGTCTGTGCAATAGAACAAATAAATTTTATATAAAAACGTACATTTTTATAAAAAAAAATAACCTTTCTCCAAAAAACAAAAAAAAAAGATACATTAATTTAAAAAAAATTATTACTTTTTTACAAAAAAAAAAAAACTACTCTTTTCCAAAAAAAAATATTTTTTTCAGAAAAAGTATTATTTTCCCAAAAAGTATTATTTTCCAAAAAAAAAAGTAAATTTTTTGAAAAAAAAGAAATTTTTCAAAAAAAAAAAAAAATTGGGTGTTCAACTTAAAAATACGGGATTCACAAGAGATGGCGTATGTTCTACTCATGGTTTGTGTCTTTAATAACTTATATGGTATTTTAGAGCGCAAACATCTGCCATTTATTCTCACTTAGTCATTGAACAAAATAGTGTAAACAGCATTTGCTTCGAAAATGTCGAATTTTATGCCAAGAAATATCATTTACGGGAAGTTTTGCTTTACTTCTTTAATTTGAAAATAAACGTGCAGTTGAAGCACATCGATTGCTGGCCGAAACTTAGCCTGAATATATTTCATCGATTTAAACGTGCGAAAGGTGGTTTGTGCGGTTCAGATTGGGTGATTTTGACAAGGAAGACAAAGAGTGCACAGTAGACCGTACCTCAAAAAAAAAGTTCGCCATACACCCTCCAATATGTGACCTTCTCCGAGAAAAGGGACTTAGTGTGTCAAAAAACGGGTTGCGATCAAAATGAGAAAAACATTAAAATTTTATTATACCCTACACCACTATGTGGTCAGGGTATTATAAGTTTGTGCTGATGTTTGTAACACCAAAAAATATTGGTCGTAGACCCACCTTATAGTATACCGATCGGTTCAAAATTTGTTTTATTTCGATTTAACGATGTCCGTCTGTCCGTCCGTCCGTCTGCCTGTCTGTCTGTCCATGCAATCTTGTGCGCACTCTACAGGTCGCAACTATTAAGATATTTTGATGAAATTTGGTACGCAGACCTATGTTGGCCCAAGGACGAACACGTTTGATTTTGGTGAACATCGGTCCATGTTTAGACCTAGTGCCCATATAAGGGTCCTACCAAAATTATACTGTTTATACGCTGCAGGTCGCAAATATTAAGATATTTTGACGAAATTTGGTACACAGACCTACATTGGGCCAATAACGCAGCCTATTGATTTTGGTGAATATCGGTCCATGTTTAGACCTAGTGCCCATATAAGGGTCCTACCAAAATTATACTCTTTATACGCTGCAGGTCGCAAATATTAAGATATTTTGATGAAATTTGGTACATAGACCTATGTTGGCCCAAGGACGAAGCCTATTGATTTTGGTGAACATCGGTCCATGTTTAGAACTAGTGCCCATATAAGGGTCCCCCCAAAATTGGCTTGGTTACAAACTGCAGGTCGCAAATATTAAGATATTTTAATGAAATTTGGTGCGCTAACTCACATTATAGAAAATTTTGACACAAGCCTCATTTTAACCCATTCGAATTTCGGATCCAAACATTAGTTGGCTTTTAACCAGACTGGTGTAGGGTATTGTATAGTCGGCATGCCCGACTTTAACCTTTTTACTCGTTTTTAATTTAACTTTAAATGCGTTCTTCTCAAAACTTCATTTCACACACTAGGTCCCTTTTCTCGGAGAAGATCACATATGAAGTATTTTTGCAAGGCAATTTCAAAAAAAAATTTTTTTTTGCCGAACGTAGGGGTAGCTTTTTTCAATTTTTCGTTATAGCTTCGGCATTTAAAGTCGGATTTTCAAGTGTGATATATTGATTTTTTGCCTAGAGGAGACCAGTGTTTTGCTATAAAGCAAAAATCCTATGAAAAAATTGAAAAAGGCAACCCCTACGTTCGGCAACCAGTATACATATATGTATAAAAAAATTTTTACTGGGTTTATCGAAAAACTTTCTTAGCAAAAGTTTAATGATTTTTTGCGAGCTTTAATTTTCTGACATTAGGGGGGTAGCAACTGAGATCTGGTGGGTAATTACTAGAACGGGATACTTGAGATCAAATGCCCTTGGAGCAAAACACTGGTCTCCTCGAGGGAAAAATATCGATGTATCATACTTTAAGATCCGACTGTAAATGCCAAAGATATAACGAAAAATGTAAAATGCCGACCCCTACGTTCGACAAAAAAAAATTTTTGTTTTGGAACCTCCTTACAAAAATACTTCATATTGGAGGGTGTACGGGGCACTTTTTTTTTTGCCTGTAAGGTGGTACGCTCTAGTGCACAGGTACTATCCCGAAAGATAGAAAAAGGCCATAGCTAACGATTTCCAATAATTAAAAAAAAAATTATATATTATATTATTCCAATAAATCCCGCATCAATGCTGTTTATAAAAAAGTAATTTTTTCTGAAAAAGTATTTTTTTGTAGAAAAAAGTATATTTTTATATGACAGTTCTTCTAATATACCAAACTCTAATAACTCATAAAAAATATTAGTGCAAAAGTCTGTTAAACTTGTTGTTATTCAGTTGAACTAATTTTCCCTGTTGTTTTCGTTTAAATCCGTAGTTTAACTAAAGTTGTTTTTTTTATCCAATTTTAACACAAAAACATATTTCTGCTTACTTGAACTAATGTTTCCTCCTGTTATTGTTATTTTTTTTTAAATAATTAAAAAAAAACAATGTAGTATTTTCTCATTAAGACTCATTTATTTTCTTTATGGAGTTAATCGATTTGGCAACTGAAGCATTCGTATATTTCACTACTTAACAAATCCAAAACCACTAATTAAATTATACAATGTCTTACGAAGGCACTAACAATATATAACGAAAAAAAAAATGTATTGAAGTAATGAAATTTTCATGCATTTAATAAAATGTTCATTAAATCAATAAATCCAATTTAATAAAATCGATTCATTAATAGTACGAACGAAATTTCTATCAGTGTACCTATGAAGTTTTGTTTAATTTAATGTACAAAAATATTATTTGAGAATTTCAGATTTATCTGAGAATAAAATCGATCTTACCTACTTCTGAATATAAAACTTACACTCCATTTTTAATATTCATCTTCAAGTGTCTAAGCTGTACAAATTAATTCACTAACTTTTGAATTAATCGATTTCCAGTTGTCATTTTCTTTCCACAAAAGGGTGTTACAAATTACCTTAATTATACCCTCATTTAAAAATAAAATTTACATTTTACATCATTCTCAGCTCTATAAGCAAATGTAAATTTACATATTTTTCTATTGATTTTCGAACGATTTGAATAAATATAATACAAATTACTACTAATTATACCATAGTAGTACTACATTATTAAATGAATATGACAAAATTATAAACAAATTACTGTCACAATTTTGGTTATTTCTAATAAATTTTATGTGAATTTTATTTATGATTTTTTTTATATTTCAACTGGTTTTTTTTCTTTAAATAAAGACGAAAATTCATCGGTTGGTCGCATTCATCATTAGAGTCTGTTAGAGATTTTATTTGTGGTTTGCTGGTAGTGCCCTGTAGATAGTACTACATTAGATGTCTTTATGCTAATAAAAAATTTATTTTCTTTATAAATTAGTTTCTGATAGTTTCACTAGCACCTGTTTTTTTTTTTTTTTTTAGTTTGCATTTTAATTTTTATTAAATGTGGCTGTTAAGTTATAAATGAGACTTTAATGGTTTTAATTGAGAAACAGTTTTCCTCATATAAAAAAAAAAAAACTAGGAAAATAAAATATTTTATTAGAAATGGAGCAAAATTTTAATCGACTTTTAATGAGTGACATTACCAAGTAGAAGTTTCACATATAGAACTAATTTGCAACTTTCCTTAAAATGCAATTAAATACAGTTTTTGTAAACAAAATTGTTTTGAAAACTATTTTAAAGCGAATAGAAATTAATGTGAAAATTTTTTAAATATGAAAAAATCTAATTTCTAAATTAGTATATAATAAAATTTCCAATGTTTTACAGACATTTCGAGATTTTTCACCAATGTTAAAAAATTATCGTTGACCTACAGGGAATGAATTCTGGTACGGACCGTGAGATCTATGGTGTTTATTCCATGGTGTTCGGAAGATTCCAACACCACGAATCAATCCCTAAAAAAGCGAATTATATTTGACAAAAAAATAATTATTTTCAAAATGGTTTAATGTTGATAAAAAAAAACAAATTTAGAAAAAATTTAACATACGCGCACTTAATCTCTAAATATAAGGTATTTCGTCAAGTATACATTACTAGAGGTTGATCCATCTTTAAAGCAGAGTGAACACCGTGTATTTGATGGAAAATTTATTAAATATTAAATAATTATAATTTTATATCTCTGAAATTTCACACTCTACCCATAATTTTCGTTTTTTTCAAAACGATTTCCTTTGTATACAATACTATTTTCTTCAATTACAATTGGTTGTTTTGAGCATAGGTTTTGAGGCATTGGTGTACATTAGACCGTACCACCTTACAGGCAAAAAAAAAAAAAAAAAGTGCGCGATATACCTTTGAATATAAAGTATTTTGCAAGGCAATTTCGAATTTTTTTTTTTTTTGCCGAATCTAGGGGTCGACCTTTTCAATTTTTCGTTATATCTTCGGCATTTACAGTTGGATATTAAAGTGTAATATATCGATTATTTGCCTCGAGCAGACCAATGTTTTGCTATAAAAGAAAAATCAAATGAAAAAGAATTTAAAAAGGCGACCCCTACAAAAAAAAAAAAAAAAATTCTGCTGGAATTATCGAAAAACTCCGTTAGCAAAATTTTAATGATTTTCGCAAACTTTAATTTTTTGGAAATTAGGGTGGTATATTTGGGTGGTATGAACTGAGATCTGGTGGGTAAATACCAGAATGGGATACTTGAGGTTAATGGCCCTTAGAGCAAAACATTGGTCCCCTCGAGAAAAAACATCGATGTATCATAATTTAAGATCTGACTGTAAATGCCAAAGATATCACGAAAAATTTCAAAAGGCGACCCCTACGTTCGGCAAAAACACAATGTCGAAGCCTTCTTGCAAACGTAAATTAGATTCGATGCACAGTGCTTTGATCCCATATAACGATTTGACAAAAATAGAAGGAGTGGAGAGAGAGTTTTTAAATTTGTTACACTGACATAGGAGCCCTTAGTTACGAAAAATTTTAATTTTTGGAAATATTGGGCCAAGGACACGCCCACCTCCCATAGCTGCTGAAATTTAAAAATATTATGTTAGCTACATAAATGGATGTAAAATTACAAAACGTGTATATTGAGCAACATATAAAACTGGAAACGTTTGTGTCAATTTTTATCAAAATCGAAGCAAGGACTCTTAGTCCTGCCATATATACTTTATCTTAAAATCTTTATAAAACCTGCAAAAATTATCCGATTGCCATGAAATTTAGCATATATAAAGTCAAGCCATATTTGTGCCAAATTTGGGTAAAACCGATGCATTAATAAAAAAAGAATGCCTCTCATAAAAAATTGGTTTTAAATGATTTTTCTAAAAAAAACAAAAAAAATTAGATAGTATTAAAATAGGAAACTATGTGAATACTCCATTTTAGATATAGGATATGTTCAGCGAACTTATGTAGAACATTATGAGGAATAATTGTATGGAACATTTTAACCTTCTAGCTCTTCAATTAAAGAGACTTTTTTTTTTGCCCCATTTTAAAACGGACAAAAACGACCCGTAAGTTGAAGAGTTAGAGGGTTAGAATGTTCCGTAAAAATATTTGTCATGAAATTCTACTATAAGTCTCTGAAGATATCAGCATTGGAAATTTAACTTAAGTGCCAGTAATAAGTAAAAACTTAAAACGTGTCTAAGGGTTAATTTCGTACTTATTCAGAATTGGCGCTCAAATGTCCCACAAACCTGGATTTTAGGGAGAAACCATGGGAATCTTCCATTTCAGGTATAGGATGTGTTCAGCGAACTTATGTAAAACACTACGAGAAACATTTTTTTGGAACATTTTAACCCTCTAACTCTTCAACTTACGGGTCTTTTTTGTCCCTTTTTAAAATGGGGTCAAAAAATTCCCTTTCGTTGAAGAGTTAGAGCCTTACAATGTTCCACAAAAATATTCCTCGTAGTATTTTACAAAAGTCCGCTCAACCCATCCTATACCTAAAATGGAAGGTTCACTTGGTTTGGATACTAAACACTCTTAAATGCCTGAAATTTGTGTAAAAATCATGAATTTAGGCATTTCAAAAAATTCATTTTTTTTAAATTGTGTAACTAATTTTTTAATGATCTATTATATAACAGTATAAACTTACAAAAAAAAGAAAAAAAAAATATCTAATTTTATATAATTTTTTTTTATACTCCATTAAACTTAAATAATTTTTGGATTTTCAACAAAAAAAATGTGTTTTTCGGAGCAATAAAAAATAATTGTTTTGTAAACATATACTAATATCCATATTTTAATTTAACTACAAATATATTGAAGTAATTAAAAAACAAATCTTCGAACAAGTTTTAAAAAAAAATGTATTTTTGAGAATTATTTTCGTGAAACAATTAAAACCCATTTTTCTGTTACTTCATTTTTGCATAAAATTCTCTGAGTTTAGCGCCATCTCTTGGCGGCAAAAGTCATCACACCAAATACTTTTTTTACATTTGTTTGAGTTACTTTAAAAAATCCTTCTTTAATCACAATTTGAGACAAAATTTTTTCTTTTTTATTTTTGTTCATGAGACGAAGCATTGTGCGTCGTCTATAGGAATCGAACTTGTGCCTATTCTTACATTACAAACGTAACTGTACTAACGTTCGATAGCTTAGCCATCTAACCGAAGTAAGGCCTTGAATTATGCAGTGCAGCTAATTCATAATTTTCTTCCCTATTCAGCTTTCTATTATTTTTCTTTACCTTCAGCAGTGATCAAACAGACACATACACACATTCTACTTTTAGATTTTTGTTTATCTTCTAACCTCCTCCGTGTCTTCTTTTTCGCAAATGCTGCCACCCTGACGTCTTGGTTTTACGTTCAAGAGCAGACAATTAATATTTGTAATTAATATGCAAATTTCATTGGCATTGAATTATATTGAATTGGCATTGATATCAAGTAATGCAAATTAAATAGCAATGCTAATTAAAAATTCCCAACTATGCTATACATAAACATTTTTCGTCAGAAATTTTAGTTTTAAGTTTTGATTCAATCCAATTACAATATATATAAACCGATCTTACGATAAAAAGATTAATATATTTATTTGATTGTCCAAAAATTCTCTCAGCGCATGATTAAATTTCACTGAAATTTAAAAAAATCGTAAAAAAACATTCTAATCACAGCTAGAAAAATTTTAATACTTTCTTGTTCTTATTCTATGAGTCACAAACTACTCAAACAAAATGCATATTTTTGTAATTTAAAAATTCTTTGTCAAAAATTGATAATTTTTTTAAATCATAAAATACAAAAAAAAAAATTTGAGGCAAATTATTAAATCCAAAAGATGGTTCAAAAATGATTGAGAAATGTAAATAAATTTTCATATTTTGTTATCAATTCAAAACAGGCTCAAGAAAAAGATTAATTTTTGAGCCTATAGAATTTTTTAAAATATTTTTTTTTTCTTTTTTGGATTACAAAATAAGGCTCTTTTGGATGAACCACTCTGATACAAAAACTTGAACTTTTAATAATATATTTTGAGCTCTTTTTTGATTAATTTTTGTGCTCTTTTTTTGATTAATTTTTGAGCTCGTTTGCTGGCTGGGAATATTAAGTTAAATTTATAAAATTACTTTCAATAAAATCCACTGTCGCTGATTGTATCTACAAAATACATTTACAATCCACAAACAATGGCTTGTTTTCAAAACAAAAAACAGCTGTTTCTAATAAAATCAAAGCGAATTCAAAATCATCTACAACATAAAAATTCTAGCAGTTTTTAATACAACAACTCCATTATTTACTCAATACAAAATAAAAATTAATTCTCAGATACTCTATGTAAAAACAACAAATCTCTTGCTCTTTACAAACAAAATTCTCACGCACTTTTTAAAACAACAAAGTTGTTATAGTATACCCAAGTTCTGCTGGAGCCAATGCACCCTAAAAATATCAACATAAAAATAAAGCGAATCCATCCATAAATTTTGTACGAATTAAATGAGAAGATGAATTCGCCTGGCAAGTAAAGTGCCTGCATATGGTTTTTGTATAACCAAAAAGACACACTCGCCAGTTTTATTACGATACTGTCCGGGAACGGTTATTAAAAGCGGTTGAGTGCGATAAGACGGTTGATGTGTTGAAACAAAAATGCATGTGATTGAAAAAAAAAACAAATAAATTAAAGAGAAGAATTTAGCAAATAAAACAAAATTTTTTTAAAAATACTGGATTAGAAATTATATGAAAACACTTATAGAATGTGATTAAAGGTTTAAACAAAATTTTTACCGAATATAAACAAAGTTGATTTGTGAACATTTTGGGAAAAACTACCCCATTTGTTGAAAAAATTAAAAAAAAACGCCTGTTTGTTATATCGACTCCATATTAAACGTGTAGTATACAAAGAGGATTCCATAAAATTCGTAGATACACACACTCTTACAGATACAACTCATAAAACAAAAAAAAAAAATACGGAAAATAAAAATACATAAAAACAAAAGAACCGAAAAGTCTATCATGCACAGCATTTTTCGGGAAAAAATAAAAACACATCTAACGATAAAAATTAAACCGAACATAGACAAACATCAAGAACAACAAAAAACAAACATCATCTTCTAAAAGTATCATCTAAAAACGGGAAAAGATACGTTTCCTATTGTGCATACAACTTTTTGGATTATTATTATCATTGGATTGTTGAAAATTTTTCTTATTACGACAAAATCTTCATAGTGCGGGTTTTTCTTTTAACTCACACACTCACACACACACACACACACAACAGTGTCATTTATAATTCCAAATCATTGATTATTAAGAATAAATTTAAGTTTAAAAAAGAATTAAAACACAAAACGTAACAGAATATTGTACCCCCAAAAAAAGAAATGAAATCGTATGAAAAAGTAAATTAATGAATAAAAGTTCTTCAAAAAAAAAAAAACAGGCACTAAATAAATTATAAAAAAAAAGAAAATTGGAAAATTTATGGTACAGCAAGAAAAAAAAAATATGGTGCATTAAGTGTTTTCGATTTTTTTTGTGGGTTTTACGAATAATATAAATAAATTTCAAAATAATCACATTGAAAAGCATATTGAGTAAAAAATATATTTTATCTCCTGCATAGTGTTTTATGAAATAGAAAATTGAAATTAGAATAATATTAAAACAACTGTGTTTTTAAAGATAAATATTGAAATTGGAAGATTTCGTAAATTTTTATATGAAATTTCTTCAATCAACATAGTTATAAATAAGGATTTTTTTTATATGACCAACCTGCATTTTGGATAAAGAATTACATAAGGTTTGTATTATAGTATAAATAAAATATCGATGATAATAATCCTCATAATTGTGTTATGATAAATCTAGTTAGTTATTCGAATTTCTGGGGATTCTAGTGCTTACAATGTTGTTGATAAAAAATATGTGGAAATGAAGCAAAGCTTTATAATTTGGAACAAAAAGTTGTTGAAATTAATATTTTCAGCTCCAAAATAAAGGTGTACATTCCAGTTGTTAAAGGTTTTAACTTGGTTGAAAATAAGTTAACAATCAGAATTGTGTGAAAATATAAATATTTTTTATATTTTTATATATACAAAATGAACAAAACCGTATCACGCTTCGTAAAAATTAACTTTAATTGAAAGGAAATTGTTTTCTTGATTATGACTTTGGGATTACGACAAAAAAATATTGCGATAAAAATCAAAATCTTTAATTGAGCCGTTTTTAAAAAATTTCTTTCGAATTTCCAAAAATCAATATTTTCGAAATTCAGACCAAAATTATTCCCCAGGAGAAATACAATTACATGGCGTAGTTTAAAAATTTCTTTGTATTATTGAAAACACCAAAAATATTAAATTTTAATTCGCGAATATGTTACGAAAAAAATCAGAAACACATTATTGAGACCAGAGCTTTAAAGAACTAATTCCTTTTTGGAATGAATTCCCAAAAATTTAATTCAATTCTTTAATTCAAGGAATGAATTCATCAATAAGACATAAGCAGGAATTAATTCCTGTGAATGAATTTAAATTTATAGAATGAATTCCCTGACCAAAGCGTAAAGAATTAAAATTAAATAATTCATTCACTAAGGAATTCATTCAACACTAGTTAATTCAATTTTAAATCAAGGAATTCATTCAATTCAAGTTAATTCAACTTTTGGCTAAGGAATTCATTCAACTGTGCACTTAATTCAACTTTTGGTCAAGGAATTCATTGAATTCTAGTTAATTCAACTTTTAGTCAAGGAATTCATTCAATTCTAGTTAATTCAACTTTTAGTCAAGGAATTAAATTTATTTCGTTTAATTCCCTAGAGAATTACATTTTTTTCGTTTAATTCCCTAGGAATTAAATTTTTTTCGTTTAATTCCCTGAATTAAGTTTTCAATTCCTTTTAAACGAAATAAATTTAATTCCTTGACCAAAAGTTGAATTAACTAGAATTGAATGAATTCCTTGACTAAAAGGTGAATTAACTAGAATTGAATGAATTCCTTGACTAAAAAATGAATTAACTCGAATTGAATGAATTCCTTGACCAAAAGTTGAATTAACTAGAATTGAATGAATTCCTTGACCAAAAGTTGAATTAACTAGAATTGAATGAATTCCTTGTTGAATGAATTCATAAAATTTTATGAAGGCATTAGAAAAAAAAAAATGAATGAATTCCTTTAATATAAATCGAATGAAAAAAAGGAATTCATTCAATTCCTTAAGTTAGGTCAGGGAATTCATTCCAAAAATATAAATTCAGTTCAAAAAAACGGAATTAGGGAATTAATTCTGCGAAGCTCTGATTGAGACTATTTGAATATCCTAAAAATAGTTACATGTGAAATATTTTGTTATTTAAAATTATTTAAAAATGAAACTAAAATCAATTAGATATTTGATCGTGCTTTTATGATGAACTGACTAAGAACACGCTGCAAATTGATGATTTAAGTATTGCGGATGGCTTTTGAAAATAATGTGTTTGTCGTCAACTCACTGAAAAAAGTTTGACAGTTACTACATGACAGTTATTTGTGCAGTAATCAATAGTTGTTGTTTTTAACAATAATTACCATTGTTTTTCTATGGAAAAATACAAAACAACTTTTATGGCATTTATTTAAGAAAACAACTAACGAAGAGTACTGTAATATCCTAACATAATAATTAACTACCAAAACAGTATTTTTAAAGTAAACAGTTGTTTTTGATAGTTATTTAAAAAATAAAAAATTTCGTTGAATTTTAAAAATTCCTTTAGTTAAGTGTTGTTTTTTCAAACGCATCGTATAGACCAAATACAATTAATATTGTAATTAATCAGGCATGTCACATGTTTTTTTCGGAATTGATTTGGTTTCGCAATTTCACTTCCGCAATTTCTTTCCTAAGGTGATCGAAAGCAATTTTTTTCCTTCTGAATTTAGGGTGCTACAGATAATTTTGTATTAAAAATAAAACGTTCTGGTAAGTATCGAGTATGCTACAGGCTTTATAGTGGTACTCAAAACGTTAGAAGATTCTCCAGAAAACGTAAAACGAAAAATAAATCGTTTTCATTCCACTTTCAAAAACAAAAGTGGAATTGGTATTTAGAGCAGCTTAAACTCATAAAAGTTTTTCAATAGTGTTTGGTTTGTATTCCCTAAAGTGTCGTTAACTATTTCACTTAAAAGAATTTACATTTAAAACGCTTTTTGTTGGTAAATTCAACAATTTTCTTATTCTTATTGATTAGCAAAACGTAATTTCTTCTGAAAAATTAAAATATAAAAATTTTTATCGGCGATCTTCTATTTTTAAACTACAAATGGCACTTATATCAAAATTTAGCATTTGGAACACGAATTTGCCACAAAAAGTTTTTTTTTTAACATTTTAGAATTTACGAAAACGCAAAAAAACCTGAAGAAGCAAAACGTTGCGAAATTGTACATCGAAATCATATTAATTTTATGCCAAATATGTGTTAAAACTTTAAATATGCTCTCTAACAAAAACTTTTTAAGTGAAATTATTAAAAACAGCATTCTTAACTTATAATTAATTATGTTTATCTGTTATATTTGGTCTAAATATGCAAAAATACCATTTACTTCTGGAGAAGCAATTTGAAGTGAAATTGAAGTCTGTGACATGCCTGAGTATGTATTTTTATTAATTCTAATTTAGTAGGTTTGAGGTTAAGAAGAAGAATAAACATTTTCTTCAAAAGTTATAAACACATTAAATTTGCAAATCAGACTAGATTAGTGGTCGGCACAAAGAGAGAATGTGAATGTATTGTGTTTCTACACTGTAAAAAAATTAGGTTATCATTTTTAAATTTATATTTGTAAATTAAGAACATGAATTAATGAAGATATGTAATAATGAATGCATGAATGAATTAAAGAAATAAAAAATAATAATTTATAGTAATTTAATTTTTTTAAATAATTCATAATAAATTTTATTATACACATTATTTAAAAAATATTTATTTTTTTGTATACAAATTATTTATTCTTAAAAAAGTATTCCATTAGTTAGTAAATTTTAATGAACTAAAGAAATAAAAATAATTCATAATAAATTTCCTGTTCTTGTAAAATTTTAAGAGTTTAATATTTTTCTGAAATTTCTTAAACAAAGCGACGTCAACCCGCTTTGTTGAAAGCTACCATGCTACTGAATAAATTTTACGCTTTTAGTCACTGTTGACAATTTAGCTATTTTCTCACCAAATCTAGCGATATTTCAACTCGTTTAGCGGGATAAAATATGATTTAGCTATTAGCGGGAAAACTAGCGATTTTTTTTAAAGACAGTCTTGGGGTTTTCTTAGCTCTTTTTTACATTTATTTCCTTGACAGAATTTTTGAATCATTATTATTTAGCGATTTATCGCTAAATTTTTATGAAATACTTAAAAGTTGTAACAATTTAGCGATGTGTCGACAATTATTTTAGAAAGTTTTAAAAAGTTCGAAAAATAAAGCTATTTTTGGGAAATTTTTCAACAGAGTCCGATAAGTTTGTGAAATTATTTATTTAGCGATTTATCGCTAAATTTTTCTAGTTTTTTATAATTTAGCTATTTTCTAGTGATTTTTTAGTTTGGTTTAGTGATATTTTTAGGAAAAAAGTTGGCAACATTGCTCTTAGTTGAGAGTTTTGTTGCCATTCGTGTTGTGTACGTGTGAAAAGCCGATTATGATCGGCCACTGGTGGCTATGGGTGTCAGTGATTTTCCATTAAATTGTATTATTGTTTATATTTTTATTGTCAGATTGTCTCTATATGAATACTTTGGGAAGTGAAAAAATTCTTCTTTATTTTATATTTGTTTTTATTGATATATTCCTAATTTGCAAATAAAAATCAGAGACTTTTATTGTATCACCAATGAATAAAAGCATAACAACTGGAGAGTGGTTTGGAACTTTTATTTTAAATTTTAAGTAGACTAAAGTATTTTCATATATTTTTGTAATCGAAGGAAACCAAAATGTTTTTTTTTTTTTTTTTAAATATACTTTTATAATACCACAGAAATTAACTGTAAAAAATAATAGATTTTACCCATTTTGTCAGTTGTTTTAAAATTTTTATAGTAAACCTTTGGCAGTTAATTTTACGGCGTTGTTAGTTATTTTTAATCCATTATATTATTTTTCAACGGTTAAAAATAAAAAAAATTGTAGTTATTTTAAAGGTAAATTCACTTGTCGCCTTTCAGTAGTTTCTACCGACAAACTATTTTGAGTGCAAGTTCCAATGCCTTTACACTTTTCTGCTCCATGCCTATTCAGAATTTTTGGAAAAACGGCGGGATCGAAGATTTTGATTTTTATCGGAATATTGTTTTGAGATATCCCAAATTCATAATCAAGACAAATATTGGAAATTGGCCTCGAACTGAATTAATAAATTTATAATTAATAAATTAAAAGGTCGGAAAAGCAATTTTTATTTATTTTTTAAATAAAAATTAAAAAACCAATATTTTGACAACACTCACAGTACGGAGGAATGCTTTTTTCCTCTTCTTGTATTGACAAAGAAGTAGGGTAAAAATAAGACTTGTATTTTACTTATACCGACGGTATGAAATACAAAAACAAAAACGTTCATCGCATTTCTATTGTTGGTTATGTCTTTGCAGAAGACTTCGAAAACATATTTTATTGTTTGTGTTCCATTATCATTTTGTTGATGTAGCAGATTTCATTTAATATGAAATTTTGATGCTTCAAATTGCATAGCACTACTGCCACCACTTCCTAAAGAAAACTGAAGAAGGGGACCTGGAAAATCCCCGAAATGATCGTATTTTCATTCCTGAAAGTGTAGAGGTTTTTGAAAGCAAAAACTCTGTGAAGTATTTGTTAGGAGAGTATCCTGATGAAGAAAAATAGCAGTTTTTGAAAAAATTACTTGTTATATTAATTCATAATAAGGAAATTGGCCTCGAACTGAATTAATAAATTTCTAATTAATCAATTAAAAAGGTCGGAAAAACAATTTTTATTTATTTTTTAAATAAAAATTAAAAAACCAACATTTTGAAAAATATTTCTGGTGAGCGCACCTTTCAGTTAAAGTTCATTCTGACGATGCATAGTATGTTCAAAATAAAGACTAATTTAAATTTAAAATATTCTCATAAGAAGAGGCATTGTTTTCTTTCTTCGAATTACTAGTTTTCAACTTTTTTTATTAGATACTTTAAGCTTAATTTTTCCTGATTTTAATAATATATACTTACACTAAATTACAGCTATTTTTTGGAACAGAATGTAAATATATTTTTTTTATAATTTGTATTATTTTTACTGATCCCTTTTAGTTTGTTTATTGTTTTTTGCTTTTGTGGTAAATGGTAAACTGCCTGATAAATTAATAAAATAAAAAACAATTTATTAAAGGAATTAAATGTGCTAAAATCCCAAACGTTCCAGCAAAAAAATGCAAGTAATGCTTTACAAACTACTTCTTTCAATGCTTCACAAATATCTGTTAGTGTATTTTTACTGATTTTTTAAAAGTTATTCTGAACAACTTCAAAAAATCACTTCTTTTATTGGTTCCAAAGTATCCGCTATTACATTTTTACAGCTTTTTTTAGAATTACTTCTTAATCACAACCAAAAAATCACTTAAGTATTGCTTCTAGAGAATAATTGCACTAAAAGTGATCGTAAAAAGTGATTTTGGTATCAATTGGAATTTCCAAACAGAGGGTCCCGGGTTCTATGCCCGGCGGGACCAATATTTTTTAAATTTAAAAAAAATTTTTTTTATTCTATTAATTTTTTTTTTAATATTTATAATGAATTTGAACAATTATTTTCATTCTTATTGCGGACAACTGAAGAGTTAGCGTGCTGTCTACGAAACAATTGTATTGTCTATCAGGAAAATGATCAACCCTTTTTGAAACAACAAATAAAAATCTAATATGACAATATCATATTGAAATTTGGACTTGAGGTAGAAGAATATTCTAACTAAATATATGAATAAATGAATTTGTTTAAATTCAATATTTTTTTAAATTGATTTTAAAAAGATTTTTAAATTTTTAAAAATATGTATATATAAAAAACTGGTTAGAAATTGCTTTTTATGCACCGGTAAAATAGTACTGAAAATAATATTAAATTGGAGTACATCTTTTACACCCGTTTAATAAGTAGGTAATTTTATTGAAGAGAATAAGGAATAATAAGTCAACTTTCATATCAAAGAATAGCTTAGCGGTAGAGCGCTAGACTAGCAATCGTGGGGTCGCAAGTTCGATCGCCGGTGGCGGCAATAAAAAAAAATTTTGTAAAATTAAAAAAAATATAATTTTTTTTTGTAAAGAATTTTTTTTTAACTTTTAATTGGTGAAAAAGAGCTTCCTTTGCACTCGTTCAAAAAGTACTGAAAAAATGTTGAAGTGGGAGTACTCCTCTCCTATGACAACTCAATGTTAAAATCATTAGTGTTTATATTAAAAGATAAGTACATTTAGATCATCAATTGTAGTGCTTTTCTACTGCTTCGGCATCTCTTTTTTTGCTGGGGATTAGCTTAAAAACAATTTTAAGAAAATCATGTTTTAAAAAACCAGTTAACCGATAAGGTCAATAACTCAAAATCGATCGTTATCCACACGAGCTTGGAAAGCCCTAATCTATATATATAATATTTAATTACACTGTGAGACAAATGGTAGGGGTCAGTGATCGGGAAGGGTTCAAACTACCGGGGAAAGTTATATCGGTAAAAAAGAAGTTATACGGGTCCCGGCGTTTCGCTGGGTCACCTCTAGGAATCGAGATATATCGATTTGACCTTTGGTGGTCTTTTTTTTTTTGACATAACTCGAGAACCACTAGTCCGATTTTGCTCAAACAATTTTAAAAAAATTAAAAATTACAATTCCTTTAATCTGTTCATATAACGTTTTTCTATATACTCAACAGTTTTGCCGGTAAAAATAAATGTATGAAGAAAAAAATTTTTTTTGCTTAAAATATTAAAAAAAAAGTAATAAACGAAAGGTTATTGATTTTTATGGTAGCGGTAACAAACATTTATTTTTACCGGCAAAACTGTTGAGTATATAGAAAAACGTTATATGAACAGATTAAAGGAATTGTAATTTTTAATTTTTTTAAAATTGTTTGAGCAAAATCGGACTAGTGGTTCTCGAGTTATGTCAAAAAAAAAAGATATATCTCGATTCCTAGGGGTGACCCAGCGAAACGCCGGGACACGTGTAACTTGTTTTTGACCGATATAACATTTCCCGTTGGTTTCATCCAGTCCCGATTTTGACTATCGCATAGTGTTATTTAATTAATGTTGCTAAAGTTTTTATAACTTTTCCTTCATAAAATTTTATTAAAAAAATTCATTGAATTTCACAAAGTACCTCTTCATAAATTTAATGAAATTGTTTTTTATATATATGAAATTGTTCAATAGTATTTACTTTTTTTATTTTTTCATAAAAGTTCGTCATTTAATTCATTTTTATAAATGTGTTTTATATTTTTTATAATTGTGTTTTATAATTTTTATTTTTTGTACTGTAATGAAATTTTTTTTATTAAACACTAATAAGGAGTTTTATTAATTTTATGCAGCTTATTATAGAATTTTATGAAAATTTTTAATTCAGTGAATTCTTTCATTCTATATTTTTGGATATCCATAAACTATGCTACAAATTTGTTAGGCTTTTTGCATTTACTAAATAGTTTCTCTTTAATCCACTTATCACTTCAGCTTAGCGGCGACAACAACCGACTATAATAAATAATAATAAATGAAATTGCTTCACAGATTTAACGAAGCTCTTTTTTGGCTGAATGATTCATTCAATGACGAAATTATCTATTCATTTTATGAAGAGTCTCATTAACTCTATGAACTTTTCATTAATTCTCGTTCATTAAAAAATTTCAATGGACGAGTTCTAGTGACAAATTTAATTAAAACTATAAAGAAGTTCAAAACTGAAGTGAAGTTAATTCACTCAGTCTTTTTTTTTTTACCAAAATAAACACTTTTAAAATTCCAGAAAATGGGCGAAAAATAGAAAACATGCAAAAGAATTTTAAACTTTTTGTGTACCCAGCGAAAATAATTCTGCCAAATAAGCTACAACACTAAGAGTATTATCTGCTTGCTTTTATTGAAGTTTTACATTTATTCAATGAAGTTTCGCCGCAATTCGTCCATTAAAACTTTTCATTAAATTAATGCTGTTTTTCATAAAGTTTTATGAAAATATTTATATTATTTACTACAACTTTCATACACCCAATGAAAAAGTTTCACTAAAAATAGTGTCATAAAAAACATGTAGGATTTTCATAAAATTTACAACATTTTTCATTCACTTTGTGAAAACAAAATATTTGCGAAAAGGTGACACGGAGGATAGAAGAAGATAAACAGACAATAAAGTAGAATGTTTGTATATGTCTATTTGATCATTTCTCAAAGTATTCATATAGAGATAAACTGACAATAAAAATATTAACAATATTACAATTTAATGGAAAATCACTGATAAAGCCTGTCCCTAGAAAAAGGCAGCAACTGGATCTAGCCTGGTTTGCAAATTTAATGTGTTTATAAGTTTTGAAGAAAATGTTTATTCTTCCTCGTAACCTCAAACCTACTAAAACTTTATTATGTTAGTAAAAAATTTTATCAAAAATCCTGCCGCCATATGACACTTTTAGAAATACACCAGCAAAAACAGCAGAAAAAGCCACCAAAAATTAGTTAAAAATTACCTTGCAGAAAAAACTGCTAAAATTAGGAGATTTTTCGATAAATACTTGTAAGACAAGAACAGCAAAAATAAAATTGTTAAAATTTACAGAATTTTAGCTATATTTGAGTTAACTGAAAATGACAAGTAATACCGTAAAATCTGCACAAAATTTTGCTAAATATTAGTAGTATTAAAACACCAAAATCAAACTGTTGTATCTACAAAATTTTTGTTATTTTTAAATTAATTTTTTTATCAATGCAAATAGCAGTCTGTGCTACTAAAATCAACAAAAGTATTTGCTAAAAAGAAACAGTAAACTGCTGATTTTAGAAGGCTTGATTTTTTGAAAAAAATAATCAAAATTTAAATTTTTTTGTGATTTTTTAGGCCACTAATTATTTACGAAAAAAATTTTTTTTGATTAAGATCTGCTAACTTAAATATATATAAACCGAACTTAACCATAGTTATGAATTTAAAATTAATATAGAAATATCTGTGGTTAACGTTTAACCTTGGTTATGCTGGAGATAAGTTACTAGCCCTAAGTTGTTATTTTCTATTAGAAAAAACTTAACTGAAATATAATTAAAATTCTGTATATCTAACAGTTTTATTTTTACTGTTCCTATGTTACTAATATATAACAAAAATAATCTGCTAATTTCAGCAGATTTTTCTGCAAGGTTATTTTTAACTACTGTCTAGTAGTTTTAACAAAATTTTTTACAGATTTTTTTCTATTAGTGTATTAATTAATGCATTTTTGAGTTAAACAAATATAATTCCCATTTAATATCTAATATTTTCCTTATCCTCAACTTTCTTGTACTTCTGTCCCTTTTGCCAATCTTTTATCTTTTTCTAATTAATTACTATTTGTTCAATTAAAAATCATCACTTATTTATTGATGTTTTTCTTTCTATTTGGGTAGATATGTATTTGCTATAACCATTTTCCTTTTGTTAAAATCCATAAAAATTGTACCATTTTTATAGAATTTACGTGTCTGTTTGTTTATTTATTCATGCCTTTAGGCTAAAATTGTTAAGGGTTTATTTGTGCTTCTATTCCTTTTTATTTTATTTCGCCCAGTAATCATGTAAAAGCTAGAAAATTACTTTTAATTTAGCAAACACTTTTCTGTTGTTTTAACATTATACTGCTGTTGTTGCTGCTAACTGCTGCATGTGTTGTTCATACGAGTACACAGTATCGTATGTGCCCAGCCAGACACATTAAGGCAATGAAAATTAATGGCATTTTATATGCGTATGCGAAAATTATGCATATTATATGTGTTGGCTGGTAGTTTTCATGAAAAAAAAAAAAATGGTAAATGATAATATCCGTTAAACAATATTAACGGCAATTTTTAAGAAATTTTTTTAATTTTTATAATGAAGCAAGAATTATGTGTAAAAATTTGGTGAAGTTTTATTATTATTCGAATATAGAAGAAAGAACTCCGTAGCGTATGAGAAATACTGCAGAGATTATATTACGTTTTTCTCTCTAACATATTTTATAATAATTTGTTTTCATATTCTGTGTCATAACCTTAGTGTTTATCGATAGATAATCTTGAAATAAAGCTTGTTGTTCAATAATATTGAACGTGTATGCCCTACTTTAAATTGAAATACACTGCCTCCCAAAAAAGTTAGCAACTTTGAAATAATTTTTAATGTGAGCAGAATAATATAAGTTTTTTTTTTAATTCGAAAACGCTATTCTGTATTAGTTATACATAAATACATCATGACTTATTATTCCTTTGCTTATTTTGTTTTTTTTTCTTATAATTTAAAATATCCATAACAGATTTGCGCTTTTGTTTAAATCAATCAGATGTAATGTAGGTAATCATTTTATTTTTTGGAAATGATTAATTTCTAAATTTTCCACTTCACGCTTTAATAAATTTCAATAAAAAAACGAATCACTTTCTAAAGGTGTTTTATTTTTTAAATACGGTTTCTCATTTTATAATATAAAAAACAAAATATGTAGTGTCAAAATTAAGGATTACATTGCTTTTTTTTTGTTACCGACAAAACAACCAACCCATGTTATTATGGCTGCCACAGAAAAAGGTGCTAAAAGTTGTTCATAAATGGTGGTGGAAAATACATTATGAAAAACTAATGGAAGCAATAACATATTGTTTTTTATTATTTTAATAATAATAGTCGACATTAGAAAAGCGCACGCATCATCATACATTTCAAACATTACTTTTTTTTTTTTTTTTAGATTTTTTTTTAATAACTTACATTAACACCCGACATTGACATTGTTATATGCGGTTGAAAACTATTTATATATGAACTCAACAATGAAAGAACTGACATTTAAACCAATTTGATACAAAAAAAGGACATGCAAGCATTTTTTTTTTTGGTTGAGAGAAAATTAGAAGGCGGGTTTTTATTAAAAATAGCAATAAAAATGTTTTCTTTCGAATTTTTTTTTTTTTTGGGGTGCACTCTTAAAATAACTTAGACAACATGGAACTTTTATGTAGCACGTTAAATGCAATTTAGCAGGACACCATTTCCTACAGAATTTGAAAAAAATAAATTCCAACCATATTAACTGTTAAGGATATTTTTAGCGATGTCAATCTCATTATGGTTAAGGCACAGGGTTAATTTACAATTAAGCTTTAATGTACCTAACCTTCAAACCGACCAATTTTTTTCTTCGTACTGAAATGTATGCACGGAAAATAAATAATATGGACGTTGTAGAAATTTCGTTTCCTTACCTACTAGGCTATTCGATTGATCGGCTTTTTATTTTAATCGATTAATCGTGCAAATAATTATACGGGTTTTTTTCTTAACCAGTTAATCGAACAAAATTTTAAAATTAATCGATTAATCGAAAGATTGTAAAAATTTTCTGTAAAATAATATACATACACTTGTTGTGTTTTTAATAATTTTATTTAAAAAAGGGAACAAAAATAAATTCAGTAACTCTTCTGAAATTCATAAAAATTAAAAAAAAAATTAATAATTGAGATCAGATTTTATCATTATTTTCTTTTTGTTCCATCGTTCACATATTAAAATTTTATCCAAATCAGGGAGAACCACACAGCAATGAGTTAAAGACTTAAAGAAGAATATAAGACCCCGTACATTAATTTGTATCTCTTTCGTATGCATTGAGAGCAATTCTGTTTAGAATTGATTTTCCCTCTACGTTTCCGTACCTCCATCCCTTTATTTTATTAATTAATTCAGAGTGCTCACTAAACAAGCTTTATTACATTGAGCATTAATTATAATTAATAATTCTAATAATCATTAATTACAATAATTATTAATGCTTTCGTTTAATATCAACATATCAAAAGTCGTAAAAAATAATTAAAAAATTATTATACGTAAATAAGCGCCCTATGCTCCAGTGGGAGTTAGAGCAAGATATATAAATAGATACCACCACTTTACTAGATAAGTCACAACAACAGAGTAGTAATTTGGAAGATGACAAAGCAAATTGTGTTAATTTTGTGTTGTTTTTGTTATTCTTTGGGATTTAAAATGTGTATTAACGCTCCTACTTGAAAACATGGAATTCTCATTGAGTTGAAGCTAACAAATATTTCTAGAAATTCTAAAAGGTCGTCCCTTAATTATTTTCTTAGGCCAAAATGAAATCCGAATAGATACAAGCATACAACAAATTATTTATCACAATTTTTGAAAAAAGTTTTTAGCACATTTACTTTAATAAAAAATTTATATTTTTTAAACATTTTTGTAATTTTGTACCAATTTCGAATAATCGATTAATCGTATGAAATTGTTCGAATTATTCGTTATTCGAAACAAAAATGATAATTTATAACTCAGAAATAAGCTGCAAAAACATAAATATTTATTAATTTTTTCCTACACTGATAGAAAAAAGACTTTAAAAAATTTAGTTATTGCTCTAACAGTTATCCTAATACAGTTTATTTCCAAACAAATGTTGGCGGGTTCAAATCCTGACGGAGACAATTATAATTAATTTATTTAAATTTAATATTTGTTTAATTTTCGAATTTTTAAAAATGAATAAAATAAAATAAGAATATCGCAAAATTGTTTTTTATGAACTTATGTAAAAAGTAATTGAAAAAATATTGAATTGCAGTGCATCTTTTGCACTTGTTCAGTAAGTTCATTTATTGAAACGAATAACACACAATATTTCGCAATAGCAATGTGGAATTTTAAGCAGAGCTTTAAAGAATTAATTCTTTAATTCAGATTTGAATTCTGAATTAAAAATTAAATGCATTAATTCACAAAAACAAAAAAAAAAAAATTGAATGAAATTAATTCATATTTTTTTTGTTTGATTTCTTTTATTACGAATTAATTCAATTGCTATGGTTCCTTTTATTAAACTAAATGAATTAATTCACCAGTGAACGCGTTCAATTTTATAAATCGAACGAATAAGAATGAATTAATTCACCACTTAATTCATTCAATTTCATTTTTCATTCAGTGAATTCATAAAAAAAAATTACGTTCAGTAAATTAAAAAAAATTACTTTCACTGAATTGAAAAACAAAAAATTACGTTCATTGAATTGAAAAACAAACAATTACGTTCACTGAATTCAAAAGTTATTTTCTGCCATTTAGTAGACAATGGAGTTTTTTCAAAATATTTTGGAAATAATATCAGCCATTTTATGATTGCTCGGTATGAGATTTTTCAATTTTACGCTTTTTTAAATCCAAATTATGTAGAACTAGACAGTTTTTTATTTTATCTACAGATAAAACACGTCAACAGGCGTTAAGGTGCTTTCACAATAGATCCAAGTTAACTCTAATAAATCCGCACGCCAGAGCCAAACAAGTTTAACAAGTTTAAAGTGGAATAAAACAAAGATAGCAAAATACAAAATTGTATTAGTAAAAAAGAGAAAAGAACTAAATTTGCTAAAGATTGGAGTACTCCATCATTGTAAATGCTCCTTTATACAGTTTAAATTCTGATAAATAATTTAAATAGACTCTGGGCCATGCCTTTGAAAACAGATTCAAAATCAGCTTCTCTAAATCTATAAAAAATTTTATCGAAGTGTAAAACCCGAAAAATTGGACTGTGTAAAGTTATGTAATTTGACCGAATTAATCTAATTATAACTTTTGTTTGTTAATTGTTTTTTTTACCACGAACAATTTATAAATTCGGAATCAAAGAGTATTGTTGATACATAAAAACACGACTCTAAAAAAACAATTTTTCATTTTTTTAACTCTTTTCTTTATAGTTCTACTTAGAATTCGTTAAAATGTCAGTGATTTTCATAAATCGTCAAAATATATGCAGTTTTTCTTTAAAATTTGTCAATCGCCATTTGTCAAATTTTGACTAAAGAAAGTCGTCAAAATGGCGTAAATTCGTCACATCTAGCATCACTGAGGGTAACATTTACTAAAAAAACCTTTCAGAAAATTTTTTTTTACAAACAAGAAATTTTAGATTCCTCTGACTGCATAACACGTGTTCAGTGTTGCCAGAAATTTTCATTTCCAAATATGCTAAATCACCCCAAAAAAATATGCTAAATCATGAAAAAAGAAAAATCTAGTAAAAATCATTAAAATTTGATTTTTACCTCAAAACCTCTTAACCTCAAACCTACTTAATTAGAATTAATAAAAATGCATATTAATTACAATATTAATTGCATTTAGTCTATATGACGCGTTTGAAAAAACCAAGGTTGGTTACCGTTATCGTTATAATACCGTTATCGCTAAAATACCGTTTCAAATTGAATACCGTTACCGTTGTCGATACCTCTAAAAAAATTTCTAAATACCGTTATCGTTACCGATACCGTTATTTTTATGGGTAGTTACTGGTATTTTACCGGTATTTATTATTTTATATAAAAATTAAAATTTTTTTATTTTTTATTTTATAATCTTGAGTGTTTTTTTTTTACAAAAAATTTATGGATAATAATTTTACTTATTAAAACTACCAGTATTGAATTTATAGCTTAAAATCTGTATTTTCAGTACTTAAAATTAAAAATATGCCATGTTTTTACTTGTTTTTATATGTTTTTAACATAATTTTTAATACCGGTACGTACCGGTATTACTGTTTCGATAACGGTATACCGTTACCGAAACAGTCTTAAATACCGTTACCTTTACCGTTACCTAAACAAACGAAATCTGATACCGTTACCCTTTCCGTTATTCGTTTCGGTAACCAACCTTGGAAAAAACAACACTTTACTAGAAAAATAAAAATGCCCTACTGGCAGTCCGTCTCCTATATACACAAATTGCCTGCACTTGTACGTAAAAACCATACGTCAGTGTGGCAACATTTGTGAAAAAGGTGACAAAGAGGAGATAAGAAGATAAACAAAATATCTAAAGTAGAATGTTTGTATGTCTGTTTGATCACTTCTGAGAATAAATTATCACATAGACCCAGGAAAATTTTTTACAATCGGTAGCCAACCACACCCATTCTACAACTGGTTCCACTGCAACTGATTCCATGGAACTGGTTCCGGAACCAGTTCCTGGGATCCTATATGGAAGGTGTGGGTGACGTAGAATCAGTTCCAGAACTAGTTCCAGAACTGATTCTAGAGCAACCGGTTCTACTTTGGAGCCATAGAAGGGGTTGCTTTTGGGACAATTTCAAACAAAAAGAATCGGTGTTAGAATCGACAGTAGAAGGGGTTGTGAATGAAAAGTAGCTATTGTACAACCGATTCTTTGGAATAGAAAATTTTCCTGGGAGAGACAATCTGACAATAAAATATAAACAATAATACAATTTAATGGAAAATCACTGATGAAGCCTGTCCATAAAAAAGACAGAAACTAGATCTAGTCTGATTTGCAAATTAATAATGTGTCTATAACTTTGAAAAAAATGTTTATTCTTCTTCTTAACCTCAAACCTGCTAAAATACAAATATTAAAATTTAGGATTTTTAAAGCAAAACCAGCAACATTGTATGAACTTGTACCGCGAAAACTGTTTAATTACACGAATTAGAATTGTAAATGGTGTAGTTACACAGATCCCGTTACTCACTCACATACAGACAATATTTCGTTTATTTTTTCTATGTGTCTTTATTTCAAATCTAAACAGGATATATGCTATGCTAACCTTGTTATGGATTTTTTCAAACTTCAACCATCTAAACACTAACAAAGGTTTTTCCGGGGTAGTTTTTTTTTCTTCTGTGCATGTATCAGTCACTACGTCTGCATTTGTCCTTACATGTGAGTATGACGGTGTAAACGTATTTCAAGTAAGACACACTTTGAGTTTAATAAACACAAATTGGAATTTTATGTTTCATAGTAAGTAGTAGTAGACTCTAAAACATGTCTCTATGGCTGTGTTCTATGGAAGTACCATACTCTTGCATGTGTAGGTAAAATAGAATTTGGTATTCCTTTGTATAGGTTGGTGTTGCCTTTATATTGTTGTTGTTTTTTATACTTTTTGCGTGCTGACAATAACCAAGTTTTTATTACCAACAACAAAAACAAAATACAATAATTTTCGTCTGGTTTCCACAAATTTTCCTATTTTTATTTTTCCTTTATTTCTGCGGTACCTTGTTCACTTTATATGTTAAGGGCGAAAATCCTTATTTGAAATTATTAAAATTCAATTGCATTATAATTTTGTTGTTTTTTCCTTTTGGTGAAAAATCTTTAATAGCTATTGTTTGTTTTCTTTTCATTTAGATTGAAAAATTAAAAATGGGGTGCTACGATGTGTTAAATTGTAATGATATTGATGCCATTTAGAGATTCAATTGATATTTTGAAATTTTCAGTTTCTGTGTTTCAGTGAGTTTATTTGTTAAAAACAAATTTTCTTTGTTATTCGTTAAATGCTTGGAAAATTTGTTAAGAACAAGACAGGTTTTGCATATGAATTGAACAAAGAGTAAGGAAATAAATGAATTTTTCATATGACTTTATGATTGGGAGTAAATTTGTTTAGAAAGGGATTTGTTTAGAGTTATTAACAGAAAAATAAAAGAAAAAAAGTTTAGATAATATTTAAGACTTATATAAAATTTAAAAAATTTTTGCTTTAAAATATAAGAAGTAACAATGTCAGTAATATGGTAAAATTAGGTTGGTCCCACGTCTTTTGGTCCATCCGCACTTTTATAGAGATATTACTAGCATTTGACAACCATCTAAATAATTGATTTTAAAAATTTATTTGTGCAATAAATTTTTGCACAAACAAAATTTACCCTGAATATCATGAAATTTTCACTTGATAAATCGTATGATCACTTGGAAAATCGTATAATCTGACTCTAAAAAAGCATACACGCAAAGGATTTTAAACTCCTTTTAATAAATCTATTTCAGTAAATGGTTCATCCAACAATGGATTTCACTTTTGACTCGAAGTTTGGGTTATTCTTCAGTCGAAATTGAGCGAGAAATATTTATTTTATTTGCTTTAAAATATTAGTTACTATTTTGCTAGAGATGACAATTATTCGATTACTCTTTATCGATTTGTCACGTTGCTTTTCACAGAATTTGTCTTATTATTGTCATATACATATACATATTACATACATGTCATAATTATTTCTAATATTTTTACAATAAAACATGACAATTTATTTTACGTTTGGTAATAAGAATTTATTACTCTTCATTATTTTCAAATGATTGACTATTAGTTATTTCCTTTTATGTATTTCGTTACTTTTTTTTTAATTTCCTTTTCTGCTAACCTTTTTTTTTCTTTTTTTGTTAACAACAGTTAACATAAATTTATGTTAATAATTCACCAATAAAATATATTATCTTTTTTTTTTTTTGGTTTTTCGTATAAACTCTTAAAATTGACATTGATAAATGTCCAAACAACACTTTCAATATATTAAAAATAACACTTTGCTATAGACATATTTTATAAGCCACAAAAAATAAAATACAAAATTCATACACTTGTCTTTATAAATTAGTATTTAATGTGGTCCTATGGTAAATCCAAAAACAATACATTTATTAAACAATATAATAAAACTCGATTCGATTATAAAAATTGATCACGTCATTTGGAAGCACAAATACCTGGGTTGTGAATATGGAAATTTATGAAAATTTTGGAATTAATATTAAAAATAATTTCACTACTCGAAGCTATTGAGATTTCTAATAGTCAGTTCAAATACTAGAATACACCTTAAAATTTCCTAATCGACGCAGAATTACTTTCTAATTCTCTTTTAATCACACTACAGTTCGTAATTCCGAAGACACTTGAACGAAATTTGGTAGCTGACTTTTAATTGTTCGAGGACAAACCCTTTCGAAATTTGTTTTGACCTAATCGCCATAGAAAGCTCGAATTTGAATTGGGCTTTATTAGTATTACCCAACCAAATATGTGGATCAGTTAGTGCTAATTCCGGAAACAAGTTCAGGCCTAACGTTGGGTCTTTCTACAGCGTTTTAAAGGTGAAATGGATTTAAATATTATGAAAAATTGTGTTTTTTTTATTTTTAGAGATCAAATTGTTAAAAGAATTGCCTTTGTTCAGAAAGCAGATCTCAAGACATAAATGAAACAAAAAACTCTAGACCCAGCTATAAAGTCAAAAGTTTAACTTATGATAATTCAAGACTCCCATAAACAAAAAAATTGACTATCGCAATTTTGAAATTACTTCGAAAATTATCGGGTCGATATTTACTAAACATAATAATACGGAAACTGGAATATCTGGCCTATACCTTCTAATATGCAATAAATCTAATAAGAAGAAAGAACTTTTTATACCCTACACCAGGGGTGGCAAGACTTTTTTCGCTGCGTGCCAGAAAAGGAAAAAAAAAATTTATAAAAATTTCTCGCGTGCCACCTTAATTTTAGTTCTCTTTTAAGTCCTTTTTTAAAAATTTTTAAAATTTGGAAAATTTCTCTTAAAAATATCATCGCAGATGTACATATTTATCAGCGCTAGGATAACACTCAGATAAAAAAGTTAGAACAAAAATTTGTAAACCGTTTCTAATCGCACTTTACTATTTTTATATTGATTTTTAGTAAACATTTTTTTAGTAAAAATCGATTTTTTTTACTAATTTTCGCTGCTGATTTTAGTAAAACATTTTACTAATTTTTCAAAACCGAGTGCTGAGTTTAGGAGAAAAATACTAATTTAAAAAATTTTATTTATGTATAAGAATTCGTTGATTTTTTACAATTCTGGTTTAGTTTACATTTGTTACTATTGATATATTCTCAATTTGGAAATAACACTCAGAAAGCTTTATTGTATCTCCAATGCATAAAAAGCTAATAACTGGAGAACCGTTTGCAATTCAAGTACGGTGAAGTAATTAATTATTCGCTTGTTACAATCGAAAGAAAAAAAAATTGGTTTTTTTATCAATTTTTTTTTAGATTTTACAGTTTGTTTATTTTTTAGTACAGGTTTTTGCTAATTTCAGCAGATAGATTTTAAATTACAGTTTACAATTATTTACTGAAATTTAGTAGCTGCAACTAATTATTTCTAATAATTTCATTGTACTAAAATAATTGATATTTAGTAAGTTTTTTAACTGATTTTAGCAAATCGATTTTGAATTGCAGTTTACAACAATTTTGCTAAAATTAGGTAGCGACTACTAATTTTTTCTACTAATTTAGTTGTACTACAGATCAGCAGACATGTGTTGGTAAAATTTGCAAATAAGACCGCTGGGCTCAAGACAGTTAAATTTCCCGTAATAACAGCAACATTTTCAGTAGCCATTACAGACTTGTTTGGTTGAGTGTATTTAATTTTTGGGGGTTTATTTAATCTTTAAATATTGAGATTATTTCATTATGAAAAAATCCCAAATGAAATAAAATTAAAGCAGTTTGAACATTATTTCTTTCTTTTGGGGAGTTATTCCATTTTTTGTTATTTCATATTGTTAACAAAAATTATTGGGCGCCATTTATTATTTAAGTACGTAAGAAACTAGCTGAAAAATGTGCTTCGGGCAAAAAATTGATTTTGTTTAAATCAATCGCGCGCTGTTTATCATCATAATAAAGAATAAAAAGCGAATATTATGGATTTAAACAGAGCAATTTCTATTTCAGATGAAATAGATCTGCGAAACACGATCAAAACCCCATTTCAAGTTCCAACAAAGAGGGTTATTTCATTGTAAAACTTATTTTCAGCCTTTATTGCATTGAGGGTTATTTCGTAACACCTATTTTTTATATCCAATTTTATTACAAGTTGTTTTCCATTTTTGGTACTTTTTATTTCTCCGATTATGAGGCATTTTCTCATCGAAACATTTAAACTTCTTTCAATCTAGAATTTGAAAAAATTTACCAGAATTTTATGATATTCGAATTTGCGAGATCTGTATTAACCACATTTCTTTAAACAAAAAATGGTGGCAATACAGATTTTTATTCATTTTATAAGACGATTTAAAAGCTCTATGAAAAATTTCACCATTATGAAGTTAAATCACACATTTTTGTAGCGAAATTCAACATTTAACAGAATTTTTTGCTGGTCTTGTAATAGTTTAAATTTTTTGAAAATATCCAACAAAACGTCGCGAGCCACCTAAAATCCACTCGCGTGCCACTACTGACACGCGTGTCATAGTTTTGCCAGCCCTGCCCTACACCATTCTGTGGTACAAGGTATATTAAGTTTGTACACTTAAAATAATACGTCAGTAGAAAAATCCGTGAAACCGGTTTCAAATCGATTTGAATAATTTTTAACAAATTTTTAGTTGTTAAAAATTATTTAAGCAAAGATTTGTTATCTTCGTTTAACACAATACTAAAAATCCTCAGTACTTTAACTAATTTTGAGTGTTAATTTTCAAAATTATTTAAAACTAATTTTTAAGAACCCATTCGTTAAATGTTCCAAAATTTATTGTTAAAATATAATATTTTCATGGAGTCATCTACCGGGTAGATGGCTCCATCAATGTATCCGAAGTTTTAAAAATGGCGCTATTTCTTTCCCTCCCGATTTTTTAAAATGGCTATATCTCGAAAACTAAGAGAGATAGAGCAAAATTGATGAAAATTTCGACTACCCCTAACCATATAATACCCTAGCGAAAGGGGTTATCTCTATCCAAAAATGGACCTTGGCGGGGTGTTGGACCCTCGGAAATTTTTAGTAAAAATTTACCAATTTATAAAATGGCCCATATCTCGAAAACTAAGCGAGATAGAGCAAAACGGCAAAATGTTTGCTGCACCCTTATATGCCCTCTCATGATATGGACTAGACCCGAGGAGGGTCCCGAGACCATAAATTTTAATGAACTCTACGACTCAGTATAATTACAGATAAAACTGTAGTTTTAAAATTTTTTTACTTAAATTTAGACTTGTTAAATTATGAGTGTGGTGAAAGAAAAATATTTTCAGTTGTGAACAAAAATACTTAAAAATTTTTGAAATGATTTCATTGGGCGCCAAATATTTTCCTTTACAATTATACACAAAACCAAGAAATAATAGAATAAAAAATTAAAAATGTTTAAAGTGATGATAATAAATTTTTGAAATACTGTATATCGTCACCTAAAAGGCAAGAGGGCGTGATATCAAAAAAATTCAAAATAGAGTTTTTGATTGATTATGATACACTAGACTAAATTACTTGTCCCTACAAAATTTCAAACTTATATATGGAAATAAATCTATAGTAATTTTTTAATATAGAGAATAAAATATGTCCTTTAAATCTGAAATATATTTAATTATACAACATTTTTAGCTTCTCGGCCTTTTGCATTTTAGATGACGATATATAGAAATATTAAGTTCATCTGTAATATACAAAGATTGTGCGTTCCAATCATCATTTTCTTGTTGCGGACATCTAACGCATTGAGGTAATGCCCACGAAACAATTGTATTGTCTATCATGAAAATGGTAAACCTTTTTGAAACAACAACTTAAATCTAATATGACAATATCATATTAATATTTGGACTTGAAGTAGAATCTCGTCAGGAATTGCACCCGCTATCATGTTTGGAAATAAACTGTATTAAAATCACTTTTAAGGACAACTTTTAGAGTTATAATATTTTAGAAGGAATACTTAAGTGGTTTTTGGATGTTGTTCAAAAGCTGTAAAAATAGTCTAACCGATATATGGAAGTAATAAAAAAAGTGATTTTTTTTGAAGTTGTTCAGAATTACTTCTAAAAAAGTAGTAAAAATACAATTACGGATACTTTTGAAGCAATAAAATAAATGGTTTGAAACCATGACTTCTAATATTTTTTGCTGAGTATTTAATTTTTTATGAATCGTTAGGGGAATATAATAATTCTAATGGATAAAAGTTCTGTGCTGATCATTAAAGTCGGCCATGGCTATAATTCCGGATTTTGAAATGTTATTGTTCAGACTAAAGTCACAAAGTCACAGTTCTTGGTAAGATGTAGAATTTAGGGTCTACTCTATATAATTCGGTGTTATCGAAATCATAATTTTTATTATTATCACTTGATGTTTTTGCTGGGATATTATTGATTGCTCAATTGTTTGACAATTATAGTGCAAATCATAAAAAACCTTTGACTTTGAGAACAATAAAATTTATTATCAGCACTCTAGGCTACCTAAGCAGCTAATAATAAAAACAATTAAATATAAAATTTTATAAATTATATTTTTTGAATAAAATATCTAATTATTTTACTGTGGTGGTCTTACTAACTGCGGTGGTCTTCAAAGCACTTTGAAATTTGCCTTTCCATCATTCAAAATGGTACTAATTCCTACCTATCATGTTGAGTAACGCCTGGTTGCTGATTTTAAAAAGTATAAACTAAATACCGCATAAAAAATTTACTAATTAATCTTTAATCTTAATCTTGAGTAACAATAAACGTCACAAGAATATGCCAAAAATTTAAAGTGAATATGAAACAAATTAAAACTAAAGCAAAAAATCATAAACAGATATACAAAAATTGTTTGAAAACCGCCAACCGAATGATTTATGATTTTTGATGATTAAACAGAAACACTTAAACCGAATATAAAGGGTATTGTTTATTAACAATAACAAAAAATGCCAAAAACAACACCCAAAACATGTTATGCTGTAGATTAAGTAATATAAAAAGTACACTGACAGGCTTTAAATCGTAGTTTAATAAATTTTTTTCAATTAATCCTAAAGCTTAAATCAAAATGATGGAGAATTGGCCTTCACTGTAACATTTTACATATTTCTGATATAAGGGCTTGTCCAGAACTTTGTGTCACACATAAAAATATCCGACTTTAGTTTCTTAGCTAACATAGTTTCGATATAACGGAACTTAAAAAAAAAAATTAGTTTATAAAAATGTGGGCTTTGTGTTGGATTCCTGGCTCAAGCAAAACGTCCATCAAATAAAAATTAATCCTAAATCTAATGGAATAAATTGATATTAAATACGAAATTAGGTTGCAGTCTCTTATTTGCAATAAAATTATGCTTTTGTGTTGTTCTACCGAAGCTTTTCGCCAATTATAACTGTTTAAAAAATTGACAAAATATATGTACGACATACAATATTTTATCTAGACAGAACCCCATAAAGACAATCTGATGAAAGTGCTTGGTAGCACTTGAAAATGCATTAAGTGTCAAACATTGGTTTTAGCAAAGTTTTTTCATAAGTTTTTTCCCTGTTTGTTGTAAAATAAATTGTGAATGCTATTTGGAATTTGTCATATTTAATTTTAAACCGAATAAAAATAACAAACATTTAAAAAAGTTCATATGTATTTTTTTTTTGGTCCTGCCGTGATTTGAGCCCAGGCCGTCAGATAGGCAGGCGAGAGCTTTACCTACTGAGCTAACAAGACATATAATACTTTGTGGCTAAAAACATAAATGAATTATTTATAACAGCTGGACAACTACTGGCTGCGCTAAAATGCTAGTACTGGTCAAAAGTTTTTTCGAACTAATATGCCAGCGGTGAGAAAAATGTGTCTTAAAGAAGCTTTTCCAAAGAAATTGATTTTAAAAAACAAAAAAAAAAATATTAATAAAAATTAGAAAAAAAAAATTTTAACAAAGAAGTAAGTTAAAAATAAAATTTGTATTTATTTATACCGATGGTATGAAATACAAAAACAAAAAACTTTCATAATCTTTCTATTGTTGGTTATGCTTTGCAGAAGACTTCGAAAATATTTTTTATTGTTTGCTCCATTCGATGATGATGTAGCAGACTACATTTAAGAGATTTTTATGCTTCAAATTGCATTGCACTACTGCCAGCACTTTCTAAAGAAAACTGATGAAGGGGATCTGGAAAATCCCCGAAACGATCGTCTTTTCATTCCTAAAATTTTAGAGATTTTTGAAAGCAAAAACTCTGTGAAGTATGTGTCAGAAGAGTATCCTGATGAAGAAAAATAGCAGTTTTCGAAAAAAGTACTTATTATGTTAATTCATAATAAGGAAATTGGCCTCCAAATAAATTAAGAATTTTCTAATTAAAAAAAAAACATTTTTTTCCATCCCAAATGAGTTATTTATATCTAACATCTCGGTTATCCAGTGATATGGTATGCCAGCGCTTGATTTTTTGTATCACTGGCAATTTTTGACTGGGATTATTTTGAAAATTTCGAGATGACTTTACATTTGCACTACAAACTTTTGAACCCGCCTACAAATTTTATTTATTTTTAATACCATACTGCTTAGAAAATATTAATCAACAACTATCTCGTTCGAGTTGACAACTTTTCACAAAGTAATTAAATAACCCTATAAGGCTATAAGACACTTAATTTTCAAAACTGTTTTGGGCTTTTATTTAAATTTTATAATTTTGTCTTATTTAAAACTTTTTAATTTAGGAATATGCACAGCTTTTTGTAAACTTCAAGGCCTTTGATAAGTATATACATTTTTATAACCTACACCACTATGTGGTCAGGGTATTATAAGTTTGTGCTGATGTTTGTAACACCAAAAAATATTGGTCCTAGACCCACCTTATAGTATACCGATCGGCTCAGATTTTTTTTATTTCGATTTAACGATGTCCGTCTGTCCGTCCGTCCGTCTGTCTGTCCATGCATTCTTGTGCGCACTCTACAGATCGCAAATATTACGATATTTTGATAAAAATACGGTACACCGACTTATGTCGGCCCAAGGACGATGCCTATTGATTTTGGTTAAAATCGGTCCATGTTTAGACCTAGTGCCCATATAAGGGTCCTACCAAATATTAAGATATTTTGATGAAATTTGGTACACAGACCTATATTGGCCCAGTTACGTAACCTATTGATTTTGGTGAACATCGGTCCATGTTTAGACCTAGTGCCCATATAAGGGTCCTACCAAAATTATACTTTTTATACGCTGCAGGTCGCAAATATTAAGATATTTTGATGAAATTTGGTACACAGACCTATATTGGCCCAGTAACGCAGCCTATTGATTTTGGTGAACATCGGTCCATGTTTAGACCTAGTGCCAATATAAGGGTCCTACCAAAATTACACTGTTTATACGTTGCGGGCCGCAAATATTAAGATATTTTGATGAAATTTGGTACACAGACCTATATTGGCCCAATAACGCAGCCTATTGATTTTGGTGAATATCGGTCCATGTTTAGACCTAGTGCCCATATAAGGGTCCTACCAAAATTATATTGTTTATACGCTGCAGGTCGCAAATATTAAGATATTTTGATGAAATTTGGTACACCGACCTATGTTAGCCCACGGATGAAGCCTATTGATTTTGGTTAACACCGGTCCATGTTTAAACCTAGTGCCCATATAAGGGTCCCCCCAAAATTATATTTTTTATACGCTGCAGGTCGCAAATATTAAGATATTTTGATGAAATTTGGTACACAGACCTATTTTGGCCCAAGGACGAAGCCTATTGATTTTGGTGAACATCGGTCCATGTTTAGACCTAGTGCTCATATAAGGGTCCCCCCAAAATTGGCTTGGTTACAAACTGCAGGTCGCAAATATTAAGATATTTTAATGAAATTTGGTGCGCTGACTCACATTATAGAAAATTTTGACACAAGCCCCATTTTAACCCATTCGAATTTCGGATCCAAACATTAGTTGGCTTTTAATCAGACTGGTGTAGGGTATTGTATAGTCGGCATGCCCGACTTTAACCTTTTTACTCGTTATAAAATAACTCTTTATATACACTCACAAAATATTTTCCATAACCGATTGAGGTTTATTTGAAAAGTAATAGGTAAAGTTTGTTTTCAATTAAAGAATCAATTAAAATACGTGGAAACATATTGCCTAGCTTTTTGTATAAATCAATAAAAAACAAACTACAACAAAATACGTTTCGTCTGTAGCAATTGCTATTTTCAGTCAAATGTTCTATTTTTAGTTTTCCGTTTTTAGAAAAAATAATTTAAATTATTTCGTTATTTTAAATCAAAAAATTCAAATATTTTCGATTTTCTTTTTTGTTAAAATAATTTGTTTATATACAAAATTATTTCAATTTAAATTACAAGAAATTGTTTACTCATACACAGAATTATAGCCAATAAAAATATGAACGTGTGTGTAGTGTTTTGAAATTTCAAAAAAAAAAAAAAACTTTAAAATATGAAAAAACACACCACAAAATCGTTTTTTTTTCTAACGTTTTGTCAGTTAAAAATTTAAGATTGTTCTAACAGACTTTTCAATTATATTTATTTCTTTTATGTATTATTTAAACAATGTTTGAAAATAGATAGCAAAATGATTGATATATAATGAAATATCAGTAGTAGTCAGTAATTTAATATGTATTTTAGGTTGTTTTTAACTATAAAATATTGTGAGGGCATGTAATTTTTATTCAAACTTTGAAATGCTTAAATATAAACATAATTGAATATTCTTATTCCAAATCCCTTTATAATCTTATAACTTTTTCAAGATCTGTTGGCCTTAACAAAATATTTTAAAGCTTTTCATATACCTTTAAATATGGTTGTCAAGACTTCTTTAATCCAAAGCTCCTTATATATTCATCAATTTTTAAAATTAGATTCTTTTTTTATATTCAAAAATTTAATTCGGCTTCTAAAATTTCCAATGTATTTAAAATTAAATTATATATTCAGTGTATGATTTCCTTACTAACAGGGTAGTTTTGAGTTGAATACAATAAATTTCATTTTAAAACACTTTACTCATTTTGGGCACATATTTTGCATGGAGGATTTCTTTAACATAAATTAAAGCTCCTTTACGAATATTAAGATTTATTTAATTTAGTGGGTGTTATAAACATGTCAGCCGATATGTTCCATGAGTGTTAAACCAATATGAGTAATAAATTTAATAAAAAAAATAAAAAAAAAAAACAACATAAATGATGACAACAAAAAATGTTGCTTATAAAGATTTTTTTTTTCTCTAAGAAGTATATATAATGCAAACTGACTTCATTAAATTCTTACAAAACGAACTCTTTTATAACAAATTATTTCATATTTTGAAGTTTGTTTTTTTTTTTCTTATTAAATCATAGTAATAAAATTAATAGACCTCGAAATGTTTTATGTCAAACTTATTAATAATAATATTGTTCAATTGACACACCTTTATAGTTTCCATCTTAACGTTTATGTTAAAAAAAAAAAAATCAATATTAAAAAATAATAGTAAAGACAAAAAAAAAATCATTTATTCATAAACATGCTTGGCTAAGAAATCATATAGATTTGTAAAATTCTAAGTAAAATATTATTGTATTTATAAAACGGCTTTAAGCCATTTCAATTGTAAGAGATAATAGCTTTAAGCTATTTAGGTTACAAGTTTTGAACAACATGAAAAGACAAATCAACACCAACGCATACATTAAAGAAAAATAATCGTAAAATATATATATAATTTTTCTTTAAACAAATATTTTATAAGAATTTTCATAAAATTGGAGGTGTTCAATTTGAATATACGCAGAAAAAAACTGTTCTCAAATCAAGCAGAAAAATTATTAAATTAAATAGTAAAACCTTCGAAAGAAAAGCAATAAAAAAACTGCATAGTAGACCCAGCAAAAAACCTGCTTCGCTGGATGCAGCTTTGTAAGGGAATAAATAAAATTAATTCCTTACAAAGCTGCTTCCGGAAGGCATAATTTTTCCATACAAAGGGCCCGCTTGGAAGCACGTTTTTTGTGAGAAAAAGCGCATTTTTCGTTGCTGAAGAATTGCAGTAAATTCATGTTTATAGTAAGTGCATTTAACCGCAAATGAACTAATGCACTTTTTTGTGAGAAAAATTCCTTTATTTGCTGCTAAAAAATGCACTAAATTCAAGATTTTAATTGAGCGCATTTAAACGCGACTTCTTATGAAAATAAATGAATTCATTTGCCGACTTCAAAATGCAGACTGACTCATCTTACTCGCTTACAACCTGCTTTGTCGTAAGGGAATAGCGTAGCACTATAATTATACTCTACACCACTATGTGGTCAGGGTATTATAAGTTTGTGCTGATGTTTGTAACACCAAAAAATATTGGTCGTAGACCCACCTTACAGTATACCGATCGGTTCAGAATTTTGTTTTATTTCGATTTAACGATGTCCGTCTGTCTGTCTGTCCATGCAATCTTGTGCGCACTCTACAGGTCGCAACTATTAAGATATGTTGATGAAATATGGTACGCAGACCTATGTTGGCCCAAGGACGAACAAGTTTGATTTTTTTGAACATCGGTCCATGTTTAGACCTAGTGCCCATATAAGGGTCCTACCAAAATTATATTGTTTATACGCTGCAGGTCGTAAATATTAAGATATTTTGACGAAATTTGGTACACAGACCTATGTTAGCCCAATAACGCAGCCTATTGATTTTGGTGAAAATCGGTCCATGTTTAGACCTAGTGCCCATATAAGGGTCCTACCAAAATTATACTGTTTATACGATGCAGGTCGTAAATATTAAGATATTTTGATGAAATTTGGTACACAGCCCTACATTAGCCCAATAACGCAGCCTATTGATTTTGGTGAACATCGGTCCATGTTTAGACCTAGTGCTCATATAAGGGTCCTACCAAAATTATACTGTTTATACGCTGCAGGTCGTAAATATTAAGATATTTTGATGAAATTTGGTACACAGACCTATATTGGCCCAGTAACGCAGGCTATTGATTTTGGTGAACATCGGTCCATGTTTAGACCTAGTGCCCATATAAGGGTCCTACCAAAATTATACTGTTTATACGCTGCAGGTCGTAAATATTAAGATATTTTGATGAAATTTGGTACACAGACCTACATTGGCCCAATAACGCAGCCTATTGATTTTGGTGAACATCGGTCCATGTTTAGACCTAGTGCCCATATAAGGGTCCTACCAAAATTATATTGTTTATAAGCTGCAGGACGTAAATATTAAGATATTTTGTTGAAATTTGGTACACAGAACTATATTGGCCCAATAACGCAGCGTATTGATTTTGGTGAACATCGGTCCATGTTTAGACCTAGTGCCCATATAAGGGTCCTACCAAAATTATACTGTTTATACGCTGCAGGTTGTAAATATTAAGATATTTTGATGGAATTTGGTACACAGACCTATGTTCGCCCAATAACGCAGCCTATTGATTTTGGTGAACATCTGTCCATGTTTAGACCTAATGCCCATATAAGGGTCCTACCAAAATTATACTGTTTATACGCTGCAGGTCGCAAATATTAAAATATTTTGATGAAATTTGGTACACAGACCTATACTAGCCCAATAACGCAGCCTATTGATTTTGGTGAACAGTGGTCCAAGTTTAGATCTAGTGCCCATATAAGGGTCCTACCAAAATTATACTCTTTATACGCTGCAGGTCGCAAATATTAAGATATTTTGATGAAATTTGCTACACAGACCTATGTTGGCCCAGTAACGCAGCCTATTGATTTTGGTGAACATCGGTCCATGTTTAGACCTAGTGCCCATATAAGGGTCCCACCAAAATTATATTGTTTATACGCTGCAGGTCGCAAATATTAAGATATTTTGATGAAATTTGGTACATAGACCTATGTTGGCCCAAGAACGAAGCCTATTGATTTTGGTGAACATCGGTCCATGTTTAGAACTAGTGCCCATATAAGGGTCCCCCCAAAATTGGCTTGGTTACAAACTGCAGGTCGCAAATATTAAGATATTTTAATGAAATTTGGTGCGCTGACTCGCATTATAGAAAATTTTGACACAAGTCCCATTTTAACCCATTCCAATTTCGGATCCAAACATTTGTTGGCTTTTACCCAGACTGGTGTGGGTTTGTATAGTCGGCATGCCCGACTTTAACCTTTTTACTCGTTTTTTTTAATAACTTGCTTACGATTTGCTTCGTTTAAGGCAGTTTTGCAGGGTGTACAATCAAATTGCAAAATTATTTGGGTATTGTATACACATAAAATGTAGCGCTTTCTTAAGCGCTTTGTATTTTTACTGCTTCCAAAATACTAAAATTTTTTTGCTGGGAGAGTATCCCGCGGACCTTAATGAACTACAGATATGTGGTATAGAAAGAAAAATTTATAGACACGTATTTTTAAGTGCTCAATCTTACATTTAGGTATTAAAGAGTTCAGCCGAAAATTACCAATTTTTTCACTTTTATTTCTTTATAAAAATTGGTTAGCAGTGGAAAGTTTTTTGAAGACTTATCGTCCGGTATATTAAACATGTCGGAATATTTTTATTACAAACAAAAAATGTTTTTCGAATAAGTAGTACATTTTTATAGGAAATTTTATTTGGTTTGAGAAATAGAATAAAGAAACTATGCTACTCACGGTTCTCCCGATAACTCGTACTAAACTCGTATAAGGAGGTAAATGCATAAGAAAAACTATTTATAAGGAACTTGACCAAATAAATAGAACAAAGCTTCAGCAAGACATAGATGAATAGATATATAATTAAAATTAAATAAATCGTTGTTCGATTAATCGAACACTTTTACTGAGGAATAGTTCGAATAATTTAGAATGTTCAAATTTCGACTAACGAATAATTCGAATAAATTCATACGATTAATCGATGTTGGTGAAAATTACAAAAATTTTTAAAAATATATTTTTTATTATTCGAATTATTAGTTATTCGAAATTTGGACAGTGTACATTAGACCGTACCTCAAAAAAAAAGTTCGTCGTAAACCCTCCAATATGAAGTATTTTTGCATGGCAATTTCAAAATAAAAAATTTTTTGAAATTGCCATGCCGAACGTAGGGGTCGGCTTTTTCAATTTTTCGTTATAGCTTCGGCATTTAAAGTTGGATTTTAAAGCGTGATATATCGATTTTTTTGCCTCGGGGAGACCAGTGTTTTGCGATAAAGGAAAAATGCAACGACAAAAAAATTTAAAAAAGCGACCCCTACGTTCGCCAACCGATATATAAAAAAAATTTCTACTGGGTTTATCGAAAACTTCCTTAGCAAAAGTTTAATGATTTTTGCGAGCTTTAATATTCTGACATTAGGGTGGGACATTAGGGTTGTAGCAACTGAGATCTGGTGGGTAACTACTAGAACAGGATACTTGAGATCAATGGCCCTTAGAGCAAAACATTGGTCTCCTCGAGGGAAAAACGGCGATGTATCATACTTTAAGATCCGACTGTAAATGTCAAAGATATAACGAAAGACGTAAGATGGCGACCCCTACGTTCGGCAAAAAAAAATGTTTTTTTGAAACCTCCTTGCAAAAATACTTCATACTGGAGGGTGTACGGCGCACTTTTTTTTTGCCTGTAAGGTGGTACGCTCTAGTGTACATATTCTAAAATCTCAAAACCTATTTTAAAAATTGTATAAAATAAGTTGCCGTAGGCCTATCCGGACTTTATTCTTGCCTAAGGAAATCATTCGAAATTTTTAAAATATTTTTAGGTTCAGCTTCAAACTTAATGCTATTAAGGCCTGATTACTGAATGTCCCCAATCAGAAATCGCCAGTGGTACAAAAAGCAAGCACTGGCAGACCTCTGGGTAACCATGGTGTTGAAAATAAATGACTGGGAGAGCACTCATTTGGGACGCTTTGCCAGCGCTTGCAAAAAGCGTTTTTCCAGCATTTGTTTTACAAAAATTTCGGTGGTTTATAAAAAAAAACCACTGGCAAAGAATGGTCTAAGAGTGATATGCCAAGGTTTGCAACCAGTGGTTATCCAGTGCTACCTAGCCAATGCTACCAGTGCTACAAAAACCAATTCACTGGTAGAGCAATGATTTTATAAAAATGCTGATGCTTCGTTAAAAAATGTTTGCAGTCAGAAGGTTCCGAGTTCAAATCAGGTTGCAAGCAAAAAATTTTTTTTTTGATTTTTTGTAATTTCAATTCTTTTTTTTATTCTATAAAATCAATTTTTTTCTTGGTCTCCCTATGCTGGCATATTAGTTCAAAAAAACTGTTTGCCAGTACTAGCATTTTGGCACAGTCAGTAGTTGTCCAGCGATTATCACTCATTTATGTGTTTAGCTATCAAATATTATATATCTCGTTAGCTCAGTGGGTAGAGCAATCGTCTGCCAATCTGACGGCCTGGGTTCAAATCACGGCAGAACCAAAAAAATACATATGAACTTTTTTTAAATTTTGTTTTGAAAAATATATTTTCAGAGCACCTATTTATTGGTTTTGCCAGCGTTTTGTCAACGTTCAAAAATTTTGTTTCTCCAATGCTTTTCCGGCGCTTTTTGAACAGCCGGTACTTTTGTCTAATGATGTTATCCAGAATGATAAAGCACTTTTGCCAGTACTTGTACCACCTGTTAAAGTGCTTTGCCATCGCTTTCCCGTTTGTATTTTTCTGATTGGGTTGTTATAAGTATACTCTGGCAAATTATCATGAATATATTGACGCTTGAAGAACAAATTATCCAGATTTACATTAAAAATCAGTCATCAAATCTCGCAACTTAGAGACGCAAAATTGTGTTTAGCGATGAGGCTAATTTTTGGCTTTACGGGCTTTTTAATAAACAAAATTGTCGCATATGGAGTTAAACCAATCCACAACAAATCATAGAGGCTCCATTACATCCAGAAAAAATGCACCGTTTAGGGTTTGAAGAAATAAGGGGCACTGATGGCATCATTGGACCTTATTTCTTCAAAAATGAAGGCAAAGCTCGCGTTACGGTCAATGGAGATCGTTACCGCGAGTATCAATGATTTTTTGTTTGAAAATATGGATGACATTGATCCAGGCGAGATGTGGTTTCAACAGAATGGCCCTACATCACGCCAATGGCCCTTACTATAAAAGAGTATTTTAAATTTAAAGTCGACTTTATTTTTAATCATACGGTGTATAATCATTTTGTGTATGAAAACCTTACAAAAATATTTATATTTTCAAACATTTGCTCCAAAAATTAACCAAGTCTTGGCATACTGCCACCCAATATTTTAAATAAAGTCGACTTTAACTAAAATATACATCTGAAAAATGTAGATAGTAGGTAAGGGCGAATGTTTTTGGGTGGTTTAACTTAAAGCACGGCTGTGGTAAACATACTAATTTTTGGGGGATTTTTACGCACTTTCTGTGGATTTTTGCGCATCTTTTGCATTTTATGCGTACATTTACATTTTATGCGTACATTGATATGTAAAACATGCTTTTCTATTCACAAATTTAGTAAATTAACACTCTAATTTCAAAACTTCATTTAATTTTTAAGCACTTTCAGTGAAAAATTACACATTATATGGGCACCAACTCAAACAAAATGTTCGTATTTTTTTCATTTACACACATAGAGTAAATTTACCCAATTTATAGTAGGAGTACAATTTAGAGTTTGCTGTTCGGTTTTAATCGAAACCGAAACCGCGATTTTTCGAGGCTAAAAACCGAAACCGAAAACCGACAAAAATAAGTCGGTTTTCGGTTTCCATTTTATTTTAATTGGTATATATATTTACCTTTAACTATATATGTATATTAAGGTTATGACTTTTTGATTTTTTTGCAAATATCAAATTTTACATACCCTAGCCAAAAAGGCCATAAAAATATATTAAGACACGCAATCTTACTTTTTCGCTGCTGTCAAAAAAGTTCCCGCACCAAAAGGATTGAAATTTGGTCTATATTTTTTAGTTTCAGTAAAATATTTCTCCGAAGTTTAAAACAAATGAAACTCAAACGGTGTGTATTAAAAGATATTTACGGTAACAATTACGAAACCTTTTTGAAGGGACTTTTGGATACATTTTTTGTCGTTTACAATAATTATTGTAATATTTCGTTGTGTAAATTAAGAAAATCCCCGCGCAAAACATTATTTTTAGAAATTGCATTTAGTGCGGAAGGTTTTTTTTTGCCAAAATGACCCGAAAACACGATTTTTAATATTAACTTAGTATTGCCTATCACGTGGTGATAGGTAAAATTTTTGTTAAAAATGAGTCATAACCCTAATGTATATACTTTAACCAATTAAAATAATTAATTAAATTACATCCCATTGTACAATTATAAACCGAAAAGACTCATAATAGGGCCCAAGATCTTCTGAAATCATAACTATATGAGGGTGTATGTCTTCACAGATAAAGTTGGTTGGGATATTCCTATTTTAGAAAAATTTGTATTTAGTTGTATGTACATTTTCTCCATTAAATATTATTTTAAATTTTTTTTTGTTTTTGTTATTACGGATAATAAAACTGAGGCTTATAATCAAAAATAAAATTGCACCAAAAAGTCATGGGGTTCAAGAGATATAGAATTTCACATATTCAGTTCAGATTTTCATCCCCTATTTTTCAAAAAATACAACTTTAGTTACCGACAAAAGAATAAAAAATTTAATTAATAACGGTTTTCCGATTTTTTTTCTTCTCCCGGAAAGGTCTCGAAATGGCGTTAATGCCTTTATTCGAATGAGAAATTCAATCCAATTTTAATAAATATCTTGCACGTGTTAAAATATTTAATTTTTATACGTATTTTATTATTTTAAAACAATTCCATTAATATCACTAAAAAGGGTAACGCTATTTTAGATTATTTCGGTAACGGTATTTTAAGGGTAACGCTATTTCATTTATTTCGGTGTCGGTATTTTAAGGATAACGGTTTTTTAGTTATTTCGGTAACGGTATTTAAAGTATAAGGGTTTTTTGATTATTTTGGTAACGGTATTTTAGGGGTAACGGTAGCCAGTTGAAAGGGTTTTGAATCGATAACGGTATTTTAGAGGTATTACCTGCCAACCCTGCTAAAAAACCGAAAAATAACCGAAACCGCGGTTTTTATAATTTTGAAAAACCGAAACCGCGGTTTCCAAATTTTTCGGTTTTTAGCAAACTCTAGTACAATTTCCTACTATAAGTTGGGTTTCAAATAAATTTAAAGTGTAGATTCATAAAATATATGAAGCTTTTCCATGAAGTTTAAGAATTTTTTCATTTACTTTGTGAAGAAAACTTCATTAGTTTACTGAAAACTGTTATTAAAACTCGTCCAGCAAAATTCTCTCTGTGTAATGAAAAATTGCTCTATAATCATCCTTATTCCATAAACATTTTTATTTCAAAATCCTTGTGTACATCTTAATCTAATTAAAATTTTATATTTCTTTTTATTCTTTTTTTATAAAACATCTGCCGCAATGACAGACATTTAGTTCATCTATAGTTTAGTTATTTTAACATATAGTCCTCCTTGGATAAAAGTCAACATACTTATCTCATAGAAAATATCTAACAAAATTACCATTAACACTATCAAAATCTAACTGTTTTTATTTTTGTTATGTCACCGTATGTTGCCCTGATAACTAAAGTTAAATGTTTAATTAATAAAAAAACACTTGCAACATGCGAGTATCATTTGGTTTAAATCCCAGCTGTCTCATATTTTTGTGTACACTATAACATTGTTTGAATTTTCAAAGTAAATAGTTAATCTGCTGATTTAGGAATCTTCATTTAACTGTTTGTTGAAAAGTATCATATTTTTTAACCTGCATGCTTTATATAGATAGGAATTATTTTAAACAATTTACACCATGTGTAAAATGTTAAAACATAAGCATTTAAATAAGTAATATGATATTTTTCTAACATGGTTTTAAAATGTGATCCGTCATTTTCCCAAAACATTTTGTTTTTCTAAATGGTTTTAAATGGAAACATGTGGTTTAAGAGAATTGGTGGTCTAGAATATAGAATTTATTTGTATAAAAAAAACTGGAAACTTTTTTAAAATTATGTTTGTTGCACATAAAATTTATGTTCTGTGAGAAAAAGAAAGAAAAATTAAGGCGATAGAACGACTTACTTCTGTAAGTGACAATCACAACCTCATTCACAAAGGAAAACTGCTAAAAGATAATCCAATTTTCGATACAATTTTAATATGTGATAGAGAAGACAAAAATGGTGTCAACAAGTTTTCAAAAGATTTTGCTTATTTATTTCGAAGCAGCTTAAGTAAGTGAGGTATCAAATTAAATTTATTTAAATGAGCTATCTAGCGGTATTCCAGGCATGGGTTTTAGCTACCAAATATATGAGTTAAGAAATAAAATTTCTTTGTTTTATAGATCACTCGATTTAAGCTGGTGGTGTATCAGATTTTTTAATATTCGTGCAACTTCGAGTTTAAGCCGACTTTTCTCGAAACGTTATTGTCAAATATATATCCAATATTTCAAATGGGTTTCAGCTCAGGATCCAAATGATAGGAAATATGAGTACAAGAATATATCCCAGCAAAAAAAAACTGATGCAGAAGCAGTAGAAAAAGCACAACAATTGATGATTTAGATGTACTTCTTTCCCTAACATAAACACTAATGATTTTAATATTGAGTTATCCCACACTCATGGAAATAAATCTGTAAAAATAGCAGAAAAAGTTACTAAGAATTAGTTAAAAATTATGATGCAGAAAAAACTGCTAAAATTAATAGATTTATTTGGTAAATACTAGTAAAATAAGAACAGCAATTTTAAAACTGTTAAATTTAAGAATTGTAATATTTAGGCTAAATTTTAGTTAATTGAAAATAACAAATTGTACTGTTAAATCTGCAGAAAATTTTACCAAATATTAGCAGACTAAAAATAGCAAAAATAAACTGTTATATTATATTTAAGCTAAATTTAGTAGAATGCAAATAGTAGTCTATACTGCTAAAGTCAGCAGAAATATTTGCTAACAAAATTGTAAACTGCTGTTTTCAAAAGGCTCGATTTTTATATGCATTTCAAAAAAATCGAAAAAAAACTTAGAAAATTAAATTGTTTTGGGCTACTAATTACACTGTGAGACAAATGGTAGGGGTCAGTGATCGGGAAGGGTTCAAACTACCGGCGAAAGTTATATCGGTAAAAAAGAAGTTATACGTGTCCCGGCGTTTCGCTGGGTCACACCTAGGAATCGAGATATATCGTTTTGACCTTTGGTGGTCTTTTTTTTTGACACACCTCGAGAACCTCTAGTCCGATTTTGCTCAAACAATTTTAAAAAAATTAAAAATTACAATTCCTTTAACCTGTTCATATAACGTTTTTCTATATACTCAATAGTTTTGCCGGTAAAAATAAATGTATGAAGAAAAAAATATTTTTTGCCTAAAATATTAAAAACGAGTAAAAAGGTTAAAGTCGGGCATGCCGACTATACAATACCCTACACCAGTCTGGTGTATTGTTTGGATCCGAAATTCGAATGGGTTAAAATGGGGCTTATGTCAAAATTTTCTATAATGTGAGTCAGCGCACCAAATTTCATTAAAATATCTTAATATTTGCGACCTGCAGTTTGTAACCAAGCCAATTTTGGGGGGACCCTTATATGGGCACTAGTTCTAAACATAGACCGATGTTCACCAAAATCAATAGGCTTCGTCCTTGGGCCAACATAGTTCTATGTACCAAATTTCATCAAAATATCTTAATATTTGCGACCTGCAGCGTATAAACAGTATAATTTTGGTAGGACCCTTATATGGGCACTAGGTCTAAACATAGACCGATGTTCACCAAAATCAATAGGCTGCGTTATTGGGGCAATATAGGTCTGTGTATCAAATTTCATCAAAATATCTTAATATTTGCGACCTGCAGCGTATAAACATTATAATTTTGGTAGGACCCTTATATGGGCACTAGGTCTAACCATGGACCGATGTTCACCAAAATCAATAGGCTGCGTTATTGGGCCAATGTAGGTCTGTGTACCAAATTTCATCAAAATATCTTAATGTTTACGACCTGCAGCGTATAAACAGTATAATTTTGATAGGACCCTTATATGGGCACTAGGTCTAAACATGGACCGATGTTCACCAAAATCAATAGGCTGCATTATTGGGCCAATATAGGTCTGTGTACCAAATTTCATCAAAATATCTTAATATTTACGACCTGCAGCATATAAACAGTATAATTTTGGTAGGACCCTTATATGGGCACTAGGTCTAAACATGGACCGATGTTCACCAAAATCAATAGGCTGCGTTACTGGGCCAATATAGGTCTGTGCACCAAATTTCATCAAAATATCTTAATATTTGCGACCTGCAGCGTATAAACATTATAATTTTGGTAGGACCCTTATATGGGCACTAGGTCTAACCATGGACCGATGTTCACCAAAATCAATAGGCTGCGTTACTGGGCCAATGTAGGTCTGTGTACCAAATTTCATCAAAATATCTTAATATTTACGACCTGCAGCATATAAACAGTATAATTTTGGTAGGACCCTTATATGGGCACTAGGTCTAAACATGGACCGATGTTCAAAAAAATCAAACTTGTTCGTCCTTGGGCCAACATAGGTCTGCGTACCAAATTTCATCAAAATATCTTAATAGTTGCGACCTGTAGAGTGCGCACAAGATTGCATGGACAGACAGACAGACGGACGGACGGACGGACGGACAGACGGACATCGTTAAATCGAAATAAAAAAAAATTCTGAACCGATCGGTATACTATAAGGTGGGTCTACGACCAATATTTTTTGGTGTTACAAACATCAGCACAAACTTATAATACCCTGACCACATAGTGGTGTAGGGTATAAAAAGTAATAAACAAAAGGTTATTGATTTTTATGGTAGCGGTAACAAACATTTATTTTTACCGGCAAAACTGTTTAGTATATAGAAAAACGTTATATGAACAGATTAAAGGAATTGTAATTTTTAATTTTTCTAAAATCGTTTGAGCAAAATCGGACTAGTGGTTCTCGAATTATGTCAAAAAAAATATATCTCGATTCCTAGGGGTGACCCAGCGAAACGCCGGGACACGTATAACTTGTTTTTGACCGATATAACATTTCCCGTTGGTTTCATCCCATCCCGATTTTGACTGTCGAATAGTGTTATTTAGGAAAAATTTTTTATGATTTTATATTACTAATATATGGCAAAAATAATCGGCTAATTTTAGCATTTTTTTTTTGCAGCATCATTTTTAACTAATTTTTGTAGTTTTAACTAAATTTTTTACGAACTTTTTCTGTTAGTGTACTCCGCATTTCAAACGGTACTGCAGCGCAGAGTCACGCTACTATTGCGAGTGCGGCTTAAAAATTATATTCAAACAAAATTATAAGTTTTTATGTTATATCGTATTGCACTGAGAAAAGTATCCTTCATGATATTACCCAGTCAGAAAAATACAAACGGGAAAGCGGTGGCAAAGCACTTTAACAGGTGGTACAAGTACTGGCAAAAAGTGCTTTCCCATTCTCAAAATGATAACATCATTAGACAAAAAGCGCCGGAAAAGCACTGGAGGAACAAAATTTTTAAACGTTGGCAAAACGCTGGCAAAACCAATAAATAGGTGGTCTGGAAATATATTTTCCAAAATAAAATTTAAAAAAAAGTTCATATGTATTTTGTTTGGTCCTGCCGTGGAACCCAGGCCGTCAGATTGGCAGACGATTGCTCTACCCACTGAGCTAACGCGATATATAATATTTGATGGCTAAACTCACAAATGTGTGATAAAAGCTGGACAACTACTGGCTGTGCCAAAATGTTAGTACTGGCAAACAATTTTTTGTAACTAGTATGCCAGTGTTGGGAGGGCAAAAAAAAGTTGGTCTTGAAGGAGCTTTTTCACAAACAAAAAAATTGATTTTATAAAACAAAAAAAAATTTTAATTAAAAAAAATCCAAAAAAAAATTTTTTGCTTGCAACCGGATTTGAATTCGGAACCTCCTGACTACAAACATTTTTTAACGAAGCGTCAGCATTTTTATAAAATCATTGGTCTACCAGTGAATTGATTTTTGTACGCCTGGTAGCATTAGCTAGGTAGCACTGGATAACCACTGGTTGCAAACCTTGGCATATCACTCTAAGCCAATTCTTTGCCAGTGGTTTTTTTTTATAAACCACCGAAATTTTTGTAAAACAAATACTGGTAAACCGTTTTTTGCAAACGCTGGCAAAGCGTCTCAAATGAGTGTTCTGCCAGTCATTTATATTTAAAACCGTGGTTACCCAGTGGTATGCCAGTGCTTGATTTTTTGTACCACTGGCGATTTCTGACTGGGTAATGATATAATTTCATAGAATTTTTTTCGTAGATCCAATGAAGAATTTCATTATGTATATAATATTTAATTAATATTATGAATTTTTTCATAACTTTTCTTTCATAAAATTTCATAATTTCATTAAAAAAATTCATTGAATTTCATAAATTTAATGAAAATGTTCTTTATATATATGAAAATATTCAATACTTTTTTAATTTTTTTATAAAATATCGTCATTTCCTGAGAGAATAATCTTTTATAATTTTTATTTTTTTTTAAATTAATTTTTTATTATTAATTTTGGACTCTGAAATTGTTTTATAAATCATATTAATTTTTTCGAAACTTTTTTTATGAAACTTTAATTTAATGAACTCTTTCTTTAGATAAATTTTGTACATTCGTAAAATGTGCTACGATTTTATTACGCCTTTTGCATTTGCTAAGTATTTTTTATTTATCCACTCCAGCTTAGCAACGACAACAACCAACTATAATATATAATAGTAAATTAAATTGCTTCATAGATTCTATGAAGCTCTTCATTGGCTGAATGATTTATTCATTGGACGAGTGGCCTTTTAATTTTATGAAGAGATTCATTAATTTTATGAAGAGATTCATTAATTTTATGAACTTTTCATAAACATTAAAACCTGTTTCATAGATTCTATGAAAAGTTTCAATGGACGAGTTCCAGTGATAATTTTCATTGAAACTATGAAGAAATTCATTACTGAAGTGATGACAATTCTCTCAGTGTGCGTACTATCAGTCTTAACTGACTGTAATTTTCATTCTTATTTATTATTATTTTTACTTACGTTTCCTCTTTCTTGGAACTGCGTAAAAGTTAATTAATTTAGACCATCTTTTCTTTTTTCGTTCTTTTAAAGTCTTAAACCGTCTGCCTTAGAAAAAAAAAACGTGACTCATTTAAACGTTTTCATTTCACAATTTTAATAGCACGTGTAATGAGTAAAATGAAAGATTTACTTACTTCTAACATTTCATTACTTTTATACAATCAACGTTGCTTAAAATCATGTAATTAGTAAAGCACGTTCAAACAGAGCTTTTGGAACACTAAATAAAGTGGGCTATAACTATGTTGGTAGTACGTACCATGTCTGGCATTGATGATGATTATGAAAAAGAAAAACATGTTAAGATTTTTGTACTTATGTATTTATGTACTCTTTTTTTATTGACGCGCGTTTCTAATACCAAAAAGGCGTAACTTCGTTAACTAGATGGCTATAAAAATGTGAAGTAGTAAAAACAAAAAATTCAAATTCTGCGGTAGGTTGGAAATAAAATAATACAACACAAATAAATATTTTTTTTTTGTTTTGTAATAAAATTCAGGCGTCTTTATGTCTCATAATACAACTAAAAAATTGTCCTAGTTTTGAAATATTTTTTGGTAAGTAATAAAATAAATGCCGAAAGTTTTAATATATTTTATAATTAAGTTTATATTACTTTTTAATTTTATTCATTTTTATATGTATGTCTACTTTGTTGTCTTTTTGCTTATTTTAAAATTTATTTAAAATTTATGTTAGACAATTTTCTTAACCATTAAAGACAAACAAAAATTTCAAATTGGATTTTCTAGAAAAGGAAATGAGCCATATTTATTTGCTGTTGTCATACTCTTATAATTGTGGTTAAAAATGTTTGTAAGTGGATCTGTGTTATTTTGTGTGTAGTTGTTAGGGTGACAGTCATTTGTATTTAATTTTATTTAGAGATATGTATCTACGACGTATATATCACTTGAATATTCCCAACAGAGTCGTCCTAATATCCTATATTAGTTGGTTAAATTAAATTATAACTTCCCATTTTTCTACTTTCTATCGGTTTTATATGTAAATATCTTAAGTTTATTCATATAATATATCGAATATGCCGATTTTTATCGTTTATACTGTTTTTAATAAATTTTATCGGTATTTATCGATTTTTATCAGGGTTGGCAATCGAAGCGAAATGGGGACGGTTTTATAGTTCATACAGTCCATTGCACTTAGCATTATTTAATTAAAATTTAAAACGATTTGAATAGTCGACGACCATTTAGTTCTGCATAATTTTATGCTGTGCGGATTAGCATTTATAAATAAGGAATTATTTTTAAATATGCTGAAAATCTACCGAAAAAAGGTTAATGTAAACTGGAAAATCCCCCTTTATTCGATCCATGATTTTTATTGATTTGATCGTTATAATCTATATCACAAATTTTTATATATTTTATAAAAATTTATTGACTTTATTGATATTTATCGGTTTTATCATTATTTATCGAACTTATTTGAGCGGTATATATCGATTTTTGTGGATTTAATCGGTATTTATCGATTTTATTTATATTTATCGATATGTATATTCAGTTTATCGATAAAAATCAACTTCAAGATTTTTTGTTACATTTCATCGATTTTTATTTATGGGTTTTTACCGATATTTTTCGAATTAATCGATATTTTTAAACATTGTGGTAATTTATCGATATTTATTGATTATTATCGATTTTGTATGTAAATAAAAACTATCCTATCGATATGGATTTTACCGATTTTTATCGTTAACACTGATTTTATCAATAGAAATTGATGTTATCAATGGCCGTTTTTTTTAATCACTGGATTTATTTTATTTTGTTAAAAAATCCACATTTTGGTTTTTAATTTTCAAAATTGAATATTTTTATCAAAATCTAACACTTATTCGATAATACAATGTGAAAGAAAATCATTAAATTTTGTAAAAATGTAAATACAGGATTTGAATTAAGCTAAATCCAAAATGGATTTATAAAATAAATAAATCCGTTTTGGATTTAGCTTATTTTAATTCTATAAATTTTTTTTTCGCAAAATTTTAATTTTTTCTTTCACATTATAGTAGCGAAAAAGTGTAAGATTTGAATTAAGCTATAGAATTTTTTAAATTTAAAAAGAAAATGTGAATTTTTTAACAAAATAAAATAAATCCAAAAATAAATCCGGTGATTAAAAAAAGGACAAATATTAATAAATTGTGTCGGTATTTATCGATTTTATCACTAACTAACTATTTAATGGATTTTTATCGATATTTCTCGATTTCGATAGATTTTATCTATGTCAATTGATTATATTATCTTTATCTATATCTTCCCATATTTATCGATATTTAGCGATTTTTCGATAATTATCGGTTTATTGATATTTATCGATACCAAATGATTTTATCGGTAAAAGCCGATTCCGAAATTTTTTATTGAACTTCATGGATTCCAGTGTTACACATATACATATCTATTCTAAGATTCGAATGTTTTTCTTTTTAGTTTTAACGACCCAGCAAATGCTTCAGAAGTATCCCTTAGTGTATTTTTACTGCTTTAAAAAATCACTTCTTTCATTGCTTCCACATTATCCGTTTATATATTTTTACGGCTTTTTTGAAATTACTTGCGAACAACATCCAAAAAATTACTATTGCTTCTAAAGCATAATTGATGTTAAAAAGTGATTTTGTGTCATTTGGTATTTCTAAACAGATAATCGTGGGTTCAATTCCTGGAGGGACCAATATTTTGTAATTTTTTTTAATATTTATAATTAATTTGTTTAAATTAAATTTTTTTACCTTTTCAAAATATCCCAGCAAAAAAAATTACAAGGAATGCTTTACAAACTACTTCACAAGTATCCGGTAGTGTATTTTTATTGCTTTTTCAGAAGTTATTCTGAACAACTTCAAAAAATCACTTCTTTCATTGCTTCCAAAGTATCCGTTATTACATCTTTACAGATTTTTAAGAATTACTTCTGATCAGCTTCCAAAAAACCACTTAAGTATTACTTCTAAAGAGTAATTGTTCTAAAAGTGATCGTATAAACTGATTTTGGTATCATTTGGCATTTTCAAACAGAGGGTCCCGGGTTCAATTCCCGGCGGGACCAATATTTTTTATTTTTTTTATTCTATTAAATTTTTTTTAATATCTATAATTAACTCAACATTTTTTTTAACTTTTAAAAATATGTATATGGGTGATATCAAAAAATGTGATAAAAACCGTGTAACCACCGAATTTCTAATGCATGGATTACATTTGAGTTACATATTTCGATATATATCAGCGCATTGTCACCTGTTTTACAAAATTTATAACAATCTGACCAATTTTTGGTTAATACATAAAATTTGTGACCAATTTTATAGGCCAAATGTAAACTCCGTAACAAGTAACTCATAAGGTTTTTTAACTTTAATGGCTTATATTTTAATAACCAATAAATCTAAACACTAACTGTAAGAATTTTTATGAAGAGGAAAAGTGCCGTTTTTAATAAAAATTAATGCATTTTACAAACTTTTTCGTATATCTTAGCTATCACGACTTCAAGTCTGTAACGATTTTTCGTCATAATTTTTGATAAAAATGCATATACTAGAATTCTGGAGTTGTCTATTATTTATATTGCGAAAAGTATAATGTTATTTATACTCAAATGATCGTTGGACTGTAAGTAATCATCCAGTATAACAGAGTTGAAGCTTTTCTGCAGCATGTAACATTCTCGAGATGAAAAAAGATGTAGAATAAGATTTGAAAAAATCTTGTAAACTCCGTTCCTAATTTTTACACCAAAGAATGTCATATTTGGATTCACCTTGTAGGCATCATGCGATTTTGTTTCGGAAAAAAAATTCTGACAAAGCGTTTCTGAAAGAAAACGAAAAAAGTAACCAAATGTAAACTCCGTAACTGTAAACTCCGTAACCACAATTGTTTGCATCAGGTTTCATTCAAATAAATGTAGATAAATGTTTAAAATATTTTACAATAACCATAAACAGAGGTGATTCAACTAATATTTATGCGTCAAAAGACGATTCAACTAATAATTTTGCGTCAAATCAAAAAAAGTTATCAGTTTTTTACCCTAAGCTGCTGGAGCGAAAAACGATTTATTTTGCATTTCATTGGTTTTGAATCGATATTTCGAGTCATTACTGACATTAGTTTGACAAATTAAATTTGTTTCACACAATTTAAGAATTTTTTGATCGTGAAATGTTATGTTTTTAATATATTATTTTGTAACTGCGCAACCGCTGTTTGGATTTTAAAAATTTTTATATTTTTGAAAAGCATTTGAAAGGACCAAAAATACAAAATTAAAAAAAAATTTAAATTTTCTCGCGGAATGAATTGTATTTTTATTCGCGAAACCGCCAATTTGATAAACACAAATTATATATCATTGGAAAGCAAGTTGAAGACCCAAATACGAAAAACTAATAAATTGAAGAAAATTCGTACCCAATTTTTTTTGTTATATTCTTTTTGCTTGCAGAAATGTAAACTCCGTTACAACAAAAAAAATTAAAATTGTGCAAAAAAAGTTATTGCGACAACTTCCCAGTGTAGAAAATCATTATCAGATATGTGGTTATGTAACTACATATGTACTTGGTAATCGTAACTAGTTAGTTTTGTTATTACATTTCTTATTACCTTTATATGGCGATGTCGCAAAAAATAATGAGTTATGGTTACACACCAGCATACGAAAAATCAAAAAATATATCGTTACCTTTGTGCTTGCTAGTACTGACAAAAATAATGAGTCTAAAAATAGATATTCAAAAAAATAAATTATATAAAAAAAAATATTTTTTATTGTATTTTTTTTTTTAAATAAAATTTGCTGGTGCGGGAATCGAACCTGACACTCCAGACTGTCAGTCTATAGCTGTACCATCTAAGCTATCTCGACATGTAATATTTGATAGATAAAAACATAATTGACTTGCTGCGCACAAGTCATCTTACTCGCCAACATACAAAAAATCAAAATATATGTGGTTACATATATCCTTACCAGTGTTTAAAAAATATTGAGTCTAAAAATAGATTTCAAAAAATTTTCAAAAAAATCTAGAAAATTATTTTCTATTTGAAATAATTATAAAAATAAGTCATTATCAGTAACTCATTACTATATCTTTTAAAATAATGCAGAAGGTAAGAGGGTGTCATTACTGGTAGTCCAAGAAGTAATGATATGTCATTGCCGTTTCTACACTGGGTTGTAGAAGAGATTTTTTGCAATTAGGTTTATAATGACTAAACTTACTGATTCCATTAAGAAAAAACCGAAATATTAACACTTTTTGCTTCTCACAAATTTGGCCCAAAAATTTATCACATTTTTTGATTTCATCCATATATATAAAAAATTGGTGAGAAATTGCTTTTTATGCACCTGTAAAAATAGTACTGAAAACAATATTGAATTAGAGTGCACCTATTACACTTGTTTAATAAGTAATTTTATTGAAGAGAATAAGAAACAATATCTCGCAGTAACAAAGTGGTGTTTTTTATGCCAGTCAGCTTTCATATTTCACTAGCAATCGTGAGGTCGCAAGTTTGATACCCGGTGGCGGCAATAAAAAACTTTTATAAAATAAAATAAATATAATTTTTTTTGTAAAGAAATTTTTTAATTGGTGAAAATGAGCTTCCTTTGCACTCGTTCAAAAAGTACTGAAAAAATGTTGAAGTGGGAGTACTCCTCCCCTATGACAACTCAATATTAAAATCATTAGTGTTTGTGTTAAAAAAGAAGTACATCTAGATCATCAATTTTCTACTACTTCGGCATATATATATTTTTTTTTGCTGGAATTATGTTTTAAAAAACTGGTTGACCGACTAATAGTAACCGGTTTTCGGTTTATTTATATATTATATATTTATATATTATGAAATAATTTGAATCGTTTTTTCTTTTAATTAAAGAATCCGGTTAACCGGTTTTTAGTTACGGTTTTGGAGACTCTACTACATATCAGATTTCAATATCCAGCTCTGGAAGTTTGGGCTTGACGTGCATCAGCGAATAAGTGAATAAGTTAGTGAGTCAGTAACGTTATTTTATAGAAAGAGATTGTAATTATCGGCGCTGGAGTTCTATGTATTTATTAATCAAACTTAAGCCCTAAAAACAGGCAGCACCATATTTTGAATAACTGCTTTTATTCTGTTTGAAATTATTAGTGAATCAAAAAATTTGTTTTTGCATATCTTAAGGCCGGATAATTTATTAATAAATACACTAATGTCGCAAACCCGGTAATTATTTTCCCATGTATTATAAGAAGGCCAACCAAAAATATACATTTATGTTTTTTTTCTGAGCCCAAAAAATCAATATCTACCATTGTTTTCTAGTAAAACTGCAGTGCACATTTAAAATTTGCTGTTGCCTATTTTAAGGGCTCAAAATTAATACATAAATGCAGCCTGATGTTGGGATTTAATTTGAAGGCTTTTTTCGGTTAATTATTTTTACGAATGCAATTCAATTAACAATCACCTTGCAAACCAGACTTTAGGATTTCTTTTAAGAATTAAACAATTTCTTTAAAAGTCACCTTAAAGTATTCATAGTTAAAGTGCCACTCTATTGTATAAATATTTTCTATATAGTGATTATTTTGTATGTATATATTGGTGCATAAATACTTATTTTTAAATTTCCGTGGTGTTTGTTATTTTTCGGTTCAATTGTGCTTAATTAAACTCAAGTTGACCAATTTGTATGCAAATTATCTTAAATGATTCATATGCTAATTTAATAAGTTTTATGTACTTATTTGTTGTTTGTTTTTCGTAGTATGTATGTATGAGCGTATGCCAATGTATCGTTAAATAACGACAGCCAGCGCACGCTTTTCAAACAAACAGAAAACACGCAGTTCTGTAGTTAAATTTTACAAAAGAAGGGAAGAATAAAGAAAAAAATGTTAATAATATTTGCATATTAATGGTTTAATAATAAATATATATACTAGTTTAAATACAAATGTTTAGAAACAACAAAGAAATAAATAGAAAGGACAGGACATTTAATGTTAGATAAGCATTAAAAAGATGTGAACAATATAAAAATAACAATGACAAAAATTTACATAAATTTACAATAAAATAAAAGGAAAATTAAAGTTTAAACTCAGCCCAAAACTAGGCAGTGGATTATGTTAAACAATGTAGGCCGAAATGTAGACTCAATTATTTACAAAAGAAACTAAATAAACTTAAACAATAATATATTTAAGGCACAACTTTAACAAACGTAGACATAAATAAGAACAAGTAAAAATGAAATTTCCACAATAAAACATTGTCAAACAATGTCGACCTAAATAGAGACTCAATTATTGTCAAAACAACTAAATAAACTTAAAAGGTAATAAATACTTTTAAGGCACAACAGAAACAGATATAAATAACAACAAGTAACAACGAAATTTCCACAACAAGGGAGCCTAAATTTAGGCAATTTTTATGAATAATTTGCTGCACTTACTGTTTGTCTAGATATTAGAAAAATGTAAATTTATACTTATATTAAAAAGGTATTAAATCATTAATAGTGCAATATTTATCTAACTCCGGTTTAAATCTTAAATTTTGTTATAAAAACCCCAAAAACTATACAACTTTTGATATCAAACAAACAAGACTAAATGCAGACTTTGATATTGAATTTGAAAAATTTATTTTCATTTAGCTCTGAATTTATTTTAATGTTCAGTAAAATTACCCTAAAAAGTATGCATTACTTAAAGCTAAACAAACACGCCTAAATGTATGCAATCAAAATAATATACTAGCTCAATTCCATTTTGTTTTTAACTCTCCCTATAGGCTATGCCAATTATATACATTAATGCCCACAAAAATATAGCTTACATTTAGGCTACCTCTTAAAAAAACCCCCACTTAAAAGCAGCATATACTTTTAGACTTGAAACATATTATTTTGAATTGAATTTTGTTATAATTTCAACAATATATCATTTATAATGATTCCTTTACCCACAAAAAACCAGAATAAGTTAAATCGAAAAATAACAAAAACTATAACCATAATAATATTAGAGCCAACTAGGTAAATGATTCATGAGATTCTTCATACAATATTTTTATACTCCTTGCTGCTCACATAGGGAACTGTAGCAACCTTTGACTATTCCAACAAACTAAACCCACACCCATGTGTATTAAAAAGAACTCAGGAAGAAGGAAGAAAGTGAAGTTTGCCAAAAAAAGTATATATTTTGTAAAGCAAGGACTAACAAAAAAAAAAAAAAAGACCTAACTAGCCTTCTAAAGTAATAAAAATAACAAAATTGAGGGTTGTTTGAGTTACAAAAACACAGCCATATACAACTTTACCTGATTCATATGTATTTGTGAAAACATCTACAAACACACTAATACGTTGAGTAAACTACACATACATACATACACATGAAGATATCCTCAATATAAAAATGGTTAAAATATGCTACAAAAGGGAATAACAGCAAAAAAAAAAAAAGAAATAATGACTTTTTACCACATTCTCTAATGGTAGTAAAGGGAGCTGCTATTCTTTCCCCCTACCGAAAAAAATTTCCACGTAGACATTTATTTCTATAAGAATACACTTAAATAAATACAGTTACTAGCAAAAATGAGGGTAGAACTCTGTTTCTATAGAATTCTATTGAAAAGCCCAGTAATTGAACTAGATATCCTATTTTTTGTTATGATCTGAAAATTGTTGAACGCCCGAGTAAAAAAGTTAGATGTTATAAAATACAAACATATCGTTTTTTAATATAGCCTAAAATACAATTTGATCCGAAAAATGGTGGATCATTCTGTATTAATTTAGATCCTCCTTGGATCTAATATAATCCATTACGATCCGAAAAATGGGTTTAGCTAATTATATAAAATTAGATTTAATTCAAAAAGTTAAATTTTATTTGATACCACTAGATAAAAATAATTCATTCAGAGATTACTCAGATTGCATTAAATGGTCCATTCCATTGAAATTAATTTTTGATTATCATTATGTCACATCCAATTTTATATGATTAGATAAACCCATTTCTCGGATCGTATTTCATCATATTAGATACAAAGTGGAGCTAAATTAATGCAATACGATCCACCATTTTTCGGATAAAATTTTATTTTGGGCGGCATCAAAAAAAGATATGCTTGTATGTTGTACCTCATTCATTTTTTTCATAGGGCGGTTCTTCGTATCGTAGAGTTAAGTTTAGTTTCCGATAACTCTTGACATTCTAAATTGAAATGATCCTTCATCGAATTTAAGATCGCTGTATAAAGTTTTAAAGAGAAAAATACTAGAAATTGATTTCAAGGTGGAATGGTATTGAAATTATCAGAAGTGGTCCTTCGAGCTTGATTTTTAAATTCCTTAAGAATATCTCAGAATCATTGAGTTAAATATTTCTTTATATAAGAACAAATATTGCTATGCTATACAAATTTCCCAAAAACAGAACTTTACAATTTCGTTCATAGAACCGGTGCTGCCATCCGATTTCGTTGCATTTAATTCGGGTTTACAGAGCTCTTTATACCCTCCATAGTCCCTTTATTGGCAGTAAGATAACAAAAATAGACAAGGAATATTTTAGAGGTGACGAAAAGAACTTGAAATGAATATAATTTTAGTAGTGAAATAAAATTTTTGTAGTAAAAAACAATTATTGTGGTGAAAAATATCTCTGTGGTGAAAAGAATTTTTAAGGTCAATAAATTAATAAAATAAATTTTAGGAGAATGTAAAATATTATTCACCTCTAGGAGTCTGCTGCAAAAATACGAAAAAATACTTTGTTAAGCATCCCCAACAAAAATAGAGATCCCAAAGAACTTCTGTTTTAATGATTTTAGCATTGAGTTGTCATAGGAGAGTAATATTCCCACTTCAACATTTTTTTCGTTCTTTTTTAACTAGTGGAAAGGAATCTTTTTTTCATTAATTGAAAGCTCGACAAAAAATTGTCCTATAAAAAGATTATATATTTTTTCCTTTTTAATTTTTTTTTTATTGCCGCGCATGGGCATAGAATTTGCGATCTCAAGATTTGATTTGATATGATATTTGACTAGCATAAAAGACATAACTTTGTCATTGCGAGATATTGCACAGATAAAAATATCACCAAATTTTAAGCCTTAAATAAAAAACCCACTGATGCTACAAATTGCATTGCACTACTGCCACCACTTTCTAAAGAAAACTGATGAAGGGGACCTGGAAAATCCCCGAAACGATCGTCTTTTCATTCCTGAAAGTGTAGAGGTTTTTGAAAGCAAAAACTCTGTGAAGTATTTGTCAGGAAAGTATCCGGATGAAAAAAACGAGTAAAAAGGTTAAAGTCGGGCAAGCCGACTATACAATACCCTACACCAGTTTGGTGTATTGTTTGGATCCGAAATTCGAATGGTTAAAATGGGGCTTATGTCAAAATTTTCTATAATGTGAGTCAGCGCACCAAATTTCATTAAAATATCTTAATATTTGCGACCTGCAGTTTGTAACCAAGCCAATTTTGGGGGGACCCTTATATGGGCACTAGTTCTAAACATGGACCGATGTTCACCAAAATCAATAGGCTTCGTCCTTGGTCCAGCATAGGTCTATGTACCAAATTTCATTAAAATATCATAATATTTGCGACCTGCAGCGTATAAACAGTATAATTTTGGTAGGACCCTTATATGGGCACTAGGTCTAAACATAGACCGATGTTCACCAAAATCAATAGGCTGCGTTATTGGGCCAATATAGGTCTGTGTACCAAATTTCATCAAAATATCTTAATATTTACGACCTGCAGCATATAAACAGTATAATTTTGGTAGGACCCTTATATGGGCACTAGGTCTAAACATGGACCGATGTTCACCAAAATCAATAGGCTGCATTATTGGGCCAATATAGGTCTGTGTACCAAATTTGATCAAAATATCTTAATATTTACGACCTGCAGCATATAAACAGTATAATTTTGGTAGGACCCTTATATGGGCACTAGGTCTAAACATGGACCGATGTTCAAAAAAATCAAACTTGTTCGTCCTTGGGCCAACATAGGTCTGCGTACCAAATTTCATCAAAATATCTTAATAGGTGCGACCTGTAGAGTGCGCACAAGATTGTATGGACAGACAGACAGACGGACGGACGGACGGACAGACGGACATCGTTAAATCGAAATAAAAAAAAATTCTGAACCGATCGGTATACTATAAGGTGGGTCTACGACCAATATTTTTTGGTGTTACAAACATCAGCACAAACTTATAATACCCTGACCACATAGTGGTGTAGGGTATAATAACAGTTTTTGGAAAGAAGTACTTATTATGATAATTTATAGTAAGGAAATTGGCCTCGAACTACATTAATCAATTTCTAATTCATGGAGGACATGCATTAAATTCGCAGCCCCCACTTAACCGCTATTTCAGTAGACGGCACGTGGACATCGGCCCAGCAAAAAAAGAGATGCCAAGGCAGTGGAAAAATCACTATAATTTCTGATCTAGGTGTACTTCTTTTTCAACAGAATTAGAGAGGAGTACTCACACTTCATAATTTTTTTTTTCAGTATTTTTCAAAACGAAACTCTTTTTGTTTTGGTATACTTCCAGGAAAAATCGAAAAATTTGAAAATTTTCACCTTTGACCTTGGTAAAGAAAGGGTTAACGTTGTCGGAGGTTTCGGAAAACAATCTCCTGTATCAGGATTAAATGAAATCGGAAGTGCTTTTGTTCCAGCTAGCTAAAATCACAAAAATTAATACTATCATCTTAATTATTGGCCAAAATCACACTTTTCTCTAAAATTTTCAAATTTAAAACTCCGTCACAGTTAAGTTAAAAGAGGGATTTGTGTAATTTTCAGCAGAATTATTTTCTGAGGTGTATTTAATAAACTCCTATGCGTTTACCACTTTTTTTATTTTTTATTGAACAAAATTTAAAAAAACTCAAAAATAGAGTTTTGCAAATTTATAAAAAAACAAATCCCATCTTTGGCCATACCTGGGACTAGGTTATCATAACCCAAAAGAGACGAAAAATTTCATCTGAATATTTGTGGATCTTAAAAATGAAACAAGAGTATAACCTTGTAAATTTTTGAAATAAATATTTTATTTTTTTCGATTTTCATAATTTATCTCATTTTAACCCTACAATGGTCTGAGGAAATTGCAATTACCGAAATATTTTCCAACCGATTTTGGATTTTTATACATTACCGGAAAGGGAATTCAACTTAGATTGTGATTCTATTTATATTTTCCAAAAATACAGTTATTTAAGATCCTGTATTTTCAAAAAAAGCCAAAAAAGTGATTTTTTCGCCTTGTAAATCGTATTTCAAACTTTGAGCCCTCAGCGGCACGGGTTAACATACTCCAATCGAGCTCAAATTTCGGCTATCTCAATATCTGGAAAGGGGAATCGTTTTGTGGGGTCCAGACGAACAAGATTCCGATATTTTTTTCCCTCTCTATGAGATCCGGTCACCCTACGGTATACGCTCGAATATGTCCAACATTATTTATTTCTTTTATTATTCAGTTATTATTTTCTTCGAGAATTGAATTGTTCTGTATTTTATTTAAAATTTACATAAAATAATGCCTTTGTAATTTAATCGAGTAAGTGTCTCAGCCTTTCCGAGATTTGTTATTGTTCGCCTTTGGGACAACTGTTCCCATAGCACCTGACCAATATTTCAAATAAATAGCAAACCTGGCTAAACAAAACGGAAAATATGAATAAGTTTTATTTTTTCTAGGTCTTTAACGATGTGTTGAAATAAATCTAAATTTCGTAAATTTTAGACACATTTAAAAAACAAGTTAGTTTTTTTCAAACCTAAAACTTGAGATTAGGCATTTAAAAAATATGTGTCTCTAATTTATATCACATATCCGAATTTCATTTAAATCGGAGAGAACCGATTGATGTACGTTCCATGCATATTTCGAATGAATGACAAACTGATATATATGGTGGAGGGTTTTAAAATCAGAAAGAACTAATTTTTTGCCTGAAATGAACACTAAAATTATATAGGTCCCGAGCAAAAATCGCTTACGATTGCTTTCTCTTGATAATACCGTTTAATCTCAATATATTTACGTTCCGAGAGGAACAAAACATGAACCGATTTTAATCATTTTCAATACTATTCGCCTCGGTCGGTGCAGTTTTTTCAGCGGGGTACCACTCAGTCTGTCGCGGTTCATCAAATGTCTGCTTCCCTTCAATAAAAACAACGAACGCTTTGTTTTTTGTTTTAATACAACTGTACGATAATTTTTCGCACACAGCTTTACTTGCCAAAATTTTAAACTACTTATTCTAATGATTTGGCTTCCTATGAACGGCTTCAGCAATTCGGTTCCTAGAATGATAACAATGGTATTCAGCAACTCAAGAGTTTTTGAAGTTCATTTAAAAAAAATTTCTGAGAAGATTTTCATTAAAAACGAGAAAAATCGTTGCACACTTTTAAAAGTTAAAAGCGAAAAATTTTGACTCCGAGAATTATCTGAATTACGAGTATATTAATGAATTTTTGCATAAAACCAATGAAGTTTCACTGGAACTCGTCCATTGAAACTTTTCATTGAATGAATGGAATTTTTCATAAAATATTGTGAAAAATGCATTTTGTTTATTAAAAGTTTCATACACTCAATGAAAAAATTTCATTAAAACAAGATTCATAAAATATATGAAGCTTTTTCTTCAAATTTAAAAAATTTTTAATTTACTTTGTGAAGAAAACTTTATTAGTGAACTGAAAAATTTCATTAAAACTCGTTCAGCAAAATTCTCTCTGTGTAGACTAAAAATTCCCAGAATTCGTGTTCTTCTTATTGGATGTATTGAAACCTCAATTTTGTATGTAACTGTTTATCTAATGTCGAGTTTATGGATTTTTTTTCTTAAAGATGAAGAAAAAAAAATTGAAGCATACTTTTAGGTTTACTGCTGAAATATACAAGTATAGACACAAGGTGAAAGTTATTATTGAAATTGACATTTTTCTTAACAGCAAAATAAAAAAAAAAATTGTATATAAAAAGGAGCAACTATAAAGCCTGCAAAAAGGGGGAGCATAAAGTAATGAACAAATGTATACATTTGCTTAACAGCAAGTGTTAAAGCGTAACTTATTCTATGGATGATTTTCATGAAAAAGTAGTAACAACACCTTAAAGTAGGCATTTTTCTTCTGTGCTATAAGCGGTAAGAGACAGTTAAAGTTTAATATATTTATTTTTCTTATTTTTTCTAATTTCATGGTTGCTATTTTTTCATATGTCTTTACTTTTTCTTCTTGTCTTGTCTCGTTTTTATGGATAGCAAATATAATGAAATTTGGCATTTAAGAATTACAGACAAAATATATTGGATATTAATGTTTTTTTTACCAAATTGGTTTTTTGAACTGCAGTGGAGTTTTTTTTTTTTTTTTATAGGAAGGTAATTCTGTTTGGAGTAGAGGTAGTGAATTGCTAAGGGTTTTTATGTTTTTAATGGTTATTTTTTAAAAAGACTTCTTTTTAAATGTTTGTTTATAAGAATTTTTTAAAATGGGGTTAAATTTTCCCACAAATTTTCCTTTCTAGGTATCGGATGTGTTCAGCGAACTTATGTAAAACACTACGTGGAACATTTTTGTGGAACATTTTAACCCTCTAACTCTTTAATTAAAGGGACGTTTATGGCCTCTTTTTAAAAAGGGACAAAAAATAACCGTAAGTTCAAGAGTTAGAGGGTTAAAATGTTCCACAAAAATGTTCCTCGTAGTGTTTTACATAATCTCTCTGAACACATCCTATATCTAAACTGGAAGAGGCACATGGTTTACCCTAAAATCCAGGGTTGTTGGACATTTGAGTGCCATTCTGAATAAGTACGAGATTAACCCTTAAACACATTTTAAGTTTTGACTTATTTTCAAGGTTGTTACCGTTATCGTTATAATACCGTTATCGCTAAAATACCGTTTCAAATTGAATACCGTTACTGTTATCGATACCTCTAAAAAAATTCCAAATACCGTTATCATTACCGATACCGTTCTTTTTATGGGTAGTTACCGGTATTTTACCGGTATTTATAATTTTATATAAAAATTACAATTTTTTTTATTTTTAATTTTATAATCTTGAGTTTTTTTTTTCAAAAAAAAATTTATAGATAATAATATTACTTATTAAAACTACCAGTATTGAATTTAGGTATAGCTTAAAATCTGTATTTTCAGTACTTAAAATTAAAAATATGCCATGATTTTACTTGTTTCTATATGTTTTTAACATAATTTTTAATACCGGTACGTACCGGTATTGATGTTTCGATAACGGTATACCGTTACCGAAACAGTCTTAAATACCGTTACCTTTACCGTTACCTAAACAAACGAAATCCGATACCGTTACTGTTACCCTTACCGTTATTCGTTTCGGTAACCAACCTTGCTTATTTTTAAGTTTTGAAAAAAATAAAATTTTTTTTTACGATTTTCATAATATATCACCTTTTAAGCCTACAGTGGTCTGGGGAAATTGTAATTTAAGAGCCGGTATTTTCAAAAAAATCCAAAAAAATAGTTTCCCCCCCTTGTAAATTATATTTCAAACTTTAGGGCCGATGCGGCACGTGTTCCCATTATACGATCACCTTAATTTTTAGCATGCTGTAGTTTTATACCCAAAGGAGTATTTCTAGGGGGAATGGGGGACGGTCTTAAATCTCAAGTTCCTAAAATAAAGTTTACCCTAATGTACATAGGTATTTAGCAGATTCCAAGAAAAAAAATATTGTCAGTAAAATTGTCTTCAATAAAATTTCTCCCGAAAATCTGTCATTTGTGTCTGTGATGAAAATATTTCACTACTCAATATAATGAAATTATAAAGAAAAATACATTTTTATAACTCTCACAACAGTTTATACCTGTGATAAATTATATGACTTTAATAAAATTGTTAAAATTCAACGGAGCTTTAAATACAAATCTATAAAAAAAAATTATTTTATATATGTATTTATGTTAAAAAAAAATTTGTTTTGACATCATTTAAATTAACATATAAAAACCATATTTCATATCATAGTGATATTTATTTTTCTCTTTGTAAAATAAGTTTGTTTACCAGGAAAACAATTTAATAATTTATATTTTTTGACACATTTTGTCAACAAAATTAAAAAAAATATACAAAATGGTTATAAACAACAAATGTATACTAACATACATCTTTTTGTAACATTTGCATAAATATTTTTCTTTTTCTTTTTAATGTTTTCGCTTTCATATTAAATGACGTTTCAATTCAAAAATCATTTTCAATATATGACACTCAAAATTATTACTTTTAAAAACATTTTAAATAAAACAAAGTAAGAGTAAGTGACAAATGTAAATTTGTTACATTTTCACTATACAAATTTCTATATTTCCATACAAATGTTCCCCTCTTTTACATGTGATGTGTGTTTGTACAAAATTTAGCTGTGATGTTACACTTAACAAACATTCATAAATTTGTTAAAAATATTTAAAAAAAAAAAAAAAAAGTTTGAGAGAACGTGACAATGTTTTATTTTTATATGTGTTACAAAACAAAATCTAAACATCATTAATGGCTTTATAACAATTGTTTATTCTCTAAGTTTGGTTTAAATAAATAAAAATAATATTCACTCCAAACTTATTATATGGAATTGTAAAGTTGTTTGTTATTGCAAAATATGTACTATTAACAATAAAAATAATAAAAAATAAATTTTATGACTTGACGCCATAGAAGAAAAAAATAAAACATTACGAACGTGACTAAAAAATTTTTTTCCCAAATTTTATGTTTTTAAATTGGGAAGAAATACTGAAAAAAATGTAACAAATTTTTTGCAGTTTATTTACCAAATCATAACATTAGGTGTTATTTAACATCATAGTTAAAATTTAACTACGCAAAACAAATGGAATATTTTAAACGCTGTCTAGCTTTTGAAATTCTAATTAGCCTCTAATGCTAATACAAAGACAATTTCTAATTTTAACTTCAAAGTTTAATTAATAATTGTACTTTTACCTTGTAATTATCATATATTTAGTATTTCACCTATTAACCTTAATAAGGCACGCCTTAAAACTTTACTGTTTATGCACTTTCCCCAATTTTTTTCACAATTTTTATTAGCTTCCCCTAGAAGAACATTTCTACCCACTTTTATTGAAATCTGTTAGAATTTAATATTATTCTATCACTTTTTGTTCAAATGTAGAATATTAATTACAGGGCTGATTTAATAGCATTTTGTTTAAATTTTTACAATTTCTTTAAATTTAAGATTTTGTGGTGGGCATTTTGCTTAAATTTATAAGTTTTTATATATTATTCATAATTTTCAACGAAATGCAATAAAAATGCCCACAAATAAAATGTTTTTTTATAACTTTTCATTCTTATTGTAGTAATATTATCATAGTTTTATTTTTAAACTCAATTAGGCACGCCTAAAAACTTTGCTATTTGCCCAAGTTTTCTAAAATCAATTTGAAATTTTGATTTGCAACACCTTAAGGAATAGCTTAACCAACTTTCACCTAAATCACCCACTGTAGAAAAATATAACCAGATATGTGATTATGTAACTACATACCTGGTAATGGTAACTAGTAACTTTTCTTATTACATTTCGTATTACTTTTGTATGACAATGTCGTGCAAAATAATGAATTATGCTTACACACCAGCATACGAAAAATCACAAAATATATAGTTGCATATATCCTTACCAGTAATGACAAAAATAATGAGTCTAGAAATAGAAGGCGGGTTTAGCTGTTGCTGATCCCGAATCTGAAATAAAAAATATAAAATTCAAAATGGCGGATCCAAGATGGCGGCTATTAATTTTTTTTTTATTATATTGAACTTAAAATAATCAATTATATAGGTCTAAGATCCGCTGATTAAAAATCTGAAATTAAAATTTTGAAATTCAAAATGGCAGATCCAATATGGCGACAAACAATTTTTTCATTAAATTTCTTATGTCGCCTGATTTACTTCAAATTTCCACCAGGGAAAGTTTTTGGGTAGCAGATTACGAATCTGAAATCAAATTTTAAAAATTCAACATGGCGGATCCAATATGGCGGCCATAAATTTAAAATTGTTATTTATTGGAAAATAAATTACACTGTACAAAAAAAGGTTCTGATGACAACTAAGAGGGACCAGGCCCTATGTTTTTGGGGGGTTAAAATGTCCCCTCTTTTGAAAATGTTTATTGTGAATCGGCATAGGAAACCATGTGAATCTTCCATTTTACGTATAGGATATGTTCAGCGAACTTATGTAAAACACTGCGAGGGACATTTTTGTGAAACATTTTAACCCTCTAACTCTGCAATTAAAGGGTCTCTTTTGGCACTTTTTAAAAAGTGTCGAAAAATACCCATAACTTGAAGAGTTAGAGGGTTAAAATGTTCCGCAAAAATATTTGTCATAAAATTCTACTATAAGTCTCTGAAGACATCAAAGTTGAAAATTTAACTTCAATGCCAGAAATAAGTCAAAACTTAAAATGTGTTTAAGGGTTAATTTTGTACATATTCAGAATTGGAACTCAAATGTCCCACAAACCTGGACTTTAGGGGGCTAGTCTTAGTGAGAAAACCAAAATCTTCATTTAAGGTAATTTTTAGTGCTAGTTTTTAGTTTTTACTAAAACTCTGGATTAATGGAAATCAGCAAGATCTGAAGGTACTTTTTCAAGTATAGGGCAAAATCTCGAAAGTTTGTGAATGGTCACAAACGGTCGCAAAAACCAAGGTAGAAGGCATCTTATGGAAAACATTCAAGTTTTTAAAATATCTCTTGGAACATTTTGTAACTTTTTTTTTTTTGAAAATTTAGGATTTTCAAAAAAATTCACATTTTTGAATTAAAATTAATAATTTCGTTACATTTTTCGTAAATACTTAGCAGGTTTCTGTTTTTTTTTTTGAGAACTAGTTTCAGTTTTATAATTTGAGATTGTTTTTGGAACAAATTATTGTTTATTTATGATTTTTTTTATTGTATCATTATAAAATAAAAAATGTCACAAAATTAAAAACTTTTACTTTGAACTCTCACCAACTCACAACGAGTAACCACAATGGTACAATATTTCACTCACAAAATATTCAACAAGCCTTGATTCTGAATATATAAACATATTTTCCCTTTACCCGAATTGTACTAATTCTGGCCCACAGTGCAGTGCTGAAAAAATATTGAATCTAAAAACAGATTGAAAAAAAAAATTTTAAAAAATTTAGAACATTACTTTATATTTGAAAAAATTATAAAAAATAACTCATTATTGGCAACGCATTATTTTTTATTTTGAAATAATTGAAAAATTAATTTTATTAGTAACTCATTATTATAGATTTTAAAATAGTGCAGAAAGTAAGTCATTGTCAGGTAGTCCAAAAAATAATGTTATGTCATTATCATTTATACACTGGGAAATTCATAATTTCTAATATTTATTTTATTAAGATTTCTTTGGCCCGCCTAAGAAAATTTAGATTTTTTTGCATTTCACAAATAATTTTCAGAAAATTTGCTTCTACAGTAGCATTAGTATAAAATTAAAAAATAATCATTATTGAGTCAGCATTATCCCGTTAGTGTATTTTAACTGCTTTTTTTAGAAGCAATTCTAAGCAACTTCAAACAAATCACTTCTTTCGTTGCTTCCAAAGTATTAGTACAGTTTTATAGCTTTTTCACTTAAGTATTGCTTCTAAAGCATAATTGCTCTAAAAGTGATCCTAGAAAATGAAAGTTTATTTCCAAACAGATCATGGCGGCTTCGATGCCTGGCGGAACCAATATTTCTCAATTTTTTTTAATATTCACAATTAATTTGTTTAAATTTAGTATTATTTTAATTTTAAAATTTTTAAAAATATATAAAATAGAAATGATGATATATTGCTTTTTATGTACCTGTGGAAATAAAACTGAATTGTAGTGCAGCTTTTGCTCTTGCTTAATAAGTACTTTTATTAAAGACAATTAGACACAATATCTCGCAATTAAAAAGTGGTGTTTTATGCCAGTCAACTTTCATATCAAAGAATAGCTCTCAGCGGCAGAGAGCTAGACGAGCAATATTGAGGTCGCGAGTTCGATGCCCGGCTGCGGCAATAAAAAAAATTATTTTAAAAAATTAATTTTAAAAAAATTTGCTTCTACAGTATAAAATTAAAAATAATCATTCAGTGTGCTCGTTTACTCGGATTTCTTACTACTTTTACTACAATTGGAAAGTTTTGTTTACTTTTTGTATTGAATTTTTCCAGCTGTAGTAAATGTAGTAACTTGTAGTAAGTAAACGAACACGCCTATTATTTGAAAAGAAATTTTTGTGTTGGAAAATAATTTTTGAGTTGGATAAAAGATCGAGGTTAATATAAAAGCCTTCTTATTTAATTAATATACCAAAAATGTTTTTATGAATTTTTGTTTTTTACGTTTCCTTTACTTTTTGTTGTAAAAAAATTTTATGACATTTTTGATCTCAACATGGCACGCCTAAAAATTTATTAATTATTTCAGTTTTATTAAAAAGAGATATCAAAACACCATTTTTCAATTCTGGAAATGCAGTTTTTATCAAACGATATTTATTTTTTTTTTTTAATTTTTAAATTTAAATTACAAATTTAAATGATATTTGTAATTTACTTAAATCATGTATTAATGGCACGCCTTAGAAACCACTGATTAGATAATTCTTTTGAAAATATGTGTTAAAATAAAAATCCACTAGCGGGGTAGAATTTTTTTAACAATTTCTTCTCAAATCAAAAATCTCGGCAATCTTTTAAGACCCGCCTCAAAAAATATCAATATCATATATCTCTTGAAAGAAGATATAGGAAATTTTATTTCAGAAAGAAATAGTTATACCCTATAGCAATTTGTGAATTTGATGTCCGCCCGTCCAAACTACGGGTACCAATACTAAAGATAAGTGAATAAAATTTGGTGCATTTGGTATTGCCTTGAGATTCAACTATATTGAAAATGGTTAAAATCGGTCGCCATAGAATGGTTATATCTAGATTAAGTGCATTGAGCTTAATTGGTATTACAAAACCGAAGCAATGTAAAGCTTGCTTGCGCTAATTTTATTCCTTAATTAGACAGGACTCATTTAGAGCAAACAAAATTAGGGTCCAACTGTTTTCTACCCGTTTCCTTTTTGTGGTTAAAAAAATTACAAAAATATTATAGTTTTCGTGTTAAAATTCATTAAAATCAATTAGAGAAATAATATTCCTCTACCGTTTTTTATTAGACTTTTAAATTTCCCAGAATTTGACCTCCCTCTACAACTGAACTTCTACATGATTTAAAAAAAGTCTAGAAAAAAACCCCTTAAAACATTTCTTGCAAGTAAAAAATCATTTACTTTATTGTCTAAAGTTTAGTTTTTTAAAAGCAAAATATTTATTTGTTTTAAATATTTCGTTTTATTTTCATCTTTAATGTTTCCATGACCACATGACATTTGATGTGGTAGAAATAAAAAAAACTCCCTCAAATTGAAAAAAGAAACAAAAATGTAGCCATAAATGTATATTTATGATTCATATATTTTTACACCATGTGTGTAATAATCCTCTAAAACAATATTTACGCTTTGGCATTCTTTTCTTCTTTATTTATGTTAAACAATTTTGTATATTTTGCTACCAGTCTTATATTTTTTTTTCCACATAGAGGACACTTGTAAAAATAATCATCATCTTCAGAATGTGTAAGCATTTCGTTACTAAAAAAAACTAAAGACCACAAATAGAAATCCAGGGAATTATAATAAATAAAAAAAAAGAAGTAAGAAAATTCCAAAAATGTCTCAACATATGGTCAAGTGGTTTGTTAGGGGTAAAAGTCTGGATTTAACAAAACAAAATTATAAAGATTTCTGTTTTTTTTTTTTTAATAAAAAAATTTAAAGTGTATAAAATCTTTGAAATTCTTAAACTGCTATGGAAAATTTAAATTCTTTTATTTTTTTTTTCGAAGCTTGACTAACTTTAATGAAGCTTGAAATGAATTGTTTGAGAGTTCAGAAAACGAGATTACAACACAGAACATGTGTTCTGTTTATGTAAATGACATGAAAAGCTATTGTAAATACAGACTATGCAATATGTAAAACCATAAATTCTTCAATAAATGTTCATACGAATAAACCACAAGAAAATTCTCATTTCCCTTTCAAGTAAAAGCAAAAAAGATGAAAAAAAAAAGATTAAACAAGAGATTTTTGCATTTCAAAAAGAGTCAGGAATAAAATGCATTCAAATGCAAAAAAAAAAAAACAAAATACGTACTTTACCCCCTTTAATATAACATTTACAATAGAGAGCAAATGTGAAGCACAGAATAAAAATGTTATAGTTATACCACCAGGCGGTTTTCAACTCGCTCTTTCGAAGATTGACCACACACCACTTTGTGGAAGAGGGAATTTTGAGTTTGTAACTGCCAACAAGAACAGACTCATTTTATGTCAGTTGTCCATCCATCCGGCCATGTATCGCAAACTACCGGTCGCAATTTTAAACATAATTGGACGACGTTTTGTACATAAGTTTGTACTGTCCAAGCGTTCGGAAAACGAAAATGGTTCATTCTCGAAAATGGCTAAAATCGGTAAATGTGTTTTACTTTGTCCCCAAACACTAAGAGAATTATTGTACTTATTTCAGGCAAAATAAAAATTTCTAATTTATTTCCTAATTTGTTTAAGAATTTATTGAAAAATTTTAATAGAAGTCCATTTCAAACAGTTAAAATTTTGAATCCAAACATTAGTTGACATATTGGCATACAAGATTTTAACTTTTTTATTCGTTGTACTTAAATTTTGAAACAAAACCTTTGTCTGTGTAAATTTTGTTTTAAAAAAAAAAAAAAATATTTGTATATAAAAAACTGCTGTAGTTTTGCTCCTAACTGTGTATAAAGATAAACCTAAAAAATCAATACAGTTATAAGTACCCAGAAAATCATTGAAAACAAATTGAGAATATTTATTTGCATTTTACAAATCAAGCAGAAAAGAAGTACTTTACAAGAAATTTTTACAATTTATTTAAAATATTATATTTCATAACATGTATTTAAAAATTTATAAATGCAAAAATATTCCAGAGAAATGTTCACAATCGGTTGACAACCACATACGAAATCTGCAACTTGTTGTAGTGGAACACAACCGATTACGTGGAATCAAATATATATAACTAACAATATTATCTACTTACTGCAAAAATACTGTTTTCATAGTTGTTTTTATAATACTACAAATTACTGCTTTAAAGAACTTTTACGAAATACAGTACTTTCCGTTATTTGCTTTTAAAAAAAACTGCAATTACAGTTGAAAAAAATAACAACTGAATCTCTACACAAGCCACTGTTATGTGGTAACTGAAAAATTTTTAGTGTAGACAATTAAGTTTTATTTATTTAATAAAAACTATCGGATTGGGAACAATTTCTATAAATCAACCCAGTAGCAAATGGTCGAACTAGTACTAAAAAGTACTAGTTTTTTGACTAGAAATTACAGAACTAGTTCTCACAACAATCATTTTGAACCAGTTGTGTACTAGTTAAATACGATCTATATAGATACTAGGGGTTTTATATAAACTCCTTAATTCCTTGTAAACCTTTTATAAATACAAACAATATTTTTTATGTATGGAGTTTGACATTAAACTCATAAAAATTACACCGTTTACGAGTAGAATACGAGTTTATATGAAAACACCTACTGTTTAAAAAAAATACCTAAATTAAAATATGAGATTTGAAATTTTTTTTTGCATTTACATTTAATACAAAAATCAGAGTTTGCAAATAAAAACTTAAAAATTTTTATTGTGAATTGAATTGAGGTGTAAATCAACTGGTACAATACTGGTGCCAAAGAGTCACTCCATAACTAGTTTAGTAAATTTCTCAAAAGTACCAGTATAGTTTCCTGTTTTTCTTCCTAAAAATCTTTAACAATTTATGTACCTAATAGTTTCATTGAAACTATGCAGATACTGTTTCTAAAAATTTAATTTAAATACGAGTTTTGAAATACTAGTTTTGGTTACAGTTGCTTTTAATAATACATTCTGATTTTGCAAATAAACACTAAAATATTTTATTGTCATTACAAATCATAAACACAAAATATTTTAAATTTCAATTATTAAATGAATATAATTATCTCAGTAAGAGGAAACTATCGGTCTAATATGCGTTTTATCAAAGGAAAACATTTGTTTTTATCTTATAATTCAGGTAGCAACCAACTGGTACAGTACTATTTCCAAAGAGTCACTACGGAACTGGTTCCGCGAGTCTCACATTAGTACCAGTTCGGTCCCTATTTTTCATCTTTAATTTGTAATTTCCAATCTAGTTCTACAACTAGTACCAAAGTGGTAGTTTGGCGACAATTGCCCCCATCCCTATGACATCTCCATGTTAAATTCTACAGTTGTTTGTATGGAAAGGCGGTAGACCCTGGTTCAAATAAACTAGTACATAACTGGTTCTAAACTAGTATTTTTTGCTACTGGGAATTTAAAGAAAATCATTTTCGTCCACCTGGGGATAATTATGTATCTTTCTAACGACTCACGATAGTGAAATTACCACTAATTAATTATCGTTTTGATGATGGAAATTACTTAATTCTTAATCCTCATAGGTGGTATATGCCAAATGGAACTGTAATAACTAACATTTTATCATTCATATTCCTGAAACGATGTTTTAATCTGACAAAGTGTAACATTACAAATTGAGCTTTTGTTTGGATTTTAAAAGCCTATAAACTCATTATACCCTACACCACTACGTGGAGAGGGCATTATAAGTTTGTGCTGATGTTTGTAACACCAAAAAATATCGGTCCTAAACCCACCTTATGGTGTACCGATCGGCTCAGAATTTTTTTTATTTCGATTTAACGATGTCCGTCTGTCCGTCCGTCCGTCTGTCTGTCTGTCCATGCATTCTTGTTAACACTCTACAGGTCGCAAATATTAAGATGAAATTTGGTACACCGACTTTCGTCGGCCCAACGACGCCTATTGATTTTGGTTGAAATCGGTCCATGTTTAGACCTATTGCCCATATAAGGGTACCCCCCAAAATTGTTTTTTTACACGCTGCACGTCGCAAATAAGAAGATATTTCAATGAAATTTGGTACACAGACCTACGTCGGGCCAAGAACGGAGCCTATTCATTTTGGTTGAAATCGGTCCATTTTTAGACCAAGTGCCCATATAGGGGCACCCCCCAAAATTTTTTTTACACGCTGCAGCTCGCAAATAAGAAGATATTTCAATGAAATTTGGTACACACACCTATATTGGCCAAGGACAACGCCTATTGATTTTGTTTGAAATCGGTTCATGTTTAGACCTAGTGCCCATATAAGGGTACCCCCAAAATTTTCTTTTTTACATCTTCAAGTCACAAATACGAAGATATTTCAATGAAATTTGGTACACAGACCTATGTCGGCCCAAGGCCAAAGCCAAAATTGGCTTGGTTACACGCTGCATGTGGCAAATACGAAGATATTTCAATGAAATTTGGTTCGTTGACTCACATGATCTCAAAGAAAAAGCCTATTGATTCATAGGATCGGTCCATATTTGGACCTATCGCCCATATGGGCTATATTTTCGATTTTCTCTTCTTTTATGATTTTATAGAAAATTTTGACACAAGTCCGTTTTAACCCATTCAAATTTCGGATCCAAACATTATTTGGCTTTAAATCAGACTGGTGTAGGGTATTATATAGTCGGCATGCCCGACTTTAACTTTTTTACTCGTTTTTAATATCTAAACATTTGACACGCCTTTATGGGTTAATAACACTATGCGACAGTCAAAATCGGGATGGGATGAAACCAACGGGAAATGTTATATCGTTCAAAAACAAGTTATACGTGTCCCGGCGTTTCGCTGGGTCACCCCTAGGAATCGAGATATATCTTTTTTTGACATAACTCGAGAACCACTAGTCCGATTTTGCTCAAACAATTTTAAAAAAATAAAAATTACAATTGCTTTAATCTGTTCATATAATGTTTTTCTATATACTCAACAGTTTTGCCGGTATTTTATTATATTTTTTTTTAATATTTTAGGCAAAACATATTTTTTTCTTCATACATTTATTTTTACCGGCAAAACTGTTGAGTATATAGAAAAATGTTATATGAACAGATTAAAGCAATTGTAATTTTGAGCAAAATCGGACTAGTGGTTCTCGAGTTATGTCAAAAAAAAGACCACAAAAGGTCAAATCGATATATCTCGATTCCTAGGGTTGACCCAGCGAAACGCCGGGACACGTATAACTTCTTTTTTACCGATATAACTTTCCCCGGTAGTTTGAACCCTTCCCAATCACTGACCCGTACCATTTGTCTCACTGTGTAATTGATAATGGTCTACTTATTTTGATTGCGAAACAACTAAACTATTTCAAACACAACTCAAGTAGACTAACATCAAAGAAATTTTAACAATGCTATTTTTAACCTATGTTATTTCTCTTTTTGTTTTGAACTTTAATTCTTAATTTTAATTTTGGATTTTAAATGCATATTCTAATTATTTTTAACCTACAACATAAATCCATGTTAATAGTAAACAATTAGGCATATTAAATTAAATTTTCCACTGTATCTAGTGTGTTAAGATGTATGAAGGTATGTATAGTTGATCTTTTAATGAATGAATACTGAGAATGGGTCTACAGCGGGATCCGAAAATACGTATTCTATCCTGCTGGCCTTATCAAATTTCTTAAATTTTTATTCTCTGCAATCTACTTGTATGATCTCAAATCTAACAAAAAACATTAATTTAAATAATAAATTGTACAAAGTATAATATCTATAAATATTCCTTTTAAATGGCACGCCTCAAAAAAAATTTATTGTTCATAATTTATTTTAACATTTGGTTCTGAAAAATTCATTGTTGATAATTTATCTCAAAATCAGTTCTGAATTTAATCTAATTTATCTAAAAATTTATTTTTATCCTCAAAGTGGCCCGCCACGGAACTATTTTATATGCTAATATTCTATATGATTTTCATTATGAAATATTTCATACTATTTATTAACTGATTATTGTAATTGATTTCTCAATCATTTCTGTTTAATATCACTAAAATAAGGATTTACATTTCTTCTTTTATTATCTACTAAATTATTTATATGACCATATAACAAGTCTTAATGCCCATCAGTATTATTATCTCTGCTCGTCAATAATAAACAATTTTGCGGTTTTCTTTTTTTCTTTTAAATGATTTTGCGCTTAAATTTTTTTCTTCTGATTGTCTGTTTTGTCTGACTGTCTGTCTGTCGGTAGATGTACGAATAAAATAAAGATTGTGTCTGACATTCGCAAATTAAATTATCGCCTATAAAAATCATTGTTGGTTTCAATATAATAAATATAAGAAAAAAGTGTTGCTTACGATGAAGAAGTTAAAATGATATTTTAAATTTCTCTCTTTATTGAATTTGAGATTAAATTAAAGGAAGACACCAATCGTATAAAGAAATTTTTTGTTAATTTATGTTATCGTTTTATTGAGATGATTGATTGATTTATGTGAAGTTGTTTTTTCGGAAAGATCATGGCAAAAAAAAAAGAAAAAAATTTTTGAAAAATCAATATTTTAATCAATGGTTTTTGTGACAATTTCTTTAACCTTCTGTTTGAGAATTACGAAATGAGATTTTGTCTGCTAAAAAAATAGATTCCGATAAATTTTAAAATGGCGCCCAAAAAGTCGGTTAAGAAAATTTACTCGTTTAAATGTTTTTCTTTCCTTTTTTCTTAAAGAGAAACAACATTCATGAAATTCTACCCATTAATTAACATGTTGCTTTCTTTGGAAAGGCGATAGAGAAGAGTTGTATTTGCTGATTTTAGCAGATTAAGTTGTTATTTTCTATAGACTAAAAGTTAACTCAAATATAACAAAAGTTTCTTATATTTAACAGTTTAATTTCTGCTGTTCCTATCTTACTAATATTTAACAAAAATAATCTGCCGATTTCAGTCGTTTTTTCTGCAAAGCCATTTTTAACAATTTTTTAGTATTTTCAACTTAAATTTTTACAGACTTTTTTCATTAGTGTAACAAATATTTCTATAAATTCTAAAAACATCGTCCCAGACTATTTCCTTAGGCAAGAATCTAATCCAGATAGGGACAAATTTACAGAATATTTTTTTTTACAACTTGTTAAGCAAGTTTTAGGATCTAAGCACATTTAACTCTTTTAATGATAACAAATATTTGAGTTAGCCAAATAATTCTTAGACAAATTTAAAAGTGTATTCTCATTCTGTGAACTCCCCTATTATTCTTTAAAAGATCTAACTTCTTTGTATCATAATCATTTAAAATACGGTTGCCTTTTATTATACATTTCATGGTTTAGAAAATCTTCAATAAGAAAAACAAAAGCTATCCAAAATGTCTATTTAAAATCTGTAGGAAGTGTAACCATATATCCTTAAACGTTGGTAGACATATGTTTCAAAATACTACTCTGCTTTAAATGTGTGATGGGAGTTAAATTACCAACTACTAATGATAAAATTACAGTGTCTACCATTAAATACCCAAAAAAAAACATGGTTTTTAAACTCAATTTAAACCATATAGTTTGGATACAATAAGAGTGTTGGTAAATAAGTGTGGGTAGTTTCATCCCAGCAGCATCAATACATTTTAAACAACAGGCTCTAAATTTCTTCCATGGTTCTTGACAATAAAGCCTGATCATTTTGCGTTGGATGTCAGACTGTAGAAATCTTTTTTTTTTTTTTTTTTTTTGTATATGAGTGTTTGATTTTCTGTTCGTCCGTCCCGGCGTCTGTCATTAATATTATTTTTCACTTTACTTTAACGCATTGTCGTTGTCATTGTTTGTTTTATACTCTATGGTTCCGTGTTGTTTGATGGTTGTTGCTGTAGTTGTTTATCTTTATGCAGCATGTGCTCATGTCTTTTTAATGTCTCATAGTAAGATTTTATTTATATTTTGGGGTTTATAGAGACATTGACAATCAAACATCAAGTAAACTTCAATACAAACGAAACGAAATCAACCTTATAAATTTTTTCAGTTAAGGGAGACACTACGATGACAGTACACAGAAAGAGATGCATAATGCTAATTTTATATGATATTAAAATTGTAACAGATGCAAGTGTTGGTAAATATATTAAAAATAAAGGCGTTTCTATATTAATTAGTACCATCATAATAAGTATTTAAGTAAACTGGATAATATGTTGAATGAATATAAAGATCTTTATATTAGAAAAATAATTAAAATTATATAAACATGTTAAAAATTTGTTTATTAATGAAAAATAAAAGTTGTAAGAAAGCCGTTATTCAATAAAAATAGGTAGTTCAGATCTTGCGAAAATTGTTGCAACTACTCTGGTGTAATTGAGGTAAGAAAATATTGAACTATCCAGAAAGTATAAAAATTGGAGTCAGTTATGCCAACTATATAAAATCCTATACCTCAATACGATTTAGTTCATATTCAATTAGAGGCTGGCTTTAGCTGTTACACTGATTTTAGGCAATTCTTCTGAAAAGTGAAGAGTTTCCGATAAGAGGTCTTTTTCGAATCATAATTGAAAACTTTTCGTAGTCAAATTACACTATCGGAAGGAGATATGCTTCAGGAATCCTATTATGCTTATGGGCACAATTCAATATAATTCTTCAGTAGAATTCCGGTAAGGAACAGAAGGTCGTTAGGATAATTGACAGTCTCAAACACACTGTAAGTGTCCTTGAGAGGGCCATAAATGTGGCTGGCCTTCAATGTTTCTTGTCCTTAGACATGGACAAAGTTATATCAGCAAAGAATAGACAACACTTCTGACTCTGACATGTTTAGTAAGGTGTTAACAAATGGTAGCTAAACCCCTACTTACTTAAAGAGGGATGACGGGTCATGGTTGGAATCGTTGGCATTGGAAGTTCTACTTAATACAAACTTTCCCGCTTGTAGCGTTACGACCACCTTGGAAAATGAGGTTGGTAATAATATAATTATCACGCAAAGGATATCCTGTGCAATTAAAAGTTTCTTCCTATACAAATCACGAGGTCTAGATGGCATTCTTCCGCTAATGTTTCAGAGTACTCAGCATGTGATCATTCCCTGACTGCTCGAAATTTATACTCAGGGAATTCCTTTGTAGTAGAAATGTGAATTTTATACCTTAGATTGACAAGAAGGGTTATAAAGTTGCAAAGCACTTCAGGTTGATTAGTCTTTCATCTTGTCTGCTTAAGACACTGGAAAGACTCCTCGATGCATATATAAAACTACAGGTAGAGATATTGCCACAACTCTCTGGTAGTCAACATGCATATCTCAAGCACAGCTCAACAGAAGCTTCCCTTCGAGAGGCTGTGAGGGTAGTGAAGAGATCCTTGGAATTCGGCCACTGTACCTTGGCTACCGTCTTAGATATAGAATTAGCATTTAATAATAACAGGACTGATGCTACACAGAGCGCTTTTTTGAATATGGGCATTGAAAGGTTTGTCAGCGACTGGATAGTGACCATGTTGGACTCTCGAACGCTCGCCTGGGTAATAACAAGAAATCAGTGCAAGTTGGTAAAGAAATTTCCCAAAGTGGGGTGATGTCACTCCCGTTTTGCCTTTTGGTAATAAACTCAGTTCTTGTTAGGCTGGATAATTTGGATGTTAAAGTCGTTGCATATGTAGTGACGTTGCTATGATGTGGTGATACTAGTTTCAGGGTGTCTCTAGATGTGACATGTGATATCACGACCAGCGCTCTGATTCTCCGAGTATAACAGAATCGGTACTTTTCACCACTAGGGCCAAATCGATTTTCAGACTACCTCGGCTTTAGCGCTGCGAACTCTCCCTCTCCAAACATGAACTTGGCATCATTTTGGACCCAAAACTATTATGGAAACTTAACACCGAGCACATGATTAGAAAGGCAACGGTTTTATTCGACTCCCATAGCCATAGACCACCAAGCGGGTAGTTACCCACCAACTGTAAACGATGCAGCGCTCGGATTTTATTGGAGTTACTGGTACAATAAGGACTTGTGCCTCTGAAGCTCTCAATTCGATTCTTCATACCGGTAATGGGGTGGGACTTTGTGATACGAATACTGTGATTGGACATGCTAGACTTCTTGCTCAACTGCCCTCGCAGTTTAGACTACTGTTGGACTACTCTACTCCTAGGTTCGACTTCTGTAGAACGCTTCGAGTCAGTTTTTCTTCTAGGGGGGAAAGGGATAGGAGGGATTCGACATCACAGTATACACCGACGACTCAAACAATAGTTGTGGAGTAGGCTCTGGGGTCTTCTATATTGAATGCAATATACCAGGCTCCTTCAGGTTATCCGTTCCTGTTAGTGTCTTTTAGGCGGAAATTCTGGCTATCAGGGAAGCTTGTAGACTCTTGTGCAGAGCCTGAAGAAGCTAGATGTTTTTTTAATCAATTCGCATAAAAAATTGTTAATTTTATAAATCCGTGAATGTTTTATAATAATTTTAAATCAGTGATTTCATATTGAATAAAGTGAGATAATGATTTGATCTAATTTATATTTATTTAGTTTTGAATCGATTGAATAATTTGTGTTAAGATATAATTCGCGAAGTATGAATTAAAACAGAAAAATTTGAAGAATTGATACAAAAAGAATTATTTTCCAAGATGATCAAGAAAAAGCTGATTTATAAATTCGCGAATCAAAGAAATATAAAGATAACAATTCGTACAAATTATGATTATATTTTTTTATTCGCGAGTTGATGGCAATTTTTTAATTCCTTTGTAGGAATCTATTTCATTTTAGAACATTGATATATTAGGAGAAAATTAAATTTTGTATTCAAAATTTATACTAACCCAGCCAGCAAATTCGGAGCGCTCATAAATAAGATTCTTAAATGCTTCATAGAAATGATTATTGTTTTTTTGAAAACACTATTTTTTTGCCAGAAAATATGAACCCTCAAAAAACAATCTAAAAAGCTGTCTCAAAATGAGGGTTCATTTTTCGGAGTCAAAGAAGGTTCCAAAATTATTTAAATTTATGAGGAAAATTTGGATTTTATACTTTCTTTTTTCTGAGTCATTTCTGATTACACAGGCGGCTCACTTTCATAGGAAAAAGTGAAAAAATGTTTATGTTTTTGTAGCTCATTTCTGAGTCATTAATGATCATCTTTGTTTGTTGGGAAATCAATGAATTCTATAAAATTTTATTTCTAACATATATATTATTGACTCAAGTTACCATAATATGCAGATAATAAAAAAACAATTTTAAATCCCGAATAAAAACAAAAAATTATAAATCGCGCGAATAAAATAAAAATCAACTTATAATTCGCGAATAAAAAATATATTTTTATTAGTTTTTAAAAACTGAATTATTATTGATGTTTGACTTATTTGTTTAAAGGCCTAAATAAAATGAATCATTTTTAGTTGGAATGAATTTAATCAATTCGTTTGATTCTACGAAAAGAATAAAACAAATCTTGTTCAAAAAATCAAATTGATTCTTTATTTAATGAATATGGCAATAATTCAATCAATTAAAATTGAGTTTTGCGAATCAATTCGTCTAAAATTTAATAAGATTTATAAATCGAATTAAGGAATTAAGTTCTTAAAGTTCTGCTCTTATGAGAAGTTTGAAATCAGGGAAAAGGGTTATCTGCGTTAATAGCTGGATGATGCTTATATACTTGACCTCGAGACTACAGTGGTCCGTCTGTGATATGGATCGTACTAAATCTTTCCTCAACAAGAGTAGAAGAGATGTCTCAAAGATGAGCGCCAGACAGACTCGTACTGGAGCGGGATGACATCTTTTTATTGCCTGCACTACAACTAACGACAAAAAACATTTATTTGTATGAAGTCCATTGATAAAACGGGTGTATTTGTAAAATCGACCATAAAATATATGTCTATCATACACAGAGTTGAATAGAACCAGCTGTGATACTTTAAGAATTAAGGTTCAAAGCAAAAAAGAGTAATAATAACAAAGGATAAAAATAGCATTGTTAGATTTCGTTGCTGTTAGTCTAGGTTGAGTTGTTAACATATTCGATTTGCTTTTAACTTTTACATAAGTAGACGATTACCAATGGTCAACCCATCAAGGCAAATGACACTGATGATGGCTTTGTAGCGAAAGCCGAAAATACCAATTCTGTCTTGCGGGCCTTATCGAATTCTTTCAAAAATTTTTTATTCTTTGTAATTTACTTGTGAAAATTGTATCATCTTTCCTTAATTTGGAAAAATAATTTAAACCAGAAAAACATTCATTTATAATAAAAAGATGATAGCAAAGCATTCTGTAGCGCATTTTTAAACCACGATTTTATAGCTCCTACAGAGCTGCAAATAAAGCACTTTTAAATACACTTTACTTTAACAAATTTTTAAGCTGCAAAATATGTATTGTTTATTTATTTCATTGCTTCTTAGATGTCGTGGAAAAAGTGCATTTTACCTATTGAACAGAGACCCACCAAGTGCGACATCGGAAACAAACATCTTGTATTCTGAAAGTAGTTCAGTAAACGCTTATTAGCTCAATCATACTTTAAAGAACTGCTTCTTGATAAGCATTATTATAAACCTTGGGGCTTTTTTTAAATTTTTTTCACTGAAAATCTTTAACTTCTCCATTCCTCTCATTATTTTAAACTTAAAATCCTTAAGTTTTGCCATTAATATATCGTTTATAAGAATTCTTTTCAACTTATTAACATTTTAATTATCTTTCTGAGAAATAATAATTAGAAACAACATATATTTTACTACGTCAGCATCAGTTTTCATGACAAAAGTATCATTTTTCCTTTCAGTAAACAAGTAAATCCCAAGCAAAGTATACTAAAACGTTTAAGACATATTAAATTTGTATATTTAACACATACGCATAACACATGTCATATGATTTCGAACCCTTTTTTCATTTTCTGATTGCTGCAATGTTACTACAACAACAAAAAGATCTACTAAATCTTTAGCTGCTACAAACAATATATTACATACACTACTTAACTTACAATATTTAGTATACAGTGTTATGGTATTTTAAAAAAGTGTATTAAGGGCAATCACTTCATAGAGAACATTGTTGAAAAAGTAAAATTTTTTTTAGAAAAATATACTATACATTTTATTTTGGCCCAATAATTTTTCACCTTATTCCCAAATCGGAAATAAAAGGCATGGGGTCGACAAATTTACAAAAAATTTGTCGATAGCTTATACTTACGCAGTAACTCAGATTTAGCGCTAACTTACATAATATATTATAAACCCCTCGGAGGACATTATCCCCATTTCCGTTTTGAAGATTGTGTGGATTATGGAGGATTTGAAGTCACCAGAAGGGTGACTATAAACTACAAGGAATTTAGTCATAATCCTCAGCTTAAAATTGAGATACTTTAACTGAGCCTTAAGATCGTTTTTCAGTCTTCGGTTTGAAAATAAGCAAAATGACCAAATCGATCTTAACTACAGTTTGCAGTTCACCGCAATTTTTATTAAGGGGGGGTAAATACCGTAACAACAGCATTTTAAAGGGCATATTTCAACGATTGTCGAAAATTCAATTAACAATATTTTTAATATTTTATTTTTTTATTTAAAAACCATGTTATTGTAGTATTTTCAAAAAATATCAGTTTTATATTTCCCCAACCAAAATCACCAGAGTTGCCACTTCATTACTGGCCTTTTTTAAAAAAGGCAAAATCGGCTGCCACTGTACAGTAGAGCGTACCACCTTACAGGCAAAAAAAAAGTCCGCCGTACACCCTCCAATATGATGTATTTTTGCAAGGAGGTTTCAAAAAAAAAAATTTTTTATTTTTTTTTGCCGAACGTAGGGGTCGCCATTTTACATTTTTCGTTATATCTTTGGCATTTGCAGTCGGATCTTAAAGTGTGATACATCGATGTTTTTCTCTCGAGGAGACCAGTGTTTTGCTCTAAGGGCATTTTGACCTCAAGTATCCCCTTCTAGTAGTTACCCACCAGATCTCAGTTGCTACCACCCTAATGTACCACCCTAATGTCAGAAAATTATAGCTCGGAAAAAATTATTAAACTTTTGCTAAGGAAGTTTTTCGATAAACCCAGTAGAAATTTTTTTTATATATTGGTTACCGAACGTAGGGGTCGCCTTTTTTAATTTTTTTTAATTGGATTATTACTATACAGCACTGGTCTCCTCGAGACAAAAAAAATCGATATATCACACTTTAAAATCCGACTTTAAATGCCAAAGCTATAACGAAAAATTAAAAAAGGCGACCCCTACGTTCGGCAAAAAAAATTTTTTTTTGAAATCACCTTTCAAAAATACTTCATATTGGAGGGTGTACGGCGATCTTTTTTTTTTGAGGTACGGTCTACTGTACAGCCTTCATTAATTATCGGAAAATAAAAATGTAAAGTGATTCTTAATCCCAGATAAATTCTCTAGTCCTTATCGTGGCCCAATTTTTATTTTTATTTTTTTTTTTTAACAAAGTTGCCATACAAACTTAAAAATTCAAAAAAAAGCAAGAAAAAACACATTTGCTCGGGGATATAAAATTTATTTGACCAAAATTCAAAAAAAGGGCCACGGCTAAGACTAGAGTTTTTCGTTGCCTACGAAAGAAAAAAACACGGATCGAAATCGGTTAACCTGCCTTGGCTGTACATTCGCAGCCGATTTTGAACTTAGGGTTTTGGGAAAACGCGTTTAAAGTTTAAAATTAATTTTACGCTAAGAAAACAACAAAATTTCAAAAAACATTGTATGAACGAAATTTATATCTCGTAGTTTTCTACATGTACACCAAATTTGGGAAGAATCGGTTAAAAGTATTTTATATAACAAATATTCATAAAAACGATGGTAGAGAATTTATTAGACATTTTATTGCGGTCAAAATCTTTTATTTCGTAGGGTTTTTAATTTGTTTTGTATTTGATTTTTATTTTTTTATACATTGATTACTTTTATGGCTTATAAAAAGCCATCAGTACCTGCCTCAAATAACGTGCCTTCGCCCACCATCGAGGAATCGTCATTTGCTTTTCTTTAAAGACTGCATGCAATTCTTGCATCTTTGGTTAAAGTTTTTTTCTTTTTGTTCTGCTGTATTATGCGAAATAAGATTTCTAATAAAGACAATGATAAAAAACGCTCCCAATAAATTTTGTGTACAAATTTAATGCATAGAATTTTACTTTGTGACTAAAATAAATTTTACAAAAAAAAACATGTGGAAATTTTATTTCTTCGAATTTTTAATTAATATTTTTTGAGCATATACTGAGGAGTATGCTCTATCCAAATATCTATCCAAATAAAATATAAAAATTATTATGACAAATTCCAAATAGAATTTACAATTTATTTTACAACAAATAGAGACAAAACTTATAAAAAAAACTTGCCTAGAACCAATGATTGACAATTAATGCATTTTCAAGTGTAACCAAACACTTTCATCAGATTGTCTTTATGGAGTTCACTCTAGGTTATAATGTAGATTTTAGAGGGATAAATAAACTCAGATATTTTTACTTATGTATTTTATATTACAACGAAAACCATATTTTTTTAATAAAGCTATTATTTTTCTCTATGTTATAGTTGTAAAATAAAATATATTTTTATATAAACTTTCTTTTTGCATTAAAAGAGGTTTGGAATTTTCATAAAAAACTCTAATATGGTTTTTAAAATTTGGCATACACAGAACGAATTTAAAAAAATTCTAATTAAATTTTTAAACACCTTTCTCATATCAAATTTGTAAATACAAAAAAAATAACTTTTTAAAAAGGCACCAACAAAGAAATTTGTAAATCCAAACAAAATGTTCGTTTTTTTGTAACTTTGAATTTTTATTTTTAAACAATTTTTATATGAAAGATAACAATTTACAAACGTGTTACAAATATTTCAAACAAAAAATTTGTTGGGAGAAAAATTTCAATTTAAAAGAAAATGTGATTGCTTTTACAAATTCACATTGTTGATGCCTACTGTTTTTTCTGTGTAAGTAAAAAGTAAAAAACAAAATTGCTCAAAATATATTTAGCCTTTTTTCCACAACAGTTTTCTCTCACTTAAGTGATTATCCTTATTATTTGTGCGACTGAAAAAGTCCTATGAACATTATTTTGTGTAGTAAGTATAAGTGACACAACAGTTGCTGATGTCGCTCAAACTGTTACATATTTAATATCACACAGAGAGATTACTCTGCATAATAACATAGAACACAAAAAAAAAAAAACTAAACGCCAACGCAGCAAGTCTCATATAATAAACATTCGACACCATATACAAAAATTACATCAAACATACGTAGATTTCAATACTTTCATGTAATAGCTGCACACACTCATACATGTACAAGTAATCCTCGAACTACGCGGTTGTTGTTTGGTGACAATATAGGGAAAAGTCTGATTTTATTTCTGATTTTAATTCCGCAATTTAAGTGGTTTATTTTTAATGAGTAGTATGCAGTGTATGTAAGATAGGTCACAGGTTCAAATCCCACGGCTGGTTGTGTGAGGGTTTCATAAGCGTACATGCAATCAATTCAAACATTCAATACACCTTCCGTAAAATTAAATGTTCGAATATTTCCAAACATTTGATCAAAAATATCTGAATTTTTCTTTAAAATTCGAAGATTTTAATAAAAATATTATATAAAATATATACTTGCATAAAATAATTTTAATCGAAATATTAAATTTTTTTTCTCTGTATTCTACTTGTATGATCTCAAATCATGCAAAAAAAAATCATTTAATTCTAAATTTTTTTTCAAAAACTCGCTCAGTGTCTTTCATCAAACGTTTGGAAAAGTTTGGTGACTTAGTTTAAGAAAATGTTGTTATATTAGCAGTTTCATCTATCGAAGTTTCTTCTATCCACTTTAGGGCGTACCTCCAGGCTTAGTTGTATTTAGAGTTTTAATATTCAAAGTAATTTGCCAGTTTGTTTCACTGCTAAACTTACCCCTAGGCTTAATAATATGATGATGCTTGAGAAAAAAAAAAAACCTAAAGAGTTGAAAATGTTTCAAACAAAATGTTTTGAAATTTGAAATATAAATGGTTAAAGGCTATGAACGTGTTAAGTTCTAAACGAACTTCAATAAGAAAATAATATTAAATGGGCGTGTCAACATTTTAGAAATATTTACAAAATTGTGTAGGAATTGTGTTGTCAGGAAGTGCGTGAAGTGTAGAATTTGTTAACAAAGTAAACAAAATATTTATTTTTTACCTGGTTAACAAGAAATTGTATTAGAGAAACATCTGCTATTAGGGGCGTTCATTATAAAAATAAAAAAATAATTAAAAATTTGGAAAATAATATTTTAAAATTTTAATAGCGTGTAATTTGATTGTGACGGAGTTTGTTTTAATACAAGAGTTAAAAAATAATTCTCAATACACGAATTTTGGTTTTTAGAGAAAAAAATTGGACAATCGACAGTGTACAAACAGATGTGTTCAACTAGATAAAGGAAACTCGAGTTTTCGAGGTCTGGGTATAAATACACCTATTACAGCAAAACACCTTCCATTGTAGTATTGAGCAGTAATGCACAACCCACATTCCGGCGATGCTTCAATGAATCAATAGAATTAGATATCCTACACTCACAATATTTTATCGTTAAAAACAACCTAAAATACAAATTAAATTCATTGAAAACACCATTAGAAAAAGGACTACTGATTTATCATTATATTCAAACCATTTTGCTATCTATTTTCAAACATTGTTTAAACCATCCATAAAAGAAATAAAAATAATTGAAAAGTCTGTTAAAACAATCTTTAATTTTTAACTGACAAAACGATAGAAAAAAAACGATTTTGTGGTTTGTTTTTTCATATTTGAAAGTTTTTTGTTTGATTTTTCAAAACACTACACACACACACGTTGATATTTTTATTGGCAATGTTTGTGTGTATGAGTAATGAATTTCTTGTAATTTGAATTGAAATAATCTTGTATATAAACAAACTATTTGAACAAAAAACAAAACCGAAAATATTTGAATTTTTTGTTTTAAAACAGAAAACAATGAAATTATTTAAATTATTTTTTTCTAAAAATAGAACATTTGACTGAAAATATCAACTCCTACAGACGATACACATTTTTTTGTAGTTTGTTTTTTATTGACTAATAAAAAAAGTTTAACAATATGTTTCCATGTATTTTAATTGATTCTTCAATTGAAAACAAACTTTATCTATTACATTTCAATTGAACCTCAAGCGGTGATGGAAAATATATTGTGAGTGTAATATTGTTGATAGTAGGTCAAATTCCAGGAAGCGTATAAAATTCCAGACATGTAGTTTCATAAATATATAGTGAAATAAAATGAAATATTTTACTGATTATTAAAAGTGAGTAGTGGTGGTCATACGTGAACTCTAAAAAATGCTTGTAAATTCACTGCTATAAAATGAATAAATTTTTGTTTAATATAACACATAGTGAGTAAATATAAACACAAAATGCGCAAAATTATTTTCTAAACTCTTTTTTGTGTAATAATACACTCACGATTATAGGCATTATCTGTTTATAATTAAACATGTTGTGCGTAAATTTTTATTTTGTTGATAAGTTTTTAACTTATGCACAAATTTTTTAAATTTACTAACTTTTAATAATAATGAAAATACATAGAAATTGACATTAAAAAAAATTCAATAAATTTTAAAATATAAAATAAAAATGCTCTAACAAAAATTGTAATGTTATCTGCGGTGTCTTCAGCTGAACCAGAAATTGTGGTATGTCTATAACATAGTTTCGAATAAATTAATTCTTTAATTCACTTTTGGAATTTTAGTTAAAATTTATTAATATGTCATTTGTACATACCATTCCGTATGAATTCATTAACTGACTTTATTTATTCTTTTAATGTTCACACATAGTTAATGAATTCTTTCATTAATTCATTCTTTTTATAATGAGCATTCGGTTGAATGGTGAAACATCTTATAAAATATATTCTATTACAAAAAAGCTGAACGATTTTCCTTCATTCATTTGTAAAAGATTAAAAGAAATATTTGCTTTTTTTTAATTTTGGTTTGAATCTCTATTAACTATTAACTACCTTCCATTAACTACATATATGGGTTGTGTCTAAGATAACAATACTAGCTCCCTTAAATAGGCCGCATTTTTATTTAAATTGGGATAACCAACTAGAGTTTTGCCAAACTTATGAATATATTTATACCTTAGTGGAATGAAATGATTCATTTTGTAAAAGAATTAATCAAACGTGTTCATAATTCAAGTTGATTGTAATTCGATAAGGAATAAATTCAACATAAGAATTATATTAAGTATTAAGCTTTGGGGATGAAGTTTATGAAATAGAGCTAAAGGAATGTGTTAATGGCATTCAAAATTTCTAAAGATAAATTCGATTTTGTGGGAATTAAGCTTAAATTGAAATAATTATTTCGAAGCTCTGATCTGTACAATATCTATACAATTGAGAGGTAACGATAAATTGTATTTGTCTTTAAAAGTTTTCGATTCACATTATTTTTTCGCAGGCTTGTGGAATTTAACTCCGGCAAATTCAGAATGTTTATTGGTAGTACATTGTAGGTTAATCGAAACCTTTCAAGCCATCCCACAAGTTTCGAAATTATTTGATATAGTAGTAAGAAAAGTTGTTTTTCCCCTAGGGAGTTTTCTATTGAAAACTGTGAGATTCGCAGAAATTTTTCTTTAAACAAAGCCACATGTTGTGTTGAACTTTTCTTTCCAAAAACTGCCAGATTCTGAATGGTTTTTCCTACAGAAAAATCCTGACAACTTTTTCAACAAAAGCGTTAGATGACCGTATGGACTTTTTCCTAAAGAAAAACGCTCGGATTGTGAGCATGTTTTCCGGCTTCTAAGAACTTTGACCATAAAAACTTCCAGGTTTAGATAAATTTTTATTAGAAAAAAACTTTCAATTCCTGAGACTCACAATATATCACTTTCTGAGGATTTTTTTCTACGGCGAAAAGTTCGTTGAATCTGAGGCAATCCCAGAGAAGAAGGTCATTTTTTATAGGAAAATCTAATGGATCTGATGCTTTTACTGTAGGAAAAAGAGCACCGAATCTAAGGGTTTTCCTAGGAAAATAATTTTTTCCTATAGGAGAACTTTCTCATAACAAGATGTTTTTTTAGGAAAAATTACCCAGAGTCTAACGCTTTTCCTATAGGAAAAAGTACTCAGAATCCCATTCTTTTTCAGCAGGAGAAAGTGCTCAGAATCTAATGTGTGTCAAGAGAAGAATCTACTCAGAATATGAGGGTTTTATTTGGCTTACATAATATTATAACATTTATAGTTAATAAAACATTATGAAAATAATTTTATTCTATTGTAGGTTTTGGTTGATCTGAAGATTGTTACAATAAGTGTTTATTTTTGTTCGGTTTTAAGATCAAATATGATAAATTCCAAATAGAATTTACAATTTATTTTACAACAAATAGAGAAAAAACTTAAGAAATAGATAAGTAAAAAAATGCCCTGTTGGCAGTCCGTCTCCAATTGCCTGCTCTTGAACGTAAAAACCATACGTCAGTGTGGCAACATTTGCGAAAAAGTGACACGGAGGAGATAAGAATATAAATAATGTGGGACTGCATGGGTTCGATTCCTACAGCCGACGGGTTGTTGAAAAAATTATCATATAGAGACAATCTGACAATAAAATATTAACAATAATACAATTTAATTGAAAATCACTGATGAAGCCTGTCCATAGAAAAAGGCAGAAACTAGATCTAGTCTGATTTGCAAATTTAATGTGTTTATAACTTTTGGAAAAAAGTGTTTATTTTTCTTCTTAACCTTAAACCTACTAGATAAGTAAAAATGTTTGAGTTTATTTCTCTAACTGATTTTCTTTGAATGTTAACATATATACAAAAATTAAATTCTACATTATAACCTAGAGAGAACCCCATAAAGACAATTTGATGATAGTGAATTGGTAACACTTGAAAATGCATTAATTGTCAACCATTGGTTCTAGCAAAGTTTTTTTCATAAATTTCTTCTCTATTTGTTGTAAAATAAATTGTAAATTCTATTTGAAATTTGTCATACTTGATCTTAAAACCGAACAAAAATAAACATTTATTGTAATAATTTTATTCTGTAATTTTTGGCGGCATTATGTATTTTATTTTGTAAATTTATGCACAAATGTTGTAAAATTATACATATTTTTAGAAAAAATATTACGCATTGTCAAAGTAAATTTAATCATGTTCTGTATAATTAACTTACACTCATAGAAATAAATCTGTAAAAATAGCAGAAAAAGTTACTAAAAATTAGTTAAAAATGATGCTGCAGAAAAAACCGCTAAAATTAGTAAATTTTTTTACTAAATACTAGTAAAATGAGATTAGCAAAATTAAAACTGTTAAATTTACAGAATTTTAGTTATATTTAGGCTAACTTTTAGTTAATTGAAAATAGCAAATTGTACTGTAAAATCTGCAGAAAATTTTGCTAAATATTTATAGACTAAAAGTAGCAAAAATAAACTGTTATATCTACAAATTTTTTGCTATTTTTAAGTAAATTTAGTTGAATGCAAATAGCAGTCTATTCTGCTAAAATCAGCAGAAATATTTGCTAAAAAATTGTAAACTGCTGTTTTCAAAAGGCTCGATTTTTATTTGTCTTTAAGAAAAAAATCGAAAAAAAACTACTAAAATTTTTTTGGTGATTTTTTAGGCTACTAATTATATAGCAAAATTTTTTGCTGATTTTAGCAGGTTAATTTGCTATTATCAATTTACAAAAATTTAGCTCAAATATAACTAAAATTCTGTATATTTAACAGTTTTATTTTTGCTGTTCCTATATTACTGTTATATTGCAAACATAATCTGTTAATTTAGCAGTTTTTTCTGCTGTATCATTTTTAACTAATTTTTAGTAGTTTTAACTAAATTTTTTACGGACCTTTTTCTATTAGTGTACGCATTATATGTGTAATTTTTTTCGTTCACGAACTGGAAGTAAATTTACCATAGTGCCAGTCCACTTCCCTATACTCAAAATAATATATGTATCTGTTGGCTGAACAAAAAATTTGTTACTTTAACAAAATTTATTCATGTTTTTTGACTTAAAATAAAATTTGTTGATTTGAAAATATTTTTTGTTAAACTACAGTTTTATTTGTAATTATACTGAGCCATAAAATTTGCTCAAATTTAGGTTCTCGGGACCCTCCTCGGGTCTAGTCCATATCATCTGGGGACATGTTAAGATACTCCGATGGAGCAAATATTTTATCGTTTTTACTCTATCTCGCTTAGTTTTCGAGATATGTGTCATTTTATAACATGGAATATTTTTATTAGAAATTTCCGAGGGCCCGAGGCACATCAATCTCCATTTTTGGATAGAGATAACCTTTTCACGGGATTATTGTGTAGTTAGGGGGGTAGTCGAAATTTTCGTCCATTTTGCTCTACCTCTCTTAGTTTTCGAGATATGGACCATTTTAAAAACTCTGGAGGGTAATAAATAGCGGAAATATGAAAATATTATATTTTAACACTAAGAGGTTAATCACAACTGTGTCGATTGTCGACCGACGACAGCAAAAGTCGTCGCGTTTTATTTAAATTCAGCGACAATCGACCGTCGACATTTGTTGACATTTAGAAAAAAATTAAAGCAAAACAAGAATATGGTTGTATTTGTTTCGCCACAATTCTTCACCAATTCAATTGGTTTTGCATTAATTCTTGTTGTTTTACATTTTTTTTTGTATTTAATTTTGCTTTTTCGCAGTAAATTATGTACTTTTATTTTCAATTATATTTCTTCTGTCAAAAAAATACATTTTTTATAAACAAAGTACGAATTTTTGCAACTTTAATACGAATTTCTGCAACTCTGTTCCCTTTATTAGTTAAAAATATGGCAACAATTTGACAAATATTTTGAGTGTGTCGTCACGAAAATAGAATAGATTCTATTACGACGAAAAATCGCCGGACGACATGGCGACATTTTGCTTCCCATACAAAATATATGAAAAAGCACATGTCGTTGTCGACCAAGTTCTGATTAATATCAAATTGTGTAAAATTTAATAAAAGGTGAAAATTAACGCTTAAAATTAGTTAAAGTACTCGTTGGTTTTACCACACAGGCACTGGGTGTTATAAGAAACGCGCTAAAAAATTAAAAACGTAACTCCAACCGTGGGGTGAAAAATATTAATATTAGTGGGCCAGCATCATCGAATTTTGGCCAAAACTAGAATATTGAGTATATGAGACTAAAAGATATCACAAAGGGGGGTTTGGTTGTTGCTGATCAAGAATCTCAAATAAAAAATATAAAATTCAAAATGGCGGATCCAAGATGGCGGCCATCAATTTTTAGTTTTTATTATATTGAACTTAAAATAATCAATTATATAGGTCTAGGATCCGCTGATTAAAAATCTAAAATTAAAATTTTTAAATTCAAAATGGCGGATCCAATATGGCGACAAACTATTTTTTTTACTAAATTTTTTATGTCGCCTGATTTGCTTAAAATTTCCACCAGACAAAGTTTTTGGGTAGCAAATTGCGAATCTAAAATCAGATTTTAAAAATTCAACACGGCGGATCCAATATGGCGGCCATAAATTTAAAATTGTTATGTGTTGGAATAAAGGTTCTGATGACAACTAATTCTGGCAGAGGCACCAAATAAAAATATAAGTGTATCGGCCTTTTAAAAGTTTTCGTCTGCCCTATATTTTTGGTGGGTTAAAATTTCCCCTCTTTTGAAAATGTTTGTTGTGAATCGGCATAGGAAATCATGTGAATCTTCCATTTTAGGTATGGGATATGTTCAGCGAACTTATGTAAAACACTACGAGGGACATTTTTGTGGAACATTTTAACCCTCTAACTCTGCAATTAAAGGGTCTCTTGTGGCACTTTTTAAAAAGTGTCAAAAAAGACTCATAAGTTGAAGAGTTAGAGGGTTAAAATATTCCGCAAAAATATTTGTCATAAAATTCTACTATAAGTCTCTGAAGACATCAAAGTTGAAAATTTAACTTCAATGCCAGAAATAAGTCAAAACTTAAAATGTGTTTAAGGGTTAATTTCGTACTTATTCAGAATTGGCACTCAAATGTCCCACAAACCTGGACTTTAGGGGGCTAGACTGTGTGAGAAAACCAGAACCTTCATTTAAGGTAATTTTTAGTGCTGTTTTTTAGGTTTTACTAAAACTCTGGATTGCTGGAAATCAGCGAGATCTGAAGGTAGTTTTTCAGTTAAAAGGCAAAATCTTGAAAGTTTATAAACGGTCGCAAACGGTCGCAAAAACCTAGGTAGAAGACATCTTATGGAACACATTAGCATACAAGTTTTTCAAATATCTCTTGGAACATTTTGGAGCTTTTTTTTGAAAATTTAGGATTTTCAAAAAAACCCACATTTTTGATGTGAAATTAATAATTTTGTTACTTTTTTCGTAAATGCTTAACAGGTTTCTATTTTTTTTTTTTTTTTTTTTTTTGAGAACTAGTTTCAGTTTTATAATTGGAGATTGTTTTTGGAACAAATTATTGTTTATCTATGATTTTTTATTGTAACATTATAAAATAAAAAATGTCACAATATTAAAAAAACTTTGACTTTGAACTCTCGCCAGCTAACAACGAGTAACCACAATGATACAATATTTTACTCACAAAATATTCAACTATCCTAGATTTTGAATATATAAACATATTTTCCCTTTAGCTGAATTGTACTTTTGGCCCACAGTGAAAATTGTATTAGAACTTAATTAAATATCAATTCTTAAATAACATTTTAAACATTCCAATAATAAAAACTTTAATTTAAAATTCTTTCTTTCCAGATTTTATCACTCTCTTAACAAAAACTTCTGATAATTTTAAATGCTTCAACAAATACCAGTGAAAAGAAAAGTAAAATATTATAAAACTCATCATTTATTATTAAAAAATGTTGTGTAAACAATTAAGTAAATCATAATTAAATAGAAATATTTAAAACTATAAAACTGACCCAATTTCATGTGACAAGACACAAAAAAAAAAAAAAAAGTATTTAGAATAACACACGTACCATACAAAGTTGATAATGCAACAAAAAACTATCAAATGCACCTTAATACAACAAACGCCCCATCCCACTATACAAAAGTTTTGTTATAAAGATGTCAGTCATATAAATTTCACGTCAAAATGATCGATTATACCAACGCCCTTTGTTGATTCTATATACGACGATAAGACAATATACATTAGGGTCTTCTCCGCTACGGGGCTTTTAACAAAATCAAAGTAAAGCAAAAAATATTTTTTATTTTATTGGATTAGAAAGAAATCATAAAAATGATACTATAAACTAAATCAAATATTTTTGGTTTTGTTTGTAAAAATTTGATTTTTTTTTATAAAAGGAAATGTACGTATTAAATAAATATCATAAAATAAAAACACAAAAAAATTTTTAATGAAAAAAGAGGTTCTATGAAAAAGATAAGATTTTTGTGCTTTGAAAACATGTAAAGAATGAATAAATTATAATTTTGTTTTCGATTTTTTTTTGTATTGAAATCAATATTTACTTAAGAGGTTTTATTTGTTAAATATAAAAGAGATTGTATTCAAAAACGATTATAGAAAGAAAAAAAAAAAAGAAAAAAATAATAATAATGTGTGTGTTAAGTATGAGGCGCCATTAATCATTTATTAATCATGAGTGCATATAAAATGGTTAAAAACCAGTGGGACGAAAAAGGGTAACCAATTGAAGAACAAACAAGTTAAAGCATTAACGAGGTGAAAAAACGTTTTTTGAGTGTGAATCAGTGTTGCCACTTTTTGAATAATTATTCAAAAACGGGACTGTTTACACATTCGTTGGATAATTTTTGAATAATAACATTTTTGTGTAGTTTTTGTGTAATTTAACTTTTTACAGAAATTTCCGCACATTTTTAAAAGTTTCGTAAATTTTTGAAAGTTAATAAAAATTAGTCGATATAGACGAAACGAGATTGTCTGTGAACCATTTACCACAAATCTCCAGTTTCTGGTGAATGATTTTATAAATTTTTTCAACGCTAAACAGAGTTTAGAAGAAATCAAAAATGTATTTTTTTTTTGTTTAGTTTAAAGCTCCATCTTTTGTATATTTTTTGCGAAAATAATTGTCAAGCTTCTTTTAAAAATTCTCTTGTTTTGCAAAACCATATGAAAATTCAGCGAAGGAGTGGAAAAATTTAGGTTTGTTATGATTGTTGCTCTCTAATCTCTGAAAATTTTTTGGCTGTAGTTAACATGACACTGGGCTTTGACCAGACGAAAATTTTGTGAACGCAGCAATGTGGAGCAGAATCAAATTATTTTAGAATTCGGTAAATCCAACATGTTCCAGATTTCAACAGAATCGTTTAAAATTTTTTAAAAAAATATCGGTAATTTTTTGTGAAATTGTTATATTTTTATTTATGGTTAAAATTTAAAGGGTAAGAGGAGAGAATAATTAGCAAGTAGGTTATATTTTTGCATGCAACGCATCTGAGTGAAGTACCCTTTCTGAAAAAACATAAATACTTTTTTCTGAGAGAACCCACGTAGAAAATTACAAAGGGGCCAGCACTGGCAAAGCACCGAAGTGGGTGGTATGAGTGCTTGTTAACAGCGTTTTCCCAACGCCCAAATGATAACACCGTTCCACGGTGATGCCAATGCTTTACCAAGCCCTCGGAAAGCACCCAAATCAAATGCTTTGCCAACGCTCAAATAAAAAAAATTAAAGTGCTTTCCTGACACCCAAATGATAACACCGAAAAATTTAATGCTTTGCAAAGTATTGAGATAGCACCAAGAAACATAAAACTCAAGTGTTTTCCCTCCCACCAAATTACACAGTACAACAGCCAATCTGGGGGGTGAGAAATTCCAAGTCAGGGTGATGGTACTAGGTCAGTATAGTAAAACCCTCAAAGGGTTTGGCGTTCGTATGTGTCATTTTATGAGCTTTTAAATTTTTTCCTTATCTTGATGTTTTTTCGCTTAGTTGTAACTCGAGAACCACTTGTCCGATTTCGATGAAACAAATTTAGAAAAATTTAGAATTACAATTTCTTTAATCCGTTCATATAACATTTTTCTTTATAATCAACAGTTTTGCCGGTAAAAATAAATTTGTGGAGAAAAAAAATATTTTTTTGCCTAAAAATTAATTTTTTTTTTTTTTAAATTCATAATTGTCTTAAATGTATTCTCAAATTGTGCTACAGTCTGCGAAAATCTTCTCTCCTCATACGGAATTACATCATTCCATAATCTCCCCACTTTTACCACAAACGACCTATCCATAATAAGAGTTGAATGCATTGGATAAACGATCGAACTTGATCTAGTAGAACTTCCGAAGACAAATTTGTTAGCCAAGTATGAAGGGCAATTGTACTTAATAATTTTAAAAAATAAAATGATCTGACGAGAGCTTATGTAATCATCAAAGTCATATCCCAATAATTGCATTCGAAAACCCGACACATGTTCTCGTATTTTAAGACCAAAAATATATCTAACTACCCTGTTAAAACATACCTTAAGTCTCGCTAAGTTATCTCGAGAAGTACAGCTATACATTTCTAAACCATATAAAAACAATGGGAGACAAAGAGCTACTCCTACTCGGCGCCTTATCATAGGTGGCAAATAGCAACTCATATTATATAACCTTCTTAATGTCCAAGACACCTTGGATATAATAGAGTTAATATGCCGGGAAAAATCTAATTTATTATCAATATAGAAGCCAAGCGTTTTATAATTATTAACCGACTCAATACGCTCCCCATTTAAGAAAATATTAAGTTGACAATATGTGTGTCCTGAAAAAAACATAACTTTACATTTTGCAGGATTAAGGTCCAAGAAATTTTCCCGAGACCAGTTACAAACTTCATTTAAATCAGTATTAATATTCCTCTCAAATGCCACTAAGTTATCAGATTGAGAGCTTCCTAATAACTGAATGTCATCCGCGTAAGTGTAGCACTTAAAAGTAGAAAAAATAGTAAATATATCATTAATATATAACAAGAAAAGCATTGGCCCCAAAATGGATCCCTGAGGTACACCTCTGTAGAGACTAATAAGATCAGATCATTGATTTCCTATTTTAACATATTGTGATCGGTTTTTTAGAAAAGAATATAAAAGTTTACTAGACGACATACTAAAATTTAGTCGTATAAAATAATAAATTCAAGTTTTATATTTATTATGAAAAGCCAATTTTTTTAAATGATTTATCCAATTTATTTTAAAACGTTTAATTAATAAAACAAAAATTAATTTACAAAAAAAAAAAAAAAAAAAAAACAACACTGAAATAATCTTAAATGCAGTGATTATTTTATGAGTTTTATATAAATGATGCAAAGAAATATTAAAACCACTTCACACCTCATTTACAATTTAACTAATAACGCCTGCTGTTAATACATTTCAGACTATTTCTTTTGCAAGTTGAAATCATAAGTTTCATTATTTTATGATTGTTTTTTAACTGTCGGTTGGCCGTGTTAAAGATTGTTGCAAATTAGTTGTACGTATGTGGTTACATGCCCCAACATTTTTTTTGTTGTTTTTGCTATCAACACCAATAATATGTTGTGTTGGATTGTTGACTAGTGCACTCGCACTGTGCCGCTTTCCGTGGATTGTTATTCATCTTAAAGTATTTAATTTTAATTGCAAAAGCACGTTTATTGTGGTGTGGCATGGTGCTAGTGTTGTACTTTGTGGTTGCTGGGTGTTTTTATTTTTTTTTTATATATTTTCTGTCTAAAGTCACGAGTATTGCAAATCATATGGAACAAGTTAAAGTTATGCCCCTTAAACATATTGCTATATTTGTCTGCAGTTACTTGAGAGACATAACATTTCAAGGTTACCATAAATGGTTTGAAATTCGCATCCAACAATAATTTTGATGCCTTAAAACTAGTTTTCAGGGGCAAATTTCAAAGATTTTATATTAGGGGGAGTCAAAAGTTTTGATCCCGATATTTATATGATTTTTTGAAGCTCGTTCAAAGAAGATTTTGAATTCTCAAAATTTTTTTTAAAGAAACAAATTTTTATACCTTTTATCTAACGTTATTTATTTGCCTGTTAAACGGCGCAAATCCAAGTTTGTTGAAAATTTGAACGCCAATTCTGAATAAGCGCAAAATTAACCCTTAAACACATTTTAAGTTTTGACTTATTTATGGCATTAAAGTTAAATTTTCAAATTTTATGTCTTCAGAGACTTACAGTAGAATTTCATGACAAATATTTTTGCGGAACATTTTAATACTCTTACTTTTCAATTAAAGGGACTTTATTGACCACTTTTTAGAGAGGGATAAAAAACCCCCATCAATTGAAGAGTTAGAAGGTTAAAATATTCCTCAAAAATATTTGTCATAAAATTCTACTATAAGTCTCTGAAGACATCAAAGTTAAAAATTTAACTTCAATGCAGAAATAAGTTATAATATAAAATGTGTTTAAGGGTTAATTTCATACCTATTCAGAATTAGCGCTCAAATGTTCAACAAACCTGGATTTTAGGGGTAAACCAAGTGATAATTTTAACCCTTTAATTCTTCAACTTATGGGTCTTTTTTGTGCCCTTTTAAAAAGGGACCAAAAAGGTCTCTTTAAATTAGGAGATAGAGGGTTAAAGTGTCCACACAACTATTCCTCGTAGTGTTTTACGTAAGTTCGTTGAACACATCCTATATCTAAAAGATTCGCATGGTTTCCTATGCCGATTCACAACAAACATTTGAAAAGCGGGGAAACTTTAACCCTCCCTAAAATAAAATCCCGATGTGATCTTTCAAAACGCCGACACAGGTATGTTTTTGATTTTCGGCCTCCTCTACCAGAATACATTGTCAGAACTCCGTAAATTTGGAAAAAGTTCGAAATTGTTGTGCAGTGATATCGATTGATTGAAGTAAGAAATAACTCAATTAATAAAATGAGTTTTGCCAATCGATTTTTACTAAATCGAACCAGAGAACTATATTTTTAAAGTCTACTCTATTAAAAAGACAACCCAACAAACAAAGATGATGACTCAGAAATGACCTCCAAAAACATAAACATTTTTCCACTTTTCCTATGAAAGTGATCCGTTCAAAAGAGCCTCCTGTGTACTCAGAAATGGCTCAGAAAAAAGAACGTATACAAACGAAATTTTCCTCATTAATTTAAATAAGTTTGGCATCTTCTTTGATTCCGAAAAATGAACACTCATTTTGAAACAGCTTTTTTTTTTTTTTTTTTTTTTTTAAGAGAAGCAACACTCAGGAAATTCTTCCTACTAATTAACGTGTTGCTTCGTTTGGAAATGGGATAGAGCAGAAGTGAAAGGTGGTGAAAGATGAAGGGCTTCAAATATTTTTAGATTGTAGAGACAACTTTTTGGATTGTTTTCTGAGGGTTCATATGTTCTACCTAAAAAAGAGTGTTTTCAAAAAAACAATAATCATTTCTATGAGCCATTTAAGAATCTTATTTATGAGCGCTCCGAAATTGCTGGCTGAGAAACACAAAAAATTCAAATTTACAAATTTTTTTAAAAATTATTTCAAAAATTGAAAATTAAGAAAAAAAAATTCTTTAAAGCAAATAAAGTTAATTTCGGCAGATTAAATAAACTTCGTTATCTTTTTCAATATTATTTCTTGTTGGGAATTTTTCGGGGATGTTTTTGGCTTTGTTTGGGGATAACGAAGTAAAGTATTTGGCAAGCCTGATTAGAGCAATAGCCGAGACCTTTGGCATTCATATCGCTATTTATTTAATATTACAGCAATAGCCGAAAGATTTCGCATTCATCTCGCTTCTTATTTTCACTAAAGCAATAGCCGAGCCAATAGGGTTAATATTTTCACTTCTCAGCAAAAAAATACCCACTTGGAAAAATCAGAATAACATCTTTCCCAATAGAAAACAATAAATGCAAAATAAACAAAGCTTTTAATTAGAATCTAATACGATTGTATAACTAAAATCGCTATTAGCATACGGACACTTTTGACCCCACCTTTTTAATCCTTAAAAATAAGATTGGGACCATAGAGAATTACGCTTTTGCGTAAGTTTTGTACCCTCTATCGCATATCCCAATTTAATAAAAGTCTGATGTGGGTGATATCAAAAAATGTGATAAAAACCATGTAACCAGCTAATTTCTAATGCATGGATTACATTTGAGTTATATATTTTGATATACATCAGCGCTGTTTTACAAAATTTATAACAATCAGACGAATTTTTGATTAATACATAAAATTTGTGGCCAATTTTATAGGCCAAATGTAAACTCCGTAACCAGTAACTCATAAGGTTTTTTAACTTTAGTATCTTATATTTTAAAAACCAATGAAGCTAAACACAAACTGTAAGAATTTTTATGAAGAGGAAAAGTACCGTTTTTAGTAAAAATTAATACATTTTACAAACTTTTTCGTATATCTTAGCTATCACGACTTCAACTCTGTAACGATTTTTCGTCATAATTTTTGATAAAAATGCATATACCAGAATTTTGGAGTTATCTATTATTTATATTGCGAAAAGTATAATGTTATTTATACTCAAATGATCGTTGGACTGTAAGTAATCATCCAGTATAACAGACTTGAAGCTTTTCTGCAGCATGTAACATTCTCGAGATGAAAAAGGATGTCTTTAATAAGATTTGACAAAATGTTGTAAACTCCGTTCCTAATTTTTACACCAAACTATTTAACGGGTAAGAAAAACAATGTCATATTTGGATTCACCTTATAGGCATCATGCAATTTTGTTTCGGAAAAAAAATTCTGACAAAGCGTTTCTGAAAGAAAACGAAAAAAGTAACCAAATGTAAATTCCGTAACTGTAAACTCCGTAACCACAATTGTTTGCATCAGATTTCATTCAAATAAATGTAGATAAATGTTTAAAATATTTTTAAATAACCATAATCAGAGCTGATTCAACTAATATTTATGCGTCAAAAGACGATTCAACTAATAATTTTGCGTCAAATCAAAAAAATTTATCAGTTTTTTACCCTAAGCTACTGGAGCGAAAAACGATTGATTTTTGCATTTCATTGGTTTTGAATCGATATTTCGAGTCATTACTGACATTAGTTTGACAAACTAAATTTGTTTCACACAATTTAAGAATTTTTTGATCGCGAAATGTTATGTTTTTAATATATTATTTTGTAACTGCGCAACCGCTGTTTGGATTTTAAAAAATTTTATATTTTAAAAAAGCATTTAAAAGGACCAAAAATATAAAATTAAAAAAAAATGAAAATTTTTTCGCGGAATGAATTGTATTTTTATTCGCGAAACCGCCAATTTGATAAACACAAATTATATATCATTGGAAAGCAAGTTGAAAACCCAAATACAAAAAACTAATAAATTGAAGAAAATTCGTACGCAATTTTTTTTGTTATATCTTTCGCTTGCAGAAATGTAAACTCCGTTACCACAAAAAAATTAAAATTGTGCAAAAAAAGTTATTGCGACAACTTGTAGAAGAGATTTTGCGCAATTACCCTACGGGAAATTTTAACAAACTGTCACCGAACTGGCCCCTTTATATGAAATAGACTGGTCACTTTTACATGGCGTTGTCATAGGAGGTGGAAATTGACCCCTTGTGACATGTCACAAGACAAATCCTAGGACAGGTTATTGAACTCTCAATTTCAGGGACCTGTCCTGGGATTTGTCTTGTGACATGTCACAAGGGGTCAATTTCCCCCTCCTATGACATCGCCATGTAAAAGTGACCAGTCTATTACATATAAAGGGGCCAGTTCGGTGACAGTTTGTTAAAATTTCCCGTAGGGTAGGTTTATAATGACTAAACTTACTGACTCCATTAAGAAAAAACCGAAATATTAACACTTTTTGTTTCGCACAAATTTGGCCCAAAAATTTATCACATTTTTTGATATCAGCCTATTATTATGTAAATTTCGTGGTGGGTATTTTTGGTGAAAAGTGAAAACATTAACCCTGTATGGATCAAGTTACACAAAATAATAATTTTTTTTCAAGTGGAAAAAATTTTTTTTCAGTCAGTTAAACTAATATTTTTCCGAAAATTATGAATGGTTTTATTCTGTAAATTTCCTAGTGGGTCGTTTTTGGCCAAAAGTATAAAAATGAACCCTATATAGATCATGTTACACAAAAGAATTATTTTTATTCAGTTGAGATTTTTTTTGTCAATTTAATGGCTTTACAATCTCGTAGTCATAATTAATATTAAGTTGCATGGGTCTTTTCTGACCCCAGGCCACTAAGGGTTAACGATTTTTTAAACAAATGTAAAGAAAATTATAGTCTTACCAAATTTAAGTGATACTTTTCCGAAAACTATGGACATTTTATGATGAAAACATTCAAATTTTGTTAAATTTTTGACAAAGTAAGCATTTTTTGTAAAATGTCCTGTAAAGCAGTCGATCCAAACACAAAGTCGAATTAGCATTTTTCCAATTATTCTTTTTTTTTTTATTAATATCAACTAATATGTGGTACAAATAGCAATCGACATCTCCAAATTAGGTATTTTAAAAAAATCTTTAAAATTAATTAAAAAAAAACACGTTTTTGCATTTTTATGAAATAATATCCGATGAAGTCACAATTCAATATCTGAATCATCTTGACTATATTAAATAAAAACATGAAATAAAAAATAATTTTTTTCTAAATTTCGAGTTTAGGGAATTTTTAATAATAAAACAATTCTTTTCCAAAATGGGCCATTTTCGTCCAACTTTCGGCACGGGTTAAGGTTTATCAAAAAAAAAAAAAAATTGATATCCTCCATTTGGGACCATTTCCAATAAAACTGGGGGTGTAATGAACGAAAATCGACAAATCGTTATTTTAAGGGACAACTGCATCACATTTGGGACCATAAATTTATATTTCCACCTAAGAAAAATATAAGTTTTGTTTTTATTAAAACGCAAAAAGACATAGCAAATTGCTTTTGTAAAAAGAGAACAAGTACCCGGTTTTCTTTTTATTAAAGAGCAGCATCTATAAGCCTTAGTGATCGTGTTTGTATTACTTAAAATTATCCCAGCCTTTTAGGCTAAATTTAAACACAGATTATGTGTATGATGGAACAAGGCGTTGCTTATTATGATCTCTGTTTTTTGTTTTAAACATTCTGATAGTCTTATCATTTATCCCGGGAGTGTTGTTTTACAATCGTGATCTTTTTTTAGTACTTTGTCTTAAACTTATATAAATCTTTATACTTATATGACAGGGGTTCTTAAATTATATTTATACACTCACAATATCTTATCGTTTAAAACAGCCTAAAATACATATTAAATTAATGGAAAACACTATTAAAAAAAAGGACTCATTATATTTAAACCATATTGCTATCTATTTTCAAACATTGTTTAAACAATCCATAAAAGAAATAAAAATGATTGAAAAGTCTGTTAAAACCATCTTCAATTTATAACTGACAAACGTTATAAAAAAAATCGATTTTGTGGTTTGTTTTTTTCATATTTGAAAGTTTTTTTTTTTTTGTTTGAATTTTCAAAACATTACACACACTACACACACATTCATATTTTTATTGGCTATGTTTGTGTTTTTGAGTAAAGAATTTCTTGTAATTTGAATTGAAATAATTTTGTATATAAACAATATATTTTAACAAAAAAGAAAATCGAAAATATTTGAATTTTTTGTTTTTTGAAACATAAAACAACGAAATTATTTAAATTATTTTTTCTAAAAATATAAAACTAAAAATAGAACATTTGACTGAAAATATCAACTCCTACAGACGATACATATTTTTGTGTAGTTTTTTTTTATTGACATATACAAAAAGTGAAACAATATGTTTCCATGTATTTTAATTGATTCTTAATTGAAAAAAAAACTTTATCTATTACTTTTCAAGTAAACCTCAATCAGTTATGGAAAATATAGTGTGAGTGTATACTACGATATTAAAAAAAAGATCAAAGACTTACAAAAACTCTTTGTCTACGACCTAAATCAGTACTTCGATTTTAGGCGTGTGCTAAATTAGACAAAACCAAACAAAAAAAAAATGTGAAATGAGATTTTTTTCAGTGTAAAACAACTTTTATTTTTTTTTGTTCATTTTAACTTCAGTAAGGATCATGTAATTAAAATGATAGGCTTAATGAGTTTGAAACTACCTTACGGGAAATTTTAACAAACTGTCACCGAACTGGCTTCTTTTTTTGAAATAGAGTGGTGACTTTGACATGACGTAGTCATAGCAGGGGGAAATTGACCCTTTATGACATGTCACAATACAAATCCTAGGACAGGTTACTGAACTCTCATAAAAAAACAAAGTTCAGTGACCTGTCCTGGGATTTGTCTTGTGACATGTCACTAGGGGTCAATTGCCACTTCCTATGACAACGTCATGTAAAAGTGACCACTCTATTTCAAAAAAAGAAGCCAGTTCGGTGACAGTTTGTTAAAATTTCCCGTAGGGTAGTAATAAATATGAAAAACAAGGATTTTTTAAAATAAAAGTTCAGTTGTTTCAACTTTTCCATCTCTGAACATCAACAAATTATGGGTTTTTTTTTTTGAAGATATGGCAACATTGAAAATAATGTGAAAATGAAAGTATGAGAGTATGGGAAGAAACGCAGAAAAATTAAATTAAGTTTTAATTTAGAGAGAATTCGCAGAGCGTGTTTAATTATCAAATCTCCATACAAAAAAAAAAAAAAAAGAAACGCAGAAGAAGCCTCAAGGTTGTATCTGATAGAAAAAAGTCCGTAAAAAATTAAGTTAAAACTACTAAAAATTAGTTAAAAATTATGCTGCAGAAAAAAACTGCTAAATTAGCAGATTATTTTTGCTATATATTAGTAATATAGGAACAGAAAAAATAAAACTGTTAAATATACAGAATTTTAGCTTTATTTGATATAAATTTTTGAAAATGGAGAATAGGAAATTAACCTGCTAAAATCAGCAAAAAATTTTACTAAATAACACTGTGAGACAAATGGTAGGGGTCAGTAATCGGGAAGGGTTCAAACTACCGGGGAAAGTTATATCGGTAAAAAAGAAGTTATACGTGTCCCGCCGTTTCGCTGGGTCACCACTAGGAATCGAGATATATCGATTTGACCTTTGGTGGTCTTTTTTTTGACATAACTCGAGAACCACTAGTCCGATTTTGCTCAAACAATTTCAAAAAAATTAAAAATTACAATTCCTTTAATCTGTTCATATAACGTTTTTCTATATACTCAACAGTTTTGCCGGTAAAAATAAATGTATGAAGAAAAAAATATTTTTTGCCTAAAATATTAAAAAAAAGTAATAATTGATTTTTATGGTAGCGGTAACAAACATTTATTTTTACCGGCAAAACTGTTGAGTATATAGAAAAACGTTATATGAACAGATTAAAGGAATTGTAATTTTTAATTTTTTTTTTAAATTGTTTGAGCAAAATCGGACTAGTGGTTCTCGAGTTATGTCAAAAAAAGGATATATCTCGATTCCTATATAACTTGTTTTTGACCGATATAACATTTCCCGTTGGTTTCATCCCATCCCGATTTTTACTGTCGCATAGTGTAATTAGTAGCCTAAAAAATCAAAAAAAATTTTTTTTTAATTTTCGAAGTTTTTTTTCGATTTTTTTTTTTAAATGCAACTAAAAATCGAGCATTTTGAAAACAGCAGTTTACAATTTTTTAGCAAATATTTCTGCTGGTTTTAGCAGAATAGACTGCTATTTCCATTCAACTAAATTACGCTTCAAAATAGCAAAAATTTTGTAGATATAACAGTTTATTTGTGCTGTTTCTAGTCTGCAAATATTAAGCAAAATTTTCTGCAGATTTTACGGTACAATTTGCTATTTTCAATTAACTAAAATTTAGCCTAAATATAACTAAAATTCTGTAAATCTAACAGTTTTAATTTTGCTGTTCTCATTTTACTAGTATTTAGTAAAAAATCTGCAGTTTTTTCTGCAGAATCATTTTTAACAAATTTTGAGTAACTTTTTGCTGCTATTTTTACAGATTTATTTCTATGAGTGTACTCTAGGTTATTTATTTGAGTTTAAGAATACCTGCTTTGAGTTATAGAGCTGTAACTTTGGTGTAAAGTTTAAGGACCACTGGTTTTAGCTTAAGTGTAGAATGTTGTAAACGTCATGGTATTTTTTTTTTGTTTTTTTTTGATGTGTTAGATGTGTTACCCTTTTCTTAAGTGTTTGATCATGATCTTGCAATTTATACACATTTTTTTTTTTAAATCTGGCCACTAGATTTTAGACCTCATGTGGTCTTTATTTAATATGAGAACAAGTAGTGTGTGACTGCGCTGATGGACAAGCATATGAAAAAGCCAATTTCTTGTTAATTAGTTGCACGTTGTCTATGTGGTTAAATGAATGGTATAACCGAATAGTAGCAGGAGTTCATTTAATCTAAAGCAGAATAAATTTTTCATAAAAACCAATAAATTGACAAGCACAAAAATAATATTAAACTAAAAAGCGGAAAATTAAAAGAAAAATTTAAATATAAAAAATATTAAAAGGGCATTTAGAAGATCCCCTCTTAACTATATAATTTGTTTTATTTTAATTCACCTACAGTTGTAAAATTTTTTTTGTTCACATTTCAAATGTTAGAAAAAAATCTGTCACAAACATTTGTCTGGCCGTTCACATAAAATAACATTAATTTATTATGAATTACACAATATTTTGCAAATCCTTTATGTTCATATTAGTCCATTTAATAAAAATATTATGATTAAAAATATTTGTGTTTTTACTCTTCGTATATATATATTTTTTTGCTATTTCATGCTTAATGAATTTGTAATGTAATTTCTAATTTATGTATTTTTTATGATGTTTTTATAACCTTTTTTTGTTGTTGTTGTTGTTGTTTTCTATTGTAAATTTTTAAAATATAATTCAAACAAATTCATTGTTGTTAATACAAATATTTATATTGGATTTAAAACATATGTTTATAAAAGGTCGCTTTGACATCCTTTTGAAACAATGTTTTTTTAGGAAAAAAAAGACAAAAGAATTACAAGGGAATAAAAATTGTAAACACAGGTAATTTTGTAAATATTGCCTTAACATTGCCTTGTATAAAAATGTAATTTATAAAATATTCTAAAGCAGCTTAAGAAACACGTTTGTTTGTGTACCCTCTTGCCCACTGTGCCGGAGAGTTCACACATACAGGCAGTGTTGCCATATATTTTTTTAGAAAAGCTTAAAAAAAACTTTTTTTTATAGAAAAACTAGTTTTCTAAAAAAATTTAGAAATCCGAAGAAATTCTGTTATCCCCAAGTATTCTGGGACAAAATATTATACCAGGGTCTCAATTTTCAAAATATTTGAATAATTTAATTGCGTTTGGCAGTTATAGTAACTGACTTTTTGCACTACCTTCTAATAAAATTTTTTTTTTAGGAATTTTGATCTCCTAGGCCCGAATTTGAAGTTACAAAAAGTTCATAGAATCGCCCTTTCGAAATCTGGACCTTTTTTTTACTAACCCCTGGCTTAGGATAGAATACTTTACTGGTCAATATTCTACTAAAAAATATTCTTTGTTTTTTATGGATTTGCACTCCATATAAAAGGCCTTTTTTTAATCACTGGATTTATTTTTGGATTTATTTTATTTTGTTGAAAATCCATATTTTGTTTTTTAATTTTCAAAATTTATAATTTTTATCACAATATAAAATAAAATTACTCAAATATAGTAAACTCAACTACAACAAACACTCGAAATGACCAACACAAAACTATCACATGCATCGTAAAAACAACTAACTTATTAATTGAAATCACTACAATAATTACACTATGCGACAGTCAAAATCGGGATGGGATGAAACTAACGGGAAATGTTATATCGGTCAAAAACAAGTTATACGTGTCCCGGCGTTTCGCTGGGTCACCTCTAGGAATCGAGGTATATCTTTTTTTTCACATAACTCGAGAACCACTAGTCCGATTTTGCTCAAACAATTTAAAAAAAAATTAAAAATTACAATTCCTTTAATCTGTTCATATAACGTTTTTCTATATACTCAACAGTTTTGCCGGTAAAAATAAATGTTTGTTACCGCTACCATAAAAATCAAAAACCTTTTGTTTATTACTTTTTTTTAATATTTTAGGCAAAAAATATTTTTTTCTTCATACATTTATTTTTACCGGCAAAACTGTTGAGTATATAGAAAAACGTTATATGAACAGATTAAAGGAATTGTAATTTTTAATTTTTTTAAAATTGTTTGAGCAAAATCGGACTAGTGGTTCTCGAGTTATGTCAAAAAAAAGACCACCAAAGGTCAAATCGATATATCTCGATTCCTAGGGGTGACCCAGCGAAACGCCGGGACACGTATAACTTCTTTTTTACCGATATAACTTTCCCCGGTAGTTTGAATCCTTCCCGATCACTGACCCCTACCATTTGTCTCACAGTGTTATATATGGGTGAAATCAAAAAATGTGATAAATTTTTGGGCCAAATTTGTGAGAAGCAAAAAGTGTTAATATTTCGGTTTTTTCTTAATGGAATCAGTAAGTTTAGTCATTATAAATCTAATTGCGAAAAATCTCTTCTACAAGTTGTCGCAATAACTTTTTTTGCACAATTTTAATTTTTTTTTGTGGTAACGGAGTTTACATTTCTGCTAGCGAAAGATATAACAAAAAAAAAAATTGCGTACGAATTTTTTTCAATTTATTAGTTTTTCGTATTTGGGTTTTCAACTTGCTTTCCAATGATATATAATTTGTGTTTATCAAATTGGCGGTTTCGCGAATAAAAATACAATTCATTCCCCGAAAAAATTTTTTATTTTTTTTTTTAATTTTTTATTTTTGGTCCTTTTAAATGCTTTTCAAAAATATAAAATTTTTTAAAATCCAAACAGCGGTTGCGCAGTTACAAAATAATATATTAGAAACATAACATTTCGCGATCAAAAAATTCTTCAAGTGTGTGAAACAAATTTAATTTGTCAAACTAATGTAAGTAACGACTCGAAATATCGATTCAAAACCAATGAAATGCAAAATCAATCGTTTTTCGCTTCAGCAGCTTAGGGTAAAAAACTGATAACTTTTTTTGATTTGACGCCAAATTATTAGTTGAATCGTCTTTTGACGCATAAATATTAGTTGAATCACCTCTGTTTATGGTTATTGTAAAATATTTTAAACATTTATCTACATTTATTTGAATGAAATCTGATGCAAACAATTGTGGTTACGGAGTTTACAGTTACGGAGTTTACATTTGGTTACTTTTTTCGTTTTCTTTCAGAAACGCTTTGCCAGAATTTTTTTTCCGAAACAAATTCGCAAGGTGAATCCAAATATGACATTGTTTTTCTTACTCGTTAAATAGTTTGGTGTAAAAATTAGGAACGGAGTTTACAACATTTTTTAAAATCTTATTAAAGACATCCTTTTTCATCTCGAGAATGTTACATGCCGCAGAAAAGCTTCAAGTCTGTTATACTGGATGATTACTTACAGTCCAACGATCATTTGAGTATAAATAATATTATACTTTTCGCAATATAAATAATAGATAACTCCAAAATTCTGGTATATGCATTTTTATCAAAAATTATGACGAAAAATCGTTACAGAGTTGAAGTCGTGATAGCTAAGATATACGAAAAAGTTTGTAAAATGTATTAATTTTTATTAAAAACGGCACTTTTCCTCTTCATAAAAATTCTTGCAGTTAGTGTTTAGCTTTATTGGTTATTAAAATATAAGCTATTAAAGTTAAAAAACCTTATGAGTTACTTGTTACGGAGTTTACATTTGGCCTATAAAATTGGTCACAAATTTTATGTGTTAACCAAAACTTGGTCAGATTGTTGTAAATTTTGTAAAACAGGTGACAATGTGCTGATATATATCGAAATATATAACTCAAATGTAATCCATGCATTAGAAATTAGGTGGATACACGGTTTTTATCACATTTTTTGATATCACCCATAATTTTTTTGTTAAATTTTGGAATTATTGATAACAAAAAAATAATACATTAAGTGCTTTGCTAAAATTTACAATTTTTGGAGGTTAGCATAAGTGAATAATTGCATTTCATTTTTAAGCTATTGCATGTAATATTTATATTGCACCGTGTTATTTATATTTTCAAAATCGCCTAAAGATAAAAGTCCAGTCAATTTAGTATATTATGGAAATTAAAAAAAATTCTTAAAGCCTTTTTTTCTTTAATTTTTTAAATCATTACGTACCAGACCTTCATTAAGTTATAATTTTAAATTTACGAATCCTTAAAATACTTACAAAAATTTCAGAATTCTGGTCATATTTCCTGCAACATTTTCGAGATATTCATAAACCATTGCTTCCGTAATATATGTATATTTATGATAAGTGTTCAAGAACATAATTAATGCATCAAGTATCTTTAGTACCCAAATAATTCTATGAAATTTCTCCATTCATATTTTAAAATCTAATTTTAAAATTTTTTATAGTTTCAAAAATTATTTATTTAATTTCCTTTTTCGACTTTCTAAATAATCTTCTCAGTAGCATCTTCCACAAAAAAATTTCCTAATGATAAAATTAAGACACTTTCATAAGGAAGACAAAAAAAAACTGCACATCTTCCAACAATTTCAAGCCAATTAACCACTACAAGTTGCATTAAACCATGACATGCAAATCTTGCATAAACAGACAACATCAGCCAGCAAACAACTCATCCCTTTTAAAAACACTTTTATCATCAAAAAAGCATTCACATAATTTAAAGAAAAAAAGCAACATTTTGCCTAAAAGTCCTAAAACAGAAACACTTAAACAACAAGTTTTTAAGTAAAATCTGCAAGATGTTGTTTTGTTTTTTTTTAATTTTAAACACATTTAATGGCACTTTTACCAGAAAATTTATGCAAAATTAAAAACAGCTATACAAAAAAATTTACTAAAAATTGCAATAAAAAAATATCTTTTAAGTTTAAAGAACAATATGTGTAAGCATGTGATGGGCATGTTTTTGTTAAATTAAAACAATTTTCCTGTTACAAAAAACTGAAACCTTAAGGTTTAAAGTACATATATTATAAAAAAAAACAAAATTATATATTTTACACAAAATATAAGCAATAGGGGTAATCACAATTAATAACATTCAATAAATGAAAACTTTTTTTAAAACAACCTGGCTAGCAAATGAGTTTAAAAATTAATAAAAAAAAGCTTGAAATATATTATTAAAAGTTAAAAAATTGTTTTAAAAAATTATTTAAAAAAATTTTTGATTGAAAAATTTTTTTTTATAATTCGCTGGCAAAATTTTGAATTTTTACCTCCGTAAATTTGAACTTGTTTTTTTAATAAAAATTTCAAGTTTGCTCTCGTCGCTAAAGGCCACATTGTTCCATAGAACTATGTATACCAAATTTTGAAATTTTTAACTCTTATGAAAAATTAAAAAAAATAACTCAAATATAGTAAAATCAACTACAAAAAATGGTCAAAATGACGAACAGAAAATTTCTATTCGCATATTAGCAATGGTCGTGAATGTAGAACATCGTCTAAAATTTCAGTGCTTCTGAAATTATAACACTTATGTAATTCTTAAAGCACCGTAAGTTGTTTGAGTATCACGTGAAAAAACTCTTATACTCCATATAAAAAAAATAATTTTTCACGATAATCAGTTTCACGTGGAAAGTGTTTTCACGCAAATTTAGTGTACAAGACTATTATTTTTCTAGTGAAAAATTGCCATTTTGTGTATATTGTGATTGTGTCTTTGTTCTAGAATTAAAAAATGGTTCATTTTTATGATTTAAAATGCATTTTGAAGCCTTTAAAGTTCGAGTGAAGTTTTTCGACGTGAAAAACAACTTACGGTGCTTAACAGAGTGCCCAACTACTTATTATTATACTGATTATACTTAAATGCAGTGTTGTCAGTTTGACCGATTTCGTAAAATCTCTTGGAATATTTTTCTTACAAAATTCCAGAACTTTCCATACTAGGCTAATCCAATTTCGTAACAATATAATTAAAAAGAACGAAATGAAACTGTAGGCATAATAAACCAACATGTACAGTTTCTTTTGACGTTCACAGTAAATAATCTATATATATATAAAAATAAGTTGGTATACGTTCGTCATTTTATAACTCGAGAACCACTCAAAAAAATGACGAAAAATGTCTACGCGTACGCGTTATACGCACACTTTTGTGATGGTGTGTTTTTCCCATATAAAATGTGTGATCGATATACAAATTTTTATTTTTCAACCGATTTTTGTCAACCGATTTCAACCAAAATTTCAGGGTACGTTGTGGATGGTCTGTAGATGGTTTATGTTTGTACGAAATTGGCCCAGTGGTTCCGGAGATATGGCGTCCCTACATATGAAATTTTCGTGTTGCTAGGACAACCAGGCAGCCTTATAGCAACTCATTTATCTCAACTTCAAACTATCAAACTTCTTTTATTTTGTGGAAACACTTTTTTTTGTGGAAACTTTTTTTTTTTGTGGAAAAAGTTTTTTTTTTGGAAACATTGTTTTTTGTGGAATTTTTTTTTGTGCAAGTGCACTTTTTTTGTGAAAACTTTTTTTTTGTTGAAAATTTTTTTTTGTTGCGGAAACTTTTTTTATTTTTTTGTGGAAACTTTTTTTTTTGTGCAAACATTTTTTTTTTTCAAAACACTTTTTTTGTGGAAACTTTGTTTTTTGTACAAACATTTTTTTTTCCAAAACACTTTTTTGTGGAAACACCTTTTTTTTGTGGAAAAATTTTTTTTGTGAAATTTTTTTTTTTTTTTGTGGAAACTTTTTTTTTTTTTGTGGAAGCACTTTATTTTTTGTGGAAACACTTTTTTTTTGTGAAAACTGTTTTTTTGTGGAACCTTTTTTTTTTGGTGGAAACACTTTTTTTTTTTTTGTGGAAACACTTTTTTTTTGGTGGAAGCACTTTTTTTTTGTGGAAACACTTTATCTGTGGAAACACTTCTTTTGTGGAAACACTTTTTTTTGTGAAAACACTTTTCTTTGTGGAAACTCTTTATTTTTGTGTAAACTTTTTTTTGTTGGCAACACAGTTTTTTTTTGTGAAAACTTTTTTTGTGGAAATAGGTTTTTTTTTTGTGGAAAAACTTTTTTTTGGAAACATTTTTTTAAACACACTTTTGGGAAAGAAAATTTGCCCACGGCCACTTTTTTTAATACTCTTTCGGGAAAGAAAATTTGTGTGTGCGCATTTTTTTTAAATACATTTTTTGTTTTTTTTAACACATTTTTATTAAGGAGAGTTTAATTTAATTTAAATGTTTACGACCATTTTTTTTTGTTTTTTTAAACACTTTTTTTTAACACTCTTTCGGGAAAGAACGGGGAAATTAAATGGGGAACAAGTGAAATTGAAACTCGAGAAAATGGCAATGGAACAGAGAACGAAATGGAATGGAATGCGGAACGAAATGAAACAGAACGGGGAACGAATGGATTCGCAATGACAATAAACAAATCGCAAAGAGAGTCATAGTGTTTACATATAAGGGTGACTGACTGACTCATGCTTTTTCACCAAAGTATAAATAAAATCCAAAAATGAAATTTTTTGTGCCTTTGATTAAAAAGATGTAACGATTTTCGTTTTTCGAAAACTACGAAATTGAGCAAAAACGGGTCTCAATTTTAATAAATATTGGTACTAATACTAAATTTATTCTTTTTGTCAAATTTCATAATAATTCGTTTTCAAGTTAAGACGATGTCCCAAGAAGGTATCCTGATAGAATCCTGTATGTGCTTGGACCAAAGTAATGACTTTTTTAAAAGCTAAAGCTGTAGTCTTACTTTGTGTGTATTATCAATGGTTTAAAAGTAACTTAAATATATTTTTCAGATTTTTGAAAATTGTGTTAGTTTCAGAATATTAGTTGGCGAACTTTTATTGAGAATGCTTATTTCATAGCCCTGTTATATTATTTTACTTCGGTGGGGTTAAGTGGATAAAAAAATCATACACATTATTTTTCCAAATTGATGTTGCGGTCGCTGGGGATCGAACCCGCAACCACATGTGTAACAGTTCAACGCGCTAACCATTACACTACAGCTCTCACATTGTCATCGTTATTTATTGTTAATTATTAAGTGTGTCTATTTGATTTTATTTTTACTTAAAAAGTAGAAAATTTGTTTTAACCTAAGCTTCCTCTGAATAATAATTTTTGAAATTATTTATTTTTTATATAAGCTCCTAATAAGGATTCTCATTGAAGGGGGCTTTTATTTTGAAGATTTTTACATTAATAAAAAATATTGTATTTTATTTTCATAAAAATATTTAACTCCTATACAAAACAAACTACATTTTAAACTTTAAGGTACGCTAACAACGTAGCGGGCTTGCCCGATACGACAAAATTCGTTTTCGGTTTAACTGACATCCCAAAAACTAGGCCTAAGGCACGCCGCTAAATCTAGCGGGCTTGTCCGCCAGTTACGTATAAAAATGTTGAACAATATTATTTCCCTGCTAGTGGGAATTCCTAACAAAAATTTTCATATGTTTGTTAATTTTTTGGTTTCACTATCTTCCGTGAATACCCATATGTCTTTGTCTCTAATTGGCCCAAACATCCAGCATATACATTCAAAAAATCTGTTCTTTTTATACCCTACACCACTATGTGGTCAGGGTATTATAAGTTTGTGCTGATGTTTGTAACACTAAAAAATATTGGTCCTAGACCCACCTTATAGTATACCGATCGGCTCAGAATTTTTTTTTTATTTCGATTTAACGATGTCTGTCCGTCCGTCTATCTGTCTGTCCATGCATTCTTGTGCGCACTCTACAGGTCGCAAATATTAAGATATTTTGATGAAATTTGGTACACCCACTTATGTCGGCCCAAGGACGACGCCTATTGATTTTGGTGAACATCTGTCCATGTTTAGACCTAGTCCCCATATAAGGGTCCTACCAAAATTATATTGTTTATACGCTGCAGGTCGCAAATATTAAGATATTTTGATGAAATTTGGTACACCGACCTATGTCAGCCGAAGGACGAAGCCTATTGATTTTGGTTAACACCGGTCCATGTTTAGACCTAGTGCCCATATAAGGGTCCTCCCAAAATTGGCTTGGTTACAAACTGCAGGTGGCAAATATTAAGATATTTTAATGAAATTTGGTTCTCTGACTCACATTATAGAAAATTTTGACACAAGTCCCATTTTAACCCATTCGAATTTCGGATCCAAACATTAGTTGGCTTTTAACCAGACTGGTGTAGGGTATTGTAAAGTCGGCATGCCCGACTTTAACCTTTTTATTCGTTTTGTTTTGCTGTTGTTGTTTTATACTTAATGTTTTCAAGTTGCGGTTAAGATGTTGCGGCCTTAAACATGCCACAATCTTCTTCTTATTTTTGTGATATTTTTGCAATGTTTTTGTTTTTTTTTTGCTGTTATTGTAAGCGGTAAGTAAATGTGCGCGACTCTATAATTTTCCAATATAAATAATGAAGTGTAGTCTGTTATTTTTGCGTTATTTTGTGTTTTTTTTTAACGTGGGTCAACAAAACATTTACACACAAATTTATTCTCATCTTCATAGTTGGCAAAGAATCTTGTTTCTGAAGAGATTTTAGTTTTTTCCCCTTAAAATATCCAGAACTTTTTGGTTTGCTTATATAATGTCTTGCACATCTTATTATTTAAGTTTTATATAACTGCTACAAAAACAAGATAGTGACAGTTTTAAACTCTTCTTTTTTATAAATAAAAGAAATTAGCCTGTTATTTGTGGCCATAAGAACTATGTATATAATAATATTTGTTTTTTTTTGTCTTTATTACATAAAAATATTTTTTGGCAATATACCAATAAAAAATAGTTTGTTTAAGAACGAATGTGAATTCAGCAGATTATTGCAAAGTGCTGTTATTCACTATATTGGTCTAAAGAGACCAGAAAATTACAGTAGTTTTAAAGAAAGACATTTTCAAAACGCTTTAATTATTTAATGGCTCTCAGCTTTGACAAATCAATCATGGTTAGAAAAAGCACTGCAATCAGTGATAGGGAAGTTCTTTTTCATTTCTTTTTATTTTAATTTAATTTTAAAAAAATGAAATCATCATATCGCGTGTGGAGTTTGAAAGCGCACATATTATTTTCAATTATTGTTTATACATGAATGGATGTCACTACATTGTTAAATCTGTCAAAACAACAGAGTAGTATATTGGAAGATGACAAAGCAAATTGTGGTAAATTTTTTGTTGTTGTTTTTGTTATTTCTTTGGGCATGCCTTCACAGATAATTTTTCACAATTTGTCAAATAAGTTTTGGGCGTTTAACACCATTAATTCCTTTAATGCAATTAATGCATTTCTCGATAAAAAATAAAATAAAAAATAGAAAATAACAACTTAATCAGTAACAACTTTTGCTAAATAATTGGTAGACTACAAAATTACAATAAAAAAAAAAAAAAAAATAAAAAAATTTAAAATTTTCTTTTTAGTTTTTTGTAATGCTAAAAAAATCTTGTCTTCTGAAACAGCAAATATTTCTGATATTTGCATTCAACTGAATTTAACCTAAAACTAACAAAAATTTTGTAGATACAGCCGTTTGTTTTTGCTAGTATTATTGTACTAATAGTTAGTAACATTTTCTAAAGATTTTACAGTATAATTTTCAATTAACTAAATGTTAAATATAACTAAAATTCTGTAAATCTAACAGTGCTATTCTTACTAGTATTTAGAAAAAAATCTGCTAATTTCAGCAGTTTTTTGTGCAAGGTCATTTGTAACAAATTTTTAGTAGCTTTTTCAAATATTTTTACAGGTTTAAATCAGGGCCACTTGTCTACAGTCTTGACAACGCAAGGCATATTTTCAAGCCGTGAAAGTATGGCTTTTGTAAGCCACATCCTTTGAGGACGTTCCAATATTCTTTGAGGTGGAGCGAATATCTTTAAAGGTCCTGCGAACAGAAATTGAGATTCTGCGAAAGCTTGTGCGAAGTCTTGTAAATATTCTTCGATGACCTTCGGGGTCTCGCGAGTATTCTTTTTGGAACTTCAAATGTCCTTTGAAATTCTGTGAACACTTTAATTTCCTTGTCGAATTTCCTTCAAGGTCCTGCGAATGTAACTTGAGGTCATGTGAATATCCTTTAAGGGTCCTGTGAATATCCTTGGAGATCTTTCTAATATCCATATTGATTTTGGTTTTAGTTCAGCATATGGCTAGACATCCTTTGAGTGTTTGCAAAGCATAGGTCACCTTTATCAGCTGAGACATCTTGTGAATATGCAGTTATTGGGTATTTGTGAACACCCAGTGAGTTAGTAGCTTCATCTTCGAAAGTTTCTCTCTTTTATAATTGCTTTATTTTTAGTCTTTTTTTAATTAAATATAAATTACTACTAATAAATAAATTAATCTTTATAAAATTTTAAATCACGTTTTTAACTCTCTGTCACTGAATCAATGAAACTTCTATGACGATCCCCTGCCGGTAATGAGGGGCCAATTACACTCAAAGTACCTTTCCCGTGGCCGGTTAAAGAAGGACTTGTCAAAGAATTGCATCAATTTACCATTACTCTGAATTAAGCAGTACAAATTATACTTAAAGGCCTATTTCCGTGACTGATGAAACGAGGATATGCCACAAACTCACCTTCTTAGTCTGATTCCGTGACATGTGAAACGAGGATATTGCAATCAATTACCCGCAAAATACTTTTCCCGTGACTGTTTATAGGACTTGTCACAGTACTGCTATAATTTATCATTACTGTGGGTTGAGTAGTCTCAAATTTGGTGCAACGAGGACGAGGCACATAATTTGTATAAATTTTTATTAGAAAAACCCAGTGAGATTTTACTCTTTGGAAACTGTTCAATATTTTAGATTTACGTTAACTTATTTTTATCCTGTTTTGGTAGTAAGTCAAGTCGGTTTTCCAATAAACACTTTTATTATTTCTTCGATTGAAGGTCGCTGTATGCGGTTTCCTCAGATTTGAATAAAGTTTGGCTAAATGATGGAGATGACAGAAAAATAAGCATGTTCACCTTTTTAGCGGCCCAATCTCACATTTAAGGGTTACAAAGTGGAGTCAAAAATTACTCCGACTTTTCGTTTTTTGTATTTGTTTATGTTTGTTTTAAGGAAATGTATCTAAATTGGATATCAAATGATATATTTAATATCTATTAAATGGCGGACTTAAAATATTAAACAGTTTCGAATAACCCCCTAAATACCAATGTGGGCTGATATGTTTTTTTGTTGTTTTTTTTTCTGTAAAGGGAAGCAGCACTCAGGAAATTCTGCAACGAGTTGAATCTTACAACAGTTGTTGGGCGGCATTTTATCGTAAGTTGGCGAACTTTGTTGAAGCTTTTTAGTTCATAGCCCTTTTATATTATATTACTTCGGTGGGGTTAATTCCTATGGGAACACCGAAGTAGGACGCTGCGATATGGAGGTAGGATAGAAAAAAACTCATATATATTATTATTTATAAGATGAATGAGGAGAATGTTTAGTTGATCTCTTATTTTGGTAAATGAATGTTCCTTTAGTTTGACTCTAGATCATAAATTAATATCACTTTATATAATTCTATATAATTTAAACAGAAAGTGATATTAATTTAGTATCTAGAGTCCAATTAAATTGATGTTGCCTTGGATAGGGTTGGAAGCCGCAACCTTATGTGTAACAATCTAACGCACTAACGATTACACCACCACCACCACGTCCGAATCGAAAGTTATTTAATTTTGTCCCCTCTATCACGTATCCAAATTTCATTGAAATATGTAGGAACATAGAAAAAGACTCTCGTTTTGAGTTGGCCTTCTAGTGGTATTATAAAAAGTAGAAGTGTCTAAAATGTGATTCGTTCTGAGTCAATTTCCTTTTGATTAATTTGGTAACATGTTCCTTTGAGACAATTAGATGACATGTCCTTTTGGGATAGTCCTGTGACATATTTCTTTAGGTTATTTAGGTGACTGTCCTTTTCGGTTAGTACTAAGACATGTCAAAAGGTGACTAAACTATGGTTTACTACAATGACATGACATGTTAAAGTAACATATCCATTTCAAATGAAAAGACCTATCAAAGATCGATTCCTGCCAACTTGGGACCTATCCTGTGTAACCCGGGACCTGTCTGTTTCACCTACTTTCTCAGGCTACATGACTGAGCGCCTTCTCACTCTAGCTAGCTCACTCAGCGGGTGCTGGAAAGCTATTGCCCTGAAAATACTTTGTCTAGGACCGAAAGTAGTGAGCTGCTTGAACAGTCATATTCCATCTATAGGCAGCCTTTAAATTAAAAACATTTTTAAATTAAACGAAAAATATTTCAATTCATGCTGGATTTTTTTTTTTATTACATTTATTTAAATTTATTGATATTCATCCACACACTATTTATATGCAAATTTCTCTTGCTTTTTTATTATAAATATTTTTCCGCTTATTAAGTGGCCAATTTCCTGCTAATATTATATATACATTTTTTTTCAAAAGGAGAATCATACTGGGGGAAATATGCGAAAAAAAAATAAATCCACCTACATTTTTCATTGTTTTTTCTCCAGCTGTTTAGGTAACGAATAAAAAATAAATCAGCATTTTTTTCCGTTCGAGCAGAATATAAATATTAGTTGTACAAGTTTATGTTCTACAACTTGCTCATGGTGATGGTGGCGTTTTTTGTTTTTAGTTTTTGCGTCTTGTTGTTTTTAAATTGTGCGTATTTCCTTGTAATTTTCATGTTACAGCAAATGCCGGATGCTCTTGCTCTGTAGTTAAAAACCAACAAAAAGAAATATAAAACACCTTTAGTTTAGTTGTTGTTCTTAGCACTTGAGTAGTAGGTAAGGGAACAGTGGGGCGAAATTTTAAAATTTGGAGAAAAAAATTAGAAGCCCTGATCTTGAGAAATTTTTACACTTGTCAAAATAAAATCGCGCATGAAACGGTTCATCGTAGTAGGATCCCGATTATTATTTCCTGAATGATATAGAATAGATATCAAATGACAGTTCTGTTAAATAGCTTTCTATATGTATACAAAATTAACTACGAAGTTAAATTCTAGTTTTGCTCCGATTTTGATTTTAATCATTCCACTGCTTTTGGTAGTATATGTGACAGCGCATAGAGAAAGGGACCTAAGGGTAAAAAAATCAATTTTTTTTTTTTTTTTTTGGATAACATCTGAGCATCGAATGAGACCGATCCCATGCTCTCCTGACCTTAGGTCCCTTTCTATCCTTAGGTCCCTCTCTATTTTGCGCGTCACATATAGTGATTTTTGCTTCCTTCTCGTTTTTAAGCTAACTTTGTCCGTAATAATAAGATATACGAGCACATATTATAGTTAAACAAAAGTAAATAACAGCAAAAAGAAATTGCTTATTACCGTTGTCTATTCTTCTGTTTTTGTTTATACAATATACTCGTATAATAAAAGTTGCTGGATGTATAATGACACCAGCAACAAAATGAAACAAACAACAAATACAAACTGACGCATTTCCTTAATAGTCTTCCATACCTTTAGTTAGGGTTCTTATTGCTGTTGTTGTGGAACCATCCAGTACTTAGATTTATAGAAGACTATTATACTTCCAAGATAAAAAGGTAAATAAAATGAATAAGCATCTTTTGTGCTGCTCTTGTGTGCATAGAGATTCCATATGAGTTTGTATGTGATTGTTGGGTTTGTTTGTTTTTAAAAATAGACATTATAAAAAAGGAAACTAGTTTAGAAATAACCTTTAAGGGGAGAATTATAAAAAAAAGTAACTAGAAATGGTAAAGATAATCAAAGAAAAAATTGTACAGTGGTTAGGAGTTCAACATAAGCAAACTATTGGATTATAATTGAATGATCATCAATCAAAGAAATATATCGAGACACTATATTCAATACTCTATATCTGCAATTTTGGCCAAAATGAGTTTTTGATGGCAAAATCATTGTTGATATTATATCCATCTATGATATCAATTTGGAAGCGAAATACCCATTCTTTGCCACTTTTTTTTAACATTTTACATTTTTCCATATCTACAAACAAATTAATTTTCAAATACAGAAGTCTATATCTGCATATAAATTTAAATTATATGAATTCTATAAGGTATACATTAAAGTTTTTTGAGAATATATTTTCTCTGAAATTTTGTTTTTGCAACTAACCACCAAACTTTATTTTAATATTCTGCAAACGGATATAATGATGCAATTTTCCTTTTTGCAAAATATTTTCGCGATTTCTTTTTTTTTGCAAACTAAGAACCAAACTTTGGTGTGGAAATTGGTATTATATGCCCAAGATTAAAGATTTAAAAAAACCACACTTAAAAAATTGCAAAATAATCGCGGAAAAGGGCTAAAAAGGCTTTATGGTACAAAAAATTAATTAAAAAAATTAATCAGCGATTTACATTCGGCAAACAAATATTTTGATGCAAAAATTTTATGTTTTGCAAATTTTAAATTTCGCGATTTTTTATTTTTTGCAACTAACCACCAAACTTTGTTTTACGAAATGTGTATTATAGTTCCTAGAATATAGATTTAAAAAACTGCACTCGAAAATTTGCAAAATAATAGCGGAACGCGAAAAAGTCTTTATGGTACAAAAATTGTATTAAAAATCTTAGTCAGCGATTTACATTCTGTAAAGAAATATATTAATGCAAAAAATTTTCTCTTTGTAATTTTTTTTCGTGATTTTTTTTTGCAATCCCTAGATTATAAATTTTAAGAAATCACACTTAAAAAATTGCTAAATAACGGCGGAATGCGAAAAAGTGTAGAAAATGACTTAGAAGAGCTAATCAACTTGACATTCTGCAAAGGAATATCTTGGTGTAAAATTATCCTTTTCGCAAAATTTTTTTCGCATTTTTTTTTTGCAAACTAACCACCAAACTTTGGGCCAGATATGAGTGTAATAGTCTTGGATTATGGATTAAAATAAACCGCATTGAAAAAAATTCCAAATAATGGCGGATTGTGAATAAAAGGATTTATGCCGCAGAAAATGAATTAAGAAACTTAATTAGCGATTAACATTTTGCAAACGAATATAATATTGCAAACTTTTTCGTTTTTGTAAAATTTTTTTCCCATTTTTTTTCCAAACTAACCATTCATTTTTGGAATAAGATATAGATATAATAGTTCTTGGGTTATTAATTAAAAAAACGAGACTTTTCCATCCCTGATTAACAATTCCGTGTTCGTTGATGTTTGGAGGCACATAATATTGTTTTCCACAAAAAGTATAGAGAGATTTACATGGTCATTTGTTCCTAATAATGCATATTTTTTATATTTATCAAAACTACATATCTGCTAGTATTATCATAAAATTATATAAAAATTTTATTTCAAAACTCTATATCTGCATTAGCGACGTAAATAACGCAGATAATTTCAAAATAAGTATATATAGGAATAAGTTGCCATTTTTAAATAATATTCTAGAAGACAGATTGATTCAAAAAAATCTTATAAGCAAGTGAATTAGTTTTATTGCTCTCCTGAACAATTGTATTTTTGCAGATATAGAGTATTGAATCTATGGTATCGATATATTTTTTAAAAATTTTGTCAAGAAAAATTTTATTATACAAAATTTTAAAAACCCTGACGACGTCATTTAATGAATGACGAAATATCGATACCCAGGAAAATTTTTTACAATCGGTAGCCAACCACACCCATTCTACAACTGGTTCCACTGCCACCGATTCCATGGAACTGGTTCCGGAACCAGTTCCTGGGATCCTATATGGAAGGTAAGGGTAACATAGAATCAATTCCAGAACTAGTTCCAGAACTGATTATAGAGCAACCGGTTCCACTTTGGAGTTATAGAAGGGGTTGCTTTTGGGACAATTTCAAACAAAAAGAATCGGTGTTAGAATCGACAGTAGAAGGGGTTGTGAATGAAAAGTAGCTATTGTACAACCGATTCTTTGGAACAGAAAATTTTCCTGGGTAGCTATTCTACAACCGATTCTTTGGGACAGAAAATTTTCCTGGGTAATGTATGTGAACAAATTAAAGATATTATATCCCAGGAAAATTTTTTACAATCGGTAGCCAACCACACCCATTCTACAACTGGTTCCACTGCAACAGATTCCATGGAACTGGTTCCTGAACCAGTTCCTGGGATCCTATATGGAAGGTGTGGGTGACGTAGAATCAGTTCCAGAACTAATTCCAGAACTGATTCTAGAGCAACCGGTTCCACTTTGGAGCTATAGAAGGGGTTGCTTTTGGGACAATTTCAAACAAAAAGAATCGGTATTAGAATCGACAGTATAAGGTGTTGTGAATGAAAAGTAGCTATTCTATAACCGATTCTTTGGAACAGAAAATTTTCCTGGGATGTTCAAAACTATATTAATTTTTGCATCAAAAATATTTTTCGGAAATTCCATATTTTTAGTTAGAATATTGTTTTACCTCAAATCCAAAATATAGTATGATATTGTGACATTAGGTTTTATTTGTTGCTTCAATAAGTTGACCATTTTCGTCATAAAGAATACAATTGTTTTCTGGGCATGAAAATGGTGATTGGGTAATAGAGACCGACGTATTACATACAGTATATAAAATCAATGAAACGAGAATTATGTACTTATATATGAAAGGTCTGATTTGGTAAAACTCCAGTCATAAAACAAAATTGTCGATAGAATATACTGAAAATGGCACTTAAAACAAAGGTATATGCAGCTAAAAAGGCAACAAAAGTTTTACTTTTTATGAACCCAGCAAAATCTTTCATTACCAAATAAGTGGTTATATAATATAAATTTATAGCTCCGCACAACTTATTTCTTGGCGTCTAAACTCATTATTTTTGTTTGGCGTGGTCGTTTTTATAAGTAGTCATGCTTACCCGCTCGCTTACGAAAATATGAGAAATAAATAGTTATGCGATTTTAAATAATAAGTGGTTACACACATGCTTACAAAAAGTTGAATTATAAGTGGTTATCCGATGGCTTAAGCAAATACTATTAGCTTAAGGAAGTACATTCAGAAAAATTTAAGTTTTCTCTAGTGTGTAATTTTAGGACTCGTCATAAAAATTTAAACATAAAACATATTTACATATAATAAATAAAAATGTATAAAATTTAACTGTGTAAAAAGTACTTATTTAAAATATTACGAATAAGTCATTATTGTATATTTAGAAACAATGAATACAATAGGCCGTTATTGGGAATTCATTATTTTATATTATAAAATAATGCAAAAGGTAATGATATATCATTTTTGGTAATGGAGATAGTAATGAGGTGTCGTTATCAATATTTTGCTGGGTAACTAAAGATGTTGTTATTTTTAACTGTTGAAAAGTAATTAAAAAAATACAATAAAAATAATTAATATTAACTTAAAAATGTTTACTACTACAATTTTAAAACAACTGAGAAAATGGTTAAAAACTACTGTTTTTACAGTCAATTAGTTTGATATTATAAAAGTATATTTTAATAAAAAAAGGAGCTATTTCTTTATTTCGATTACAAAAATATGTATAATTAATTCAGCCTATTTAAAATTTCAAGTAGAAATTGCAGACGGTTCTCAATTTATTATGATTTTATGCGTTGGGGATACAATATTTCTGATTTTTATTTGTAAACTAGGAATATATCAGTAATAACAAATATAAACTGAATAAGAATTTTTAAAATTCAATGAAATTCAGCGATTTTTTTGTTTTTTAAATAACTAAGAAAAATAAATGGTTACTGCAAAAATAGTGTTTTGCTAGTTGTTTATTATGACATTAAAAATAACTGCTTTAACGAACTCTTCCGGAATTACAACAATTTTCTTTGTTTTCTTAAATAACTGTCATAATATTTGTTTTGCATTTTTTTATAGACAAACAACTATAATTGCAGTTAAAACAACATCTACTGATTAATACACAAACAACTGTCATATAGTAACTGCCAAATTTTTTTTAATGTTTTAAAAATTAAAGGCCAGTTTTAAAGTCAGCACTAAGTTCAATTTATTTCTTTAAAATTTATAAAATAAGAAAATTTGTTTCTTTTCTTATAAACAGTTTCCGACTTTCTCAAAGATTTAAGGGATAAAACGTTTATATTTTATCTATAAACGTTATATCATAGATCCCAGCAGAAATAACTGCTTGCTTGGAAGCAGTTTTGTCAGGGAAAGTTGAGCAGTGAAGCGATTGCATTATTTATGATATTATGCCTGATTTTTGTTCGCGATAGCTCGCGCGAAAGCACTTGTTTCGAGATCCAAAAAGGCATGAATTCACCGGTTTTAATTAGTGCTCCTGATTTTCTTTTAAAATGTCGATAATTCATGCCTTCTCAGAAGTGCATATTAAAAAGCTTTTCAACTATCTAAAACCATACCTTCTCAAAAGCACAATATTCCTGAATATTTTTCCGTGAAGAGGAAATGCCTCTTTTTTTAGTAAAACCTCTTATTTAACTTAAAATAACTTTTTTCCGCATTTTAAAAAATTTTGATAAAAGAACCGCAAAAATATTTAAGCGATCAAAATGTATTGGTCATTTCATGCCTTTTTGAAAAGCACAGCAAAAAGCGATGTAAACAATTAATCAACTTAGGCCTTTCATTAGTGCTGTTTACGAAGCTATACATTTTTAGAAGCGGTAAAAGTAGCAGTAAGGAAGCAGTAATCGTTTTTACTGCTTCCACATTTTTGCTGGGATGTTACATTGCTCGCAATGGTATTTAAAAATTATCCACTGTTACACTCACAATATTTTATCGTAAAAAACAACCTAAAATACATATTAAATTAATTGAAAACACAATTAAAAAAAGGACTACTGATTTTTCATTATATTCAAACCATTTTGATATCTATTTTCATAAATTTTTTAAATAATCCATAAAAGAATTAAAAATAATTGAAAAATCTGTTAAAACCATCTTCCATTTTTAACTGACAAAAAGTTAGAAAAAACGATTTTGTGGTTTGTTTTTTATATTTGAAAGTTTTTTTTTTGTTTGAATTTTCAAAACACTACTCACACACGTTCATATTTTTATTGGCTATGTTTGTGTGTATGAGTAAAGAATTTATTGTAATTTGAATTAAAATAATTTTGTATATATAAGCAAACTATTTTAACAAAAAAGAAAATCGAAAATATTTGAATTTTTTTGTTTTAAAACAGAAAACAACGAAATTATTTAAATTATTTTTTCTAAAAATAAAAAAAACTAAAAATAGAAAATTTGACTGAAAATATCAACTCCTACAGATCATACGTATTTTTTTGTAGTTTGTTTTTGATTGACTTGTACAAAAAGTTTTCATGTGTTTTAATTGATTCTTCAATTGGAAACAAACTTTACCTATTACTTCTCAAATAAACCTCAATCAGTTATGGAAAATATATTGTGAGTGTATTTTTTATATTTTCCCCATTTTTCTGATTTTTCGAATAAAATCCAATTTTTAATGCGCTAAGTATCATACAGTTAATGCCACAATGAACAATCTGCACTGGGGATTAGAGCACGTGGTTATTTCACGCAGAAACGATGTTAACTGGTCCTCCAGATCGTGCCTGCTCTTTCCGCCATTAAAAATTTAACCTCTCGGATAAGCGACACGGAGTGAAGCGGATCCAAGAGGTACACTAATGAGAATCTCACAGTGGTATAATTGTACCCAGTGTAGAAACTGTAATGACATATCATTATTTTTTGGACTACCAGTAATGACACCCACTTACCTTCTGTATTATTTTAAAACATATAATAATAAGTTACTGATAATGACTTATTTTTATCATTATTTCAAATAGAAAATCATTTTTTAGATTTTTTTTGGAAATTTTTTGAAATCTATTTTTAGACTTAATATTTTTTAAACACTGGTAAGGATATATGTAAGCACATATTTTTTGATTTTTTGTATGTTGGCGAGTAAGCTTACTTGTGTGCAGCAGGTCAATTATGTTTTTATCTATTAAATATTACTTGTCGATATAGCTCAGATGGTAGAGCTATTGACTGGCAATCAGTAGACCCAGGTTCGATTCCCGCACCAGCAAATTTCATTAAAAAAAAAAACAATAAAAAATATTTTTTTTTATATAATTTATTTTTTAGAAAATCTATTTTTAGACTCATTATTTTTGTCAGTACTGGTAAGCACATAGGTAACGATATATTTTTTGATTTTTCGTATGCTGGTGTGTAACGACAACTCATTATTTTTCGCGACATCGCCATATAAAGGTAATAAGAAATGTAATAACAAAAGTAACTAGTTACCATTACCAAGTATGTAGTTACATAACCACATATCTGGTAGTGATTTTCTACACTGGGTACTTAAGGGGTATTCCAATACTTAGTTGGTTTTGCTTGAATTAAGCGTTTCAGATATGGTAAATTTTTTACAAATAACGGAGAGGAGAAAAGTAATATAATGGGTCTGTTAGAAAGTACGAACAAATATCAAAACTTGATTTATTTTCAAGTGAAATGAAAGAAAAGTATTTCAAAAGAAGTGGATATAAACAACGGAATTGAGAAAATTCCAAATTTCACGTCAAAGAATTAAAAAGAAAAAAGCTAGTAAAAATAGTAAAAAAAAAGCATGTAAACAAACAGACGTAATATTTTGAATACAATGTAGCTAAAATTAACAAACAAATTTTTAAAATAAGTATTTAAATTTTTAAAAATTAAAAAAGAGAATTATTGAAAGTGCTAAAGAATTGACATTTATATGAAAATAAAAAAAATAATAATGCTTAAATTCCAAGTATGTATAATAGGGTGGGTCGATTAAGCAGTCGATATTCTGCCATCGATTTTTCGATAGCTTTTGGCATGAGGAAAAAAAAGTTCCACTACGACATATCAAAAAAATTGTTTTCGAGGCGCCCAAATTTAAATTTTTTACAATTTTCTAATAAATGCTAGATTAGCGCCATCTTGCGGTGGCTTTTTGAAACAACTAATGAAGTTGTAAACAATATAATATTACAACCTTTCCAAAAAGGTATTACTTATGAAAATTGGATAAAAAATGTGGCAACTAGAGGTAAAAGTATATAAGTAAAATTATTTGCTGCTTGATGATGAAATGATGATAATGATGATGAAATGATGATGATGATGTTGATGAAAACAAGCAGAAAAGAATTTTACTTATATATTTTTACCTCTAGTTGCCACATTTTTTATCCGATTTTCATAAGTAATACCTTTTTGGAAAGGTTGTAATATTACATTGTTTACAACTTCATTAGTTGTTTCAAAAAGTCACCGCAAGATGGCGCTAATCTAGCATTTATTAGAAAATTGTAAAAAATTTAAATTTGGGAGCCTCGAGAATGATTTTTTTGATATGTCGTAGTCGAACTTTTTTTCCTCATGCCAAAAGCTATCGAAAAATCGATGGCACAATATCAAAAAATTTGTCCATACAAATCGGCCCACTCTAGTGTATACATTTCTTCTCCACAAAATTAATAGCCTACTTTTAGGCTTATTAAAAATTCACTTTAAATAGACTACCTTAAGGCTTAATAAAATCGTTATTAAATAATTTTCTAATATTTTGATTTTAAATTAATTTTATAACATCAATTTATATATAAATTATTAATAATATGTATTATTTTTTTTTTGTTTTATATTTACAGCACAACAACATGAAATATAAAGAAATTGAAAAACATATAAAAAATTGTTGCATCTAAATTTGAACACGTACTCAGTTTTAAGCTGTATGCGTCAACGTGACAATATTTGCCAACACGATACTGAAACTACGACGAAAAAAGGCAAACACAAAATATCTAACAACATTTACTACTAAATATAAATGTTTTAAAACATAAATAATAACAACAAAATAACAAATAGAGCAACATTATGTTCTAGAAAAAAAGAAAACGAAAATTATATAAAAACACAAAAAGGAAACTTTTAAACATCTCTTTAGAGTCCTCTATGTTGATAAAAATAGTACATGACTATAAAAAAAGTGATAAATTGCCTTGAACGTAACAAGACGCTCATAAAAACTTCAACTTTAAGCATTTTATGGTGAATGTCCTTTTTTATTTCAGTTTTGTTGTACAGAACAGAGTGTATGAGTGTGCATGAGTGTTTTGGTACCGAAGAGTGCCAAAAGTGCTACTAACTTAACAATTTCAACATCCTTTTTACTAGCAGTCCTAACACTTACACTCACGGTTCGCAGACACTGAATGTCGTCTACTTCGTTGGCGTCGTTGTCGTCGACGACGTGCTAGTGTTGGTATATTCATTGAGGCACTTGAAAAACGTGTATGGCTGAGAATTTGTATTCTTCCACTTATTTGCCATTTTTTGTTCTGTGTATATTCTTTATTGTATCCTTGTACAATACAGGAATTTTTGTGTTTTGTAAATGTTAAGGATCAAGTGCAAGGTTATATTACACTTCCAAACAGTAGCAGCAGCATTCAACTTGACACTCAGTATTATAGTTTCCTTTACTTAAAGGAAAATATTGTTAAATACAAAAAGGACTTTATATAAAAAAAAATTTGTGAAAAAAATAAAGAAAAATTCCTTTAAAAAAGTAATAAAATCGTAATGCATCGTGTTTTTTTGAATTGAGTGCAAATAAAAAAACGGAAAACAAGAAAAAGTTTATCTTTCTCTTAAAAAAATATGAAATTTTATCTTTGTAGTTTATAAAAATAACTACTTACACAACTACATAAAAGTTTTCCCCTCAAAAGAATAATCATCCTGTAACATTACATTTCTTAAAAAAAAAAAAATTGTCATCACATAAAAAGAACTCACTTCATTTTTATGAATTGTTCTTTGTATGTTTTTTTAAAGAAAATGTTATAAATATGACATCTCATCAAAGCAGTTCTTATTTAAAGAGCTGCCATCTTCGACGTACTCATCATCATCGAAAGCAGCAGCAGCAGCAACCGGTGCAACATCATTGTTGTCGTAGCCTTCACTTGTTTAATGCAAAAAGAATGTTACAACAAGCAGTTAACAATGGAATATTTTTAATTTTATTTCTCGTTTTGGTAACCACATCACTACAAGGAGTTAAAGGTAAGTGGAACATGTTACATCTTGAGAAAAATAACAATAAAAATTAGCTTATAATATTTCCTATTATATTTCCGGCAGGACTTTGATTTAATATAGAAAACTGGTTCTTTAGTTGGAAAAAAATTCTTTTCCTTAAATAGTTGCTTAAAGTTACACTAAGCAACATAATGATGGTCATGTTTTCGATTGTAGACAAGATCTACACTGAACGAATGTATATTGTTAGTGTAGAAAAACATACAAAGGTTTAGAATATTCACACCCAGTGTAAAAACGGTACACTCAGAGAAATAAACATGCAAAAATAGCAGAAAAAGCTACTAAAAATTAGCTAAAAATGAACTTGTAGAAAAAACTGCTAAAATTAACAGCTATTGCTTGCCAAATATTAATAAAATAGGAACAGCCAAAATAAAACTGTTAAATTAACTTTTATTTAATTAAAAATGAAAAATTATACTGTAAAATCTGCAGAAAATTTTGCTAAATATTAATAGACAAAAAATAGCGAAAACAAACTGTTATATCTACAAAATTTTTGTTATTTTAAGTAAAATTTAGTTGTATACAAACAGCAGTTCATTCTGCTAAAATGGAAAGCAATATTTGCTAAGAAAAAATAGCAAACTAGTGATAGCTATTGACTAGATTTTTATTTGCATTACAAAATCTAAAAAAAGTTTGAAAAGTTTTATTTTTTGAGATTTTTTAGTATACTAATTATTTAGCAAATTTTTTGCTTATTTCTATTTTCTATTAACTAAAATTTAACTCAATTATAACTAAAAATCTATATAAAGGGTGTTTTTTTAAGCCCGATAGAACTTGAAATTGTAAAAAATAACACAAAAAATTAGATGGTAATCAAAATTTTTTTTTTATTGGAAAGATCAATACGTGACATTAACATTTGAAAATGATTTCGGGCATATGGGCACCGCGGCTGTTCTTGACGAAGCGCATTCTGGACGTCCAATTTTGGGCCACTTTTTCGAGCACTGCTGGCCGTATGTCACGAATAACACGAACAATGCTGACCTCCAAGGCATCAATTGTTGCTGGTTTATCAGCATAAACCAGTGACTTCACGTAGCCCCACAGGAAATAATCGAGAGGTGTCAAATCGCACGACCTTGGAGGCCAATTGACAGGTCCATTTCTCGAAATCAACTTATCGCCAAATTTTGATTTCAATAAGTCGATGGTTGCGTTCGCCGTATGGCACGTAGCGCCATCCTGTTGAAACCACATCTCCTCCGGATCAATGTCATCCATATTTTCAAACAAAAAATCATTGATCATGGTGCGGTAACGATCTCCATTGACCGTAACGCGAGCTCCGGCCTCATTTTTGAAGAAACAAGGTCCGATGATGCCACCAGCGTGAAAACCGCACCAAACGGTGCATTTTTCTGGATGTAATGGAGTCTGTAGGGTCTCTTGTGGATTGGTCTCACTCCATATGCGGCAATTTTGCTTATTAACAAACCCGTTAAGCCAAAAATGCGCCTCATCGCTGAACACAATTTTGCGTCTATAAGTTGCGCGAATCGACGATTGATTTTCAAAGTAAATTTGGATAATTTCGTAGCGTTGTTCAAGCGTGAGTCTATTCATGATGATTTGTCAGAGTATACTGAAACAAATAAAAAAAAATGTTTCATCAAAATTTAATTTTTTGTGTTACTTTTTACAATTTAAAGTTCTATCTAGCTTAAAAAAACACCCTTTATTTAAAAGTTTTACTTTTGCTGTTCCTATCTTACTAACATTTAGCAAAAGTAATCTGCTAGTTTCAGCAGTTTTTTTTGCAAGGTCATTATTAAAAAATTTTTAGTAGTTTTAACTAAAACAGGCTTTTGTCAGTTACTTTAAGCATCATTTTAAAATACCGTATTAAAAATAGAGATGCCAAAGCAGTAGAAAAAGCACTGTAATTAATAATCTAGATGTACTTCTTTCTTAACAGAAACGAGTGTAAAGAAAATCATTTATAAAAAATTTTTCGCCAAAAAAAATTTATTCGTTTATTTTTATAAATTTTTTATTGCTTCCACCGCGTACCGAAATTACGACCTCAAGACTGCTAGCTCTACCGCTGAACTATTATTTCCCAGCAAAAATAAAAATGGAAGTAATGCTTTACAAACTACTTCTTTCACTACTCAACAAGTATCCGTTAGTGTATTTTTACTAGTGTTTCCAATTCGGTTAATCGATTAACCGATTCCTCGATTAATCGCCTCTATATCGGTTAATGTCGAAACAAATAATTTAGAACTCAAATAATTATTCGACCCGAATAATCGGTTAAAATAGATCGATTAACCGGTTAAATTTTTAATATGTAATTTTTAGCTTTATTTTTGCCCAAAACTTCATAATTGTCTTAATTTTGGCTAAAAAATTATAAGAAACGCTTAACAAACAAATACTAACTAAAATACGATCAAATCACGCAAAGAAAAAACATGGTTGGGATGATCATATTCGAAGAGCATCATATATTTTTGGGTTTATGATTGCGACAATCATATTATGAAATACCATTTTCTATCATAATATGATCGCTTAATTACTACATTATGATTCCAAACTGATCCCAATATTATCATATTATAGTCCTGTATATCACACTATGATCCCTATAGTTTTTTTCCAGCATTCTCTTGAAGGCGAGTGAAAAAGCTGTGCCCGATCTGTTTTATTCAAAATAGTGCATTTATTTATTCAATGACTAATTTATAATCTTAAATAATTTAAGTTAATTTTAGTTATCATCTGATAACAGCGCGTTGAAAAATATTGTAAAAAATTCAATTTTACAATGCATCCGAAATTATCATAACATCTTCTCAGTGATCATATTATATTTTTAATGATCATAATATTTTCCTCATGGTCATATTATGGTAATGAAGAAAATTTTGTGATCATTTGGAACCATATTATGATCATCAGGAATATAATATGATCAGTACGAAAATATTATGATCATTTCGTAGTGCACTTACATTTTTTTTTTAAATTTTGCACTTTTTTTCAATTTTGTTTTCGTACAAAACTAAAATCTATCACACTTCTTATTAAAGACGCTCTGAAACAATCTTTTTGCTACGTGAGTACAAAAAATTAAATACTTTTTCACTTAATTTAAGCACTAAACACTTTATTGCATAATAAACCATAATTTTATTTGAGGATTGCTTGACAATCTATATCTCTCTAGACTTCTTGGGTAGAACGAGTTCTTTCTTCCAAAAACAATGTCAGGAATTAAATGAATACCAATAAGATATTTTTTATTTATTAAGTATTTTTTTAATATATATTATATTATTTATTTTAGTGCTTCTTAAAACTTCTTTTCACAAAATCTTAAACAAGACTGACGCTAACTGATAGATGACGCTTTTAGAAAAATATACTGATTATCTCATGGTTGTCGAAACTATACCAATGATTGTGAATATGATCTCTCTTAACTCAGATTATAATATGATTGCAATTCGAAGAGAGATATATAATTGTCCAGATAATATATGATTGTAGACGAAAGAAATAATATGATAACCGAAAAAAAGAGAGACTTTAACTATAAAATGATTATAGGTGACCATATCATTTGTAAAGTATGATTAATACATTATTAATTTGATTGCAACAACCATGTATGACAGTAGTGACCACAGTTTGGTAGCTGTGATCATATTGCAACCATATCTTTTCTCTGCGTGATTGTTTTGAAATCGATTAAAGGAGAAACCTTTAGATACAATTTTTTGAGCAACTCCAAGCAAGTCGACATTGAACCAGCGAGACACGTTATGGGTTTAAAGATACTCTTAAAACGGATTTGTTTTACATTATCGCAATTAATTTTTAATAAAATTTTTTTGAATTTTTTAAACAAAATAATAAAGTTTCTATTTGTAAAAAATGCTTTAACTTTGTGCTGGCTGGAGCAGGCTTTAGGAAATGCAATAGACAATTTTTCAATTCTTTTAAAATGTAAAATTAATTTTCTAAAGTGAGAGCAGTTTTTCAGCCTCTAGTCGATGAATTTATTTATATTTATTTTAACATATTTATTTATTGCAAACATATAATTTTGAAAAGCTAAAAAACTGCTCCCACTTCCGAAAATCTGTGATAAAGTTCGAACAAACAAATCTGCTTAAGATTTGACATCTGCACACTGAGGGAATTATCTACATGCTTTTTATGAATTTTTATATTGATTCAATGAAATTTCGCTCAAATTCGTCCATTGAAACACGGAGGAGATTGGAAGATAAACAAAAATTTAAAAACAAAATGTTCGTATATGTTTGTATTGGTCACTTCTGAGTAAAAACAATAACCGAAAGTTGAATAGGAAAGAAAACATCGAATTAGTTACATTGCATTCAAGGCCTTACTTGGTGACGGGTTGTTGAAAAAAATGATCATATAGAGACAATCTGAGAATAAAAACATATAAATAATTAATAAAATTTAACGGAAAACCACTGACGACGCCTGTCCATACAAAAAAAAATGCAGAAACTAGATCTAGTCTGATCTGAAAATTCTAATGTGTTCATAATTTTTAGAGAAAAGGTTTATTCTTTTTCTTAACCTCAAATCTATTAATTAAAATTGATAAAATTGCATATTAATTTAGGGTGACCATTTGTACTGATTTGATCAGTACATGTACTGATTTTTGGTTACGTGTACTGATGAAAAAGTCGTATACTGATTTGTACTGATATTTTTAAAATTTGTACTGATTGTACTAATTTTTGGCATTTAAAAATATATTAAATTTTTTTAGTAAAAAAAAGCCAAAATACAAGTACAATGTAGTTTTTTTATAGGATAAATGTTTATGAATGTGAGCGGTTTTCTCTACCAGAAAGCATTCAAAATGATTTTTCTATATGTAAATTTCTTAATATAATATGTAGTTTCATACATAGAGAAGATAACCGAATCCATCAATTAGTTAAATTGCGAAAATAGAAAATCAGTTGATACAACAGTTATTTGACTGTGATAAAAATATTTTAATTATCCGGTTGTCAGCTACTATCAGAATGATTCTGTTTTCTGAGTGTGGGAAACGACCTCAAAAGCTGAAGATTTTTTCGTACAAAAGTCCTTAAAATCTGAAGATATATATCGTATGTGGGTATTTCTATGGAACATTTTTCGAATCATTTTTAAAAATTTTACGTGTTTTTGTAGAAAAACGTGAAGGTTTTCTATTTCAGAAATCATGCAGAAATTAGCAGAGAGAAAAAATATTTGTTCTGACAACTAAATTTGTAGCCAATCAATTGGTTAATTTGTATCTACAGAAAATTAGTTTAGACAATGCAATTTGATCGTGACAACAGAAATTCGTTGGCCTGAATAAAAATTCGGAAAAATTAACGTTCATACTATCCTGGTGTCATATTTGACTCCATTCGTAGCATAGCTATATTTCATCGATCTGTTACAAAAAAAAAAAAAAACTAGAAAAGGAATGGTAACAGATCATTGAAATTTCTAAATAATGGGTCAGTTTCCTGTAATTAAAAAACTGGATTTTTTCATGCAAAAAAAAGTTGTTTTGTTTTGGGGTCTGTATAGGAAGAAATGTGTAAGGTTTTTTACTTGTAGTCTACACGAGACATAAATTAGTTAACATGACCACTAACATCATGTTAATGTTAAGTGTGGACCACTCATTTTAATGTTACGATTTACAATTTTTCTGTGTTAACATAGTTGTTAAAGTAGATGTTAAGAAAACTATTTTATTTTTTTTTTTTTTTTTGCAATTTAAGTTTACTGAAAACTATTTTATAATATCTCAGTCGATGCAATATTTTTTTACTGCTTAATGGCATCACCAACAAACAAAGCTTATAAAAAAAACAAAGAAAATATATAAAAACAGTGTAATTGTGAAGTAATTTGCATTATTAGAACTTAAAATGTAATATTCTTTTTATTTATGAAAGAAATAATATACAACCAATTAATTACTGTGAAATAAAACACATTCATTTGCGACTGACTCCGGCAAGAAAAAATTAATAATGAAATTTCTTAACATTAATGTTCTCCACCACAAAAGTATTAGATTTTATTTGTGATTCTCATAACAGCTATCTTAACAGAATCTCATAGCTAATGGAGACTCAGAGTTAGGATGGTATGATGGTTAACCGAAAAATTTTGTTTTAACCAAACCATTCGGTTGACAACAAATTAGGTTGGCTGCATAATAATTATTTTGATGATGATAATATTTTTTTAAAATTTGTACTGATTTGAAGTCAGAAAAAATGGTCACCCTATATTAATTACAATATTAAAAAATTTTTTTGCTGATTTTTACAGAGCAAATTGGTATTTTCAAATAAATCTTAACATTTTTTATATTGATGGCTCAATGCGAAAGGCTCTTCTAGTTTTTAATGTTAAAAAAAGTCAGCCCTTTGTGTTTTTATTGATAAAATGTTAAGAAAATCCATTCATTTTTATTAAACGATTAATCGATTAATCGCCAATTTTCTCGATTAACCGACCCGAATAACCGGTTAATTAATTTTAGTGATTTTTCGAATAATGCATTAACCGGTTAACCGCCTATGTCGAATAATTGGAAACACTAATTTTTACTGTGTTTTCAGAAGTAATTTTGAACAACTTCAAAAAAATCACTTCTTTCATTGCTTCCAAAGTGTCCGTTAGTATATTTTTACAGCTTTTTTGGAATAACTTCTGAACAACATCCAAAACATCACTTAAGTATTGCTTCTAAAGCATAATTGCTCTAAAAATTATCCTAAAAAGTGATTACGGTATCCCTTGGTATTTATAAACAGATGATCGCGGGTTCGATTCTTGGAGGGGCCAATATAATAATTTTTTTATTTTTTTTTAATTTTTTCTATTTTTTTCTTAATATTTATAATGAATTTGTTTAAATTCAATATTTTTTGACTTTTCATTTTTCAAAAATTTATAAACATAGTAAAAAAGTTAAAGTCAGGCATGCCGACTATATAATACCCTACACCAGTCTGGTTAAAAGCCAACTAATGTTTTGATCCGATTTTCGAATGGGTTAAAATGGACTTGTGTCAAAATTTTATATAAAATGATAAAAGATTTCGTTGATGTTAGTCCAAGTTGAGTTGTTAACATATTCGATTTGCTTTCAACTGTCACATAAGTAGACGATTATCAATAATTAACCCATCAAGGCATACGACACTGATGATGGCTTTGTAGCGAAAGCCGAAAATACGTATTCTGTCTTGCTGGCCTTATCGAATTATTTCAAATTTTTATTCTTTGCAATTTACTTGTGAAAATGTTCTTAGCTTTCTTTACTTTGAAAAATAATTTAAACAGAAAGTGATATTAATTTATGATCTAGAGTCAAACTAAAAAACATTCATTTACCAAATAAAAGATCAACTATACATACCCCTCATTCATTCTCTAATAAATTTTATAGAGATTTTTTTGGATTCCTGAATAATAACTTTCTATTTATAAACAAATTGAAATCTTGAGCAATCTTTCCACCGTGCTTTTACGAGTGCCAGTTAATTTTTTTGTAGCGATATTGTAGACTTTGTTACCAATAAAATACACATGGTGTGGAACAGTGTTTCTGCAGAAGATTTCACAAGTTTGATTACCTTTTTTCTTATAGATTTGTTTTATTCGTTGATAGCACAAAAACACTCTCAAATTGTAAAAAAAAGAAATGTTTAAGGAATTTTCAAAACGTTTTAGATGTTTTAAATATTTTTGCTTCAGAAAATTCAAAACATTATATGATAAGCCTTCAATTAAAATTTTTGAGACGAAAAATTTTCTGGAAAAAAATGAGGAATACTTACTTTTTAGTTGCCTAATTTTAGATTTAAGGTCTCAAAGGGGGTTTCAAAAGTACTCCACAAGGTCCTTCCTAGTCAAAAAAAGAAAAAAAATTTTTTTTTGTAATAGAGGATTGTATTCAATTTCTTAATTTTTCTGAAAATTCTAGAATACATTGTGTTTGAAAGCGATTTTTAAAATTTCGCTTGGTTTTTCTTTATTTATTAAATTTAAATACATAGTTATTTTAACATTTAAATTAAATAAACATAATGTTTTTACTTGTGTTTTATAAAAGTACTTAAAAACAAGAATATAAAAAGTTTCAGAAAGTTAAACAAAAAATATAGTTTCAAAACTATTTATTTATGTTATGTTTTATCTGTTGCAAAATGCATACAAATAATATCTAATACCCTACAAAAAAAGAAAAAAAAATTATATAATAAAAACATCTTCTCCCACAACTTAATTTAAGTACACTGTACTGTAGCTTTTATATTTATATACGGTCGTCGGTCTACTAAAATGTCTACATTTAAGCCCTTGAGTAAAATTTATTTTGGTAAAAATACTCGTTTATAAAAGTTTTTTTTTCCCCCAAACTAAAAGAACCGAAATACTGTGATAAAAACTAACAAATAACTCGTAAGAACTTTTTTTTAACTCATACTAAATACTTATATGAAAATATATTCATTTATGGAATATAATATTATACCACATATGAAGTAGAAAAAAAAAATTAAGTAGAAACAATTTTAATGTTAATAGGTTTAATATTTTGTATATATTAGGGTTTAATTTATATTGCAAGGGGGATTTCGAAGGACCAAAATCAAAGTTTTGGAAAAGAAATTTTTTATGTGAGAAATAAAAGAGAATGGAAAATAAACTTACAATTAGGTAAAAAAACAGACCTATTATTAAAACTAGTTTTATTAGTATATGGTTCGAAGGACCATCAAATTTATTATATTTAGTGTTTTAGTAATAAATAAATCTCCCAAATCAAAAGTCTTGTGGAAATAAGGAAATAAAGAAATTGGCCTCGAACTGAGTCAATAAATTTCTAATTAGTCTTGTGACATATTTGCTTAAATTTACTATTACTTGGTGTTTCCTCTTGCATTTCTTTAAACAGCCCAAACTATCAATAGTACGAAGGACCAAATATTATACAGTTCATACTTAGTGATGGTTGTTTTTAAGATTTTTTTTAAACATAAACAATAATTTCATTTCTTTAAAATTTTTTCACAAAATACCTTTAATTTTATTGGAAAATTCTAAAATATTTAAAAAGATTCGTCCTTATTATTCCTCTGTATAAGTAAGTAGTTTATATATGTATATGCGGTTATGTCTGTATATGTTTTAGTGGTAAAGAAACGATGCTTTTGCCATATATCATAGTTATAAAAAGTCATTAATTATATTTTTATATTATATATATTTTTTCCTTGTTTCATCTACTTCGTTATATGGTTTTTTTCAAAATACTTTTAGTACCCACAATTCCTAGAAGTTATTTAGTTTTCATCTCCAAAAATATAAAACTTATTTATTCGGTACTTTTTAAGTAGTTTTTTTTTTACAAAAAAAAAAAAAAAAAAAAAAATTATTTTAGTGCACATAAGAAATAAAACAAAAATTATATGTATATAGCAAAAAAGTTTTATTGCCTCCACACTGTATTTCATCTTATTATGGACAAATATTTTATGGAACTGTGTTAAAATTAAGAAATAAAATATGAAATATGAAGTAGTTTATTGCATATAAAAGAGAAATATTAATAATTTTGGTACGAAAAATAAACATTTATTTTAAAGTATTCAAAAAAATATAAAAAGTTATGTACATTAATAAAATTTTTAATTTTTTACTTACAAGAAAACAAGAAAACTTAAAAAATACCAATTCCTTTATTCGATAAATTCTCCTAAAATTTACAGTGATTTGGGAAGTTATCAAAAAGTTTTACAGTAATATACAAGTTCGTTCTTCGAATTTTTATAGTTGACTATTAAGTTAGTACACTTTTTAACCCTCGGTTATATACATGTTTCGGTAGTTATAAGCACATTCATACACTGATAATAATCCATGCATAAAAATACGAAAAAATGTCAAAATAACGAAAATTTCTGTAAAACAAACGAAAAACAAAACAAACAACACTTTACTAGAAAAATAAAAATGCCCTGCTGGCAGTCCGTCTCCGATATACACAAATTGCCTGCACTTGTACTTAAAAACCATACGTCAGTGTGGCAACATTTGTGAAAAAGGTGACAAAGAGGAGATAAGAAGATAAACAAAAAATCTAAAGTAGAATGTTTGTATGTCTGTTTGATCACTTCTGAGAGTAAATTATCATATAGAGACAACCTGACAATAAAATACAAGCATAAATACAATTTAATGGAAAATCACTAATGAGGCCTGTCCATAAAAAAAGGCAGAAACTATATCTAGTCTGATTTGCAAATTAATAACGTGTCTATAACTTTGAAAAAATGTTTATTCTTCTTCATAACCTCAAACCTACTTAAACGAAAAATTGTTTATTTTACGAAAGTTTTCGTTGTTTTGACAATAATTTCGTATTTTTTACATGGATTACTATGAATGTAGAAATAAATCTTAAAAAATAACAGAAAAAGTAACTGAAAATTATTTAAAAATAACCTTGCAGAAAAACTGCCAAAATTAGCAGATTTTTTTGCTAAATACTAGTAAAATAAGAACAACGAAAATAAAATGGTTAAATTTACAGAATTCTAGTTATAATTAAGTTTACTTCTAGTTAATTTAAAACGGAAAATTGTACTTTAACATCTGCAGAAAATTTACCTAAATATTAGTAGACTACAAATAGCAAAACCCAATTGTCATATTAACAAAATTTTTGTTTTTTTACGCTAAATTTTGTTGAACACAAATAGCAGTCTATTTTGCTAAAATTAGTATAAATATTTCCTAAAAATTGTTAACTGCTGTTTTCAAAAGGCTCGATTTTTATTTACATTAAAAAAAATCGAAAAGAACTCCGAAAATTTTAAATTTTTCCTGATTTTTTAAGGTACTAATTATTTAGCTGATTTTTTTTTTTTGCTGATTTAACAGGTTAATTTGCTATTTTTTATTAACAAAAATTTAACTCAAATATAATTAAAATTCTGTATATTTAACAGTTTTACTTTTGCTGTTCCTATCTTACTAATATATAGGAAAAATATTTTGCTAATTTAGCAGTTTTTTTCTGCAGCATAATTTTTAACTAATTTTTAGTATTTTTAACTATTTTTTTACAGACTTTTCTATTAGTGTACTAAAATTATTGATATATAGTAAATTTTTTACAGATTTTAGCAAATCGATTTTGAATTGCAGTTTACAACAATTTTGCTAAAATTTAGTAGGAGCTACTAAATTTTTCAACTGATTTTATTGTACTACAAATCAGTAGGCATGTGTTGCTAAAATTAGAAAAATTTAACGCTGGTCTCAAAACATTTAAATTTCGCGTAATAATTTTAGTAGTCATTACAGACTTTTTTGGTTGAGTGTAATGTTCTATTGTAGATTTTTTTAAATATATTTTTAGACTCAATATTTTTTCAACACTAGTAAGGATATATGTAACCGCAATTTTTTTAAATTTTTTTTTGTATATTGGTGCATACTTGTGCGCCGCAGGTCAATTACTTTTCTTATACAATAACATTACTTATTAGTTTCGTATGACGATATCACGCAAAATAATGAATCATGCTTCACACCAGCATACAAAAAATCAAAAAATATGTCGCTACCTAAATGAGTACCAGTATGTAGCAAAAACAGAGATGCAAAAACAGTAGAAAAAGCTTTACAATTAATGATCTTGTTGTATTCCTTTTTTTTTAACAGAAACACTAATGATTTTAATACTGAGTTGTTGAGTTCTCAGAGCAATAATACAACTTCAAAATTTTTTCAGCACTTTTTGAACGAATGCAAAAGGTGAAATTCAATTATTTTTTTTACTACTTTTTTATAAATGCATAAAAATTAATTCTTCATTAATTTTATTATTACCTATCAAAAAAAGAGATGCCGAAGCAGTAGAAAAATTACTATAATTGACGATCTTGATGTACTTCTTTTTTAACATCAACACTTATGATTTAAACATTGAGTTGTCATAGGAGAGGAATAGGTACACCCACTTCAACATTTTTTCAGTACTTTTTGAACTAGTGCAAAGGAAGCTATTTTCACCAATTAAAATTAAAAAATAACTTCTTCTCAAAAAAAATTATATTTGTTTTTTTAGAAAAGTTTTTTTATTGCAGAATCCGGTTATCGAACTTGCGACTTTATGATTACTATTCTCTGATATGAAAGTTGACTGGCATAAAAATACCTCTTTGTTACTGCGAGATATTGTTCCTTATTCTCTTCAATAAAAGTACTTATTAAATAAGTGTAAAAGATGCACTAGAATTCAGTATTGTTTTCAGTACTATATCTACAGGTGCATCAAAACAATTTCTAATAATTTTTTTTATGTATACGTATTTTTAAAAACTGAAATATTAAAAAATATTTAATTTAAACAAATTAATTATACAAATAAAAAAAAAATAATAGAAAAAAAAATTAAAAAAAAAAATTAAAAAAAAAAAATAAAAAACTATTGGTCCCGCCGGGAATTGAACCCGTGACCCTCCGTTTGGAAATGCCAAATAATACCAAAATTACTTTTTAGGGTCACTTTTAGAGCAATTACTCTTTAGAAGCAATTTCTAAGTGATTTTTTGGATTTTGGTCAGAAGTAATTCTAAAAGAGCTGTAAAAATATACTAACGGTTACTTTGGAAGCAATGAATGAAGTGGTTTTTTGAAGTCGTTCAGAATAACTTCTAAAAAAGCAGTAAAAATACACTAAAGGATACTTGTTAAGCAGTGAAAGAAGTAGTTTGTAAAGCATTATTTCCAATTTTATTTGCTGGGTATTTATTATTAAAATATAAAAAATATTGAATTTAAGCAAATTAATTAGAAACACTAAAAATAAAAAAAATTTAAAATATTAGTTCCGCCGGGATTTAAACCCGCGATCGTCTTATCGAAAAAACAAACGGTATGCAAATCACTTCTAAGGATCACTTTTAAAGCAATGATATTTTAGAAGCAGTAATTAAGTGTTTTTTGGATGTTGTTCAGCTGTAGAAATATACTAACGGATAATGTGTATAAATACTATAACGGATATTTCAGAAACAATAAAAGAATTAGTTTGTAAAGCATGACTTCCAATTTTTTTGTTGGTGTTTATTGACAGAAATAATGAGTCTAAAAATATCAGAGGTATGGCATCACCGAAAAAATAAGTTATAAAAACATCGATATCACTAGATGGCACTTTGTTCAAATAATTGACAATTTTTTTTTTTTTTTAATTTAAATAATAACAAACAACAAAGCATAAAAACAAACGGATATATCTAATTTTATTATTTGAATATAGCCGCGCCAGTTTTTTCCTTATTTTGAGCAGTTTTCAGCAGTTTATGAGTTTTTAAATATAGGCTCAGCTGATACTAAACAGATACTAAATAGTTGCTCAGGTAATATTAAATTACAGCGCCCTCTACCGGTGAGTAGTGTAAGCTTTGATTTCATATCTCTAGAATTAATAGTCTCTGAAAAAAATATTAAAAAAAAACACACGTTTTATAAAAAAAATATTATTGTAATTTTTTTAAAATTAGTTTTGCTCGTGCCCGGAATCGAACCGGGGATTCTAGATTGTCAGTCGATATGATAATCTACAACAGTCTGATGTAAAGCTAACTTATGTTTGGATTCGACTGAATTGAAATGGACTTACGCCAAAATTTGTCTATACAATGATAAAAAATAAAAATGGCAAAACGGTAAGAAATTTTGATTATACCTAATGTTAGGTGTATTTAAGAGAAAATCTATATTTCAGATTTGCGATAGGTCTAAATATGGACCGATCCTATCCAGAATCAATAGCCTTTGACCATGGACCGATTTAAACCAAAATTTAAGACGCTTCATCCTAAAATAAAAATTATAAATAAGACTGTTTCAATGGGTGTTATTTTTGTTCGGTTTTAAAATCAGATATGACAAATTCCGAATAGAATACACAATTTATTTTACAACTAATAGAGAAAAAACTTATGAAAAAAAAAACTTTCCTAGAGCCAATAGCTAACAATTAATGCACTTTCAAGTACTACCAAGCACTATCATCAGATTGTCTTTAAGGGTTCTCTCTAGGTTATAATGTAGATTTAAAATTTTCTGTATTTATGTAAACTCCTAAGTAAATATCGATTCGAGAAATAAATTGAAACATTTTAACTAGTTACCCAGTGTAGAAATGGTAATGACATATCATTATTTTTTGGACTACCAGTAATGACACCCACTTACCTTCTGCATTATTTTAAAACATATAATAATGAGTTACTGATAATGACTTATTTTTATCATTATTTCAAATAGAAAATAATTTTTTAATTTTTTTGAAATCTATTTTTAGACTCAATATTTTTTAAACACTGGTAAGGATATATGTAACCACAAATTTTGTGATTTTTTGTATGTTGGCGAGTAAGCTTACTTGTGTGCAGCAGGTCAATTATGTTTTTATCTATTAAATATTACATGTCGATATAGCTCAGATGGTAGAGCTATTGACTGGCAATCTGTAGACCCAGGTTCGATTCCCGCACCAGCAAATTTTATTTAAAAAAAAAATACAATAAAAAATATTTTTTTTTATATAATTTATTTTTTAGAAAATCTATTTTTAGACTCATTATTTTTGTCAGTACTGGTAAGCACATAGGTAACGATATATTTTTTGATTTTTCGTATGCTGGTGTGTAACGGCAACTCATTATTTTTCGCGACATCGCCATATAAAGGTAATAAGAAATGTAATAACAAAAGTAACTAGTTACCATTACCAAGTATGTAGTTACATAACCACATATCTGGTAATGATTTTCTACACTGGGTATTTATGTATTACAACGAAAATCACATGTTTTCTACAAAGCTATTATTGTACTCTATGTTATAGTTGTTGCTTTAACCAAAGTTCCATTAGTAGTAAAGCAAATTTATCAAAAAATTAAAACAACATGTTTTATTATATTACAATTATTGTATATGAAAGTGTAAAAATTTTTTTTACATATTTGGTATTGATATTTAAGCATTATGCGATATATACTACACATTAATTTTCTCATTTCATAGTAGTGAATTGACAACCATTTTTTAGAGCGCCCCTGTGTATGTCCGAGGCTTAAATTTATGAGGAAAATACCTTAAATCATATTTTATTAATTTGTATTTAATCCACGAATAAATATGCGCTAGTTGTTTAAATTATTGTTGCCCTTCAAATTACTATATTAGAGGTTTTAGCTCTAACGATTGTTGTATGTAATTACAAAAATATAATATTGATATCTTCATTATTTCTACTTTAATATCTATTCAATGTTGCTCTTAAAAGCTTGTTAAGCAATCATATATAAATTAATATTTCTGTCCAAAATCTTTTTCTTTCAATTTAATGGCCTTATGCTTTTAACAAATAAGAAACATAAGTTTTGGAAAAAAAATTCCCATAATTTCAAAAGAATACATAAATTAATTTTTTCTGTTACCCCCAAAACACAAATAAGCTTCAAGTACTTCAAAACCATAAAACGACCTTAAAAGAGAACAATAAGATTTTTAAAATATGATTTGTTTTTAACAAAAAACGATCGTATGGTATAGATCATCAAAATTTTCAAATTACATATAGTATATTTATGTACTCGTGTGTGAATATAAAATAAAGTATTGAGTAAGGCTCTTAATATTTATACTCTACATCAGTCTGTGGTATATTTAGTATCTGCTGATGTTTGTAACTAACAAAACAAGTAAACCTAGAGCCATCTCATAGCATACCAATCGACATAGAAACACTTTCTGGGACACATTAGCAATACACTCACAATATTTTATCCTTAAAAACAACCTAAAATACATATTAAATTAATTGAAAACACAATTAAAAAAGGACTACCGTTTTGCTATTTATTTTCAAACATTGTTTAAACAATCCATAATAGAAATAAAAATAATTGAAAATTCTATTAAAACAATCTTCAATTTTTAACTAACAAACCAAACGTTAGAAAAAAAAAAGATTTCGTGGTTTGTATTTTCATATTTGAAAGTTTTTTTTTTTTTTTGTTTGAATTTTCAAAATATTAAACACACAACACGCACGTTTATATTTTTATTTGCTGTGTTTGTGTGTCTGAGTAAAGAATTTCTTGTAATTTGAATTGAAATAATTTTGTATATAAACAAATTATTTTAACAAAAAAGAAAACCGAAACTATGTGAATTTTTTGTTTTAAAACAGAAAACAACAAAATTATTTAAATTATTTTTTAAAAAAATAGAATATTTGACTGAAAGTAACAACTCATACAGATGATACATATTTTTTTTGTGGTTTGTTTTTTATTGACTGATAAAAAAAGTTAAACAATATGTTTCAATATATTTTAATTGATTGAAAACAAACTTTACCTACTACTTTTTAAATAAACCTCAATCGGTTATGTAAAATATATTGTGAGTGTATCTGTCCGTTTGTCCATGTAACTTTATAATCAAACTACAGGACTCAGTTCTAAAGATGTTTTTGTTGATTTCAGCAGGAGATACTGCTATTTGCATCCAACTAAATTTAGCTTAAAAATAGCAACAATTTTGTAGATATAACAGTTTATTTTTGCTATTTTTAGTCTACTAATATTTAGCAAAATTTTCTGCAGACTGTAGAATCTGCAGTTATTTTCAATTAACTAAAAGTTAGCTTAAATATAACTTAAATTCTGTAAATTTAACAGTTTAATTTTGCTGTTCTTATTTTACTAGTATTTAGCAAAAAGATCTGCTAATTTTAGCAGTTTTTTGTGCAGTAAATTTTTTAACTAATTTTTAGTAACTTTTTCTGCTATTTCTACAGATTTATTTCTATGAGTGTAAAGTTCTAATTTTGGGTCAGTCCCTCTCGGTTTTTTCTACAGCATTTTAGAGGCCCAAACGTTTGAAGAATTACGAAAATATTATTGCTGTTTCATGGTTTTTTTTCTTAATTTTTTGACATAACATTTTTTAAATGAATCGTACTAATTCGGAGAGTATAATTCGAGGTCTAGGGCATAGGTCTAGGGCATGAAAAGGCTAGAAAGTTTGATTTGTAAAATTTCTTAACCCCAAAAAAACCAAAAAATTCACAATATTATATTTGTCACTACATTTATTGGAATATGACCCAAATCTTACTTTGTTGTAGGACATCATATAATCGGCATGCCCGACTTTAATCTTTTAATATGGAGGGGGCACCAATATGTTAACAAAACTATTGGACCCTTTAAACAAAGCAATTTGAAAATATATATTAAATTGCAACATTGTGTACACAACACTTATAATATTATAAATTTAAATTTGATCTTTGTATACAGATAAACTTCAATATTTATCTTAAAGAAAAAAGTTCTCACTTTAACCCTCTAATGCTAACTAGATAAATAAGATATGAAAATTGTTCTTAGCAAACATTTTAAAGTGTTACTAGAATTTGCTCACTAAACATAACAATTGTCATTTAATATTATCAGATTAGTTGTCACTAGGCACCAAATTTTATTTAGATATTACTTTTTGTGCAATTTCGCCAAAGAAAAACATATATTTTTTTTATTAGATTTGATCAAATTCGAGAAATTGCAGAGAATAAAAATTTAAAAAATTTAATACGTATTCTCGGGTCCCGCTACAGACCCATCCTCAGTATTTATTTATTAAAACCCCTTTATGGGTTAATAATTGATAATGGTCTACTTATATTGATTGCGAAACAAATAAACTATTGTAAACACAACTCAATGAGACTAACATCAACGAAATTTTATCAATGCTATTTTTATTCTCTGTTTTTGTCAAAAAAGCACTACCAATTTTTGTCACAATTTTGTCATCGTTATGTTTTGTTAGAAATCACACCGAAATATATTCCAAAAGTTTACTTACTAGAAATATTTCTTACAATAAATTACACAGTACAACAGCCAATCTGGGGGGTGAGAAATTCCAAGTCAGGGTGATGGTACTAGGTCAGTATAGTAAAACCCTCAAAGGGTTTGGCGTTCGTATGTGTCATTTTTTTTATGACCTTTTAAATTTTTTCCTTATCTTGATGTTTTTTCGCTTAGTTGTAACTCGAGAACCACTTGTCCGATTTTGATGAAACAAATTTAGAAAAATTTAGAATTACAATTTCTTTAATCCGTTCATATAACATTTTTATTTATAATCAACAGTTTTGCCGGTAAAAATAAATTTGTGGAGAAAAAAAAATATTTTTTTGCCTAAAAATTAAATTTTTTTTTTTTTAAATTCATAAAAAATTTTAATTTTTAGGCAAAAAAATATTTTTTTTTCTCCACAAATTTATTTTTACCGGCAAAACTGTTGATTATAAAGAAAAATGTTATATGAACGGATTAAAGAAATTGTAATTCTAAATTTTTCTAAATTTGTTTCATCAAAATCGGACAAGTGGTTCTCGAGTTACAACTAAGCGAAAAAACATCAAGATAAGGAAAAAATTTAAAAGGTCATAAAAAAAAAATTACACATACGAACGCCAAACCCTTTGAGGGTTTTACTATACTGACCTAGTACCATCACCCTGACTTGGAATTTCTCACCCCCCAGACAATAATCCCAAAAATGTTCCATAGTGTTATTGCTGCTAAATTATTATTATAAAACACGACAATTGTCATACCATTTTGTCATATAATTTTATGTCAAATTTTAGTGACAAAGTCTATTGAGATCAAGACTATATGGAAGAACTTCTGTAGAGGATTATATAGAAATCTCATATATAGAAAATGTTCTTGTCACAGTTTTTTCAATGACCTATTTTTTTTAAAACGATATGTTATCACATTACTACAAAACGTGACAACTGTCATACAATTGTCATACTCGTACTATTTTTTCATATGATTGGTGTTAGAAAAATAATACTGAAAAATTTTATTTTCGAAATAAATGGCTAGATCAGACCCAAAAATCGCTAGAAATCTTTAATATGTTCATAAGAAGTGTTATAAACTTGTAAATAATAAAACAAATTTCGATTAAGCTGCAAATAATGAATCCCGATTTTCATTGAATTAATATTAGTATTGAAAATATTCAAAAGAGTGCATTCTTCGGTGAAAAACTACATACCCATATTTTATCGAAATGTGTATTTTTTAGAAAGTTTTTTTACTAAAACCGTTTAAGAAGTTGTTTTTTTATAATAAAAGAATATCAATATGCGAATTTTACAATATTTTTCAATATAAAACTAAATTTTATAAATTATATTACGACTGCACACAGAAAACAGATTCGTAGTTCCAACCGAATTTTTCGCCAACCGAATTTTTGTAGTTCCAGGTACAATCACTTTTATTTATTTTTAATACCATTGTAACTACCGGAATTTATTTACAATTTTTGAATTTTTGTTGTGTTAATAGATTACTTTAATGTTTGTGGATTATAAATTCTATAAATAGAAAAACACGTTCCACAAAATTTATTTAAAAATTAAAATTTTTTTGTCGCTAACTGGGATCGAACCCCCGACCCTCCGCTTGTCAGCCCATTGCTTTCCCTCTGAGCTAAGCTCTATTTAAATTTTTTTAGTCAAATTTCAAATTTGAATTTCTTCAGGTTTGAATATTTTGTCTGTAAATAAAATTATATCAACAACAGAAAATCAGTTGTCTTTTAATTTGAATAAAAAATAATTTTAAAAAAAATTTATACCGCGAACTGGGATTGAACCGGCGACCTTCCGTTTGTCATCCCATTGCTTCTCCTCTAGTCTAAACTCGACATATATTTTTTTGTCAAATTTAAAATGTGAATTTCTTCAGGTTGAAAATTTGAATATTTTGTTTTTGAATAAAATTATATTCACAACAGAAAATCAATTGTGTCATTTAATTCGAATCAATAAAAAAATTATTTAAAAAAAAAAGTAATGCCTTGGTTGAGGTTTGAACTCAAATCTCTAAGGCTATAAGCCTTAGAGATCCTGCGCCACAGATACTTACGTTTACTTGTTGTCTAACTTAGAATTTAAACACGCATATGTATGATTCCAAAATTTTATTATGATGAATAAAATTTCTGTTCCTTGCCTCAATTAATTATCACCAAAATAATGGAAGTTAATGGTTAAAGCTACTAAAGTTAAAAAAAAATTTTAAATTGATTGGAAAAACTAATACTTTGGATAGAGCGATAGATTTTATTGAAACACTATTGATACTAAACTGTTGCTACCGATATTTTATTCAAATGACTAAATCTTCGATAAATTGGTTGGTATTGAAGGTAATGTTGAAGTTAGTAATTTTTCAATATTGGTTAGAAAAGCCAATATTTTGGATAACGTGACAGTGTTTTGGTTCATCATATATATTTTTTGTTCACAAATAAATATAACTTTCCTGATGATGAATTTTAAATAACTACAATTAATATTATTGAATGATGAATATATTTCGTTGGTTCCGATAGAATTCCAACCAATTTATTTTCTGTGTGTGATAAAAAATCGCTAGATTTTTGGCTAAGAGCTAAGGACAATTTGTACCGCTAGGGGCGAAATAAAATCGCTAGATTTGACGAGAAAATCGCCGTTATAATATAGAAAGTGTTTTGTAAAGCAATCATATTAATGCAAATTTTCTTACCTTTTTTCATTTTCATATTAGATTTGTCATTTAAAGGCAACATTTGAACACTTTCTTGTCATGATTTTGCCATTCTAACGATTTACGCTTAACATTATCATTAAAAACCACTGACTCAATTCATTAACTTCCTCAATAAATGTCTTCTTTTAAGAAAATATGTCGATACTTTTTGACATTGTAATGCTCATTTAGTTTATAATTGTGACCCGCTTTAATTGTCATCATTTTATAAGTATCACCCTTCAAGATCGTTTGTTAATTCTTACAAAAATTTATGGCCAAGTATTGCTATTCCATTATTTTAGAAGCGCCTGGGTATTTTATATATTTTTACGTTTTTAACTTTTAAAATCGTTGGTTTATCTCCTTTAGATAAACTGGGTTCTTTTCTATTGTAATCAAAATAACCAATTGTTACGTTTAACCTATCGTTGGTTTATCTCCTTTACATAAACCAGGTTGGTGCTCTTTCCAATTAAAAATAACACACACACACACTCTTTTTGTTTATTATAGACCTAATTATTTAACACTTTATTACTTTACAAACAATTTTACAGTGATTTACTAGAGCTTAACTGAACTATATAAATGCTACTGCGCGACTCTCTATATAACTAACTAAGCACAACTTAACTCCAGAAATGCTAATGCGCGACTCCGACTCCAAACCCAAGCTGCAGCCCTTTTATAGTGTAATGTCTGTGATTGTAGCACGAGCTCGAAAGTTCAAGAGACGTCCAGATTATTAGCTGTGGTTGTAGAATACACTAGAACGTTCTAGAGGCACCAAGAGCATTCATAGCCGACACTCGAACCACTTTATTCATAGCCAACCACTTTACCGTATAGCACACTATAGCATACTGTAGTATACTTAAATGTAGTGTTACCAGATGGACAGGTTTAGTAAATCCCGTTTCTCGAGATAGTTTTCTTTTAAAATACAAGGACAACACCAATAAATTTTCGTAACAATATTATTTTCTTTTTTGAAAAATTGATTGCTCGAGGTGACACTTATATAATGTTCAGTTTTTGAAATCTACCGAAATTTTTGTAAAGTTTACCATGGCTTGCAAACACTTATTTTGTCAAACACAACAACAACGGCGTCTTAGTTTTGTTGGATTTGTCATTAAAAACTAATAAAAAAAATTTTGACAATTTATGTAAAAAAAATTTCGGTTTTAGATCATATAACAGTGTAAAGTTTTCTTGTCACAATATCGTCATTTCTGTGATTTGTTTGATAACTTAACAAAATCTGCCAGCAAAGATACCACAAGGAAAAAAATATTTACCCCTCAATTCATAAATACTTTGCAAAGTTATAGCAGGTTTACAAATCAGGTTCATTTTCATACAAAATTTGTCCAATAAACCTCCTATAATTTTACAAAGCGTTTATGAATTTAGGGGTTATTGTATAATGTAACATTTTTTGTCATAAATTTATCGTTATCATGTTTTGTATTACTTTTCATTTAAATTAACTGACAAATTTTTTAAAAACGCATGTTGAAATACTGTGATAGAAAAAAGTTTTAATTTGTCACAATATATATGTCACAATCACATGATTGTAATAGTCATATAAAATCCTACAAAACAATGTTGACTTATTTCACTTCAATATGGATAAACCTTTGTATGAAAAAAATTAAATTTACTTCAATTTGTCATTTCAAAATTTCATTGCCCTAAAAAATGATATTTGTCACAAATATGAAATTGTCATACTTTTGTTAAATTTGTCATCGATATTTACAAACATGATGATAGGTTTATAACGATTAATTGTAATAAGATCAGAATGTCACAATAAAATGAAAATGGTATTTTTTATATCTTTTTCTCTAAAATTCTTCGATTTGTCACTGAAATCAAATGGCAAAATCAATGAGGTTCAACAAAATATGTAAAAATCTTAATAAAAACCAAATCACATTTCATACCAGTATATTTATTTTGACAAAAGTTTGTAATTATTAAGTTGTTGTTAAATTTTTGTTCGAATGCTTATTATGTGGAAACACTTAAGGGGGGACATTCATTACATTCGCGGCAGAGAAAACAGACCTTTTTTTAAAATTCATAACTCAGTCAAAAACAAATATTTTTCCAAAATTTTTTTTTATTATTGTAGAGAATTGAACATAAAAATATATTTTTCACTCAAACATGGTTTTATAGAGCTCCAAACTGGCGACAGAGAGAAAAACGGGGCCTCGTGGTTGCAGCGCTGGGAGTCGCGAAAATTGTCCGATCTGGAAAAAAATTACTTTTTAAATCTTAATAAAATTGGTTATCGTATGACACGAGCTTTTTTTTAATTTTTTTTTCAATTTTTGGTGATTTTCCAAATTTGAAAGTGTGTTTTTTCGAAAAAATATTGATTTTTAAAATTCATAAAAAATCGAAAATGAATTTAAAAAAAAGCTCATGTCATACGATAGCGAATCAAGTTTAAAAAAATACAAAAAATAACATGGTTTCGAGATAAACGCGTTCAAAGTTTGTGAACAAAGAAAAAAAAAGGTTACCAAGACTTCACGCTGCAAAAGATGCCAAATAACTGAGCATATAAAATAAAAATTCCACTATATGAGGTATAAAGATGCCTTTTTTTCCAAGAAATTCAAAAACACAAAAAAAAAACTCAACCTTCAAGTAGGTACGAAATAACAACCACCAAAAGTCAGGTAGCAAGCAAAAGAAGTATATATTTACCAGCTGCGTACGGTAGCGCGAAAATTAAAAATGCGCTCTCACTAATCCGGCTGTAACTTTTGAACCCGTAGGAATTTTTATTAGAATCTTAAGAATATTTACTAAAATACAAAATTATAAAAAAGTGGCTTTCAAAAAACGGCCAATGTCATGTCCCCCCTTAAGAAAAAATATATCAAAATGCCATAACATCAAAAAATTGTATGTCACAATTGCGTTATTGTCATAGTTTTGTAGGATTTACAAATTTTTATTGACATCTACTACCAAAATTTATAAATGTCATGAGTTTTTTCCTTTAAAATTCTATAACAAAAAATTTTCCGTAAAAGCACCATAAGTTGTTTTTCACGTGGAAAATTTTCACTCAAACTTTAAAGGCCTTAAATAATAATTTAAATTGTGAAAATGAACAGTTTTTTTGTTTTATTAGAAAGACACAATCACAATAAACACAAATTGTCACTTTTTTAAAGGAAAAATAATAGTCTTGTATATTAAATTTGCCTGAAAACAAAGTCTACAGAATTTTCACGTGAAACTCATCGTGAAAAATCATTTTTTTTATATGGAGTATAACAATTTTTTCACATGAAACTCAAACAACTTACGGTGCATAAAAAGCAAACATTTTTGTCGTGGTTTTGTTTTTTCAAAAAGTGGAAAAAATCATTGTATTAAGGAAATCAAAATATAATATCAGTTCAATATGTTGTTCTCAGAACTTAGTAGGTGTCATATTTTTGTCACAGATTTGTCGTTGTCTTGTTTGTGTTAGGTTTTTCATTGAAATCTATTTAGTTATTTTTAATATGCCCAAATACTTGAAAAATCAAAATAACATAACATCTCAAAATTTTTGTCACATGTTTGTCATTACAAAGTTTGTATAAAATAGGTCATCGGCATCTAGAAAAATCAAATATATAAAAAATTAAAATTTCATTAAAATGTTAAAATTTTTGTCACAGTTTTGTCCTCGTCCAATTTTGTTACATTTTTTTTAATGAAATTTAGCGGCTAATTGAACAAAGTTCGTTATAGTATTGAAAATATTTGTAGTAGAAAAAGACTATAGACTAGACTTACTAGAAAGTCTGTGCTTTGTTTTGTATATTTTGTCACAACTTTGTCATTGTCATATAAGTGTTAGATAGTTACAATGTTAAATAATGTCAGTGTTATATAAAAACTTTTTGTAATAAATCATTGTGGTAGAAATCAAGCAACATTTAAAATGTTCTATTCACAAAATTCTCATTGTCATATATATATTTGTTATTGAGCCATTCAAGGGTTAAAAAAATTTAAAATATAATTAATTTTATTTTCAACAAAATGTCCCCATATGTTATCTTAGAAAATAAGAAAATACATGAGCTTTGACCACTATTCTTTGTTTATGTAAAATATACATAAAAACCCCATTCATTCATGCTTTACGAGTAAAAAAAAAATCTTTAAAAAAGTATCCACAAAATTCATAAATTTGTATATGTTGACAGTTTAAATAACATTTGAAACCATTTGTCTGTACAATTCCATTTAGATAGAAAAAAAACTAACGAAAAAAAAAAAGATTCTTAAAGAAAAATAAAGTCAACTGATAAAAACTATTTTCTTTCTTCCAAAGTATTTAGAGTCTAGTATTAAAAACATAACTTCTTTTTTATCTATTTAGGTTTCATTTAGATGCAATAAGTATTTATCTATGTATGTATCTTTGGTGGTTTGGTATAGTTTGTATAGAAATTTGTTTGGAATATTTAGAATTCGACTTCATATTTGTAGATATGCTAATGAGATTTTTAAGTGAAAAAATCTATGTATGTAGGTTTCACATTGAGGTCATTTTAGATATGTATCTTAGAAAAGAAAAACAAATTTGAAATTAATTTTTTTAACACATGCGGGTTAATATTTTTTTTTCTTAAAGAAAAGATTTTTTAAGCAAAAATTGTAAGAAATCACAACTGAAAGACTCTCAGATCTTAATGGAACTTGAATATATAATAGAAAAAATATTTGGTAAGACACATACACACAGTTTAATTTTTTGGGGGGAAATGGGCTTGAAGTTTGTTTAACAATTTTTTGGTTTGTAGTGAGTATTTCTCTTCACCCCAGATGCGGCAATTCTGCTTATTGAGTTACCCATTGAGCCAGAAAGGAGACTCGTAAATGAACAGAATATTGCGATAGAACAGTTGGTTGACTTTCGATTGATTTTATGCCCACTGACTTAACGTACGTCACAAATCATGATCATTTGGCTTTAATATCTGCATTAGCTGATTCTTATAAGGTGATGCACACAGCTTAATTTAATCGGGATCGATACTACTCTCTACAGCAGCAATTGTTTCTTCGATGCGCACAGTACAACATCTCCGCGGATGCGTATTATCATTTACAGTATAGGGGGTACGGAAACGATCTAATCTCTCGGATATAAGATTAAGTCGACCGTAAAATGGAACTAGCGCACGTTAACCGAACCATGATTTTCGAAATAAATTTTCCTATGTTGCGCGTAATTTGACAAACTAAGCACAATTAAAAATAGCGTTGCCAGATCTGATAAATTTGTGACCGTTTAACGGAAAATGGAACCTCTAGAAAAAACAACCTTATTAGATTTTAAAAATTCAAAATGGCAGATTGAGTTAATTTCGAAATGATTTTCCGTTAGCTGGATACGATTCTGGCATTGGAACTGATAAGTTAAAAATGGCGGATATAATTTGGCGGAAGTTTTTTTTTTGTGGGTCGCTAAATACGAATCTGACATCGGATTTTAATAATTCAAAATGACGAATTCATTATGGCGGTTGATTATTTTCGGATTCGCGCCAAGTACATTTTTCGGAAAGTTTTCAGGAATGCTGAATATGAATGTGATATCAAACTTTTAAAATCCAAAATGGGGGCTCCAATAAAGCGGATGGTTTTTTTTTAAAGCTCAAACCACATAGTGAAAGTGCCAGTGGACAGTCTGTCAGTGCTGTCAAACTTTGTTCTTGAATTTCGCGAAAACGATTTAATATTTTTAAAAAGTTCTTATTGAGTTTTGTTCAAAAACAGCTCCTGTTTATTTAGAAACTTTGCTAATTTCTCGGCAGTGACAAATACAGAAAATACAAAAAACTGCTTTATCGACGAAACGTCGTACTGCGGTCGACACTGCCTTTATGTGGTTTAGGCTTAAGTCATAGAATTCATGACAATTATTTTTGCAGAAAGTTTTGAGGATCACTAAATATGAATCTGGCATCAGATTTTAAAAACTGGAAACGGCAGTTTTAATATGGCGGATAATTTTTATGAAAAGGGATCGGTTTCGTTGTAAATTATTCATAGAATCAGCGACCCTCAAAATTGTGTGCGAAAAAATATTTGATATGATTCCATCACTTAAAAAAAAAATCATATACCATATTGAATCCGTCGTTTTGAATTTTTAAAATACGATATCAGACTTGTATTCAGCGCCCTATAAACCTTTCCGAAAAAAAATATTACACGATTCCATCACTTCTTTAAAAAAAATCAGGCACCATATTGGATCCACCATTTTGAATTTTTCGTATTCAGCGACCCCCAAAAATTTACCTAAGAAAATATTGTTATAAATCCAAGCAGTTTTTTAAAAAACCATTTGCAGTATTGGATTTACAATTTTAAAAATTTGAATAAGAGTCTCTGAAAGTACCCAGTCAGAAAATTACAAACGGGAAAACGACGGCAAAATACTTTAACAGGTGGTACAAGTACTGGCAAAAAGTGCTTTCCCAAAATGATAACATCATTTGACAAAAGAACCGGCTGTTCGAAAAGCGCCGGAAAAACACTGGAGGAACAAAATTTTTGAACGTTGGAAAAACGCTGGCAAACCATTTATTGGGTTGGAAATATATTTGCCAAAATAAAATTAAAAAAAAAATTCATATGTATTGTTTTTTGGTCCTGCCGTTGAACCCACTGAGCTAAGGAGACATATAATAATTGGTGCCTAAACACATAAATGAGTGATAATAGCTGGACAACTACTGGTTTTACTAAAAGGCTAGTACTGGCAAACAGTTTTTTCGAACTAATATGCCAGTGTTGGGAGAGCAAAAAATGTGGTATTAAAGAAGCTTTCCACAAACAAAAAAAATTTATTTTATAAAACAAAAAAATTTTTTAATTAAAAAAAATCAAAAAAAAAATGATTTTCCTTGCAACCGGATTTGAGCTTGGAACCTTCTGACTACAAAACGTTTGTTAACGAAGCGTCAGTATTTTTATAAAATCATTGCCCTACCAGTGGATTGATTTTTGTACCGCTGGCAATTTCTGACTAGGTAGCACTAGATAATCACTGTTTGCAAACCTTGGCATATCAATCTAAGGCCATTCTTTGCCAATAGTTTTTTTTTATAAACCACCGAAATTTTTGTAAAACAAATACTGGCAAAACGCTGACAAATCGTCCCAAATGAGTGCTCTCCCAATCATTTATTTTTAACACCGTGCTTACCCAGTGGTATGCCAGTGCTTGATTTTTTGTACCACTGGCCACTTCTGACTGATTCTGACTGCACCTCCATTATGGCTCCACCATCAATACCTCCATATTGCGCCGCTCGACTTTTGAAAGTAGAAATACTCGCCTACAATTTAGGCCATGATACAACTTTCTAAGTCAAGTAAAGTTTTGAACTGCAGGGTGTCTCCCATTCACAAAAAATGCCCCATACATAACAGGGTGATTTTATAAATCTCTTGGGTGAAATGTTGCGATATTTCTAAACGAATTGTTTTTGTTGCATAAACAATTCTCATATTAAGTTCACTTTACCAAAGTGATTTAAGGAATTGGTGGTTACGTTTTTTGTACTCTGCCACTCATGCAAATTTTATTAAAATTTGAAGACTTTTCGAATAGTCTTTCCTAATTTATGAAAAAAATATCTCTGGCAACACTACGCAGCAACATTTTAGAAATTGTTCTTTTAGTACCATTTCCATGAAGCTCTGTCTATATTCAAAAATACCATCGCCCTAATTATAAAATAATGTTTTGAATTCAAAGTCGACTTTAGTTTTAGTCATACAGTTCTGTTTATTTTGGGAAAGAAACCCCTACAAAAATATATATATATATATATTTAAACACTTTGATTGGCTGAACACCAATTAAGCGCCATCTGAATTTTTTAAAAATAAACCAAGTCAAAACCCACTATCTTTAACAAAACAATAGGTACATTGTGAACTTTAATTTATTAGAGATGAATATTTTTTGCAAATGGTCATATTGGGATTATGACTAACAATTTTGGAATTCGAATTTTTTTTTTTGGGAAGATTATGGCCACCCTTGTGAGTGTTATGTTCACTCTTTTCTAGGCATTAAGTCTGTAAAATATTCGGCAATAAATTAGAAATTTATTCGGTATTAATGTACAGTGGTGGAAAATTTAATAGGAACGATTCAAATTTCTTCTAATTTTATTTTCGTTGCCTTTATTTTTAAATATCAAAATAGTGGCTAAATTTGCCTTGGGAGAAAAACATGTGGTCTCGAATATTGTGCAGAATTTTAACATTTTTATTTTATTTTGTCACTTGTTTTAAGTGGGCGTGGCTTTCAATGAAAAGTTAGCGATATCAACCTGTTATCAAATTACAGAGTAAAATTTAGCGAGTACCGATCTGATCTATACAAACTGCATATTTTTGGAAATGCTACAAAATTTCCTTATTTTTTGCATTATTTTTAACTAGAAATGGTCGCCAGACTTGAAATAACAGTGCCTTAAATATAAAAAAAATGTTCTTTGTTTTTAGCGATTTTATAATAAAGTTAACAATACTGAAATTTTAATAGGAAATGCTTTATACTTAACATAGAAAAAAACTTGATTTATTTGTTATATCGTAGCAAGTATAGCATAAAACTATTCGCTTTAAAATTTCAGTGTTGTTAACTTTATTTTAAAATCGCTAAAAACAAATAAAAAAATTTTCATGTTTAAGGCACTGTCATTTTAAGTCTGCAAGACTTAAGGAAATTTTGTAGAATTTCCTAAAATATACATTCTGCATAGATCCGATCAGTACTAGCTAAATTTTACTCTGTAATTTGATAACAAGTCGCTATCGCTAATTTTTCATTGAAAGCCACGCCCACTTAAAACAAGTGTTAAAATAAAAACAGGCATTACGTTAAAATTCTGCACAATATTATAGACCACATATTTGCCTTTCGGGGCGAATTTGGCCAATATTTTGACATTTAAAAATAAAGGTAACAAGAATAAAATTAAAAAAAAACTTGAATCGTTCCTATTAAATTTTCCGCCACTATATAATTTATTTATTGTCGGGGCGATGCCCATGAAACCCGATTAATACGAGTATATACAAATTTATTTTAAAAATTGTCATTAAATTTCAGAAATTGTTAATTCCATGGGAATTTCACAAATCTCCTGCAATTAAAAGTTTTCTCCAAAGTTTTAACAAAATCTTATTTTTCTTATCCACTTACATATTAATCATAATTGACAGAATAATATTTAACTGAAAATGACTGGTTTTTAAGCAGCCCAAAAACAAAACTTATTAAAATAATCTAATTTTCATAAAACATACAGAAATATTTTTTCGAAGGTTTTATTATTTATCTGATTAAAATGATAACATTCCTCTAAAGAATTTAGTTGTGTTGAGGCAAAGCAATTTAAACAGGCTTTGGCATGATTTAACACGCACAAATTGCTTAAAAGCGAAACACCACCCACCTACTGCCCAACAATGGCACGCATTTACTACGTTTTGGCTTAAACCTCCCCAATTGTGTATAAGTTTGAACAAGAAGAAGAAGCAAAAGAACCAAAGAAAATTTGAAAACCCGCAGAAAAGCCTCGAGGGAGCTTTACACATTTTAACATTATTTTTTGTTTCTTTATTTAGCCTTCGTTTACATTAGACCTGAACTACCCCTCCTTTGGAATGTATTCAAACTCTGTGTATTAGAGAACTGTAGCACCTTGACACTAATCCAATTACGGTTCCTGCGTGATTTTGCTATTTTCCAAGGCAAACTGGCAAATATTTGGATTTTTTTTCTGTTTGGAGGGCAAAAACTCTTAACATGTTTTTGACAAGATAGTAAAAGAAAATATAAAATTTTCCTTAAAAGCATTTTGTTAGAAATATACTTAAACTCTCCCTAAAAAGAAGAAAAAAAAAACAACGGAAAGAAAAGCTAATCGTCATTGAGTGTACGACCAAAACCAAATTCACAAAACTCATATCTTACTTAACTCGGATAGTGTTTGTATGTTGCCAAATATTTTTCGTTTTATATTTTACATTAAAATGTGTTAAAGAAAAACTTTATATGGCATTGAGACTTTTAAATTTTTCCTTCTTCTACTTAACATTTCTTATTTCAAAGTGACCCTTGTATCAAAGATTGTAGTTATCTATAAAAATCTAAAGGGAAATTTCCACTTTGATGGTGTAGATTACATACTTAAATATTTATATATTTTGTGTAAAGTATATATACATAACCGACAGATATACTCGTATTTTATAGTATATATCAAATGTTATCTTTTTCTAACTTAAGGATTTTAAAGAAATTTTATTTCTTAAAATATTTTTTCCATTGTAGTTTCCTTTAGGGATAACTTAACCTTGTGGTGTGTGACATGTTTACTTAAAAACAAAACTTAAAGCTTTTATCCTTTTTTCTGTATTTGCAGGTGAAATTTTTATTAGTCCTTTTTGTATTTTTTCCGCAGCCCGATGAAAAAAGTTCCGATATAATTACATATAATCATATATAGTCATATATTACATGTCACCTCATACATTATTTGATCCGAGAAATGGCATACATAAATTTATAAAATGGAATCCGATCTAATTGCAGGGGATTCCGAAAAATGGGTTCATCAAACTTGATCAGTTTTTTTTTTTTTTTTTTAAAAAATAAGCAAGATGAATTGCTTTAAATATGGCAACACTGTGATTGCGCGAGTTATTAAATTTTAGAACAGTTGTTGCGCGCCATCTGCTGGTAAGTTGGCGAACTTTGTTGAAGGTGTTTAGTTCACATCCCTGTTATATTATTTTACTGCGGTGGGGTTAAGTGCTATGTGAACTCCGAAGGTGGACGCTGCTATATGCATGAGTGATGGAAAAATCATACATATTATTTTTTCAAATTGATGTTTCGGTCGCTGGGAATCGAATCCTCATGTGTAACAGTCCAACGCGCTAACCATTACACCACAGCGCCCATTTTTCTCATACACACTTTTCATGGATAAAATTAAAATTTGTGTTTAACCACTTAAATCACTTTGACTTTAACTACCCAGTGTAGAAACGGTAATGACATATTATTATTTTTTGGACTACCAGTAATGATACCCACTTACCTTCTGCATTATTTTAAAACATATAATAATGTGTTACTGATAATGACTTATTTTTATCATTATATCAAATAGAAAATAATTTTCTAGATTTTTTTGAAAATTTTTTGAAATCTATTTTTATACTCAATATTTTTTAAACACTGGTAAGGATATATGTAACCACATATTTTTTGGAATTTTGTATGTTGGCGCGTAAGCTTACTTGTGTGCAGCAGGTCAATTACGTTTTTATCTATCAAACATTACATGTCGATATAGCTCAGATGGTAGAGCTATTGACTGGCAATATGTAGACCCAGTTTCGATTCCCGCACCAGCACCATTTTATTAAAAAAAAAAAAAAACTACAATAAAAAATATTTTTTTTATATGATTTATTTTTTTGAAAATCTATTTTTAGACTCATTATTCTTGTCAGTACTGGTAAGCACATAGGTAGCGATAAATTTTTTGATTTTTGGTATGCTGTGTAACCATAACTCATTATTTTTCGCGACATCGCCATATAAAGGTAATAAGAAATGTAATAACAAAAGTAACTAGTTACCAGTACCAAGTATGTAGTTACATAACCACATATCTGGTAATGATTTTCTACACTGGGTACTTAAATCACCATTGATACATCAAAGGTGTGTCTGAGAAAAATTCTAGCCCCATTATTGTCTGTAGATATGCGTGGGGAGGTCCACAAATAACACTTTTGCACATATGGGTGCTCTGTTTTGGCGCCAATTATGAATAAGCACGAAAATAACTCTTAAACACATTTTAAGTTTTGAATTATTTCTGACATTGAACCTAAATTTTAGACATTGATATCTTCAGACTCTTATAGTACAATTTCATGACAAATATTTTTGCGGAACATTTTAACGCCCTAACCCTACAACTTACGGGTCATTTATTTCCCTATTTAAAAAGGGTTCAAAAAGTCTCTTTAATTGAAGAGTTAGAGGGTTAAGATGTTGCACAGAAGTATTTGTCATGAAATTCTGCTATAAGTCTCTGAAGAAGGCAAAGTTGCAAATTTAAGTTCAATGCCAGAAATAAGTCAAAACTGAAAATGTGTTTAAGGGTTAATTTCGTGCTTATTCAGAATTGGTTCTCAAATGTCCCACAAACCTGGATTTTAGGAGGAAACCATGTGAATCTTCCATTTTAGGTATAGCATGTGTTCAGCGTATTTATATAAAACACTACGAGGAACATTTCTGTGGAACATTTTAACCCTCTGACCCTTCAACTTATGGGTATTTTTTGTCCCTTTTTAAAACGGGGCCAAAAGGTCCCTTTAACTGAAGAGTTGGAGGGTTAAGTAGTTCCACAAAAATGTATCCGGTAGTGTTTTACATAAATTTTCTGAACATATCCTATACCTAAAATGGAAGATTCACATGGTTACCAAGTGCACATATGTAATAAATCTATTACTCAGAATCACTTTTTGGACTTTCTGTCATGGAATGGACGAAATATTTACCAACAGCTTATTTTGCTTTTAATCTACACTAAAATTCCTATTACTTGATGAAAAGTATACCTATTTACAGATCTCCAAAATTAAATGAGAGATATTTAAAATTTAGTTTTGACACAAATTTTGAAGTTAAATAATGGTACTTGCCTTTTCATTTTTTAAACAACAGCTATGTAACTTAGTCACCAGAAGCTTCTAGTATAAGAGTTATAGATGGATAAACCCATGAAGCCTTTTTAGGGTAATTTTGAAGACATAAATTTAAACGGCCTGGCCACTTTATACCGCAAAAACCCAATTTTTGAACAGATCTTATTTTTGCTCTCAACATATCCGAAAATCTCCTGAAGAACGGCGCCCAATTTTTGAACTTTAGAAGTCTGGAAAGTCTTATAGAGAAATAGCAGAGCAGCTGAAGTGTTCCAAAAAAATGGTTTTTAATGCTTTACAGCATATCAACAAATATGAGACCATAGCCAATGTTCCGCGAAAGAAGAGACCCAGAAACACATCAGCACATACCGACCGAATGATAACGCGAATCTCCAAATCCGGCCCAAAAAAGTCATCTATTGACATCCAATGTGATATTCAATAAAATTTAATTGTCACGATATCCAAGCGGACTATTGCACGTCGTTTGGTGGAAGCCGAGCTACATAGAAGAGCAGCACGAAAGAAACCACTTCTGAGTAGGATTCAAAGAAACCGTCGTGTGGATTTAGCGAAGTCCCATTTAAATTGGACAGCAAATCAATGGAAATATGTGATTTGGATACGATGTAACAAAGATTAATTGCCTTGGTCCAGATTGTCGGAGATACGTTAGATGACCAGAATTTAATCCTCGCTTCATTTCACGGGTAGTGAAGCATGGTGGAGTGTCAATTATGGTATGGGGATGTTTCTCCTGGGATGGTGTTGGCCCAATTTATAAAATTTGTGGAATCATATGCCGTTGATATGCCAAATACTGTCATGCTCCCGTGGTCTGAGGAGAATTTGCCTATTATATGGCAATTTCAGCAGGATAATGATCCTAAGCACACGGCGAAGCTGACAAAAAAATTCTTTAACGATAATTTCATCAACGTTTTGGAATGGCAATCATCCAGTCCGGATTTGAACACCATAGAACATCTGTGGGGGGACGTAAAAACAGCCGTTAGTCTGAACATAATATAACAAATATGGCGACTCTTTTTGAGGATGTTAAGAAAGCATGGGAGGCGATACCAGTAGAGCGATTTCGGCGTCTAATAACGTCAATGCGCAACCGATGTGAGGCTGTGATAAAGCAAAAGCGATTTGCAACAAAATATTGATAACGAGTAAAAAGGTTAAAGTCGGGCATGCCGACTATACAATACCCTACACCAGTCTGGTGTATTGTTTGGATCCGAAATTCGAATGGGTTAAAATGGGGCTTGTGTCAAAATTTTCTATAATGTGAGTCAGCGCACCAAATTTCATTAAAATATCTTAATATTTGCGACCTGCAGTTTGTAACCAAGCCAATTTTGGGGGGACCCTTATATGGGCACTAGTTCTAAACATGGACCGATGTTCACCAAAATCAATAGGCTTCGTCCTTGGGCCAACGTAGGCCTATGTACCAAATTTCATCAAAATATCTTAATATTTGCGACCTGCAGCGTATAAACAATATAATTTTGGTGGGACCCTTATATGGGCACTAGGTCTAAACATGGACCAATGTTCACCAAAATCAATAGGCTGCGTTATTGGGCCAATATAGGTCGGTACACCAAATTTCATCAAACAAAATATCTTAATATTTACGACCTGCAGCGTATAAACAGTATAATTTTGGTAGGACCCTTATATGGGCACTAGGTCTAAACATGGACCGATGTTCACCAAAATCAATAGGCTGCGTTATTGGGCCAATATAGGTCGGTATACCAAATTTCATCAAACAAAATATCTTAATATTTACGACCTGCAGCGTATAAACAGTATAATTTTGGTAGGACCCTTATATGGGCACTAGGTCTAAACATGGACCGATGTTCACCAAAATCAATAGGCTGCGTTATTGGGCTAACATAGGTCTGTGTACCAAATTTCGTCAAAATATCTTAATATTTACGACCTGCAGCGTATAAACAGTATAATTTTGGTAGGACCCTTATATGGGCACTAGGTCTAAACATGGACCGATGTTCACCAAAATCAAACTTGTTCGTCCTTGGGCCAACATAAGTCTGCGTACCAAATTTCATCAAAATATCTTAATATTTGCGACCTGTAGAGTGCGCACAAGATTGCATGGACAGACAGACAGACGGACGGACGGACAGACGGACATCGTTAAATCGAAATAAAAAAAAATTCTGAACCGATGGGTATACTATAAGGTGGGTCTAGGACCAATATTTTTTTTTGGTGTTACAAACATCAGCACAAACTTATAATACCCTGACCACATAGTGGTGTAGGGTATAAAAATTAGGAAAAATAAAATTAATCCCATGTGAAAATCGAAATTTATATGAACACACATGATAATACTTTGACTTGTATATGATCATGCATGGGCATACATTGTCATATACGTACATGCATAGTTCAATGTATGACCATACATGATCTCATATATTTCCAATATCTTTGGATCCGAAATTTGAGGGTATATGACCGTACATGTTCATATATGACCATATATGCTCACATATGATTCATGTATGCTCATATATGATCATATATGGCCATATACCTCCATATACCCTCAAATTTCGGATCCAAAGGTATATGGAAATATATGAGATCATGTATGGTCATACATTGAACTATGCATGTACGTATATGACTATGTATGCCCATGCATGATCACATACGAGCCAATGTATGATCATGTATGCTCATATATATTTCGATTTTCACATGGGATATTAGTTCTTTTTTTCTAATAATATAAAATCGTTTCTAATTAGGTGTCGCTGTTATATTTCAAACAATATAATAAATTTAAAAAATATTTTTAAGACTGAATAATTTTTTAAGTTCGTTTTGTATATTTGTAAACAATTGAATATATTTAATTAATATATTATGAAATAAATGAATATTAATTTTGTTTTATATAAAACTTAAGCATTATTTTAAAAATAAAAGGCGTTTCTAATTAGTTATCAACAGCTGTATGTTAAATTAATATATGGTCGCTTATCAAAAATGGCATGTTTCTTTTGCCATTAAATGCCATTTTAGCGATTTTTCCAATATTTTTTTTTTTGCAAAAATTCCATTTTACAGATCTTTGCCAAAAAAAAGCCATTTTTGGGCTTTTTGACTTTTCAATAAAAAGAATGCAATCAAATACAATAAAACCCCAAGCCTTTATATAATTTTTGGAGAAAATTAAAAAACGGAAAATAGTTTTTTAATATTGATAAAAATGAATTCCAAATCCGAAATTTCAAACCTTGAAAATCATAATAATTTACGCCGATTGCACTTCAGCTGTACAACTGTGAATTCCTTTATTATTATTTTTTGTTAAAAATACTTTACAAAAACACAAATCAATTAATATTTTTGGAGTAAATATGGCCTTCTTGCCATTTTTGAAGCCAATTTTGCTGTTTTTTCATGCCTTTTTGAGTGCCAATTTTTACTTTTTTGTATCATTTTAAACTTGCCCTGATATACTTTATATTATTGAAGATTTTTATAAAGAAGCCCTTCTTTTACTGATTCCATCTAAAATCTGGAAAAGAAAAATCCAATCATGTTGTTTAATTACCGTTTAATTGACATTTGTTAATTGTCATCATTCATAATATTAATACTACAAAAAAATACAATAAAATTAAACCGCATTAATTTAATTAAATTATTAACGTTTTTTGTCAATGGTAGGTTTGTATGTCCATATATGAATTTATGTTTTTTTTTTTTTTTTTTTTTTTGGTGTATAATAATGTAATCCTTTCAGATCAAATTACTTTAGTCATTATGAGACAGACATGCATATCTCATATGCATTTTACAACGAATAACGATAACTGCAACAACATTGAGAGAACAAGTACCTACTAAATTGTCATTATTGACAGCTGTCAAAACATTACACAAATATAAAAAAAACCATATAGCAGATTGTATGATTTAAATGATTTTAACATACATTTTGATATTGAATGAATACAAAAACAGAAATAAACTCAGACTGTTATTGTTGTTGTGATAATTTTGCAAAACTAACAATGATGATAATTGCAAATAATATATATAATACAACAACAAAAAGTTATAAAAATTAATAAAAAATACAATTTTTATGCACTTTATTGTCCATTTAGATAAACAGATGTTTAAAAAAAATTTACATTTTTTGTGATCAAAAATGATAACTTTAATGAATGTAAGTCCATTTAAGTTTTATATGAAAATTTCAATTAAAGTTTAAAATAATTTTTTTCAAAAGAAAAGTTTTGTCGCCATAAAATAGTTCTTGATAAATTTAAATAATTCAGTAAATTTAAATTATTTTTGATTTTTTGCATTTTTTGTCATTTATAAAAATTTTTGTGATAAGTTTATTTAAAAGTAATTCAGTTTATTTATTATATTTGGACAAAGTTCCATTTATGGTTGCCTCCTTCCCTTTGCCACAGACACATGGGAATGCTAAAATTTCGATGACTTGAGCAAACAAAACACGCTTCATCAATTTGGCAACATCATGCTGCAAGTAGTTTTTTACAATAGATACTTGTTCTACTTTACAAAACTTTTTATACTCGTTATATCATATGCGGGACTAACTAATTGATGATTTCATTATAACTGAATTGATATTAATAATAATAATGAAACTAGTTGCATTATCATTTTTTTAATTAATTAGAAATTGCCATGTGAATGGATTTTGACTCGCATTTACCCATGCTCCCGAGAGAAAAGTTACAATCACGCACAATCACTCACGAAATTCACGTAATTTAAGCAAATTTACAAAATAAATCTTGCCTTAAAAATTAAGGTAATGAAGGTCAGTTATGAGTGTTTTATTAAAAAGCACTATGCATATGCAATTTTGCCTTTTATTTTGTATTTTAAAGTGCTTATGCATAATAATTTGAATGTTTTATAACATGTTTAAAAGATGAATTTCGTATGAAATATTTGTTCTATAAGATAGTTAAAATTTAAAAAGTGGCTATGCATATGACCCTAAAAATACAAAATCAACAAAAAAAAAAAAAATTAAAAAATTAATAAGTAAATTAAGATCGGATATATTATGAATATTAGAGCTGTTATTGGGCGCCATTTTTTGGAGAGTTGGCGAACTTTGTTGAAGCTTTTTAATTCGTAGCCCTGTTATGTTGTTTTATTTCGACGAGGTGAAGTGCTATATGAACACTAAAAAGGACGCTACAATATGCAGGCGGTATTAGGCTTTCCAATACCGATTTCGGAAACACCGAAAATATAGAAATTCGAGCAGTTTTTGCTAATTCGTAATATTAATTTTAGGGCGATGCCGATTTCGGTATTGCACACGTTTTTTCTTTACTATTTTAATATTTGATATCCTTTTTTGGAAGCATTTCAAATAAGTTTGACAATAATTTTGGTTTTATGTTGGCAATTCTTTTAAAATTTTTGATGTTAAAGGTGGAAACGTTAATAAAAATTGTGCGTTTTTTTAGAAGTTAGAAATTTCGAGAACGTAAAAACTGAAATTATGATTACTCATAAATAGTAAGAGTTTTTGAAGAGCCATATTTACGAGTCTTAATTAATTCAATAATTAATTCATTAATTCAAACGAAAACACTTTGAGAGAGAACATTTTGCGTCTGAAAACAATTCCAAAAAATAATCCAAAACGAGTAAAATGGTTAAAGTCGGGCATGCCGACTATACAATACCCTACACCAGTCTGGTTAAAAGCCAACTAATGATTGGATCCGAAATTCGAATGGGTTAAAATGGGGCTTGTGTCAAAATTTTATATAATGTGAGTCAGCGCACCAAATTTCATTAAAATATCTTAATATTTGCGACCTGCAGTTTGTAACCAAGCCAATTTTGGGGGGACCCTTATATGGGCCAACATAGGCCTTGGGCCAACATAGGCCTTGGGCCAACATAGGTCTGTGTACCAAATTTCATCAAAATATCTTAATATTTGCGACCTGCAGCGTATAAACAGTATAATTTTGGTAGGACCCTTATATGGGCACTAGGTCTAAACATGGACCGATGTTCACCAAAATTAATAGGCTGCGTTATTGGGCCAATATAGGTCTGTATGCCAAATTTCATCAAAATATCTTAATATTTGCGACCTGCAGCGTATAAACAATATAATTTTGGTAGGACCCTTATATTGGCACTAGGTCTAAACATGGACCGGTGTTAACCAAAATCAATAGGCTTCATTCTTGGGCTGACATAGGTCGGTGTACCAAATTTCATCAAAATATCTTAATATTTGCGACCTGCAGCGTATAAACAGTATAATTTTGGTAGGACCCTTATATGGGCACTAGGTCTAAATATGGACCGATGTTCACCAAAATCAATAGGCTGCGTTATTGGGCCAATATAGGTCTGTATGCCAAATTTCATCAAAATATCTTAATATTTACGACCTGCAGCGTATAAACAGTATAATTTTGGTAGGACCCTTATATTGGCACTAGGTCTAAACATGGACCGGTGTTAACCAAAATCAATAGGCTTCATTCTTGGGCTGACATAGGTCGGTGTACCAAATTTCATCAAAATATCTTAATATTTGCGACCTGCAGCGTATAAACAGTATAATTTTGGTAGGACCCTTATATGGGCACTAGGTCTAAACATGGACCGATGTTCACTAAAATCAATAGGCTGCGTTATTGGGCCAATATAGGTCCGTATGCCAAATTTCATCAAAATATCTTAATATTTGCGACCTGCAGCGTATAAACAGTATAATTTTGGTAGGACCCTTATATGGGCACTAGGTCTAAACATGGACCGATGTTCACCAAAATCAATAGGCTGCGTTATTTGGTCTGTGTACCAAATTTCATCAAAATAGCTTAGTAGTTGCGACCTGCAGCGTATAAACAGTATAATTTTGGTAGGACCCTTATATGGGCACTAGGTCTAAACATGGACCGATGTTCACCAAAATCAACAGGCTGCGTTATTGGGCTAACATAGGTCTGTGTCCAAATTTCATCAAAATATCTTAATATCTACGACCTGCAGCGTATAAACAATATAATTTTGGTAGGACCTTTATATGGGCACTAGGTCTAAACATGGACCGATTTTAACTAAACTCAATAGGCGTCGTCCTTGGGCCGACGTAAGTCGGTGTACCAAGTTTCATCAAAATATTTGCGACCTGTAGAGTGCGCACAAGAATGCATGGACAGACGGACGGACGGACGGACGGACAGACGGACATCGTTAAATCGAAATAAAAAAAAATTCTGAGCCGATAGGTATACTATAAGGTGGGTCTAGGACCAATATTTTTTGGTGTTACAAACATCAGCACAAACTAATAATACCCTGACCACATAGTGGTGTAGGGTATAAAGAGTCAAAAATTATTGTAACAAATATTTGTTCACTTTTGTGTCTACTAAATATAAATATTGTAAAATTTTCAATACCGAAATACCAATTTTCCAATACCATTTCAGTATAGGAAACCCTAGGAGGGATAGAAAACATATTATTTTTTCAAATCGTGTTGCCATCGCTGGGGATTGAACCTGCAACCTTATGTGTAACAGTTCAATGCGAGAACCATTTCACCACAACGACCACACTTATATTTAAAACCTTTGTCAAAAAGTTTAGATCTGATCACATCTGTTTATATTCTAATATTATTGAATCTGATTGGATCCGGTGCCAGATCTGAACATTTGTGATCAGATATGGTATATATGATACACTTTATGCCTAGATCTGATCAGATCTAGTGCCAGATTCTTTCATATCTAAAGAGATCTTGAAAATTGGGTGATTTTCATTATCAAATGTGAGCAGAACTGCCCAGATTTGCTACCAGGTCTGGCACCAAATCTTATCCACGTGAGCTGATACCAAAAAAAATAATATAAAACTAAATTCTGCTTCCAAAATAACTTGAAAAAGATCAAATTACACTGTGGAACAAATTCAGGTAAGCAAAAGTTAGGTCGATTCTGAAAGTGAGGGGTGAAAATAGAGGCTAAATTAGAAGACCCGTATCGCGGCGTTTGCTTATGTTAGTTCGAATTTTTTATATGGTTTTTTAGCTATAACTCGTCGACTAATTGATATTTTTTAAATCTGTAAAAGCCAAATTATTGCCTGTGCAACAATTAAAATTTAAAAAAAAATTGATTTGATTGATTTTTTTTTTTTTTTAATTGTTGTTCAAAATCAAGCACTGACAAACCACTCGGTAACAGCGATGTTAAAAATAAATGACTGGCAGAACACTCATTTGGGAAGCTTTGCCAGTGTTTGCAAAAAGCGATTTGCCGTAGTCGTTTTACATAAAATTCGGTGGTATATAAAAAAACGAGTACAAAATTTAATGTCTGGCATGCCAACTATATAATACCTTACACCAGTCTGGTTAAAAGCCAACTCATGCTTGGATCCGAAATTGGAATGGGTTGAAATAGACTTGTGTCAAAATTTTTTATAAAATGATAAAAGAAGAAAAAATCGGAAATATAGCCAATATAGGCGATAGGTCCAAATATGGCCCGATAATATCTAGAATCAATAGGCTTTGTCCTTAGGACCATGTGAGTCACCTAATCAAATTTATTTGTGACCTGAAGCGTGTAAACAAGTCAATATTATATGGGCACTATCAAAGAGTAAAACTACTATATTATACTATCGGCACTACGTCTAAACATGGACCGATTTTAACCAAGACCAATAGGCTTCGTCTATTTACCATGTGTCGCTAAAATTTAGAAAGGTGGCTGGAATGAAAGTAGATCTGTAGAATGAAGTATGTATAATCGATGGAACTCAAAAAAGTGGTTAAACTTAAAAAAACATTCCGTTTCCCTAGATTTCAGGAACCATTCAAAAAAATATCGCCCTAGTATAAGATGTATATTACACAATCGACATGGTCATCATTTGCTATTACTGCTGTTGCTGTAACTTTATTGTATTTGTGTTGTCCATTCATTCATTCATGGCTGTTGCTGCTACTACTACTGTACCCGAGCTTAACTCTTATGGGCTTCAAAACGTCTGGCCTGGCTATTGTCATGCTTTTGTGCTAGACGACAACAACGACGATGAGGACGACGGTAGTCTACTTTAAACTTTTTTACGTGCATCGCACATCGTGGCCAGTAAATCATTTTTTTTTATATTTTTATAATACAATCTTTATACTATAGAGTTTGTTTTTATTTTCATTTTCATTCTAGATATAAGTTTTATATACTTCATTGTTTTTGTAGGTTGTTTTATTTGTTTTTATACAAAATTAAAAAAAAAAAAGCTTAACAAAACAAATGTTTAGAGGAATGACCAAATGGTTGGTTGGTAGTTTTGGTCGGCTGGGTAGGTCGTTCGGTTTCTTAATTTTCTCTCTTTCCTCTAACTGATGTTTACTTGGGGATAACAATAACGAAACCGTTTAATGTTGCTGTGTCGTTTGTTGCAACAGACAGTAGCATCAGTCTCGTCCGTAATGTTGATGTAAGACAAGATAACCATTTATGAGGAGTTAACCCGCTTTTTCAACACACTCATTACAGTTGTTGTTTAAATAAATGTAATTTAATATAAATATTGGTCTTTAAATAGTGGAGTTTTTTATTTATATTGTTTGCAAAGTAGTTTATAATGTACAAGTAATTGTTCAAGGTTAGCTAAAGTGATTATTAATTAAATTTACCGAAATTGTTTTAAAAAATAAAAATTATTTTAAAGATTTTATGCAAGCCTTAATATAAGCAGCAATATTATTTTTTAATTAAACCTTGAAGTATGCAATGAATTTTGGAAATTTAAAAAGTTTCATTTTTAATTTAGTAAAATATGGTTCCGAAATAACATTAATTATATATAGGGCATTTTATGTAAACGAGAGACCTACTGCCATTCAAAATTGATCTTAATTTACATAGTTGTATAGTGATTTAAAGAGGCTTAAATATGTTATGGACTAATGGAGTGTAATTGAAAATTGTTACTTGGGGATTTCCAAACTCGAATCTGAGTTCAGATTTTTAAAACTCAAAATGTTAAATTTAGTATGGCAGACGATTTTGATAAGTTCTGAAAATTTGCTCTAAAATTGATACTAACGTTAGATTTTCGAAATTCAAAATGGCGGAACTATATGGCGGATCATTTTTCAAAAGTTATCGGAATTGCATCAAGTATTTTTATGAGAAGTTTTGGTTTTCTATAAACCTAATATCTTATTCGCATTTAGCGACCCGTAAAATAATTTACTACGAAACGGATCTCTTTTCTATACAACTGTCCACAAACCTATTCATTGACTGCCAAAACTTTTCGAAACCAATCCACTCACTGCCCTTTTGAATTTCAAAAACTACACTAATAAAAAAAAGCCTGTAAACGTTTCAGTTAAAATTATTAAAAATGTGTTAAAAATTACATTGCAGTAAAAACTGCTGCTAATTTGCCAAATATTTATTATTAAGATAGGGACAGTAAAAATAAAACTTTTAAATATAATGAATTTTAGTTATATTTGAGTTAAATTCTATTTAATAAGAAATAAAAACCTAACCTGCTAAAATCAGTAAAAACAATTTTCTAAATAATTAGTAGACTAAAAAAAAAAAAAATTACAAAATTTTTTCGATTTTTTTTGGAAAGCAAATAAAAATCTAGCTTTCTAAAATCAGCAGTTTACTAGTTTTTTTGCAAGTACTTCTGTTGAATTTAGCAAGATAGACTGCTATTTGCATTCAACTAAATTTAACTTAAACACGACTAAAAAAGTTTAAGTCGGGCATGCCGACTATATAATACCCTACACCAGTCTGGTTAAAAGCCAACTAATGTTTGGATCCGAAATTCAAATGGGTTAAAATGGACTTGTGTCAAAATTTTTTATAAAATGATAAAAGAGGAGAAAATCGGAAATATAGCCCATATGGGTGATAGGTCCAAAAATGGACCGATCCTATCTAAAATCAATAGGCGTTGTCCTTAGGACCATGTGAGTCAGCGAACCAAATTTCATTGAACTATCTTCGTATTTGCGACCTGCAGTGTGTAAACAAGCCAATTTTGGGAGGACCCTTATATGGTCAATAAGGTCTAAACATGGACCGATTTTAACCAAAATCAATAGGCTTCGTTGTTGGGCTAACATAGGTCGGTGTACCAAATTTCATCAAAACATCTTAATATTTACGGCCATATTGTTGCTAGTCCTCTGTGGCACTAAGTCGAATTAGCGTCGGCTATATGCGGATAGACTCTTTATTAGGGGTGTGAATTCCTCCCTTCGACCTAGCCCAATTAAAATGCCATAATTAAAATAGCAAATCTAAAAAGAACGTTACTTTATCAAAATTATCACACCTAAATTATGAGAAAACAACAAAAATTGATAATATCAGAAATTCAAAGAGTGCAATTATTTACAAAATATCCTAAATTTAAAATTTTTGAAAATGAAATTTTTAATATTTTCACATATTTATTATCGTTTCCCTTAATTCTATTATTATTTATTTTATTCATATTGTAACTTTTAGTTTCTTTTAATTTACTTTTTCTTAATTTTTCGATCGACGCCATAATGTTTTTCTATTCGATGTATAGTTCAGTGTGCGATCCGGTAGCGATTGCATATCCTTATCTTATAGGCTTATTGGAAAAACTAAATTTCCTTTATAATCACTTCTACTGCCAATTCTAACATCGATGATTATACCCTACACCACTATGTGGTCAGGGTATTATAAGTTTGTGCTGATGTTTGTAACACCAAAAAATATTGGTCGTAGACCCACCTTATAGTATACCGATCGGTTCAGAATTTTTTTTTATTTCGATTTAACGATGTCCGTCTGTCCGTCCGTCCGTCCGTCCGTCTGTCTGTCTGTCTGTCTGTCCATGCAATCTTGTGCGCACTCTACAGGTCGCAAATATTAAGATATTTTGATGAAATTTGGTACACTGACCTATATTGGCCCAAGGACGAACAAGTTTGATTTTGGTGAACATCGGTCCATGTTTAGACCTAGTGCCCATATAAGGGTCCTACCAAAATTATACTCTTTATACGCTGCAGGACGCAAATATTAAGATATTTTGATGAAATTTGGTACATAGACCTATGTTGGCCCAAGGACGAAGCCTATTGATTTTGGTGAACATCGGGCCATGTTTAGAACTAGTGCCCATATAAGGGTCCCCCCAAAATTGGCTTGGTTACAAACTGCAGGTCGCAAATATTAAGATATTTTAATGAAATTTGGTGCGCTGACTCACATTATAGAAAATTTTGACACGAGCCCCATTTTAACCCATTCGAATTTCGGATCCAAACATTAGTTGGCTTTTACCCACACTGGTGTAGGGTATTGTATAGTCGGCATGCCCGACTTTAACCTTTTTACTCGTTTTTGTTTAAAATTGTCTCAAAAGTAACTGCAGCTATGGGTTCAAAGTGGAACCGGTTGCCCAAGAATAAATTCTGGAACTAGTTCTGGAACTGATTATCTGACCTTACCTTACATATAAGATCCGTGGAACGCTTTCCTGAATTTGTTCATTGAAATCATTTCTAGTGGATCCAGTAATAGAACTTGTACACTCAAAAAGTTCCACATGATAGTTGTTTGTGTAGTAATGAGTAGTTGTTGTTTCTAACTGTAATTACATTTGTTTTTCTATGTCAAAATTGGAAACAACTGTTGTGACAGTTATCTAACAAATCAATTAACGAAAATTACTGGAATTTCGTACACTCAGATAAAAAAGTTTGTAAAAAAATTTGTAAACAATTTCCAATCGCACTATACTATTTTTATACTAATTATTAGTACAATTTTTATTTTTTGTAACCATTTTTGCTATTCTCTTATTACAAATTACGAATGTTTTTTACTAATTTTCGCTGCTGATTTCAGAAAAACATTTTACTAATTTTTCAAAACCGAGTGCTAAATTTAGCAGAGAAATATACTAATTTAAAAATATTTTTTTTTTGTTTTTTACAATTCTTGTTTAGTTTAGATTTGTTACTATTGATATATTCTTAGTTTAGAAATAACACCCAGAAAATTTTATTGCATCTGCAATGCATAAAACGGCAATAACTGGAGAACCGTTTGCAATTTTGACTCCAAATTTCAAGTACGATAAAGTAATTATACGCTTGTTACAATCGAAAGAAAAAAATTTTTTTTAGATTTTACAGTTTTTTTATTTTTTAGTACAATTTGTTGCTAATTTCAGCAGATTGATTTTCAATTACAGTTTATAGCAATTTACTGAAATTTAGTAGCTACAACTAATTATTTATACTACTTTCATTGTACTAAAATTATGATATTTAGTAAGTTTTTTAACTGATTTTAGCAAATTGATTTTGAATTGCATTTTACATAAATTTTACTAAAATTTAGTAGCGGCTACTAATTTTTTCTACTAATTTTATTGTAGTACAGATCAGCAGACATGTGTTGCTAAAATTAGCAAAAAATACCGCTGGCCTCAAAACAGTTAAACTTTCCGTAATAACAGCAAAATTTCCAGTAGCCATTACAGACTTTTTTGGTTGAGTGTAACTGTCGTTTATTTCAGTTATTTTTTATGTCATAATAACAAGTGCCAAAACAGAAATTTTACAGTAAACAACTATTGTTGTTAGTTATTTATTTAGGTTGCGGGTTCGATCCCCAGTGACCGCATCATCAATTTGGAAAAACAATGTGTATAAATGTTTTCTATCCCCCATACATATCGCAGTGTCCTCCTTCGGTGTTCCCATAGCACTTAACCCCACCGAAGTAAAATAATATAGCAGGGCTATGATCTAAACATCTTCAACAAAGTTTGCCAACTCACTATCAGATGGCAACAGCTGTTCTAAAATTCAACATCTCTCGCAATAACAGTGTTGCCATATCTGAAGCCCTTCATCTTTCACAACCTTTCATCTCTTCTCGATTCCTTGTCCAAAAAAGCAACGCGTTAATTAATATGAAGAGTTTCCTGAGTGTTGCCTGTTAAAAAAATAAATTTATTTTCATAATCAAAAGAAAAAAATAATTATTTTTTACTAAAATTAACTTTAAAAGGGATCCATTTCTATAAAACAGTCGCGTGAGTCACCGTGACTGTTCATAAAAACTGATTCCTGGAAATCGCCCTCGGACCTACCTCAAGTGAATAATAGGAGCGCATACATTGATCCACATGAGGTACATCCGAGAGCGATTCCCAGGAATTAATTTTTATGAACAGTCACGGTGACCCACGCGACTGTTTTGTAGGAGTGGATCAATCGGAAACGTTACAAGACCTGGCCTATTTGTATTATTGGGGTGTGTTAACCCTTTGACACGGGAATTTTAATGGCTTGGAATTTTTCGACCAAACTTCGTGGAAATGTAGATCTATGCCCAAGAAATATTGTTTATTACTTTTATGGTTTTGCAGCACCCGCTAGCGGAGATATTTGGCATTAAATTTCAAACATTAACATGCTGCCGACCCCGAGCAGGTTAAAATTTTAATTTCATATTTTTTCTTTTACTAATCTCTACATAAAATCTTCTGATTTTTTGAATTTTATTCATCACACAATTTTTGAGACTTAACTGTAGCCATTTTTTAACTTTTAAATTTTAACACATTCTCAGCAGCGTTGATGATCACAAGACAAAACGCACTCTACTGATCGCATGTTGTTTTGAAATTTAACAGCCTGCATAAAATTTTAATAAGAACAAAATAACGAACCGATAACGGTAAATAAATAGCGCTTTGGTTAAAACTCAAAAGAATGACGAGTTGATGAAATCGACGTACATTATAATGTACGCCACTCGCCTATGGGTTAATACTCCTGTGGGGCAAAAATTTCGTCCGTTTTGCTCTATCTCGCTTAGTTTTCGAGATACGGGCCATTTTAAAAAATCGCCATTTTAAAAAATGGCCTCTATCTCGAAAACTAAGCGAGATAGAGCAAAACGGACAAAATTTTTGCAAATTTTAGAGCAATATACACGGTACAACTATTCACATGAGGTAGGTCCGAGAGCGATTCCCAGGAATCAATTGTTATGAACAGTCACGCTGACCCACGTGACTGTTTTATAGAAATTGATCAGTCGGAAGCGTTACAAGACCTGGCCTCTTTGTATTATTGGGGTGTGTTAATACTCCATAGTAGCAAAAATTTCCGTTTTGCTCTATCGCGCCATTTTACAAAATGGCCTGTATCTCGAAAACTAAGCGAGGTAGAGCAAAACGGACGAAATTTAAAAGCATTAAGAGATGGCCATTGAGTGAAAACTTAAATTCAGGGAATTAAACGAAAAAAATCTAATTCCTAGGGAATTAAACCAAAAAAATTTAATTCCTTAGGGAATTAAACGAAATAAATTTAATTCCTTGACTAAAAGTTGAATTAACTAGAATTGAATGAATTCCTTGACCAAAAATTGAATTAGCTAGGATTGAATGAATTATTTGACTTAAAATTGAATTAACTCGTGCTGAATGAATTCTTTAAATCGAATTCTTAGTGTTTGGGTCAGGGAATTCATTTTATAAATTTAGATTCTTTGAATTCATTCAAAGAAATTAATTCCTGCTTATGTTTTATTAATAAATTCATTCCTTGAATTAAGGAATTGAATTAAATTTTTGGAAATTCATTCCAAAAAGGAATTAATTCCTTAAAGCTCTGACATCGCCATACAAAGGTAATAAGAAATGTAATAACAAAAGTAACTAGTTATCATTACCAAGTATGTAGTTACATAACCACATATTTGGTAATGATTTTCTACACTGGGATTCGTTAAATATTGCGAGTAAGCTTACTTGTGTGCAGGAGGTCAAGTATGTTTTTATCTATTAAATATTACATCCCAGTGTAGAAACGGTAATGACATATCATTATTTTTTGGACTACCAGTAATGACACCCACTTACCTTCTGTATTATTTTAAAACAAATAATAATGAGTTACTGATAATGACTTATTTTTATCATTATTATAAATAGAAAATAATTTTCTAAATATTTTTTTAAATTTTTTGAAATCTATTTTTAGACTCAATATTTTTTACACACTGGTAAGGATATATATAACCACATATTTTTTGATTTTTTGTATGTTGGCGAGTAAGCTTACTTGTGTGTAGCAGGTCAATTATGTTTTTATCTATTAAATATTACATGTCGATATAGCTCAGATGGTAGAGCTATTGACTGGCAATCTGTAGACCCAGGTTCGATTCCCGCACAAGGAAATTTTATTTACAAAAAAAATACAATAAAAAATATTTTTTTTATATAATTTATTTTTTTGAAAATCTATTTTTAGACTCATTATTTTTGTCAGTACTGGTAAGCACATAGGTAACGATATTCTTTTTGATTTTTCGTATGCTGGTGTGTAACCATAACTCATTATTTTTCGCGACATCGCCATATAAAGGTATTAAGAAATGTAATAACAAAAGTAACTAGTTACCATTACCAGGTATGTAGTTACATAACCACATATCTGGTAATGATTTTCTATACTGGGATTCGTTAAATATTGTCTACCTATTTATCAATTTCAGAGTCCTGAGGAATAAGATTACTCCACTCTGCGGTGACATGATAAAAAAATATGTAAGTGCGAAAAAGAAAGGAACAAAATCAACTCTGCAGAGTGGAGTACTCTATCATTGTGAATGTGGCTTAAATGACTTATAAAAACCCAGCAACATTTTTTAAAACTGGCTGCCTTTGAATCTGTTTTAGAATATGTGTTTTTACCACCGGTTCCGTGGAACAGGTTCTAGAACTGATTCATGGAAGTCAAAATGGAAGGCTTCGCTGGCACAGAACCAGTTCTATAACTGGTTCTAAAACCGATTCCAAAGCAACCTGTTCTAGTTTGGAGGAACAGAACCTGTTGCGTTTGGAACAAACTCAAACAAAAATCACCGATGATAGAACATAAATTGGAATAGGTTGCATGCAAGTATAAGTTGTTCTACAACCAGTTCTTTGCATCCGACAATTTTGCTGGGAATGATTATTGTTTTTTTTTAATTTTTTTTGGTAGAAAATGTGAACCCTCAGAAAACAATCCAAAAATGTTCTCGACATTCTAAAGGCTGTCTCAAAATGATAATTCATTTCTCAGACTTAAAAAAGATTCCATGCTTATTCGAATTTATGAGGAAAATTTCGATTTTAAACGTTCTTTGTTTAGGCCTCATTACTGAGTACACAGGGGGGCTCTTTTGGACGCATCGCTTTCATAGGAAAAAGTGGAAAAATGTTTATGTTTTAGAGCTTATTTCTGAGTCTTTAATGATCATCTTTGTTTGCTGGGTATCTCAAATATTCAATGAAAATGTAAATATTTGGGGTCATATTCATAATCAATTTTAAAATTTATAAGTGCCTTATAAAATAAATTTTTCAAATAAAAATCAAGATTTTCAAATTATTATGTATAGGCGCTTTATTTTACAATATGTTAGAACCACACAGCAAATGATAGAAATAATATTCATCATACGCCCTGTGGTCCTAGCTGATCATAGAACAAATATTTGAGTTTTCATTGAGTATCAGAGACAGTCAATATTTAACAATTTTCAATAAAATGAAGCTGAGAAACATGCTTAAACTTTTTTTAGAACTGATTCCATTAACTTTTATATTAAAACTTTAAACAGTTGCATATTTGAAGGCTCCATAAATTCTAGTCTAGTTTTAGGATTTAATTGCTTTACATAAATTCTATAGATTCTCATATTTATCTTAATAAATATCTGTTTAATTATTTTGTTATACATCACTTTCATTTAATGGATAATCTGTTTAATGATATGTTTTTGTCCCTAACACTTTCAATATCACAACAATCTCAAATAAATAATACAAAAAACAAAATTTTCATACATTATATATATTGTGAAAATGATGTTAAATAACATATTTTCTCCTTGACTTGCACTTGACTTATAGTCAACTATCATCAATTTAACACTTACTCCTGACTATCGTTTAGAACATAAAACTACTATGTAGTAGTACTTTTTAGTTTAACAACAAGTTATTGAATGTTTTATATAAAAGAATGGAAAATAGTCAGTATATGGTGATGTTGGTGATGTCAGTGTAACACTAGCCTTTATTCCAAACCAAGTTCTACATAGGTCGCTCAACTCCTGTTGTTCGCACTCTCACTGGCTCTGTCTGACATTTCTAAAAGTTGCATTGCAAAAACTGGGTTAGTTTTTTTTAATATTTTTTCATACAATATTTTATGTATTTATTAAAAGAATATTTAATAAAATTTAAACATAGAACTTACCATATAACATTCTATTAAATTTTTTTTTTGAAATATAGGAAAGAGCCACTGAACAGAGGTTTAGACGAATGAAGACCCTTGAGGTTCTATGCTCGGTCATACAACTATATAACAATGTTAGTTATAACATACTACTTAACTTGAAAATTTATGGTTAAAAGAAAAAGAGTGTTGCCATATAGACAGACATAGTTAGACCAAAGACACATAGAGTTGCACAACTCATATTTTTTTTTTTTTTTTTGTTATAAAGAAGAAACTTATATAAACATCATTTGTATGACTTTTGCACTTTAAACTACTGCTACCAGAATGCATCATCATTATTAAAATCATTGCACTGTGGGCGAATAATGTCTTATTTTAGTAAAAAATATCATTTCACATAATACTCAAATATGCATATTTTGGGCGCCATTTTTAGGAGGGAAGTAAAAAAAATTTAACTCAAAATAAAGAATTTTAACTGTAAAATCCACCTATAGAAAACATATGATTTTCTGTTTGTTGATTATACACAAAAATATATCACTACATTTCTAGAATTGTCAAAATAGCTGAGTAGTATTTTGGAAGATGGCAAAGCATATTGTGGCTCTTTTGGCAATTCTACATTCCTAGAATTGTCAAATATGCAGAGTAGTATTTTAGATGATGACAAAGCAGATTGTGGCACAAAAAAAATATTTTACTGTTTTTGCTTTTTCTTTGACGAGAACAAGAAATTCTTATTGAGTTGGTAATTTAATCTAATAAATATTTCTATTAATTCTGAAGACGTCTTCCCCTGACGCTTTCCTTAGGCAGGAATGAAATTCGGACAGAAACATACCTCCAAATAGATTATTTTTTACAATTTCTTAGATAAATTTTGGTATTTTAAAACATTTAATTCCTTTAGTGAAATTTTAAAATGTTTGCCAGGTATCCAAATTGCTAGTTTATTCAATTGATTTCAAGTGTCATTCAGGTACTCTTCAAGCATTTTATCAAAAATGTTGTAAACTTGAACTTGATTTAGATTTTAATTTCTCTACATTTCTTTTTTACTGCATTTTTTATTTTAAAACTCACTTGATTTCTCACTAATTTTGTTTAAGAATTGAATTTGTTTTAATTTTCTTTATAAAAATTTAATTTCGATATTACTCCATTTATCTCTGATTTCATATCATAGTACTTTTCCTTAACATCATCATTGCGATGATGATAATTGTCATTGTATTTGTTAAGCCAATAGTGCATAATGTTTTTAGGAATAGTATAGGGAAATAAAAAAAAAAAATAGAAAAAATCATAGTAACATCTATATGTTGTATACTTCACTTTATAACAATATATGACACTATATGTAGTTAACATTTTGTGCAAATGTCTACATAGTAGTAACACTTTGTTAGGAGAAAAATTGCAAATAAAAAAATGTATAAAAGAAAATAATGCTGACATTAAAAGCACCCTTGCAGTTTTACAAATACCATTTCATATGTAATATTGTTGTATGATGATGGTACTTAAAAGTATGGGGTTTTAAAAAAAGTGACATCATATACGATATGAGTTAACGGCAATCTACGACGTACAACAATAAACAGAGCTTTAAATTATTTAAATTCTTTAAAACTACGAAATTTATTCACTCCGACATGAAACTGCAGCCATATCGTAGTCAAAATTATATAAGAAATAATAACTCAAATTGCTGCATTACTTACTCGTATTTAAGGTGTTACAAACTCTATGACAGTGACAAAATTATGACAAATATATTTGACATCTATCAAAGCTTTATAACATAGAAAATATTCATTGATTAAATAAAAGAAAACAAAAAATTATGACAATGACAATATTGCGACAAAAGTATGATATTTTAAAATAGCTGTTCCAAAACCGTCGTAGTTAGGCATGAAAATTGTGTTATGAAATCATAAATCAAATGATTCTCTATGTTATAAATACTCAAAATCAATGAATATGACAAATATATGACAAACATTTTATAATTCAAAACAAATATTTTTATTATGGTGAAAATATGGTATAGAATAAGTTTCGAATCGTTTTACGAATACAAGAAGCTTTTAAAAAAGGTGGAGTAATAATGACAAACTGCCTAGGAAATTATATTAGAACAATTTCATTGCGTTTTTTTTATGACAAATCTGTGACAAACTTTTACAACAAATATTTTGGTTATCGGAGAAAATATATTGCGGTGCAGAATAAAAGCAAACATACACGTTCAATATTATTGATCAATGTTTTCAAAATCTACCAATCAGAACAAAGTATTTAAAAATAGATTTTTCTGATTGGTTGATTTTTGAAAATTTATCAATAATATTGAACGTGTATGCTCTACTTAAGTTTCGAATATTTTTACAAAAAATGGAAAGCTTTTAAAGTAGGGCATACACGTTCAATATTATTGAGCAATTTTTCAAAAATCTACATTTTATTTTTAAATACTTTGTTCTGATTGGTTTATTTTAAAAACATTGATAAATAATATTGAACGTGTACACTTACAATATTTTATCGTTAAAAACAATCTAAAATACATATTAAATTAATTGAAAACACAATTTAAAAAATTACTACTGATTTTTCATTACCCGATCAAAAAAATTTATATATAGTCGTATATAGTAATATCTTGTTTTATCTTATAATATGTGAGTATATATGTTGTCATGAATAGCCATATATAATTATATGTTTCTTATTTGGTAGCTTAGATAACCATATATTTTTATATATTGTCTTATATAAAATTAGATATCAACCATATATGCTATACATAATGAGATATGGCAGATCTGTTGTCATATATAATTATAAATGATCATATATAACATAATATATGATCACATATGGTGGCACATAAGCCATATATTTTGAGATATAGTAATATATATCCTGTTATAAAAATTTTTTGGTTGTATGATGTAAGATATTTTTATATATGATTATATATTACATTAAATAATATAAGATATGATTATATATGATTCCATAAATGGTGCAAGATTAAAAATATAATTTTAGATATGATTATATATGGTCCCACGTCAGTAATATTTTCTATGTGTTTAATATATAATTATATATATTCACATATTACCTGAGAGACCCTACTATCGAATCCCAGCTCGGGCACAAACAAATTTTTTTTTTTTTTTTTACTTTTTTAACGCAATTTAATTTACTTGTAAATATTCTTTTTACAGATCTTAAAAAAATTAACCCATTTACTGCAAACAGCACCTGAAAGTTATGTTTACTGCAACTTGGAATTAATAATATTTTAATATATTATTATATATTGTCATATATAACCCCACGCATAATTATATATGTGACTGAGGTACTATTATCAAATCCCAGCTCGGGCACAAAAAAAATTTTTTTTTTTAACTTTTTTTAACTCAACTTGATTTGCTTATAAATATTTTTTTACAGATCTTAAATAGGTTTGTGTCAACAGCATCTGCAAATTATGTTTTCAATTAATAGTATTTAAAATATATAATTAGATATCGTAAAATATAATAATTTCGTTAAAGTTCTGAATTTGAGTTCTTCCAGAGCGAAATGATTTTTTTTTTGGTAATATTTGTACATACAATTTTGGCAATATTTTGATTTTTGTACTCCTACTTTTAATACAAACAAAACAATTTGTGAAAAAGTGTTGGATAAGAGTATTTTTTCCAAAGGATTGCTAAGCTTATAGGTATATGTCATACCTTATTTAAAATACATTTATATTACCTTTTAAATAACATGTATATTGCTCTTATCCCATTATTAATTTCGCAAATACAGACAGACTGTTGATATTTAGATTTTTGAGCCATATAAATAGAGTTTGCTGTTCGGTTTTATTCGAAACCGAACCCGAGGTTTTTCAAGTCTCAAAACCGAAACCGAAAATCGGCAAAAATAAGTCGGTTTTTAATAAATACTTTAACCACTTAAAATGCATCCCAGTGTAGGTACAATTAGAATCCGAGAAGACTCATAACAGCCATAAGAACTTATGAAATCATAGCTACATGACGGTGTGTTTCTTCACCGATGAAGCCTCTTTTCGCACTTTTATGATTCACAAAATACTCGGAATCATGAGCATTATTGGACAATTTAGAATTTTCTGAGCCTTTATGAGTCATTTATTATTCATTTTTGAGACATTTACGAGCATTGTAAACATTTTTTAAAATTTTTGAATACACCCAAAGTTTGAGCACCCTGAAATTTGTCATATTTTAGAGTCTTTTACGAGTCATAATTTCTGAACTCTCAGAAAAACGTTAGCTGTAAAATAATATCGAATTTCGAAAATGGCTCAGCTCCTATTTTACAAAATTTCTTATTTAATTGTAATGAACATTTTCTTCTTAAATATGACTTTAAAGAATTTTTTGTTATTACGGATAACATGAACTGACCCAGTAAAATTTTTTACAATCGGTAGCCAACCACACCCATTCTACAACTGGTTCCACTGCAAACGATTCCATGGAACTGGTTCCGGAACCAGTTCCTGAGATCCTATATGGAAGGTGTGGGTGACGTAGAATCAGTTCCAGAACTAGTTCCAGAACTGATTCTAGAGCAACCGGTTCCACTTTGGAGCCATAGAAGGGGTTGCTTTTGGGACAATTTCAAACAAAAAGAATCGGTGTTAGAATCGACAGTAGAAGGGGTTGTGAATGAAATGTAGCTATTGTACAACCGATTCTTTGGAACAGAAAATTTTCCTGGGGAGGCTTATAATTTTAGAAAAAAAATACACCGAAAAATCAAGTGGTTTAAGAGATGTTGAGCTTTATAAATTCAGTTCAGATTTTCATTGCGTATTTTTCAAAAAGTCCTGTTTCGTAGTCCGTGAAATTTTTAAAATTTTACCTTTAGGTTGTTTTAACCAAATTGCTAAAATTTAAATTTAAACTCTTGAAAATACAGCTTCCCAGGAAAATTTTTTACAATCGGTAGCCAACCACACCCATTCTACAACTGGTTCCACTGCAACCGATTCCATGGAACTGGTTCCGGAACCAGTTCCTGGGATCCTATATGGAAGGTGTGGGTGACGTAGAATCAGTTCCAGAACTAGTTCCAGAACTGATTCTAGAGCAACCGGTTCCACTTTGGAGCTATAGAAGGGGTTGCTTTTGGGACAATTTCAAACAAAAAGAATCGGTGTTAGAATCGACAGTAGAAGGGGTTGTGAATGAAAAGCAGCTATTGTACAACCGATTCTTTGGAACAGAAAATTTTCCTGGGTTTAGTTGCCTACAAAAGAATAAAATAAATTAATTTATAACGAGCCTACGCGCTTTTTTTTATCCCACAAAATTCTCGAAACGGATTTATTGCCTTTATTCGAGTGAGAAATTCAATGGAATTTTAATAAATTTCTTGAACGTGTTAAAACACGTATTTAATTTTTATACATATTTAATTATTTTAAAACAATTCTATTAATGTCACAAGAAAACCGAAAAATAACCGTAACGGCGGTTTTTATAATTTTTAAAAACCGAAACCGGGGTTTTCAAATTTTTCGGTTTTTAGCAAACTCTACATATAAATCGGTGCCTTGACACTTCAACAAACATTTTTTTTATCTTATTCACCAAAAAATTTCCGTTAGAGGAAAACGTTTAAGATTTTTAATTTTTGTTTTTTTGAAAGAATGTTATTAATTTATTTTTTCTAAGTCATCTATATATATAAATTTATATAATTATATATAACTCAGTAACACGAACAATGTTGTCTCATATACACCCAGAAAACAGATTCGTGCTTACAACCGAATTTATTGCCAATCGAATGCTTCGGTTGTGATAACAGAATTTTTCAGTTGTGACTACCGAATTATTGTTGAGGCAATAGAAATTCTGTTGCCATTATCAAATGACTATTCACTTCATTGATATTCAGTTGTCTCAACTGAAAAATTCGGTTACGGCAACCGAACCATTCAATTGGCAACAAATTCGGTTATAAGCACGAATCTGTTTTCTCTGTGTAGTCATGTATATAGCAGTGTTTGGCTGAGTGAGTTAAGTGGCCGACTACAACGCCAGCAACCTGAGTTCAAATCCTGCCGACGGCATTTTTTTTTCAATGAAATAAATATTTTTTAAATAATAAATGTTTTTTTTTAATTTTTTGTATTATTTTTAAATTTTTTTAAAATTTAAATAATTCCAAATATATTATAGGATAAATTTTGATCTCAAATTATCCAATTCGATCTGCCAAAACTAGCTTATCCGTTTGTATCTAATTGGATGTAAATTAATCCCATGGGATATTTTGGGATCTATCAGGATCTTAATTAGATATTATTGGATATTCCAATTTTGAGCTCTATTTGAATCTAATCTAATCCTGTAATATATTTGAGGGATCTGATTGGATATTACTGGATACCCCAATTTTGAGATGAACTTGGATAAGATCATATGTTGATCTATATCAAATGAGATATGACTACATATGCTAGATATAATGTTTTTTGATCGGATATATTCAAACCATCGCAGTGTAGAAAATCATTACCAGATATGTGGTTATGTAACTACATACTTGGTAATGGTAACTACTTACTTTTGTTATTACATTTCTTATTACCTTTATATGGCGATGTCGCGAATAATAATGAGTTGTCGTTACACACCAGCATACGAAAAATTAAAAAATATATCGTTACCTATGTGCTTACCAGTACTGACAAAAATAATGAGTCTAAATTTATATTTTCAAAAAAATTAATTATATAAAAATAAATATTTTTTATTGTATTTTTTTTTTTTAAATAAAATTTGCTGGTGCGGGAATCGAACCTGGGTCTACAGATTGTCAGTCAACAGCTCTACCATCTGAGCTATATCGACATGTAATATTTAATAGATAAAAACATAATTGACCTGCTGCACACAAGCAAGCTTACTCGCCAACATACAAAAAATCAAAAAATATGTGGTTACATATATCCTTACCAGTAATTAAAAAATATTGAGTCTAAAAATAGATTTCAAAAAATTTTCAAAAAAATCTAAAAAATTATTTTCTATTTGAAATAATGATAAAAATAAGTCATTATCAGTAACTCATTATTATATGTTTTAAAATAATGCAGAAGGTAAGTGGGTGTCATTACTGGTACTCCAAAAAATAATGATATGTCATTACCGTTTCTACACTGGGATTTTGCTATTTATTTTCAAACATTGTTTAAACAATACATAAAATAAATAAAAATAATTGAAAAGTCTGTTAAAACGATCATCAATTTTTAACTGACAAAACCAAAAAAAACGATTTTTTTGTTTGAATTTTTAAAACACTACCACACAACACACACGTTCATATTTTTATTGGCTATGTTTGTGTGTATGATTAAAAAATTTCTTGTGATTTGAATTGAAATAATTTTGTATATAAAGAAACTATTTTAATAAAAAAGAAAACCGATAATATTTGATTTTTATGTTTTAAAACAGAAAACAACGAAATTATTTAAATTATTTTTTCTAAAAATAGAACATTTCACTGAAAATATCAACTCCTACAGACGATACATATTTTTTGGGGGTTTGTTTTTTATTGACTGATAAAAAAAGTTCAACAAACTGTTTATGAAACTACATTAAGACAATTATAATTGCTTTATATTCTGACAAAATATCTTATCAAAAACCGAGTTAAAAAGTTAATGTCGAGCATGAGAGCTATATGATACCCTACACCAGTCTTGTTAAAAGCCAATGTTTGGATCCCAAATTCGAATTGGTTAAAATAGTCAAAATATGTCTATAGAATGATGAAAAGCCACTAGTATAGTATTTATAATCCAGATCAATATAATAAAATTGCCAAATGTGTTTCAAATGTAAATTTAGAATCAATATAATAGGTAAGGATTTGATTCTTTTAAATCCATATTGTTCACAGTTATTCTCATATACATCAGAAGGTTGCTTTTAAGTCTCGTGCTGAGTTTTTTTTTTTTTTTGTTTTTCCTGATTTCCACTATAGTTTAAACTTAGTGTTAATGACAATCATGGTGTTCGTTGGTTTAATGCTGATGTTGAGGATGATGGTTATGGTTATTATTTATACCCTACAATAAGCTGCTGAATAATATCGTCTAATATGTTGTTAATCTGGTAGTAGTTTTGGAATATAGCAATGTCCATCTCTCTGAGGCCAGTATATGTTAACCCTCAAACTGGACAATTATATATATATATATATATTTTAAGGAGAAACAGAATTTAGGAAATTTTTCCTATTATTCTATGAGCGTTGTTCTGTAATGGTTAGCACATTGATCTGTTACACATAAGGTTGCGGGTTCGATCCCCAGCGACGGCAACATCAATTTAGAAAAGTAGTATGTATGAGTTTATTACTAAACCCCACCGAAGTAAACCAACATAACGGGGCTATGAACTAAAAAGCTTCAACAAAGTTCGCCAACTTTTCATCAAATGGCTCACAATAACTGTTCTAAGATTCCGCATCTTATGGGAACAGTGTTGCCATATTTAAAGCCCTTCATTTTGCACCCGCCTTTATTTCTTCTCTATCCGCTTTACAAAGAAAGAAAATAAATTTAGGCCAAGGAAGGTCATTGAAGGAACGATTAGTGAGTTTTTGAAATTTTGTTTCATTGGGCTCGTTCAGTGATATAGGCCGAAAAAAAAACTGAAGGCAAATCACAGAAAATATTAAATTTTACTTGCTAAAAATTAGATTACGCAGTACATTCACAGTCGATCAAATTATAAAACATATAAGTCCATACAATGTAATCGATTTCGTAACCTTCACATTGTATACCAGTAAAAAAAAATAACTTGGAAGTCATGTCATACAAACCACTTCTTTCGTTGCTTCAAAAGTATCCTTTACTGTACGTTTACTACCTTTTTAGAAGTAATTTTGAACAACATCCAAAAAATCAGCCTTATATTTCATTATAAATTGCTCATATAATAAAGAGTACATTATGGTCGATCTTAACCGTCTGCAATTTTCTTATTGTTTTTATTTATACCGAGTGCAATAACCGCAACATTTATGCAATTTAAAAAAAATAATCTAGATTTTTTGTTTTACTTTTATTTTAGTATTTTGTTTATTTTACTATTTGCAAAAGCAAACATTTTACGCTTGATGATTAGCAACAATTGCATAATAAATTTGTTTTTATTATTGTCGTTTTTCTTTTAAGTTTATGTACAAACATATCATAATTAAGTTGGTTTTTTTTTAATAGTCATATAAAAGAATTTTAGAATTTTATGGCTACAAGTGAAAAAAAAAAACATTTTTATCATCAAATTAGAAGTCAGTGTATTTATACCTTGCACCACTACGTGGACCGGGTATAATAAGTTTGTGCAGATATTTGTAACATCGCAAAATATCCTAGACCTAGTGCCAGCTTTTAGTATACCGATCAATTCAGAATCAATTTTTGATTCGGTGTACGAATGTCTGTCAGTCCGTCTGTATTGAAAATATTAACTTTTCTATTAAATTTTTTCTTACTAAATAGGAATATCTTATGCCATTCAAATAATTTTCGTTTTCATTCTAAAGCCGAAAATTTTGAAAAATTACGAAAATTTTATTGATTTTTCTTAGTTTTTAATTTTGGGTATAAAATTGTTTAATGCATCGCACCTACTGAGAAAGGAGGACTCGGAGCCTAACTGATAGAATAACTACTAGGAGCTTGATCCGGACTGAAAAATTCACGATCACCATTTTGGATTTCTCACGGAAACTGTTGTGCCGATATTTACGCAACGCACCAATTTCGTAACTAGAATATCTGACGTAGGAAAGAGCATTTAGTCCGCAGCATCGATATTTTTATTTGGTTTATTTAAATTTAGAGCTTTTCGTCTTCCAGCGATTTATTTTTTAAATTTGTTATTCTTTTTTCATTTTAACCCTTAAATGCATAGTGTAGGTATTTGGCAACATACCAGTTTTTTTTTTAAATAAAAAAACCCCACTTGGAGAACAAAACTGCATTTTTGGGCCACCCTTTGTATACAGTAGGGTGACCGGTTCTCATAGAGAGGAAAAAAAAAATGTCGGAATCTTGTTCGTCTGGACCCCATAAAACGATTCCCCTTTCCAGATATGGAGATAGCCGAAATTTGAGCTCGATTGGAGTTTGTTAACCCGTGCCGCTAAGGGCTCAAAGTTTGAAATAGGATTGACAAGGCGAAAATATCTCTTCTTTTGCTTTTTTTTTTAAATACTGGCTCTTAAATAACTGTATTTTTGGAAAATGTAAATAGAATCATAATCTAAACTGAATTCCCTTTCTGGTAATGTATAAAAATCCAAAATCGGTTGGAAAATATTTCGGGTTAAAATAAGATAAATTATGAAAATCAAAAAAAAAAATAAAATATTTCTTTTAAAAATTTACAAGATTATACTTTAGTTTCATTTTTAAGATCCAAAAATATTCAGATAAAATTTTTTGTGTCTCTTGGGTTATGATAACCTAGTCCCAGGTATGGCCAAAGATGGGATTTGTTTTTTTTTTATAAATTTGCAAAACTCTATTTTTGAGTTTTTTAAAATTTTGTTCAACAAAATATAAAAAAATGTGGTGAACGTATAAGGGTTTATTAAATACACCTTAGAGAAAAATTCTGCTGAAAATTACACAAATCCCTCTTTTAACTTAACTGTGACGGAGTTTTAAATTTGAAAATTTTAGAGAAAAGTGTGATTTTGGCCAATAATTAAGATGATAGTATTAATTTTTGTGTTTTTAGCTAGCTGGAACAAAATCACTTCCGATTTTATTTAATTTTGATACAGGAAATTGTTTTCCGAAAATTCTGTTAAACTTCGACAACGTTAACCCTTTTTCTACCAAGGTCAAAAGTGAAATTATTTAAATTTTTCGATTTTTCCTGGAAGTATACCAAAACAATGTGTTGTTTCTTGCGTAATTTAGTGAAAGTTGTCCAAATAACTCCGTTAACACCAAATTTTATACATATTAATAAAAAACTAGAACTTAACCCTTATAGGCACATGGGGTCAAAATGACCCCAAAATTTTAAAATGTAAAAAAGTGCCATTTGGCATGAAAATCGATATAAAAACCTTTAATTAAGCATTTTCAAACAAAATTCCGACATTGATTTTTTGCGGTCACCCTAGTGTACACAGTGTTCTTATAGTTTAGAGCAAATTTTTTAAACAGTTATAAAAAAAATCTTGGTTTTGCTTCGTATATTTGTAAAAAATCTAAAACACGCTTTTTTACAAAAAGAGAAATATTCAAAAATATTTGTTTAAATATTTCATATACGTTAAAATAATCAGAATCTAGCTATTTGGAAAAGAAATATTTTTTAAGAAAAACTACTTTGTTTTCAATTAAATTTTTTTTTGGTATTTTTCTTGAAATGTACACGCCTTTAGAAACCACATACAAAAAAATTGTTAAAAATGAAGAGATCATGCATTTAAGGGTTAAGCGATTTTCTTAATATTTGTGATTTTTTAGCTTCAATCAACTTTTCTAATTTTAGCGATTTTGTTAATTTTTAGCGTTTAAATTTTTAGATTAGAAATTTTGAAAGATTTTTTTTTCAAACACATACATATTAGAAATAATTAAGTCTTTTTTGAAAAAAATGAGTTTTGTTTAATTTTCAACATTACGTTGGTAAATTTGCGCACTTGGTATGCATTTTTATACATCTGAAAATGCACTTTTAGGCATTTTATTCACTCTAAAAAATGCTTGTAAATTCGCTGGTATAAAATAAGTAAATATTTGTTGCTTATAACGCATATCGAGTAAATATCAACAAAAAAATAAATAATTTTGTATCATTTTCATATACATAACATATAAATTATCTGTCAGTAAGTTAACATTTTGTGTGTAAATTTTTTAATTTTCTTGGTAATTTTAAATGTTACGCAAAAATTTTGTAATGAAAATACATTGACATTTAATTTTAAATGTTACGCAAAAATTTTGTAATGAAAATACATTGACATTTGAAAAAATTAAAAAAATTTTTAAATATAAAATAAAATGTTTCCTGAGAATGTTTCTACAGAAAAAGAGGAAATGTGTCCGTAATCTAATGTTCTTTTAAATGCTTAGAATCATAGATGGTAACCGAAACGATGCGGTTATCGGTTGGGTTAACGCTATTTTAGATTATTTCGGTATTTTAAGGTTAACGCTATTTTAGATTATTTCGATAACGGTATTTTAAGGGTAACGCTATTTCATTTATTTCGGTAACGGTATTTTAAGGTTTACGGTTTTTTTGATTATTTTGTTTAACGGTATTTTAAGGATAACGGTATTTCAGTTATTTCGTTAACGGTATTTTAAGGATAACAGTATTTCGGTAACGATATTTTAGGGATAACGGTAGTCAGTGGAAAGGGTTTTGAATCGATTACGGTATCTTAGCGGTATTGCCTGCCAACCCTGCTTAGAATCTAAGAATTTTCAATAATATAAAGTAGTTAATATCTGTCGCTTTCCCTATTGCATTTCCTCTATAGAAAAAGGCCTCTGATTCTGAAAACTCTCTTCTATTATCAGAAACTTTTTATAATGAAACATGTTCTCAGAATCTAGCTTTTCCTATAGGTAAAAGACTTTAAAATCTAACGCTTTTTGAACAGGAAGAAGTGGTCAGAAACTGTGAAGTTTCTATGGTAGGGTTGGTCTTAATCGTTCCTTTTGGTGACTCAGTCATATCGTTCAAAACAATTCATTGAACTAGTTCGTTCAATATTTTTTTGTTTTTGTTATCGTTCTTTTTTGTTATGAGTTGTGTCTGAACCGTAATTCGTGAACTGTGTCGTTCGATTGACAATTCATTGGCTCATTACAGGTTTGCATTAATTTTGTTGTACATTGAATAAAAATGTTAGAAAATGACAACTTAAATAAAAATTTTGGAATTATTAAGGAAAACATTTAACTATTTAAAAAAATTACAATAATTGAAAATATATACAAAATTTTTTATAAATATAAAAAACACCGAAATGAACGATTGAACGAAAAGAACGAATAATGGTAAACGATGTCATATCGTTCAATTAACTGAACTGTTCAAACGAACTACTTCTTTCATGAATGGCACAACTCTACTCTATTAAATTTATAAAAAAAAATATCAGAAAATTCCGCTGATTGTGAAGAGTTTTTTCTATGGAATATCTATTGGATGCTGAGAACTTATCTAAGGAGAAAGCCTAAAATAATGACGATTTTTACCGGTAAGAAATAATAAATTCTTAGGACATCGTCCTATAGAAAAATTCTTAGATTCTAAAGTTATTTTTCTATATAGAAAATCCCTAAGATTCTCAACATATTCTTACAGAGAACTATCAGATTCTGAGAACTTAGTCCCAGAGATAACTTTTTCCTGTAAAAACCGTTCAATTTTGAGGACGCTTTCCAATAGAAACGCAACAGACTCAGTTTTGTTTAAGCTAAGGGTTAGAAGCTAAGGTATTTTCTATAGAAAGACAATTGTTTTTGTTCGAAAAAGCTCCCATATTTCCTTAGGAAAAGATATCAGAATCTATGGCTTTTCCTATAGAAAAATACCAAGGCTTTTTCTACAAAAATGGGCTTTTTCTACAAAAATGGGCTTTTTCGGTGGGCAAATCTCCTCAGACTCATGCGACCGAATCAAAGTTTTTATACCCTACACCACTATGTGGTCAGGGTATTATAAGTTTGTGCTGATGTTTGTAACACCAAAAAATATTGGTCGTAGACCCACCAATCGGCTCAGAATTTATACCAATCGGCTCAGAATTTTTTTTTATTTCGATTTAACGATGTCCGTCTGTCTGTCTGTCTGTCCATGCAATCTTGTGCGCACTCTACAGGTCCCAAATATTAAGATATTTTGATGAAATTTGGTACGCAGACCTATGTTGGCCCAAGGACGAACAAGTTTGATTTTGGTGAACATCGGTTCATGTTTAGACCTAGTGCCCATATAAGGGTCCTACCAAAATTATGTTGTTTATACGCTGCAGGTCGTAAATATTAAGATATTTTGACGAAATTTGGTACACAGACCTATGTTAGCCCAATAACGCAGCCTATTGATTTTTGTGAACATCGGTCCATGTTTACACCTAGTGCCCATATAAGGGTCCCACCAAAATTATATTGTTTATACGCTGCAGGTCGCAAATATTAAGATATTTTGATGAAATTTGGTACATAGACCTATGTTGGCCCAACGAAGCCTATTGATTTTGGTGAACATTGGTCCATGTTTAGAACTAGTGCCCATATAAGGGTCCCCCCAAAATTGGCTTGGTTACAAACTGCAGGTCGCAAATATTAAAATATTTTAATGAAATTTGCTTCGCTGACTCACATTATAGAAAATTTTGACACAAGCCTCATTTTAACCCATTCGAATTTCGGATCCAAACATTAGTTGGCTTTTAACCAGAATGGTGTAGGGTATTGTATAGTCGGCATGCCCGACTTTAACCTTTTTACTCGTTTTACATAGGAAAACGCTCCCATAATCTCAAATTTTCTTTGGAAAAGTCCACTGTCTATAGCATTTCTTATAGAAAGAAACACAGTCTTTTTCTATAATAAAAGGGCAAATCTTCTCAGAATCTGAGGCTTGATTATACACTCACAATATTTTATCGTTAAAAATAACATAAAATACACATTAAATTAATTGAAAATACAACTAAAAAAAGGACTGCTGATTTTTCATTATACTCAAACCATTTTGCTATCCATTTTCAAACATTGTTTAAATAATCTATAAAAGAAATAAAAACAATCGAAAAGTCTATTAAGACAATCTACAATTTTAGCTGACAAAAAGTTAGAAAAAACGATTTGGTGGTTTGTTTTTTCATGTTAGAAAGTTATTTTGTTTTAATTTTTAAAACACTACACACACAACACACAAGTTCATATTTTTATTGGCTATATTTGTGTGTATGAGTAAAGAATTTATTGTAGTTTGAATTGAAATAATTTTGTATATAAACAAACTATTTTAACAAAAAAGAAAACCGAAAATATTTTATTTTTTTGTTTTAAAATAGAAAACAACGAAATTATTTAAATTATTTTTTCTAAAAATAGTACATTTGACTGAAAATATCAACTCCTACAGACGATGCATATTTTTCTGTAGTTTGTTTTTTATTGACTTGTAAAAAAAAGTTAAACAATATGTTTCTAGGTATTTTAATTGATTCTTCAGTTGAAAACAAACTTTAACTATTAATTTTCAAATAAACCTCATTCGGTTATGGAAAATGTATTGTGAGTGTAATTAGTTACACTATGCGACAGTCAAAATCGGGATGGGATGAAACCAACGGGAAATGTTATATCGGTCAAAAACAAGTTATATGTGTCCCGGCGTTTCGCTGGGTCACCCCTAGGAATCGAGATATCTTTTTTTGACATTTTTTTTTTGACATAACCACTAGTCCGATTTTGCTCAAACAATTTTAAAAAAATTAAAAATTACAATTCCTTTAATCTGTTCATATAACGTTTTTCTATATACTCAACAGTTTTGCCGGTAAAATTAAATGTTTGTTACCGCTACCATAAAAATCAATAACCTTTTGTTTATTACTTTTTTTTAATATTTTAGGCAAAAAATTTTTTTTTCTTCATACATTTATTTTTACCGGCAAAACTGCTGAATATATAGAAAAACGTCATATGAATAGATTCAAGGAATTGTAATTTTTAATTTTTTTAAAATTGTTTGAGCAAAATCGGACTAGTGGTTCTCGAGTTATGTCAAAAAAAAGACCACCAAAGGTCAAATCGACATATCTCGATTCCTAGGGGTGACCCAGCGAAACGCCGGGACACGTATAACTTCTTTTTTTACCGATATAACTTTCCCGGTAGTTTGAACCCTTCCCGATCACTGACCCCTACCATTTGTCCCACAGTGTTATATTATTTTCTATTAAAAAAATATTTTAAAAATGTTTTTATTCTTTTATTTTTTGGGCGGCATAGCGTATTTTATTTGGTAAATTTATGTCCAGAAACTGTAAAAATACACATAAATTCTATAATTTGTTTACGAATTTTTACAAATTTTCAATATAAATTTCCCAATTTTGTGTGTTAATGGCTTACGCATAATGTATGTAATTCTTTTTTTACACACTTAGAGTAAATTTATCATATTTATTAGGAGTCCGCCTATAAGTTAGGTAAATTTAAACAAAAATTATTTAGACTGTGTGAATATTTATTCTAAAAACTAGTTTTTTAAACATATATTTGGTGAATTTAAAGATGAATACATTTTGTGTGTATTTTTTGTCCGTTACACACAATTAGTAAATTTAACCAATTTGTAGCAGGAGTACAGCTTCATACTATTAATTGGGTAAATTTCAAAAGAAATTAATTTGAGTATATTTACAAACTTCTGCTCATAAAATTCATTGAATACTAAAGATTTATGCTTGAAAAAAGAAAACCTCCAGCAATTGGTTTACATTTAATGTTAGTTACACTACAATGCACACACATGCTATAATTTGATATTGCGCAATTTTCTTGAATTTAAAATCTTATGACTTAATTTACACTAATAAAAATGTGTGATTATTACCATCAGTGAATTATTACATGTATAATATTACCACATACTAGCAGCATTAGAGTGGCAATTTAACAAATAGGGAAAGATTTTATTTTTTAATTTGAATGAAGCCCGAGCAGACTCTGGTGCCACTTTGTCTAATATCTACATGGTTAAAATTTAAACCAATTCGAATAACTTTAAATCTGAGGTAAAAAGTTTAGGATTTGGGTACAAATAAAAAAAATTTTAATGATTTCTTGCGACACATCCGTTCTAATTATTTTTAGTATGCTGAAGATGAATATAAAAATACGTTCGAAATATCGTGAATATTTTGCTAAAGATTACACTAAATTTACAAAAAAAAAAAAAAAAAAAAAAAAAAGGATACCTGCAAAATCGCTTAAGAGATTTCAAAAATATTTTCATATTCGTACTAAATGACAATATGAAAATATTTTTTAATTTTAGATTTTATTAGAAAAAATGTGTCACAAGATACAGGTGAAATATTATTTTTTTGGTTTTGTTTTATAATAACAAAGTTGAATTTATTAAATAGAAGTTGAATTTATTAAATAATTGAGCTCGAGGTCATTTAGTTTTAAATATTAAATATTCTTTATTATTTTTGTCGTTTATTTAACCTTCTTTTTCAATTTTTAATTTCACAATTTTCTTGGGCGTAAGGTTTGGTTTTTTATATATAAAAATTCTTTATTTTCGATATTTCGCTACTCCATTGTGTAGCATCTTCAGGAAATAACAATTAAATTAATAAGATGAAGATGCTACACAATGGAGTAGCGAAATATCGAAAATAAAGAATTTTTATATATAAAAAACAAACCTTACGCTCAAGAAAATTGTGAAATTAAATATTCTTTATTATTTTATATATATCACCGATATTTCGGCATTCATTGAATGACATCTTCAGTGTTTCTGCAAACAACAACAAACAATTAAAAATATTACCGCTGCATACCACGCATGTCCCCATTACAGTTTTTAATATAATGTGGACATGAGTGGCAATATTTTTTATTGTTTTTAATTATTTGTTGTTGTTTCCATAAACCCTGAAGATGTCATTCAATGAATGACGAAATATCGGTGGAAATATTAAAAAATATTTTATATTAAAAACTAAATGAAACTATTTAATAAGTTCGTCAATTTCATAGGTCGAATATTACTTTAAAATTTATTACGCCTAAAATTTATCCGAGTTGACTCAGCATATTATTTATCAGTTAACAAGTAAAAATCAACAACTAAATTCACATTGCCACCCTAATGAGTATAGTAATTTTATACTGCAGTATTATTACATTTTGAATTACGGCTAGGAGGAAAATAATAAAGTCAAGTCATAATATTCTTATCTCAAATTCAGCAAACACTCACAAGTAGGAGTAGAGCAAAGTACTAAAATAAATGCAATAAAATATGTACTTTTGAAAAGAGGTAAAACAAAATTTAAGAAATAGATTCACAAGTAAATAGAAATCCAAAAAAAAAAAAAAAATTAAATTGTTTCATGCCAACAAAAAATTGTATATTAAGAGCAAAAGTATTATTTGCTAGTATACCAAAATTATGCCAAAATTAAGGTTTATCTAGGTTTTCTTTCAAAAAAAAAAAAAAAAAAAAAATAAAAACCTTAATATGGTATTTCGTTGGAGTGTAAGCACTTTTGAAAAGGAAGTGCCAAATACAATTTTAAATGCATGTTATTTTCCTTCGAAATTGAGATATGAAAATGAAAAGTTACCAGCCTTTATGTTCGGTTTTTCATATAACCATTTTGAGTTTTTCCTTAAAGAAAAAAGTTGTTGGGAAACTACTTGTGTTCATGATGATGATGATGATGATGTTGATTCTAGTGTGCAATTTCTGGTTTTCTTTTCTCATACAACCATAACATTTTAATAACGAGAAAAGTTTTCTTCTATTTACTTGATTTTTCCATAAACCATCTTCCATCGTCGTCGTTGTGTTTTTTTTTTGTCAGGATTTTTAAAATGCACATGTTTAAAATCAGTGGGTGGAAATAAATTTGCATTTAATATGGTAGATGGTTATTAAAAATAAGTTTTTTTTTTGTACAAGTTAAGATGCCTGATAGTGGGTTATGAAATTGAAAATGTGTTGTCTTAAAGATAAATTTTGATTTAAGTATCATTTAAATTGAATATTTTGTTAAAAAAAAAAGTTTCCATTTAAACTGTTATTTAATTTAAGCAAAATTTGTTGAAAAATACTTGATATTTAATCTTCATTCCACTGTTTAAGTGGGAATGACATACATATATTTGTTATCTGCTAAATTTCAGCGAAAATGTTTGCCATTTTCTACAGCAGCTTGGATTGAAAATTTTTTTGATTACAAATTAAAATGTAAAGGGAACCCCGAAAGTAAAATTTATAACAGTTTCTTTGCATACAATATCGTATTTTGAATAATAATACAAATCACAGAAAATCTCTGGCAAATGATTGCAACAACTTGAATAGCGAGAAAATCTATGAGTTTTATTTATATTTTACTTATTCTAATTTTTTAAAATGTGTTCATTTGTAATAATTTTATTAAATTTTATTATTACCAATTGATAAAAATTGAGAAAAATAAAGAAATTAGTAATAAATAATGGTTGATGTGAACATGAAAAAGATATTACTAATACGGGGAAATATTGGGCTTTTTAAGCAATTCTACTTTAGTCTGCTTGCCAATAGACTAAAAATTTAATTTTTTGATTTTCTTTTATATTTATTTCATGCTATTGCACAAGTTTATGAATAAATTTGGTTTTAAAAGTCATTCCTAAGCCAAGAGTAATTACTTCAAAATAATTTCCAAGTTTTCTTCATACGATTCATTGCCAGATGTTTATGTCGCATTTACATTCGCATCTAAATACTGAGATTTTTATTTTCCCCACTGTTAAAAAAATAATAAAGGACTTAAAATTTTGGAGAGAAAATATTTAGTAGAACTTACGGTTAGAGCTAAACAACGATATAATTTATATTACCGTTACAAATTTTTTCCTTAAATTTTTATTTTATCAATTTTTAATCTTAATTTTAATTACCTATGCAATTTTTGAAACTCGAAATATTTTTTTAATTTATATAAATTTTTTTCATATTAATAAAGTTGAAATTAAAATTTACACATTTTTTGTGTAATTCTTGAAATATTTCAATAGCTTAATTATTTTTACTTTTTCCAATAATTGCTTTATATTAATAAATTTGAAAGCTAAATTTACATATTTTTTGTTTAGTTTTTTAAAAAGTTTTAATATTTGAAGAATTTAGGATTTTTTTAGATATGCTATAATAATGATCCGTATCTTATAAATTTAACATTTTATAATTTATATCACCGTTACACATTTTTACCTTAAATTTTTATTTTATCAATTTTTAACGCAAATTTTAATTACCTATGCAATTTTGGACACTCAAAATATTTTTTTTAATTTATATACATTTTTTTCATATTAATAAAGTTGAAATTAAAATTTACACATTTTTTGTGTAATTCTTGAAATTCTTCAATAACCTAATTATCTTTATTTTTTTCAACAATTCCTTTATATTAATAAATTTGAAAGTTAAATTTACATATTTTTTGTTTAGTTTTTTTAAAAATTTTCAATATTTGAAGAATTTAGGATTTTTTCTTAAATATGCTTTAATAATGATCCGTATTTAACATTTTTTTTTTAATTTTTTGTATTTGTTACATATATGTTTAAGTTTTGAATTTACACATTTTCTCTCGAATTTCTCAAAACGTTTTAAAATTTTGAGAAACTGAAAATTTTTATTGAATTTTGTGTATAATAATTTAAACTAAGCAAAAACCAGCTGGTTTTTGTACAAAACTAAATTACAAAAACCAAGTCATTTACACTGGGTATTTAGTTTTTCTTTGTCACATCACTTTTTTTTACACATTTTTCTTTCTTTTTTTATTATTAAATTAATACAAAAATATTATTAATACATTTAAAAATTAATAACAACACAATTTTATCATCTCTTAAATCACCCTGTGTAATGCAGGGTGACCATAAATTTCTCGATGAGAAAACTTCTCGCATTAGATACAGAAACGGGGTACTGGATTTAGAATTTTTCATACAAAGAGGGGATTTATTAAATCCAAAAAAAAACTGGATTTAATAAATCAACAATAAAAGCACAAATATATGAAACAGCCTATTAATTTAATGTCAGAAAAAAAATACGAATGAAAATTAAAAGAGAAACAAAAAAATTGAAAAACTAACAAATACAAGGTTTTTATTAAATTTTTTTTATGAAATATGTTTAGAAAAAAAAAAACTACACCTCACCAAATACATATTTTACATCTTGGACATGGAGAAATAGCTCAAATAGAAATGACAATTTTTCACTCTACTATAAGTAATTTAATTATATCCAATTAGTGAATATTAAATATTGCAATGGAATTTTTCAATTGTGTAAAAATATAAATTGAAGTGATAAAACTGTAAAGGCAGACTGTCTGTCTATCGCTGTTTTATATAAAATATAATTAAAAATTAAAAGTTAAAGTAAAAGTAAAATCCTTCATCACCAAATTCGGTATTAAAAATTAGGATGAAAGAAGTGTCGGACAGAAAATTGTTTTTAAAATAGGGAAAATCTAACCCCATCTGTTGAGCACTTTTAGAAATACTTTTTGGATTTATTAAATCCAAGTGATTAGAAAAAAACGGTTATTCTTAAAAAACCAAAAAAAATATTTTTTTGACACTTGCTTTACTTCTATATTCGTTGTAACAGGGTGTATCGAAAGTTAACTATAAATGATACCGCGTGTATCAAAAATTCACATTTTTATTACACATTTTTCTAAAAAGATCTAGGCTTTTAGAAAATTAGTATCGTAGCCACCCTGTTTTATCACCGGGTGTGCTACAGGGTGTCAAAATTGACCATCTCGGGTATACAAAAGTTTTATTGTTGTGCAACTTTTACAAATGCGAACCGATTTTGCTGATTTTAGACTTTTTGTAATCTATGTTATGAGATAAATAAAGAACATGCTTCAAGTACCATATTATCTCTTATAGTTTAAAAAAATATTTAACTTTGAATTTCAAAATTTTCATTTTTTACCTTGACTTTTTTTGTTTTTTTCCCAATAAGTTTTTCATTATCAGAACAATATGTTTGAAACTTTGTTGTGTCATTGCCATGACCTTTCTAAATTTCAGAATGAAAACTATTTGCAATTATTTTAAGCTGTTTAGCAGTAATAGTTTTTTAAAGTCAAAACTTTTAAGCGTGTCCTGAAAATGGCATTTTTTTTTTTTTTAAAGTAACCCCCCCTTCATTCACTTTTATATCCAAGCTTTTGAAAGAATTTCAACATTTTTGGACATTTTATAAAAGAATGAGCTTCAAAAATGTTTAATATTCCAATTTATAACATTTTTGAGCTTGCAGCCTACGCCCAGCATTGGTCGAAAATGATGAATTTTTGAGTAAAACTTAGATCAAATTTTTTTAATTTTGAACCATAAGCAAACATGCTCCAAAGGATTTGCTCCTAAATTTCCTGCCGCCCGCTCAAGAACATCGATAGAGGGAGCAAATTTTGTGGAAAAGGACATATTTTCAAAAGCATTTTTTTTATTTGTAAAAAAAATATATAAAAATTTCTTAGTTTTGTAAATTTTTTTTTATTAATTGGTAAACAGTTGTTATATACTGAAAAAATCGTTTCGTTACTGTTAATAGTTGTTTTTACATAGTAAGGTAAATTTCTATGTAATATTTTGAAATAAAATGGATTTTAATTTTTTTTTTTTTTTGGTTTTTTACCTGAGTGTTTAATATTTTTTTATATATTAACAAATAAGTCTTATTTATCTTTTCAACGATATATAAAATATTTATATGATTTATTCCATCGAGTCAAACTAATTCAAACTCAAAACAGACATCTCAGGTCAAAATTTAATATTCGATAATTTTTTTTTCATGCTTAGTAGACTGGCCCTTATTTGTAATGTTGTTCCGAATGCCGCTCCCCGAGGCTTATTTTATGAGGTTACTATAAAAACTATTCTAGAAAAAATTTCAGCTAAATGAAAAAAGTTTTTAAGCTATCCCTGGCCCTTCCAAGTTTTGAATGGGATTTACAAGGCGAAAAAATAGTTTTTTTTTGGCTTATTTTGAAAATACTGGCCCTTAAATAACTGTATTTCTGAAAAATGTCAATAGACTCGTAATCTGGACTGAGTTATTTTTGTTAAAAGGCATAAAAATCCAAAATCGGTTGGAAAATATTGAAGTAATTGTAATTCGCCTAGACCATTGTAGGATTAAAATGGCTTATATAATGAAAATTGCAAAAAATAAAATATTTTTTCAAAAACTTAAAATGTTATACTCTAGTTTCATTTCCGAGATCTATGGGTATTTAGATGTAATTTTTTGTCTCTCTTGAATTATGCTAACCTAGTCCCAGGTATGGCCAAATATGGGATATTTTTTGTAAATTTACCATCCCGACTAAAAAAGATGTTATATAATCATATATCACCATATATAAACCCATATATATGTTCATATCTTATTTGATCCGAATATTGGAATATATAATTATATCAAACGAGATAAGCATCTTATCTAACCTGATACAATTTGATCCGAAAAATGGGTCTATCTAACTGATTCAAATTATATATAAATACATATAATTTGGTGAAGATTTTCAAATAAAATTTTAGTACATATTGTTGAGATCACTTATTTCATTCGTATTAAATACTTATGACCGACAGAACAGTTTGGCTAACAAAGTGGGTATTGGTCGATCTTTGGTATTGATGGAAATGAGTATTGAATGCGATGTAGGACGTTTTTAGGACGCAAATTGTCTTTAAACTTAGAATAACGCAGTTTGTAACTGAATTTCAATAAAAAGCAAAATTCAAAACGAGAAAAAGTTGTTTAGAAAAATGTATGCTAATAAACTTGGAAGTAGCTGACAAAGTAAATTTTCGGTTTAACTCAACTTTACAAAAATTTGTTTGAAAAACTTTTTCTAGTTTAGAGTTTTGGTCTTTCTTATAAAATGTGTCTTTCTTATAAAATAAAAAAAAAATCTTTCTAAGTTTGTTTTCTTCATTGTTATAGAGCAATTAAACTTTATAAAATTTTGTATAATTAGATATCGTGTCAGTTATATATTTTGATATAAGATTGTTTATAGAAGCTTATACGCTATTATATATAATTATATAAACTATATCGCAGATCTCTTAATATATGGATGGAGACCAAATCGCGTATGATTATATATAACGTCATATCAAACATATTTATAAAACCAAAGTGTTAATATAAATGTATATGGTTATATAAAGCCACGCATATAAACATGTATAATAATATCAAATCATATAAGATTATATGAAAACTTTTTTAGTCGGGATACTCTAATTTTAAATTTTTTAAAATTTTGTTAAACAAAATATAAAAAAAGTGATTAACGCATAGGTTTTTTTTTAATAAACTATATATACTATTGAAAATTACACATATCCCTCATTTAAAATTTTAGAGAAAAGTGTGATTTTGGCTAATAATTTGGGTAATATCATTAATTTTTGTTTTTTTAGCTAGCTCTAATATAATCCCTTTAAATTTTTTACTAATTCAGTTAAAGAATATTGGTTTCTGAAAATTTTGTGAAACTTCGACAACGTTAACCCCTGCTATATCCTTTAACTGAATTAGTAAAAAAATTACAATTATACTTTTACCTAAATTATATTTCATAAATATTTATGAATTGACATTAGGAAATTTTAATAGTTTTAATACCATTTCACCTTAAAGTTACAAAATCAATAACTTTTTGCAGCTGGGTTATACAGATTGTAACATATTTTTGTATCAAAATACATAATTAGAAAATTTTTACTTTAGCTCATGAATAATATTGATTTAAAAAAGTTATAGTGTAATTCTATATATTTTTTGCACATGCCTTTAACCAAAAGCAAAAATTTTACGCAGCCATATTCAACATGATAACTTTTTGAAATTAGGCTTTCAGCTGTATATTGTTTTTTTTTGTTGTAAACAGTTAGTGTGTAATATTGCACATTCCATGTGTTATACAATTTAATATATGTATATATTAGTAAATTTTGTGTCATTTTATTTTGTAAAATTATATTATCTCTTTTTATTTTTAAAAATTTATGTTTAAGAAATAGAAAGTGTAATTTTAAACACCTTTTTGTTAAAAATACTTTTTTCGAAGTATCTTTTAATTTCCAAGAAAAATTAAAAATTTTTTTGTTGTACAGTTTGAATTTTGAAAAGATTTAATTTCACAAGCTGGTAACCCTAACATATACATACATAATTTCTATTATTCTTTTTTATAATGTACTATACACTTAAAGATTTTATGATATTTGTGGATATTATATAGAAACATACAAAACACTTTTACTACTTAGTTTTCACACAATCTACCGCTTTTATTACTTCATCTTCGAAAAAATGTCTACAACATATCGTTGGCACGACACATTACGCAGAGGCAGTGGCAGTTACCAAGTAACTTGCAGTAGCAGCAAGTAACATTGCATTACATTTATGTTGTTTAAACATAAATAGTTAATAAAAGACTGAAAGAAGAAAATGCAGCCTGTTTAAATCTAAAATTAGAAGGGTGATGAACAGTTAATATGTGAAAAACGGTAGCTTTTAAAAAAAATTATAGACTATCTTATAAAAAGATAAAATATTATGTTCTTCATTAAGAAGTTTTTTTTTTTAATAGATAAAAGTAAAGGTTAATGACATTATTGATTTCACAAGTTAAGAGAGATAATGAAAATAAAAATTTATTTTTAATAAAAAAATAACTGCACTTTAAAAACTAGCGGTATTTTTGAACATGTTTAACCATGTTATCTCTTTTATGTTTTAATTTTTCCATATTGATGATATTTAACAAAAAACATTATTGTCATCCATAAATGCTGCATCAAATATTGAAAATTAATAAAAATCATGATTTACGATGTGTCAATTTCAGCTGGTGCTAGTTGGTTGAATCGTTGCCATTGACTGTGTTCGGTTGGAGCTACTGACTATTGTCAGTTAAGCTCCTGCTGTGTTCTTGGTTATGGTCTGGGCTGACTGCTATATAGTTTATTTGGTTGTGTGGTCCACCACAATTTGTAAAAATTTTTACAAAGCAAAAAATCAAACGTGTACAAAAAAATAACTGTTATGACAAAAAAGAATATCTGAACCTTTTTTATGTTATTTTGATAGAGATAGATATAAATTAAGCTGTTTGTATGACCTACTCTTAATTGAAAGGTGTGATATATTTGATGTAGATTTGGACTAATATTTCAGAACAAAGCAATAACTTGCATCTCAGGACAAACTACAGGTCTCTTAGTATTTTAATATTAGTTTGTCTGTATGTTTCAACTGCATTCCGCTATAATCAATTATCGACTTATTAAAAATTGGAGCTAAGAATAAAACAGCTTGCTTTAGAGAGTTCACTGTGTAATTATAAACATTTTTAGTTTAATTATGCAAAATACGTATTTAAGGTTTTAAGTATTGTTTTATTTATATTACTTGATATATAATTTAAAAATTTTTTTATTCTATATATTTGAAAATGTAGCTTGAAAATATGACCAAATAATTTTACACACTAATTGTTTTAATAAAAAGTTAAACTATTAAATTTTATACTGCGGAATAAATTCCGATAATTGCCGTGTAATTTTCATCTAAAAAGAAAATTATTTAAATGTTATTTAAAAAAACTTTAAAGTGTAATAAACCATATTTTTTTTTTAATAATTTCCGACACCAATTTCCGCGTATTTATACACTCCATATTTAAATCTAGCGACCTTATAAAATTCCCGCATAAAACTACCATATCTCAATATCTATATTTCGAATTTTTTATTTTCTCTTAGATATAAATTAGGCAAAATCAAAATTTCTTACTGATACTAAAGAAATTTCCTACTGATGCCTATAAATTTTTGGACAATTTGAACCAAAGTCCATTTTGAAACTTTATACTTTCGTACCCTAATATTAGTTGACTTTAAACCAGACTGATGCAGCGTATCTTATAGTCGCCATGGCCAACTTTAACATTTATTCTCCTTTTGTAAAATTATGGAATAGCAATATTTTGCTTTAAAATTTTACAATGATTAACAAAAAATTAATTGAAACTTTGGATTTCATTTTCCGACGTTTATAGAGAGAGACATTTATAGAAATTTTAAACTTAAAGCAGGTGACAGTTACATAATTTTAAGTGTAATAGTGGAATTATAGAAATTTAGCTTAAAGAAAAATCATACATTATCAAATCATCTGCAGTGTATTCAATGTATAGTCAAATAGTTCTATGCATTACTTTACATGTTACTTCATTGACGAACTGTAATTTCGATTATCCCCAAGCTTGTTTCCCTTCAAGGTGATTAAATAACTGAATATTTATATGATTACTAGGATGAACAAGTTACTAATCTAAAAATAGGTTTACAAATAAAAATTATCACAAAAGAAAATGATCAAAAAGAAAATGATTACAAATATTTTTTTATGAAATATAACGGGGTTATGATAAGTAGGAATCTCATAATGGTGTAGGAATCTCATGGAATAGATAAATAGTGCACTATATAATTAATGACCGGTATTTAAAGACTTAAGATAATGCAGAAGGTTTGCATTTTCCGGTCTCAGTTTTTGCTTATTTGCCATATATAACGGTAGTGTAATTTTACACACTCCGAGTTTAATTTTTGACACTGAAAGTGTAATTTTACACATTGCTTTCCATTTCATTACACTTAATTTATATTTTTATATGTACTTAAAATAAGACAGCTTTGACTTTGGTATTTAAGAATGTAGGTATTTAATTTCATATTTTTTGTGTAAAATTATAAACTTTTTCAATTATTTTTACACAGTTTTTGCTTATTTTCTATAAACAACGATAGTGTAATTTCCCACACTCCGAGTGTAATTTTTCACATTTGAAGTTTAATTTTACACATAATTAGCCCTATTAAACACAATTTATCTGTGCTTAAAATAAGTCAGATCTGACTTTGACGTTTAAGAATGTAGTTTCACTTTTTTGGCGTAAAATTGTAAACTTTCTAAATTATTTTTACTTAACTGTGGCAGATAAGACTTTCAGATTTTAATACGTAATTTTGCACGATAGTATATTTAAAAATTGATTTTCAAAAATGTTTCAATTATTATTTTACATTGATAAATAATGCAATATATATTTTGTTAATGATCGGTGAGTAATTATTTAAATACTTAAGCTAATGCAGAAGGTTTGCTAAAGTTAAGTGCAAAACTGTTTCAGACACCGGTCTCAGATTTTGCTTACTATAAACACCGAGAGTGTAATTTTACACACTGGGATTATAATTTTAAACATTACGAGTGTAATTTTACCCATTATATGGCATTTCATTACACTGAGTTTTACTTTTTTTACTCAGCAATACAAAATCCAATATCTTTGTGCTTTAAATAAGACAGACTTGACTTTGAAATTTAAGAATGAAATTTCAGATTTCTTTTGTAAAATGTAATTCCACATTTTTATCTTAAAATTGCAAACTTTCTCAATCATTTTTACCTTCAAATTTTAGTGTGTAATTTCGTGCGATAATATAATTAAAAACAGATTATAATTTTACGTTGATAAATAATGATCGGTGAGTAATTATCTAAAGATTGAAGAAACTACAGTTACGTGCGAAACTATTTCCGGCACCGGTGTAATTTTACACTGCGAGTGTAGTTTTACACATTGATAGTGTATTTTTACACAGTATTTGGAACGGCGTTACACTGAATTTATCGTTTTATTTAGCAATATTTAATCCAATCTATTTATGATTAAAATAAGAGAGATTTAACTTTGACCATTAAGAATGTAATTTCACATTTTTGGTGTGAAATTGCTAAGTTTCTCAATTATTTTTACTTAATAAGATAAGAATGTTATTTCACATTTTAAGTGTAAAATTGTTAATTTTCTCAATTATTTTTACTTAATAAGTTAAGTAAAAATAATTGACATTCTTTATGGTCAAAGTTAAATCTAATAAATATTAAAATTTGAAAGACTTTCAAATTTTAATATATAAATGCACCCAATTTTAGTGTAAAATTGTAAAATTTATGTCATTTTAGTTCTAAAATCACACTTCACAATTGCCAGTGTAATTTTAAACAATTTTTATTTAATAATTGATTTTATGCTATCAACAATTTTAAAAATTATAACTTTTTATATAATTTTAATTCCAAAATAAATTTGTTTCTATGAAATCTTGCTTTTAAATTAGAAGTGTAATTTTAAATATATTTTTTGCAAAAATGGTGTTTTTATATAAGGACTATAAAAATGTATTCTGATCTTTTGTAGTTATCCTCGTAGTCGCTTAACACCGATAACTTTTTAAAACTCATCTTGTATATTTTCACTTCCCCCTTTCTCCCCCCATTATCTTTAATCTTTTGAGTTTTTCTTTTTAAAAAATTTTCAAAAAACGTGCCTATTACGTTTACGTTTCTGTATGTGTTTTATTCTACAATATCCTTTGCAACACCCTCTTAAACACATTTTGCATACTCCAACTTCCTCTTTTTCTTATGCCGGGTGTTACAGTGATAAACAAAAATTGTGTATTCTCCAAAAATTTACCCGCACACCCGTACATTACACAAATACACACAATCATTTGTCTAATTACTCTTGTATGTGTGTGTATATTGATAACCAGGAATAAGGGTAGAAATTGTATTCTTTGGTATTACAACTTTGACGTTAGTAACCGTTATTTTTAATATTGTGGTGGTACAAAAGCTTAACGAAAAAGAAAAAATTTTCTGGCACATCATTAGTAGAAATCAAGTGTTTTTGTGTCGGAGATGTAGAGGGATAAAGGGGGGAAATAATCAAGGTTGTTGGGGGGGGGGGGCAAGCAAAGAACGCATGAAAAATTTTAAATTACACACACATAAACATAAATAAGGGCGGTTTGTTATGGTTAAATATAGAATTTTTAGTAACTCAACATTTTTTCAGCTTTAAAGGAACTTTAGTATAAAATGATTTCAAAATTTTATAACTTTTAAAATATTTGTTCAGTATTTCTCTTTGCTTTAACTGTAGTATTAGCAAATCAAACAAATATTTCAACATTTTTCTAAAAATACTGTAAAGTTATTGATTACATCCTGTTGTTTTTAAACTAATATTTCCTCTTATTTTAACAACTTTTAACAGTAAACGGTGGTTACAATTTTGTGTCTCTTACAAAATTGGTTTCATGCAAATTTTGTATTTTTTCAAGTTGACTAATTGAAATTGAAGTGAAAAAATTTAATCTGAAGATTAATTACGATGCACTACTTTCTTTATTAAATATCATGAGAAAACAACCTGTTTTATGTTAATTTTTTTTTTTTTCAACTCAAATAAATTGTCAACATTAATTTACTGCAGTTTGTTGTACATTTAATCTTTCTTAAATTAATTAAAAAGTTGTTGGCAAATATATTAATCAATTTAGCAAAAGAAATCTGTAGAATAACATACCACAAGCCGATAAAAACAGTGGGATAAGACTAATTAATGCAGAAATTAAATAGGAATACAATTTTTTTGGTTCAGTGTTCTTTAAAATCACGAGCAAAAATATTTTAAGAAAACTCTCAAAAATTGTGCTAATATTTTACTGATCTTTGAGCCATATAATTATTGCCCAATTTTTGCAAGTTTTTGCATAAAAAATTTTAAATTAATTTTTTGGCACAATCATTTATACTATTTTATTTGACCAACACTGAAGCTACCTCAGTTGCAGATAAAAGAAGGCAAACTCTTTAACTTGCCAAAACTTTTTAAAAATTTTGAAAGTTTATTTATTTTGTCCCACAGTTGCCACCACACATGTTATGATAGACCAAAAATCTGGCTTGTTTGCATGCCATTTGACAATTAATCTTAGAAAAAACTATTCATAACTCAAACTAACTAAATGACAGTTTTAATAACAAGTTTTTGTTTAAATTCCAAACCAAGACTCGTTGAAGCTACAAAGAGAGTGCGAGAGATAATTGTAGAAGCCTAAAGGAGGAAAATCACAAAACATTTCTATACTATGGAAAATACAGCAAGGTAATTTGGAAGCTGACTTTGCTGGGATAAACAGTAGTAATCATTTGAACATTTATTTGATGAAATTAAGCATAAAGTACAGTGAATTCGAAAAGTAAAGGCATATTCCCTAAGTATTTACATAAAAACAGTGATTAACGATGATTTGTGAAATGCTTCAAGATTTGAGAGTGTATATGATGTCCTGTTGTTCCTATTGGGAACAAAGGGCCACAAATATTTGAGATTAGTAATGTTTTATTTTTATTAGTGATTTTTTCTCGTTCAATTCGATTTTTCAACAAATTCGATAGCTTTCTATAGATTTATGAGTTTTTTATAAATGTTTCAGCTCTATAATACTAAATTAGTATTTTTTCAAAAAACTGTAAATGTGCAATATTACACTTTTTGTGTAATATTACACATTTTTGTGTAATATTCAACATTTTTGTGTAATATTACACATTTTTGGTATTGTTTATTTACTTAGAATTTAACTTTAAAATGCTAAAATTATTTAATTTTACACATTCTGCTGTACATGCATATTTTTCCTTAAATGCATATTTTGTTGCGTATTTTTTCAAAAATGCATATTTTTGATGTTTCACTGAAATAGCGTCTTTGCACAATTTATATCTTTAACAATTTTTTTTCTTGAAATTTATAAATATTTTTAAATTTTTTTATCACAAACATATAATTTTTAAACTTCCGACAATAATTAAAAGTCCTACAACATCAAGTGGATAGGGTATAGACAAAATATTGGACCTATTCCCACCTTCTAGTATATCGGTAGACTGGAATTTACTTTTTGAGTGGACTTAGCCATGTCCGTCCATCCGTCTGTCTGCCTATATTTTTGTTCGAACACTTCAGGTCGCTAATATTAAGATACTTTGATGAAATTAGGTACACCGACTTAAATTAGCAAAAGGACGAATTAGATTAATTTGGTGCCCATTGTAAAGGTCCCTCAAAAACTTGGCTCTTAAGCTTGTTCACACGGTATAGATCGTAAACATAAAGATATTTTGATAAAATTTGATGCACTAATTCAAAGAACATTATAAAAAATCAAAATTAATTATTGATTTTTGATTTGTTTACCAATTTATAGACAAATTTTGACACAAATCTTAGACAAATTTCGGAAAGAAGGATTATTTGACCTATTTAACTGAGTCGGCATGTCAGATTTTAACTTTTTCCTCGTTTTTTACTATTAACATATAGCTCAGACTTTTAATCCTTATTTTAGGTATTTAAAATGATACTTTAAGCATTAGTGTGAGTAATTTTACACAATTGTACAATAATTAAATTTTATTTTATTTCTCTTATTTCTTTACTTTTTTCACTTCATATAAGAAAAAATCTTTTTTAAATTTCAATTTCGGAAAAGTTCTATCTCTTCTTTAATTATGGCTTCAAAGTGTAATTTTGTACATTATTTGTGTAAATTATAAAATGTTTCATTTCATATATATTTTATACAACTATATGCACTAGACCGTACCACAAAAAAAAGTTCGCCGTACACCTTCGAATCTAAATTATATTTGCAAAGCAGTTTCGATTTTTTTGCCGATCGTGGGGGTTGCTTTTTTAAAATTTTCTTTATATCTTTGGCGTTTACTGTCGGATATTAAAGTATGATACATCGATGTTTTTCTCTCGAGGGAAGCAATGTTTTGCTCTAAGGGCCATTGACCTGAAGTATCTCGTTCTAGTATTTACCCACCAGATCTCAGTTCCTACAACCCTAATATACCACCTTAATGCCAGAAAATTAAAGCTCTAAAAAAATCATTAAAGTATTGCTAAGGAAGTTTTTCGATAATTCCAGCAGAATTTTTTTTTTCCGAACGTAGGGGTCCCCTTTTTATATTTTTTTCATTGGAATTTTCGTTTATAGCAAAACACTGGTCTCCTCGAGACATAAAAATCGAAATATCACACTTTAAAATCCCACTGTAAATGCCGAAGAACTAACGAACAATTACAAATGCGACCCCTACGTTGGGCAAAAAAAGTTTCGAAATCTTTATGTTCAAAGGTTCACCGCGCACTTTTTTTTGTAAGGTGGTACGGTGTAATATGCACTTATGCCAATATATTAAATTATTATATTGAATATTTAAAATTTTGCACTAAAAATTTGGAAGTGTAATTTTACACATAATTTAATTTTGGTTTTAAAGATTAGTTTTTAATTTCTTTATTCTTTTCGCCTACAATAAGAATAGTTCTGTTCATTCAATTTTTAAACAAATATTTTAAAGTAAATCTAGGGTGTAATAATATTAATATTTTTAAGATACCTGTATTAACGTTGTAACTTTACACTTTGATTGCGTATGTTTTAAAACAAATTTTTTAATCTTTTAGAATGTAGTTATTCAAAATTTTTGCTTTAAATTTGAAACTCTAAGCTGTTGCTTCAATGAAGGCTTTAATGATATTATTTAATTAAATTTTTGAGAATGATCCCACATTTATATTTTAAAGTGTAATTATGCACATTTGTGGTGTAAATTTTAAAAATATTTTTTTTTTGTATTTAAGATTTAAAGAAATTACAACATGTTTTTCATGGTTGTTCAAAAGTTGTGATTTAAAATCTTTGTAGCTTAAATAAAAACATAAATGTAAATTTACACATTATTTCTGAAATTTTCTTTTATCTGAAAAGATTTTATTAATAAATAATTTTATTAAATATTATAGCACATCTGCTTACTCCTATGTCAACAGAATAAATTATTATACAAAATATTATTTGGGAGTGTAATTCTACACATAATTTAATGTTAGTGTACGAAATTAATTTCTAAATTATGTTTAGTATTTTAACCGGTTATAGGAAAGAAATTATACTTTTATTTATTTTGCAACTATTATTTGGAAACAAATTTGTGGGGTAATAACACTTATTTTTATGTAAGACGATTTTAAACATATTTTTGCTTAAGTTTACTTATAATAAAAAATTAAGTAATTTAGTATTTAATATTTGGTCTTCAAACGTGTAGATGTAAATTAGCACTTTGTGCATGTTTTAAAACCAATTTATTAATTATTATCACATTGTGATATTCAATACTATAATTTTGGAGAAAATAAAACTTTAAAATTTTAGAATGTAATTATACACAATTTTGGGGTAAGGTTGAAATTCTAATTTTCGCGTAAATTTAGCATTTAGTGGTATTCATTACTACAGTTTTTGAAAAAAATTCAATTCTTACTCCTCGATGTGTAATTATACACATTTTATATTGTAAATTCTTAAAAAAAAATTTCTTTTTCTGTTTGGTTTTTAATGGATTTTAGAAAATATTTTTTATAATTAATTTTAAAAGTTGGACTTTAAAATAAAATTATAAATGTATATTTAAACATTAATTGTGTAATGGTTTTTAATTTTACTAGATGAGTTATTTTTAATAAATCATTTTTTCTTATATTGCTGTAATTTTCCTTCTTTTGGATACCTATAGATATAATGCAACTAATTTTACACATTTTTTGTGTAAACCTTTATGGACAATTTTAAGCTATTTTACTTTCTGAGAAAAAATTCACTAGTTACTGAGTAACAAAAATCAATGCTCAAGCTATCATAAATGAGAATGGAATACGCTAACAGTGTTGCCTAGTTTTCAACTAATCATAAATTACTCTTTTGTCTTTATTCTTTTAGTATGCACTGTATATTATATCATGATTTTTCTCCGTTTAGTAGTTGGCACGCATGTGTAAACTAATGGCTTTTTCTTGCAAATGCATATTATCAAATGCTTGACATTTGTCTTAAAAGTCTAAACTCTAAAAATCCAAAGACAAATAGTTATAAATGTTGTGTGTTTGGTTGTTGGCCAGCGCTAGCTGGCTGGTTGGCTGACTGGTGTATACAATTTGAGCTCGTAAATCTCATGAGCTCTATCAAAATGTTAGCAATCGCTATGGTAATGTCATGTTGTTTAACGCCTGTAATCTATTACTTTGACATTCTTTGGAAGTGTTTGTTTTTGGTTTTTGATATATTTTTTTTTATGTGTATTTAGCGGAGATTTCAAATGAAAATATATTTATATTTAAAATTAAACCATAAGCTTACTAACTATTCTCGTAGTTCTAGTACAAAATTTTCGTCATTTGGAAATATGTTTAATATTGGGATGGATTTTTTTAAAATCATTTTTAATTATTCTTTCGTAAACACTTTTTGGCAACAATTAATCAAAAAATTAGAATAAAAAGCTATTTGTAAAAATTAGTATGACCCTATGTAGGGCGCCATTTTGGGGTCCCCTATATTTAGATGTTTAAAAACGCTTAATAGGCCCAATATTTTATGCAGTTCGCCGGCTTTATTTGCTGAGTTGAAAAACTTATCTTATGGCAGTAAGCTTTCTATTCTTACTATTCTATTCTATTCGTTTCATATTGGCTTTGATTTTATATTTACAAATCAAAAAATTTTGTATTCTTTCTTTAAATGAATTCCGAAGATTCAACTGAGTTTTAAGTGGATTAAATTAATAGTTTTAATGTATTAATTCTTAAAACTATTAATCATTTCCTTAACTCAGTTATGTTAAATATTTTTAATTTTAAACTGAAAATTCCTAACATACTTTTTGTAAATTCATGTTTTAAAGGGTTTAAAAACAAAAGTGAAACAAATTACCTTTTTTAAGTGTGAGTAAGTTATAGAATACATAATGTTAAAAACTTACCTAGAAACCTAAATTTTGGATTTGTATCCCTACAATATGTCTTGTTTAACAAATGACTGAATTCCAAAACTAACATGTATTCATTGAGAAAATCACCTGTTTTTCACTAGAAAATGAAATCTATGTAACATTTGTGACCCACATAATCTTGTTTTTTTCAAAACTTTTATATTATGTGTTCATATGTATGAGCAGGCTTTTCAAAATCTAACCTGACATTAACAAAGTGTCAGTTGGTGTTATTATTTTTTTTTTATTATTATAATATTGTAGAACAAGACCTTAGAAATATAAATGAGTTGCTGTCTTTTCTATTTATGAAACCTATTTGTTTTTCCCTAATAAACTGCGTAACACATTTGTTCTTGCCTCACATGCATGCTTCATATATAAAAAAAAAACTATTGTTATGGGCCAAGCTTAAGAATTTTCTGTTTTTGTTAGTCATTCCATTAAATTTACTAAAAAAGGAAAGTAATTTTCTATTCATAATTTTGTATAAAGCTATTCATGGCTTTTATAATTTTCACTTCTACTGTTTCTTTCGTTCTCTACAAACTTCACACCTTGATTTTGATCCTTATGCCGTCTAAGCTGAGAGGGAGGTGTTTTTCATTTTGGGTACGAATATATATTTGTATAGTTATAAATCGTAGTCCTTTTCGGTCTTTAATGAATATTTTCATTTTAATAATTTTACTAAGTAGTAACAAGTATTAGTGAGCATTTTAAACACCAGCTGCCTTAAACAGGTCATTAGAGAGGATTAATGGGCATTTAGTTAAAATTGCATTAATATTTTTTATTCTTTGTAAAATTATGGAAATAAAAAAGTGTGTAAAATTTACATACTTATATTATTATAAATAGTGTGTAGTATTTAATAATTTAAAATAAATTTATTTAAATTAATTTGTGTAATTTTCTTTATCTTTACAGGTATGTAATAATTGTGGTTTATGAATGTCTTAATAATGGTAGTGGAAAAAAAGGTCATTATGAAAGGTGAAGTATATTAATAGCAATATTTAAGAAAGTATAATTATTAAATTAAGAAATATATTAAGTAAGTCCTACATTCAAAATAGATTGTCTATTATTTATTTATATATATAAATAATTCTTTTAGTTTTTATTTTTTAATTTAGTTACAAATTTGAGAATCAACAAAAATTTAAATGAATTTTATATATTTTGATAGAAAATTGTTTTACATTTATTGATTTTTTAAGTTAACCCTGTTAATTATGAAGTAAAAGTATTTTTTTTTTAATTACAGTCAAATTATAAAATAAAAATACACACTAAAAAAAGTGATATTTAAAACATATGATAGTTAAAAGAAAGGTACATATACAAACGATAAAGGTATTTACATTTAAAATAACAAAAATTTATTTATTTCTAGATGTTAAAAAATAACTAACAAATGCAGTAAAATTAACTAACAATGTCGTGAAAATAATTTAACTACAAACATTTTAAAGCAACTGACAAAACAGTTTTTTTTTTTGTTTATGGTTTGTAAATTATCATAGAATATTTTAATAAAAAAAAATATGTTTTTTTCGATTATGAAAAATGTGGAATTACCTCGTCATACGAGTAGGTACTTCAAAATTTAAATACAAATTTTTGTTTTGCAAACTAAGAATATATCAATAATTGTAAATACAAACTAAAAAAGAATTAGGAATAATCTACGAAATTTTTTATTTTTTAAATAACTAAGAAAAATAACTACTTACTGTAAAAATACAGTTTTAAACAAATGTTACGAAATTACAGTACTTTCCGTTATTTTTTTTTTAACTAACTGTCATAATAGTTGTATTGGATTTTTAATAGAAATATAACTTTAATTACAGTTAAAAACAAAAACTACTGATAACTAGACAAACAACTGCTATATAGTAACTGTCAAACTTTTTTGAGTTCATTTACGAGTATATGACTTCTATCGAACCACAATTTGCTTCTTCCGTCGGATAAAACAGAGCGGCGCAAATCGGGATTCCACTGTATAATCATGCCGAGAAGTGATCGATTGCACTTTAGGGACCACGTTAGGGTCTTAGAAATATTTTAATATTGATCTTTTATATTTTTCACCCCACTGTATGGGAGGTAATCCGTTTGTAACAGTATTTCCTTAGTTACACATGGAAATATTAGTTTAAGACCCCAAAAAGTACAATCGAACCCCTATTTTCATCCCGTTTGGAAAAGGAGTAAACCAGGTTGAAAAAAAAATATTTTTAAATTTTCCAAATTCGATTGAAGTTTATCGTCCTAAATTTAAGAAACTGGAGACCCGATTTATCTTAGTCCCAAAAGAAAAGGACTCGAAAAAACAACGACTTGAAAGAAAAGGACTTAAAGAACGGACTCATATTTGGCATTTTTTTTTTTAATTATGGAGGTTTTTTAATTTCTACATTTATTTTGTAATTTAAACTATTTTTTAAATTTTCTTGGTTTTCTTCAATTTCGGAAATTTTTTTTGTTGAAATTTTTTTTTGTCTTTATTTAAAAATTTTTTTTTTTATTTTGGCGATTTGTCTTTCAATTTTGACGATTATTAAATTTTGGTAATTTTTTTGGGTTTGGCGATTTTGTTTTTTTTTTTTTTTATTTAAACGATTCTTTAAATTTTTCAGATTTTTGTTTAATTTTTAAAATTTGTTCTTTGCATTTTGTCAATTTTTGAGATTGTTTTTTAATATTTTTGCTTTAATTTTGATAAATTTTTTTTAATTCTTTAATTTTTGTTTTAATTTTGACAATTTCTCAATTTTGCTGTTTTCTTAATGTTGGCGTATTTTAAATTTTGGCGTTTGTTTTTCAATTTTAAATTTTTTTGTCTTCAATTTCAAATTTCTTTTTTTTTTAATTCTCGCATTTGTTTTTTGACGATTTATTTAATTTTGGTAATTTTTTTTTGGTTTGGCTATTTTTTTTTTATTAATTTTGACGATTTTAAAATTTTTCAGATTTTTTTCTTTGCTTTTTTCAATTTGACAATTTCTGAGATTTTTTTTAAATTTTTTCATTTTTTGGATTTTTTTATATATTAATATTTGAAAATTTTTTTAATTCTTGCATTTTTTAATTTTGGAGATTTTTCAATTTTGCCGTTTTTTTTGTTGTTTTATTTTGGCAATTTTTATCCATTTTTCTAATTTTTTTTTTCAATTTCGGCAGTTTATTTTTTAATTTTGCATTTAATTTTATTTTTTTAATATTTGTTGGTGTTTTTTTAATTTTGCGGTTTTATTTTTTTGTTCCGACAACTTTTTTTAATTATTACAATTTTGTCTTTAAATTTTGGATCTTTTTTCAATTTTGCCGTTTTTTTATTGTGGCGTTTCTTTATTTTATTCTTTTTTTAATTCTGACAATTTATTTCCATTTTTTTTTTAAGTTTAGTGACTTATTTTTCAATTGTGGAATTTTTTTCTTTTATGGCGCTTTTTAAAATTTTTTTTTAGTTTTGCAATTCTTTTCAATTTCGGAAATTTTTACCAATTTTGTGGATTTTTTTTAAATTTTAGAGATTTTTAAATTTTTTTTTTTGATTTTTGTTATTTTTTTGTTCTGGCGATTTATTTTTCTATTTTGGCAGTATTTTTACTTTTGGGCTTTTTTCAATTCTGCCGATTCCTTAAGTTATTGGTACTTTTTAATTTTGTAGTTTTTTGTTTCGGCGATTTTTTTTCAAATCTTGGCGTTTTTTTAAATAGAAGGGGTTTTTTCAATTGTGACGATTTTTTCCTTAAATTTTAACGAATTTTAAAATTTGTTTTTTTTTTAGTTTTGGTCTTTTTTTAATTCTGAAAATTTTTTTGAATTCTTGGGATTTTTTAATTTTAGCGATTTTTTTTAATTTCATAGTTTTTTTATTTTGGGGTTTTTTATTTTAAATTTTGGCGATTTTTTCAACTGGTGGTTTTTTTTTAATTTTAGCGATTTTTACTTTCAGTTTTGATGATTTTTAAAATATATATGGTTTTTTTGGTTTTGGCGATTTTTATATTAAACGATTTTTTAAACTTTGACGATTTATAAATTTTTTAACATTGGCGTTTTTCTAATTCTTAAACTGCAATCGCAGTACAATTCTTAAACACGTTTATGTAAGAGTTAAACATATCAGTTAACATATAAAATTAAAGTGCTTAAGTTAAACGTGTCGAACAGAGCTGTTCCTTAACAATTGTAAAAAAAAAACTAAAATTTAACAAAATTTCCCAAAAAGTTATTTTTTCTTCGGCCGGCGGCAGTAATTAATAATTTTTGGCATTATCCAACATTATAATTGCTATAAAAAGTGAAATAACATTGTCTACCCCAGTCGGAAGTAAGATTTTCAATTTTTAGTTAAGGGACAAATTCATGGCTGTTTTTAGGTTTTTCGTTCACCGGAAGCTAAATTTAATTAATTTTTTTGTTCGTCCATCGCTTTATTAAAAAAACACATTTTATTTAGTTTATTTTATTAAATTTTTTTTTTTCTTGTTGTCATTCAACACCAATTGATATCAAACTTATAGTGTTTAACAACATGTCTAGAAATTAAACATGATAAATGCATGGTGTAGCCTTTGGCAACATTCCGTTGTTTAATAAAAAAAACCCCACATTTTTTTAAAAACTAATTTTTTTTTGGTATTTTTCTTGAAATGTACACGCCTTTAGAAATCATATATAAGAAAAAATGGTTAAAATCGAAGAGATCATGCATTTAAGGGTTAAGGGCAGAAAAATATACTGTAAAATATCTCACTTAAACGCTTAAACACCTAAATTCGAGTTAAACACGTATGTGTGAATGCTGTATTATATTTACTTGTTTTAATTTTTTCCATTTCGCCAAGTTTTTTTTTCAATTTTGGCGATTTATTTTTTAATTTGGAAACTTTTTTTCATTATTTCTTTTCTAAATTTTAGCGTCTTTTTCGAATTATGGAACTTTTTATCTATTTTTCATTTTTTTTTTTTTTTTAATTTGGAGATATTTAAAATTTTGACGATTTTTGTCAATTTTAACATTTTTATAATTTCTGTAGCTTTTTTAAATTTAAATTAAATTATGTAATTTTGAGGATTTTTTCTTTCAGTATTGACGATTTTTAAAATTTTTTGTTTTTTTAGTTTTGGCGTTTTTTTTCAATTTCATAGATTTTTTACCGTTTTTGCTATTTCGTTGTTATTTCCATTTCGGCAATTTTTAAATTTTTTTTCATTTTGAAACTTTTTTTTTTTTTAATTTGGAGTTTTTTCAGTTTTAATTTTTTTTTCGAATATACCAATTTTTTGCTTAATTTTTGAGTTTGTTTCAATTTTGGCCTTTTTTTCATTTCCGAAAATTTCTAAAATTTTGGCATTTTTTAATTTTAGCAATTTTTGTTCTTTGGGCGTATATTACGTGTTATGTACTGATTTTTTTCCAAATCTGATTCTGAAAGTTTTGTCTTCAATATTTGGACACAAAATATTTTTCCTTCAGTCAAAGATTAAAAAACAGCTTATTGAGGTGAATTGAATTAGTCGTTTTTATGAATTTTTCTAGGGACAGGTTAGGCAGGCCATAAAAAAATGGATATAAAAAAATATTTTGTCAAGTATCAACCAAATCGGGTCTGATCTTGGAATCCTGCTTTCTGTATGAATATCTAATATTTAGCTGATATTTTTAAACAACATAAAAATTTGTATTTATAAATTAAAATTTGTCCAAAAATTATTTCTTCATTGATGAGAAAAAAGCCAAAATTTCGATCGGAAAAAATTTATGTAAAAATTTACAAGTCGATCAATTTTTTTTTTTTTGTTGTTAATAAGAGAAACATACGCTAAACGTAGTGTATTCTGGTTGGGCGATAGTCTTAGACACCCTAACCTTAGTATATTTTTCTCTACAAAATATCCGATTTTTATTGAGATCAGAGATTATCACATGAGATATTTTCCTTGTAAGTATTTTCACCCCTCCTTAATTAAAAAAAAATCATTTCGTTAAATCTTTCCTTTGCAATAATAACTGTAGCAATCTTATCTAACAGAAATTATCAATTTCATGCTACAATTAAATATTCCACATCCATTGAATATTTAATGAAAATTATCGCAAAATTTCATAAATATTATTGCAACACCAACCCCTCTTTATAATGTACGAGTACTTAAATGAAAAACGAAAGAAAGAAATTTATAGGGGTAACAAATGCACTATTGCCCTTTTAATTCGATTAACGCAAGAACATTTTTGCTTAAGATGCGAAACAGAAAAATTATAAAAATTGTTGTTGTCCCTTGTTATGATTTGCAAACGGGAAAAAAAGAACTAATATTGACTTTGCGAAAACATTTTTAATATAATTTGTTGATATTTCAAATTGATTGCAAAAAAAAGGAGGGTTGAAATTGTTACTGAGTATTTCATTAAAATAATGGATCTTTAGCTAACAATAAAGCAAAATAAAGTTATTTATCAAAAGCTATTAAACTTTATTGCGAATATGTTTAAGAGTATAAAAATGTTGCTATTTATATAGGGAAATAGCTTTATTTAATTAAAATTAAATACTAAGGATATTCATGAGAACAAGTAAAGGATTGTAGTATAGGGTTTAAAGCAAAATCAGCATCTACCCAGCAAAAACATGGTAATGACAGGTCAGTAGCACACGCAAAGAAAAAACATGGTTGGGATGACCATATTCGAAGAGCATCATATATTTTTGGGTTTATGATTGCGACAATCATATTATGAATTACCTTTTTCTATCATAATATGATCTCTTAATTACTACATTCTGATTCCAAACTGATCCTAATATTATCACATTATAGTCCTGTATATCATACTATGATCCCTATAGTTTTTTCCCAGCATTCTCTTGAAGGTGAGTGAAAAAGCTGTGCACAATTTGTTTTATTCAAAATAGTACATTTACCCAGTCACAAATCGCCAGTGGTACAAAAAACCAAGCACTGGCATACCACTAGGTAACCACGGTATGAAAAATAAATGACTGGCAGAACACTCATTTGGTACGCTTTGCCAGCGTTTGCAAAAAGCGTTTTACCAGTATTTGTTTTACAAAAATTTCGGTGATTTATAAAAAAAACCACTGGCAAAGAATTGGCTTAGAGTGATATACCAAGGCTTGCAACCAGTGGTTATCCAGTGCTACCTAGCAAATGCTACCAGGCGTACAAAAATCAATTCACTGGTAGACCAATGATTTTATAAAAATGCTGACGCTTCGTTAAAAAATGTTTGTAGTCAGGAGGTTCCGAGTTCAAAAGCTGTGCACAATTATTGCAAGCAAAAAATTTTTTTTTTGATTTTTTTTAATTTAAAATTTTTTTTGTTTTATAAAATCAATTTTTTTGTTTGTGGGAAAGCTCCTTCAAGGCCAACCTATTTTTTGCCCTCCCAACACTGGCATACTAGTTAAAAAATTGTTTGCCAGTACTAGCATTTTTGCACAGCCAGTAGTTGTCCAGCGATTATCACTCATTTATGTGTTTAGCCTTCAAATATTACATGTCTCGTTAGCTCAATGGGTAGAGCAATCATCTGCCAATCTGACGGCCTGGGTTCAAATCACGGCAGGACCAAAAAAATACATATGAACTTTTTTTTAATTTTATTTTGGAAAATATATTTCCAGACCACCTATTTATTGGTTTTGCCAGCGTTTTGCCAACGTTTAAAAATTTTGTTCCTCCAGTGCTTTTCCGGCGCTTTTTGAACAGCCGGTCCTTTTGTCTAATGATGTTATCATTTTGGGAATGGGAAAGCAATTTTTGCCAGTACTTTTACCACCTGTTAAAGTGCTTTGCCACCGCTTTCCCGTTTGTATTTTTCTGACTGGGTATTTATTCAGTGACTAATTTACAATCTTAAATAATTTAAATTAATTTTATTTATCACTTATATATAACTAAAAATAAACAAACATCTGATAACAGAGCATAGAAAAATATTGTTAAAAATACAATTTTACAATGTATCCGAAATGATCATAACATGTTCTCAGTGATCATATTATATTCCTAATAATCATAATATATTCCTCATGATCATATTGTGGCGATGAAGAAAATTTTGTGATCATTTGGGATAATATTATGATCATCAGGAACATAATATGATCAGTACGAAAATATTATGATCATTTCGTCGTGCACTTAATTTTTTTTTTAATTTTGCACTTTTTTCAATTTTGGTTTCATACAAAACTAAAATCTATCACACTTCTAATTATAGACGCTCTGACAAAATCTTTTTGCTACGTGAGTACAAAAAATTATAAAAATTAAGTACTTTTTTCACTTAATTTATAGCACTAAACATTTATTGCTTGACAATCTATATCTCTCTAGACTTCTTGGGTAGAGCGAGTTCTTTCTTCAAAAAACAATATCGCTATTAAAATGAATACCAATAAGATATTTTTCTACTTTATAGGTATTTTTTTTAATACATATATATTATTTATTTTAGTGCTTCTTACAACTTCTTTTCACAAAATCTTAAACAAGACTGACGCTAACTGATAGATGACGCTCTTAAAAAAATATACTGATCATCTCATGGTTGTCGAAACTATACCAATGATTGTGAATATGATCTCTCTCAACTCAGATAATAATATGATTGCAACTCAAAGAGAGGAAGATGATTGTCCAGATAATATATGATTGTAGCCAGGAGAAATAATATGATTACAGAAAAAACGAGAGATTTTACCTATAAAATGATTATAGGCGACCATATCATTTCTAAAGTATGATTAATACATTAATAATTTGATTGCAACAACCATGTATGGCAGTAGTGATCATAGTTTGGTAGCCGTGATCATATTGCAACCATAACTTTTCTCTGCGTGCATAGGAATTACCAAGTAATGATAGGTCATTACATTTTGCATTACTTTAAAATACAAAATAATGACTTGCTGATAATAAGTTATAGAAGTAGTTATATATTTTTTGCAAAGTAATCACTTACTGGTAATATTTTTTTATATTTTATTTATTACATTGTTTCGAGTATTTTTCCAACTGAATATAAAATTTTCCTATATGACCAACTATTTCACAATGTAGGGTAACCACTTATTTCCTAACTTCTGAGTAACCACTTATTCTAACTTTGTGAGTAACTACTTATTCTTTCACTTTGGCTAACTCGTTATTCGAACTTTTCTTGTAAGCGAGAGGGTAATGCCCATCCATGGAATTTTGGCCATCGCGACCAAAAAAATATGTAAATAACCTGGTAAGTAGTGAAATCTTTTGTGTGCTACTTACTCGCTTAATTACTCCGTAATGTCTGTTTTTGCTGGGTATAATATTAGCTGTCAGGTAAGTACGCAAAGAAAATCAAATTTCAACAGCTTCGTCTATCCTGACTCCTTTCGTTTACGTATGATAAATAATTCTGTGTATTTTCTATAAGATGGATGAAATCAGCTGTTTCGTCACGTTACGTTTACGTATGACTAATTCTACCTTTTGCAAACCCTTTTAGAAGGCTTGGTTATTGAGGCGGAAATTTCCTGTTGCACTGTGTACTAAATTTAAATACAATTTAAAATATACACATTCAAGCAAAATAATACGAGTATAACAGGATTAAATTGATTTGACAAGTCTTAAAGTCATCAGGAAAATATCTTTACACAGTCGTTTTTTCATTTTAGACACGCTTAAAAAATCATTATTGTAAATTGTCTCCAAAAAGATTTAAAGAAAATAAAAAATTTAAGCCTTTAACAATATAAGTATTTCTTTTTAAGGAGCCATCACACCATGTACTATGTGTGAAGCAACTTAAAAATAAAATGTAAATACAAAGTTTTTAATAACATCATCAAAAGTAACAAAAACGCAACAAAATGAAAAAAAAAAAATCTTTACATGAAATAAAATTGAAAACTTTTTTTTTTTTTTATTAAAAAAATAATAAATTCTGTACCAAAAAACTTTTTAAGCTACAGAAAAAAGGAGTGGCAAAGAGGGGTTTTTCTTTAGGCGGGGAGTAAGAAAGGAACAAGTGTAAGATATAATAAAATAACAAGTTCAAGAGTTTTTTTTTTCTTCTTTCGTCTTAATCCAATTGTAGCCTCTTGACAACTTTAATATTTTATACTTTTTATATGGATATTCTGTGATATTAACCAAATAAAAAAACTTAAACATATATTAAGGAAGTTCTTATATGTATGGAATATAAATTTTCACAAAAAATTAATAGTATTTATCACAAGCCATGTGTCTTCTTCTTCTTTAAAATTTGATAGACCTACTTTCACATAATGGGTAATGACTTTAGAATTTATCGATGGATTCTATAAGAATAAAGCTTGTTTTCTTTGTAAAGATACCTGATGCAATGATAGTATTATCCCCAAATATAGATTCTATTAACTATTTCACATTTTCAAAATTTTCATATCTATTTCATTTTTTTTTTGTATTTTTACCCATTTCACTTAAAATTTAAAATTGATTTAAAAACAGTGTAACACCCTAATACTCATAAACAGTCATACGAAGTCAAAGGAAAGACATTAGAGGACAAATGCATACATTGTCTAACATATTGTATAATATTTTGACATTAATCTAAAATAACATAAATTTATATAATTCTTTTCTTCTTCTGCTCCACAGAAGATATCAAAAATTTATACTTTCCATTAAAAAGACTTTTTTAGTCTGACTGTTTGTCCGTCTTTATAAGCTGAAGTTGGTTTTTTTTACATTTTCCATGGAGTGTGACAATAAAAAATATGGTCAAATGTTACAAAAAAAAAAAAAGTAATTGTATTTACTTTTCATTGTATTATGATGACATATTATATTTAACCTGTCATATATATTTTGTATACAATATTTCTTATTTTTATGTTTATGTTAGAGTATATATTTTGTTTGGAAAGCTGGCTGGCACCTTAACTGTCATCCTTTATTTGTTAAATTTTTATATGAAGGGCAGCATAGGTTTTTGTTCTACCAAGGCTTAGCGGCAATTTCCTTAAAAACAGTTGGAATTTTTGGAAACCTTTTAGTTAACAAACAAATTCTTTTTGATATCCTATGGTGCTGTAAATGCTGGGTTTTTATTATATTAAATATTATTAATATTAATTTCGTTTTCTTTATTACTAAATGTATTTAGAATAAAATGTTAATTGTATGCGTATATTTGCTTTTCTTTTTTATTTAATCTTGAAATATCAATTTGTCTCTTTTTTCTGGGTTTGTGTATTTAATTTCCTAAAGATATTAATAATATTTAATATCTGTTGTCATTGCAGGTGTTAAATTAAAACCAAAACTATGTGAAGTTTTATTATTAAATAATTAAATTTTGAAGCATTTAAGTCATTTTAAGACTTATTATGAAGTGTTTTACCCAAAAACCCGGTATTTGTAAGAAATTATTAGCAATTTTTATAATTAAGCGTAAAGAAGATTAAATTTAACCCTCCCAGCCAGCAATTTCGGAGCGCTCATGAATAAGATTCTTAAATAGCTCATAGAAATGATTATTGTTTTTTTGAAAACACTCTTTTTTTATGGTAGAAAATATGAACCCTCAGAAAACAATCCAAAAAGTTGTCTCTACTATCTAAAAAGCTGTCTCAAAAGGAGGGTTAAATTTTCGGACTCAAAGAAGATTCCAAAATTATTTCTTTTTTCAGAGTCATTTCTGAGTACACAGGGGGCGGACCACTTTCATAGGAAAAAGTGGACAAATGTTTATGTTTTTGGAGCTCAATTCTGGGTCATTATTGATCATCTTTGTTTGCTGGGAGTTTTAACTATTGTGTAATAAAACATTTCATCTTCAAGAATATTTTATTACCACTTACGTTTTATTACACACTCCAAAACGATTGTCGGTAGAATCTACTGCAAATCACAGTAAAAATAAAGGTATGTGTAGGTTAAAAGGCGACAAAAGTTTAAAATATTAAAAAATGTTGCTATTTTCAACTGTTGAAAACACTTATAAATGCAGTAAAAATAACAAACAATATCGTAAAAATAGTTGTCAAAATTTTACTACAAAAATTTTAAAACAATAGAAGAAAAAAATGGTAAAAACTATTGCTTTTGACAGTTAATTTTTTTTCTTTTGATTAAAAAAAAAACTGTGTAATCAGTTCTTCATTCATAAAGTTTAAAGCTAGAATTCTAAACGGTTCTCAAATTAATACATTCTAATATATTAAATGTGCAATTTAACTTTTTGATTTTGATTTCCAATTACAAATATTAACTAAACAAGAATTTTAACTATTTACTTCAGAAATACTGTTTTGGTAGTTGTGTATTATGATATTAAAAATAATTGCTTTAAATCACTATTACGAAATTCAGAAGTTTTGGTTAGTTGTTGTTTTTTAACTGCGTTAATAGTTATTTCATGTTTTTTTCGTAGAAAAACAGTTAAAACCGTTGAATGGTTGCTCTTTGTATTAACAGCGCTAATATTTTTTTTTGGTATTTTTTGAAAGAAAAACAACTGTAACGGCAGTTAACACAACACATACACAAATAATTGTCATAGAGTTACCATAAAATTTTTTTGGGTGCATCTGTTGAAAGTAATGTAAATGGAAAACACCATAAACATTAAAAATTAATAATAATGATATACACTGAAAAATATTACTACCCGCCAAAAAAGAGATGCCAAATCAGTAGAAAAAGCACTACAATTAATGACCTTGATGTATTTATTTTTTTTAACAATAAGTTGTCATAGGAAAAGAATACACCAACTTCATAATTTTTGCAGTACTTTCTGAACAAGTGCAAAGAAAACTCTTTTGCATCAATTGCAAATTAAAAAACAAAAATTTGCAAAGAAAAAATGTTTTTTTAACCCTCGAAGTGGCACATGGTTCTGGCCAGACATATTTCATTTTCATGCTTCAATTTAGCATACTTCTATTTTAGGTACATGGCTGTAATTTCAGGTAATCTCCCAAAATATTGTTGGCTTTCGATGTATAAATTAATAATTGAAAAAAAGTCCTTGGAACAGGACAAAAAAGCCAAGACTGGCCAGACCCCTATGCATTTTGTATGAACGCATAGGCAAAGCACATGGCACGAGTTGGAAATTTGTATTTACTTTATTCTTTTATGCTTCTTTCTTTCTTCTGATTTTGTTTGTGAGTTAGTTATTCATTGAACGTTGAACAGTTAAGAAATCTAGTTTTTGTGCGGTAATTTTGAACTTGTGAATAATTTTACGCAGGTAGATTTGTTGCGTTGTTAGTATATTATGGCTGATGAACTGGAATTTATTTATAATACACGCTTGCGTAGCGCGAATTTGCAACCCCAATTGTCAGAGCCATTAGTGCGTGCAAAGTCAGGTAGAAGCTGATGAAAATGATGATGTTTTTGAAAACGATGGTGACGACACTGCTGATTATGTGCCAGAAGATGATGCATCAGACATAGAAAATGATTTGGAAATTGAACCTAACGAACTTTATGATAGTGATGAAGACGTAGATGAAGAAGAAGAAAGTGGAAATGATGCTGAAGCAGCAAATGAAGTCGACTCAGGCTGTTTTTATGGTAAAGACGGTACTAAATGGAAAGAAACTGAACCCCCTGCATCTCGTTTGCGCCAGCATAATATCATGCGTTTTCAATCTGGAACAAAAACAAGGCTCACCAATCCAGTTGAGGTATTCAATCTATTTTTCTCAACCAATATTACGTTCGTCATCATTAGTGAAACAAATCGGCATGGGCGAGAATCAATTAGAAAATGGAATGAAGAACATCCAGAGTCTACCCAAAGAAAATGGATTGATTTGACAAGCTCTGAGCTAGATGCATTCATTGGGATTTTGTTGGCTTCTGGTCTCAGCCATAATAATATGCAAGACTCCAGTATATTGTGGCGTTCTGATTCGCTGCCCATATTCCGTGCGGCTATGTCGCACAAACGATTCATTACTCTGTCCAGATATATTCGTTTCGATAATAGTCGTACGCGGGCATTCCGACAGCAAACAGATAAAGCAGCTCCTATCCGGGACCTTTGGAATTTTCTCAATGAAAATCTGCAAAATTATTATGAACCTTATGAAAATATCACCATCGATGAGCAGTTGTTTCCGTATCATGGGCGCACAAAGTTCACCCAATATATCCCATCAAAACCTGCAAGGTATGGGATCAAAGTTTGGTGGGCATGCGATGCTAAGACTAAATTTCCATTGAAAGGAAAACTATACACTGGAAAGGAAGGAGACAATCGGGAGATAAATCAAGGTGAAAACGTTCTAATGTATTTCGCAAATTGTTACGCAAACAGCGGCAGAACAATTATTTCTGATAATTTTTTCACCTCATTGAACGGCGCTAAACGACTTGCTGCTATGGGACTGGCATTTGTTGGCACCATTCGAGCAAACAAAAGATATCTTTCTAAGGAAGTTATGAAGAGCACCAGACGACCAATTCTTTCAAGTGTGTTTGGTTTTCATGAAAATCTTGTTGCACTTTGCAGCTACGTGCCCAAAAAAAATAAGGCAGTCAATTTAATTTCAACCGTGCATTACACGAAACATGTTTAAGGCGTAGCCATGAAACCGGAAGCAATTTTATTTTATAATTCAACTAAAGCCGGAGTCGATACGATGGATCAAATGCTAACTCATTACACAACAAAACGGTCAACCAGACGCTGGACATACGCGTTTTTCTGCAACATGATTGATGTGATGGCATTGGCAAGTTACATTATATGTAAGCTAAATGATGAAAATACAAGAAAAGAAAGAAGACGCATATTTTTATATAAACTTGCAAAGCAATTGGTACTGGCCAACGTTGAAAATCGCATCAATAATCCGCACATTGTGGCTCAACCAACAACTCGTATAGCATTTGAAGCGTTCTTTGGGAGACCTCTCAATATAGCAAACCTTAATGTGGCTTCACGCAGTGGTCCAGACACATTAGCTGCCAAAAAAGATTGCAGAATTTGCCTGCAGCAAGGTGACAAAATACGTCGTAAGACACGCTTTTTTTGCTGCAAATGCAACAATCCTGTTTGTCAGCAACATTCAAAAGTAGATTATTTATGTTTTTCTTGCCTTCCGCAAAATTCTGAATAAAAAAATCAATGTATTCTTCATAATAATTTTCTATTTTGTCATAAACATTTATTACTTTACCCATAATAAAGAGAAATATATATAGAACAAAAAAATTGTTGCCCTTTTCATTCCAAAGATTTTTTCAGGTCTATTTTTTCTTCCTCAGGTAGCTAATAACATAGTAAAAAGAAATAGAAACACAAAATATAACAAATATTTTCCTATCTTAGTAAAAAATTTAACGGCAAACAGCCCTTATTTCCATACAAATGCATGTAAATGTATAGGGGTCTGGCCAGACACCATGTGCCAGAACTAAGGGCGCTGTGGTGTAATGGTTAGCGCGTTGGACTGTTACACGTGAGGTTGAGGGCTCGAGCCCCAACCAAGGCAACATCAATTTATGAACAATAATAATATATATGAGTTTTTCTATCCCTCATACATATCGCAGCGTCCTCCTTCGGTGTTCCCATAGCACTTAACCCCACCGAAGTAAAATAATATAACAGGGCTATGAAACTAAAAAGCTTCAACAAAATTCGCCAACTCACAATCAGATGGCGTGCAACAACTGTTCTAAAATTCAACAACTCGCGCAATTACAGTGTTGCCATATTTGAAGCTCTTCATCTTTCACCACCTTTCATTTCTTCTCTATCCCCTTTCCTAAGGAAGCAACACGTTAATTAATAGAAAGAATTTCCTGAGTGTTGCTTCTCTTTAAAAAAAAAAAAAAAAATAAAAAAAATATGTGCCACTTCGAGGGTTAACAATTATTTTTAATTTTTGTATTAAAAAATACAAAAATTGTTTTTGCGGTCTTTCTATATTTTCATATATTTAGTTAGAATATTGTTTCCAAATTCTAATATGATATTGTCATATTACTTAGATTTTATTTGTCGTTTCAAAAAAGGTTGATACACAAACCGAGACATTACAAAAAATCAACCGGACGAGAATTATTTAAAAAAAAATTTATTGCGCGACCGGTTATCGAACTTGTGACCTCAAAATTGCTAGTCTAGCTCTCTGCCGCTGAGCTAGTCTGTGATATTAGTGTTGACTGGCATAAAAACACCATTTTGTTATTGCGAGATATTGTGTCTTATTCTCTTCAATAAAAGTAATATTTTCACAGCTGCATAAAAAGAAACTTTTTATCATTTCTATTTTATATATTTTTAAAAATTAAAAAATACTGAATTTAAAAGAATTAATATACAAGAGATTTCTTTCCGAACATTTTGTAAAACTCCGACAACGTTAACCCTTTCTATATTAAAACAATGTGTTGTTTCTCGCCGAATTTGGTAAAAGTTGTCAAATAACCCTATTAACACCCCAGTATAGAAAATCATTACCAGATATGTGATTATGTAACTACATACCTGGTAATGGTAACCAGTTACTTTTGTTATTACATTTCTTATTACAATTATATTGCGATGTCGCAAAAAATAATGAGTTATGGTTACACACCAGCATACGAAAAATCAAAAAATATATCGTTACCTATGTGCTTACCAGTACTGACAAAAATAATGACTCTAAAAATAGATTTTCAAAAAAATAAATTATATTAAAAAATATTTTTTATTGTATTTTTTTTTTTAAATAAAAATTGCTGGTGCGGGAATCGAACTTGGGTCTACAGATTGCCAGTCAATAGCTCTACCATCTGAGCTATATCGACATGTAATATTTAATAGATAGAAACATAATTGACCTGCTGCACACAAGTAAGCTTACTCGCCAACATACAAAAAATCAAAAAATATGTGGTTACATATATCTTTACCAGTGTTTAAAAAATATTGAGTGTAAAAATAGATTTCAAAAAATTTACAAAAAAATCTAGAAAATTATTTTCTATTTGAAATAATGATAAAAATAAGTCATTATCAGTAACTCATTATTATATGTTTTAAAATAATGCAGAAGGAAAGTGGGTGTCATTACTGGTAGTCCAAAAAATAATGATATGTCATTACCGTTTCTACACTGGGACCACATTTTATATAGTAATAAAAAATTAGAAATTAATTCTTACAGGCACATGGGGTCCAAATGACCTCAAATTTTTGAAATATAAAAAAGTATCATTTGACATGAAAATTGATATAAAAACCTTTAATTAAGCATTTTCTAGCAGAAAAAAATCAAAATTAATCTGTTTGAGAGCATGGTGTCAAAATTACCCATTTTTATGTTAAATAACGCAAACTTTTCAGCCGATGAAAATTGCATTCAAACTTTACTTTAACAAAATTCAGTGTTATGAAATTCAAAACTCAATGTTATGAAATAAAAAAAAATATTTTTTACAGTTCGCATGACAACTGCCACTTTATCCAATTGATTAGAACTTTGTTAGGAAGGTATACTATATTGATAAATTTTTAATCCAATGGATTTATTTTTAATCAAATGCATATAAGAAACCAATGAAAATCCTACTCAAATATATTAGTATTTTATTGAAAATTTTTTAAATTAAAGGGCTACAAAATTTTAAATGGAATGAACAATTTTCGTGATTGGAGAAATTCCAATAATAGGGTAGAGGGGGGATCCTTCGCCACTTTTTTTTCAAAGCACTGTAATCTTTTAACCCCTAATTATTTATCAAAAATTACTTTCAAATTGAATATCTACATATCTTGGCTTTAATTTCTATGATTTTTATTCTAATTATTTGCATATTTTCTATTACTTTTTTTATGATTTCCAAAGTAACCCAAATCGGCGTAACTGCCCCAAACCTGGGGGATATTCGCCAAAAGAGCTAAATACAATTTCAACAAAAAAATATTGTTAATACGGCAAAGTCAATGTTTTAATGACTGAAATAAATAATTTAGAATAAGTTCTTTAAGGTATATGATTCTTTTTAATCAATAAATCTCCACTACATTAAAAAAAAAAATTTAAAACTATAATAAAATGATTCTTCAAAATTACAAAAAACTGAATAATTAATATAAATTTAATAATGAACACGATTGTACTAATTTACTATTGAACATATTTTCTTATGGAGCATTTTAGGCACGGAAGCACCAACTGTTCGTAGCTCCAGGGGCCATCTGGTGATTGTGCCCCAGAGGCAGGCACTAACATAAAATTAATATTTTTTCACACTTTTTAAGCATTTATTAAAATCAAATTATTATTTTCTGAAAGCTTAGGATCATAGGTCTAACATAATAAAAAAATATTTTTTATCACACGATTTGAGGAAGTTATTGCAAAATGTACTTGCTTTCAATTATTTTCTTGGCACCCCAAAAAACACAAAAACACGTCTGCGACCACATGTGATATAAATTCGTCAAAGTGGATGTCAGGGAAAGGCAATTGAAAAATGCACAAAATATATTTTTTCCAATTTTTTATCTCCCTTAACATCGGAGAAAAATGGGATTAGTGTATGTGCCCCACTGGCGAAGGATCCCCCCTCTACCCTAAAGTGTATTGGGTAGGCGGTTTTCGTGATTGAAATTATATTTTCCTTTTTTCTGTGTACGTGGGGTATGGGGTATAATGACTTTATGCTGCTGTTTCTTACCAGCAAAAATACTTGGCCTAGATCCTTCTTTTATTACAACTATTATTTTATATTTCAATAAATTTATTGCGCCTTTAATTAAAATTTACTTCCCGGAATATGACCCAAATCGCATTGTGTTGCAAAGCATCATTTCGCCGGCATTTTTTAGTTTCTTGACTTCAGATACGGATTTACCTTCATATTACGGAAACCTTATCGATTAGTATAATTACTGCACTAAATTCATTTCTCCCATATGTGCTTTAAACACTTCGAGCGATTTTGTTCATTTTCGCAATCAAATTGCAGATAGTGTTTGCTTTGGTCTAAATTCCACAGAGCATCATCTACAATACGAATAATAAGAACGATGAATATAGGTACCCAGCAGAAATTACTACTTGCTTGGAAGCAGTTTTGTCAGGGAAAGTTGAGCAGTGAAGCGATTGCATTATTGGTGATATTATGCCTGATTTTTGTTCGAGATAGCTAGCGTGAAAGCACTCGTTTTGAGTTCCAAAAAGGCATGAAATCACCGCTTTTAATTAGTGCTCCTGTTTTTCTTTTAAAATGTCGATAATTCATGCCTCCTCGAAAGTGCATATTATAAAGCTTTTCAACTATTTAAAATCATGCCTTCTCAAAAGCACAATATTCCTGCATATTTTTTCCGTGAAGAGAAAATGCTTCTTATTTTCCGTAAAACGTCTTATTTACATTAAAATAACTTTTCTCCACATTTTTAAAAGTTTTTTTTAAAAGAACCGCAAAAATATTTAAGCAATCAAAATGTATTGCTCATTTCATGCCTTTTTGAAAAGCACAGCAAAAAGCGATGTAAATAATTAATCAACTTATGCCTTCCATTAGTGCTCTTTACGAAGCTATAGATTTTTAGAAGCGGTAAAAGTAGCAGTAACGAATCAGTAAATGTTTTTACTGCTTCCACATTTTTGTGGGTTAGAAACCTCGACCAAAGGGTTCTGAATATCATAAACCAAAATAATATTTTACCAGTTCCCTTCCCGCTTGCATTGCTACAAGACTCTATAGATATTATGATCACTATCAAAGTTTTTTACTAATTCTTTTTTTTCCCATATTAAGACTCCCCTCTGTTCGTGTTAATTAAATGATATATGAATCATTTTTCTTGTATGTCTGCTAATTTGCTAAATTAAACACTCTTATTTAACATGTAATGGACACATTTGCACTTTGTTGTGCAAATAGTAAACTCGTATAGGAGTATACAGTAAATATGAAAACTAAAAATAAGTTTTAGCCAAACAAGATCTTTTAATAAAACTTGCACATGCAAAAATTCACGATTTTTTAAGACTTTAATGTAGTAGTTTATAAACTTTAGAAGAAAATTGTTGAGTATTTAAGAACATTTAAAAAATTGCACATGAATAAGTACTTTAGAAGAAGTAAAAATAAAAACACTAGCTAGATCAGCTAAATATTGTTCAAAGTTGGCAAAATTTCAAAAAATATTATAATTTCTGCAACTAGAATATTTAACCCTGATGTGTGTAAGAAGATAACCATGACAACTTTTCCATTTTCAGATACAAATTTGCCGTAATAGGCTGAAATTTCTTGAGAACTTTTATCTTGTTAATAGTTTAATATTCTTTTCTCTACCCGATAAGTTGGGGAGGGCGAGTCATACTAATTATTGTCTTACATCTTATTCAGGGTACCTGGTTACAACTGTACCATAAAGATTCGAAAATATTATAAATTATTTTGATCCCCTATATCATAGAAGATCTTTGTTAAGGAATAGTTAGAAATTTAAATCTTTATATATTATACATTATTCCTATTGTTTGGACCGATAAATATTCGACAATTTATATGGGTGTACTTGGGTAACCTGTAACTCTGGTTAAGGTGTTTTATTTTTATGAAACACATAAGGGTTAAGATTACTAAAATTGTGTTACAGTATTGAAAAATATTTAGGATAAATAGGAAAATTTTAAATTAGCTAAAGTAATTTTAGAATGGCTGGATTTGTCAGAAGTGGTTTTAAATTTGAGCAGTTGAGCATAGAAAAAGCTTGATCAAATAAAAAAAAAAGCTTCATTTACCATCAATGAAATATTTTAACGTGATACTGAAATATTTCATACATGAGATAAATGCACTTATTTATTAAATACACTTAAAATATTTTGTATATAAAGACCTCCGCAAATGTATTTAATAACAAATTCAATTTCACTTGAAAACAGGACCAATAACATTTCATTAAATTCAACTCAGATTTTTTGTTTTGTTTTTGACTGTTAATGAAATGTACCACAAATTAATCAAAACAACTAACAAAACTTACTTGCATATATTATTTTTAGTTCATTTTTTTTTTAAGTAGGGCATACACGTTCAATATTATTGATCAATTTTTCAAAAATCAATCAATCAGAACATTTTATTTTTAAATACTTTGTTCTGATTGTTTAATTTTAAAAACATTGATCCATAAATAACACTATGCGACAGTCAAAATCGGGATGGGATGAAACCAACGGGAAATGTTATATCGGTCAAAAACAAGTTATACGTGTCCCGGCGTTTCGCTGGGTCAACCCTAGGAATCGAGATATATCTTTTTTTTGACATAACTCGAGAACCACTAGTCCGATTTTGCTCAAACAATTTTAAAAAAATTAAAAATTACAATTCCTTTAATCTGTTCATATAACGTTTTTCTATATACTCAACAGTTTTGCCGGTAAAAATAAATGTTTGTTACCGCTACCATAAAAATCAATACTTATTACTTTTTTTTAATATTTTAGGCAAAAAATATTTTTTTCTTCATACATTTATTTTTACCGGCAAAACTGTTGAGTATATAGAAAAACGTTATATGAACAGGTTAAAGGAATTGTAATTTTTAATTTTTTTAAAATTGTTTGAGCAAAATCGGACTAGTGGTTCTCGAGTTATGTCAAAAAAAAAAGACCACCAAAGGTCAAATCGATATATCTCGATTCCTAGGGGTGACTCAGCGAAACGCCGGGACACGTATAACTTCTTTTTTACCGATATAACTTTCCCCGGTAGTTTGAACCCTTCCCGATCACTGACCCCTACCATTTGTCTCACAGTGTAATTAACGTGTATGTTTGCCCTTAGAAACCAAAATGACTGAATAAAACGAATGTTACGAATTCTCAGTATATAATGTTGTTTGTTTTTTAATGTCTTACGAATGTAGTTAAAATTTACATTTCTTCTACAAATGAATGTTATTTTCACTGAAAGTAAAAAACCTAAAATACTACTTAAACTACTATAAATTCTGACTGCAGAAGTTCCCTGAGTGTATGCAAATCTATCACTAAAAATTGCCTTGAAGTTTTTTCAGAAGTTCCTGAAATTATTTCTATTCTCAAAAAAGTTTGCCTGTAGAATCTACGGTAAATATTGTGCTGCGTTCACATATGTTTCTACTTTATGTCAGTAGTGAGATTTCGATTTGACTACCACATTTTTTTTTTTGTAAAAAAAAGTACCATAAAAATAACTAAAATTCTTTTTATTTCACAGTTTTATTTTTGCTGTACCTATATTACTAATATTTAGCAAAAAAATCAGTTAATTTTAGCAGTTTTTTCTGCAGCATCATTTTTAACTAATTTTTCTGTTATTTTTACAGATTTATTTCTGTGAGTGTAAGAGATTCAGCTGTTATAGTATTTATCAACGCCCGGAAATAGTGTGATACAGTGCAATAAAAAATTTTTAGGAACATTCAAACAAGTTTGACATTTACTACATGACAGTTACTTTTATAGTAATCAGTAGTTGTTTTTAACTGTAATTACAGTTATTTTTCTGTGGAAAATGCAAAACAACAATGACAACTGTTTGAGAAAACAACCAAGGAGAAGTACTGTAATTTCGTAACAGTTGTTTGAAGCAGTTATTTTTAATATCATAATAAAACACTATCAAAACAGTATTCTTACAGTAAACAGTTATTTCTGTTAGTTAATTAAAAAATAAAAACATTTTTTTTAATATTAAAACTTTTTGTTTAATTTATATTTGATATTATTGATATTTGATATATTCGTAGTTTGCAAATAGAAATCAGAAACTTTTATTGTATCTACAATGCATAAAAGCATAATAACTGGAGATTCATTTGAAACAAATTTTAAATAGGCTGAAGTAATTACAAATATTTTTGTAATCTGAAGAAAAAAAATTGTTTTTTTTTATTAAAATATACTTTCATAATACCAAAACAATTAACTGTAAAAGACAGTTGTTTTTACCCATTTCGTCAATTGTTTTAAAATGTTGTAGTAAAAATTTGTCAGTTAATTTTGCGACATTGTTAATTACTTTTAATGCTTTTATTAGTTATTTTTCAACAGTTTAAAATAACAATTATTATTTTTCACAATTAGTTAAATACGTTAGGGATTTTAGCATATTTAATTCCTTTAATACAATTAACACTCCTAGACGAGAACAAGAAATTCTCATTGAGTTTGTAATTTAACTTAACAGATATTTCTAGAAATTCTAAAAACGTCGCACAGTACTTCGTACCCATATAAAGATTGGACAAAAATAGAAGGAGTACAGACAGAGTTTCGAAATTTGGTATACTCTCATAGAACCCCTTAGTTAAGAAAAATTTTAATTTTTGTAAATATCGGGCCAAGGACACGCCCACCTCCCATAGGTTCTGAAATTTAAAAATAATATATTAGCTACATAAATGGACGTAAAATTACAAAAAGTATCCATTGAGATGCACATAGAACTGGAAACGTTTGTGTCAATTATTATCAAAATCGAACCAAGGACTCTTAGTCCTGCCATATATCCTTTATTTTAAAATCTTTACAAAACCTGTAAAAATTATCCGATTGCGATGAAATTTAGCACGTGAATTGATATAAGGTCAATTTGGGTGAAATCGATTCATTAATAAAAAAAAAATTACTTTCACAAAAAATGGGTTTTATACGCTTAAAATAATTTTTATAAAAACTAAAATTAAATAGGATTAATATAGGAAACCATGTGAATCCTCCATTTTAGGCATACAGTATGTTCAGCGAACTTACGTAAAATACTACGAGGAATATTTTTGTGGAACAAAATTAAAGGAACTTTTTTGGCCCCTTTTTTTAAAATCGGACAAAAACGACCCGTAAGTTGAAGAGTTAGAGGGTTGAAATGTTCCGCAAAAATATTTGTCATGAAATTCTACTATAAGTCTCTGAAGACATCAGTATTGAAAATTTAACTTAAAGGCCAGTAATAAGTAAAAACTTAAAATGTGTTTAAGGGTTAATTTCGAACTTATTCGGAATTGGCGCTCAAATGTCCCACAAACCTGGATTTTAGGGAGAAACCATGGGAATCTTCCATTTTAGGTATAGGATGTGTTCAGCGAACTTATATAAAACACTACGAGAAACATTTTTGTGGAACATTTTAACCCTCTAGCTCTTCAACTTAGGGGTCTTTTTTGTCCCTTTTTAAAAAGCGCCCAAAAAATTTCCTTTCATTGAAGAGTTAGAGGGTTAGAATGTTTCACAAAAATGTTTCTCGTAGTGTTTTACAAAAGTCCGCTCAACACATCCTATCACATGGTTTGAATACTAAACACTCTTAAATGCCTGAAATTTGTGTAAAAATCATGAATTTAGGCATTTAAAAAAATCAATTTTTTTTTAATTTGTGTTAAAAAATAGGAATTCATTTTTTAATTATCTATTACATAACAGTACAAACTTACAAAAAAAAGGAGAAAAAAATATCTAATTTTATAGAATTTTTTTTTATACTCCATCAAACTTAAGTAATTTTTGGATTTTCAACAAAAAAAAAATGGGTTCTTCGGAGCAATAAAAAATAATTGTTTTGTAATCACATACTTAAATCCATATTTTAATTTAACTACAAATATATTGGAGGAATTAAAAAACAAATCTTTGATCAAGTTTTTAAAAAAATGTGTTTTTGAGAATTATTTTCGTGAAACAATTAAAACCCATTTTTCTGTTAAGTCATTTTTGCATAAAATTCTCTGAGTTTAGCGCCCTCTCTTGGCGGCAAAAGCAATCACACCAAATATTTTTTTTTTCACATTTGTTTGAGTTACTTTCTTATGTTTAAAAAAATCCTTCTTTAATCACAATTTGAGATACATTTTTTTATTTTTTTTATTTTGGTGCATGGGACGAAGCACTGTGCGTCGTCTCCTGACAATTTCCTTAGGCAAGAATGAAATCTAATAGGGACATTTTTCAAATTTTGTTAAATACGTTTAGGATTGTAGCATATTTAATTCCTTTAATGCAATTAGTGTATATCCCGATAAAAATAAAATTAAAAAACAACTCTTTCAGTTATTTTATAGGAAAATATCATTGTTATAACTGTCATTTTCAGTAGATTCTACCGACAAAATTTTTGAGTACATAAATAAAAATTTGTAGCAAGAATAAATATATTACTTTCCTAAATCTTTGAAAAAATTCTTTCTTGAAACAAAATTCTCTTTATAAATTAAAAAAAATAAAATTCTCTGTTCCCAAACTTTTATAGCGAAAATCATAATTTATCCCAAAAAATATGTTAATCATTGCACGAAAGTTTTTAAAATATTACCTTTGTAATTGAAATTACATTATTGTAGGTATATTTTTGTTTTGTATTTTCCTAAGGAAATGTCAAAAATAAATTAAGGATATTAAAAAATAAGAAAATATAATTAGAAATTCAAATAATTTATAATCCCCTTTCCCCCTACTACAAACGAACATTTTATTTAGGGGGATTTTAGAATTCTAAGAAAAGGAAATTAAAAATGTTTATAGACAAGACCCTTTAAGAATTTAATAAATAAATTTTTCATTTTTGTTTAGAAAAATTTTCGTTTTTTTCATTCATGATTTATTGTAAAATGTAAAAAAGAAAAAATCTAGCAATAATCACGTCTTACTGCGGCATATTTTACAAATTGTCTACGTTTTTGTCAGTGTCTGTCTAACTGGAAAATAAAAGAAGACATTTATTTGAAATCAATATGCAAATATTCTTCATTCATTGAAGTGAACATAAATTTTGTGATTTTGTTTGTTGCTTGATTTTGTAGCTGATTTTTCTTTTTCCATTTTTGCTAACTCATCATGTGGCACGCATATTGTATAGAGTTGCAATCAAATCAAATTGAGGAAAAAATAAACCACCAACTCATCATCATGTGATTTTTTTTTTGTTCTTCTCAATTTATGATAGAGTTGGAAGTATTGTTTTGTACTTTTGTTCCTTGCTAGAAAAATTACTCATGTTTTAAAACACCTGCGTGCCTTCAAGGCCTAAAGGAAAAAATCCATATGGCTGATTCTAGTAAATATTAATACAGTGAGTGACAAAACATAGTCTTCGATTAAGAATGATGCGATATTAAAGGAATATATACGATTGGGATGATATTTGTAAATTTGATAGAAAACAATATGATTTTTAGATGAGGATTTGTGCGACAAAAATATGCAGGTGGTAGATCTCTCTGGCCCTAAACCAATAGAAAAAAGTCTTTAAAAAATTTTGTTAAAACTACTAAAAATTTGCTAAAAATTACCTTCCAAAAAAACCTCCGAAGTTAGCAGATTATTTTTTTTTATATATTAGTAAGATAGGAACAGCAAAAATAAAACTATTAAATATATAGATTTTTAGTTATATTTAAGTTAAATTTTTGTTAATATAAAATAACAGCTAAACCTGCTAAAATCAGCAAAAAATTTTGCTAAATAATTAATAGACTGAAAAATCATAAAAGAGTTTAAAATTTTCAATGTTTTTTTCGATTTTTTTTAAGGCAAATAAAAATTGATCCTTCTGAAATCAGCAGTTTACTATTTTTCTAGCAAACATTTCTGCTGATTTTTGCAGCTATTTGCATTCAACTAAATTTAACTTAAAAAAAACAAAATTTTTGTAGATATATCAGTTTGTTTTTGCTATTTTCTTTAGTCTACTAATATTAAGCAAAATTTTCTGCACAATTTACAGAGTAATTTGTCATTTTCGATTAACTAAAATATAACTTAACTATAACTAAAATTCTGCAAATTTAACAGTTTTAATTTTGCTGTTCTTATTTTACTAGTAGTTAACAAAAAAGTCTGTTCATTTTAGCCGTTTTTTTCTGCAAGATAATTTTTAACTAATTTTTAGTAGATTTTCCGCTATTTTTATAGATTTATTTCTATGAGGGTAGATCGTTGAAAAGTGTTTTAGCCATATGGACCACCAATCTGGTTATTTTGACCTCCTTGAAACGATTCTGATCTCCATTAAATAAAATTTTAAAAAAAGTTTGTAAAATATCAAGAAATGCCAACCATTGGCCCCCGCAAATTTTTGTTCTTAAGATTCATGAAGTCATGGGTTGAATTTTTTATACGATTTTTATAATTCAAAAATAAATTAATTAAACAAAAATATCAGAAAAATCCAACCTTTGGCCCCATACTTTTTAATATAAGGATTCAGCATGATTTTTTTTTATTCAGTTTGAATTTTATTTAATTTACTTGTATTTGAAAAATATCGAAAAACACCAACCTTTGGCCCCGTATTTTTTTCTTATGAGGCTGGGGGCCAAAGGTTGCTTTTTTCTAAAATTTCCATTTAGATGGATTTACCAATTAAATCATAATACAAATAGAAAATTATTTGATTTGGCCAAATTCTGGCCCCTGTTCCTTTTAGTTTTTAGTATTCCAGGGGTAAAAGTTTTGTTTTGGCAGTTAGATGTGTTTCCCAATTAAGTGTTATCATTGAGTGGAAAACAACAGAATATTCCACCCTAGGTACCCTGTTATTTTTATTCTTAAAATTTTGGGAAGTCAAAAGTATAGTTTTTTTTGTACAAATGCATTAGATGAATTGACTATTTAATTAAAATAGACTCACAAAAGTTTGACATCTACAACATGATAGTTGTTTATATAGTAATAAGTAGTTGTTGTTTTTAACTGTAACTATAGTAGTTTTCGATTAAAAAATACAAAACAGCTGTTATGACAGTTGTTTTAGAAGACAACTAACAAAAAATAATGTAATTTCATAACAGTTGCTTAAAGCAGTTATTTTTAACATCATGATAAACAACTATAAAAATACTATTTTTACAGTACACATTTATCTTTGCTAAAAACTTTCGTTGAATTTTTAAAATTCTTCTTAATTTTATATTTGTTTTTATGGATATATTCTTAGTTCGAATTTGAGAATCAGAACATTTTATTGTATCTTCCATGTATAAAAGACAATAACTGCTGAACCGTTTGGAAATTTCACTAACTATAAAAACAGTAGTTTTTACCTCTTTCGTCAATTTTGTTTGAAATTTAGGTAGTAAAAATTTGGTAGTTAATTTTATGACATTGGTGGTTGTTTCTAGTGCTTTTGTTAGTTATTTTTCAACAGTTAAAAATAACTAGATTTTCAGTTATTTTAAAGTTAAATACCTTTGCCATCTTTTTAACTACATATATTGTAGTTCTAACTCTAATTTTCAGTAGATTCTAGCGACAAAAGTTTTTGATTGTATAGATTGGAAAATAACAGAATAAGTGAACATTTGATTTCGTTGAACCATATGAAAACAAAATTACAGATACTACATGTTGGCTGCTTCTGATATTTTCAAATATATAATACCGTTTGATTAATTGAACTAAATGAACTAAAGTACAAAAAGCGAATCGACCTCCAAGCCCCATAAATCGTTAGAACAATATAGTACACAGGCCAAAATATGGCATCTTCTGTTATCTCTATTCTTTGAGATTTTCTTATTATTCAAAAAAGTTTGTCGATAGAATCTACTGAAAATGACAGTTAAAAGCAAGTTATATGCAGTTAAAAAGGCGACAAGTGTATTTACTTTTAAAATAACTACAAATAAAGTTGTTTCTAACTACTGAAAAATATCTAAAAAAAAAATAAATTAAAAATAACTGACAATGGCGTAAAATTAACTGACAAATTTGTACTACAACAATTTTGAAGCAACTGACGAAATAGGTAAAACTGCAATACTGTTTTTGTAGTTAATTTTTCTGATATTATAAAAGTATATTTTAATAAAAAAAAACTATTTTTTTCTTTCGATTATAAAAAAATGTATAATTACGTTATCGTACTTGAAATTTAAAGGAAAAATTCAAAAAAGGAAAAATTGAAAAATTCTCTAGTTATTACCTTTTTATGCAATAGAGATAAAATTCAATTCTATGATTTGTATTTGCTAAGAATATACAATAGTAACAAATATAAACTAAACAAGGTATTTTAGAGAAATCGGCGATATTTTTTATTTTTTAAATAGCTAACAATTAGGTGAACAGTTACACCCTAAAACTACTATTTGGGTAGTTGTTTGTTACCATATTTAAAATAACTACTTTAAACAACTGTTACGAAATACATTTTTTTCTTTAGTTGTTTTCTTAAATAACTGTCATAATAGTGGTTTTATATTTCTCCATAGAAAAACATCTATAATAACAGTTAAAAACAACAACTACTGATTACTACCGAAACAACTGTCATGTACTAACTATTAAACCTTTTTGAGTCCTCATTTGTATTTTACTAGGCGTACGGATATTTAGTGCCTGATGGGCCTCAGATGCCCCGGCCCGCCTAAACAAAGATAGAAACCTATTTTCTTTTTCAATTTCAGAGGGCGACATATTTATTTTTTGTTCTGATCAGTGAAATTCAATTAAGTGCATAGAGCATTTTCACGTTAAAAGTAGCGAGCAGGTAGTACCGCAAGATTATGACGCTTTAGTCTTCTTAACACCGTAGAAATTCTGGTCAATTTCTTAGATCAGAATTTGAATGTAATATGAGGCGATTGGTATGTGTTATTGTAGAATTTCGGATAACTTCCTTTAATGGTTTTAATTTGTACACTCAAAAAAAAAAGTCAGTAAAGTCAGCAAAAAATGTTGCTGTGTCAGCAAATTTTTAGTCAGGAGCGTGCTTGCAAAAAAGTTGGTAATTTCAGCAAAAGGTTTGCTGAAAATCAGCGAGCTGATTTTTACAAAAAAAAAAAATAGTAATCTTCAGCAAAAGTTTTGCTGACATTTAGTCGACTGCAAATGAAAAAAATCCTTACTAAAATCACTAAACTTTTTGCTGAATATTAGTAGACTGAAAAAAACTCAAAAAACTTGTAGCGAGATTTTAGTTTAGTTAATTTATTTGCTGAAAATTTAAATATAGAATATGTGTAGAGTTGTTTTTATTTTCTTGTCATTTTCGTTTCCACACATGCTGCGACATCTACATCTTGTCTATCTGATTGTCGTCCACGCTATACATGCGGTTATCAGCACAATTTTTGTAGCAAAATAAATTAGTAAAACATTAGTTCAAAATTAGTTTAGTGTTAAAAAAATATAACTAAAATTTTTGCTGAAAACGGAATTTCAGCAAAAAAAATTGCTGAAAACTAGTATACTTGATATTCAAGACGTTTTACTAATTTTTCTACTAACTTATTTTTTTGAGTGTAGATCGCGGATCTCTTATATACCATTCAGTAGTTTTAATAATCTTAGATTGTATTACATTGTATAATTTTTATATTTGAATTATTTGCAATCCCTGCATAAATTTAATTGTCAGGGTTTTTCGTTACATTTTCTAAAATAAAAAATAATTTTTTTCTGAAATATTTTATTTTTTATATATTTAGTTAGAATGTTGTTCTACGTCAAGTACACATTTTAATATGATATTGTCATATTAGATTTTATTTGTTGTTTCAAAAAGGTTGACCATATTCACGATAGACAACACAATTGTTTCGTGGGCATCTCCCCAACTCTTCAGTTGTCCGCAATAAGAAAATGGTGATTGGATGACACGAACCGAGACATTACATAATATAAAAAAAATTCAACGGGACGAGAATTTTGTACTTTTGTATAGGAACTGTCTGATTTGTTAAAACTAGTTATAAATCAACACTTTTTGAAAAGCAACATTTATTTTTTTTTATAAAAAAATTTTCTATAAATTTTTTGCATGGTTCGACTGTACTTTAAAAAAGATTTTGTAGAAGTTCAGCAGAACTTTTAGCAAAATTATGTAACAAAAAAATTGTTTTTGTCAACTAGTAAAATTATTGGTTTGATCAAGCTCAAACACAACTCCATTTTTGTCTTCCACTATATATTTTTATTCGAAGTTTAAACATTCAATTTGATTAATACATCATTATCCTGTTATTTTTTTTTTTTTAATAAAAAATTCACAATTGTGCAATTGTTATTCAAAACATTAACTTCGAATAATGTTTTTCCAAATGGTTAAACGAAAAAGATGCCTCAGTCGGAGGTAGGTTCTCCTTTTCAGTTAACCAAAAAAAGTAACAACTACAATATTCATTTATACACATGTTTATGTTTGTTTGATTTCCTATGATGACTATGACGCCAGTGTCATTTCACAGTTTGTTGTTGTTTAAAAACAAAAAAAAAAAATATTGGCTACTCTTTTTTCGTTTTGCATTTTTGGTTTTTAGTCGAAATGAGTTTTCGTACCAAAGTAGAAACTTTTGTGTCATTGTTTGTATAGACATGTCTACTTTGTAATGACTTTGTAATTTTACCGCTTTTGTGTAATGCCACCATGCATGTTCATGTGAGCGCGCGCTCTGGGTGCTCCCTATGTATATTCATTTAACAACATACATGTATAGAGACGTGGATATTTTTAAAATTTTAATTAGCATTTATTTTTTTATTTTATTTTATTTTTTTTCATCGTCGTCAGTCAATTGTGTTATAATTATGCACTTTGTGTGCATAAAATGAGTCAAGTAAGTTTTTTATAGTGTTGTTATTTTTTTTCCAATTTGTTGTCCACATGTTGTTAAACTGTTTAAAATTGACTGTTTGACTGACCATCGACCCTTAAAATGCATAAAAAGGCGTCAAATGCAACCCTTTTTAAACTTTGACATGTTATTTTTTTATTTGTTTTTTAAAAAGTTGGTTTTGAAAACTTAAGTTATTGTGAAAATGGTTAAAACCATTTGCTAAAACTAATATAAAGTGTCTAGAGTGCAATGATTTATAGAATTAAGAGCTGTGAACAGAAACACCTTGTTTTGTTTGGGTATGAGTAGGAGCACTCATATAAAGAAAATTAAAAAAAAATTTGCATTAGTTAGATATACATACTTACTAGCTAGCCAGTAAATTTAAATAAATTTCTTCCACAGCGCTGTAAATTAACCGATTTTTTTTAATTTGGCAAATTGATTTTAAAAAACATGCATATGTGTTTACATTTTGCTGGTAAAAAATATCAACCCAGAGGATTTCTAGTTCAAATCATTTGATTTTGAATCAAAATAAGAACGATCGTAGAATATTTTTCGTTACAGCTCTTTAAAATTTTACAAAAATTGGAGTTTATTAGTTATGATAAACTTTTCTTGTAAGTTGTGGCCATATCAAACTGATGAAATATACTATTGATTAGGTATAAGCGTGTTTAGATTTTTAGATGTTTTTTGGTTAAAAATAATTATAATGACATTCAGTTTCCCTTAAGAAAATGTTGAAGATTAACATTAGCTAACAAAAAATAATATTCTGTCGAACGAAAACTCATTTTTTTTAAATTCTAGATTGTGATTTTTTTCAAGTTGAGAATGTTCAAATTGACCTAAGAATATGACCCACTGGTCATATTTCTACATAACACTTTCAAATTAAACCGATTTCTTAAAATTATTTACGTATACGTAATATGGAATTATTAATGATAAATATTAATTATCCGCAGCTTTAAATAACTGAATTTTATAATATAATAGGGCTAACATATTTTCACAATTTCAGATAACATAAATTTTAGATAAAATTGATTCCGTACCCAATTGCATCCGTGGCTAAATACATAAATGAGTGATAAAAGCTGGACAACTACTGGCTGTGCTAAAATGCTAGTATGTACTGGCAAACAATTTTTTGTAACTAATATGCCAGCGTTGGGAGAGCAAAAAAAAAGTTGGTCTTGAAGGAGCTTTTCCACAAACAAAAAAACTGATTTTATAGAACAAAAAAATTTTTAAATTAAAAAAAAATTCAAAAAAATTTTTTGCTTGCAACCGAATTTGAATTCGGAACCTTCTAACTACAAACATTTTTTAATGAAGCGTCAGCATTTTTATAAAATCATTGCTCTACCAGTGAATTGGTTTTTGTAACACTTGTAGCATTGGCATATTAGCAGTGGATAACAACTGGTTGCAATCCTTGGCATATCACTCTAAGACCATTCTTTGCCAGTGGTATTTTTTTTAACCACCGAAATTTTTGTAAAACAAATACTGGAAAAACGCTTTCTGCAAACGCTGGCAAAGCGTCCCAAATGAGTGTTCCCCCAGTCTTCGAATTTTCTGCGAAACCTCGATTTTCGATTAAAAACGGGTCTGATTGTGGAACTTCACCATGGAAAAAGGGATTGAAAAGAGCTCCTTTACAGAATTTCATATTTTTTATCAATTGATACAGAGAAGCTTTCAAAGAAAAAACATTTTTTTTTTTTGCCGAACCTAGGGGTTTCCATTTTACATTTTTCGTAATATCTTTAGCATTTACAGTTGGATCTTAAAGTATGAGACAAGCCCTAATGTACCACCCTAATGTGAGAAAATTAAACCTCTGAAAAAATTATTAAACTTTTGCCAAGAAAGTTTTTCGATAAACCCAGTAGATTTTTTTTTTTTATTTTGGCTGCCGAACGTAGAGGTCGCCTTTTTAAATTTTTTTCATTGGATTTTAACTTTATAGCAAACCACTGGTCTCCTTGAGGCAAAAAGTCGATATATCACACTTTAAAATCCAACTGTAAATGCCGAAGCTATAACGAATAATTAAGAAAGGCGACCCTACGTTCGGCAAAAAATTTTTTTTTTTAAATTGTCTCTAAGGTAACATCAACCAAAAAAGTCTGTGGCTACTGAAAATTTTGCTGTTATTACGGGAAATTTAATTGTTTTGAGGCCAGCGGTATTTTTTGCTAATTTTAGCAACACATGTCTGCTGTTCTGTAGTACAATAAAATTAGTATAAAAAATTAGTAGCCGCTACTAAATTTTAAAACTTATGTAAAATGCAATTCCAAATCGATTTGCTAAAATCAGTTAAAAAACTTACTAAATATCATAATTTTAGTACAATGAAATTAGTATAAATAATTAGTTACAGCTACTAAATTTCAGTAAATTGCTGTAAACTGTAATTTAAAATCAATCTGTTGAAATTAGCAAAAAATTTTACTAAAAAATAAAAAAAAAAGTAAAATCTAAAAAAAAAAATGTTTTTTTCGATTGTAACAAGCGTATAATTACTTCATCGTACTTGAAATTTGGAGTCAAAATTGCAAACGGTTCTCCAGTTATTGCCGTTTTATGCATTGCAGATGCAATAAAATTTTCTGAGTGTTATTTCTAAACTAAGAATATACCAATAGTAACAAATATAAACTAAACAAGAATTGTAAAAAATCAAGGAAAAACTATTTTTAAATCAGTATATTTTACTGCTAAATTTAGCTCTCGGTTTTGAAAAATTAGTAAAATGTTTTGCTGAAATCAGCAACGAAAATTAGTAAAAAAATCCGTAGTTAGTAATAAGAGAATAGCAAAAATGGTTACTAAAAATAAAAATTGTACTAATAATCAGTATAAAAATAGTATAGTGCGATTGGAAACTGTTTACAAATTTTTTTACAAACTTTTTTATCTGAGTGTAGTACGGTCTATTGTACAGCCACTTGATTTTGGTTAAAATCGGTCCATGTTTAGACCTAATACCCAATAAAGCTTCCCAAAAATTGGCTTGCTAGCACGAAACAGGTACCAAATACGAAGATAATTTAATGAAATTTTGTATACCGATTCATATAGACCCAAAAATGGACATTTAGCACGGTACAGATCGCCACAGATCGCAAATACGTGTGTGGTACGTCCACTCTTATGGGCCCAAGAACAGAGTCTATTAATTCTAGATAGAATCGGTCCATATTCGGACCTATCGCCCATATTGACTTTATTTCCAATTTTCTTCTAAATACACCTAATATTAGGTGCAATCAAAATTTCTTACCCTTTTTCTAATTTTTTTACCACTTTACAGACAAATTTTGACCGATTCGAATTTCGGATCAAAACCTTCGTAGGTATATTCGACATACTCGACTTTAACCGTTTTACTCGTTTGAAGCTAAACTTTTTAATAAAATATCTTTCTTTCTATATTAATTTATAAAACCGATATTTCGTCATTCTTTGAGTGAAATCATCAGGGTTTAGGTAAACAAATATTAAAAACACTTAAGCCTCTAATGGTTAAGCACGTCTCAGGCCGGCTTCATAAAATTGCAAATAAATGCATCAAATGTGTATTTTATACAACTGAAACATTACGAGAGAAAATGAAGTTCTCCTAATCTTTCGAGAAGAAATTTTTCGTATGCTGCGTATGGAAGCTAGAAACTGTCTTAATAAATATTTCGTAAAATTAAAAAAAAAAAACATTATTTACAAAAAAAAAAAAAAACACAATTTTCAAAAATCTAAAAACCTACTTAAGTTCACTAAAAGCTCTTGATAATGAACGCAAAACTATATTGAAGATTTAGCTTTTATAATAACCCAGCAAAAAACGAGATGGCCAAGCAGTAGAAAAAGTACTACAACTAATTAATAAAATTGTTTAGTACTTTTTAAACTAGTGCAAATGAAAACCTTTTCAAACCTTTCAGAAACAATTTTTCGCAAGGAAATATAATTTAAGGTTTTTTATTTTTTGACCTCAAGATTGCGAGTCTAACTGCTTACCGCTGAGTTATTCTTTGATGTAAAAGTTGACTGGCATGAAAACACAACTTTGTCATTGCGAAATATTGTGTCTTATTTTGCTCAATAAAAGTATTTATTGATCAAATGCAAAGGTGCACTGCATTTCAGTATTTTTCCAGTACTATTTTCACTGGTGCGTAAACACTTTTTGTTTTATTTTTATTTTATGGATTTTAAAAATTAAAAATATATTGAATTTTAGCAAATTGATTATAAATAATACTTTATTGGTCCTGCTAGGAGTCGAACCCACGATCATCTGTTTGGAAATGAACTGTATCAAAATTAGTTTTTAGGACCACTTTTAGAGCAAACATGCTAAGGGATTTTTTGGATGTTGTTCAGAGTAATGCTAAAAAAGCTGTCAAAATATCTAGTGGATACGATGGAAGCAATGAAATAAATGATTTTTTTGAAGTTGTTCGCAATTACTTCCAAAAAAAGCAGCAAAAATACACTTATGTATACTTTCGAAATAATGAAAGAAGTGGTTCCTAAAGCATGACTTTCAATTTTTTTGTTGCGGGGATCCTTTCTTAATTTTTAAATTGGAATGTTTAGTATGTTTGAGGGTAGCTAAATTATTAACCAGTTTTTTTTAGATGTTTCTACATACTTATTACTTTGAGTGTATTTATATTGCTATTAAAAATTGTAAACATAAATTATGTCCACTTATTTTTATAGTTTTTAGTATAGTGTTTAAATTTTTCTATTTATCATTAAAACATCAATTTTACAATAGTTTTCACTTAAAGAAATTGTTGTTGTATTGTGTCTAATAATCATAAAATATTTTTATAACTATTATTGTATTTTTAGTGTCATTGATAGTGATGGTGATCACCCTGTTGGACATCATTATTGTCATTATATACCAAATGTATTTAAAAGTAGTCATTTGATAAGTCATTTACAACATGTTGTATTGTTTAAAAGAAAATTGTACATTTAGTTAGACATAAAAAGGCTCTTTAAATAAAAATTATTATATATTTTCCTACAGTTTTTTTTTTATAGCAATTTAATAGTTGATTTTAATAGGTTTTAGTATAAATGTTAAATACATAACTTTTTAATGAATACAAAAACTGATTGTTAAATTTTATATACAGAATTTTAAAATTGTAAAAAAAAGAGATATTTTATAATAAAAAATATTTCCTTTTCTGTTGTGTTCTACTGGCAAGTATAAAATATATTTAGAAAAAGAAAAATAATAATTGTGTAGACTTAAGAAAGAATGAATATTTTCTTAATATACTTTTTGATAAGAGGACACTTATAAAGAATTTAACAATAGATTATTTTTTATTCATTAAGATTTTATTATTAAGTTTCTTGTCGAAACAAAAAAATCTTTATTTCAATTGAATTTTTATTTAATATTTTATAGTTCTTTAATCTTTAAGTGTTTTGTCAAGTTGTTATCAATTGTTCTTTTATAGTTGACTTTCTATAGAGATTTCTCTTCCACCGTGGGAGTATTATGCCAACATATTTGCATTTTATTTATTGTAAAATTTAATTTTTAAAAATTTTCCTATAAAAACTTCTCAATAATAACTTTGGTATTATACATTTTTTTTTTTATTTAAACACTATAAAAATAAAATCTCATAAATTATTAGCTTTAAATAAAATTGTAATTTATGATTTTATCTGTTTTCTTTCAATATGTTTCATTTAATTTCACTATTTATTGAGGATTTTTGTTTGTTGTTCTTCAATTAAAGAAACATTACTTAAATGGTTTTAAAACACAGCAGGATATGTGTGTGTTTCTTTTTGGAAAAAGATTTTTATTAGAATTTATTTACTTATACAAATTAATCTTGTAAAGACATTATATAGTAATTTTTTACAATTCTATTTGATTGCAATTAGCACATATATTGCATTTAGACTGCTTAAGTATACCCAGTCAGAAATGACCAGTGAAATAAAAAATCAAGCACTCGCATACACCCAGTGGTAAAAATAAATGACTGGCAGAGCACTCATTTGGGACACTTAGCCAACATTTGCAAAAAGCATTTTCTCAGTATTTATTTTGCAAAAATTTCAGTGGTTTATAAAAAAAAATCACCGGCAAAGATGGGCTTAGAGAGCTGTGCCAAGGTTTGCAACCAGTGGTTATCCAGTGCTACATAATCAGAAACTGCCAGCGGTACAAAAGTCAATTCACTGGTAGAGCAATAGTTTTATAAAAATGCTGACGCTTCGTTAAAAAAGGTTTGTACTCAGAAGGTTCCAAATTTAAATCCGGTTGCAAGGAAAAAAATTTTATTTTTGATTTTTTTTTAATATAAAAAATTTTTTGTTTTATAAAATCAATTATTTTGTTTGTAGAAAACATCCTTTAAGGCAATTTTTTTTTGCTTTCCCAACGCTGCACAGTGCTTCGTCCCCATATAACGATTGGACAAAAATAGAAGGAGTGGAGACAGAGTTTTGAAATTTGGTATACTGACATAAAACGCCTTAGTTAAGAAAAATTTTAATTTTTTGAAATATCTGGCCAAGAACACGTCCACCTCCCATAGGTCCTGAAATTTAAAAATAATATATTAGCTACATAAATGGACGTAAAATTACAGAAAGTATTCATTGAGATGCACATAAAACTGGAAACGTTTGTGTCATTTTTTATCAAAATCGAACCAAGGACTCTTAGTCCTGCAAATCTTTATAAAACCTGCAACAATTATCCGATTGCGATGAAATTTAGCACGTGACTTGATATAAGGTTGTGCCAAATTTAGGTAAAATCGATTCATTAATAAAAAAATTACTTTTTTATTGTAGGGTTTTAGTTGATCTGAAGATGTTTTACAATGAGTGTTATTTTTGTTCGGTTTAAGATCAAATATTACAAATTCTAAATAGAATTTACATTTTTATTTTACAACCAATAGAGAAAAACTTATGAAAAAAACTTTCCTAGAACCAATGGTTGACAATTAATTCAAGTGACACCGCTCACTATCATCAGATTGTCTTTATGGGGTCTCTCTAGGCTATAATGTAGATTTTAGTTTTTTGTATATATATGTTCAATTTCAAAGAAATGCATTTTGAGAAGTAAATTCAAACATTTTTATTTATCCATTTTTCATTATTATGACTATGTGGTTTTCACATGTCTTTAACAAAGCTATTATTTTTCGCTATGTTATAGTTGTGCTTTTTCATTGAAGTTCCTTCAATATGCTTTTTAACATTCAAGCTTTTAATTCTATTTATAGAAATTTTAATTCTATTTATAGAAATTAGAACTAAAGCAAAGAAACTTTTACACGGTTGTTTTATTTTTGTGTATAACATCCTAACACAACATGCCGTCTAAATACTAACATGTTGCAATCAAGGAATATTACTTAACAATTTGGACTATACCTGGTCTGTGGGTATTTTATTGTAGATTTTTAGTTGATCTGAAGATGTTTTACAATGAGTGTTATTTTTGTTCGGTTTAAGATCAAATATTACAAATTCTAAATAGAATTTACAATTTTTATTTTACAACCAATAGAGAAAAACTTATGAAAAAAAACTTTCCTAGAACCATTGGTGGACATTTAATGCATTTTCAAGTGACACCGCTCACTATCATCAGATTGTCTTTATGGGGTCCTCTCTATGACTTTCACAAAAAATGGGTTTTAAACGCTTAAAATAATTTTTCTAAAAAAAAAAAAAAATTAAATAGGATTAATATAGGAAACCATGTGAATCCTCCATTTTAGGTATACAGTATGTTCAGCGAACTTTTGTAAAACACTACGAGGAATATTTTTGTGGAACATTTTAACCTTCTAACTCTTCAATTAAAGGGACTTTTTTGGCCCCATTTTAAAAAGGGACAAAAACGTGCCGTAAGTTGAAGAGTTAGAGGGTTAAAATGTTCCGCAAAAATATTTGTCATGAAATTCTACTATAAGTCTCTGAAGACATGAGAATTAAAAATTTAACTTAAAGGCCAGTAATAAGTAAAAACTTAAAATGTGTTTAAGGGTTAATTTCGTAGTTATGGAGAATTGGCGCTCAAATGTCCCACAAACCTGGATTTTTGGGGAGCAACCATGGGAAACTTCCATTTTAGGCAGAATGCTGCGAGGAACAATTTTATGGAACATTTTAACCCTCTAACTCTTCAACCCAAAAAATTCCCTTTCATTGAAGAGTTAGAGGGTTAGAATGTTCGACGAAAATGTTTCTCGTAGTGTTTTACAAAAGTCCGCTCAACATGTCCTATACCTAAAATGGAAGGTTCACATGGTTTGAATACTAAACACTCTTAAATGGGTGAAATTTGTGTAAAAATCATGAATTTAGGCATTTAAAAAAAATCCATTTTTTTCAATTTGTGGTAAAAAATAGTAATTAATTTTTTAATTATATATTACATAACAGTATAAACTTACAAAAACAAAGGAAAAAAATATCAAATTTTATGTAATTTTTTTTTATACTCCATCAAACTAATGTAATTATTGGATTTTCAACCAAAAAAAAAATGTGTTTTTTGGAGCAATAAAAAATAATACTAAAAATCCATATTTTAATTTAACTACAAATATATTGAAGGAATTAAAAAAAAGTCTTCGAACAAGTTTTTAAAATAATGTATTTTTGACAATTATTTTCGTGAAACAATTAAAACCCATTTTTCTGTTAAGTCATTTTTGCATAAAATTCTCTGAGTTTAGCGCCCTCTCTTGGCGGCAAAATAAATCACAGCGAATATTTTTTTTCACATTCATTTGAGTTACTTTCTTATGTTTAAAAAAATCCTTCTTTAATCACAATTTGAGATAAAAAAAAATTTTTTTTTTTTGTCCATTGGACGAAGCCCGTGCTAGTATTTTAGCATAGCCAGTAGTTATCCAATCGTAAAAAAAAAATCGTAAACTGTCAAGCCCATATTTATGCAACACACCAACAAGAAACATCATATTTACAAAGAAAACTTACATACTAAATTTTAACTTCTTACATTCATAATAATCCATGCACAAAAATACAAAATAAATGTCAAAACAACAAAAGCTTTCGTAAAATTAACAAATTTTCGTTTATTTTACAAAAGTTTTGTTATTTTGATATTTTTTCTTATTTTCATGCATAGAATATTATTAGGGTAGCTCCAGCGATTTTGTCTAGGCGATGTTGAATAGGTGAGTAAGTCAGTCATGTGATTCTTTTAAATATTGTGATTTTAGCATTTTATAAATTCTATTGAACGTGTATTAATAATAAAAAGGTAAAAATTAAAACTAAATTGGTTAATACTACTATTTAGAAAAATTAAAAACAATTTCCAGTTTTTGTTTGTATCATAAAGATAAAATAATACTGTAAATTTGATATTTATACTTTATAATACTTTTTCCTATAATGGGGCAGTTGGCTTGGACAGCCTCAAATATGTAAAAATCCTTAATTTCTATAGAAATTATAAGAAAATAATATGTATGAGTAATTCTTAAACCAAATGCTTTTAGAAATGAAAAAAAAAATCTATATAATCATATTCTATATGGTAGAAAAAAGTTTTCGGTTTTTTTCTAATTTACCAAAGTACGAGTATTAAAAGAAAAACTTTGCAAATATCCCCCAAGGGTTTTGTATTTTCTTTCCTTGTTTTTCATTTCTAAATAAGAGAAAAAAAAGCTCAACACTTCCATATTTTTGCTTAACAACAAATCAGTACTCCTATAAACCAAAATGTATAGATAATTACTATGGAATGGTAAAAATACTACAGTACTACACATTGTTTCGAAATTAGAATGAGTAGAGTTAGACATTATTCAAAAGAAACTTAGGCAAAGAAAGATGTAAAAAAAAAGTTGAAATGAAAAACAATCACTCGAAGGCATAAACAAAATTTACAAACATACACATTTACAAAGAAAATTACACATTACACACAACTTAATACTTTTGCAACAAATAAAGAAAGACAAAAAAAAAACCAAATTAATGTGTAGGGAAAAAAAGTAATTTTCTGTAATTTTTCTACCATAATACCTTTCAAATTGAAAGAGCAAAAAAAAATCTAGCAAAACTGAAGTGAGTTTGAAACATATATTCCAAATAAGTGTACAAGTACTATTGTGGTATACTAGTATTATACTCATTAAACCACATAAAACTATTGTAAAGTGTCTGTATGTGAATTAAGGTTCATAGCACTTATAACAAAATATGCATAACTAAAAGAAAATTTTACCAAAAAAAACAAAACCAAACTAATCCAGAAAATGTGAAAGAGAAAAACTTATCATTGGAAAACTAAAATTAGAAGAAAAAACTAGTGTTTTCAAAGAATTTGTAGAAATTGCTTCCTATTTTATAGTTATTAACTTTTTTTTTAGGGCATATGAATATAATAGGAGTGTTCAATGTTGCTGCAGTCATATATTTACAAGTTACTTTAATTAAACCTAATTGAAATTCCATTTATTTATCAACTAATACGTATGAGTTATATGGAATTATATATAAAAATATTCAGCATACGCAACGTAGTACTGCTGCTATTTAAAGATGTTCTTAACGAGATTTTTCGACATGTTTAAATTAATTGTGGTATAATTTTGTTAAACGTAGTAATTCAGTTTTCTTAACACATTATTAATTTAAACATGTCGAAAAAAATCATTAAGACCATCTTTAAACCTTATTAGTACTACGGTACGTATGATGAATATTTTTTATATATAATTCCATATAACTCATACGTATTAGTTGATATATATATTTATATTTTAAGTTATATTTGCTTGGTTCCCTTAATAATATCCCGAATATTTTTTGCATTAGTAATAAGCTGATTATCCCTAATTTAATTTGTTCTTACCATTGAACTAAGAATTTCATTATATTGCAAATTTTTGTGGAGTTTTCTTATACAATTTATTTAATGTTAATATATTTTTTCTTCTTTTACTCGAAAAGTACAATAAGTATAGTTCTTGAAAACTTCAATTTGCTAAATTTACTACGATTTTCCAAAAAAAAAAAAAAACTAAGTTAAACTTACTCGAAGGATATATTATTTCGTTTCTTCTACTAATGACTACAATTTCAGCACATTTTCAGTTATTTGGAATTTATTTTTTTGGAAAAAATAAAAGAGAACAAAACTTTCATGTGTTAATAAGCATGATATTTATATATAATTGAGTATAAGTTTTATATAAAGGTTCATTATGATGATGATGTTGCGAATTGTTGCCAGTAAATACAATGTGTTCGCTAGTGCAGCCCATATATTTGGTAATGAGATTGGTAAAGTAGCAAAAACTAACTGTAGTATTTAGTAACAAATATTACTGTAATTAGCCAAGTAATTAATATAGTATAGAAAAATTTTGTAATAAACATTAAAACACTGACAAAACTATAATCATCGTTTCTAATTTAAAATAATATGAACTTTACTAGTGGTGAAAATTGTTCGGGTAGTAATAAAAATATATCTTTTCTACACTCATAGAAATAAATTTGTAAAAAAAATTAGGAAAAGTACCCAGTGTAGAAACGGTAATGACAACACATCATTTTTTTTTTAGTACCAGTAATGACACCCACTTACCTTCTGCATTATTTTAAAACATATAATAATGAGTTACTGATAATGACTTATTTTTATCATTATTTCAAATAGAAAATAATTATTTAGATTTTTTTGAAAATTTTTTGAAATCTATTTTTAGACTCAATATTTTTTAAACACTGGTAAGGATATATGTAACCACATATTTTTTGATTTTTTGCATGTTGGCGAGTAAGCTTACTTGTGTGCAGCAGGTAAATTATGTTTTTATCTATTAAATATTACATGTCGATATAGCTCAGATGGTAGAGCTGTTTACTGGCAATCTGTAGACCCAGGTTCGATTCCCGCACCAGCAAATTTTATTAAAAAAAAAAAAATACAATAAAAAATATTTTTTTTTATATAATTTATTTTTTAGAAAATCTATTTTTAGACTCATTATTTTTGTCAGTACTGGTAAGCACATAGGTAACGATATATTTTTTGATTTTTCGTATACTGGTGTGTAACGGCAACTCATTATTTTTCGCGACATCGCCATATAAAGGTAATAAGAAATGTAATAACAAAAGTAACTAGTTACCATTACCAAGTATGTAGTTACATAACCACATATCTGGTAATGATTTTCTACACTGGGTAACTAAAAATTATTTAAAAACGATGCTGCAGGAAAAACGTTTGAAATTAGCAGATTTTTCTGCTAAATAAAGGGTTGTTCAACAGGGACGCTACAAAAGTAGAAAGACAGGGATAGCAAACGACGCCATATTTCTTGCCGCTCTTTTGACGTTTCTCTTCAGTAAGGTTTGCCATTTTATAATGGAAAGATATACGCGCCAACAACGAGTCGAAATTATTAAAATTTACTACCGAAATTCGGAGTCAGTGGCCTCAACGTTAAGAGCGCTACGTCCTATTTATGGTCGTCATAATCGTCCTAGCAGATCAACAATTGAGCGTGGGGCTACGTAAAATCTATGGTGTATGCCAACAAGCCAGCGATGATTGATGAACTTCGTATGAATATCGAACGTGAAATTGCTGCAGTATCGGCCGATTTATGCTTGAAAGCTGTCGAAAATTGGGTTCAGCGTCTGGACTTCTGCAAGCGTGCCCGTGGTGGCCATGCAAAAGAGATCGATTTCCATACATAATGGCATCGAACGTACTTTCACAGGAATAAAGAATTTCATTGATATCCAAAACCGTTTTTGTTTTATTTAAACTTTTTTACTTTTGTAGCGCTCTTCTTGAAAAACCCTTTTACTATTCAAATAAGAACAGCAAAAATAAAACAGTTAAATTTACAGAATTTTAGTTATGGTTAAGTTAACTTTTAGTTAATTAAAGTTGACAAATTGTGCTATAAAATCTGCAGAAAATTTTACTAAATATTAGTAGAATAAAAATAGCAACAACAAACTGCTATATTTTCTTATTTATAAGCTCAATTTAGTTGAATGATATGCTAAAATCAACAGAAATATTTGCTAAAAAATACGAAACTGCTGTTTTCAAAGGCGCGATTTTTATTTGCATTAAAAAAATTGAAAAAGAAAACTTCGAAGATTTTAAATTTTTTGTGATATTTTAGGCCACCAATCATTTAATAAATTTTTTTGTTGATTTTGGCAGGTTTAGATGTTATTTTCTATTAACAAAAATTTAACTCAAATGTTACTATCCCAGTAAAAAAATTGTGGTTTTAATTAAAATAAATATCTATAAAAGTTTCTGTAAAATAAATAATATAGTGTGCATTAGACCGTTCCTCAAAAAAAAGAACAAGTTCGCCGTACGTCCAATCTAAATTATTTTTGCAAGTAGGTTTAAAAAAAAAAAATTTTTTTTGCCGTACTTAGGGGTCGCCATTTTACAGTTTTCGTTATATCTTTGGCATTTACAGTCGGATCTTAAAGTGTGATACATCGATGTTTTTCTCTCAAGGGGAGCAATGTTTTGCTCTAAGGGCCATTGACCCCGAGTATCCCGTTCTAGTATTTATCTACCAGATCTCAGTTGCTACCACCCGAATGTACCACCTTGATGTCAGAAAATTAAAGCTCACAAAAAATCATTAAACTTTTGCTAAGGAAGTTTTTCGATAAACCCAACAGAAATTTTTTTTATTTTTTGTTGTCGAACGTAGGGTCGCTTTTTTAATTTTTTTTTCATTGGATTTTTGCTTTATAGCAAAACACTGTTCTCCTCGGGGTAAAAAATCGATATATCACACTTTAAAAGCCGAATTTAAATGCCGAAGCTATCACGAAAAATGTTTAATTGGCGACCCCAACGCATTATGCTTCGTCCCATGCACAAAAATAAAAAAAAAAAAAAAAAAAAAAATTTTGTCCCAAACTGTGATTAAAGAAAAATTTTTTTAAAGATAAGAAAGTAACTCAAACAAATTAGAAAAAAAATATTTGGTGTGATTGCTGTTGCCACCAGGGCGCTAAACTCAGAGAATTTTATGCAAAAATGATTTAACAGAAAAATGGGTTTTAATTGTTTCACGAAAATAATTCTCAAAAATACATTTTTTTTTTAAACTTGTTCGAAGGTTTGTTTTTTAATTACTTCAATATATATGTAGTTAAACTAAAATATGAATTTTAGTATATGTTTACAAAACAATTATTTTTTATTGCTCCGAAAAACACTTTTTTTTTGTTGAAAATCCAAAAATTACTTAAGTTGATGGAGTATATAAAAAAAAATTATATAAAATTAGATTTTTTCTTTTCCTTTTTTGTAAAAGTTTATTCTGTTGTATCATAAAAAAAATTAGTTACTATTTTTTACCGCAAATCAAAAAAAAAAAAAAAATAGATTTTTTGAAATGCCTAAATTCATGATTTTTACACAAATTTCACGCATTTAAGAGTGTTTAGTATTTAAATCATGTGAACCTTCCATTTTAGGTATAGGATATGTTGAGCGGACTTTTGTAAAACACTACGAGGAACATTTTTGTGGAACATTCTAACCCTCTAACTCTTCAATGAAAGGGAAATTTTTAATGCCTTTTTAAAAAGGGATAAAAAAGACCCGTAAGTTGAAGAGTTAGAGGGTTAAAATGTTTCACAAAAATATTCGTCGTAGTGTTTCACATAAGTTCGTTGAACACATCCTATACCTAAAATAGAAGATTCCCATTGTTTCTCCCTAAAATCCAGGTTTGTGGGACATTTGAGCACCAATTCTGAATAAGTACGAAATTAATCCTTAAACACATTTTTTACTTATTACTGGCACTTAAGTTAAATTTTTAATGCTGGTATCTTCAAAGACTTATAGTAGAATTTCATGACAAATATTTTTGCGGAACATTTTAACCTTCAAACTCTTCAACTTACGGGTCGTTTTTGTCCGTTTTAGAAAGGGGCCAAAAAAGTCCCTTTAATTGAAGAGTTAGAAGGTTAAAATGTTCCACAAAAATATTCCTGGTAGTATTTTACATAAGTTTGCTGAATATGCGGTATGCCTAAAATGGAGGATTCACATGGTTTCCTATTTTAATCCTATTTAATTTTTTTGTTGTAGAAAAATCATTTTAGGTGTTTAAAACCCATTTTTTTGTGAAAGGATTTTTTTTTATTAATGCATCGATTTTATCCAAATTTGGCACAATTATGGCTTTACCTTATATCAACTCACGTGCTAAATTTCATTGCAATCTGATAATTTTGCAGATTTTATAAAAATTTTAAAATAAAGGATATATGGCAGGACTAAGAGTCCTTGCTTTGATTTTGATAAAAATTGACACAAACGTTTCCAGTTTTATGTGCATCTCAATGAATACTTTCTGTAATTTTACGTCCATTTATGTAGCTAATATATTATTTTTAAATTTCAGGACCCATGGGAGGTGGGCGTGTCCTTGGCCCAATATTTCCAAAAATTAAAATTTTTCTTAACTAAGGGGTTTTATGTCAGTGTACTAAATTTCATAACTCTGTCTCCACTACTTCTATTTTTGTCCAATCGTTATATGGGATCAAAGCACTGTGCAACGTTCGGCAAAAAAATAAAAATTTATTTTGGAATTGCCTTGCAAAAATAATTTATATGCCCAATTTTTTTTTTGTGGTACAGTTTTATGTCAATAATGTCGACATGAAAAAAGTGCTTATTGAAAGCCATGAAATTGCAGAGTTTTATAAGCGCTAAAATCTGCGCTTATTTTTCCTAAAACTAGTGCTTCCAATTGGGAATTTGCCTTATAAAAATCATGGCATATGTAAGTAGGTTTGTAAGGGATTATTTTAATTTTTTTCCTTAAGAACCTGCCTACGGGTAAGCACCATTTTTAACTGGGATAATAATTCTTTATATTTAACAGTTTTATTTTTGCTGTTCCTTTTTTATTTCACCAGTTTTTTCTGCAGGGTAACTTTTAACTAATTTTAAATAGTTTTAGTTAAATTTTTTACAGACTTTTTTCTATTAGTGTACTACGCCACACATTACTCTTTGATACAGGGTAAATTGAGTTTGTGCTGATCAGGGGTATGGCATTACCAAAAAAATAAGTTATAAAAATACTGTTGTCACTATATGGTACTTTGTTCAATCAAAAATCGTCTCAATTTAAAAAGCCTTCTAAAATTTCTAAGAATCGCCAAAATTTGACAAAATTGTCAAAAATTACAAAAAATCACCAAATAAAAAAAAATTTTTAAAAATTAGAAAAAATCGCCAAAATGCAAAATATCATAAAATTTTTGAAAAAAATCTTCATAACTTGTAAAAATTGTCAATATTTGAAAAATTGCTCAAGTCGTCAAAATTTAAAAAAATTGTTAAAAATTAGAAAACCACGGCAAAATTTTAAAAAAATCGCCAAAATTTGTAAAAATCGTCAAAAATTAGAAACAAAAATCACCAAAATTGCAATAATTGCCAAAATTTAAAAACTCGTCAAAATTTGTAAAAATCGTTGAAAATTAACAAAAAAACGCCAAAACAAAAAACTTACCAAACCCGAGTAAAAAAAATTATATAGGAAATTATATAAATTAATATGGACTAATATGATTATATATAGTCAAATGTTGCACTATATCTTTGTGGATATAATTCTGTATAGCTTTGAGTTTTTCAAAAATTTCTTATATGATGTCATATATAGATCAATATAAATATACATGTCCCCATATATATTAATATATACCATATTTAGTTACATATCCCGAGTAAAACGGGTTATACATTATTTTATATTATTTAATACAATTATGTCTCGTTATATATTGCTTTGTATGGCACTATATATAATAAGACATAAATTTCGTCTTTCGAACAAATTTTATATGACCCAATATCTAAATATATCTTTTTACATATGTTGTCATATTTAATAAGATCTCGCCCATGGAATTGAAATTGTAAGACCAAAAATAGCCCAGTTTCATGTTTAATTTAAGATTTTATCGAAATCAATGGATTTTTAATTGGAAAATATTCTTTTACAAAAACAAATTTTGATATAAAATTCAAGTGATTTAAAAATAAAACATGAACACGAAAACTGGCAAAATACTTTTGTATAAAATTTGACTGAAATTATCTGACGGTTACCCATACATTATCGACGTTGAAAATATTATGTTAAAAGAGTTAACACTTTATATGGGATTTCGTACCACATATATATAGCAACAAAACAAGTCTATTGATTTAAAAAAGAAACATTTATTTCCCCTATATAATTTATGTTATAGTCTTGCTTCAAATAAACTCTTAATATCTTACGGTGGGTCTCATACTGCAGGTTTAACTTTAACTTAACTGTAAACAAAAGAAAATGTCAAAAAAATGTACACAAAACAACAACAATTTTTTTTGGGTTAACTATTAACTAAAGTTTAAACCTGAAGTATGAGACCCACCGTTAGTAAATTCAAATTCATTTAAAACGTTATAAATTTACATCGAAACAACAAATTCTTTTATTTTTAAATTGAATATTGGGTCATATTAATAAAAGTTAGCCAATTCTTCGAAGTAATTATTTTGGTTTAGGAATGCCGTACCACCAAATTTATCCATAGGCTTGAAGGATATCAAAATATCCTATGAAATTAAAACAAAAAAAATTGTCTACCCGCAAGCAGACTAAAATTTTGTAATAAATAACTAAAACACCTAATAAAAAATTCCCCCTATTAGTGAAATGTAGTTTTTTATTCATACATACACTATTTACAAATTTAAAACATTTTTAAACGATTATTTCATGACATTTTTCTAATTTTTTTAAGTGAAAGCCCAAAAATAAAAGCTTCATTTGAACTTTTCTCACTTTCAAAATGAAAATCTCACCTTTAGTGAAAAATCCAGTAATGATTTATGAAATTTATTTGAAATTTAATTTTATTTAGAATTTTTTTATTTTATGGATTATTCTTAAACTATACTATATCTCGTATAAGTACTGATTAATGTGTAGATACTTTTTATGTATGCAGTTTCACATCAAGACTCGCAAACTTATTAGATTTGCTTAGTTCACACGATACACGAAACCTTACGTGAATTCTCCATTGTTTTTCAGTACAATATTTAATAAAAACAGAAATACGAAAATTTTTATCGAACTGGACCTAATTGCATCAAATTTTAAATATTAAGATATTATTTCATACAATAATGTCTGGTCAAAATTCGGATTAAATTGTATATAATTTAAAGTAATTAAATCCAATTTGATCCACGTAGATACAATTGTATTCACCATTTTTCGGATTAAATTGTATGTGATTAGTTATTGTATTTTATCAAATTGGATATGTCACCATATCATCTTTTTTAATCGGGTATGACGCTGTATTAAAATTGTTATAGCATCCCGATTAAAAAAGATGATATGGTGACATATCCAATTTGATAAAATACAATAACTAATCACATACAATTTAATCCGAAAAATGGTGAATACAATTGTATCTACGTGGATCAAATTGGATTTAATTACTTTAAATTATATACAATTTAATCCGAATTTTGACCAGACATTATTGTATGAAATAATATCTTAATATTTAAAATTTGATGCAATTAGGTCCAGTTCGATAAAAATTTTCGTATTTCTGTTTTTATTAAATATTGTACTGAAAAACAATGGAGAATTCACGTAAGGTTTCGTGTATCGTGTGAACTAAGCAAATCTAATAAGTTTGCGAGTCTTGATGTGAAACTGCATACATAAAAAGTATCTACACATTAATCAGTACTTATACGAGATATAGTATAGTTTAAGAATAATCCATAAAATAAAAAAATTCTAAATAAAATTAAATTTCAAATAAATTTCATAAATCATTACTGGATTTTTCACTAAAGGTGAGATTTTCATTTTGAAAGTGAGAAAAGTTCAAATGAAGCTTTTATTTTTGGGCTTTCACTTAAAAAAATTAGAAAAATGTCATGAAATAATCGTTTAAAAATGTTTTAAATTTGTAAATAGTGTATGTATGAATAAAAAACTACATTTCACTAATAGGGGGAATTTTTTATTAGGTGTTTAAGTTATTTATTACACAATTTTAGTCTGCTTGCGGGTAGACAATTTTTTTGTTTTAATTTCATAGGATATTTTGATATCCTTCAAGCCTATGGATAAATTTGGTGGTACTTCATTCCTAAACCAAAATAATTACTTCGAAGAATTGGCTAACTTTTATTAATATGACCCAATATTCAATTTAAAAATAAAAGAATTAGTTGTTTCGATGTAAATTTATAACGTTTTAAATGAAAATGAATTTCAATTTGAATTTACTAACGGTGGGTCTCATACTTCAGGTTTAAACTTTAGTTAATAGTTAACCCAAAAAAATTGTTGTTTTGTGTACATTTTTTTGACATTTTCTTTTGTTTACAGTTAAGTTAAAGTTAAACCTGCAGTATGAGACCCACCGTAAGATATTAAGAGTTTATTTGAAGCAAGACTATAACATAAATTATATAGGGGAAATAAATGTTTCTTTTTTAAATCAATAGACTTGTTTTGTTGCTATATATATGTGGTACGAAATCCCATGTTAACTCTTTTAACATAATATTTTTAACGTCGATAATGTATGGGTAACCGTCAGATAATTTCACTCAAATTTTATACAAAAGTATTTTGCCAGTTTTCGTGTTCATGTTTTTTTTTTTAAATCACTTGAATTTTATATCAAAATTTGTTTTTGTAAAAGAATATTTTCCAATTAAAAATCCATTGATTTCGATAAAATCTTAAATTAAACATGAAACTGGGCTATTTTTGGTCTTACAATTTCAATTCCATGGGCGAGATCTTATTAAATATGACAACATATGTAAAAAGATATATTTAGATATTGGGTCATATAAAATTTGTTCGAAAGACGAAATTTATGTCTTATTATATATAGTGCCATACAAAGCAATATATAACGAGACATAATTGTATTAAATAATATAAAATAATGTATAACCCGTTTTACTCGGGTATATAATTAAAAATGGCGCAATGTAAAAAAAAAATTCTATGTTTTTCTGAGATATATTTACATATGTATGTACAATGTATGATTTCTAGTACCCGACCGAACAGTTCGGCCAAAAAGTGAAAATTCGTCGATTTTCTGTTATTTGAAAGCATTAGGGAGAAACTTTCATACTGCTAAAATATTTGTTGAGCCGATCTAATTCGATTTTGAGTATCAGATTTAAAGAAAACACGGTAGTTTAGCCGTAAAGTTAACTGTTCGGCCGCCGAACTTTTTTCAATTTGGCCAAACTTTCGGCGGCCGAACAGTGAATTTGTTGCTTAACCTCAGACTTTTCCTTAAATTTTACACTCAAAATGCACTCTAATCGGCCCAACAAACATTTTTCCATAAGCAAAATTTATCCCTAATGCTTCAACATACCAAATAACAACCAAATACATTTTCAGGCCGAACTGTTCGGTCGGACATTAATGATTTCAAAATATAAAAGCGTACTCATTATAACTCCTAAATTCCTTGTAAACCTTGTATAAATACAAGCCATATTTTTTATGTATGGAATTTGACATTAAACTCATAAACATACCAGGTTTACACAGTTTACAGGTAGAATACAAGTTTATATGAGAAAGCTTAAAATTCTTGGTTACAATTATGTACAACTACTTCTAAATACTTATGTGTAAATTCATAAATGCTTTATAAAATTATAGGAGGCTTATGAAACAAATTTTGTATGGAAATTTGTTTTGTAAACCTCCTAAATTTTATAAAACATTTATGAATTTACACATTAAAGTTTTATTTAAATTTTGAATTCTTAGCTTATGGGTGTTATTTTTTTAGTACTTTTAAATAGTTTTTGTTTTGAGCCTGAAATATAATGCGTTATATAATTATGTCTTTCTACATCAAATTAGATATGATTATATCGGGTCAAAATCCGGATAAGATTCTATATGATTTAATATATTTAGACCTTATCCGATATAATTTTATCCACCATTTTTCGGATCATAACATATCTTCAATTATATTAAATAAGATATCATTACATATGACATCATATTATTTTTTTTACTCGGGAAATTAAAAAAAACGTCAAAATTTAAAAAAATCGGCAAGATTAAAAAAAAAAACGACAAAATTTGAAAATATTGTTAAAATTTATTTCTCGCATTTATTTTTCCTAATTCCAAAACCGTTGTCCGTTTTCATTTATCTTATTCAGTTTTCAAGATATTGGCGATACTAGCAATACAACACAAAATTTAGTTTCAGCATCGGGGTGTTGGGGGGAGGTTTTGATGTCTGGTGCACACATTTTTCCTCCAGCTCTTTTAGTATTCCAGATATGGACGATAAAAGTTTTATTTAAGCGATTTTCGTATTTATTTTTTCACAGATAACTCGTTATGACATCCTTGTTGCAAAACCTTTGCCCATTTTCACTTTTAAGATATGGGCGATATTCCCTTTTCTCTCTAGGAGCCTTAGTTTTCTATAAAAACGCGATCTTAAAATGCTAGTCAAAATTTAGTCTTAGTACTGGGGTATTGGGAGTGACTTTTGACCCCTGTTGTAAACATTTTTCCTCAAGCTCCTTTAGTTTTCGAGATATGGACTATTAAAACCTTATTTAAGCCATTTTCGCATTTATTTTCTCACAGATGATTCATTAAGACTTCCTTGTTCTAAAATCGTTGTCCATTTTCACTTAGTTCTCAAAGATACGGGCGATAAAAAAACTAAAAGAGCTAGAGGTCAAAACCCACCCCCAATACTCCGATACTGAAACTAAATTTTGACTTGCTACATTTTAAGTTCAAGTTTTTCTTGAAAACTAAGCCTGGTAGGGAGAAAAGAGCTTTTATTTGCCGCTATTTATCTGTGGAAAAACAAATGCGAGATACACATTTTGGGTTTTTTTTTTCATTTTGTCGATTTTTAAAACCCTGACGATTTTTTAAAGTTTTAACGATTTTTTTAAATTTTGTTATTTTTGGCGACTTTTTAATTTTTGGCGATATTACAAATTTTGACAATTGCTTTCAATTTTGATCAATTTTGCAATTTTGGAGACCTTTACTCATTTTTAACGTTTTGTTTTGAAATTCTGACGATTTTTTATAATTTTGACAATTTATCAATTTCGAAGTTTTGCCAATTTTGGGAATCTTTGGTATTTAGGCGACTTTTTCTAATATTTGACGATTTCTTTTTAATTTTAACGTCTTTTTTTAATTTTTGCAGATTTTTTCAAATATTGACAATTTTTTGAAATTATGACAATTTTTTTCAAATTCTAATGATTTTTTTCTTCAAAATTTTTAAGATTTTTTCCATTTTAAATTTTGGAGATTTTCCCAAAATTTTGACGATTTTTTTTTTTAAACTTTTGGTGATTTTTATTAATTTTTAAATTTTTGTTAAGAGTTTATAATTTACCTTTGTTGTTGTTGTGTAATGGGGTTTTTTTATATTCGGCTTTTTTTATAAATTTTGATGTTTTTTTGTAAATTCGGCAACTTTCTTTTTTATTTTACCGATTTTTTTTAAAATTGGCAATTTTGTTTTTGTTTGAAGTTGTCCCAATAGCAACCAATTCTATGGACCGAAAGTGGAACCAGTTGCCCTTTAACGGATTTTCGACTGATTTATTTTGTGTGTGTTTGTAAGAGTTATAGTTGTAGAATCTCAAATACTTTATTCCGGCACTTGTTAGTATGCAGATAAAATATTTTATTTCAAAGTTTTTGTTTTTTTTTTTTTTTTTGGTTTTAATTTGTTAGCTCTTGCATTATCACATTCCATCACGAGCCTCACAATATTTTTAAGGCTTTAATTACAAACAATCGTAAAATTTTAGATTATTTTTAGACATAATTCTTATATTTTTGATATTGATTAATGAAAATATATTTCGTTAACACAAAAACTGACAATAAAATATTTTTAATTACATTTTCTTTTACTGCTACACTAAAAACAAAACCATATTGAGAAGATTATATTTATGTAGCACCAACAACAAACCTAATAAAAATGTCAATTTTAAAGAAATTTATAGACATAAAATAGTGATATATTTTTAATATAAAACTGAATTTAAATATATTGTAATGGTCTAGTGGATTAAAAAATAATTAAATTGGAAATTTATTATTGTTTAGAGTTATTTACACATTTATGTTTGTCAGTGTATTAAAAATAATGAAAGATAACATGGTTTTTATGAATATTTTAGTTAATTTAATAGAATTTTGTGTTTAATAATTAAATAAATTGTTTGTTGCTGCTGTTGAAAATGTTGCTAATATGCAAAATATAATAATTTTCTATAATTTAGTTTAGAGTTTCCTGTTCAAAAAAAAAAAAAAAAAAAAACATTAAGTCGTAGTGTCTTTGACACTGACAATCATTTTAGAAAAAAAAACTAACACTAAAGCTGAAACAAAATTATCATATTTATAATTTTTAATTGTATAATTTGTTTAAATTTATAAATAAACACACCTAGTTAATACAATTATTTTTTTTTTGTACCAGGTTTTATGCATATTGTTGCTGTTTCAGAGAAAACTCCATGTATTACCAACAATTGTTAGTTGTTAGTAAAAATGACTAGCAACTAACGTGGCTTTTTTTTTAAATAGGGGAGTTTTTTGCTCATTCACTCATTTAATATGCGTATGTGTGGACTGTAATTACCATGTTGCCAATGTTTTTTCTTCTTTTTTTTTTTTTGTTTAAGTTGCATATAAAACTGCAGAAAAAAATGCAAAATTTTATATGCTAATTTAAATTTTATACATACAAAGGAACATTAAATGACAGAAAAACTTCAACAAACGACAACATGATAAATACAGACAGACACAACGGACAGACTTCTAGAGAGACATGCAGCCAACAAGCTAAACTAACCAACCAGTCATAGAAGTTAACAACATTTTTAACGTTAAATGTTGTTTGTTAACAAAAAAAACAAAAACCAACCAGCAACATCAAATACAACCCAGCAAAATCTTTCATTACCAAATAAGTGGTTATATAATAGAAATTCATAGCTCCGCACAACTTATTTTTTGGCGTCTAAACTCATTATTTTTGTTTGGCGTGGTCGTTTTTATAAGTAGTCACGCTTACACACTCGCTTACGAAAAAATGAGAAATAAGTAGCTATGAGATTTTGAATAATAAGTGGTTACACACATGCTTACAAAAAGTTGAATTATATGTGGTTATCCCATTGCTTACTTGATTCTTAAAAATAAGGAGTTAAGCAAACACTATTAGCTTAAGGAAATACATTCAGAAAAATTTAAGTTTTCTCCAGTGTGTAATTTTAGGACTCGTCATAAAAATTTAAACATAAAACATATTTACATATATGTAATAAATTAAAATGTATAAAATTTAACTGTGTAAAAAGTACTTATTTAAACTATTACGAGTAAGTCATTATTTTATATTTAGAAACAATGAATACAATAGGCCGTTATTAGGAAGTCATTATTTTATATTATAAAATAATGCAAAAGGTAATGATATATCATTTTTGGTAATGCAGATAGTAATGAGGTGTCATTACCAATATTTTGCTGGGAATGTCTCAACTTACATTTAACAACTATCATAGAAAATATAAACATATTGTAGACAAAAGACAATCAATCCTAGGAGGAGTTTAAAGTTATACCGACTAACAAGGCAGGTATCTCCAGGGTCACCAACAAATTTCGATCAAATTTGGTTATAAAATAGAGGTGAGAAAATAAATTAATGTGGTATATTTTTATCAGCCCAGTCTCCTAATTGGAGGGTTGTCCTCATTTCAAAAATATTTACCTCTATTTGTAATATCTCAAACGGGTGGCAGCTCTAAATCCAAGATATAGATTTTATAAGTATTAAATTTTTATTTCTACTCTTTGGCAAATTAATTTTAATTTTGTTAATTTTAAACATGTTATCATAAGGGGTTCTTCAATAAGAGCGCTACAAAAGTTTTTTTTTAAATAAAACAAAAACGGTTTTGGATATCAATGAAATTCTTTATTCATGTGAAAGTACGTTCGATGCCATTATGTATGGAAATCGATCACTTTTGCACGGCCACCACGGGCACGCTTGCAGAAGTCCAGACGCTGAACCCAATTTTCGACGGTTTTCAAGCATAAATCGGCCGTAGTTCATCAATCGTCGCTGGCTTGTTGGCATAAACCATAGATTTGACGTAGCCCCACAGGAAAAAGTCCAACGGCGTCAAATTGCACGACTGAGGCGGCAAATCGACTGGACCATTTCGTTGAGATAACACGTTCTCCAACCTTGGTTTGCAATTAATTGATTGTGACATTCGCTGTGTGGCTTGTGGCGCCGTCCTGTTGGAACCACGTGTCCTCCAAGTCCATATCATCCAATTGGGGCCAAAAATATTCGGTTATCATTGAACGGTAGCGATTCCCATTCACAGTAACGTGCCGGTCTTGATCATCACGGAAGAAGTACAGCCCAATGACGCCGCCGGCCCATAAACCGCACCAAACCGTAATTTTTTCGGGATGCAATAATGACTCATGGAGTACGTGTGGATTGCTGTCTGACCAATAACGCATATTTTGTTTATTGACGAAGCCATTCAATATGACGACCATAAATTGGACGTAGCGCTCTTAACGTTGAGGCCACTGACTCCGAATTTCGGTAGTAAATTTTAATAATTTCGACTCGTTGTTGGCTCGTATGTCTTTCCATCATGAAATGGCAAACCTTACTGAAGAGAAATGTCAAAAGAGCGGCAAGAAATATGGCGTCGTTTGCTGTCCCTGTCTTTCTACTTTTGTAGCGTCCCTGTTGAAGAACCCTTTATAAACAAATCTATGTTTTGGCCCCTTAATAATTAATTATGTCTCATCTATTACAAATTCTAATGTGCGACTCCGGAGCAGGGATGATAAATGGGATTATCAAAATAGTACCAATCTGCTTAAAAAATAGTACTTTTTCGATCCGCATAGTACCAAATTCTTGTTTTAATCCTCTTATCTTAAGAAAGGTATCGACTCAGAGCTTCGAATAATTAATTCCTTAATTCAATTTTTCAATTCTGAATTAAAAATTCGATGAATTAATTCACAAAGCACCATATATTGAATGGAATTAATTCATATTTGTTTTCGTTCGATTTATGAATTGAATTCGTTCGACGAATGAATTCAATTGTTATAGTTCCTTTTAATTAATCAAATGAATTAATTCACTGGTGAAGGCGTTCAATTTTATAAATCGAACGGAAAAAAAGGTGAACTACTTCCTTACTGAATTAATTCACCACTGAATTCGTTCAATTTCATTTTCGTTCAGTGAATTTAAAAAACTAAATTACGTTCAGTGAATTAAAAAAAAATACCTTCACTGAATTAAAAAAAGAAAATTACGTTCACTGAATTGAAAAAAAAATACGTTCACTGAATTCAAAACCCGTTTTCGTCCGTTCAGTAGAAGAAAAGACTTATTTACAAATAAAATTTGTAATACGAGTACTAAACAGCGTTTGGTTGTAAAAATAAACAAATTATATATTAAGAGTTAGAGAAAACCGATGCAGTTTATCAACCTACATGATTAAAAAACAAAAGCCCTTACTATAAAAGAGTATTTTAAACTTAAAGTCGACTTTATTTTTAATCATACGGTTTTGTTCATTTTGTGTATGCAAACCCTACAAAAATATTTATATTTTCAAACAATTTGATTGGTTGAAAATAAATTGACCAATCGGAATGCTCCAAAAATAAACCAAGTCAAAGCATACTGCCACCCAATATTTTAACTAAAGTCGACTTTAACTAAAATATACAAACGAAAAATTTAGATAGTAAGGGCGAAAGTCTTTTACTATTAAACATTAAAATTTTACAGATATAAATGAATTTGGAAAAAATATATTGGTATTAATTTTTCAAACTTATGGTTCCCCGTAAAATGTAGATGCTTGACTATGAAGTATTTCATTTATACGTTTTTACAGTACTAATGAGTCTACAAGCTATTAAAATATGTTGTTGCTTCTCATTTGAATTCAGTGAATGTAATTTTTATTTTTCAATTCAGTGAACGTAATTTTTTGTTTTTGAATCCAATGCACGTAATTTTTTCTTTTTCAATTCAGTGAACGTATTTTTTATTTTTTTTTAATTCAGTGAACTTAATTTTTTTTTTTGAATTCAGTGAACATAATTTTTTTTAAATTCAGTGAACGTATTTTTTTATTCACTGCACGTAATTTTTTTTTTAATTCACTGAACGAAAATGAATTTGATGTAAGGAATTAATTCACTATTTTCCGTTCGATATATAAAATTGAACGCGTTCACCAGTGAAATAATTCACTTGATTTAATAAAAAGAATTTCTGCAATTGAATTAATTCTTTGAATTTGTTGTTTGATGAACGCGTTCAGTTGAACGAATTCAGTGAATTACTTAAGAAAGGCAATTCATTCAATTCTAGAGAAAATTGAATTCGATTGGTAGTGAATTCATTCAAAAAGGAATTAATTCTTCAAAGCTCTGTATCGACTATAGAAGGAAATTTTTTAAAAAGTTTTTTATATTTTATTTCGATAGGCGATACTCTCCCCTATATGCTCTGAAAATTTCAGTACAAAATTCGGGGAAACAAAATATCCACATGTTTTTTTTTTTTTGTAAAATATGTTTTAGTCTCAAGTAATATTCTAAGCGTTAAATTTCTTTCTTAATTTTTCTTTTATTATTTTATTTAAATTTAATTATTTTTTTACTATATCGCATAACAAAAAGATACAAACTACATCCAAAGAAGCAAGGATTGCACGCAGTCTTTAAAGATTTTGGTTGACAGAATTTAAAACTAATAATTTTTCAAATCACTGCAAAAACGTATATTTTAAATAGAAAAATATTTACCCCTAAATTCATAAATGCTTTATAAAGTTATAGAAGGTTTACAAAACGTCATTTTCATACAAAATTTGTTCAATAAACCTCCTATAATTTTACAAAGAGTTCATGAATTTAGGGCTTAAAATATTGCTATTTAAATTTTTTAATAACCGTTCAAATATGCCCTTTAAAATGCTGCTTTTACAGTATTTACCCCCGTTAAGTTAACAAAAAAACGTTAATGCGCACAGAGAAAAAGATTGTCAATTTCCAACTTCCCAGTCAGAAATCGCCAGTGGTACAAAAAAATCAAGCACTGGCTTACCACTGAGTAACCACAGTGTTAAAAATAAATGACTGGCAGAACAATCATTTGGGACGCTTTGCTAGCGTTTGCAAAAAGCATTTTACCAGTATTTGTTTTGCAAAAATTTCGGTGGTTTTTTTAAAAATACCACTGGCAAAGAATTGGATTAGAGTGATATGCCAAGGTTTGCAACCAGTGGTTATCCAGTGCTACCTAGCCAATGCTACCAGGCGTACAAAAATCAATTCACTGGTAGACCAATGATTTTATAAAAATGCTGACGCTTCGTTAAAAAATGTTTGTAGTCAGAAGGTTCCGAGTTCAAATCCGGTTGCAAGCAAAAAATTTTTTTTGGATTTTTTTAAATTTAAAATTTTTTTTTGTTTTATAAAATAAATTTTTTTGTTTATGGGAAAGCTCCTTCAAGACTAACTTTTTCTTTGCCCTCCCAACACTGGCATACTAGTTACAAAAAATTGTTTGCCAGTACTAGCATTTTAGCACAGCCATCAAATATTATATGTCTTGTTAGCTCAGTGAGTAGAGCAATCGTCTGCCAATCTGACGGCCTGGGTTCAAATCACGGCAACACCAAAAAAAAAAAAAAATACATATGAACTTTTTTTAAATTTTATTTTGAAAAATATATTTCCAGACCACCTATTTATTGGTTTTGCCAGCGTTGTGCCAACTTTTAAATATTTTGTTCCTCCAGTGCTTTTCCGGCGATTTTTGAACAGCCGGTCCTTTTGTCTAATGATGTTATCATTTTGGGAATGGGAAAGCGCTTTTTACCAGTACTTGTACCACCTGTTAAAGTGCTTTGCCACCGCTTTCCCATTTCTATTTTTCTGAGTGGGTTAAATTCGGTTACTAAAACTAAAATCTCTGGGCACAAATAAATATTTGTTTTAACAATAAAATTTCGTTATCTGAATTTTAGTTGAAAAACACATTCAGGAATCACATTTGAATATGAGTTTTCTAAGCGAATTTATTGGTTTTAGCGCTTTTCAATTCGGTTGCATTAAAACATAATTTAAAATAGAATATACAGCGTTAAGTTTCATTCACAATGCTGGTAATCATAAATATGATATTGTGCTACTATAATAAGCATTATTTTTACTACAACACTCAGAGAATTATGTCGGAAAAATTAACTGAAATTGCACTTAACAAAGTGTACGTACACTGCATTTGAATTTGAATTATTTACAATAAAATGCACACTTTTTCATCTGCATTTGCAGTTAATTTTGTCAGTAATTCTCCTAGTGTACATCTTGAAAACATAATTTTTTTCTTAAAGAAAAATAAATAAAATTCTTAAAATCCTTATATATCATTATAAAACTTCATCATGTATGCCAATTGTTTTTCATCATGTTCAACGATGTTTGCTGGCTGTCTGTAGTTGCAAAATAAGCAAACTGTATACGGCAGCGACATAATGTTAAAGGTATCCTTTAACATTTTTAATGATCAATTTGTAGAGGATGATATTTCTATTAGTCAAATACATATCTCTAGACATGATGACACAATATGCATAGTAGTAGTTAGTTAATAGGAAAATACAATGAGTTCCACTAAAACTCATAATATGAATGAAACAATAAATGTGGTTAGAGACGGAGTGGTGCAAGAACGACTGCAATGCTAATAGTAGTCAAGGTACATACTCGTACGAACATACATATGTATTTATGGATGATGGTTATTATTATCATATGACAAAATCATGTTTAGAATTGCATAGAAACCAAAATGGAACGTGTGTTATGTGTGTGTTAAGTTGCCTAATGATGACATTCAATTCGTGGTTGCCATGACTGATAATGATGGTGGTGGTGATGATATGGTTGTGTGATGACGATGTTGGTGTATGAATAAATGTAGTTTCTAATAATTTGCTTAACATGCTTATCAATTATTATTATTATTTTCATATTTTCACTGTGAAAGTATGCAGCAGCAGCAGCAGCTATAAAACCATACAGTGTAGTTTTTGTCAAAAAACGTGATTTCCATTTATAATGAGCTTTAATATTTGCATATTATTTGGGTTATAATATGCATAAAATAGAAGCTTTTAATTGAAATATATTAGAGATACAAAAAAAAAATTGTTTCCATAAAAACATGAATATTATATTCAATTACAAGTTCGACTGCAGTATTTAGTTTGCATGCACATATTTTTAAACTTAATTAAATTAATTGATATTATCTGTACAAAAAAAAAAAAAAATACTTTATAAATATCACTATTTAAAAAAAAACTAAATCATTTAAAATTTTTATTTTCCTTTCCTTCTACCACATTATATTCTTGCTTTAGTTTTTCAGTACTTTTTTCCATTACAATATTTTTTCTTTATTTTTTAAGTTTTTCAATTGACGTTAGTTCTTTTTTGCGAATAAGAAAAATAGAAAATCAATTTATATATATTTTTATCTTGTCTATTGCAGCTCAATATCAATCACCACGTATAATTGAACATCCAACGGATTTGGTGGTAAAAAAGAATGAACCTGCTACATTGAATTGTAAAGTTGAGGGTAAACCCGAACCGACTATTGAGTGGTTTAAGGTAAGTTTACAAACAAACAAATAAATACAAAAACACATAGAAAATACATCTATACCCTTAATTATACACGCAGTGACCAAAAAATTAATTCTAAACAACTACGAAAACGATTTTTGACTATAAAAAAAAAAAACTAATTAAAAAAAAAACGATGCGCCTGCATTCATAGAAAAAATAAACTGTAAAAGAACTATGTAAAATTGTAAAAGTTCACATCTATAAAGAATTATATCAGCATATACTTTTAGAGGGGATTTTTGCTTAATAGAACACTTCTACTAAGTAAAGATTATAATTAAACAACTATTTACTTAAAATCCAAACTATTTAATTAAAATCGAAAATGTTTATAGAAAAATGCAAGGATTATAAGAGCAAGGAATCAATAATTTTAAAAACTACCTTAATAATATTAAGTATTTAAAAAACTGCATTGATTGGCAAAAAACAACAACATCAACTACTGCTCCAGTTATAGCAAGAAATTTAATATAAGAAAAATCCACCTTGATGGCAAAGAGACTAACAGTTTATATATTCCCTTGATATATATATATGTATATATATTGATTCCTTTCGTTCCTATAAGGAGCATAGGGCCTCCCTTTTTCCCTACTGCGTTGAAAAACTGCTGTCTAAAATCTACTTTTATAGCTAACAATCAACAAGTTTTACAATTTTAGGAAAAACAGTTATTTAAAAAACCTACGTTAAGGTTTTGCTGTCAGAAATCAACTACAAAAAATATTCGATTATAGCTGAAAATAATCTTATACAACTATAAGGAAGCAACTATTTAAAAAACTATATTAGAATGAGAAATCAACTACTCGAAATAAAAAAAAACTAGGATTATATATAAAAATCAACTAATTATGCAACTATAGGAGAAACCACTATTAAAAAAAAAAAACTATATTATGAAGAAAAATCAACTATTTAAAAAACTTCGATTATTGCCCTTGCGGATAATATATTACACCTTGTCATTTTTATGACGATGTATGATATATTTTTTTGATTATGGAAAGCACAGCTGAGTGCTACCGGACGCGTCACAGGTTACGGATAGTGACTCCGCAGAAGTGTGGAGTAGCTACCAATGGCAGCCGCGGACAGTCAGCGGTTACAAGGTGAGAGTCTCGGAGGGTCTTTCGAGCTTCCACTAAGTACCGAGTTTGCCTGTGATCCTTGTAACGTCGTGGCGAGCAATTGGCGCCAAACAACAAAACCAATATCTCAACCGACCATGGGCGGTATAACCCTATTGGCGCTTGAATAGATTCCTTGCGGAAACATTGCAGGCCTGGAGGCAATGTTGGCAGCTCCAACACCAGGATCGGATGCTCAGCCATTCATCTTAAACAATACCTGATTACTGAAACCGTAACAACAAGAAAAAATACTGAGAAACCCGATTTAAAGATGACGACATTTGGTATGAAAACCAGGACACTAATAGGAACATGGAATGTTAGGACGCTCTCGCCTGGTACAGGTCTGCAAAGAATTTAACACCTACAAACTTACAATGTTCGGACTTTGTGAAACACGATGGTGTGATTCAGGTGAATTCATAACTGCCGATGGTCTTACCCTACTCTATTCCGGAAAGAAAAGTGATGAAACTCGATCGAGTGGGATAGGCATCTTATTGTCGCAACTAGCTTAGAAAGCTATAACTGCAAGACTGCGAACTCGAAGCCGCAATCTTACATGCATACAATGTTACGCACCAACAGAAGCAGCCGAATTATCTTCAAAAGAATCATTTCATGACCCCCTTAACAGAGTATTAACATCAGTACATCGAGGTGATATCGTGATAATGATGGGTGATTTTAACGCTCAAGTTGGAACAGACAACACTAGCGTAGAGAGCACAATGGGAACGCATGGATTGCTGAAAATTTATGCAATAATCAGTGCCCATTTACTCACGCCTATTATATACCAATTCTGGTGTACGGAGCACCTCCCAGAGGAAATTTCTGAAGGTGTTATCGTAAATTTACCAAAAAAAGGAGACCTAACAGCTCGTAAAAATTTGGAGAGGCATTACGCTTCTGAGCATGACCCACAAGGTGATCGCACACATATTAAATAAAAGATTGTCTAGCTCTCTTCTTCCTGAGCTTAGAAAGGAACAAGCCGGTTTCCGTGTTCATAAATCCTGTGCCGATCATATTAACAGCTTAAGAGTGATCATAGAGCAATCTGTAGAATGGAGTTCACCTTTGTACCTAATGTTTATTAACTTCAAGAAGGCTTTTGACACCCTAAATCACGCAGCCATATGGAAAGCATTAGAGTGCAAAGGTGTACCTGCCAAGATAATAAGACTTATTAAGGGTCTATATGAAAACGCTACCTGTAGAATTCTCCACGAAGGACAACTGAGCAACAAAATAACGTTAACTCCGGTGTACGTCAAGGGTGTGTACTCTCGCTATTGCTTTTTAACTGTGTGCTTGACGTAGTAATGAATAAGGCAACATCCCATAGAAGGGGAATTACTTGGGGTCTCCAAGGCAGACTGGAGGATCTTGACTACACTGATGACATTTGTCTACTTACCCACACCTTTTCAGACATGCAATCTTAGTTATCACTAGTCCAGGAAACTGCATCACATGTTGGCCGAAAAATAATATCGGCAAAACAAAAACAATGCGAGTAAACGTAAATAACGAGCAATGTAAATATGTAACCAATGTAAAATCCACACTGTTGTATGGATGCGAGACGTGGAATGTTGCACCTCGCGACATACATTCCATACAACTTTTTAAAAAATAAATGCTTAAGGAAGATTCTGCATATATTCTGGCCTAGAATAATTTCAAATTGCCAACTCTGGTCAGAAACTGGTCAACAACCCATCCAAATTGAAACCCGCAAACTTAAATGAATTTGGATTGGACATACGTTACGTAAACAACCCAATGATATTGCTAAACAAGCTATAGACTGGAACCAGCAAGGCAGTCGACGTATAGGAAAACCATCTCACACCTGGAAACGACAAATTGAAACCGAAATGTCCAACTTACACCTGTATTGGAATGAAATTAAATATCGTGCATCAGATCGAACATATTGGAATAATCTTGTTGCGGCCATATGCTCCTTGCAGGAGTAAAAGGAACAATCAATTCTCTAAAAACTAAGTTTATACACTGAGAGAATTATCCTTCATGATATTAATGATATAATTTAATAGAATTTTTTTCGTAGAACCAATGAAGAATTTCACTATGTATATAATATTTAATTAATATTATGAAATTTTTTATAACTTTTCTATCATAAAATTTCATAATTTCATTAAAAAAATTCATTGAATTTCATAAATTAGATCTCCATAAATTTAATGAAAATGTTCTTTATATTTATGAAATTGTTCAATAATATTTACTTTTTTTAATTTTTTATAAAATATCGTCATTTCCTGAGAGAAAAATCTTTTATAATTTTTATTTTTTTTTAAGTTAATTTTTTATTATTAATTTTGGACTATGAATTTTTTTTATAAATCATATTAATTTTTTCGCAACTTTTTTTATGAAACTTTTAAATTTAATGAATTCTTTCTTTAGTTATTTTTTGTACATCCGCAAAATATGCTACGATTTTATTACACCTTTTGCATTTGCTAAGTACTTTTTATTTATCCACTTCAGCCAACCAACTATAATAAATAATAGTAAATGAAATTGCTTCATAGATTTTATGAAGCTCTTCATTGGCTAAATGATTTATTCATTGGATGAGTGGCCTATTAATTTTATGAAGAGTTTCATTCATTTTATGAACTTTTCATAAACATTGACTTTAATGAAACCTGTTTCATAGATTCTATGAAAACTTTCAATGGACGAGTTCCAGTGACAATTTTTATTGAAACTATGAAGAAATTCATTACTGAAGTGATGAAAATTCTCTCAGTGTAGCAAAAATAATTAACTATTTAAAAAACTGCGTTTATAAGAAAAAATTAACTATTTAAGAAAACTATGTTTGTTGCAAAAATTGTTATAAAAACAAACAAAAAACTGCTAATTAAATAGTATCGTTAATAACAAAAAATCAATTATTTAAAAATTTACCTTTATGAAAAAGTCAACTATTTAAGAAACTACGTTTATAAAAAAAATTAAATATTTAAAGAACTACATTTGCAAATAAAAGTTAACTATTTAAAAAACTTCGTTTGTTGCAAAAAAAATATTGAAAAATTTACTATTTAAAAGCTACGTTAATAGCAAGAAATCAACTAAATAAAATACTGCGTTTACAGCAAAACAGACTCCGTAATTTATACAAATAAATTTAGGAAATAAAGCTGTTTTATAACAAATGGCACTGCATTAATGAAATTGAGGGAATATCAATTGAAATATATAAATCATGAATTAAGATAGATATTATATTTTCTGAATTTTAGTTGATATTTTCTAAATTTCAATTGATGATTTATGAATTTCAGAAAGTCTAGTGAATGTTTCACAGAATGTTGTAAATGCATTCATGGAGTCCTTTAGTACTAAGGTAGTTTTTACCTTACCTTTTTTTTTAAGAGCGCCCTATGCTCCAGTGGGAGTTAGAGAAATACATATATATAGTTTTTAGAAAGCAGATTTTTTGCTCTCGACGTAGCCCTTTACAAGTTAATTTTCTGCAATCAACGCAAGTGTTTCAATATGGTAGTTCCTTAATTACAAGATTTTCTTGCTATTAATGCAGATTTTAAATATCCTATTTTTTTAAACAGTTTTTTTTTTATCACCGTAGTTTTTGAAATATTTGATATTTTTTGATACGTAATTTTTTTAAATGGTCGATATTTTTCTATGAACGTAGTTTTTTAATAATTGGTTTTTTGCGATCAACGCAGTTTTTAAAAGAGTTGCTTTTTTGTACCAACGTAGTTGCTTTTTATTAATTTATTTTTTTCTTCCAACTCAATTTTTAATTAGTTGTTTGTTTGCTATCAGCACAATTTTTTAAGTAGCAGATATTTTACTTTCCCTATAGTTTTTAAATTAGTTGACATTTTGTTATCAACGCAGTTTTTTGAAGAGTTCCTTTTCTGCTACCATCGTAGTTTTTTAAATAATTTCTTTTTTATATCAACGTAGTTTTTTTTATTAATTTATTTTTTTCTACCAACGCAGTTTTTTAAATAGTTGTTTTCTTTCATATCAACATATTTTTTATATAGTATGTCTTTTAATATCACTATAGTTTTTAAAATAGTTGACTCTTTTCTATCAACTCAATTTTTTGCAGAGTTGTTTTCTGCTGTCAACGTAGTTTTTTTTTGTATCAAAGTAGTTTTTTATCAATTCATTTTTTTCTGTAAAAGTAGTTTTTTAAATACCCAGTGGAGAAAATCATTACCAGATATGTGGTTATGTAACTACATACTTGGTAATGGTAACTAGTTGCTTTTGTTATTACATTTCTTATTGCCTTTATATGACGATGTCGCGAAAAATAATGAGTTATGGTTACACAACAGCATACGAAAACTCAAAAAAATATATCGTTACCTATGTGCTTACCAGTACTGACAAAAATAATGAGTTTAAAAATAGATTTTCAAAAAAAAATAAATTATTTAAAAAAAACAATTTTTTATTGTATTTTTTATTTTTAATGAAATTTGCTGGTGCGGGAATCGAACCTGGGTCTACAGATTGCCAGTCAATAGCTCTACCATCTGAGCTATATCGACATGTAATAATTAATAGATAAAAACATAATTTACCTGCTGCACACAAGTGAGCTTACTCGCCAACATACAAAAAATCAAAAAATATGTGGTTACATATATCCTTACCAGTGTTTAAAAAATATTGAGTCTAAAAATAGATTTCAAAAAATTTTCAAAAAAATCTAGAAAATTATTTTCTATTTGAAATAATGACAAAAATAAGTCATTATCAGTAACTCCTTATTATAATATTTTAAAATAATGTAGAAGGTAAGTGGGTGTCATTACTGCCCAGTGTAGAAACGGTAATAACATATCATTATTTTTTGGAGTACCAGTAATGACACCCACTTACCTTCTGCATTATTTTAAAACATATAATAATGAGTTACTGATAATGACTTATTTTTATCATTATTTCAAATAGAAAATAATTTTTTAGATTTTTTTGAAAATTTTTTGAAATCTATTTTTAGACTCAATATTTTTTTAACACTGGTAAGGATATATGTAACCACATATTTTTTGATTTTGTGTATGTTGGCGAGTAAGCTCACTTGTGTGCAGCAGGTCAATTATGTTTTTATCTATTAAATATTACATGTCGATATAGCTCAGATGGTAGAGCTGTTGACTGGCAATCTGTAGACCCAGGTTCGATTCCCGCACCAGCAAATTTTATTTAAAAAAAAAATACAATAAAAAATATTTTTTTTTATATAATTAATTTTTTTGAAAATCTATTTTTAGACTCATTATTTTTGTCAGTACTGGTAAGCACATAGGTAACGATATATTTTTTGATTTTGCGTATGCTGGTGTGTAACGACAACTCATTATTTTTCGCGACATCGCCATATAAAGGTAATAAGAAATGTAATAACAAAAGTAAGTAGTTACCATTACCAAGTATGTAGTTACATAACCACATATCTGGTAATGATTTTCTACACTGGGTGGTAGTCCAATAATGATATATCATTACCGTTTCTACACTGGGGAGTTTATTTTTTTGTTACCAACATAGTTTTTGAAATAGTTGAGTTTCTGCTTTCCACGTAGTTGTTTAATTGTTAAATTTTTTGATACCAACGAAGTTTTAAACATTTGATTTTTTGCTTTGTATGAAGTTTTTCAAATCATAAATTTTTTTCTATAAACATAGTTTTTTCGATAAACGTTTTTAAGCAGTTGATTTTTTTCTCTCAATGTGGTTTTTTAAACAGTTAATTTTTTACTATCCACGTAATTTTTAAATGGTTAATTTTTTCTTCAAACTTAGTTTTTTAAATGGTTAAATTATTTGCTTCCATCATAGCTTTTTAACTAGGTAATTTTTTGCTATCAATGTAGTTTTTTAAATAGTAAATATTTTGCTATCAACATAGTTTTTAGCAAAGCATAGTTTTTTTTTACTAGTAGTAAAGATTCAATAGACTTTAGAACAAATATAAAACTCACAAAAAGAAGATACCAATATTGCCTATATTAAATAGCCAGAGGTTCTCAAATCTCTGAAAACATAGACTTTAGCGAAAATTCGTCTTAAATCCGAAGTAGGCTAAATATAGAAAAAAAAAATTAGAAATATTGTAAGGATTAATATTGTATGTGAGTTTGCCACTTAACCCTGTATAAATCCCTACACAAAACCACTTAAAATTTTGATATTTACTGCTATGCCATAAACAAACAAGCATGCATGTTTTATAACCGCTAAATAGGTCTCTCAAATACTTTTCCTTTGACATAATTATTTTGGAATAGATATAAAATAAACCGAAAAAAGAAAAAAATGTGGCACTTTTGACCATATTTGTTAACCCTTAAGTAGAGGTTGGGAAACCAGAAACATAATTTTTTTAATTTTTATTTTTTTAATTTTATTTTTAGCGAGTAGTCTGTAAGGATGATTGTTATCCATAGTTATTTATAAAAATAAAGAAACGAAAAAATAAAAAATGAAACATAACTGAAAAATACCTATTTTTTTCTATAAGATATTCGAAGTTCATTAAAATCTGTGGGTCCATGTCGGAATACTTCCCTTGGTAGTCTTCGATTTTTTAATGTGAATATTAATGTGCATATTTATTAGATTTTTAGGAGAAATGAGTCAAAAAATTAAAGTCGGTCCTTCCGACTACGTGGTATCCTACACCAATCTGGTTGGAAGTCAACTAATGTTTGGAGCATTTCCTCAATTTTTCATTACATTTTCTCAATTTAAAGACAAATTTTGCCATAAGCCCATTCCAACCCATTAACATTTCAATGGGTTGGAATAGGCTTATATCACAATTTGTCTATAAATTAAGAAAATGTAGTAAAATCATTAAAAAAATTTATTTTACCTAATGTTACACTCAAAAATATTTGTCGGTATAATCGACTGAAAATATCATGAAAAATAAAAAATGTTAAACAAAGGTATATGATACTTTTCAAATAACTAGAAATGTAGTTATACTTAACTGTTTAAAAATAACTAGTCAATAGATTAAAAATAACTAACAATGTCGTAAAATTAACTAACAAATTTTTACCACAAAATTTTTATAACAACTGACAAAGAAAGTAAAAACTACTATTCTATTTTATTACAGTTAATTTTGTTGATATTATAAAAGTATATTTTAATAAAAAAAAAAAAGAAATATTTATCTTTCGATTACAAAAATACATGTAATTACTTTAGCCTCTTTTAAATTTGAAGTAAAAATTGCAAACGGTTGTCCAGTTATTATGCCTTTATGCATTGGAGATATAATACAAGAGTCTGATTTTTATTTGCTAACTAGGATTATATCAATAATAACAAATATAAACTAAACAAGAACTTTAAAAATTCAACTAAGGTTTTTATTTTTCAAAGAACTAAGTAAAATAACTGTTCACTGTAAAAATGTTTTATTATAATATTAAAAATAACTGCTTTAAACAACTGTTACGAAATTACAGTACTTTCCATTAGTTGTTTTCTTATATAACTGCCATAATAGTTGTTTTGTATATTTCTATAGAAAAAAATTGTAATTGCAGTTAAAAACAGTAACCACTGATCACTACACAAACAACTGTCCTGTGGTATCTGTCAAACTTTTTTGAGTGTATGAGAAAATATGAAGACTGATAGAGTATTTTATATTATCATATATTTTAATATTGAAAAATATATGTTATATGTACTCTTTGTCTCCGGAGAAAGTAAGCTAATCGGAAGACTTGCCACATCGAAACTGAAGTTTGAAAAACGGATTAAAAGGTGAAAATATGAGTTTTTCAATTTTCTCAAAATTTTCAATATTTTAAATCGAATTTTAATTAAAGTGATTTGTAGGTTTTTATGTTTTCAAAAAGACAATAAAAACTTAAACCGGTTAAAAAACTGCCAAGTTATTACAATTTCCCCAGTCAACTTATGACAGAGCTGTAAAAGATTGCAATCGATGTAATTGTAATCACACGATATCGCGTTAATGATTGCTAATTATTTGATTGCACTCAGAATCGTAAATTTATTTTATGATTTCAAATTCATATATTAATTTATGTATTTAGATAGAATCGTCCCATATTTCGACCTAGCGCCCATATCGACAAGCTTTTTTATTTTCTCGTAAATCACAAACATTAGGCAAAATTAAAATTTCTTACTATTTTTATAATTTTTTACAATCTTATAGACAAGTTTTGGTATAAATCCATTTCAAACAATTCAAATTTTGGATCAAAACATTATTTTGCAATTTGCAGGTTGGTGAAAGTATCAAATAGTTGGCATGTACAACTTTAACTTTTTACTCCTTTAATGCTTTTTACAGTGAACTTTTTAGAAAACTTGGTTATTATTTTCGTCTGAGAATCATAAATATCTATTTCAAGAACTTACGAACTACTTAGTCCCAGCAGCAGTCAAAGGCCCTCATATTTTTCAAGCGAATTGTCCCAATATTGAAATATTATTTAAAAATAATTAAAATTACTAGAAATATTTTAAATCTACAACAATAGAAATCGTTTTTGCCACCGCTTGTATTTTTCTTTACAACTCAAAAAAAGAAAAGGTTCATCTATCCTGCAAAAAAAATATGCACATTTAAAATTTATAAGAAACATAAATGTATGCCAATGAAAATTTTTATTGAAAAACAAGAACAAAATTTATAGCTCAATTTATATATAGCAAAACACTCAAATATTCTAACGAAAATTGAAATAACGAAAAACTTTAATTTATTTAAAATAGAAAATAATTCTTAAAATATAAAAAAAAATCACATAAATTAAACTTCAATTCTTTTTTCTTCTTATTTCTTGTATTCAGGATGGCGAACCGGTGAATACCAATGATAAAAAGTCACATCGTGTATTATTTAAAGATGGAGCACTATTTTTCTATCGTACCATGCAAAGTAAAAAGGAACAAGACAGCGGTGTCTATTGGTGTGTAGCCAAAAATCATGTCGGCAAAGCAGTGAGTCGACATGCTACTTTACAAATTGCGGGTAAGTGTTTAAAATAGAGCGAAGGAGACTTACGACAACAAACATGTTTTATTTTTGTAAGTTAACATTAAATAATTACTTTACCTAGAGGAGATTTCTTCACACTTAACAAGTGTTAGCAGAAATTAACACCCAGTAAAAAAAAAAAATAAAAAAACTGCACAAAAACAGGCAGTATTTGCAGATTGAGTAGGAATACAATTAAAGCGATTAGGGCTTAAGAAATTATAGAAATTGTTTATTAATTTAATATACCAGATGGAAGATGTCTTAGTTTATACAAAACATTTAGATGGCAAGAATATAACGAAGCCGCTAAAAAATCATAACTACAAAAATAACGATTCGAATTGAAAAACGTAACCGAAAGAAATAACGTAACATTACTCGTAAAATAAATTAAAGACGAAAATTATACCAGTACCACAACAACAACCACAACCTATATTTGTTGTGGTTGCCACCTTTAGATGAATACTGTAACCATTTAAAAACCGTAAGCACTAAAACACCAATACAAATAGAATCGCCTATCGTTATTTTTAAAAACCTTTACCATAACAGAGGTAAGAAACAAAATTATACCGTTTCGAAAACCGTAACCGATGTTCGCTTCGTTTGCCGTTCTTAAATTGAAGTCGCTTCATATAGCAACCATATTGGCTTATGAAGCAATTCTTACTTAGTAAACTTATCTTTTGAATACAAATTTGTAACTAGACATATATTACTTTTTCAATTATATTAGTTGTTGCTACCTCATCTTTAAAATCTTTTGTAATTATTAATAGTTTGAAGCTGGTCGCTGCAATTACATTTACCTATTTCTTAAAGCCGCAAAAAATCTCTATGTATATTTTTGAGGTTTTTTTTTTCGAGCAGCTCACGCAAATTTGTATGTTTTGTGTATAATTTTTTATTTATGTTTTTTTTTTTTTTGTTATTCATATCATTTCTATGCTCATAAATCTATCATCCGGGCTGTTAAGCAAACATCAATTGTCGATTTTTAACATGGTGTATTTTATATTTATTCGTTCCACTCATTGTGTGCCACATTCATCTCTTTCAATGAGGACAGGCAGCAGCAAGTCATGGTAGACGACAAATATTGTACAACAGCGTTAAATTTAAATTGTTGAGTATTTTTTTTTATATTTTGTATAAAGTGTTAGAAAATGAAATACATGTAAAAATGTATTACATTTGTTGAAATTTAAGTGTAGAGTTGACAAAACTAACATGCTATAGTTTTCATTTTTATACTCCAAATGGGAGGGTCTTAGACAATTTTAGTTGAATATATTTAATTTTTATCGTTTTAAGTGTTAAATAATAAAAGAAAAATTATAAAGTGATAATAAAATTGAAGTTATAAAATAGCGGAACTACGTTTCTTTCTTAAAATTCAGATTTAATGTAAGTTATTTTTTATCAACTTTAATTTAATTGCATTCGAAGAATTTTTCTACAGTTTAGATTGGTATTCGGTTGTGACTGTCATAAACTGAGTAAAAAAATTATCTAGAGCAATATCTTATCATATATAATTTGCTATTCCTTAATATCCCCTGAAATATCGAGCTGATCCAATTAGATCTCAAAACTGGAAGTCCCAGTGATATCTAACTTCACCCTAGGGCAGGCCTGGCAAAACTATGACACGCGTGTCAGTAGTGGCATATTTTCAAAAAATTTAAACTATTGGAAGACCAAAAAAAAATTCAGTTAAATGTTAAATTTCGCTACAAAAATGTGTGATTTATTTAACTCCATAATGGTGAAATTTTTCATAGATTTTCATATCAGAAAATTCTGGGAAATTTTCTAAAATTCTAGATTGAAAGAAGTTTAATTGTTTCGATGAGAAAATGCCTCATAATCGGAGAAATAAAAAGTACCAGAAAATTGCACAAAAATTGAAAACAACTTGCATTAAAATTGGATCTAAAAATTCATTATTTATATTCGCTTTTTATTCATTATTATGATTATAAAAACTGCGCGATTTATTTTAACAAAATCAAAATTTTTCCCGAAGCAAATTTTTCAATTATTTTTCTTATGTATTTAAATAATTGATGGCGCCAAATAATTTAACTTTTTTTAACAAAATGAAATAACCACCAAAAATTGAATAACCTCCTAAAAAAGGCAATAATGTTCAAACTGTTTTAATTTTAGCTGTGTTTGTGTGACTCTCTGTCAGTGTTATCAAGAACGATTTTGACAGCTTTTCAACATATTCCGACTTTCTACTGTCAAAATTGTTCGAGATATCATTGATAGGAATGCCGCACAAACGCAGCTTTTATTAAATTGGGAATTATTTCATAATGAAATATTTAATATATTTAAAGATTAAATAAACCCTCAAAAATTAGAAAACCGTCAAAAATTTTTACGTCATTTCTTTTATGTTATTTAATTTTTCCCTTTGGGGGTTATTTCCTTGGGTTATCCGTAGCGCTGATAAATATGTACATCTGCGATGAGAGAAATTTTCCAAATTTTAAAAAAATTACTTTTAAAAGACAACTAAAATTAAGGTCGCACGCGATAAATTTTTACAAAAACAATTTGTCCGTTTCTGGCACGCAGCGAAAAAAGTCTTGCCACCCCTGTCCTAGGGGATAAACTTAGATCTAAATTGAACCGAAAAATGTCAGATGAAATTAGATCCAGATTAGATTCAATAGTATATTATATTTATATTATATTAAGGTTGTTCACCTTCAAAAAATACGGCATTTGAGAATAGCACGAAACAACATTTTTACGAATGTTTAATGTCCAATGTTTGAGTGTGCTAAGAGATAAAAAATCCAATAGAAAATCGTTGTTAAAGTCAAATAAAAATTTTATAAACTCTGTTTTTTGTTAGAACGATACAACGATACAATAGATCACAGCAGAAATTACTGCTTGTTTGGAAGCAGTTTTGTCAGGGAAAGTTGAGCAGTGAAGCGATTGCATTATTGCTGATATCATGCCTGATTTTTGTTCGAGATAGCTCGCGCGAAAGACTTGTTTCGAGATCCAAAAAGGCATGAATTCACCGAATTTAATTAGTGCTCCTGTTTTTCTTTTAAAATGTCGATAATTCATGCCTTCTCGGAAGTGCATATTATAAAGCTTTTCAACTATTTAAAATTATGCCTTCTCAAAAGCACAATATTCCTGCATATTTTTCCATGAAGAGAAATTTCTTATTTTTAGTAAAACCTCTTATTCTCATTAAAATAACTTTTTTTCGCATTTTAAAAATTTTTGATAAAAGAACCGCAAAAATATTTAAGCAATCAAAATGTATTGCTCATTTCATGCCTTTTTGAAAAGCACAGCAAAAAGCGATGTAAACAATTAATCAACTTAGGCCATTCATTAGTGCTGTTTACGAAGCTATACATTTTTAGAAGCGGTAAAAGTAGCAGTAAGGAAGCAGTCAACGTTTTTACTGCTTCCACATTTTTGCTGGGTGGTCTAAATGTACTTCTTTTTTAAAATTGAATTATCAGAAGAGGGGAGTAGTACTCCCACTTCATCATATTTTCAGTACATTTTTGATTGAGTACAAATAAACATCTATTTAAGCAATTAAAAGTAAAATAAAACTGTGCGAAGAAAAATAATATTTTTTTATTATCCTAAATTTTTTATTGTTGCCACCGGCTATCGAACTTGTGACCTGAAGATTGCTAGACTAGCCCTGTACCGTTAAGCTATTCTTTGTTATAAATATTAACTGCCATAAACATACCACTTTGTCATTGTGAGCTATGGTGTCTTATTCTCTTCAATATAAGTACTTATTAAATCAGTGCGAAAGGCGTACTGCAATTCTATATTTTTTCGGTACTTCGCAAGCGCATAAAAATCAAATGGTCATAATTTTTATTGGAAAATTAAAAAAAAAATTTGAATTTAAACAAATTAATTATAAGTATTAAAACAAAAAGGAATAAAAAAGATATTGATTCTGCCAGGATTCGAACCTGCGACTATCTCTTTGGAGATAAGCTTTATCCAAATCACTTATTAGGAACTAATTAAGTAATTTTTCTATATTGTTTGGAATTACTTCTAAAAAGGCTGCAAAAATTAAAAACAACTGTAAAAAGAAGTGATTTGTTTAAGTTATATTACTTCTAAAAAAGCAGTAAACATACACTTATGAATACTTTGGAAGCAATAAAAAAAGTGTTTTTTTTTAAAGCACGACTTCCATTTTTTTTTTTGCTGGATTTATAATATTAAACTTAACAATATTTGACAATCTATTGTTATTATTATTTGGCTGCTATAACTTTTATTGTAACAATGTTTTGAAACTAAATATAAGTACTCATACCGTTGTTACCAGTTTAAGTTGCCATTGAAAACTGTTGCAATTCTAGCAATAAATTTCAACAAAAATTTCTTAAGAACTTTGCTATTGTTTAAAAACTAACAATTGAATTGTATAGCAAATTTATTAAAAAAGTGTCAATATAAATTATGGCTTTTTAAAAGTATGACTTTTACCAGAAAACAACAATTACAGTATATTTAAGAAAATGTTATAAATAAAACGTTAAAAATATTATAATTTATGGCTATTAATAACTTAACAGTAAAACCTGGTTAAAATTAACTACAAGGCATCAGAAAAATTTGCTTTTTTACTTTAAATTAATTTTTTTATTCGAATAAGTAGTTCAGGTTTGTAGTGACTCGGTGTAGCGAGCTAAACTTTTGGAAAGAAGATAAATTTAAAATAATTTTACAGCCTTCTCTGCCTGTCATAATATTACAGCCAGAGCTTTGAAGAATTAATTCCTTTTTGAATGAATTCACTACCAATCGAATTTAATTTTCTCTAGAAGTGAATGAATTCCTTTTCTTAGGTAATTCACTGAACGCGTTACGGAATTAATTCACCACTGAATTCATTCAATTTCATATTCGTTTAGTGAATTAAAAAAAAAAATAAAATTACGTTCAGTGAATTAAAAAAAAAAATACGTTCACTGAATTGAAAAAAAAAATTACGTTCACTGAATTGAAAAAAAAAATTACGTTCACTAAATTAAAAAAATATACGTTCACTGAATTGAAAAAAAAAATTACATTCACTGAACAACATATCTTAATAGCTTGTAAAGTTCTTAGTAATGTAAAAAGGTCGAGCATCTATATTTTACGGGGAAGCATAAGTTTAAAAAATTAATAGCTATATTTTTTTCCAAATTCACTTATATCAGTAAAGTTTTTATTTTTAATAGTAAAAGTCTTTATTTTTTAATCATGTAGGTTGATAAAGTGCATCGGGTTTCTCTAACACTTAATATATAATTATACCCTACACCACTATGTTGTTGTTGATGTTTGTAACACCAAAAAATATTGGTCCTAGACCCACCTTATAGTATACCCATCGGCTTATAATTTTTTTTTATTTCGATTTAACGATGTCCGTCTGTCCGTCCGTCCGTCCGTCTGTCTGTCTGTCCATGCATTATTGTGCGCACTCTACAGGTCGCAAATATTAAGATATTTTGATGAAACTTGGTACACCAACTTATGTCGGCCCAAGGAAGACGCCTATTGATTTTGGTGAACATCGGTCCATGTTTAGACCTAGTGCCCATATAAGGGTCCTACTAAAATTATATGGTTATACGCTGCAGGTCGCAAATATTAAGATATTTTGATAAAATTTGGTACACCGACCTATGGCAGCCCAAGGACAAAGCCTATTGATTTTGGTTAACACCGGTTCATGTTTAGACCTAGTACCCATATAAGGGTCCCCCAAAATTGGCTTGGTTACAAACTGCAGATCGCAAATATTAAGATATTTTAATGAGATTTGGTGCTCACATTATAGAAAATTTTGACACAAGCCCCATTTTAGCCCATTCGAATTTCGGATCCAAACATTAGTTTGCTTTTACCCAGACTGGTGTAGGGTATTGTATAGTCGGCATGCCCGACTTTAACCTTTCTACTCGTTTTTTTATTTTTATTAGCAAACGCTGTAAAATTGTTTAGTTACAAATTTTATTTGTAAATAAATGTTTTCTTCTACTGAACGGCAGAAAACAGGCTTTGAATTCAGTGAACGTATTTTTTATTTTTTCAATTTAGTGAACGTAATTTTTTTCTTCTTTAATTCAGTGAACGTATTTTTTTTAATTCACTGAACGTTATTTAATTTTTTTTTTAATTCACTGAACGAAAATTAAATTGAATGAATTCAGTGGTGAATTAATTCAGTAAGGTATTCAGTAAGAAATTAATTCACTTTTTTTTCCGTTCGATTTATAAAATTGAACACGTTCACCTGTGATTTAATTCATTTGATTTAATAAAAAGAACTATAGCAATTGAATTAATTCGTAACAAAATAAATCGAACGAAAACAAATATGAATTAATTACATTCAGTATATGGTCAATTAATTCAATGAATTTTTAATTCAGAAGTGAAAAATTGCATTAAGGAATTAATTCTTCAAAGCTCTGATTACAGCCTTCGTGGTATATTATAATTTTAGGGTCTTCGTGGTCTGTTCTAATTTTACATCCTTCAGGGTCTCTCCTAATTTTACAGCCTTTTTTTACACGACTACCTACCGAACTTGTAACCGAGACGAAAGCCGACTACCTTTCAAACCCGACAAGTCACTTGTCTTAAGTGTCTTGCTGACAAGTGGTTTGCCGAACCGAGTGAACCCGATTGGAGAAAAAGGGTGTTGCCGTTTGTAGTATAAATACATTGTGTTTGAAAATAATTATTAAATAATGAAATCTAAGTCGGAAAAAAAGGAAAATTGTGTTGCTACTTAAGGTTTTCGAGTGCACAAGTAGAGCCTTGACATGACGGAACCATCTCAGCCGATGAAAAACCCTGTTCTAAGTATTAAAAATGAAAAGTATATAAAATTTTGTCTGCTGGATTGTCAAAAACAGTTGATTTAATTCGAGTTTTTATCTTAAGCAAGTTCATATCAACAGATGATTTTTATGTGAAAAACTTTGCTAAAGGGCCGAGGTTTTCAAATTAGTTAATCTAATTCGTTCGCTTTAAACGAGTTTAACTGTCTTAACAGATGGATTAACTACATTCAAAAAAATACAAAAATATAGTTCAAGTAAAGAATTTGTTCCAAATTGATTAATAAATTGAAATTGAAAATTGAACTTATAATTTCCTGTTACTTATTAAAACAATTGTTTTTTTATTTTTAACTTTAACATAAAACGGAAATAATAAATTGTTATTTAATAGCACCCCTTAAAATGTTCATAAACTTTTGTTAAAGTTGTTGCCACTAAAACTTCATAGAACTTTTTTTTAAGTAAATAAATTGTAGCAAATACAAGACAACAATTCACAAATAATAACAAAACAACATTATCAGCAACAAACGACCGCCCGCAGTGTTATCAATCAACAAAGATTCATAACACAGAAACAATAACCCCAAGATGTTCACGCTTTATAAAAATTAAAAAGAAAAAAAAATTACAAATATAAATAGAAATAAAAACACTAAAGTGCAACATCCATAGTGTGGATTCCACACTCTGTTATAAACTTAAAATAAAGAAGAAGAAAAACAACCTCCTCCTCTTGATCCTACACAAAAGTTCTCTGTTGTAATCTACTCTTTGTTACTACATCATCAGCAACATCTTTTTTACTATATAAATATGTTTATTATCAACATTATGATCATCATATTTTTACACCATTTACGTTTATTTTTAAAAACTATTGTGTATTATTAAATGTACACTCATAGAAATAAATAATATAATGTGAAATCCTCCATTAAAATTTTGCAAAAATGGAATTACTGGAACTAAATTGAGCTAAATCCAAAACGGTTTTTTTTATATATTTTGGATTAAGCTAAATTCTATTCCAGTAATTACGATTTTACAAAATTTAAACTTTTTAATTCACGTTATATCAACGAGCATGTGTTTGCTTTAATTAAAAATATAATTTTTTCAAATCGGAAATTATAATATCTAAATTTTGACGAAGTAAAATAAATCGCAAAAATAAATCCGATGATTAAAAAACAGTATTATTAACTCACTTTATTGTATATTATTTTATCATTCATTTAAAGTGTTTATAAATTATTCACTGATTCATAAAGTTAATCAATTTTTATTCAAATGATTCAAAAATAACTATGTTTTTTAAGCTTTGGTCCAAATATTTGAAGAATTAATTCGTTTTTGAATGAATTCACCAATCGTATACAATTTGCTTTAGAATTGAATGATTTTTCTTTTCTTAAGTAATTCACTGAATTCGTTCAACTGAACGCGTTCAACAAAATCAAATGCAAAGAAATAATTCAATTGCTATAGCATATTTTATTAAATCAAATAAATTAATTCCTTAATGAATAATGCACCACTGAATTCGTTCAATATCATTTTCGTTCAGTGAATTAAAAAAAAAATACTTTCAGTGAATTGGAAAAAAATACGTTTACTGATTTAAAAAAAAAAAAAAATACGTTCACTGAATTGAAAAATGAAAAATTACGTTCACTGGATACAAAAGCTATTTTCTGGCGTTCAGTAACCAGTGGAGCGTTTTCAAAATATTTTGGTAATAATTCAGTCATTTCTTATTGGTTACTATTCTTTATATAAATATAGAAAAAAAAAATTGTGATAAGATGAAAAAATCCCACAACTCCCAAAAAATTGAGAACATTTTCCAAAAATTTGATTTTTTACTCGAATTTGGGATTGTATGGGGGAAGAAGAATATAGAATATGTAAGAATATTTTTTTTTGGAAAATATTTTTTCCATTAGGCCTATCTAAAAGAAGTATGTCTTCAGAAAAATATAAATACTATATGTGTTCTTAAAGAACCTTTTAATTTGGAGGCAAAAGAGTCTTGCTATGGGCGTGTGAAGTTTCATCTCATAACGAACAACCAAAAATGGCTGAATTATTTCCAAAATATTTTGAAAACACTCCAATGTGTACAGAAACAGCTTTTGAATTCAGTGAACGTATTTTCTGTTTTTGAAATATTTTTTTCAGTTCACTGAAGGAATTTGTTTTTTTTTTTTAATTCACGAAATGGAACGAATTAAGTGGTGAATTAATTCAGCAAGTGAATAAATTCGCTTGATTTAATGAAAAGAACTATAGCAATTGAAATAATTCATAACAAAAGAAATCGAACGAACATAATCCTTTGTGAATTAATTCATTGAATTTTTAATTATTCAGAATTCAAAACCTGAATTAAGGAATTAATTTTTCAAAGCTCTGCTCTGGTCTATTCATATCAATTATTTTTCAGTATGCTCACCCATATGAGTTGTCATTCAAAGGAAAGAATACGGCAACATTTTCATAGTATACTGGAAAGAGGGTCGATATAGATAGATAAATGACATAAGTTGAAACAAAAAACTTATTTTATACCTCAAAAACAAAATTAGAAATGGTGTAATACATTTTTTTTATATTTTCATATTTTTAGCTTCAACTCACAAAAGAGTCAACATTTGTTAACGGCACTTTTTTATATTATTTTTTTTCATCTCATATGTGTTGCTTTTCATAGCAACTGCCCCGCTATAGGAAAAATATATGCTATCATTGTCAAACTTGCAGTACTTATTGCCCAATACAATGCGAATAAAAAATGGAAGAACTTTTACAAATTTCCCCAAAATCGCCGAAGTAGGCGTGGTTAAATATTTGCCAATTTAAAGCTCATTGAAGCCTACACCACTCTATGGAACAGGGTATATTAAGTTTATGCTGATGTTTAAAACTACACCCGAGGGGGGGGGGGGGGGGGGGAACAAAAATATACGAGTATCGGCATTTTAAAAGTTTATGTCTGGTCCTATGTTTTTGGGGTGTTAAAATTTACCCTATTTTGCAAATTTTTATTCTAAATCGGCACAGGAAACCATGCACACAGAAAACAGATTGTGTGATGACAGCCCAATTTGTTGCCAATCGAATGCTTCAGTTGTAAGAAATGAATTTTTTGGTTGCGACTACCGAATTAATGAATGAAACTCCCTTGTCACAGCCAAATTAGTACTGTCTCAGTTGGTTTTCTGTTGTCACAACTGAAGAACCCGGCTACCACAACTGAACCACTCGATTGGCTACAAATGCGGTTGTCCGCACCGAATCTGTTTTCTGGGTGTGTGAAGCTTCAATTTTAGTTATAAGATGTGTTCACCAAACTTATGTAAAACACTACGAGAACATTTTTTTTGGCGAACATTTTAACCCTTTAACTCTTCAATAAAAGGGACTTTCTGTTTAAAAAAGACCCCTAAGTTAAAGATGTAGATGGTTAAAATAATCCGCAAAAATATTTGTCATGAAATTCTACTAGAAGTCTCTGAAGACATCAGAGCGGAAAATTTAACTTCAATGCTAGAAATAAATCAAAACTAAAAATATATTTGTTTAAGGGTTAATTTCGTACTTAATCAGAATTGGCGCTCAATTGACCCACAAACCTGGATTTGAGGGTGTTAGTCTCTATGAGAAAAATATTCTACATAAATTTTCATTATAAGTTGCCTTAAAAAAGGAAACTTTAATCCCACAAAAAACATAGGGCCAAACGTAAACTTTTAAAACGCCGATACACATATATTTTTTTTGTCCCCTCGACCAGAGTCAGTTACCTGAACTGTGTTATTTGGGGAAAAATTGATTTTGTTGTACATTGTAATTGCCTTGGACCCATCTCTTACTTAGTGCGAGTGTACTAGTCGATAGTTAGCTGAGTCTATTTAGCAATGTCTGTCTGCCCATCCATCTCCCCATTTACAATAAACGACCCTTCAAATCCAACTAATTTCGGTATATAAGTTTGTATTGCTCCGAACACAAACAGTGTTGGCAATGGTTAAAATCAGTCCATGTTTTGACCTAGTCGTCATTGAAAGATCCAATATGAGCTCAAATATATTGAGCTTAAGTGTTATTACCAATCCAACGCAATTTTAGGCAATTTCTTGCACGGGAAATATAAAATTTTATTTATCAATCAGGTAGAGATTATTCTTGAAAATGTATTTTCATGGGTTTTTTCGTTCTTTGGTATTATAGTTTTTTAATGAATTGTACCAATTATACTAAAGCTAATCTTGTGCTCTAACTGATGAACCAACTCCTGGTCGCCTATCCCAGCAAGAAAGCCAAAAGTTTGAAGTGTTAAGTTTCGAGACCTCAAAAGGACCTATCGCCATTTTAGATTCATCTCGGAAACTATCTAGCTGATATCTACGCAAGGTGCCAATTCGAAAATTAGAATATATGACCTATTGTATTGCCAGATTTGTAGCATTTTTTAAATTCCTTTTTTTTTTATAAAAAACCCAGTGTAGAAAGTCATTACCAGATATGTAGCTATGTAACTACACACCTAGCACTGGAAACTATTTTACTTACTTTTATTATTACATTCCTTATTAATTTTGTATGGCAATGTCGCTCAATAGTTATGGTTACAGGCCAGCATACGAAAAATCTAAAAATATATCGTTACCTATGTGCTGATCAGTATTGGAAAAAATAATGAGTCTAAAAATAGATTTTCAAAAAAATAAATTTTATAAAAACAAATATTTTTTTGTTGTAAAAATTTTTTTTTTTTAATTTTCTGGTGCGGAAATTGAACATGTAGCTAAAAAAATCAAAAAATATGTAGTTAAATAAATATAGCTTTACTAGTGTTGAAAAAGTATTGAGTCAAAAAATAGATTTCAAAAAATTTACAAAAAAATCTATAAAATTACTTTCTATATGAAATAATGATAAAAATAACCCAGTCAGAAATCGCCAGTGGTACAAAAAATCAAGCCCTGGCATACCACTGGGTAACCAAGGTGTTAAAAATAAATGACTGGCAGAACACTCATTTGGGACGCTTTGCCAGCGTTTGCAAAAAGCGTTTTGCCAGTATTTGTTTTACAAAAATTTCGGTGGTTTATAAAAAAAAAACACTAGCATAGAATTAGCATAGAAATGTATGCCAGGGTTTGCAACCAGTGGTTATCCAGTGCTACCTAGCCAATGCTACCAGGCGTACAAAAATCAACTCACTGGTAGACCAATGATTTTATAAAAATGCTGACGCTTCGTTAAAAAATGTTTGTAGTCAGGAGGTTCCGAGTTCAAATCCGGTTGCAAGCAAAAAATTTTTTTTGGATTTTTTTTAATTTAAATTTTTTTTTGTTTTATAAAATCAATTTTTTTGTTTGTGGGAAAGCTCCTTCAAGGCCAACTTATTTTTTGCCCTCCCAACACTGACATACTAGTTACAAAAAATTGTTTACCAGTACTAGCATTTCGGCACAGCCAGTAGTTGTCCAGCTATTATCACACATTTATGTGTTTAGCCATCAAATATTATATGTTGCGTTAGCTCAGTGGGTAGAGCAATCGTCTGCCAATCTGACGGTCTGGGTTCAAATCACGGCAGGACCAAAAAAAAAAAATACATATGAACTTTTTTTAAATTTTATTTTGGAAAATATATTTCCAGACCACCTATTTATTGGTTTTGCCAGCGTTTTGCCATTTTGTTTAAAAATTTTGTTCTTCCAGTGCTTTTCCGGCGCTTTTTGAACATCATTTTGTCTTATGATGTTATCATTTTGGGAATGGGAAAGCACTTTATGCCAGTACTTGTACAACCTGTTAAAGTGCTTTGCCACCGCTTTAACGTTTGTATTTTTCTGACTGGGAAGTCATTATTAGTAACCCATTATTTTATGTTTTAAAGTAATGCAGGAAGTAAGTCGGTGTCATTACTGGTAGTCCAAAAAATCATGATTGTCATTACCGTTTCTACACTGGATGTTTTTATCTATTGTCGAGTTTAATAGTGTGGCTTTAATCGTTTTTTCGGGTACTATGAAGCATGTACTATGGTGAATGTGCTTGTGCAACCCTTTAATAGATACGATATACACTCTCAGAAGGGTACGATATACACTTTCAAAATGATTCCATTGAGACAGCAATTCGGTTTCTGCAACCTCGTAATTTGTTGGAAAAAATTCGGTTGTCACAACGGAATTAATTTAAGAGTGTACTTTTTTAACCGTACAGCTGGTAGGGAAAGCCTCATATTAGAACATGATTGAGTGTATATTGCAAGTTGCCTTGTCGCTGCTGATAATGTTGCTCGTTTTAAGTATATCAAATAAAATCACTAATATCTCGTGCTGTGCTAATTTTAAAATAACACCATGTTGGGTTTTTGTTGTTATTGTTTTCGTCTGCGACAAAAATTTTAACATACGTTTTTTGCTATTTTCAATTGTTGTTATATTTAGTTGCTAGAATATTTTGTTGCACATATGCCTGCGTCATTTACACATTTTTCCAAAAAAGTGATGAATTTCATTGTAAAAGTGTTAAGAAATTGAAGACATTATTAACAATGTTGTGTTTTTAAATTTAACTTCAAAAATTTTTCGCTTACTTCTTCTGACTTTTTCTTAAGTGTTATTATATGTGTAAGAAGAAGACAAACATTTTATAAAAGCACTTAATTAGGCATTTACGACTTTTAATTGAGTTAAAAAAAAAAATCCAAAACGTTTAATCTGCACTTAACTTGAAATAATAATAACAGCAGTTTTAATTAATTTATGATGTTTTAATTTGTTAAACTGGTAGGAAATAATAAAAAAATTAATTCACAATTAGAGTATTAATAAATTCTGTGCTCAGTTACAATATTACAATTAGTAAAGAAAAATTATATAATAGAAGGCAAAGAAAAATTTTAGTGTCAGTGATTCGAAATCTAAATGAAAATATATTTTTAGCTAAACAAAACCCCCAAAAACAACAATATTTAGTTTGTATGTCCAAGGGAACATTCCACACTTCTGTCTATTATTTTAGATCATCATGGGCGGTGATGGGATAAATCGGAGTAACCACTTCGCAGAGCTTCATTGTTAGAGTGCAAAGACGCTAACAAGAAAGCGGTAGAAAATCTTTGTTTGAAACAGTGTTTGAACTAAAAATTTGTAAAAAAAAAGTCGAATGATTTTAAACCACGAAGGCTGTAAATGTTAGAAGAGACCTTGAAGGCTATTAAATTAAGACAGATTACTTTAGCTGTAATGTTAGAATAGACCGCAATGTTATTGAATATGCTGTATCAGAAAAGAAGTTATTGTGAAAATACTTATTTTTTTGTTAAGTAGTGTAATTCATTATTTTGTTTGTTTTTATATTCTTTTGTTATACAATTTTTTTTTCCATTTAATTCTAGATTGTTAACATGATAATCACTCGTCGAAAAACAAATCAAACTGTCCACCTAAACTTGTTGGCCGTCCATCAATAGCCACCCTCTTTCATTGTTTTCGATTTCATTCCAAAATGATTGATTTGGCTACAAATAACAAATGCAAACAATGACAGAAAACATCTCGTTGATAAACAGAAAAACAATAGAAAGCATAAAGGCCAGTCTGTCGGCCAATTAATACATCTATCTTAAGGGAGATGAATTTATATATTAAAAATTTAAGCTAATTTTTGTGTGAATAACTTAGGAGTGGCATACCAAAAAAAAAAAAAAAACAAACAAACATATGAGACACATGTTTATTTGTATAAAACAAATAGGAGGAATTTAAATGGGACATTTAAAAAAAAAATAATAAAAATAAATGGGGGCTATAGTACATAAAGTAAGAAATAAAACAATCAACTAATAAATATAAAGTCAGTTTTATACTATAACCGAAAACTACCAATTTTCATTGGTTTTTCAGAAGTTCTCAATTTTATTTCAGATTTATCAATTGTATTTCAGAAATTATCAATTGATTTCCAGTTTAATCAATTGAATTTCAGAGATTATCATTTGTTTTACAGATTTCAGAACCAACCCAACATAAAAAGAGATGACGAAGCAGTAGAAAAAGCACTACAATAGATGATCTATATGTACTACTTTTTTAACATAAACACTAATGATTTGAACATTGAGTACTCTCACTTCAACATTTTTTCAGTACTTTTTGAACGAGTTCAAAAGAAGCTCTTTTTCATCAATTAAAAGTAAAATTTTTTTTTTAAGTTTTTTTTATTGCCGCCACCGGGTATCGAACTTTCGACTTCATGCTTGCTAGTCTAGCTCTCTACCGCTGAGCTATTCTTTGATATGAATGTTGTCTGGCATAAAAACGCCACTTTCTCACTGCCAGATATTGTGCTGTATTTTCTCAATAAAAGTTCTTTCTAAACTAGTGAAAAAGATCCAGAATTCAGTATTGTTTTCAGTACTATTTTCATAAGCACATAAAAGTAATTTTTTATCATTTTTATTTTATATATTTTTAAAAACTGAAAAATAAAAAAAATTAATTTAATCAAATTAATTATACTATGCGACAGTCAAAATCGGGATGGGATGAAACCAACGGGAAATGTTATATCGGTCAAAAACAAGTTATACGTGTCCCGGCGTTTCGCTGGGTCACCCCTAGGAATCGAGATATATTTTTTTTTTGACATAACTCGAGAACCAATAGTCCGATTTTACTCAAACAATTTTAAAAAAATTAAAAATTACAATTTTTTAATCTGTTTATATAACGTTTTTCTATATACTCAACAGTTTTGCCGGTAAAAATAAATGTTTGTTACCGCTACCATACCATTTGTTTATTACTTTTTTTTTAATATTTTAGGCAAAAAATATTTTTTTCTTCATACATTTATTTTTACCGGCAAAACTGTTGAGTATATAGAAAAACGTTATATGAACAGATTAAAGGAATTGTAATTTTTAATTTTTTTAAAATTGTTTGAGCAAAATCGGACAAGTGGTTCTCGAGTTATGTCAAAAAAAAAGACCACCCCGGTAGTTTGAACCCTTCCCGATCACTGACCCCTACCATTTGTCTCACAGTGTTTTAAATATGACATAAAAAAAATAAAAAACAAATAAATAAATTTAAAAGAAATAAAAAAAATTTAAAGATGATATTGGTCCCTCCAGGAATTTAACCCGCAATCATCTGTACAGAAATACCAAATGAATCACTTTTTAGGATCACTTTTAGAGCAATTATGCTTTAGAAGCAATACTTAAGTGATTTTTTTGGATGTTGTTCAGCAGTTATTCCAAAAAAGCTTTAAAAATATACTGACAGATACTTTGGAAGCAATGAAAGAAGTGATTTTTTGAAGTTGTTCAGAATTACTTCTAAAAAAGAAGTAAAAATACACTAACGGATATTTGTGAAGCAGTGAAAGAAGTAGTTTGTAAAGCAGTATTTCCAATTTTTATGCTAGGTAGCAATTGTTTTCCAAAAATTAGTTTTATTAAACTACAAGCAGTAAACTACCCAATAAAAAACAGACTCAAATTTAGAAGCATAACAAAAAGCGCATTTTTTAGCCCTGCTCTCTTCTCTTCCTTCTAAAAGTACATTGAAAGAAGGCCGAATTTTTAACGTTATTGTATTTTTGGTGTAATTCAACTATTGCTTTTAAGTGGGACATTGCGAAGAAAAAGCATGTCAGATACCCGCAGTAAGCGAAGTGCTACTTTTTACTGGATTTTTGGAAGCAGATTCTTTTACTGCAGGTATATGACATGATTTTTGTTTGCAATGTACCACTTAGCAGCAATAAAATACAACAAAAATACAACAGTGTCACAAACTTTGCCTTTGATTTATTGCATTTTTTAAAGGAAGGGAAGAGAAAAGTGCTAAAAACCGTTCTTGTAGTACTACAGTGATTCTAATTTAAAATCGTCTATTTTTTGTTGGGTACATAATAATCTAAGTGTAGTTTTAAAAACTGTTTTTGGTAAAGTGCAACTGTAGCATAAAGTTTAAAAATATCTTTTAATACCTTTCTATATGTTCAATGGCTTTTAAGTAATGCCTTCTTCATGTGTGTACTAAAAAGTTCATTTGGAAGTTGTTTTTCTTAAGAAAGTTGTTAACAGGTCATTGTTATTCAAAATGTGAGCTGTGTTTTTTTCTTATTAAAAAATTAACTATTTTTGAGTTGAGAAAAAATTCCACTTCGTATTTAAAAATTGACACCAATTTCCTAAAACTGATTACTTTAACTACACTCAAAAAAGTTTGACATTTAGTATATAACAGTTGTTGGTGTAGTAGTCAATAGTTGTTGTTTTTAACTGTAATTTTAGTTATTTTTCTATGGAAAAATACAAAACAACTATTACGAGAGTTATTAAAGAAAACAACTAATCAAAAGTACTGTAATTTCCCAACAGTTTTTTAAAGCAGTTACTTTTAATATAGTAATAAACAACTAGCAAAACATTATTTCCACAGTAAACAGTTATTTTTATTAGTAAAATAAAAAATTTCGCTGATTTCCTAAAATTCTTGTTTAGTTTATACCTGAAAAATTGTATTTTTTTTTTATAATATATAAATATGACAAAAATTCATTGTAGAAAAATAGTAGTTTATACTTATTTTGTCAGTTGTTTTAAAATTTTTTTAGTAAAAATTTTTTCGTTAACATTTTTAGTTATTTTTAATGCATTTGCTAGTTATTTTTCAACAGCTACCTTTGTCGCAGTTTTCACTATGTATACGTTTGTTTTAACTATGATGTTCGGTAGATTCTAGCCATAAACTTTTCTGAGTATATGCATAAAATTTTAATTATTATTCATTAGTATTTTTTCCCTTTTGTTTTACTTTTAATTAAATTAATTACACGCACTCTTTCTACGTGACTACTTTTTAAAAATAAATATTCAAATCTTATATGGGAAAACACATTAAGAATTTATAATTAGTCAGTGATTAAATTTCTTTTCAATTATCAAAGGTGTTAAAATGAAGTGGTATTTTTTTCTAAGAAACATTTTATATTGTTATCAAAGAAAACGTTTTTATTTTTATAAATTAGCATACAAATTAATACATTCAAAAAAGTTTGTCGGTAGAATCCGCTGAAATTCACTGTTAAAACAAAGGTATCCAGCTTTAAAATAACTAAAAATGCAGTTATTTTTTACTGTCGAAAAATAAATAACAAATACATTAAAAATTATTCATAATGTCGTAAAATTAACTGACAAATTTTTACTGGAAAAATTTTAAAACAACTGATAAAATAGTTAAAAACTACTACGTTTTACGGTTAATTTTTTTGATGTTATGAAAGTATATTTTACTTAAAAAGAAAAACAATTTTGTTGTTTCGACTATAACAAAATGTGTTATTACTTCATCGTGCTTCAAATTTGAAGTAAAAATTTCAAACGGTCTTCCAGTTATTCTGGCATATGTTGAAAATCGTTCGATTAGAAATCGATAGTTTTTGAGATTTTATTGCTTAATATTTTTTATTATTTTTGATAAAAAAAATAAAAAAAAAAGGTAAATCGATATACTTAATTTAAGTGAAGCAATTAAAAATAATTTTAATTCCCTTTGTCTTTTCTCTTCATTTTTTTAATATTTATTTTTAATCAAATCAATCGAAATTAAAATCGATCGATTTTCATCACACAATATATTGCCTTATTCTGCATTGGGGAACAATATAATTTTTTGAATTTTATTTACAAATTAAGAATATATCAATAATAATAAATGTAAACTAAACAAAAAATCAACGGAATTTTTTATTTTCTAAATAACTACAAAAAATAACAGTTTACTGCAAAAACAATATTTTGGTAGTTTTTTGTTAGGATATTAAAAATAACTGCTTTAAACAACTGTTATGAAATTAGAGTACTTTTCGTTAGTTGTTTTTCTAAATAACTTTCATATTGTTTGTTTTGTATTTCTCCAAAGAAAAAACAACTACAATTACAGTTAAAAACAACAACTGCTGATTATTACACAAATAACTATCATGTAGTAACTGTCAAACTTTTTTGAGTGCATTAAACGTTCAAATGTATTATGTTTTTTTTTCTTTTTAATAACATTTGTAATTCAATAATAATTTCATAATACATGACTGCTTTAAAATAAACACTCGTATGCGTAAATATAAATATTTTTGTAACACTTTAGTTTTTTCTTTCTGTTTTTTTTTTTTTTAGTAAATATTTAAATTGTAATAAAATTGTTTACAGAAACACACTTTTCAAAAACTGTAAATATTGGACACTTTAAAGAAAAAGTTTAAACAATTTTATTTTTCCCAAGTGTATCTATGAGTAATGGTATTTAATGCCTTAAAAAACTAAACAAATTTTTATAGAATTTATTTAAGAATCAAAGGCATTAAAGCCGATTCATAAGAGGAAAACATTAAATATGTACATGATGTAAACATGTAAAGAATTGTGTAAAATATATAAAATATATAAAATAACAGCTAAGTTAATATTGAATTGGAAAATAAAAGTACAAAACAAAAGTTTCATGTAAAGTAGAATTCTTTAGAAAAGTTTTATTAAGAACACTACTTTATTATTTCGGTTTAAATGTTAAATTTTTAATACATTTTATAACACAATATGGCCCGCCACAAATATGGGTTTTAATACCGTCAGATATCTATGAAAGTCGGAAATTTAATAAAATATAGAAAACTTAAGAAAATGATCCTGTACTTTTAAGCGAAATATTGGATGACATGAATTTAATACATTGTTTTAAAGAAACAATGAACAATTTTCAAAGAATAAAAACTTTATATTTTCAAAATCTTTGAGCAAATCAAAAAGTGGTAAATTTTCAAAAAAAAAAAAAAAAAATAAATAAAAAAAAATAAATAAAAATATGGAAAAAAAATCAAACAGTTAACCTACATTAAAAATGATTTTTTTTTTCAAATCAGTGATTGTTTTTGCTGCGGTGTTTAAATATTTACAAAAAATACCAAAAAGTAAATTTTTTCATATAGTTTTTGGACCAAAGTGAAGTTTGGCACAATCTGATGGGTCTAAAATGTACTAAAATGAATGCAATAAAGACCACGTTTTATCCATTACCAAAATAAAATAATTTTAAATGGAGGGAAACTGTCCTTCTATTTGAATACCATTTTTTTGTATGAAAGATTTTTCGGTCCTGCCTAAGTGTTCTAAAATAAACTAAAATGGCTTCAGATTGGAATACTTTTTATAGATCTGAAAAAGAACTAAATTTTTTAGATCCTGATTAAATTTCCTTTCGTTTAAGTACCCACACTTGCATGTAAATACGCCTGCCGGTTTTTTTTAAGACCCAGTGGGTTTATGGGGCCTCGCCGCGACAAGTTTTTCCTTTTTTTTTAATCATATGCCCGCTAAATTACATTTTTGCCAAACTTTTAAAACAATGAATCATATATGAGACTAATGAATTTAGTGGAGTATGTCATTGGGCTGTAATCAGTGTTGCCAGGTTTCTTAGGCATAAAATCGTCAAAAAATCTGGAAAGTATCGTCAAAATCGTCATAGCTTTTGAAAAATCGTCAAAAAATAGTTAAAAGTCGTTAAAATAACACTATATGTGTTATAAGGACCCTAAAAGTTAATAAGCATTTTAAAAATTATCGTTTTTTTAATCATTTCGTGCTTGTTCGATTTAACATATTTACTAAAATTTTTATAAACATCATCGAAATTTGCCATATCCTGAAGTGGTTGCTTTAAACAAAAGGAAAAATACCAACAAAAATTTCAGGTTTTAAAATATTTATTATATATTTCACAGACATTCTTCCTAAAAATTGATCTAATCGTTACAGTTTTAGGACAGAAGTTTTACACAAAAATTATTATATTTTTTTTATTTTTCCTGCAAGTTTTGTACATTTCAAAATATGTATCTTAAAGAAAAATTTGCAGTTTCGCAATAAATAAAAAATTATGATGTACTGGAACGGATTTTTACATTTTTTCTAGATATAATTTTAATTAGAATTTCAATATGACACTTTTAATCTAAAATTCTAAAATATTTTTCAAAAATCGTATAGATTTGCTGAATACAAATTATCTGAATTTGCAGCGATTTTTTAATTTGTTCCCACATTAATTTGCTTGCAATTCTACATAATTCTAAAAACTAAAAATTTGAGATTACAATTTTAGATTGGAAAGGTATCGTATTTTTGTACATTTACAAATCGTCAAAATGACGATAAATCGTCAAAACTGGCATCACTGGCTGTAATTTGAGTGTACAAAAAAAATCGTCTACTTTAGAAAACCGGTTTTCGGTTTGTTTGAAAATTACTATGTCAAAAAAAAGGGTTTCGGTTACGGTTAAAAGAAACCAGTTACTTTTTCTTTTTTGTTAATTAAAAAATATGCAATAAATTTTAAGCCTCTAACTCTTCAGTAAAAGGGACTTTTTTGGACCCTTTTTAAAAAGGGACAAAAAAGATCCGTAAGTTGAAGAGTTAGAGGGATAAAATGTTCCACAAAAATATTCCTCGCAGTGTTTTACATAAGTTCGCTGAACACATCCTATACCTAAAATGGAAGATTCAAACTTTTAAAACGCCGATAAACGTTTACTTTTTTTGGTCCCCCTACCAGAATCAGTTGTCAGAACCTTGATATTTTTTAGTAGGTTTGAGGTTAAGAAGAAGAATAAACATTTTTCTAAAGTTATAAACACATTATTAATTTTCAAATCAGACTAGATTTAGTTTCTAGCTTTTTTTTTTATTATGGACAGTAGACCGTACCTCAAAAAAAAAAGTTCGCCGTACATCCTCTAAAATGAAGTATTTTTGGAAGGCGATTTCAAAAAAATTTGTTTTTTGTGCCGAACGTAGGGGTCGCCTTTTTTAATTTTTTGTTATAGCTTTGGCATTTAAAATCGTATTTTAAAGTGTGATATATCGATTTTTTTGCTTCGAGGAGATAAGTGTTTTGTTATATAGTAAAAATCCAATTAAAAAAAATTTAAAAAGGCGACACCTACGTTCGGCAACCAACATATGAAAAAAAATTTTTACTGGGTTTAGCGAAAAACTTCCTTAGCAAAAGTTTAATGATTTTTTGCGAGCTTTAATTTTCTGACATTAGGGGGTACCACCCTAATGGTGGTAGCAACTGAGATCTGGTGGGTAACTACTAGAACGGGATACTTGAGCTCAAAATGCCCTTAGAGCAAAACACTGGTCTTCTCGAGAGAAAATCATCGATGTATCACACTTTAAGATCCGACTGTAAATGCCAAAGATATAACGAAAAATGTAAAATGGCGACCCCTACGTTCGGCAAAAAAAAAAAATTTTTTTTTGAAACCTCCTTGCAAAAATACTTCATATTGGAGGGTGTACGGCGCACTTTTTGTTTTTTGCCCGTAAGGTGGTACGCTCTAATAGACAGGCTTCATCAGTGATTTTCCATTAAATTTTATTATTGTTTATATTTTATTGTCAGATTGTCTCTATATGATAATTTTTTTGATATTTTTGTTTTTGTGTTGTACAGTACTATTGTATTAAGATTCAAATTAAAAAAAAAAAATAGAAAAATTCAAAAATTTATATTTAAAAAAAAACCCACTCTTGAAAATTTCAGTATCTTTTAAGATCAGTTAGAAGTTTTATATAGAAAAAAATGAGCAACAAAAAATTGGTTTTTGATTTTTTCGATTTTTCAAATTATAAAATTTCTAAATTTAAATTTGTTTTCATTTAAATTTTTTTTTTAAATATATATTTTTTACATCCCTAAATATCCTCTTTAAAACGAGATAAGAACCATTGTTGCAACTATTATTGTTTTCGAGATATTCAAAAAATAAGCTCGTAACAAAACAAAAAATGCGAAAAATTATGACTATTTTTGAAATTTTAAATATTGCATAACTTTGTAAAAAAAATTTTGTAATTTTTTTCCCTTTGGCTAAACTTAGTTACATGATGCAGGAAAAGTTCTGACCAAAATTTATCCAAATCGAAAGGGGTCGATAGCAACCATTGGTCGATTTGAGATGGAATGACCCATATATGATTTCAAAATAGCCTCAAAATGCACATAAACAGCACAAAATTAAAATTGCACATTGTTGCCATAGATTATACATTATATCAATTTTGCCAATAGAAATCAAATCAAAAGTGTTTTTATTTACTGCAGAAGTTCGCTGAGTGCATGTTAAAAGAAAAATTTGCATACTTTTAGGTACAATAATATAATTTCTAAGAAATATAAACAATGGCTATAACCAAGGCAAGGAATTTCATGCATTTATTAATTAAATTTTTGGCCTAAATGTATACATCAACAATATTTTAATATTCAATAGAGTTTCCTTGAAGATTATTAGAAGATATTAGAAATATAGTCATACATATTTTTAGGGGCAAAATTTATTTAATAAATGCATGAAATTCCTTGTCCTGATTATAACTATTACCATATCATAACAATAATTTTCTAAAAAACATTGCCTACTTTTAGTTTACTACAAAAACAAAAATTTAGTGCCTACTTTTAGGTAGCATTTTTATAATTCACATATGCAACATTACTGTTCGGCAAATTTATTAAACATTTAATTCAAATTTTTATGTTAATTTTGTTGTTTTCTTTTCTAGTAAAAATTCCGCCATCTGCTAATGTTTTTGTTCATTTAAAAACTTTCTTTTTCTTGGAAAAATTCCAAATTTTCTTTCAATTCCTTCTTATTGCTCTATTGTCATAAGTCTTCTTTATACATAAAATATAAGATAAAAATAATCACAAACAATTCTTATGTATGCTTCTTGCTCATATGTATATCTACATGACATTGTTTTCTTCTTCTTTTCTTTGTCATTTTAGTTTTGCGTGATGACTTTCGCGCACAACCCAAGGATACACGTGTGGCTAAAGGTGAAACGGCATTATTGGAATGTGGGCCACCTAAAGGTATACCAGAACCTACACTGATATGGATGAAGGTAAGTTTTATGTTCTTGAAGAACAAAATTATTACGTAGAACACTATTCTTTGCGAGTATTATTTTTGCTGAGTGAAGCGTTAAGACAACATTAGGGAAATTTTATTTGAATATATTGGGGGTATAGAAGAAGTTTAGATGCAAACGAAATTTTAAAGATGCTTTGAAATGAGAATTTATTCCCTTCTCAGCCACATAGGGCTTTACTGATGAAAACCATAACTTTTAATGATTTCAGTCACTCTTAAAGCTTAAAGTATGGTACATAACTCAGCCAGATTTTAGCAAATTTTTGTAGTTGATGTTAATTATGCAGCATCTCAATATCAATCAATAGCATTCTTGTAATAACTATAAATTAGTATTATGTTGTGTTTCACAAATATTTAAACTTCTTTTCAAGAATATTGATTTAACGCTAATAATTTATTCATACACCCAATAAAATCAATGGAACGAAATATTTAACCTTACATCAGTAAAAGAAAAAAAAAACAACAAACTTCAGCTCCTTTTTCTCTTAAGAAATTTTACCTAATACATTAAAATTCATTTTAAGTGAAAAACATTTCACATATGTTTAAGTATATTTTGCAACGTTAGATGAAAATAAACAGTGCTGCTCAAAATAATACACGTGATTTACAAAATTTTTGAATGAATTTTTTTCATCAAATTTGAGATCAAATATTATCACATTAATTAATTTATTAATTTCGCTGTTTAAACGAGCTATTCAATTTATATTATTGATTTGCTCATAACTGTACATTAGACCGTACCACCTTACACGCAAAAAAAAAGTACACGGTACACCTTCAAATATAAAGTACTTTTGCAAGGAAATTCCAAAAAAAAATTTTCTTTGCCCTACGTAGGGTTCGCCTTTTTTAATTTTTCGATTTAGCATTTAAAGTCGGATTTTAAAGCTCGATATATCGATTTTTTGCCTCGAGGAGACCAGTGTTTTGCTACAAAGGAAAAATCCAATGAAAAAAAAAATTAAAAAGGCGATCCCTACGTTCGGCAAAATAAAAAAAATTTCTGCTGGGTTTATCGAAAAACTTCCTTAGAAAAATTTAACGATTTTTTGCGAGTTTTAATTTTCTGATATTAGGGTGGTATATTAGGGTTGTAGCAACTGAGATCTGGTTGGTAACTACTAGAATGGGATACTTGAGGTCAATGGCCCTTAGAGCAATACACTGGTCTCCTCGATATAAAAACATCGATGTAAATTCCAAATATATAACGAAAAATGTAAAATGGCGACCCCTACGTTCGGCAAAATAAAAAAAATTTCTGCTGGGTTTATCGAAAAAGTTTAAGTTAAGTTTAACGATTTTTTGCGGGTTTTGATTTTCTGATATTAGGGTGGTAACACCTGAGATCTGGTGGATAAATACTAGCATGGGATACTTGAGGTCAATGGCCCCTTAGACAAAACCTTGGTCCCCTCGAGAGAAAAACATCGATGGCAAAAAAAAAAAAAATATTTTTTTTTGCCATTTACATTCGGCAAAAAAAAATATTTTTTTTTTTGAGGTACTTTTGTTTTTAAGGTACGGTCTTCTGTACATAGAGTTTAATATTCAAATATATTCACTTCTTATACGAACAAATGGAGAAAAAAACAAACGTTGAACATACATACATTTAAATGTAAATGCAGCATAAATTTGATTTCATAGATTTAGTTTTTTAATGTAGCAAAAATGAAATCATACAAAAAAAAAAACAGACATGTAAAAAACTGCTTATATTCAGCATATGTTGTCAGGTGTAATAGTGAACAAAAAACAACAGAAAAAGAAGAAAATATTTTTCAAATGGAAATGTCATGCAAAATTTATTTTCACTCATGTTAAAATAAAAATGAAATTTAAATATTTTGTTCTCAGCAAAGGGAAAAATAATATGAAAAAACTTTAATGTTTAGCAAAATAAAATTTTATTTTTGTTTTCCCCGGGTTCTTTTCTCTTAACAAAACAAAACTTATTTTTCTTTTATACTCGTACACGAAAATAAACTAAATCAATTTCTTTCTTAATTTAAACCTTATTTTCTTTCCCTTTTGTACAGGATGGTGTACCTTTGGATGACTTAAAAACAAAATCTTATGGAACCACATCACGTATACGCATTGTCGATGGTGGTAATTTATTGATAAGCAATGTCGAACCAATTGACGAGGGTAACTATAAGTGTATCGCTCAAAATATAGTTGGTACACGTGAGTCCAGCTATGCTAAACTAATTGTACAAGGTAAGGAGAAAAAAAGTGTTGTTGTTGTTGCTGGTTAAAGCAAAGTCAAATAATGTTGACAGTAGTTTGTTACAGAAGTAATACATGAGTGTATTAAAGTTTTAGGTAATTTTTTATATTGTTAAGTTATATAGTTCTTAGGAATTATAGACGTGAGTTGTTTATGGAAGTGGGGTCATGTTTCTCAAAGAATCATTTTGAATATTTAGAGAGAGAGTTTCAAAAGCATTTTGATTAGATATTTATCTTTTTGGGGAGGTTGTTGTTTTCATATGGATGTTTATAGATTATGCTAAATATTTATGAGTAAAGCATCAAATATTTTTATATGCGATGACATAAACTAGTTAAAGAAAATTTTAAATCAATTAAGAAGAATGAACTGAAAAATGTTTTTTAAATAAAATTTTAAAAATATAAAGAAAATAAGTAATCAGAAATTTAAATTACTTTTGCTTAAACTTATTTAGTTTGCCCAGCAAAAAATTATTATATATTATATGTAATATTATTAAAAAAAAAAAAAAAAAAAATGTTACTAAATTTACCATAATAAAATAGCTATTTGTCGAGAAACTTTTTTGTGAGGAGACCTACAAAACCGCTTTATTTCAGCCTTTTGTGGAATTTTTTAAGAATTATTTTTTTACATATGTATATGTAAACAAAACCGCAAACCTTTAATTTTTAAAAGAATTACTTCGAAGAACATGGCCAAGACAAAGAATAAAGACCTAATGTAGGTTTTACATAAAAAATTTTAGAAAACAAATAGCTATTTTCTTAGGCGCAGCGACGATAAAATAAAAACAATCTCTATATGTATGGGTGATATCAAAAAATGTAATAAAAACCGTGTAACCACCGAATTTCTAATGCATGGATTACATTTGAGTTACATATTTCGATATATATCAGCGCATTGTCACTTGTTTTACAAAATTTATAACAATCTGACCAATTTTTGGTTAATACATAAAATTTGTGACCAATTTTATAGGCCAAATGTAAACTCCGTAACAAGTAACTCATAAGGTTTTTTAACTTTAATAGCTTATATTTTAATAACCAGTAAAGCTAAACACTAACGGTAAGAATTTTTATGAAGAGGAAAAGTGCCGTTTTTAATAAAAATTAATAGATTTTACAAACTTTTTCGTATATCTTAGCTATCACGACTTCAACTCTGTAACGATTTTTCGTCATAATTTTTGATAAAAATGCATATACCAGGATTTTGTAGTTATCTATTATTTATACTGCGAAAAGTATAATGTTATTTATACTCAAATGATCGTTGGACTGTAAGTAATCATCCAGTATAACAGACTTGAAGCTTTTCTGCAGCATGTAACATTCTCGAGATGAAAAAAGATGTCTTTAATAAGATTTGAAAAAATGTTGTAAACTCCGTTCCTAATTTTTACACCAAACTATTTAACGAGTAAGAAAAACAATGTCATATTTAGATTCACCTTGTAGGCATCATGCGATTTTGTTTCGGAAAAAAAATTCTGACAAAGCGTTTCTGAAAGAAAACGAAAAAAGTAACCAAATGTAAACTCCGTCACTGTAAACTCCGTAACCAAAATTGTTTGCATCAGGTTTCATTCAAATAAATGTAGATAAATGTTTAAAATATTTTAAAATAACCATAAACAGAGGTGATTCAACTAATATTTATGCGTCAAAAGACGATTCAACTAATAATTTTGCGTCAAATCAAAAAAAGTTATCAGTTTTTTACCGTAAGCTGCTGGAGCGAAAAACGATTGATTTTGCATTTCATTGATTTTGAATCGATATTTCGAGTCATTACTGACATTCGTTTGACAAATTAAATTTGTTTCACACAATTTAAGAATTTTTTGATCGTGAAATGTTATGTTTTTAATATATTATTTTGTAACTGCGCAGCCGCTGTTTGGATTTTAAAAAATTTTATATTTTTGAAAAGCTTTTAAAATGAGCAAAAATACAAAATTAAAAAAAAGATAAAAAATTTTTTCGCGGAATGAATTGTATTTTTATTCTCGAAACAGCCAATTTGATAAACACAAATTATATATCATTGGAAAGCAAGTTGAAAACCCAAATACGAACAACTAATAAATTGAAGAAAATTCGTCCGCAATTTGTTTTGTTATATCTTTTGCTTGCAGAAATGTAAACTCCGTTACCACAAAAAAAATTAAAATTGTGCAAAAAAAGTTTTTGCGACAACTTGTAGAAGAGATTTTTTGCAATTGGGTTTATAATGACTAAACTTACTGATTCCATTAAGAAAAAACCGAAATATTAACACTTTTTGCTTCTCACAAATTTGGCCCAAAAATTTATCACATTTTTTGATTTCATCCGTATATATGTATATTAGAGTGCTCCAAGCTTGTATTGAGGAAAATAAATTTTGAGTTTTTGACCTGGCTACCCCCCTGGAAATATTTATTTGTGTGTAAAACTACGTCCGCCAAAAAATTAGTATAATCGGACATCGGGAAGACGTGCCGCATTGGCCCTGAAGTTTGGAAAACGGATTACAAGGGGAATATATGACTTTTTGTGCATTTTCTAAAAAGCATTGATATTTTAAAACTAATTTGAATTAAAAACACAAAAGAATCGTGATTTAATGTGAATTCTCATAGTAATAAAGCAATAAAAACTTAAATCGGTTAAAAATCAGCCGAGTTATAACAATTTCCCCAGTTAACTGATGTGTCGCAGGCCACTTAATAAATAAATTCGGGTTCAAATTTTAAAATTTATTGAAATAATCTACTATAGAGTTCCAAGAACTCAGATAAGAATAATTTTTTTATATTGCGTTTTGCTAACTCGTTTTAAATTAGTGCTAAAAAGGTCGGAATTCTTAAACACTGTTTTCAAATCTACAATTCCCATGTGAAAATCGAAATATATATGAGCATACATGATCATACATTGGCTCGTATGTGATCATGCATGGGCATACATTGTCATATACGTACATGCAAAGTTCAATGTATGACCATACATGATCTCATATATTTCCATATATCTTTGGATCCGAAATTTGAGGGTATATGACCGTACATGTTCATATATGACCATATATGCTCACATATGATTCATGTATGCTCATATATGATCATATATGGCCATATACCTCCATATACCCTCAAATTTCGGATCCAAAGATATATGGAAATATATGAGATCATGTATGGTCATACATTGAACTATGCATGTACGTATATGACTATGTATGCCCATGCATGGTCAAATACGAGCCAATGTATGATCATGTATGCTCATATATATTTCGATTTTCACATGGGTTTGAAATTTTTTAAAAGTTTTTTAAAGAAATTTTCAAAAAATCGACGATTGGACTTTAAGGTTTTATTAAGAACATATTAGAGAGTAAAAACTAAAAAAATTGTAGGAATTCCTTTTTTCATTTGGCTACGGCAGAAATTTTCTTTGAGCGGATTTTGAGAAAACAGCGATTTTTAGCATTTATTTAGCTTTTAGGCAAGTGTTTCTTTTTTATTCTTTTAATCCCACATGATTTTTGCCTGAATAAAACAACACAATATTAAGTACTTCAATCCTGAAAATTAGGGCAAAATATAAATAAATTAAATTGCCCCTGTGTAAGGTCAGAGGTCAAATTTTAGGAGAATTTAATTTTTTTTTAAACATATTAATATAACAGATATTCCTGAGCTAATATTAATTAAGCTTCTTGATACTATTTTTCTAGATCTAAAAATAATATTCCTTATTTAATTTTAGAAAATTAACCCTTAAGTGCTGTTTGCATTGAAAGTGCATGAAAATTTCATAAATGTAATGTAATTTTACCATTTTTGTGAGTAAATTTATCAAACAAAATATGTAATGCCGCCCAAAAATAAAAGAATAAATGAATGTTTTTAGTTCGATTTTTAGATCATAAATTAATATCACTTTCTGTTTTAATCCTTTGACACGGGAATTTTAATGGCTAGGAATTTCCCGACCAAACTTCGTGAAAATGTAGATCTATTCCCAAGAAATATTGTTTATTCTTTTATAGCTTTGCAGCGCCCCCTAGCGGAGATATTTGGAATCAAAGTTCAAACATTAACATGATGCCGACTACGAGCGGGTTAAAATTTTTTTAAAATTTTAATTTTATATTTTTCCTATTACTAATCTCTACATAAAACCTTTTGCATTTTTGAATTTTATTCATTATTGGGACTAAACTTTAGCAGTTTTTGAACTTTTAAATTTTAACACAGTCTCAGCACCGTTGATGATCACAAGACAAAAAGCACTCTTCTGCTCTCATGTTGTTTTAAAATTTCACACCTGCATAAAATTTTAATAAGAACAAAATAACGAACCGATAACAGTAAATGAATAGCGCTTTGCATAAAATATAAATCAATGACGAATTGATGAAGTCGACGTACATTATAATGTACGCCACTCGCCAAAGGGTTAAATTATTTTTCAAATTAAAGAACATTCATTTACCAAATAAAAAGATCAACTATACATAACCCTTATTCAATAAATTTATTTTTAGAATATTTTAATAAAAATATATATTATAACGAGTAAAAAGGTTAAAGTCGGGCATGCCGACTATACAATACCCTACACCAGTCTGGTGTATTGTTTGGATCCGAAATTCGAATGGGTTAAAATGGGGCTTGTGTCAAAATTTTCTATAATGTGAGTCAGCGCACCAAATTTCATTAAAATATCTTAATATTTGCGACCTGCAGTTTGTAACCAAGCCAATTTTGGGGGGACCCTTATATGGGCACTAGTTCTAAACATGGACCGATGTTCACCAAAATGAATAGGCTTCGTCCTTGGGCCAACATAGGTCTGTGTACCAAATTTCATCAAAATATCTTAATATTTGCGACCTGCAGCGTATAAACAGTATAATTTTGGTAGGACCCTTATATGGGCACTAGATCTAAACATGGACCGATGTTCACCAAAATCAAACTTGTTCGTCCTTGGGCCAACATAGGTCTGCGTACTAAATTTCATCAAAATATCTTAATATTTGCGACCTGTAGAGTGCGCACAAGATTGCATGGACAGACAGACAGACCGACGGACGGACGGACAGACGGACATCGTTAAATCGAAACAAAAAAAAATTCTGAACCGATTGGTATAATATAAGGTGGGTCTACGACCAATATGTTTTGGTGTTACAAACATCAGCACAAACTTATAATACCCTGACCACATAGTGGTGTAGGGTATAATAATATTTAAGCCTGATACGAGCTTCGTATTCTGGAGAGACTTTTCTCTCGAAACGCATTACATTCTGAATAATTTTCGCCAATAAAAAAAACTCACATTCTGAGCACTTTTCCTAAAGAACATCAAATTATGATAACTTTTTCTACAGAAAGAACTATCTCTTCTTCTGTTTTGTACAGAAAAAACATCAGATTAATAAGAAGAAATAGAAAAACCCCAAATTTTAAGAAATCTTTTCTTTGGAAATGTCTCAGATTCAGCAACCTTTTTAACATATGAAAAATTCTTAGAAAGTAAGGGATATTCTTTTAAAAAAAAATACTCAAAATTCAAAGGTTTTTCTGTACAAAAAATTCTTAAAATCTGGAGTTGTTTTAGAAGAAAAATTCTTAGAGAAAGGCCGCAGAATCTTAGGATTTTTTCTATAAAAACAAATCATCAAGGTCATCTGACGCTTTTCTTTTGCAAAAGTGTCAGGGTTTTTCTGTAGGGAAAAGTTCTCAAAATCTAAGAATTTTTGTATAAGAAAAAGTCCGCAGAATCTGAGGGTTGTTGAAAGAAAAAGTCATCAAAATCTCAGGTTTTGTATTTAGAAAAGTTCTCAGAATCTAAGAGTTTTCCTATAGGTAACTCCTAGAAACCTTAGGAACATGTTTTCTGATGATTTGTTTAACCCATATAGAATTCCTTAGTTTCTGACTACTTTCTCCAAGCACCAACGCACTAACGATTAATTTTACTAGTTCGCCAAAGTGAAATTTTACAAGCCTGGATAGAAAAAATAACGTGAATCGAAATATTTTAAAAATAATGACTGGTCCGAGAGCAGGCACCGCCAATAACATTGGTATACGTTTTTATAAGAATGTATTACAAAACAATTTATTTTTATAATAAATTCTTGTCGTTTATTTAACAACCTTCTTTTTCTATTTTTAACTTCACAATTTCTTTGAGCTTAAGGTTTATTTTTTATATATATAAATATTTTTAATTTTCGATATTTCGCTACTCCATTGTGTAGCATCTTCAGGAAATAACAATTAAATTAAAAAATTATAAACAATTTGAAAAAAAAAATGGAGCAGCGAAATATCGAAAATAAAAAACTTTTTATATATAAAAAACAAACCTTAAGCTCAAGGAAATTGTGAAGTTAAAAATATTTTAATAATACAATTATTTTAATCTTTGCATTAAAAAATACGAAAATTGTTTTTTCGGACTTTCTATATTTTCATGTATTTAGTTAGAATATTCTTCCACCTCAAGTCCAAATTCTAATATGATATTGTCATATTAGATTTTTATTTGTTGTTTCAAAAAGGGGTTGATCATTTTCATGATAGACAATACAATTGTTTCGTAGACATCACTCTACTCTTCAGTTGTCCGCAATAAGGAAATGATAACTTTCTTACTCAAACCGAGACATTACATAAGGTATAAAAAATCAACGGGACGAGAATTTTGTACTTTCGTATATGAACTGTCTGATTTGGTAAAACCAGCTATAAATCAACTCCTTTTTGAAAGCAACAATTACAATCAATTTTTGTAAATGTCAATTTGTATGTATGTTCTCGAAATCGATTTTTTTTTAGAAAACGTTAACCCGTGCCGAAAGTTGAACGAAAATGGCCCATTTTGGAAAAAAGTGTATTACTATTAAAAATTCCAAAATTCGAAATTTCGAAAAAAAATATTTTTAGTTCATTTATTCATTTAATATAGTCAAAATGATGGAATTTTGACTTCATCGGATATCATTAACCCACATTAGCCTGGAATCCAAAATGACCCACAAATTTGATAAAAATGCAAAAACGTGTTTTTTTTAAATTAATTTTAAAGATTTTTTAAAATGCCTAATTTGGAGATGTTGATTGCTATTTGTACCTTATAATAGTTGGTATTAAAGAAGAAAAAAAAAGATAAATTGGAAAAATGACAATTCGAGTTTGTGTTTGGAGCGACTGATTTGCAGGACATTTTACAAAAATTGCTCATTTTGTCAAAAATTTAACAAAATTTTAATGTTTTCATCAAATTTTTCACAGTTTTCGGAAAAACATCACTTAAATTTGGTTAGACTATAATTATATTTACATTTGTTTAAAAAATCTTTAACCCTTAGTGGCCTGGGATCAGAAAAGACCCATGAAACTTAAAATTAATTATGACTACGAGATTGTAAAGCCATTAAATTGACAAAAAAAATTTCAACTGGATGAAAATAGTTATTTTATGTAACATGATCCATATGGGGTTAATTTTTATACTTTTTTCCAAAAACGCCCCACTAGGAAGTTTGCAGAATAACATATTTCACAATTTTCGCAAAAATATCACTTTGAAGGAATAAAAAAAAAATGTTTCCTCTTGATAAAAATTATTATTTTGTGTAACTTGAGCCATATAGGGTTAATGTTCTCAGTTTTCACAAAAAAAGACCCTTTAGGGAATTTACAGAATAACATTTTTCAGATTTTTATTAAATTGTGTTTATATTTACTGACTATGCGTGATATTAAACAAAAGTTTTCTCATTTCATAGTAGTGAACTGACAAAAATTGTTTAGAGTGTAGTGTAATATACGAAAAATATCTTTTGTTTTTAGATAGTTTCTTTCTATTTGCCAAAAATCTATTCCATATATTTTAAATTTCTATCATCTGGATTTTGTATTCAACCATAAAAACTAAATAATATAACTCCTTTTTCTATCTCCAAGAAAAAAGTGGAAAACTTATTTGTGAGAATTGCACTTTTGCAGTATTTTATATTAGAAATTTTAAACCAATATTAACCATAAAAAACTAACAAATCTAAAACATAACCACCACATAAAACAAAAAAAAAAATATATATAAAAAGACGACACACAAAGCTCAGCAGGATTTCGCACGTTTTTTCAAAAGAAACACATTTTTATATAAAAAAAAAACACTGAAACATTGTAATGTAGAATGAAAAACAAACCAAAAACATCAAACTAAACACAAAACCCACTTAAAAGACATAAAAATAGCTTTAAAAATATAATAAAAATAAAAAATAGAACAATTTTCCTATCAAGTGCATAAAAAAAAACTTAACATTTCTTTGGAGAATTGTTTAGAAAAGGTAATAAAAAATAGTTAAATGAAATTTTAATACTAAAAAACCAAATTGTCATAATAAAATAAAATGAACAGTCTTTTTTCGTTATAATAACAATCATAAAAAAAATTTAACTTATACTGCATTTAGACTAAGCAAAAACTACCTAGTTGTTGGCATTTGCTAGTTTTTACTTGTAAAAAATTATATATATAAAAAACAAGCAAAAATTAGCTGTATACCAAAACTAGGTAGTTTATCCTAAATTCAGTATAAAACCATATTAACGGTACAATAAAAAAAATTATCAGTTTTTAAAAGCCTTTAGTTTTTGATTTGACATTTGTATGGAATTTTACAAATAAATACAATTAATTTTCAAATAGTATTAGTTTCTGTTTAAGTGTAAATGTAGTATTATAGGAATAAGAAAAATATGACTACAATCTGTTTAATAGCCCGTTTAAGCAGAAAAGCTAATCTCGTAAAAGTCGCATTAACTGCTTAATCAACCTCTAAACTAGTCGATGAAACCATATTTTAATATATTTGATTAACAATTAATCCAACTTTTATTGTGGTTACTATTTCTGAAGGACTCTGTATTCAACCTATTTTTCGGTGCAATTATGGTTGGCAACACCAAAAAACACACACACAAAGTCAGATAAAAAATTAACGATAAGACGCTGTCGTAAAATTTTTTTTGGCTCTAACGATAAATATGTGGCTAACGACGACACTTTCCATGTTCGTTATTTGCTGGATTACTATCGATGCCACCTTGGCATTTTAAACTGACAGAGTTAAACTTTTAACTGTCAATTTAATCTTTTAAATGTGAAAAAAGGCATGTGTAAACGATGAAGAATTAGTCAAGTAGATTGAATTCCCGGTCTAAACGAGCTATAAAATTCTTTAATCTTGATTTGAATTTTTTATCTTCTCTTGTGGAAATCATATAAAAAGCAAATGTTTAAAATCAATAACTCAAGCTTATTGGGTGTAAAATTAATATATAGTTAACTCTCAAAAATGTCAAAAATTTTTTGTAATTTTTTCACGTTTTAGGTTACTAAAATTTAAAAATAAATCTGCCCCAGTCTACTTCGGAAATGAACTGCTAACAGTTAAATAAATAAGCGCTAATTTTAATAGGGACATTTTGTTTTAAAATTATAAATAGAATTAAAAACCCGTTAAATTCACAACTAAACAAGAATTTACTAACAATAAAAAATTTTGTGTATAAAAACAAAAAGTCAACCCTGTTTAGAAAACGTGGAACTCTTTACTAAAAAGACTAATATGGATATGGGCATGTGAACCTTACAAAGTTCCTGGGAGTGGCAAGCTATCGTGGAAGCTCAACTTTGAGGAAAGGGTAAAGAACACCCCAGGATGGCCTTCAATGGAGAACTTTGCGTCACTATAGGTTAATAGCTCATATTAAAGGGGTTACTTAAGAATCTCAGGAGGAAAAAATTTAAACTACTGGATCAATTATTTAACTGTGAGACAAATGGTAGGGGTCAGTGATCGGGAAGGGTTCAAACAAACATTTATTTTTACCGGAAAAACTGTTGAGTATATAGAAAAACATTATAAGAACAGATTAAAGGAATTGTAATTTTTAATTTTTTTAAAATTGTTTGAGCAAAATCGGACTAGTGGTTCTCGAGTTATGTCAAAAAAAAGATATATCTCAATTCCTAGGGTTGACCCAGCGAAACGCCGGGACACGTATAACTTGTTTTTGACCGATATAACATTTCCCGTTTGTTTCATCCCATCCCGATTTTGACTGTCGCATAGTGTTATTTAACTGTGCACGGTGTGATTTTGTTCAATCCTTAAAAATACGATTGGGACTGTAGAGAATTGCGCTTGTGCATTAGTTTTGTACCCTCTATCACATATCCCAATTTAATAAAAATCTGATAAATGTTGTTCTGTAAATTTCCTAGTGGGTATTTTTTTTTTGCGAAAAGTGAGAACATTAACGCTATATGGTTAATGTGCTCAAAATAATAATTTTTATCAAGTGGAAACATTTTTTTTTATTCATTTATAGTGATATTTTTCCGAAAATTATGAAAGGTGTTCTTCTGTAAATTACCTAGTGGGTCGTTTTTAGCCAGAAGTATAAAAATTAACCTCATATGGATCATGTTGGATAAAATAATTATTTTTATCCAGTTGAATTTTTTTTATCCATTTAATGGCTTTACAATCCCGTAGTCATATTTAATATTAAGATTCATGGGTACCCAATCAGAAATCGCCAGTGGTACAAAAAATCAAGCACTGGCATACCACTGGGTAACCACGGTGTTGAAAATAAATGACTGGGAGAACACTTATTTGGAACGCTTTGCCAGCGCCTGCAAAATGTATTTGTTTTACAAAAATTTCGGTGGTTTATAAAATAAACCACTGGCAAAGAATGGTCTAAGAGTGATATACCAAGGTTTGCAACCAGTGGTTATCCAGTGCTACATAGCCACTGCTACCAGTGGTACAAAAACCAATTCACTGGTAGACCAATGATATTATAAAAATGCTGACGCTTCGTTAAAAAAGATTTGTAGTCAGGAGGTTCCGAGTTCAAATCCGGTTGCAAGCAAAAAATTTTTATTGGATTTTTTTTAATTTAACATTTTTTTTTGTTCTATAAAATCAATTTTTTTGTTTGTGGAAAAGCTCCTTTAAGACCAACTTTTTTTTGCTCTCCCAATGTTGGCATATTAGTTCCAAAAAACTGTTTGCCAGTGCTAGCTTTTTCGCACAGCCAGTAGTTGTCCAGCGATTATCACCCATTTATGTGTTTAGCTATCAAATATTATATGTCTCGTTAGCTCAGTGGGTAGAGCAATCGGCAGCCAATCTGACGGCCTGGGTTCAAATCACGGCAGGGTCAAAAAAATACATATGAACTTTTTTTTAATTTTATTTTGGAAAATATATTTCCAGACCACCTATTTATTGGGTTTGCCAGCGTTTTGCCAACGTTTAAAAATTTTGTTCCTCCAGTGCTTTTCCGGCGCTTTTTGAACAGCCGGTCCTTTTGTCTAATGATGTTATCATTTTGGGAATGGGAAAGCACTTTTTGCCAGTACTTGTACCACCTGTTAAAGTGCTTTGCCATCGCTTTCCCGTTTTTATTTTTCTGGCTGGGTATTTTCTGACCCCAGGCCACTAAGGGTTAAAGATTTTTTAAATAAATATAAAAACAATTATAGTTTAATCAAATTTAAGTGATATTTTTCGGAAAACTATGTATAATTTGATGAAAACATTTAAATTTTGGCAAAATAAGCAATTTTTTTAAAATGTCCTGGAAAACAGTCGCTCCAAACACAAACTCGAATTATCATTTTCCAATTTTTTATTTTCTTTAATACCAACTATTATGAGGTACAAATAGCAATTCACAACTCTAAATTAGGCATTTTAAAAAATCTTTAAAATTCATTTAAAAAAAAACACGTTTTTGCATTTTTATCAAATTCATGGGTCATTTTGGATTTCAGGCTAAAGTGAGTTAGTGATATCTGATGAAGTCAAAGACTATATTAAATGAATAAATGAAATAAAAATAATTATTTTGAAACTTCGAATTTTGGGAATTTTTAATAATAATACACTTTTTTCCAAAATGGACCATTTTCGTCCTACTTTCGTCACGGGTTAACGTTTTCAAAAAAAAGTCGATTTCTTCCTTTTGGGACTATTCCCAATAAAACTGGGGGGTGTAATGAACGAAAATCGACAAATCGTTATTTTAAGGGACATCCTACTATATAGAGGTATATAAAAGAAGATATAATTATATATCCAAGATATAATTGTATATAAATATGTCTTGGTTTTTTGTTTAAATATATATTTATTAAAAATTTTATTTAATAATATAATTCTGTATCAAAACTTTTTTACTTGCGCTGTTAAGGAGAAAATATTGTGAGTGTATAATTTGAGGGTTTGGAAGTTCGATGGTTTAATTTTATATAAATCTCTTGTATTACCGAACAATTTTCGAGTGTTTTTGTCTGGCCACCCCATTGTTTATAGTTTATATCATGAGCACTTAAACCAAATCTATAGTTTTCATAATAGTTTACAATACACTCACAAAATTTCAATGCATAAGTGTTATATGAAGAGTTGAAAGTTTGGCGCCATCGGGGGATTTAAAATAAAAAAACAAAATATTTTTTATACGTGTGATATTCCAGGGTATGATTAAAGAGGATTGTTGTTATTCATTTAAACAAAAAAATAGAAAAAAAGAAAATCAACAAAAATTTTTCTATCAACATCAGACATAAAATAAAAATAAATGAGAAATTTTCAAGCGCCAGGGGTAGTGGGAGTGGAGTTTATACTAAAAACAACCAAAACTAAAAAAAACTACAAATATTTGTTCTGTTCTGTTATTTTTTTTTTTAAAGCTAAGGAAAATTGTATTGCACAAATGTTTGTTTAAATTCCCAACCATGACCAATAAAATCAATGATTTACACATATTTTGCATGAAGTGAATTTTTTTTTTTAAAGCAATATCTGATAACAAAATTCCATATAAAATTCATGTTTTTTTATATATTTAATTAATTTTATTTCAACTTGTTTAAACTATTAACCCTATCTAAAATATTATATCTTTAAAGATAGAAAAACTTTCTGTGTTAGCAACTTTTTATTGTTTGCAAAGATTTCATTTTAATTTGAAAAATTTTTTTTTTTATTAAGTCTTAAAAGTAGAAGTCATTAGTGGTTAAAAATTGCATACAAAAGCGTATTATTAAACCTTTATGAGTAAAACTTTATTAAAAACTCTTATGAAAAAAAACTTGACCATAACTTTTTGTTTTCCCTTATGGTAAAGGTAGTATAATAAGCTTAGCTGCTTAAATTTACATTAACCCTTTAAAGCTACAATAAAAAAAATAAAAAAAAAAAAAAATAATAAAAAAAAATTAATAAAAATTATTTTATTCAATTAATTTAAAATTCATTGCTTGCTGACCAAAAAAATTCGAATTTTATTCGAATTAATATAGAAATTTAAAAAAATTTTGAAATTAAGAAAAAAATACGAACTTTAAAATATTTTTATTTCAGTACACTCTTTTAGTTTTTGTAGGGTTAAAATTTCAAGTGTCATTCGTTTAATTTTTTTGTTCTCTCCTTTTCGAATGATGGTTCACAAGTACAAGTATAGTTAGTACGTTGAAACTTTATTAATTTCTTAAAACTTTAATTGCTCTTGTTATATTCTGCATTCTCCTCTTTAATTTTATTTAACTTTTTTTGTTTTATTTCCTCTAGTCAAACCATATTTTATGAAGGAACCACAAGATTTAACCATGTTGTCCGGTCAAACTGCTACCTTTCATTGTTCGGTGGGTGGCGATCCACCACCCAAGATTCTATGGAAAAAAGAAGAGGGCAATATACCAGTTTCAAGAGCTCGCATACAACATGATGATAAAAGTTTGGAAATATCCAATATAATACCAGAGGATGAGGGCACTTATGTGTGTGAGGCACATAATAATGTGGGACAAATTAGTGCGAGGGCATCGCTAACAGTGCATGGTAAGTAGACACAAATTTAAAGTTGCAACTTATCGATAGAGCAAGTTTTTTTTTTTTTGAACAATTATGGTGATTTTTAAGTTTATTATGGAAGTAGTTATAATAAGACCTTTAAAACAGTATGAGGGTTCATTGAGGAGTAAGGAATACTTACTAACTAAGATTGATGGTGTCGAGAATTATTTCCTAAACCGAAAGAATTTTAGAAACTTTTTTAATGAATTTTTTCATAAAATTTATAAAATTTTCTGAGAATTCAGGAAATTCAAAAATTAATGATTTTGTTCATTAAATTTTTGTAGCTTTTATTAAATGTGAATTTCTTAATTAAATTCATGAATTTTTAATTGTATTTATGAATTTGTGGGCATTGTGGTATAATGGTAAGCGCGTTGAACTGTTACACATAAGGTTGTGGGTTTGATAAACAGCAACGGCAACATCAACTTAGAAAAAATAATATGCATGAATTTTCTATACCACATATATATCGCCGCGTCCACCTTCGGTGTTCCCATGGCACTTAACCGCACCATAGTAAAATAATATAACAGGACTATGCACTAAAAAGTTTCAACAAAGTTCGCCAACTCTCCAACAGATGGAGATCAACAACTTTTCTAAGATTCTACGCCTCACGCAATTACAATGTTGCCATATTTGAGGCCCTTCATCTTTCATTACCTTTCATCTCTTCTCTATTCCCTTTTCAAAGACCATAAGACGTTAATTAATAGAAAAAATTGCCTGCACTACGAAAGAAATAACCCCCAAACAGTAAAACGGAAAAAGCTTCAAAAAGGTCAAAAATTGTATTTGGCGATTGTTTCATTTATTTTGGGGATTATTTCTTTAACTCTCTTTAACACATGTTTCGATAGTCACCTTCGTAACACATGACTTAAATTACAGTTAAATCGAAAAACGTCTGGCCAGACCCTTGTTTACGTCCTAGGATTAATAATTTCTGGTTTTTTGTCATTATAAAATAGAATGAAAGAATTCCCAAAGATGCCAATATGGGGATTTTTGCATTTACTTACTTTTTGGGGAGAATTTCATTTTCTTGGTAGTTATCTCATTACATTACAATACCTGGCCAGCACAGTCTTCAGCCGATGTTCAGCCAGAGTTTCTGAAAGAATCATTATTTCATAAGTTTGGCTTAAGTAGACACGCTATATGATAAATATAATTTTGCATATTGCGTTTTCGTGTCTGAAAAAGCTTACATTCCTCACATCTCTACCAGAAAGATTTTAATTGACGGTACCTTTTCGATTATGCCGATGGGTTGCTTTCAACATCTCCTATTGTTCAACATCGAATATATGGATAGGGCACGTATAGCCTGTACCATGCGAGTCTTCCATTTGAGGTATAGGATGTGTTCAGCGAACTTATGTATAATACTACGGGGTGCATTTTTGTTGAACCATTTAATCCTCTATCTCTTCAATTAAAGGAACTTTTTTGGCCCGGTTTTAAAAAGGGACAATAAAGACCCATAAGTTGAAAAGTTAGAAAGTTAAACTGTTATACAGAAATGTTCCTCGTAGTGTTTTACATAAGTTCGTTGAACACATCCTATACCTAAAGTGGAAGATTCACATGGTTTCCTCCTAAAATCCAGGTTTGTGGGACATTTGAGCGCCAATTCTGAGTAAGTACACAATTAACCATTAAACCCATTTTAAGTTTTAACTTATTTCTGGCATTGAACTTAAATCTGCAACTTTGATGTCTACTTATAGTAGATTTTGATAGCAAATATTTGTGTGGAACATTTCTAACTTTGCAATTAAAGAGACTTTTTGGCCCCTTTTTAAAATGGGATATAAATGACCCGTAAGTTGAAGAGTTAGAGGATTAAAATGTTTCGCAAAAATATTTGCCATGAAATTCTACTATAAGTCTCTAAAGACATCAAAGTTTAAATTTTAGGTTCAATGCCAGAAATATGTACGTCAAATTTTAAAATGTGTTTAAAAAGAGTTAATTTCATGATAATTAAATATTGGCGCCCAATAGAGCACCCGTATGTGCAAGAGTGTTCTTTTTTAGCTTCCCATGCACTTTATGGTAGATTGGGCGTAAAAAATAATCTCTCCGTGAAAATATATCCTCTTGTGTTAAAACAGGCCAGTCACCCGAGGGTTTCAGCCCTGAAGATGGAATAAAATTAGTTCAAAGTTTCTTTGCGCTATAACTCCTAAAGAGAAATACTGAATGGGCATATCTACACGGAATAATGTGTCTAGCATTTTTCTCATACACACTTTTGATGTATCGATAACGACGCGTTATGGTGATCTAAGTGGTTAAAGCCAAAGTGATTTAACCCTTTGACGACCACAGGAAAGTATGCTTGCCAAAGGGTTTTTCGCACTTACAATTGCCCAGACAAAAGATAGAGTAAATGTGTCCAAAGGTGATTTGTAGAGGATGGTTGAGAAAACAAAAGTATAGTAGGCGGTAAATCCCTACCTTGTACCACTTTCTCATTGCGAGCCCTCGAAGTTGGTTAACTAGAATTCTTCATTTTAGGGGTAGAAAGCACACACTATGACAAGCGAAATGAAGGGCAAGCAAGGGGTCTATGAGGGAAATTTTTTTGTGAAATATCTATAATTTAGTTGCAGATCACGAAAATAAAATAATAATAAAATTCGCTTTTTCCGGAACGGTAGGGTCGTCAAATGGCAAATATTTTCGGCAAGCGAAATGAAGGGTAAGGAGGGGTTCAATGGAGCCAATTTTTCTTGGCATAACTATTATTAGTTCAGAGATCTAAAAAAATATAAAAACTTCAAAATCGCTTCGGCAGAAAATAGATGGTCCTCAAAGGGTTAAGTAGTTAAATATAAATTTTGAATTCGACCACTTAAATCACCATAACGCATCATTGACATATCAAATATTAAGATATTTTTATGAAATGCGATGCCCCTTCTTATATCGACCCAAGGACAAAACCTATTTATTTTGGTTAAAATCGGTCCATGTTAAGACCTAGTTCTCACATAAAGGTCCCCCTAATATTGTGTTTTTCGCATTCTATAGTAGGCAAGTATGAAGATATTTCAATGAAATTTTGTACACTGGGGATTTACTGCGGTAAATGGGGAATTTCGCATACTACAGGTAGCAAATACTAAGATATGTTGATGAAATTTCGTACCGTAACCGTTATTTTCCAAAAATCGTAGTTGTAACTGTAATCCTTGTTGAAAATATGGTTTCAAATTCAAAAATGGTTTCCGATATTCATCAAACTTGTACTAGTTAAAATTCCATAACCGTTACTCCTTTCGATTGCCATTCTTGTTTTCTACACTAGTTCAAAAAAAAATCTTAATAACTTTTGCTTTCATCATCTATTGTTTTATTTTAGCTCCACCCACTTTTGTTGTGAAGCCACAAGATAGAAAAATTGGTTTGAATGGTGTTGCCCAATTTCCCTGCGTAGCCGATGGCAACCCTCCACCTTCGGTATTCTGGACAAAGGAAGGCTCATCAACTTTGATGTTTCCCAACAACTCATATGGTCATTTACATGTCACCGTTGAGGGGACTTTACAAATAAATGGTGTACAAAAGGATGATGCCGGTTACTATGTATGTTCAGCCTTTAGTGTTGTTGACTCAACAACAATACGAGCATTTTTACAGGTAAGTTGGAGTGAAGTTGTGGAAGTAGAAAAAGAATAAAGTGTGCATATTTATATGCAAGACAATTTTAAAACAAAATTAAAGTATTTTTTTGTAAAATGATGTTGTCGTACATTCGTTTACGTATATTATTAAAAATTTACATCAATTGTTGTCATAGGTTACTTCTGTTGATGATACTCCACCTCCAATTATACAAATTGGTCCTTCTAATCAGACCTTGCCGAAAGGCAGTGTTGCCATGTTACCCTGCAGAGCTTCTGGCAGTCCAACACCAAGAGTTAAATGGTATAGAGATGGCACAACATTGCAAAGTGGTAATCGTTATACCATTGTACAGGGTGGTTCATTAAGAATTGATGGTAAGTCAAAAATATAAACAAAATTACATCTCTAACTTGGAAATAGTGTTAAGAAACATAACACTATGCGACAGTCAAAATCGGGATGGGATAAAACCAACGGGAAATGTTATATCGGTCAAAAACAAGTTATACGTGTCCCGGCGTTTCGCTGGGTCACCCCTAGGAATCGAGATATATCTTTTTTTTTACATAACTCGAGAACCACTAGTCCGATTTTGCTCTAACAATTTTAAAAAAATTAAAAATTACAATTCCTTTAATCTGTTCATATAACGTTTTTCTATATACTCAACAGTTTTGCCGGTAAAAATAAATGTTTGTTACCGCTACCATAAAAATCAATAACCTTTTGTTTATTACTTTTTTTTAATATTTTAGACAAAAAATATTTTTTTCTTCATACATTTATTTTTACCCGCAAAACTGTTGAGTATATAGAAAAACGTTATATGAACAGATTAAAGGAATTGTAATTTTTAATTTTTTTAAAATTGTTTGAGCAAAATCGGACTAGTGGTTCTCGAGTTATGTCAAAAAAAAGACCACCAAAGGTCAAATCGATATATCTCGATTCCTAGGGGTGACCCAGCGAAACGCCGGGACACGTATAACTTCTTTTTTACCGATATAACTTTCCCCGGTAGTTTGAACCCTTCCCGGTCACTGACCCCTACCATTTGTCTCACAGTGTTATTTTATTGTGAAAAATAAAACAAAAATAAAATTTTTTATTTCATATACGGGAAGTGTTATTATTGATGATTGTAATTAATTCTTTATTTAAGTAAAAATAAAAATAAATATGTATAAACTAATAAAAATACCTGGACTTCTAAATATTATGTAACTTTCTTTATCGTTCTCTCGACAAAAAAAAAAAAAAAAGTTTTTGGTCGGTGCGGCACTCCAATAATCAAACGTCGATATATTAAGAGCTCATTTATAATTCACAAATTCTTCTTTTTATTGTTCTAAATGAATCACTAATTTAAATTTATTTAGGAAATTTGATATTCTAATGGCATTTTAAAATCAGATCAAATATTTACCATTTACGATTTGTTTAACAGCGTTGTACTGTTTATTTCTTAATAAATTTCATTAAATCAATTTCTCTTATTATTTTAGATTTACAATTAAGTGACTCTGGTTTATATACCTGTACAGCATCTTCGGAAAGTGGTGAAACTTCTTGGTCTGCCACATTAACGGTATGTATATTATTAATTAGTAAAAAAAAAACATAAAAATACTTATTTTTATTTATAGATGTTTCTTAAATTTAATTACCCATAAATCCTTTTGGGTTTTTTAAAAAAAGTGTTTAACGAATTGGTATTGTTCAACACAACTAATTAAAGTTAAAGACATAAAATTATTTTTATTATTTTTTCGTTTTTTATATTTTTTTTATTTTTCGAGTTAAAGAATTAACAAAATGTATTACAAAATGTTCTTAAATTTAGACATAAGTGTAGACAAAACTTTTTATGCTGTTTTTCTTAATCTCTTGGTTGTTTTACAGAAATATTAATGCGTGTTTATTTTGTTAAAACATTGCGTTTATTGTTTTCTGTTTAAAATGAATTTAAGGAAATCACGAAGAAAAGTATTAAAATTGGCATTAATTTTTGGAAGGACCTTCTTTTGCAATATATATATTTTTTATATGTAATTTCGACATGCTAAACTCGAATATAGCTAAAAGTTCTGAAATACATTATTTTGCAATTTTGCCTCAATACCATGGAACTAAACTTTAAAATGTAAAAAATGTTTATGATTTTAAAATCTACGGAAAATGGAAAATACAAACCGAGACATTATAAAAGGTAAAAACATTCAACGGGGCGAGAATTTTGTACTTTTTTATATGAACTGTTTGATTTGGTAAAACCAGTCATAAATCAATACTTTTTGAAAGCAAACTTATCATTTTGATGCATTTCAAAATGCACATTATTATACACTCACAATGTATTTTCCATATCCGATTGATGTTTATTTGAAAAGTAATAGGTAAAGTTTGTTTTCAATTGAAGAATCAATTAAAATACATTGAAACATATTGTTTAACTTTTTTTTATCAGTCAACAAAAAACAAACCATAAAAAAATATGTATCATCTGTGGGAGTTGATATTTTCAGTCAAATGTTCTATTTTTAGAAAAAAACAATTTAAATAATTTCGTTGTTTTCTGTTTTAAAACAAAAAACTCAAATATTTTCGGTTTTCTTTTTTTGTTAAAATAGTGTGTTTATATACAAAATTATTTCCATTTAAATTACAAGAAATTCTTTACTCATACGCACAAACATAGCCAATAAAAATATGAATGTGTGTATTGTATGTGTAGTGTTTTGAAAATTCAAACAAAAAAAATTTCAATTATGAAAAAACAAACCATAGTATAATATAGTAGCTTTACTCATTTTCTGTCATTTGAAAAAATGAAGTAGTGTTTGTAATTTTACTTGTACATACGGTTCTTAATACCACTACAACTACATGAGATAGGGACAAGCTCTCAATTGTTTAATGAGTGGGGCTACTATAGTATACTATGAAACAAACCACAAAATCGTTTTTTTACGTTTTGGCAGTTAAAAATTGATGATTGTTTTAACAGACTCTTCAATTATTTTGATTTCTTTTAAGGCACATCTAAACGGGATAGAAAACTCGCGAGATTTTATGAAAATGCAGCTCTGTATAAGTCTACGAAATATAATCTCTAAACCATTGACAATTGCTGTCATACACAACTTTTTTAATTAGTAACAATTTTGAAAATGTTTTGTAACATTATTGAATATTTCAGTTGATTAAATGCACTTTTTGGTATTTGGATAATTCTTTGAAATACAAAAATTTTAATAAAAATTATTTCTTGACAACTAGAGATGGTACTTTTACGATAAAAATTAGTGGCAACAATATTAGAGATGACAAATTTAACCCAAACTCTACGAAATTTTTATCCCGTGTAGATGTGCCTTTATGGATTGTTTAAACAATATTTGTTAGCAAAATGTTTTGAATATAATGAAAAATCAGTAGTTTGTTTTCAATTAATTTAATATGTAATTGTGTTTTCAATTAATTTGATATGTATGTGAGTGTATATGAACAAGTTTTGAGCAACAAGTTTTTTAGGTAACGGTACTATTCAATAATTTTTGTATTTTTGCAGAAACAGAACAAAATGTAAGTGACTTTATCTTTTTGACGAGCACCTTATATTAAGTTAGCAGTAAACTAAGGGGCATAAGAGAGACATAAAATCTCTCTATTATATACAGTGTTACCATTTCAGTGCTTTTCGGGTATTATTTGGTGCTTTTTATCCTTTCCGTACCCGTTGAGTTTTTACAAATACCCCGTTTAAAAAAAGCGGGTATTTACAGTGCTTTTTCAGATTTCTGGCAGTGCTTTTAGTGCTTTCTGTACAGTTTCTATTTTTGGTATTTGTTCTAGTTTTTTTTTTTTTTTAATTTTTCTTGAATTTTCTGTCAAAGTTGAAAAAATAATACGAACTATACAAAAAATACATTTTTTTACAACGTTTGTAGTACAATTTTAAGTAGCAACTTCGTTGTATTTAAACCTCAAAATTTTGAAATATTAGTTTGGTGCTTTTTTACCACTTTTTTTTGTTATTTTTTGAGCGATTTTACAAAGCTGAAATGTGTTTTTAAATTCTTTACTTAAATTTTTCAAAAATTTAATATCGTGCTTTTTTACCCAATTTTTTTGGGATATTTTTACCCTTTTTACCCGTTTTAACAATGGTGCTTTCCTGCCTTCCAGAGTTGGCAACACTGATTATATATGATCCATTCTAAATTACGTCGCTGCCGTTATTGGTCCTTATTTCGGGCGTTTTTTTTCTCACAGCGATAACACTATGCGACAGTCAAAATCGGGATGGGATGAAACCAACGGGAAATGTTATTGCTCAAACAATTTTAAAAAAATTAAAAATTACAATTCCTTTAATCTGTTCATATAACGTTTTTCTATATACTCAACAGTTTTGCGGGTAAAAATAAATGTTTGTTACCGCTACCATAAAAATCAATAACCTTTTGTTTATTACTTTTTTTTTAATATTTTAGGCAAAAAATATTTTTTTCTTCATAGTCCTGCCATATATCCTTTATTTTATAATCTTTATAAAACCTGCAAAAATTATCCGATTGCACGTGAATTGATATAAAGTTAAGCCATATTTGTGCCAAATTTAGGTAAAATCGATGCATTAATAAAAAAATGCCTTTCACAAAAAATGGGTTTTAAACGCTTAAAATGATTTTTCTGAAACAAAAATAAAATTAAATAGGATTAATATAGGAAACCATGTGAATCCTCCATTTTAGGCATACGGTATGTTCAGCGAACTTATATAAAACACTAAGAGGAATATTTTTGTGGAACATTTTAACCGTCTATCTCTTCAATTAAAGGGACGACCCGTAAGTTGAAGAGTTGGAGGGTTAAAATGTTCCGCAAAAATATTTGTCATGAAATTCTACTATAAGTCTCTGAAGACATCAGTATAGAAAATTTAATTTAAAGGCCAGTAATAAGTAAAAACTTAAAATGTGCTTAAGGGTTAATTTCGTACTTCGTTCAGAATTGGTGCTCAAATGTCTCACAAACCTGGATTTTTGGGAGAAACCATGGGAATCTTCCATTTTAGGTTTAGGATGTGTTCAGCGAACTTATGTAAAACACTACGAGGAACATTTTTGTAGAACATCTTAACCCTCTAACTCTTCATTTTACGTGTCTTTTTTGTCCCTTTTTAAAAAGGTGCCAAAAAATTCCCTTTCCTTGAAGAGTTAGAGCGTTAGAATGTTCCACAAAAATGTTCCCCGTAGTATTTTACATAAGTTCGCTGAACACACCCTAAACCTAAAATTAAAGGTTCACATGGTTTGAATACTAAACACTCTAAATGCGTGAAATTTGTGTAAAAATCATGAATTTCGGCATTTCAAAAAATCCATTTTTTTTTAATTTGTGGTAAAAAATAGTAACTATTTTTTTAATGATCTATTTAATACCAGTATAGACTTCCACAAAAAGGAAAAAAAAATATCTAATTTTAGATAATTTTTTTTATATACTCCATCAAACTTAAGTAATTTTTGGATTTTCAAACAAAAAAAAATGTGTTTTTCGGAGCAATAAAAAATAATTGTTTTGTAAACATACACTAAAATCTATAATTTAATTTAACTACAAATATATTGGAGTAATTAAAAAACAAATCTTCGAACAAGTTTTTAAAAAAATGTATTTTTGAGAATTATTTTCGTGAAACAATTAAAACCCATTTTTAATTAAATTAAATTAAAAGTCATTTTTGCATAAAATTCGCCGAGTTTAGCGCCCTCTCTTGGGGGGCAAAAGCAATCACACCAAATATTTTTTTTCACATTTGTTTGAGTTATTTTCTTGTCTTTAAAAATATTCTTCTTTAATCACAATTTGAGAGAATTTTGATTTTTGTCCATGGGACGAAGCATAGTGAGACGTAAAAAACGCCCATACACGTGTATTTTTGTTTTTTTGCACCCTCTGTCAGTTATCAGAACCTTGTTATTTTGCAAAAAAAGTTTGATTTTTGTTTGTTACAGTTTTATCAGGCCTTATTATTTTTTGCACTGTTAACGGAAATTCGCTTCGCGAAATTTGATCCGCTTCCCGAAATATAATCGATATGCCCGACTTAAATTTATTTACTTGTTTTTGTTGTTTTGGTTGCAATGTTTAATTTATATAGTTTTATTAAAATGTTTCAAATTCACTACTCTGTCGAATTCTTAAGCCTTCCTTCATATAAATAAATGATTTTTTATATTTGAAGAGACCTCTTTACGATAGACATCTTGTAAATACACGATTTTACAATTGAGGCTACTTTCTACATATAATTTAAAATTCAAAAAAACACGCAACATAACTATTACAGAAACGATCAATCATAATATAAACAACTACACTGAGAGAAATATAATTGCTAAATAAAGAAAATTAACACATAATTTTAAAAACTTTTTTATAAAAAAATTTTATTAAAATCTAAACTTTTTGAAGACATATTATATTTCAAGGGCTTTAAGTATGAAAACTTTTTTTGTTAAAATCCAATTTATACTACAACTAAAAACTAGTAGTTGTTAAAAAGTTTTAGTTATTAGGCCTTTTTTTTAATCACTGGATTTATTTTTGGATTTATTTTATTTTGCTTAAAAATCTACATTTTCTTAATGAATTTTAAAAATTTTATATTTTTATTCAAGTCTAACACTTATTCGCTACCATAATGTGAAAGAAAAAATTAAAAATTTGCGGGAATGCAATTTCTGAAATTAAATTAAGCTAAATCCGAAACGGATTTATTTTTTTTATAAATCCGTTTTGGATTTATCTTAATTCCATTCCTGTGCTCACATTTTTACAAAATTTAATAATTTTCTTTCACATTATATTAGCGCATAAGTATTATATTTTGCTAAAAATATTAAGTTTTGAAAAATAAATAACAAAATGTGGATGTTTTAACAAAAGAAAATAAATCCAAAAATAAATCCAATGATTAAAAAAAAGGCCAATTGATTCAAAATTTGTACAAGTAGTTTTCAAAAAACCACTAGCTAAATCTTTTTGTCGATTGAAGAATTTTCTTACTTTTTCTAAGTGCATGATTTTTTAACCAAAATTTACCTAATATTACGCTTCGTCATTTTAGTCAAATCTTTAAGAAAACATATTGAAGAGTTGTTTAAAAATCTTGAAATATTTTTTTCTTAATATTTTTTTCTTAATATTTTTTCCTAAAAACAATTTTGAGTTTCGAGTGCGTGTAAACAAAGTTATTTAAATCAAAGCAAAACTGAACAAAAACAAACGTGCATATGCATATTAATTAAGTTAATTTTGAAATATACTTATAATAAACATATCATTTATTCCAAACAAGTAAGCAAGCAAACATACGATTGACTTCAAAAAGAAAAAACAGCCACCATAGTAGTAAAAATATCTAAAAATAATAAAGTTTATTTTTTCACAAAAAAAAAAAAATAAATAAAATTCATGTAGATTTTAAAGAAAACTAAATATTTTCGTAACCAAAAATCATAAATTATCATACATGTTTTTAAAATAATTATAATTTATTTGCTGGGGAATAATAATTGTAAAATATCATTATAGAAATTTTCGAATAAATTTTTCAAAATGTAATTTATTTGATTTTATTTAAATTGTTAATTACCATTCAGCAAAAAAAACAAATAAATAAATATCTGTGTTTGTAAAAGCTACTGGTAATCAACAAATTTTTATATCAAAATGTCATTACAATTCATTATTATCATTTGATATTTTGGTATGCACATTAACAAGGCACTTATTTTTATGAAATTTAAACTTTTCTAAAATACAAAAAATATTATAACAAAGTATTTTTGAGAAAACCAAAATAATCAATAGATCAAACTGATTCTGAAGCTTTAAGTAGAAAAGAATTTTTATAATTTTATATCCCCTACAAATATAAGCCACCTTAGTGCATTATCGAAAAAAATTGGATTTTTTTTTTAAATTACCCACAAAACAGTTGCTGTCAATATTATGTACATTGGTTACGTTCAGTATATGCAAATGAAGGCTGTTTGGATATGAAAAAAAAAAAAAAACAGAGTCATTAATTTCTGTTCAAACTTGCACTACTTCTTGTTTTTTTTTTTTTTGTTTTGTAATATTCCTGAATATTATACAATTTTTTTAAGTTTATAGCTTTCAGCTAGGGTTGTTACAATCATGACCACAACATAACAGATTGACTTTTTATAACATGCAAAATATGCAATGTACGCAACACATATGGTTTGGAATCATGATTTGACACACAAAATACTTCACAAAAAGTAAGTATAGAGTATTTAAGCACCCTATAAATACTTATTCCCATTAAAATACAACCACAGCTTTGAAGAATTATTCTTATTTTAATGAATTCACTACCAATCGAATTCAATTTTCTTTAGAATTGAATGAATTCCTTTTCTTAAGTAATTCACTGAATTCGTTCAACTGAACGCGTTCATCAAACAATAAATACAAAGAATTAGTAGGTTTTAGGTTAAGAAGAAGAATAAACCTTTTCCTCAAAAGTTATAAACAGATTAAATTTGCAAATCAGACTAGATCTAGTTTCTGCCTTTTTATGGACAGGCTTCATCAGTGATTTTCCATTAAATTGTATTATTGTTTATATTTTTATTGTCAGATTGTCTCTATATGAACAATTTCAAAAGTGATCAAACAGACATATACAAACATTCTACTTCAGATTTTTTGTTTATCTTCTTATTTCCTCCGTATCACCTTATTCCATTGCAATAGTTCTCTTTATTAAATCAAATGAATTAATTCACTGGTGAACGCGTTCAATTTTATAAATCGAACGGAAAAAAAGTGAATTTATTCCTTACTGAATTAATTCACCACTGAATTCATTCAATTTCATTTTCATTCAGTGAATTAAAAAATAAAATTACATACAGTGAATTAAAAAAAATAAAATTACATTCTGTGAATTAACAAAAAATTAAATTACGTTCAGTGAATTAAAAAAGAAAAAAATACGTTCACTGAATTGAAAAAAAATTACGTTCACTTAATTGAAAAACAAAAATTACGTATGCTGAATTAAAAGCCTGTTTTCTGCCGTTCAGTAGAAGAAAACATTGTATTGTAAAAACATATAAATGAAATACGTCATAGTGAAGCATCTACATTTTACTGGGAAGCATAAGTTTGAAAAATTAATAGTTATATTTTTTCCAAATTCATCTATATCTGTAAAGTTTTTATTTTTAATAGTAAAAGACTTTATTTTTTAATCATGTAGATTGATGAAGTGCATCGGGTTTCTCTGACACTTAACATATATGTAATTTGTTTATTTTCACTAGCAAACGCTGTGAAATTGCTTAGTTGCAAATTTTATTTGTAAATAAATGTTTTCTTCTACTGAACGGCAGAAAACAGGATTTGAGTTCAATGAACGTATTTTTTTTTTTAATTCACTGATCGTAATTTTATTTTTTTTAATTCACTGAATGTAATTTTATTTTTTTTTAATTCACTGAATGAAAATGAAATTGAATGAATTCAGTGGTGAATTAATTCAGTAAGTAATTAATTCACTTTTCTGCCGTTATAATATTGAACGCGTTCACCAGTGAATTAACTCATTTGATATAATAAAAAGAACTATCCCGGTGAAAAATGTTCATATACGCTCAAACATGTTCATATATGGTTTATGTATGGACACATATGAACAAATATGGATTTTTTATGAACATATATGGATTTAATATGAACATATATGGAAGGATATGTGATTCCATATATGTAAAAAATTTCATATACAGACATATATGGAAGCATCTGTTATTTCATATATGGAAATGGCACTCATATATGGACAAATATGAAAGTATATGTTATTCAATTTATGCAAAAGGGAGTTGTATATGAACATATTTCGAAGAATACATTTTTCCATATATGTAAAAGGAACTCATATTTGGATAAATATGGAATTATATTTAATGCCATGAATAAAAAAAGGAACATATGTAGCGCCTAATTTGAATGTCATACATAAATTTATATCTATCGTACAACCTTATAATAAAGGGCAGCAACGTTCGCATGTATTCGCATATATTTAATAAATGTATATGTTCATATATGTCCATTAATGAACATATACTTAGATGTTACCTCATTTTTCGGATCCATACATATATGGTTGAACCATAAATGTTCATATATGGACATTTTTCACCGGGATAGCAATTGAATTAATTCGTAACAAAATAAATCCAACGAAAACAAATATGAATTAATTCCATTCAATTAATGGTGCTTTGTGAATTAATTCATCGAATTTTTAATTCAGAATTGAAAAATTGAATTAAGGAATTAATTCTTTAAAGCTCTGAATACAAATATTTTTAAAATTTTTTAATTTTCGAACAATGCTTTTTAATGGCTTTTTACTCTTTGGTATAAAATTCTTGAATAAATTAGGAGTAAAATATTAACAGATAGACTAGCTTTTGAGGGCATGGCCCGACAGGGAAGCCAGAAAAGTTGACGGAAAAAGTTTAAAACCCCAAAAAGCCGAATAAGATCCAGAATTACAACACCAACAATTTGGCGATAGCTCGGAAACTGTTGAGCCGATAATTAATCATTATACAAATTCGGAAACTATAATATCATATAATATCAGCATATAGTCCAGAGCGCCAATCCATATCAATGTCGGCGAAATCGAGATTTGAGCTTGTTTAAATTATTTTTATACAGTTATACCACATAATTATGTAAAAACTCTTTCAACAAGTTCAAAACCGATTATTGCACCTTTAATGCAAGTTTCCTTTCCAGAATTTGATCCAGTTTCTAGACTATGACCATGGGTTATAGTGGTGCAGGAGTTTATATAAGTAGACTATATGGCCGCCCTTAGTTTTATTAATTGTTTACTTTAAAGTATGAGTACTGAACTTTAAACCTTATGTTTACTTTTTGTGGATTTTTTTCTCTTTTTTTGAACTGTCAATTAATGATTTCGAACCATATGTGGCAATATCATAAAGTAGTAGCCTCGCAGGTGAAACCCAATAAACAATTTATGTGACAAATGTCAAAATTTATTTTTATTAATACCTAATTATAATAACACAGTTAAATACACAAAATGCATCGGACATGCGTCCGATCAATTGTGATAGATTTTCAAACGTAAATCACGAACTTAAATAAAAAGTTTAAAAAACTGCTCCCGTGTTTGAAGTATTTGCAAATTTTACTATACAAAATGCAAGTTGTTTCTTTAAAATTGCTTATTTGAAATTAACTGTGGATAATTATACCCTACACAATTCTGTAGAACCTGATTATTTTTCTAGAAAATTCTTAATTAAAATTTTTAAAAATTAATTTTTGTGTCAACTGGCACTTTTTCATTTTAAAAATTTAGGATCACCACCACCATGTATTTAAAAAAATTATATTTGTATTCCAGAATAGAGTTTTTTTAAATACATTTGAAATTTTCTCAAATACATTTGGAGAATTCTGAAATATAAATGGAATTATTTGAAATGCATTTGGACAATTTTGTAATACAGATTTAAAATTTTTAAATACAAATGAATAATTTTGAAATACATTTGGACAATTTTAAAATACAAATGGAATTTTCTTAAATATACTCAAAATAATAAGTCTCTTGGCTGAACAGAAAAATTTGTTACTTTAACAAAATTTATTGCTATTTTTTTGGCTTAAAATAAAACTTGTTGATTTTAACACTTTTTTTGTTAAATTTAACAAATCTGAATTTAAGTAAAAAATAAGTAAAACTACAGTTTTATCTGTGATTATACTGAGCCGTAGAATTTATTAAAATTTAGAGTCTCGGGACCCTCCCCGGGCCTAGTCCATATTATGTAAGGGCATGTATGGGCACTCCAGAGGAGTAAACATTTTGTCCGTTTTGCTCTATCTCGATAAGTTTTCGAGATATGGGCCATTTTATGAAGTGGGTCCAAGGCCCCGCCAAGATCCATTTTTGGATAGAGATAACCTTTTCGCACGGGTATGAATCTTCAGCCATTTTGCTCTGTCTCTCTTAGTTTTCGAGATATGGGCCATTTTAGAAAATCTGGAGGGAAAGAAATAGCCCCATCTTTAAAACTTCGGATGCGCTGGTGGCGCCATCTACCGGGTGCTAGCAGAAACATGAAAAAATTATATTTCAACAATAAATTGTGTAAAATTTTACGAGTGGTTTCTTAAAAATTATTTATAAATAGTTTTGAAAATAACACCCAAAATTAGTTAAAATACTGAAAATCAAAAAATATGTGGTCACGTATATCTATATTGAGTCTAAAAATAGGTTTCAAAAAAATTTAGAAAAAAATCTAGAACAGTACTTTATGTTTGAAATAATGATAAAAATAAGTCGTTATTGGTAACTCATTATTTTTATGTTGAAATATTGGAACAAGTAACTAGTTATTAGTAACTCACTATTATGTTTTTTCAAATAATGCAGAAAGTAAGTCGGTGTCATTACTGGCAGTCCAAAAAATAATGATATATCACTACCGTTTCTGCACTGGGTTGTGCCCATATAAATGTCCCACAAGAAGTGGCTAAAGGTCGCAAATATATATATATTTTAAATCAAATTTGGTACGCTGATGAACATGGGCCTATGGACAAAGCCTGTCAATGCTACATAGAATCGGTTCATATTTAGACCTAACACCCATACGGACTAAATTTCCGATTTGATATAAAAAACATCTAACGGAAAGAAAAACACAACATTTCTTTCTGATTTCCTTGTATTTTAATATTTTATAGACAAATTTTAATACAACTCCTTTTCAACTCAGTAAAATTTCGGATCCAAATTAGTGGTCTTTAAAGCAGACTGATGTAGGTTATCGTATAGTCGGCGTGCCCTACTTAAACTTTTTTACTCTGTTTTTTTTTCTTTATATTATGACAGTTTTTGTTCATTTTAGTTAAGAAAAAACTTAAAATAAAAATCTACTATATCTCAGTTTCAGATATTTTCGTAACACTTGTGACTTTTTTGCATTCTGGGTAACCTTGTTTTTTGGTGCACTTTTCAACGTCATTGTTAAGGCAAAGTGCACTTGTCTGTATCGAACTCACGTAAAGAGAGGTTTATTTTTATAAAAACAATTTTTTTCTTATTTGTTGCTGATGTTTAAACATCAATCATAATATTTTCTTTAGCTGCGTTTTTTTTTTTTTTTTCTTTATTTAGAGATTTTTATATTTTGTAAATAATTAATTGAATGCCTTACAGCTAACGACTGTTAAAGGATGAGGTTATAACTGGACAACATAAAAAGTGGTAGTTATAGTAGAAGCTACACATTAGACCGTACCTCAAAAAAAAAAAAAGTTCGCCGTACACCCTCCAATATGAAGTATTTTTGGAAGGTGATTTCGCCTTTTTTAATTTTTCGTTATAGCTTTGGCATTTAAAGTCGGATTTTAAAGTGTGACATATCGACTTTTTTGTCTCGAGGATACCAGTGTTTTGCTATATAGTAAAAATCCAATTAAAAAAAATTAAAAAAGGCAACCCCTACGTTCGGCAACCAACATATAAAAAAAATTTCTTCTGGGTTTATCGAAAAACTTCCTTAGCAAAAGTTTAATGATTTTTTGCGAGCTTTAATTTTCTGACATTAGGGTGGTAGCAACTGAGATCTGGTGGGTAACTACTAGAAGGGGATACTTAAGGTCAAAATGCCCTTAGAGCAATACACTGGTCTCCTCGAGAGAAAAACATCGATGTATCACACTTTAAGATCCGAATGCAAATGCCAAAGATATAACGAAAAATGTAAAATGGCGACCCCTACGTTCGGCAAATAAAAAAAAAAATTTTTTTGAAACCTCCTTGCAAAAATACTTCATATTGGAGGGCGTACGGCGCACTTTTTTTTTGCCTGTAAGGTGGTACGCTCTACTACACATGTATACTAGGTACATATCAAAACTATTTGGCCAACTGGTCATAAATTATATTGTTTTTATACAAAGTATTGAAAGGAATTATTTATTGATTGAAGGCCTTGTTGTATATAGATGCATAGATATAAATTTAGGAAAAGATTTGCAAAATTATTTGAATAATTTAAGAATAATTTTAAAATGAAAGGTAAAATGTTTACATTTTGTAGTTAGAAACTTTTAAATATGCAACATTATTATACGTTTTATGTTTATTAATTTTTTTTTATAAATTTTATTTTAAAAATGATTATAATTTCAACAATATTATGCTGAAAAATTTTAAATTTTAAACTAGAAATTTAAAATTTTTGTTTAAAATTCTTTAATAAAAAGGAAAACTTTACTACTGAATAAAATATGCATAAATTTAACAAAATTACCTGACATACAAGAATGTCAATCTCAATTAACTTCATGGAACACAATGCCTTTGTTTAACGAGCTCTTTTTATCACAATTTGATTTATTTATACTTTCCAGTTTTCAAGTTGTTTTTTTTTTTTTGTAACAAGTTTTGTTTATTTTCTTGTCATTTTATGCACAAACACCAGGTGGAAAAAAGTAGTTCATCAATATTACATCGTTCAGCAGATCCCAGTACATATCCAGCACCACCCGGTACTCCAAAAGCTGTAAATGTTACACAAAATACGATTGCATTGAGATGGTCGAGAAGTCAAGATAAACCTCAAGCAACAAGTCCAATTATTGGGTAAGTTTTATAAAAATTGATTTTCTTTTGCAAAAATATATATAAAAGTTGTAGTTTTAAGTTTTTGTTTACTAAGTGAATGGAATTTTTTGTTTTTTTTTTTATTGAAATGGAAGGAAGTGCAATTTTGTTTTGGCAACAAGAAAATTTATAACAGGAAATGTGGGGAAAACAACAACTTCATCATATTGATGAAAAGTTTTATTTGTAAACATTAATATGCTTCAATAGTTTAATTGAAATTCAATTTTAAGGAATTGTTTCTTTTATCATAATTTAGAATTGGTTTAGTTGTTTATCTTTCAAATACATATGAGTTATTCGTGTAATAATGGTAATTGAAGTTCTTTGATTATTAAGCAATGTATTTGTATTGATATTTTTAAAAGCCAATAAAAACGAGTAGAATAGTTAAGCGGGCATACCTGAGAACTTAATCACAACTAGCTCGACTCTCGACTAACGACAATAAAAGTCGTCGCGATGAATTTAAATTAAGCGACAATCGACCATCGGCATTTTCTGACGTATAAAGAAAATAAAATATTTTTTGTAAAGAAGGTACGAATTTTTGCAACTCTGATACGAATATTCATAACTCTGTTCTGATAGTCAACCCTTATTCAGTTAAAAATATGGCAACTATTGAAAAATATTTTCGTGAAAATAGAATAGGTTTTACTACGATGACAAATCGCCAGATGGCATAGCGACATGTTGCTTGCCATACAAATATATGATGAAGCCAGGGAAGTTATTCTGAACAACTTTAAAAAATCACTTCTTTCATTGCTTTCAAAGTATCCGTTAGTAGATTTTTACAACTTTTTTGGAATTACTTCTGAACAACATCCAAAAAATCCCTTAAGTATTGCTTCTAAACAGTAATTGCTCTAAAGGTGATTCTATAAAGTGATTTTGGTATCATTTGGCATTTCCAAACAGAAGATCGCGGGTTCAATTCCCGGCAGGACCAATATTTTTTTTATTTTTTATTTAATTAATTTTTTTTTAATATTTATAATTAATTTGTTTAAATTTAATATTTTTTTTTTAATTTTTAAAAATATGTTTTGTATATAAATAATGATGAGAAATTGATTTTTATGCACCTGTAAAAATAGTACACCTTTTGCACTTGTTCAAGAAGTACTTTTATTGAAGAGAATAAGGAACAATATATCGCATTAACAAAAAGGTGTTTTTATGCCAGTCAACTTTCATATCAAAGAATAGCTCAGCGGTAGAGCGCTAGACTAGCAATCGTGAAGTCGCAAGTTCGATGCCCGGTGGCGGCAAAAAAAAAACTTTTGTTAAATAAAAAAAATATAATTTTTTTTTGTAAAGATTTTTTTCAAAAAGTACTGAAAAAAACTGTTAAAGTGGGAGTACCCCTCTCCTATTACAACTCATTGTTAAAATCATTAATGTTTATGTTAAAAAAGAAGTACATCTAGATCATCAATTGTAGTGCTTTTTCTACTGCTTCGGCATCTCTTTTTTTGCTGGGTATGATAACGAAACTGAAACCAAAGTTCAAAAATTCGGTATGACGGATCGAATATGGCGGGCACAAATATAAAATTGTAATATATTGGAAAATAAATTATTCCACTCATATTAGTAAGTCTTAACATTGATAATAACAAATTTGAAATTGAATGTTTAAAATTCAAAATGGCGGGTCCAGTATGGCGTCATGAATATAAAATTTTTGACGTGTTGGATTTAGAATAATCAATTGGGGAGGTTTAAGAGCTGCTGTTCTGTAATAGAAAATTTGCCGTTCAACGGGGTGGAACCAATATGCCTATTACGTAAATAGGCGAGAACTGTGTGTTCCAAAATATTTAGGAGTGAAAAGCTTCTTTACAAACATCGTCCTCGTGCTAAAGTTCCTTAGTCTCCTCGGGATAGCATACTCAGAGAATTTTGTACATAAAATCAACTGCAAGTGATAATTAAAATAACTGCATTTGCAGTTGAAAAGGTATACACTGCATTTGAATTTAAATTAACTACAATATAAACTTTATATTGAAAAGGTATACACTGCATTTGAATTTAAATTAACTACAATATAAACTTTATATTGTAGTTAATTTAAATTCAAATGCAGTGTATGCCTTTTCAACTGCAAATACAGTTATATTATATTAGAAAGTTATTTTTAACCGTTAAAAATCAACTGAAAAATGTAGTAAGTAAAAACAGCTAAAAATAGAGTTCAACCACCAGTCAAGAACATTTTTGTAAAACTGTATAAACAACTACAAATTCAGTTAAAACAACAGATATAAAAATTATTGTATAACTGTGAAAACTACTGGTTTTATTAGTTAAACTTGCTGCTAAAATTACTAGGACCAATTATTAATTTAATAATAATAAATTTTTATAAATAATCTTGGCTTGACTTTATTTTCATTTTTGACTTTTTGGTTGTTGTAGACGTCCGCTTGCGGGGGATGAAGTGTTTGTTTGGCTTCATTTTTTCTGCAGGCTGAAGAAAATTGTTAAAGAGATGAAAGAAAATAGAAACAAGATTTTATAATATTTACACCTGTAGAAAGAAATCTGTAAAAATAGCAGAAAAAGCAACAAACAGCTAGTTAAAAATGATATTCAAGAAAACTGCTGAAATTAGCAAATTTTTTTGCTAGATACTAATAAAATAAAAACTAAAACTGCTAACTTTACAAAATATTTTAATTTGTTAGTTAGAATATTTTTCTACCTCAAGTCCAAATTCCTACATGATGATTTTAGTAGATGAGGTCGTGAATCATTAGATAAATTTTATCGATCTCCTGAAAACCTGTTAAAAACACTTAGCACTACTTGCAAACAAGCCGACGTTATATAAAAAATATGGCTCTGAATATACGGCTGAATAACTGCAAATTTCTTTAGTCGAATGAAGTTTATTGGGTTCCTATTTTGTGCCATTATTTTATAAGTTGATACTTACTATGGCAGCCTGACATTTTAGCTTTAGGGAAATAATAATTTTATGGTACAATTCTACAATCTAAAATTTCTATTTAGGTTATGAAACTTACTAAAATTTCCCACTGTGCTTCTTTTTCTCTACCATAAATTATAATTTTAGAGCAGTCAGACTTTTTACCTGGAAGACTTTTCTTGTAAGAATCCAACATTCGTTTCATTTTGCCTCACAATATTTCATAAATTTTAAATTACTTTAACTGCCATTAAAGTTTAAGAAAGTAATAGGAAACCTAAAATTGAATTCCTTCCCATTATAAATATGTTTTTTTAACAAGAAACTTTCAAAATATTTTCCTTATTTTCCAACAAACGATTGTGTACTGCATTCTAACAAAAAAAAGCACAATTTAAAAAAAGATACAGTATTTTAAACTTTTTCATTATGCTAATTTGGCCGTTAATCTTATGTTAGGAATCGCCAAAAATATTAGAAAAGAAAAAAAATGTTCAAATAAAAGGTGCCACTGGCCTACAGCACCCAAAACATCTAAAAAAAATTGCAACCATAACATGCATTCTTTTTTGTTTTTTTTTTTTTTTCTTCCAAAATATGGCCATAAAGCCAAAAACTTTATACAATACAACGAAACACCACTAAATAGACATTTTAGCCTCGCTATTGTTAAAGGATTTTGTTATTGTATATAGCGTTGTTGTTGTTGTTTGTTATGAGTCTAGTCTAATGTCCAGCGTGGTAACTAAACTTGTGGCATGCAAGATAAAACGCGGAACCTATACAAAGAACAGTGGTCGCAACATTGCTGTGGCCTTTGTTGCGACTGCAGTAGAACTTTTTAATATATATTTTTTTTATGGGAAATTTGTGCGAACATTGTTTTGTATTCTAATTTGTGTGAAATAATCAGATTTTTAATGCAACCACTGTGCTGCGTTTTTAACATTGTTAATAGTATACCGTATTATGCGTTTTTGTAATTTTTTTTTTTTTTTTTACTTAAACATTAGTTGAAAATAGGCAAGCAGAGTATTAAAGGAATTAGTTATTAAAAAAGGTTTTGAAATTTTTCCAAACTCTAAACTTTAGGCACGTAAATAACACCAAACTGCCACTTTTATTTTAGTTAGTTTTTTCTTTACAACATAAACAAATTACTGCTGTTAATTTTTAAGTAACATTCAAAAAAACCTTAAACACTTTTGGGAAAAATCTACGAAAAACCTAAAAAGTGTATTTTTTACAAAATCTCCTTTGAAAGTTGACTTTCAATATCTTAAAAAATATCCAAGGTACGTGAATGATTTTTTGCAGCAATAAAGACTATTTTATTGTTCATGTAAAACAATTAAAATAATTTAAAAAAAATAAACCAAACTATCCTTTTTTTGCAATTAAAATTACGGTGCATGGAAATTTGCCATTTTTTAAAAAATCATATTTTCTGGATTGGTTTATGAATTGGCGCTACTTTTTATTTTTGAAATCTAAACAGAATATATGGCGCTATATAACTGTATTTCAGAAAGTAGCAAAATCGACGTGACTTTTTTGTAATATGATCGAAAACTCAAAAATTCTCATAAAAATTAGACCAATTTCGGTCAATGCTGTACGTAGAGTGAATGTTGTACCGACTTCAAATTTGGATTAAAAACATCTTAGAATATATAATAAAACATTAACTTTTATTAAATAACTTTTCAGTAAAAAGTAAAAAATTGATAGCATCTTTTTGAGAAAAAAAGCAGTTTTTCAATTAGGCGAAAAATGTTTGACTTTGTAAATCTCTCAACACTAAAGAGTTCGAGATACTTAAAAAATTAAAAAAGGTTTCCACAGTTTCATTTCTCAAACTGTTGCTAATATGTCAGTATTTTTTAAAATATCGAATTCACAATAGGCTAAAAACCAAAAAAAGTCGAAGAGAAAAATGAGTTTTTTTTTTATTTTTGAAATGAAATAACTTAAAACCCATAACCGTTATTATAGTAAAGTAAGCATGCATTTTTTTCGTTCAATCAACCATATTGGGCAATAATTGAAAGAGCTACACGGTCCAAAAGCTATTTTACTTTTGAGGTGGTCTAACGCCCAATAAGTCACCCTGTGATAACACAGGGTAACCATGAATTCACAATTCAGAAAGCCTGGGTCCTCCTTAACAATTACCTCATACATAGTGATGCAATCGGACTTATAGTTTAGAAAATACAGATTTATTACCACTTTTTTTGTTATTTCAAACCACTGTGCGGCTGTAGGAATCGAATCCTACATTACAAACGTAACTATACAAAGGTGGGACAGCTTTGCCATCTCACCCAAATAAGGCCTTGAATGCAATGTAACTAATTCATAGTTTTCTTTCCTATTCAGTTTTCTGTTATTGTTTTTACTCAGAAGTGATCAAACACAGACACATAAAAGCATTTTACTATTAGATTTTTGTTTTTCTTCCAATCTCCTCCGTGTCTTCTTTTTCAAAAATCACAAAAATTACCAAAATTAAAAAAAACAAAAATATAAGTAATGAAAAAAATAAAATTTTCAGTAATTGATAATCTCTTTAAGCTTGTACAAAATTGCCTTTAATCGTACTTTTGTCAAAAGCTGTGTGAGGTGGAGACAAAATGTTTGACATTGAAAAAAAAACCCATTCAGCCCTACTACACAGATAAAATTAGTTCATAAATATAATTAAACTTTTTGTAAATACATTTAAAGTTTTTATTAAAATTGCGCCAAAATTTGGTTTTGTAAATTTGTATTTCAATTTCAACACATTTATTGAAATTCAAAGTTAAATTTCAAAATCGAGTTTGTTGATTTTAATTTATTTTTTTAACTAAAAACACGCCTTCATTAAAAAATACATATTTTATTTACAATCATATTTTTATTTAACACAAGAGCGCCATTAAAAAATTTAGCATAGAGTTTTGGCCGTTTTTTGGCATCAACGTTCTTCTTAGCATTTTCGTCCGGAATTTTAGATACTTATATTAAGTCCAACTTTAGCTTTAACTCTGCGCACAAAATTTTAAGAGAATTTCACGCACCGTGCTACTTTGCTGCCAGAAAATATTGGAATTGCCCTCAATAGCATCTCCACCTTTTTGGTTTTGGTTTTTTTTCTTGGTCCTTTTGCTTTACCTTTTGCTTTCTTGCAATTGTTAGGTACCTTTTGAACTTTTTGATTACTCTGGAAAGACATTGCCTGGTGACGCGTTCTCATGTTGCAATTTTTTATGAGTCCACAATCGATTTATTCAAAGTAAGTTTTAATAATTTTTTTTGTGCACTTTCCTTTGATTCTCCACTGTAAACTAATAAACCACTCGAATTTGACAGACCGATATATTTTGAAACCTGACATATTTGCCGAAGATATTTTGATCAAGAAATCAAGTAAAAGCGTTAAAGTTGGGCATGCCGACTGGTTAAAGGTTAATGTTTTGATTCGAAATTCAAATGGGTTAAGACGGAATTATGTCAAAATTTTCTATAAAATGATAAAAGAAGAGAAAATCGAAAATATAGCCCATATGGGCGATAGGTCCAAATATGGACCGAGCCTAGCTAGAATCAATCATGGTCAATATCTAGACCATGTGAGTCAGCGAACCAAATTTCATTGAAATATTGAAAAAGAAAATTTTGAAGGGGACTCTTATATCTTACAAGGTCTAAACATGGATATATTTTAATCAAAACCAACAGGTCCTTGGGCCAACATAGGTCTGTGTACCAAATTTCATTCAAATATCTTAATATTTGCGACCTGTAGACAATGTTGCCAGTTTTGACGATTTTTACTATCGAAAATAGCCAAATGACGATTTGACGATTTTCCTCTTCAAAATGACGATTTTTTTTTCAATAGAAAATACACCAACAATTGGTCAAAAATACGTTACTTTTCCATTATCTAAATCAATAAATCTGAAAATTTTTTCAGGTAATTTATAAATATTTATCATAAAATTTTTATTTAAGGTAGTCATTTTAGAATCTGATGGTTTTTTGTAGGGAAAATAACGCAGAATCTGGTAATTATTTTTATTTAAAATAGTTTTTCCTAAATCTCTAATAAATGTAACGTGTTTTTCGAAGTGGATTATTTTCTTAAACACTTCGCTGAAGTGTTGCGTTATTTCTATAGAAATTCCTTTTGTTACAAAATCAATTTACCTACATTGAACGTTTCCTTTAATTCGACCAATCAAATAAAAAACTAGTTTCAGAATTTTTCTTAAATGACAGCTGACACCGAAAACCGGTTAAATTTTATGTTATGATTTAATAATAAAAATTTTGATTATTAAAGTTTTGACGATTTTTAACAATATTTTGACGATATTTCAAAACTCAATGACGATTTTGACGATTTTTTCAAAAATATTTGACGATTTTGTGCCCAATTAAACTGGCAACACTGCCTTTAGAGTGCGCACAAAAATGCATGGACGACAGACGAACGGACGGACAGACGGACATCGATAAATCGCAACAAAAACTGATTTTGAGCCGATCGGTACACTAAAAGGTGGGTCTAGGTTCAATATTTTTTGCTGTTACAAACATCAGCACAAATTTATTATACTCTCTCCACGTAGTGGTGTAGGGTATAAAAATCTCCTTAAACTTCAATACACTTAGTCCAACGTTTCTCTAGCAATTCTATCCCTTGATTAAAATAGTTTTCCTGAAGCTCCTCAAAAAAAAACACGTTTACAGCTGCCACTGCATCTTCATTCGAGGTAAAACATTTTAAAAACATTTAAAACTAGGTAAAACCACGCTTAAAATCACTTTTATTTCGCTTAAATCGATCCCAACAAGCTTGAGAAATTTTCATTCGAATACGTTTTTGGTCAACTGTTAACAAATGTGGCACCCATCTTGCAGAAAGCTTTTTCATCTGTAATTCTTAATGCAAAATAAAATGTACTCGATCATTTGAGATGCCTATGGCATTCCCTATTTCACGCACTTTCACTCGTCGATCGTCTAATACCATATCATGGACTTTAGCTATGATTTCTGACATTGTTGCAGTTATTGGACGTCCACTTCGTGGTTCATCCACAATGCTTATGCGACCACGTTTAAATTCAGAAACCCAATTTTTTTACTGTTGCATATGAAGGAGCACTTTCACCTAACACATTCACCATATCATTATGAATTTCCTGTCCCGATAAACCTTTATTTTGTAAATATTTAATCACACCACGAATTTCTAATTTTTCCATTATAAAAAAATCACTAAAGCGCCTTTTTTGAACAGCTGTTACTATACGAATGAGTTGACAGATCGAAATGAAATTTAACGTGTTTTCATATGACGGATGCAGGTTTTCATTATACAAAGCTTTTTGCTGTTTATACCGCCATCTCTATGTCAGGCTAAGAACAATTCGTACTGCCCTCGTATTGTTCATAATTTTGCAAAATGTACCAGTTCTAAATTGCTGAAAAATATTTTTCTTTTACAATAAAAATAAATATTTTTGTACTTGAAATCAACAAAACCGAAATACTACTCAAACAACTAACAAATCCGGAAGGCAGATGTTTTCTTAGTGTATTTATATGGTACAACTAAATTCAATTGGTAGGAGTTCTAAGTTTCGTCAAAGACAAAAATAAATTGCCCATCAAAGGCCATTTGTATTGTTGGCTGATTATTATTAAACAGTTTGTCATGTCAACAAACAAATTGATTGTATTCACTAACTAGGTTGTCAAAAACTATAAGTTTTAGAGTATAATTAATTCAATTGCCACAACCGAATTTAGTTGTGGCAACCGAGTTCGGTTGATACAACTGTATTGGGTTGTTTCAACTAAATTTCGAGCTTGCGGCAACAGAATCAATTAGGTTAGAAAAAATTCGGTTACCACAACGGAAACGTTTTAAGAGTGTAGCTGTAAAAATTTAAGGATTTAAATTCACTTTAATTTTACAAGACATAAAGAATTCATTCCTTTATATTTCTGCATATTCTAACACATAAAACCGCTAGTAATCACAAAGCTAACACAATAGTTGTGAAAGCAAGCAGCATTGTTGCCATCACCAAAATCTAGTCAGTATCAGCTTTAAAGCATAGAGAATTTTTCTACTATTCACTCCCATTTCAAAGCATTAATGGAAAAAAATGCTTTTTAAAGGGTTCTTCAATAAGAGCGCTACAAAAGTTTTTTTAAATAAAACAAAAACGGTTTTGGATATCAATGAAATTCTTTATTCCTGTGAAAGTACGTTCCATGGCATTATGTATGGAAATCGATCTCTTTTGCATGGCCACCACGGGCACGCTTGCAGAAGTCCAGACGCTGAACCCAATTTTCGACGGTTTTCAAGCATAAATCGGCCGATATTCGTACGAAGTTCATCAATCGTCGCTGGCTTGTTGGCATAGACCATAGATTTGACGTTGCCCCACAGGAAATAGTCCAACGGCGTCAAATCGCACGACCGAGGCGGCCAATAGACTGGACCATTTCGTGAGATAACACGTTCTCCAAACTTGGTTTGCAATAAATTGATTGTGACATTCGCTGTGTGGCTTGTGGCGCCGTCCTGTTGAAACCACATGTCCTCCAAGTCTATATCATCCAATTGGGGCCAAAAATATTCGGTTATCATTGAACGGTAGCGATTCCCATTCGCAGTAACGTGCCGGTCTTGATCATCACGGAAGAAGTACGGCCCAATGACGCCGCCGGCCCATAAACCGCACCAAACCGTAATTTTTTCGGGATGCAATGATGGCTCATGGAGTACGTGTGGATTGCTGTCTGACGAAAAACGCATATTTTGTTTATTGACGACCATAAATTGGACGTAGCGCTCTTAACGTTGAGGCCACTGACTCCGAATGTCGGTAGTAAATTTTAATAATTTCGACACGTTGTTTGCTCGTATATCTTTCCATCATGAAATGGCAAACCTTACTGAAGAGAAATGTCAAAAGAGCGGCAAGAAATATGGCGTCGTTTGCTGTCCCTGTCTTTCTACTTTTGTAGCGTCCCTGTTGAAGAACCTTTTATATACGAATACATACATGCAGCAGCATTTATGCATGGCATGCAAAGGAAGAGAGAAGTCAATTCCAAGCCTCAAAGCAGATGCTGTTCTGCTGTGTCTTTCATTCTATTAACAACAAACAAAACATAAAATTAAGCATGCCACGCCAAAACCAAAATGAAATCGTATCATCGTCTGTGTAGTAAACAAAATGAATAAGAGCAACATTTGGTACATTTGCAGCAACCATTGAAGCCTCAGTCATATTATACGGTTAAATGGTCAGTCAATACATAAAAAATGGCAACGGTGGTAACATAAAATCTATGCAGACATATTATGGAAACAATGGTTAAAGTTAACATTTTTGTTCTGTTCCTGATATTCATGTTGCTGATATTGTTTGTTGGTCTTACTTATTTTGGAAGGAGAGCTATTGAAAATACATTTTTTAAGTGGAATTCAAATAGAATAGAGCATTTACCTATTATAAATGGTAAATGACAAAACAGTGGGACAAATGAAAAAAAAAAAATGAAATTTAAAAAGGACTTTTTTCTATAAATCAAAATTTATTTCTTACCAAATACCAAGTATAGCAAACAAGAAAATTTACGAGTACCTTAGTTGAAGCGGTATAATTTTTTTCGGTTAGAAAAATTATGGACGAAAAAAATGGCGACCTGTGACCCGTCCTCCTCCATAGAAATGTGCTTTTGGGTATAAAAATACACCATGGAAAAAAATTAAGATGATTATTTAACGGGAACACGTGCTACATCGGCCCTGAAGTTTCAAATACGTTTTACAAGGCGAAAAAATCACTTTTTTTTGGATTTTTTGAAAATACTGGCTCTCAACTAACTATAATTTCAGAAAATGTAAAGAGAATCATAATCTATACTGAATTACCTTTCTGGTAATGTATAAAGATCCAAAATCGTTTGAAAAATATTTAAGTAATTGCAATTTCCTCAGGCCCACGAAACAATTCTATTGTCTATCATGAAAATGATCAACATTTTTGAAATAACAAATAAAATCTAATATAATAATATCATATTAGAATTTGGACTTGAGATATAACAATATAAATATATGAAAATATAGAAAGTCCGAAAAAACTATTTTTGTACTTTTTAATGCAAAAATTAAAATAATTGTTGGTGAAGAAATAATTTTTATTCTTGCCCAGAAATAGAAAAGTCAAAAAATAACTTTTATTTGTGCTCGAAAAAATAACTTTTATATTTGCTCAAAAAAGAAAATAAAAGTCAGTAAACTGCATTAAAGGAATTAAATGTGTTAAAATCCCAAAGGTATTTAACAAATTGTGGAAAATAATCCGTTGTAGGCATGTCCCTATACGGATTTCATTCTTGCCATTCGTCCCATGGACAAAAATCAAAAAAAAAATGTTGTCTCAAATTGTGATCAAAGAAGGATTTTTTTAAAGACACGAAAGTAACTCAAACAAATGTGAAAAAAATATTTGGTGTGATTGCTTTTGCCGCCAAGAGAGGGCGCTAAACTCAGAGAATTTTATGCAAAAATGACTTACCAGAAAAATGGATTTAATTGTTTCACGAAAATAATTCTCAAAAATACCTTTTTTTGAAAAACTTGTTCGAAGCTTTATTTTTAATTACTTCAATATTTGTAGTTAAACTAGAATATGGATTTTAGTATATATTTACAAAACAATTATTTTTAATTACTCCGAAAAACACATTTTTTTTTTGTTGAAAATCCAAAAATTACTTAAGTTTGATGAAGTGTAAAAAAAAATTATATAAAATTAGATACTTTTTTTCTCCTTTTTTGTAAGTCTATACTGTTATATAATAGATCATTAAAAAATTAGTTACTATTTTTTACCACAAATTAAAAAAAAATTGATTTTTTTAAATGCCTAAATTCTTGATTTTTACGCAAATTTCACGCATATAAAAGTGCTTAGTATTCAAACCATGGGAATCTTCTATTTTAGGTATAGGATGTGTTGAGCGGACTTTTGTAAAACACTACGAGGAACATTTTTGCGGAACATTCTAACCCTCTAACTCTTCAATGAAGGGGAATTTTTTGGCCCCTTTTTAAAAAGGAACCAAAAAGACCCGTAAGTCGAAGAGTTAGAGGGTTAAAATGTTCCACAAAAATGTTCCTCGTAGTGTTTTACAAAAGTCCGCTCAACACATCCTATACCTAAAATGGAAGATTCCCATGGTTTCTCCCTAAAATCCAGGTTTATGGGACATTTGATCGCCAATTCTCAATAAGTACGAAATTAACCCTTAAACACCTTTTAAGGTTTTACTTATTACTGACACTGAAGTTAAATTTTGAATGCTGATGTCTTAAAAGACTTATAGTAAAATTTCATGACAAATATTTTTGCTGAACATTTTAACCCTCTAACTCTTTAAGTTACGGGTCGTTTTTGTCCGCTTTGAAAAGAGGCCAAAAAAAGTCCCTTTAATTGAAGAGCTAGAAGGTTAAAATGTTCTACAAAAATATTCCCCGTGGTGTTCTACATAAGTTCGCTGAACATAGCCTCTACCTCAAATGGAGGCTTCACATGGTTTTCTATTTTAATCATATTGAATTTTTTTTTTTTTGTTTTAGAAAAATTATTTAAAACGCATTTTTTATGAGAGGCATTATTTTTTTATTAATGAATCGATTTTACATAAATTTGGCACAGACCTTATATCAATCCGAGTGCTAAATTGCATGGCAATCGGATAATTTTTGCAGGTTTTATGAAGATTTTAAGATAAAGGATATATAGAGTCCTTGCTTCGATTTTGATAAGAATTGGCACAAACATTTCCAGTTTTATGTGAATCTCAATGGATGCTTTTTGTAATTTTACGTCTATTTATGTGGCTATCCAGTGTAGAAAATCATTACCAGGTATGTGGCTATGTAACTACATACTTGGTAATGGTACCTAGTTACTTTTGTTATTACATTTCTTGTTACCTTTATATGGCGATGTCGCGAAAAATAATGAGTTAGGGTTACACACCAGCATACGAAAAATCAAAAAATATATCACTACCTATGTGCTTACCTGTTCTGACAAAAATAATGAGTTTAAAAATAGATTTTCGAAAAAATAAAAAATATAAAAAAAAATATTTTTTATTGCATTTTTTTTTTAAATTAAATTTGCTGGTGCGGGAATCGATCCTGGATCTACAGATTGCCAGTCAGTAGCTCTACCATCTGAGCTATATCGATATGTAATATTTAATAGATAAAAACATAATTGACCTGCTGCACACAAGTAAGCTTACTCGCCAACATACAAAAAATCAAAAAATATGTGGTTACATATATTCCTACCAGTGTCTAAAAAATGTTCAGTCTAAAAATAGATTTCAAAAAATTAAAAAAAAACCTAGAAAATTATTTTCTGTTTAAAATAATGATAAAAATAAGTCATTATCAGTAACTTATTATTATATGTTTTAAAGGTAAGTGGGTATCATTACTGGTAGTCCAAAAAATAATTATATGTCATTACCGTTTCTACACTGGGTAATATAATATTTTTAAATTTCAGGACCTATAGAAGGTGGGCGTGTCCTTGGTCCGATATTTCCAAAACTTAAAATTTTTCATAACTTAAGGGTTCTATTTGAATGTACCAAATTCAAAAAAATCTGTCTCCACTCCTTCTATTTTTGTCCAATCGTTATATGGGATCAAAGAAATGCGACGATTTTAAAATTTCTGGAAATATTTGTTAAGTTAAATTACAAACTCAATGAGAATTTCTTGTTCTCGTCTAGGAGTGTTAGTAGAACATTTAAAATATCAAAGAAAAAACAAAGAGAAGAACAAAAAATTTTTTACCACAATTTGCTTTGTCATCTTCCAATATACCACTCTGTTGTTTTGACAGATCTAGCAATGTAGTGACATCCATTCATGTATAAACAACAATAGAAAAGAATGTTTTCTAAAGTGTCAGTAACATTTAAATTTGCACAAACACTTGCATATTAGTTTTTCTAAATTAATTTTTTCCCAAAAAAAAAAAAAAAAAAAATAAAAATCAAAAATTTAAAAAACAAAGCATTTTTTGGAAGACTAGTCCACAAGGATCATTATGATGTACTTGAATAAGTTCTCGGATATTTGGTTCTATATGCGGTTTTTGTTTAAACTTTTAAAAAATAACAGTTATTTTCGGTCCCTGATATAGCAGTATTATCAGATTTCTATAGATGTATTATTTTCAGTGCATATATGCTGTTGCTTTTAATCCTTAATAACATAAATATCTACAAGTCGTTAACTTTTTAAACCACTGTCCATTGCAATCTATAAACAGTGCTAAAAAAAAAAGAAATAAAAAATAATCGGCAAAATACAATATGCAATATTCAATAACATGCTGCATGTGAAATTTGAAATTTAATAGGTTTAATATATGAAATGCAATCCTTTAGCTAGCAGCTGTTAAAACTCACATGGTCATTGTCTATATCACCGCAATAGAAAAAATACAAAAAAAAAAAAAAAAAAAAAAAATCACCAAAAAGAACCATTGGAAAAAGTAATAGCTAAAACTCATACGATGATAAAAACAAATAATTTAAAATTCTAAAATATAATAACTTAAAATTATTTAATGGAATGCACACAATGTTTATATTTGTACTGTATTTGAGAGTTCTCTAAAGAAATCTTTACTTGTTTCGAAATGGACTAAATAATTGTCACAACGGCTAAATACAACTAAGAGTAGAAACACAATCAAAGTTAAAACTAAAAGTGATAAAATGTTCAATACATTTTGTACGAAACGCAAAGATTTGTCGGTCGATTTCACTAAATAAACAGAATAGAATATATTCTATGTTCATGACGAACATTTCACAGTTCCCAGTTGGCAGGTACCGCTTTGGTTTAATAATGTTCGTCAGTATCTTTTAGTTTAATTATAATTAATCGCCAATGGCCAATGAATGTTTTTTGTTAGATTTGAGATCATGCAAATAAATTACAGATAATAAAAATTGTAAGAATTCTATAAGGGCAGCAGGATAGAATACGTATTTTCGGGTCCCGCTACAGACCCATCTTCAGCATCCATGCCTTTATGGGTTAATAATTGATAATGATCGGCTAATATTGACTGCGAAACAAATAAATGTAAACACAACTCAATTAGAGTAACATCAACGAAATTTTAACAATGCTATTTTTACTCTCTGTTATTACTGCTTTTTGCTTAAAATTTTATTTCTTAAAGTATCGGCCAATGACTTTTATTGTGTTTCTTTTCTAAGTCTTAAGTGTACCAGTGCGTATGATTAATATTTTTTTAAAGTTTAAAACAAAAATATTCATTATTTTATGGTGTTTAAAAAATAGGCATAAATTTAGTATTTAGTATTTTATATGTTTAATTAACACATATTTAAATTTTTCTTTTCTATTTTAGCTACACTGTTGAATATTTCAGTTCTGACCTACAAACAGGATGGGTTATAGCAGCTCATCGAGTACCAGATCAACAAATAACAGTAAGTTTAAACTATGAATATTATCGAATATTTCTTATATTCAATTTACACAATAAAATATCTTTATTTAAATTTAGTTCCTTATTCCTTATTGGAAAATTAAAATCTCATGTTTTAATTGTTTTAATTTTTACATTTAAGTTTAAAAATGTGTGTTGCCATTATTATAAAATTAATGAATTCTTTATTACTAAAACTTTTATTTTAAATTGTTAACCAAAAAAAAATGACAAAAAAACTTTTTTGTTATATTCTTGCTGCATATTGCCTCTGCAGCGAAATTTGGCATTGTAAAGAATATTTTATTTAACCCCCTTTTGGCTTATGTGTTCAGCATTTATTGCTAAAGTTTTGTGTTTTAAAAATTTAATATACAACTTTTTTTGTACTCAATCGAACGAGTACCAACTTTTTTTTGTTTTGAAAAAAATTTGAACAAAAAATAAAAACTTTATGCAATTAAAAAACTATCGTGTAAATTTTTTAAATATGTGGCTTTCCAATGCAATTGTCCAGCTGAAAACAAAGTGTGTCTTTTAAATATCAAATTTGCAGTATTTATTATACTACACTCACAATAGGCCTTTTTTTTAAACACTGGATTTATTTTCGGATGTATTATATTTTGTTAAAAATTTCAAAATTCATAATTTTTATTAAAATCTAATACTCATTCGCCAATAAAATGAGCAAGAAAATCATTAAATTTTTTAAAAATGTGAACACAGGAATTGAAATAAGCTAAATCCAAAATGGATTTAAAAAATAAATAAATCCGTTTTGGATTTAGCTTAATTTTCTTCCAGAAATTGCATTTTCGCAAAATTTTAATTTTTTCTTTCACATTATATTAGGGAATAAGTGTTAGATATGGATAAAAATATAAAATTTTAAAAATTAAAAAACAAAATGTGGATTTTTTAACAAAATAAAATAAATCCAGTGATTAAAAAACGGCCAAATATATTTTCCATAACTGATTGAAGTTTATTGGAAAAGTAATAGGTAAAGTTTGTTTTCAATTAAAAAATCAATTAATATACATAGAAAAATATGTTTAACTTTTTGTATAAGTCAATAAAAAACAAACTACAAAAAAATACATATCGTCTGTAGGGGTTGATATTATCAGTCAAGTGTTCTATTTTTAGTTTTCTATTTTTAGAAAAAATAATTGAAAGAATTTCTTTACTATCTGTTTTAGAACAAAATTTCAAATATTTTCCTTTTTTCTTTTTTGTTAAAATAAATATACAAAATTATTTGAATTCAAATTACAAGAAATTTTTTATTTTTACATACAAGCATTGCCAATAAAAATATGAACGGGGGTGTAGTGTTTTGAAAATTCAAACAAAAAAAAACTTTCAAATATAAAAAACAAACCACAAAATTGTTATTTTCTAACGATTTGTCAGTTAAAAATTGAAGATTGTTTTAACAGACTTTTCAATTAGTTTTATTCCTTTTATGGATTGTTTAAACAAAGTTTGAAAATAGATATTAAAATGGTTTGAGTGTAATGAGAAATCAGTACTCCTCTTTTTAGTTTTCAATTAATTTAATATGTATTTTAGGTTGTTTTTAAGGATAAAATATTGTAGCAACTTTTCCAATTTTTTTTTTTTTTTTTTAAAATGCCAGAAATTTGATTATACCAATAGAACATATATCCTTTTAATATTGTGCATCGAAGGTATTCAATACCTATTTGTTTTGTAATAATTTATTACCAGAGATTCAATATCAAAAACATTGAATAAACACTTTTTTCATATTGTTACGACATACTTTTTTCTATAGTGGTACAGTTGGCTTGGAAAGCCTCATATATGTATGAACCGTTTTGTATAATGAATAAAAACTTTTTGTCTCCTTTAGATTTCTGGCTTAAAACCGGCCACATCATATGTTTTTCTAGTACGTGCTGAAAATTCTCATGGATTATCCGTACCCTCTGGCTTATCGAATGTTATAAAAACATTGGGCACGGAATCGGGTACAGTGCCACCAAGTGAAATATCTGAAGCTAGAGCTGTATTAAGTGGAAAGGTAAGTTTGTGATGTGTTGTGATGAAAGAGTGTAAAAAAGATTATCATCAGTTGCCACCTGCGTTATATACACTATGAAATTTATGCAGAATTGTTATCAATATTTATGATTTTTGTTTTTTTGCAAATTTATTTTGAGAATTTAAAATGGTAGGTTTTATGCCAATTGATATGAGTACACAAAAAAAAAACAACGTTATGGAAAACTATGTGAAGTGGAGCTTGAACAAACTCAACAAAAATATATAATAGGTGACAAAAAATGGGCAACAATTTAGAATATGACAAGCAGTCTACTAAGTATTTTAACTCGGCAACTTCAATTTGACTTAACTTACATTTCTTTAAAAAAAATTACATAATTTAGTTTAGATATCACATTTTGTAACAACGTCACCGACTGCTTGTTAAGCGGAGATCAGCTCCATCAAAATTTCATTGAGTTTTTCTTTTTTTTTTAACTTCTGGTGTCACATTTTTTGCCACTTTCTGTATATAAATTTATATTCAGGTATACGGCAAGTTTGTTTTTAGTTTTGTTTGAAATGAAAAAAATGTTCATGCATATACTTTGGTTTGTTTGCTAAAGCTGACCTCCCTAAGGTGACATAAATTTTCGATATTATGGAACATAACCAACCAGTATATTTCACTTTTGTTTAAAAAAAAAAATATTTCACTCTTTATTTCAATATTGTTTTAACCCAAATATATTTACGATAGCATAATATTGAAGCTAAAAAAATATTTCCCAGTAAATTTTATTTTTCAACTTCTATTTTTATTTACCAGATGCAATTCCAGTAAAGCAATATAGCTTAAAATGTGGCTGTATAACTAAAGAAGGGAATTTTTTTAAAACATTTTCAATTATATACACAAAACTTAAGAAATATGATAATTTTGAAAAAGTAACCAAAATTAATATTAATCATACGTACTGTAGTTCTTAGTAAACGACTTAAGGAAAGCTGCCATAACTTTTGTTGTGCATTATCGATTTCTATGAAAATTCTCTGAATTATAAACTACGTACTTACAAAAAAGTTCTATTTGAGGTGAGCCCACAGATCTCAACTCCTTTGCTACCAGGTAACATTGTATTTTTGAGATACAATTGCACTAGAATAAAATAGAATATTGCTGAGAAATCTGCTATAACATAAAAATAAACTAATGTTTTTTGATTTATTGGAAAATTCTATGAATATTAGTGAAACTACTTAAAATGAAGGTCTAATTTGGATAAGATCGCATACCTTTAGAAAAGACGCGCATGAATGCATTCGTTTCATAAATATTTCGGTATTCATAGGTGATGAAACGAAAACGAAAGTTTTATTTCTGGGTTTAATATTTCGTGAATAGTGTTGAGATAATGATTTCAATGCGATAAAACTTTTATATGTATAGACATTCGTCGCTAGAATTAATGAGAACTCTTCGAGACATTCTAGAGACTATTTTATGAGTCAGTGAATGCAATCACCCTAAAAAGGTGCCGGAAAATTAAGTAGAATGCTTTAAATAAATTTTGCTAATTGTTACAAAAATCTAACGCCAAATACTATTTTATAATTCAAGAAATGCCCAGATATTTTACATATTATTTTCTTTTTTGAAAAAAAGGTACTTAAACAATGTTCAGTGTACTATGAAAAAGCTAGTGTTTTTAGAATGTTTAGCAGATATTCACTAAACTTATTAATAAAAAATTCTAATTGACAAAAAATTTAAAAAATCGGGAAAAACTCCCAAAATTAGAAAAAAATCATAAGATTTAAAAAAATCGCTGGAACTGAAAAATCCCTTAAATTAAAAAAAGTCCACAAAATGTAAAACTGGCGACATTTGCGAAAAAGGAGACACGGAGGAGATTGGAAGATAAATAAAAATCTAAAATTGGAATGTTTGTGTGTATGTGAGTAAAAACAGTAACAGAAAGTAGAATAGGAAAGAAAACTAAGAACTAACTACATTGCATTCAAGCCCTTGGGTGAGATGGCTAAGCGGCCGCACCTTAGTATAGGTACGTTTGTAATGTAGGAATAGGCACATGGCCGATTCCTACAGCCGACACGTTGTTGAAAAAATTATCATATAGGGGCAGTCTAACAATAAAATATAAACAATAATAGAAATTAATTTAAAATCACTGATGAAGCTTGTCAATTAGACCGTACCAGTCGGATTTTATAGTTGAATCTTTAAGTGTGATATGTCGATTTTTTTTGCCTCAAGGAGAACAGTGTTTTGCTATAAAGAAAAAATCCAATGAAAAAAAATGTAATAAGGCAACCCCTACGTTGGGCAACAAAAAAAATAAAAAAATTTCGGCTGGAATTATCGAAAAACATCTTTAGCAAAAGTTTAATTGTTTTTTGCGACCTTTAATTTTCTAACATTAGAGTGGTACATTAGAAACACTAGAACAGGAAACTTGAGGTCAGTGGTACTTAGAGCAAAACTATCGATGTATCGTTGTTAAAGATCCGACTGTAAATGCCAAGCAATAACGAAAATTTGAAAAAGCGACCGCTACGTTCGGGAAAAATTTTTTTTAAACCTTCTTGTAAAAATAATTTAGATTTGACGGTGTACGGCAAAGAGAAAGGCAGAATCTAGATATATTCTGATTTGAAAATTAATGTGTTTATAATTTTTAAAGAAAATAGTTTATTCTTCTTCTTAACCTCAAACCTACTAAATTAAAATTGACAGAATGCATACTAATTAAAATAAAAACAACAAATTTCTAAAAATCTAAAAAAATATTTAAAAAGTTAAAAAAATCGCCTAAAATTCATTAAGAAAGCGTTAGAAAAAATTTCTCAAACTGAAAAAATTCTGAGAATTAAGAAGTAGAATTGAAAAAGTCGGTAAAATTAAGAAAATCGTTAATATTGAAAAAAATCGCAAAAATTTTAAAAAATCGCTAAAATTAAAAACATTGTCAGAATTTATAAATCTCGAAAAATTTTAAAAATTGTTTGAGTTGAAAAAAATCTTAAATTATAAATAAATCGATAGAATGTGAAAACGCTAATATTGGAAAAGCCTACTCTCAAAAATTGTGTGATGAATAAAATTAAAAAAAAGTTAAAACCTTTTATGTTTAGAATTTAGTAATAGAAAAAATATAAAATTAAAACAAAAATAAAAATTTTAACCTGTTCGGTACCTGTGGCATGTTAATATTTGAATTTTAATTCCAAATATCTCCGCTGTGGGGTACTGCAAAGCCATAGAAGTAAAATACAAAATATTTCTTTGGCATAGATCTACATTTGTATGAAGTTTGGTCGCAAAATTTCCAGCCATTTAAAGTTGTGGTCGAAAGCGTTTAATAAGAAGAAAATTACGAAAATTTCAAAAAGTGCTGAAATTAAAGAAACAAAAATTGCAATAATGATAAATACGTCAAAATTTAAAAATATCAACCAAATTTAAAAAAAAAACTCCATAAAAAAATTTTGTTAAAATTGAGGAATATAGCCGAAGTTGAAAAAATCGACTAATTTTTTAATTTTGGCATTTTTTCCATTTCAGCCGTTATTTTCATTTTGGATTTTTTTTAATTCCTATTTTTTTCTTATCTTAATTATTTTTTTAATTTTGACAATTTTTTCATTAATTTTTTTTTTAATTATGAAATTTTTTCAGTCTGGCGATTTTGTTATTTTGAGCGATTTCTTTAATTTTATCGATTTTTTTCAATTATGGCGATTGTTTTACTTTTTTTTATTGCAAACATTTTTTAATTTTGTCCTTTTTTCGGTCAGTTTATTTTTCCACTTTTTGTCATTTTGTTAAATTCCAGCGATTTTTCAAATTTGGCATTTTTTCCAATTTTAAAATTTAAATTTCAGCAATTTTTTTAATTTTGCCGTTTTTACAGTTTTGAGGATTGCAATTTTTTAATTAGCAATTTTTTTTTTCTTAATTTAACTTTTTTTATTTTTTTAATTTTGACGATTTTCTCAATATTGGCGATTTTTAAATTTTGCCGATTTTGTTTTTATTACAGAAATAATTTTTTTTTTTCATTTTTGAGAGAATATATTGAATATTGTTTTTATTTTTTTTCTAATTGTAGTGTCATTTTTTCTAATTCTGAAATTTGGATTTTGTCAATTTCAGCATTTCTTTTTTTTTTTTTTTTTAATTTTGCCCATTTTTTTCTAAATTCTAACATTTCTTCAGCGATTTTTTTAAAATTTTTCTAAATTTCAATTTTGAGTTTTTTTTTTAATCTTGCCGCCTTTTTTATCGTCAATTTAGTTCGGGGTTTTTTAATTTCTTTTTAATTTTTGAGATTTAATTATTTTTTTTAATTTACGCGTTTTTTTAATTTAATTAATTTTAATTTTAGCGTTTTTTTTTTCTTTATTACGACCATTTTTTCAATTGCGGGGGTTTTTTTACGATTTTTGTTTGCATTTTTTAATGCAAAAAAAAAAATAAAACTATTCTAAATATATGAATTTATTTATCTATTAGTATCGATTGCAGTCTCTTGAATAATGAATTCCTGAATTTACTCTGGAATAGAGGAGAGAATATCTCAATATTTTCAATCCCTCTTTTCCTTTAAGCAATATCGCCATTTTTGAGATTAAAACATTTGCCAGAGGACAAAAATCTAAAAACAACTTGATTATTATTTTTGCCATCTTGGTGATTCGAGGGGAAAAATGGGCGAAAGGAAATTGACAATTTTTTGGTACTTTTTTGCTCGGAATCATGTCAGAAACTTTCTACATAAGATAAAATAAAAAACTGGATTAAAATGTTCATCAAATAAGGAAGGTTGATATGCCTAAGTTTTTTTTAATAGGTTACCAAATTGTTCCAAAAAGTACCAAAAAAATGCCTTCAACAAAAATTCTTTAATGTTGGAAAAAAAAAAATAACATATATCCGCTCACACTTAGTGAAGATTATTATATGTTGTTTTGACAGTGGAACTAATACAGGTGCCCATCTAAAATAAATGTTTTAAAACAAAATCTTAACTGAAACAAAAAAGTACCAAAAAAGGTACCAGTGATAGACCCTTGAAAATCTCCATGCGAATTTATAAGATTAACATATAGTTTTTCTGAAAGAAATGATAAAACACGTTTACTTTTGATTTCCTATATCCCGGATATGACCCAAGGTCTCTGACACTTAGTCTTATTTTTTACAACGTATCCGAATTATGAGTGTATTTTTGTTGTTGCTTTAATGGAATTAAAATTCGAGAACCCCATTATTTATCAATTTGTGAAAAATAATCTATTGAAAGCATGTCCCCAGATCTGTACAGTATTTCGGAAGATGACAAAGCAAATTGTGATAACTTTGTGTTGTTTATTTTGTTATTTCTTTAATATTTTAAATATTGAATAAGGCTCCCAGACGAGAACAAGAAATTTTAACTGAATTTGTAATTTAACCAAACAAATATTTCTATAAATTCTAAAAACATGGCTGTCTGAGGTTTTCCTTAGCCGAGAATGAAATCCGGGTGAGGATATGCCTTCAACAAATTATTTTTCTCTATTTGTCAAATAAGTTTTGAGATTTTAGAACTGCAATAAATAGATTATTTTTCACAATTTTTTAAATGCGTTTTGAGATTATAGCACATTTAGTTCCTTTAAAGCAATTGTATTTCATGAGTTTAAAATCAAAAAATTTCTGATCTGGCCAAATATTCAAATTCTCTGTGCAGTTATGTAGTGTTATGTGTACCTTAATTTAATAATGTCCACCTTTAAATGTCACTTCTGCAAAGCATTGGAACTAAAACTTTAAAATTTGCCCCGGAAAACATTTCATAACTTTTCACAAAAAAAAAAACCAATTGCCTTCTTTTCCATTCTATACACCTGAGTCAATATTAACTTCTCATATGTTGCGAAAAAAAAAAAAACAAAAGGACGTGTATGCTTTACGTTTAGCAAAAAATAGGGAAATATGAAAAATATTGGTAAAATAACTAAAAAAAAATATTTCATACTTCTATGAATGTGCACCATGGCACCAATTGACCCAAATTTTTTCCAAAAAAAAAGAGAAAAAAAAAATTCGTAAAACAAAATACTGAAAAAAAAACAATTTATGCGTTGCAAACAGCTACGATTGAAAAACGTACTAAAACAACACAAATATTTAAGTGATTTATATGATTGTAAGAAAAATAGTTTTATGCAGAATTTATAGTCCATGCTAAGAAAATATTTCAAAAACATTTTTGTTTTGTTTTATGGATAAGAAAAAAAAAAAAACATGCAGAACTAAAACAATTAAATCGAAATTGAGATAATAAATGGCAAATTTATGCATTGATAAACAGAATAATTGAAAATAAGAGAAATATCTTGCATGAATTTGATTTAGGAGTTATTAAATATAAAAATTTTTTTTTTAGTGTGGCCAAATTTTAAGTCCATAGATGCAGAACTTTAAAAGTAAATCATATGTTTTGATTGACTAAATTGAATACCTACTGGGCGTATGATTAACATTAATTATGGAATTTTTTAATATAAATTTTCTTATACCCTTTCGAATTTTTGAAAGAAGCTTTTTAGGAATAGTTTTTCCTATGATATTAATTGTTTCTTTAGTGCTATGGCTTGTATAACATCCCTACGGGAAATTTTAACAAACTGTCACCGAACTGGCCCCTTTATATGAAATAGACTGGTCACTTTTACATGGCGTTGTCATAGGAGGGGGAAATTAACCCCTTGTGATATGTCACAAGACAAATCCTAGGACAGGTTACTGAACTCTCATAAAAAACAATGTTCAGGGACCTGTCCTGGGATTTGTCTTGTGACATGTCACAAGGGGTCAATTTCCCCCTTCTATGACAACGCCATGTAAAAGTTACCAGTCTATTTCATATAGAGGGGCCAGTTCGGTGACAGTTTGTTAAAATTTCTAGTAGAGATATTATTCCTTTAAAAAGGATCAAGAAATATATCTTCCAAAAAATTATAATTTTTTTTATAATTAAATTATAAAATAACTAGAAAATCGTAGAACCGCCACTGAAAAAAAGGCTTAGGAATTGCATTAAATATTAAGAAATTGCCAAAGAAATGTCAAATTAATTAATAAAACTAACAAATAGAGCAACATTTTTACAGTTTCTAACTCAAATACTTTTGTAACTACTGAAATCGCTTGGTACTACCGAATATTGATATTCGCACAGAAACTGTGGGATATACAATGGATTTTTAGTTGCACTATCCAAAATATTCAGAAATCATAATTGATTATGGTTGTTAAAACCAAACTTGGCTTATGGTTGGCTCTTTATTTTTCTTTGTTCACAAAATATTTCTGCTCTTAAAATTAAAAGTTTCTTTACAAATATTGTTTAATTATTTAACAAATAGGAATTTTTACACTTGAGATTCTTTTTTGATAAAAACTTCAGTTAAGCGATAAATCCCATCTAAGATTTTTTAAGATTTCCGAAATTTAATAATTTTGTACTACCGTGCGTATGAGTAATATTAATTTTTGAAACTCTTACAATTTCCTATAGTTTAGCTAATATTTTCTTACAGTTTTGCTGACTATCAAGCCAAATCGATGCTCTGAAATATTTTAACCCTAGTTTGGAATGTTATCATTTCAAAAACAAAGAAGGAGAATTTGAGAAGTCCGGTTTTTTGTATAAACTAATATTGGTATACAAGATTTTACTCAGCCTAATGTGAAATCGATGGAATTCTATTAAATTGTATTTGCGTATGTTGGCCTTTCATAATTCTTGTATTAGATAAAATATATCATGAGTCATTATTAAAAAGAAATCCTGTAGAATCTTAAATGTCTTAATAGTTTTGAATTAAATACAAAATTATCTTTCATTACCTAAAATTACCATTAAAATATGTACGACAATGGGTATGTTTGTTTACATTTCTAGTAAAATATAGTAAATTTAGAAAGTGCGAAATAATTGCCAAAAATTGATTTCTTTTTAAGTGGTATGAAGAAAATTATGTCACTAGTTTTGGATGGAATCAACTGAATTAAAAAATTTGTAAATTTCGTGTCAAAAACGACACCAGTCTGGTTAAAAGCCAACTAATGTTCGGATCCGAAATTCGAATGGGTTAAAATGGGGCTTGTGTCAAAATTTTCTATAATGTGAGTCAGCGCACCAAATTTCATTAAAATATCTTAATATTTGCGACCTGCAGTTTGTAACCAAGCCAATTTTGGGGCACCCATATATGGGCACTAGGTCTAAACATGGACCGATGTTCACCAAAATCAATAGGCTTCGTCCTTGGGCCGACATAAGTCGGTGTACCATATTTCATCAACATATCTTAATATTTGCGAACTGCAGCGTATAAACAATATAATTTTGGTAGGACCATTATATGGGCACTAGGTCTAAACATGGACCGATGTTCACCAAAATCAATAGGCGTCATCCTTGGGACGACATAAGCCGGTGTACCAAGTTTCATCAAAACATCTTAATATTTGCGACCTGTAGAGTGCGCACAAGAATGCATGGACAGACAGACGGACGGACGGACAGACGGACGGACGGACAGACGGACGGACGGATGGACAGACGGACATCGTTAAATCGAAATAAAAAAAAATTCTGAGCCGATCGGTATACTATAAGGTGGGTCTAGGACCAATATTTTTTGGTGTTACAAACATCAGCACAAACTTATAATACCCTGACCACATAGTGGTGTAGGGTATAACTAGTAAAAATAGTAAAAACTAGCATGTAAACGTCGGGAAATGGTTAAGACAATTTTAATTATCTCGTATTATTCCATTTTCGCATTTTGAAAAAAATTTCAGCACACTAACCGTTGTAACATATTAAACTGACAAATTTATTTCAGAAAAAAATGTAAAAATGAGTAAGAAAGTTAATGTCGGGCATTCCAACTATACGACACCCTACACAATTCTGGTTGAAGATTAACTAGCATTTGTCTTCGAAATTTAAATGGCCTAAAATGGACTTGTGTCGAATTGGTAAAAAATTTAAAAATTAGTAAGAAGTTTCGATTTTGATTGAGGTTGGGTGTATGCACGAGAAAATCAGAATTTTCGCCCATGTAAGCAATATGTCTAAACAAAATAAAAATTTTAAACCCAAAGAAATAGCGACTGAATTAAAAAAGCTTGTAAAAGTTAATCCCCCAAATTTCTTAGAAACATCTTTATATTTATGACATACGTGCGAAAAAATATCAGATATTATTTCAGAAGTTGTAGAATATTTTTGGGAAGCAAAAACTCTGTGTAGTATTTGTTAGGAGAATATCCTGGTGAAGAAAAACTTTATTGACTCATAATATGTATTATAAAAAAATGTAATTATTAGCAGCTGTTTATTCATAAACAGGGTTGCCAACTTATATAATTTTTTTTTATTTTTTCTTTCCAATATATTGAGGGAAAAAAATTAAAAATCTAAATTTGAAAAATTGACTTTTTTCAGTCAAATTTTAAAGTTTGGCCAATTCCCAAAAAAAAAAAACGTAAAAAGTGAGTAAAATCGTTAAAATAAAAAAACATGTCCAAATCGATAAATGAATGCTTCACTTGCCAAATCGATTAACCCATAGTGAAAAATGAATGAGTCTTAATAAGAAAAATGAGAAAACAGGAAATAATGTTTTGTTTTTTAATTCTTGTTAAATTATAAATTTTGTCATTTCGTAGCATTAGTATTTATTATCAGGGAAATTTTTTTTGAATATTTTACAGTTAGGGTTCAATATAGTGTTTTGAAATTAAAGTTTTATAAAATTCTTAGAGTGGAGTTAATCGATTTGGCAAGTGAAACATTCAAATATCAAATATTAATTCCACTCATTCTTCGCTCCATTTCATTTCATTCCAATTATCTAGTCCTTCAAATTCACTCATTCCTCGTTCCATTACATTTCGTTTCCATTGTTTTAAGTCCAAATTTGACTTGTTCCTCGTTCCCTTCCATTTCGTGCTACTTGTCTACTGTTTCTATTCCACTCATTTCACGTTCCATGCTATATCGTTTCCTTAATTTTCAAGTTTCACTCGTTCACCTTTCAGTTCGATTTCGTTTTCAGTAGCATTTCATTTCATTCCAAATCTAGCGTTTCAATATAAATCGTTCCCCGTACCATTCCATTTCTGTCCGCTCATCTAGTGCTTTATTTATGCTTAAATTCCATCTGCTCCCCATTCTATTCAAGTCGTTCTCCATTCCATTTCGTTTCCAGTGTCTAATATTTCAGTTGCACTTGTTTTGCGTTCTATTCTATTTTGCTCCACTTCTGCAGTGTTGAAATTCAATAATTCTCGTTTCCCGTCCCATTTCATTGCGTTTCCCAATTTTAGTTTTCCAATTACACTCGCTCTTTAAATTTAAGGCTCCTAGCACGAGAGACATATATTGGCCGTTATGGGAAAGCTTTTTCCCATTTGGTACCCTTAAGTTTTACGATGATCCTGGTGAAAATTCAAAAAGGTGGATCTGCACATACTCAAACAAGCTCATATTAGAAATTTCAGGTTTCTAGGCTAAGACGTTTGGCGAAGGCGTCAAAGGGCGGGCTATCTTCTTTTAACCCTTCCCAAAAATTCCGGATTTGCGGACATGTGCGCCGGAGGAGAAACCTACATACAAAATTCTAACTTCCAATTTCAAGCGGATTGGGTTGGCCATCAAAATTTATTAAATAACACAGTACAACACTAAAAATGCATCGGTCATGCGACATATCAATTCTGATAGATTTTAGGATGGGTATCACGAATCTGAACACCAAATTTTAAAATTAGCTCTAGTTTTTGAAATATTTGCAAATTTAACTTTTAGCAAAGAGTCAGTTTTTTCATTAAAATTTCTTATTTATTCATATGCCTGACTAAACTACGGATAATTATACCCTACACCACTACGCGGTCAGGTTATTATAAGTTTGTGCTGATGTTTGTAACACCAAAAAATATTGGTCATAGACCCACCTTATAGTATACCGATCGGCTCAGAATTTTTTTTTATTTCGATTTAACGATGCCCGTCTGTCCGTCCGTCTGTCCATGCATTCTTGTGAGCACTCTACAGGTCGCAAATATTAAGATATTTTGATGAAACTTGGTACACCGCCGAGCCAGGGACGAAGCCTATTGATTTTAGTTAAAATCGGTCCATGTTTAGACCTAGTGTCCATATAAGGGTCCTACCAAAATTATATTGTTTATACGCTGCAGGTCGCAAATATTAAGATATTTTGATGAAACTTGGTACACCGCCTTATGTCGAGCCAGGGACGAAGCCTATTGATTTTGGTTAAAATCGGTCGATGTTTAGACCTAGTGCCCATATAAGGGTCCTACCAAAATTATATTGTTTATACGCTGCAGGTCGCAAATATTAAGATATTTTGATGAAATTTGGTACACCGACCTATGTCAGCCCAAGGACGAAGCCTATTGATTTTGGTTAACACCGGTCCATGTTTAGACCTAGTGTCCATATAAGGGTCCCCCCAAAATTGGATTGGTTACAAACTGAAGGTCGCAAATATTAAGATATTTTAAAGAAATCTGGTTCGCTGACTCACATTATAGAAAATTTTGACACAAGTCCCATTTTAACCCATTCGAATTTCGATCCAAACATTAGTTGGCTTTTAACCAGACTGGTGTAGGGTATTGTATAGTCGGCATGGCCGACTTTAACCTTTTCACTCGTTTTTAATATGGTTTAAAAGTAGAGACTTTGGGCTTTTAGAAACATACCAACTTATTTTTGTTCGATAAAGGATCTAGGATATAATTGCAATTCAAATGAAAACTTCACTTACTTTCCTTTTTTGCAAATCAAGTAAAATGCGTTAATCGGATTTACATACAAAAATGTATATTTTTGGTAAAGTCGATTTAATTTAAAATTTTGGGTGGCAGTATGCTTTGACTTGGTTTATTTTTGGAGCATTCTGATTGGTTAATTTATTTTCAACCAATCACAATGTTTTCAAATATAAATATTTTTGTAGGGTTTTCATACACAAAATGAACAAAACCGTATATTTAAAAATAAAATCATCCAAATTTAAAATGCTCTTTTATAGTACTTTTTTGAACATGCATATTTTAAAATCGTTATTTTTAGGAAGTTGCAATTCAATTATCTAAAACTTTGTTGAAATGGATTAGAAAATATGTGTATAAGATATTTCAATGGTTTTATCTGAGTTTCTTAATTTTAGATTCGTCACAGACTCCTTTATTTTTAGGTATTAAAAAAATCAATCTTTTTCAGCTTTGGCCAATTTTTACTTAAAATTAAAACACAAAGTGCGAAATTTTTTTGATAAATTAAGTAACATGAGATGTTTACTAATGGTATAAATTAAAAAAATGGATATTCCTTTCATCGCGGATTTATTATTGACGAAATCGTGAAAAAAGAGAAATTTCAACTTCAAATGCATATATAGAGAATATTATCGCATGTGTCAAAACGTGCGATATATCAAATTAAAGGACATATTTCATCCTATTAAAATTTTGTAAAGAGTGGCGTTCATACTTTTAATTTCGTATTTTTTTTCAAAAAGTTTATTACAAAATTGACATTTTCTGCAAATACGGTTTTGTAAATATTTCTTAAACTATAGCTAACTTTAAAATTCCAAGACCATATTCGTGATCTACGTCCAAAGTCTATTAGAAATGATCTGTCGCAATCCCAATGCATCAAATTTTTCTTATTTTGTTGTACTGTGTAATTGTTCGAATAATTTTAATTACCCAAATTTAGAATAATTTAATACGATATATTGATATAAAAAGAAATACATTCGTAATTAAAGCTCAATTAAATTATGATTGTCTAGAGAGCCATCATAATATTGTTACCAAATTAGATTAGTCTAGTGTGGAAAACCTGGAATTTTCCAAAAGAAAATATACCGAGGAACGCCATTTACTAAATACGTCAATCTGGTAATTTAAAACTACATTTAAGCCTACACCACAGCATATGCCATAATGTTAAATGCTATAAATAATGTTAAGTGTTATATTCAAAGACAATAGAAGTTTCTAACATGATCTACAACCTGGCAGTTAAAACAACATATAAAAGCTCGAACTTATCGAAGGAAGTCGAAGTTGTACGTTAACATTTGTATTAGAGTTTGTATAGTTAATTGCGCTTTAGACTGTGTATAGTGAGTTGCGCATATAGTTTGTGTGTGTATGTTATATTGTTGTATTTAAAGCAAAAGAGCCCAGTGTAGAAAATCATTACCAGATCTGTGGTTATGTAACTACATACTTGGTAATGGTAACTAGGTACTTTTGTTATTACATTGCTTATTACCTTTATATGGCGATGTCGCGAAAAATAATGAGTTGTCGTTACACACCAGCATACGAAAAATCAAAAAATATATCGTTACCTATGTGCTTACCAGTACTGACAAAAATAATGAGTCTAAAAATAGATTTTCAAAAAAATAAATTATATAAAAAAAAATATTTTTTATTGTATTTTTTTTAAATAAAAATAGATTTCAAAAAATTTTAAAAAAATTTAAAAAATTATTTTCTATTTGAAATAATGATAAAAAAGTAAGTCATTATCAGTAACTCATTATTATATGTTTTAAAATAATGCAGAAGGTAAGTGGGTGTCATTACTGGTACTCCAAAAAATAATGATATGTCATTACCGTTTCTACACTGGGAGTGTATAAGCTCAAAATTTAGCTACGAGAGTGAATTATTTTATTTGCAAAGAGCACCATCCCGGTTTTTCTAGAGTAGATAAACGTACATTTTCAAAGGTAAAAAGTATCAACCCAGTGTAGAAACGGTAATGGCAAATCATTATTTTTTGGACTGCCAGTAGTGACACCTATTTACTTCCTACATTATTTTAAAACTTATAGTAATGAGTTACTTTTATTATTATATCAAATAGAAAGTAGTTTTCTAGATTTTTTTTGTAAATATTTTGAAATCTATGTTAAGTTAAATTACAAACTCAATGAGAATTTCTTGTTCTAGTCTAGGAGCGTTATTAAACATTCAAAAAATATCAAAGAAAAAATCAAAAACAACAACAAAACATTATTAGACTCAATATATTTTAATTTTTGATTTTCTGTATGTTTTACCAAATCTACGATGTCGAGATAGCTCAGATGGTAGACCTGTCGATTGGTAACCTGGAGTCCCAGGTTCAATTCCCAGCACGAGCCAATTTTATTTGAAAAAATTTTACAATAAAAAAATATTTTTTTTTATAAAATTTATTTTTTTGAAAATCTATTTTTAGACTCATTCTTTTTATCATAACTGGTAAGCATATAGGTAGCAACATATTTTTTGATTATCCGTATGCTGATATGTAACATTACTCATTATTATGCGCGACATCGCCATACGAAATCTAATAAGAAATGTAACTAGTTAACATTACCGGGTATACAGTTATAGAACCACATAGCTGTTAATGATTTTCTACACTGAGAATTGGTGCCAGCGGTGGGATTGGTTATTTTGATTGCAATAGAAAAGAAGTTGGTTTATTTAAAGGAAAAAAAAACAATATTCTTAAGATCGAAAAACGTAACAATATCCTTTCCTTGAGCGAAGGATTCAATTTAATAAAGGGCGAATTGTGAAACAAATTAATTAACTTTGTCATATTTGGAAGCTTTTTTTAAATGCAATTTAAAAAACGAAGTAAAGGAATTTCAAATGTATATTTAATAATGAGATCTAAACAATGGTAAACGAAAACAAACTTTTTATTTAAATGAGCTTTTTAAAAACCAATTGAGCAAACTCCATTAGAGACAACTGTGATAAAATTAATCACATTTTGCTCAATATTTACTAAAATCAATTAAGGGAGGGAGAGATGTAAACGTAAATTAAAAATCCATTCTTAAGAGGATTTCTCTTTAAATTTACATTTTTCATGTGTTCAATGCTTACGAAAGCGACAAAACTCAGAATAGGAATTTTTCTATTTTTAACTCCCCAATAAACCAAACGATATCGTTACGATATCGAAACGATATCACCTACAACAGGGCTGGCAAAACTATGACACGCATGTCACTAGTGGCACGCGAGTGGATTTTAGGTGGCACGCGACGTTTTGTTGGATATATTCAAAAAATTTAAACTATTGGAAGACCAACAAAAAATTCAGTTAAATGTTAAATTTCTCTACAAAAATGAGTGATTTAACTCCATAATGGTGAAATTTTTCATAGAGCTTGTAAATCATCTTTTGAAATGATTAAAACCATTTTTTATTTAAAAAATATGGTTAATACAGAACTCGCAAATTCGATAATCAGAAAATTCTGGGAAAATATATAAAATTCTGGATTGAAAGAAATTTAAGTGTTTCGATGAGATAATATAATTAGATCTAAAAAAATATTTTTTTAAGGGAAAATACGTGCTACGAAATAACCCTCAATGAAATAAAGGCTGAAAATAAGTTTCGTAATGGAATAACCTTCTTTGTTGGAATTTGAAATTGGACGTTGATCGTGTTTCGCAGAGCCATTTCATCTGAAATAGAAATTTCTCTATTCAAATCCATAATATTCGCTATTTATTCATTATTATGTTGATAAAAATCGCGCGATTTATTTTAACCAAATCAAATTTTTGCCCGAAGCACATTTTTCAAACAGTTTTTGACGTACTTATGTAATTTATGGCGCCCAAAAATGTAACTTTTTTTAACAAAATCAAATAACCACCAAAAATGGAATAACACTCTCCCCAAAAAAAAAAAAAAATAAATCAAAAGGCAATAGTGTCCAAACTGTTTTAATTTAATATAATTGGGTATTTTTCATAATGAAATAATCTCATTATTTAAAGTAAATAAACCCCCAAAAATTAAAAAAACCGTCAAACATTTTTACACACAGAAAACAGTCTCAGTTGTGGCCACCGAATTTGTTGCCAATCGAATTCTTGCGGTTACAACAACTATCTTTATATTAAATTATATTTTTCGTCGTGAAAGCCAATATTCGGTTGTCTAATTCATTATTATGTTCCACATAAATATTATTATGTTCTACAAAATTTTATTGAAATTAAAAAACTTTTTTTCAATTTTCTGGTATTGAACCCGGCCCTTCAGGTTAATAGTTCACACTTTTACCCACTGCACCACAACTACTTTTAAATTTCTTAGCCATATTTACTGTTTATACATATGAATATTTTATTTTAATTAAAAAAAAACATCTAAATTTTTGTCTTTTCCGAGATTCGAACCCGGAAATCCGGCATACTAGGCCAACTCCTCACCCTCTACAGCACAAACACTTAATAATTTTAATGACTAATTTTGAATTTATGTGTTTTAGTAATACAGTATACAATTCGTTTATCAATACCAATTAATAGTTGTGTGTGTTATCAATACAATCCACAATTTGGTTGGTTCTACAGAAACTTGAATTTAAGGTCATATTTGATTAGGATACCCGTATTTGTAGTTACCACTTTCGAATATTGAAATTTTTTTAAAAAAGGTTATAGATAACACCAATTTTCTTGTATAGTCACTAAATAAATGGCTGCTTCTACTGCATAGAATTACTAAACTGATACTAATTTTAAAATTGATTGGAGATACCAATAATTTGTTAAAAGGATTGTTTTTTAGTTCATTTTCCCTATTTTTAATACCTAGTAAAAATATTTTTGATGTAGTATTCAATTATAGGTAATTCCAAATAAAATAAAGTCCTGGCAAATTCATTTTAATGGTTTTGATCGAAAGCCAACCAATCTTTTTCCTGGGTGTATGTCATTTCTTGGATGTTATTTAATTTTTACCCTTTGCCGTAGCGCTGATAAATATGTACATATGCGATGATATTTTAAAGAGAAATTTTCCAAATTTTTCTTTCGGTATCGAAAATGCTATCATATATGATAGCAAAACCGAAATTCTTTTAAAATAAGCTGAAATGAAGTCATAATGAAAATTAAAGTCGGGCATGCCGACTATACAATACCCTACACCAGTCTGGTTAAAAGCCAACTAATGATTGGATCCGAAATTCGAATGGGTTAAAATGGGGCTTGTATCAAAATTTTTTAAAATATGAGTCAGCGCACCAAATTTCATTAAAATATCTTAATATTTGCGACCTGCAGTTTTTAACCAAGCCAATTTTGGGGGGACCCTTATATGGGCACTAGGTCTAAACATGGACCGGTGTTCACCAAAATCAATAGGCTGCGTTACTGGGCCAATATAGGTCTGTGTACCAAATTTTATCAAAATATCTTAATATTTGCGACCTGCAGCGTATAAGCAATATAATTTTGGTAGGACCCTTATATGGGCACTAGGTCTAAACATGGACCGATGTTAACCAAAATCAATAGGCTTTGTCCTTGGGCTGATATATGCCGGTGTACCAAATTTTATCAAAATATCTTAATATTTGCGACCAGCAGCGTATAAACAATATAATTTTGTGGGGACCCTTATATGGGCACTAGGTCTAAACATGGACCGATGTTCACCAAAATCAAACTTGTTCGTCCTTGGGCCAACATAGGTCTGCGTACCAAATTTCATCAAAATATCTTAATATTTGCCACCTGTAGAGTGCGCACAAGATTGCATGGACAGACAGACGGACGGACGGACAGACGGACAGACGGACATCGTTAAATCGAAATAAAAAAAATTCTGAGCCGATGGGTATACTATAAGGTGGGTCTACGACCAATATTTTTTGGTGTTACAAACATTAGCACAAACTTATAATACCCTGACCACATAGTGGTGTAGGGTATAAAAATTGATAATGAAATCGTCATACCCATGTGAAAATCGAAATATATATGAACATACATGATCATACATTGGCTCGTATGTGATCATGCATGGGTATACACAGTCATATACGTCCATGCATAGTTCAATGTATGGTCATACATGATCTCATATATTTCCATATACCTTTGGATCCGAAATTTGAGGGTATATGGAGGTATATGCCCATATATGAGCATATGTTAATCATGTATGAGCATATATGGTCATATATGAACATGTACGGTCATATACCCTCAAATTTCGGATCCGAAGATATATGGAAATATATGAAATCATGTATGGTCATACATCGAACTAGACATGGATGAATATGACTATGTTTGCCCATGTATGATCATATACAAGTCAATGTATGTTCATGTGTTTTCATATATATTTCGATTTTCATATGGGTATTCAGAAGAAAAGTCGAACTCACCTAGATTTTTCAACTAAAATTGTCCAATAAAAATAGCCAAACGAAGTAAAAATTGCAAGCTTTTATAAATTTTTTGAATGTATAATTGATATGATTTTCCAAAGTTAGCATTTCGTCAAAAACATTAATTCTTATGATCCTTCACCCTTTTAAAAATTTTACCCTTTAAAAGGTATGAGGCAGCAATAAAAGTACTTATAATTTCTGCGATAAATTACATGAAAAATTTAAAGATAAATAGAGGCCAAGCAGATGCTATATTAAGATCACATTATAATCATTTCTTACTGCCGATCGTGTTCAATCATATTTTTTTTTACTTTTCGTGGTTCCATATAATAATCCAGTTATACCGTTAAAGTTTCTTTGTTAGATTTTGGATTATTAAGTAGAAAAAAGGTTGTCGAAATAATGCCATAAATAAATAACCAGTACGTATGATTAATATTATTTATTGTTATTTTTATTAAATTCTTAATTTCTTAGAAAATTCTATAATATAATATAACTATAAGTTAGAAATTTTGTTTGAAAATTTCTGACTTAAGTAAAATTTAGGAAAAAACTTCCTTCTTAGTTCTGACTATAAAACTGCCCAAAATTTTCTATTATTTTTGCTATTGCTTAAGCCTCATTGATTTTGCTAACATATTATTATTACATGAATCCCAAAACAAGGCCAAAATATAGGAAACTGTTTAACATTTATAACATTTTTTTTCCAAATCCTTAAATTATAACCATGTAATTTTTCTTAATAGCAAATTTTACAAATTGTTGTATATCCTAAAGCTAAGAAAAATGTAACATTTACACAACAACAATAGCAACTTTCACTTTTCACCCAAATTCACATACATTCAAATATAAAAAAAAGGAAATCCATAATGGAAATTGTATTTTCTTCCAAAATATAAATATACAGATTTGTAAGGATTTTTTTGCTACGATATAAAATATATAAGAAAGGCGTGTTCATTTGTATGCTTCAATAAAATTAAATAACTCTAGGATGGATTGAAAAAATATTGAAAGAATTCGAAAACGATGAGGAAAATATATGTTTTTGTTTCCTTCGTTTCGTGCTAAGAGGACAATTTGCCTGTTTTTCTGCTTTGCAAAGGAATTGCATGAAGAAATGTATATAAATATTACCAATAAACATGATAAAAGATAAGCTTTAGGCAGATTTTTTTTTTTTTTTTGGTATATGAAAAATACTGAGTATTTGCAACTCTATAATCAGGGTAGAATGGGTGGTGAGCTGATGCTAAGTGGTAATATCAATCATTGTTAATGCAGTGTAACCTACACATTTTCAAGCAGTCATTCATATATATTTTTATACATTCAAATACTTACACAATTTCTCTATGTGTTTGTATGTATAATACTTCACAAAAATAAGACAAAATGCAAATTTAGCCTTATTTTCTTTCGTTGTACAAAAGGAAAACAGAAATAATATATTTATACAATGAATAAAATGGAAACTGGAATTAATGTTTATAAAAATCTCTATGTTAACCTTTATATATTTATAACAACTGTAACAATTCTAAGGCTACAGAAAAACAAAATAGATTGATTATAAAATTCTATAATTTTAGAACTTAGTTTAAAAACAGTTTTTTTTAAATCGTCAAATTAAGAAATATAATTTAAAATTTGATAGTATTCTGAACATTTCTTCTGCTAAACTCTGTTTGCTTAAGTTCTGCCAAAGTTATAGTTTTATGTAAAAGTACTATAGAAGAAAAACTACAGTGCGTATGATTAATATTAATTTGTGAAATTTTGATTAATCTCCATTTTTTCTTAATTTTTTTCAGTTATTCTCTATAAGTTTTTTTTCAGTATTGTTCTGTACAATAAAGCCCATTATTTAAATATTATCCAATTTTTATGTATAATAAATTCCTTGCATTATTATAGCATTTCACTTGTCTTAGCAGATTTGGTTCTCAAGAATTTTTATTTTTATAAATTTCTATATATGTATGCTCTTAGAGAAGGTGTTGTTAGGCACATTAGTTTTCATATTGCTCGATTTATAAAATTATTCACACAATAAATTGTAGTTTCTTTTTTCATTTTCATACCCAGCTCTTGTGTTTTTTTTTTCCTTTTTTTCAATTTTTCTTCTTCATTTTTTTTTTTCAAGTTTTATTTTTTCATTTGGATTCTTAGTTTTCTTATATAATACCATGAGCATAAATATGATATATGGCCTACTGGAATATAATATGGGTTCTGTGCTAGCATACTTTTATGTATAAAATGGTATTTTCTTTTTGCAAATTTGGAAAAAAATCATGTTTTATGAGTTATACATACATTCGTTTTTATACTTTTTTTTTTAGGAATGATTTAATGTGAAAATATTTCAACATATTTGCACATGTGTTTTAAGTATTTTTAGGATTTTTTTCTATTGAAATTGTATATCAAATACTTATTTTCTAGGGAATTTTTGATACATATTATTGCTGTTTTAAATTATTTGAAAAATTAATATTAATCATACGCACTAGGGACTAATATTTACGCTACTCTACAAAAACTATTTGTCCACAGATTTATACTAACAATAAGACCTTTCCAAAATTACTTAGATCAGCTAATTATGAATCTTTAGTTAAAACATTTTTATCAAATCGCCTTAGTGCGATACAGACCGTCCCTTTTTGAATTTTATATACTGACCCAGGGAAGAAGTTCCTAAAATCATTATTTGCGTCATATATAAAATTACTTATCAATTAAGTAAATATAGTATTTAATTGCAAAAACCAATTTCCCTCAAAATTATTTTGAAAATTGTTGTTTTTTGTTTTGCCTTTTTTACTTTCATATTATCCCATTAGCACATTTAACACACGAAAATACTGTTAACACCAATCACTTCATCAACTTCAGATATTAATGAATTTTGTATATTCTTATAATATATAGAAAATAAGTAGATACATATTTCATGGTTTTTAGAAGTTTTATTTTTAACGATTTTTAAGCGAAAAACTAAAAATGGTCAAAATTTAGGATCACCCAATAATAGCGGAAAAATAGCTTACATATAAAGACTATCTATAGATCTCGAAAAGCCTGTACCCTTCTCCTAATATATTTTTAATTAGTTTGTTAAATATTTTTTTAATATTAATAACTTTAATCAGTTGACACATAAACTAACCACTGACGAGTCTTTGGGTGAGACGAAAATGCGGCAGTCTGGTTATTCCATTGTGTCTGTTAAATTAAAAAAAAAAATGTTTCCTTCTTCTTCTTCCTATAAATCAGCTCTAAAAAAATATTTTAGTAATTAGTTCTAATATTAATTACGATTTTTCTATGCGTCGCTTACAAACACTTAACTAAAAAATAACATTAATAATGTTTTTTAATTTTAATTATTTTTAAATGATTTTTAAGTTATTTCTAAATAATATCCCAGCAAAAAAAATGCAAGTAGTTCTTTACAAACTACTTCTTTTAATGCTTCACAAGTATCCGTTAGTGTATTTTTACTGCTTTTTTAGAAGTTATTCTGAACAACTTCAAAATATCACTTTCAATCATTGCTTCCCAAGTATTCGTTATTACATTTTTACAGCTTTATTAGAATTACTTCTGAACCACATCCCAAAAATCACTTAAGTATGGCTTCTAAAGAATAATTGCTCTAAAAGTGATCATAAAAAGTGATTTTGGTATTATTTCGCATTTCCAAACAGATTGCTCTAAAAGTGATCATAAAAAGTGATTTTGGTATTATTTCGCATTTCCAAACAGAGGGTCCCGGGTTCGATTCCCGGCGGGACCAATATTTTTTTATTTTTTTTAATTTTTTTTTATTCTATTAATTCTTTTTTTTAATATTCCCAGTGTAGAAAATCATTACCAGATATGTGGTTATGTAACTACTTACTTGGTAATGGTACCTAGTTACTTTTGTTATTACATTTCTTATTACCTTTATATGGCGATGTCGCGAAAAATAATGAGTTGTCGTTACACACCAGCAAATCAAAAAATATATCGTTACCTATGTGCTTACCAGTACTGACAAAAATAATGAGTCTAAAAATAGATTTTCAAAAAAATAAATTATATAAAAAAAATATTTTTTATTGTATTTTTTTTTTTAAATAAAATTTGCTGGTGCGGGAATCGAACCTGGGTCTACAGATTGCCAGTCAACAGCTCTACCATCTGAGCTATATCGACATGTAATATTTAATAGATAAAAACATAATTGACCTGTTGCACACACGTAAGCTTACTCGCCAACATTTTTTTTTTTTTTTTTTTATAGACCAACACTCAGGGGATGCCCCCTACTAATGCAGTGCATTGTGTTGATATCAGGAAAATAGGTTATGGGAAAGAGGAAAGAGGGAGTAGTGTTTGTGGACATTTGATTTGAATTTCCCTACATTGAAAGTATCAGGAAAGACATTCGCGGGGAATTTATTCCACATACGGGATGTTCGACTAATGAACGAATTTTCCCTGTAATGCGTTGTGCGATCCACTGGACAATCGATTACAAATGGATGAGATCTACTAGATAAGCGTTTGTTCCGAGCAAAAACATGGGACCTAGGAATAAGTTCACTTATCTCGTTAGAACACTTCCCATGGTAATATCGATAGAACAGTGTTACACAACCCACATTCCGTCGATGCTCCAATGAATCAATAGAGCTGGATATCCTACTGTCATTGATAAGCGCCTTCGCCCTCCTTTGGACATGGTCCAGAAGCTCCAAAATATACTTTGAAGCTCCTGCCCATATATGGGAGTTGCATTCCATCTTCGGTCGGATATAGGTGGTATAAATAGTAAGGAGATTAGAGGAAGTGAAATATTTACGACACCGATTAAGAAAACCAAGACACTTGAATGCTTCTTTCGACACTTGTACAACATGATTTTTCCAGCGGACATCACGTTGGATTCTCATGCCCAGAACATCAAGAGCTCCAGATTCCTCAACATTGATACCACCCATGTGGACAGCAGACGATGATGATCCCACGGCCCTATGGGTCAGCAAACAACATTGGGTCTTGCGTGCATTAAAATCGACCCTATTCACGCGACCCCACTCGGAGATTGTCAATAGATCATGACTGAGTGTGTCATTCATAATCTGCCTTTTGCCCCCAACCTCCGCAAGGCTTGCCCTATGATAGAAGGAATATGAATGACAAATGTTGCTGTCATCTGCGAAAGAGTAGATAGGATTTGAAGTTCGAACAAGAAAGTCGTTTAGAAAGATAAGAAAGAGAGTAGGAGAAAGAACGGAGCCTTGCGGTACCCCTGCATTTAACTGAAACTCGTTGGATGAGACCCCATCTATAACAACTCTTATAGTACGATCCCTGAGAAAGCTCCATATGAATCGAGAGAAGTCATTACCAACACCAAAAGCAATAAGCTTTGACACTAGTGCTTTATGCCACACACGATCGAACGCCTTGGAAATATCCAAAGCAACTACTTTACTTTCACCAAATCTGTGAATGGACCGACTCCAACGCTCCGAAAGAAGCGCCATCAGATCTCCCGTAGAACGGCTTCTACAAAAACCACACTGTCGATCGTTGAGAAGTGAGTTTGACTCCAGATAATTAACCAGATGGTAGTTAACCATGCTCTCCATAACCTTGGAGAGCGCAGAGCAGATTGCAATTGGGCGGTAATTTTCAGGGTTGGTAGCCGCACCCTTTTTTGGAATTGGCTGAACATTGGCAATCTTCCAACACGATGGAAAGATACCCGTACGGTATGACGTGCTAAAGAGGGTTGCCAATGGACCCGATAGCGTCGAAGAGCACTGTTTCAGTACCAGTGCTGGAATGCCATCCGGGCCCGCTGACTTACTTACGTCGAGATTCGTGAGAACCCTTTTAACGGCACGAGAACGAAAGAAAATCTTTGGCATAGTATGAGATACTCTTTCGAGCTCGGGCAGTGGTTGATCGCTTTCCGGCAGAAACGAATTTTCTGCAAATAATTCAGCCAGAAGGTTGGCCTTATCAACCGGTTCAGTGAATATTTGGTCATTCTTTACAAGAATTGGAATAGAGGAACTAGCATTATCCCTTACTCTTTTAACAAATGACAAAAATGTCTTACTGCCCCGAGGAGCAGCAAGAACTTTAGCACGTAGACGCTTTTCGTGTGGAAACTTTTCAAGTCTTAGTACTTAGTACTTTGTAAATACAAAAAATCAAAAGATATGTGGTTACATATATCCTTACCAGTGTTTAAAAAATATTGAGTCTAAAAATAGATTTCAAAAAATTTTCAAAAAAATCTAAAAAATTATTTTCTATTTGAAATAATGATAAAAATAAGTCATTATCAGTAACTCATTATTATATGTTTTAAAATAATGCAGAAGGTAAGTGGGTGTCATTACTGGTACTCCAAAAAATAATGATATGTCATTACCATTTCTACACTGGGTTTATAATTAATTTGATTAAATTCAATATTTTTTTAATTTTAAAATTTTTAAAAATATTTATATATAAAAAAAATTATGAAAAATTGCTTTCTATGCACCTCTAAAAATAGTACTGAAAACAATATCGAATTGGAGTGCACCTTTTACAGCTTTCTAATAAGTACTTTTATTGACTTTTATTATTTTATGCCAGACAACTTTCATATCAAAGAATATCTCAGCGGTAGAGCGCTAGACTAGCAATTGTGAGGTCGCAAGTTCGATAGCCGGTGGCGGCAATAAAAAAAAATTTGTAAAATAAAAAAAATATAAATTTTTTTGTGAAAATTTTTTTTTTAACTTTTAATTGGTAAAAAAGAGCTTCTTTTGCACTTATTCAAAAAGTACTGAAAAAGTGGTGAAGTCGGAGTACTCCTCTCCTATGACAACTCAATTTTTAGTGTTAATGTTAAAAACGAAGTACATCTAGACCATCAATTGTAGTGCTTTTTCTACTGCTTCGGCATCTGGTTTTTTGCTGGGTTTATTTACAACTGCTAAGTTTTATGAACCAAAAATATTTGACCCAAATCCAATATTTATTAAACTTACTATTATATATCTCACCTTGTTCGCTTCGTGGAATGTAATCCGCATTCCGAAATATGGCCACACTAATTCTGTGATGTGGGGTAACACATTGGCAAATAATATTAATCATGCGTCCAAAATTTATATAAATTGTACCTGAAAAGATATTATTACAACTTTTTTAAGACTCAATAAAGTTTAGTGTAAATTTAGTGGTGTTTAGATGAAAATATATATAAATAATAAAGATTTAGTTTTCATGTGGCTTCTTTTAAATCAGATATAGGAGTCCATCCAAAGCTTATTAGGGTAGACATTTTTAGTGACTGAAAATAATTAACTACTCTACTTTTGAATACATCTAAAGACTAATGTGCTAATTCATAAAAAAAAATTTATTTGGTATTTGAAGCTTGCTATAGTTAAAGTACATATTTCGCTTAATAAAGGGTTATTAGAAATCTTGATTAATAATCGCATTTTAACTATAAATTAATTTTTCGATTTGATACTGGCAACACTATTGTTTATTTTCTCTCTTCTGCCAAATAAGTCGGAAGTAATGTACAAATTTAGTAAACGATTGACTCGGTTATCGGAAGTGAAAATATATTTTCTTAAATTGGAGAACTAATGATGTGCTAAGATAAATTTAAAAGCCATTAAAAATATTTTTTTTTTTATTTATAAAGCAAATCAACAGAAATGTGTGTAAAAAGGATTTTTTTAGAACATATTATTCAAAGCATACAAAAGTAATCGAATTTCGAATAATGTTTTGACACTCTGTACATCACTACTGTTTTGTTTTTCTTTTTGATTTAATTTGTACATTTTTTTTTTGGAAAGTTTTTAGAAAAAGGTCATTGGCTACCCAATTGTTGTAGCTTTTTTCACTGTGATGGATGCAAGTTGTTGGAAGCCACATATTCTAGGAATGGGATGGCTTTAATAAATCATTTCATGCCTGAAAATTAAATAATTAACAATTAAATGGTGGCTTCTTCACTTCAAACTTTATAAAAGGTTTAAAGCTAATGAGTACCAACTATAAACCTTTATTTTCTTCGTTATTAAGCAAATATAAATACTGTTTTTCACAAATTAGCTTAAAATCTTGCAATAAGAATAACTAACTTAACTAAAATTTTCTGATACAATATTTCTGTATAAGGAAGTTTTGATTTTGTGGTTATAATACTAAGTAAAAATTTGCTAATATATTTTACTTTTAATTAAGTCATTTATCACCAAACTATTTACATCTTTAACATAAAGTTTATTATTAACAGTTTTTGAAAGTATGCGCCAGCCAGCCTGACTGCCTTCCTTTATTTATAATCTAGGTTAACAGCCCACTTGTGTGTAACTGTTTGGACAAAAAATACTTTTATATAAAAAATCGTTGTCTTTACTATTTAAGTAATATGTAAAATATTTAACAGGCTTATCTGTGTAAAACAACAACAAAATTCTTAATGATAAGAAATGTATTTTTAACTTGTAAGTTGCAGTTTTTTTTCTTTTTTGTAGAGCACAGTTAACACGTTTTTTGAGTGTATAATGAACAAAATTTTTATCTAAAATAACACTAGTGCCCACGCTTTTGTTCATAAAAGTATGGTTTTTTTCTGATATCCTACAAATAAACATTTAATATGTTTAATAAACAGCTTAAACATGCAAGCCATGTTATTCGTTTGTATGTAGATTTTTTGTTGTTGTTGTTGGTTAGTTTAGCTTTTTTAATGTTTAGAGTGAATTTTATTGGTCATACCGATAGACACAGTGGTTTATGGATACCAAAATTTCTAGGAAAAATTTAAAAAAATTCTCATATTTGAATGAAGGTATGTATAGTTGATCTTTTAATTGGTAAATGCATATTTTTCGTTTTTTCGATTTAAGATCAAATATTATCATCCTTTGTGAAAAAATAAATGCGAAAATCGCTTAAATAAAATTTTAGTCGTCCATATCTCCAAAACTAGAAGAGGTAGAGGAAAAATGACTGCATCAAAAGTGAAAATCCGCTACCAGTACCCCGATAGGTAAACCAAATTTTGACTTTCATTGCTAGATTTTAATTTTCTCAAAAATTAAGCCTCGTGGAGAGGAAATAGCTTTTATTTGGAATATCGCCCGTGTCTTGAAAACTAAATGAGATAAATGAAAACGGACAACGGTTTTGGAACAGGGGAGTCACTGGAGTAATCTGGGTTTTTAAATATTGGAATTTTTTCCGATTTTTTCCAATTTTTTACGACTTTTTGAAATTTTGACGATTTTGGTAATTTTTTCAAAAATTGACAAATTTTTGAAGTTAGGACGATTTTTTAAAAATTTTTACGATATTTTGCGATTTTGCGATTTTTTTCTAATTTTTGAAATTTTTTTTTTTTTTTAATTTTTTTTTGGGCAATTTTTTTAAATATTGAGGATTTGTCAGGTTGTAAAGATTTTTTCAAAATTTTTACAAAATTCTTAAATTTTGACAATTTTTAAAATTTTGGCGATTTTTTATAATTTTTGACAATGCCCATTAGAAAATCGAAATATATATGAGCATAAATGATCATACATTGGCTCATATGTGATCATGCATGGGCATACATAGTCATATACGTAAATGCATAGTTCAATGTATGACCATACATGATCTCATATATTTCCATATATCTTTGGTATATGGAGGTATATGGCCATATATGAGCATACATCAATCATATGTGAGCATATATGGTCATATATGAACATGTACGGTCATATACCCTCAAATTTCGGATCCAAAGATATATGGAAATATATGAGATCATGTATGAACTATGCATGTACGTATATGACAATGTATGCCCATGCATGATCATATACAAGTCAATGTATGATCATGTGTGTTCATATATATTTCGATTTTCACATGGGTGTTGAGAAATTTTGAAGAATTTTTAAAATTTTGTCAATTTTTAGCAATTTTTTAAATTTGTCGATTTGTTTTTCAATTTTTGCGTTTTATTTTCAATTTTTGCAATTTTTTTAATTTTTTCCAACTTTGGCGACTTTTTTTAATTTTTGACGATTTTTTAAAATTTTATTATTTTTTTTTATTTCGGTGATTCTTTTCACTTTAGATTTTTTTATTTTTAAACTTTTTTTTCACTTTTAACGATTTTTTTTTTAATTTTGGCGATATTTTTTCTCTAAATTTTTGGCAATTTTTTTTCCATTTTGACAATTTTTATTTTTTTTTTGTTTTGGCGATTTTTTTTTTAATTTTTAGCGATTTTTTCTGATATTTGGAACATTTTTTGAATTTCAGCGAATTGTAAGATTTATAAAGAAAATTTTCAAATATCATCAATAAAAAATTATTATTTAATAAACCCGCAAAACTCGATTATTCGAACCGATTTTGAAGTAAAAAAACCCGAAAACCAATTTTTAAAAAAGGTAGTCTTTAGAAGTATTCGAAAACCGGGTTTTCAAATGGTTCGAATACTTGTCAATTCTAATTACAGCGCATAAATAATTTTATAGAAAATTTATTAAAAAATTGTAGAAGCTAACAAGGTACAAAATTTAGGAAGGACTACGGTGCGTATGATTGATATTAATTATTGTAGCTTTTAAGAAATTCTAAATTTGTCGAACATTCCCTGCGAAATTTTAAAACATATTTAAAAAATATTGTTGTTTATAAGTTGGGTCATAACTAAGATTTAAACTAAATTCATAAATACAAACTTTTCTTTAATAAATCGACCCTTAAATCAGGGATATTAAACATTGCTTAAGCATGTTTTTGCTTAAATTCAATTTAAATTCAAGAATGTATTTTTTCACAAACATCCTTAGTTTGTGTTAAAAAACTTACTATTTCTAAACAATTTTTTGTCCATTTAAATCACTGTTCTGCCGTTATGTTAATATTGTCACATACCACAAACTGTCAAAGACTGGCGCTTGTGTATAGCTGCTATAACATGCATTTACAATTTTTTTTTTTTTTTTGTAAATTTTGTTTTGTGTAAATATTTAGTTAGCATAGTATTATGTATGTTCATAGTAGTAATAGTTTTTTTTTTTTTGTTTTTTGTTAATGGTTGTTTAAATAGCTTTAGAAAATAATAATATTTGCAAATATATATAGTTCTTATCATGTATAGAAATCTTTATGTGACACTTTTAGCTAAAAATGAACAGCATACAAAAACACACACACACACACACACAAAATGAATTAATTTTCGAAAGTTGGTGCACACAAACTTTATTAATTAATTTTATTTTTAAAGAAACTTGTTGTTATCAGTACAAAACAAAAATTAAATTAACTTGACATTAATGTAATTACATCTATAACTTTTGTTACAAAAATGGTAATAAATTAGATTATCTACTTAATTAACAAAAAAACAAAGCTATTTAACAATTATCTTTATATAACAAGTTGAAAACAAACAAAACATATTAAACCCAGCAAAATCTTTAATTACCAAATAAGTGGTTATATAATAGAAATTCATAGCTCCGCACAACTTATTTTTTGGTGTCTAAACTCATTATTTTTGTTTGGCGTGGTCGTTTTTATAAGTAGTCACGCTTACCCGCTCGCTTACGAAAAAATGAGAAATAAGTAGTTATGAGATTTGGAATAATAAGTGGTTACACATATGATTACAAAAAGTTGAATTATAAGTGGTTATCCGATTGCTTGATTCTTAAAAATAAGGAGTTAAGCAAATACTATTAGCTTAAAGAAATACATTCAGAAAAATTTAAGTTTTCTCTAGTGTTTAATTTTAGGACTCGTCATAAAAATTTAAACAAAACATATTTACATATAATAAATAAAAATGTATAAAATTTAACTGTGTAAAAAGTACTTATTTAAACTATTACGAGTAAGTCATTATTTTATATTTAGAAACAATGAATACAATAGGCCGTTATTAGAAAGTCATTATTTTATATTATAAAATAATGCAAAAGGTAATGATATATCATTTTTGGTAATGCAGATAGTAATGAGGTGTCATTACCAATATTTTGCTGGGAAGATATGATTTGAAAATATTTTTATAACAAAAGGTCACTATTACTGAAGTTGTTGGTTGGTATTTGACTCTTAAAAAGGCAATCACGACCATAATTAGCTGGCAAGGAAATTAAATTATTAAGAATAATATTTGTATATATATTAGGGTGTTCCTTATAAAGTATTCGGGTTGGATTTTCGACCACATACCCCCCAATTTTTTTACAAATGGTCCCACAATAACAAACTCGATTTTTTTTTTGGAAAACGTTAACCCATGCCGAAAGTTGGACGAAGATGGCCCATTTTGGAAAAAAAAGTGTATTACTTTTAAAAATTCCCAAAATTCTAAATTTCGAAAAAAAATATTTTTTATTCCCCCAGCCAGCAATTTCGGAGCGCTCATAAATAATATTCTTAAATAGCTCATAGAAATGATTATTGTTTTTTTGAAAACACTCTTTTTTTGGTAGAAAATATGAACCCTCAGAAAACAATCCAAAAAGTTGTCTCTGCAATCTAAAAAGCTGTCTCACAATGAGAGTTAATTTTTCGGACTCAAAGAAGATTCCAAAATTATTTAAATTTATGAGGAAAATTTCGATTTTATACGTTCTATTTTCTAAGTCATTTCTGAGTACACAGGGGGCTCTTTTGGTCGGACCACTTTCATAGGAAAAAGTGGAAAAATGTTTATGTTTTTGGAGCTCATTTCTGAGTCATTAATGATCATCTTTGTTTGCTGGGCCATTTATTCATTTAATATAGTCAAAATGATTTAGACATGGAATTTTGATGTCATCGGATATCATTAACCCACTTTAGCCTGGAATCCAAAATGACTTTAAAATTTGATAAAAATGCAAAAACGTGTCTTATTTTAAAATTAATTTTAAAGATTTTTTAAAATGCCCAATTTGGAGATGTCGATTGCTATTTGTACCACATAATAGTTGATATTAAAGAAAAAAAAAATAAATTGGAAAAACGATAATTCGAGTTTCTGATTGGAATGACTGCTTTCCAGGACATTTTACAAAAATTGCTCATTTTGTTAAAATTTTAACAAAATTCAATGTTTTCATAAAATTTTACACAGTTTTCGGAAAAAGATCACTTAAATTTGGTAAGACTATAATTATCTTTACTTTTGTTAAACAAAAAAATAGTTAACCCTTAGTGGCCTGGGGTCAGAAAAGACCATGAAACTTAATATTAATTATGACTACGAGATTGTAAAGCCATTAAATTTATAAAAAAAAAATCTCAACTGGATAAAAATAATTATTTTATGTAACGTGATCCATATAGGGTTGATTTTTATACTTTTGGCCAAAAACGCCCCTTTAGGAAATTTACAGAATAACACATTTCATAATTTTCGGAAAAATATCACTTTGAATGAATAAAAAAATTTTTTTCCACTTAATAAAAATAATTTTTTTGAGTAACTTGATCTATATAGGGTTAATATTTTCATTTTTTACAAAAAAAAGGCCCACTAGGAAATTTACAGAATGACATTTATCATATTTTTTTTAAATTGGAAATTTTCGAATCGAATTTTCTCTCGAGGAGACCAGTGGTTTTTTCTAAGGGCCATTAACCTCAAGTATCCCGTTCTAGTAGTTACCCACCAAATCTCAATTGCTACCACCCTAATGTACAACCATGATGTCAGAAAATTAAAGCTCCCAAAAAATCATTAAACCTTTGCTAAATAAGTTTTTGGATAAACCCAGTAGAAATTTTTTTTATATTTTGGTTGCCGAACGTAGGGGTCGCCTTTTTAAATTTTTTCATTGGATTTTTCCTTTATAGAAAAATACTGGTCTCCTCGAGGCAAAAAAATCGATATATCACACTTTAAAATCCGACTTTATATGCCAAAGCTATAACGAAAAATTAAAAGGGCGACCCCTATGTTCGGCAAAAAACAATAATTTTTTTTTCAAATCGCCTTCCAGAAATACTTCATATTTTTTTTAAATCTTTAAACAAATGATTTTTAATTTTCATTTCTTCTTTATTCATGTTTTTGTAAACTTCCTCATAAGTTTTTCGCAATCATTAAATTTGGTTCCCCCCAGTTTATGGAAAAAAAGTATTCTCTTGACTGTCTGGTGTTGATAGAAATAAACCAAGGGTTGCAAGGAGATACAAACAAAAAAACGTATACAACACTTGAATTGTTGAGCCGAGAACAAAATAATAACGAGCTGTCTGAACAGGGAACAACAGAATAAAAAAATAAAAAAAAACACAGTAAAAAACATGAACGGAAAACAACAACACTTCATAAGACATAAACAAGACTCTTGACTTGCATTTACAGGGAAATTTTGACATGAAAAAAATTAAATATCCTGAAAAAAAATTATATATTTTCAAAACGGAAGAAATACAACAAAAAAACAACGAATTTATTATTTTTAAAACAAAATACTATTAAAAAATTGATTTTTAATCAAAAACAATTTAATTTTCAAAATTCCTCACGCAAAAATTGCATTTTTAATAAAAAAAAAAAAAAAACAAAAACAGAATTTGTGAAAGACGTCAGTATAATACAGAGAAGTCTTGTTGAAAAGTCAGACAACAAATGGATAAAGATTGATGGACAGACAGACAGAGAGACAGACAGACTGAAAAACTTACAGACATAGAAAATTGGGCTGTCCTATTACACCGAGGCATAGACAGACAAATGGAAGCAAAGAAATATAGATAGACAGTCCATTTACCCTAGTATATACAAACAACCTTTCATTTTTGTATCAAACATCATTTTATTATTAACCATAGAAAATTTTCCACAAAAAGGATGAAAAATCAAACAATGTTTTGAACACTAAAACTTAAATTAAAACTGACAACCGTCTATGCTCGAACATAGAAAAACTCCATATAACTTTGTTTCATTCGTAACAAAAAAAAGAAGAAAACAACTAACTATTTTATATTCCCTGAAAGCGCTGTAAACGAGACACGCACTTTGACTTTGTAGTGTAGTCAGCCAACAATCACTATTCCTGGTTGTTGCTAAATTAGAAAAAAAAATGGAAAAAGAAATTCGAAATTTTCATGGAAAGGGGGAGTTATGAGCTTGTTAACATAATTGGTTTACTACATGTTCTAGTCCAAGTTCATAAATTTGAAATTAAAAAGTATCCCAGTGAACAAATTTTTTAGTGATCAAAAATTATGTTTTGAAAAAACTAATAGTTCCTTTTATGCAGACGTCCTTTAGGATACGAATATAACATGGAACAGCATTTTAAATTTTGCCAAAAATGGGTAAAATGGGCGTGGTTTAACATTGATAAATTAGGCAGGTTTTTTTCATACATTATCTATATATATAAAATAATAGCGTGATTGACCAGGTCCCCTTCATCAGTTTTCTTTAGAAAGTGGTGGCAGTAGTGCAATGCAATTTGTAGCATCAAAATCTCATATTAAATGTAGTCTGCTACATATTTTATTGTTTGTTCGATTCCCATTGTGTTGATGTAGCAGAGAGATTTTGATGCTACAAATTGCATTGCACTACTGCCACCACTTTCTAAAGAAAACTGATGAAGGGGTTCTGATAAATCCCCGAAACGATCGTCTTTTCATTCCTGAAAGTGTAGAGGTTTTTGAAAGCAAAAACTCTGTGAAGTATTTGTCAGGAGAGTATCCTGATGATGAAAAATAGCAGTTTTTGAAAAAACTATGTTAATTCATAATAAGGAAATTGGCCTCGAACTAAATTAATAAATTTCTAATTAATTACATTTTTTTCTAGAATTTTTACATTTCCATAAAATTTCATTAAAAATTAATAGAAAATTAAAAAAAAAAATATTTAATCGTTTCAGAAATTAATTCAGTGTAGAAAAATAAAAAACAAAATAAAAATTTTACATTGAAAACTACAACAAATTATTAATTGTGTAAAAAAAGTTATAAAAAATTTTTCCTTGTAGGATTCAAACCCGCAAGCCACTGATTTCTACGCCAGCACGTTCCCATGCAACCCCCATACAAAATATTAACTTCTTATCGCCCATAAAAAAGAACTTTTGACTAGCATATATTTATTGCAGCATTAGATGTTGTGGATAACCCATTCTTAAGGGAGTAATTCTTTGGGATGTAATGAAGGAAGTGATTCATTTAGAAGTCATCTCATTTATTTTTGCTGGGCACTCTCATAGAAACAAATCTGTAAAAATAGCAGAAAAGGCAACTCAAAATTAGTTAAAAACGAGTAAAAAGATCAAAGTCGGGCATGCCGACTATATAATACCCTACACCAGTCTGACTTAAAGCCAACTAATGTTTGGATCCGAAATTTGAATGGGTTAAAACAGACTTGTGTCAAAATTTTCTATAAAATCATAAAAGAAGAGAAAATCGGAAATATAGCCCATATGGGCAATAGGTCCAAATATGGACCGATCCTATCTAGAATCAATACGCTTTCTCCTTGGGACTATGTAAGTCAGCAAACCAAATTTCATTGAAATATCTTCGTATTTGCGACCTGCAGCGTGTAACCAAGCCAATGATTGACAGTATGGCTTTCGTAGAAGTGGCTCTACGGGAGACCTGATGGCATATCTTTCAGAGCGTTGGAGTCGGTTCATTCATAGATTTGGTGAATGCAAAGTGGTTGCGCTAGATATTTGCAAATCTTTTGATTGTGTATGGCATAAAGCACTCATGTCAAAGCTTATTGCTTTTGATGTCGTTGATGACTTCTCTCGATTCATATCGAGTTTTCTTTAGCGATCGAACTATAAGAGTTGTTATAGATGGGGTTTCATCTAATGAGTTTCAGTTGAATGCAGGGGTACCACAAGGCTCTGTTCTTTCTCCTTCTCTCTTTCTTATCTTTCTGAATGACTTCCTTTGTCAGACTTCCAATCATACACAGAAAGAATTTACAAAATTCCAATTAAATTTTTAAACACCTTTCTCATACCAAATTTGTAAATACAAAAAAAAAAACAAAACTTTAAAAAGGCACCAACAAAGAAATTTGTAAATCCAAAAAAAAAATTATTTATTTTTTTCTAAATTTTATCTTTTATTTTTTAACAATTTTTATATGAAAGATAACAATTTACGAATTAGTTACAAATATTTTAAACAAAAATATTTTTGGGAATAAAATTTAAATATAAAAGAAAATGTGATTGCTTTTACAAATCCCATTGTTGGTGCCTACAGTTTTTTCTGTGTATCTACTCTTTTGCAGATGACAGCAACATTTGCCATTCATATTCCTTTGATTATAGGCCAAGCCTTGTAAAGATTGGGGGCAAGAGGCAGATTATGAATGACACACTCAATCAGGACTTAATTACGATCTCTGAATGGGGCCGCGCGAATAGGGTCGATTTTAATCCACGCAAGAGCCAATGTTGTTTGCTGACTCATAGGACCGCTGAGCCATCAATGTCATCTGTATACATGGGTGGTATCAATATTGAGGAATGTGAAGCTCTTGATGTTCTGGACTTGAGAATAATGATGTCCTTTGGAAGGATCACGTCATTCAAGTGTCGAAAGAGGCATTCAAGTGTCTTGGCTTACTTAACCGGTGTAAGAACTACTTCACTTCTTCTGATCTCCTTACTATTTATACCACCTATATCCGGCCGAAGATGGAATACAACTCCCATATATGGGCAGGGGCTTTAAAGTTTATTTTGGAGCTTTTGTACCGTGTACAAAGGAGGGCGTTGGCGCTCATTAATGACAGTAGGGTATCCAGCTCTATTGACTCATTGGAGCATCCTCAGAATGTGGGTTGTGTAACACAGTTCTATCGTTACTACCATGGGAAGTGTTCTGCTGAGATAAGTGTACTTATCCCGACGTCCCGTGTTTTTGTCCGTAACACTCGCTTTTTCTAGTAGATCTCATCCGTTTGTGGTCGATTGTCCAGTTAGTCGCACAACGCATTATAGAGAGAATTCGTTCATTAGTCGAACCGCCCGTATGTGGAATAAACTTCCCGCAGATGTCTTTCCTGATACTCACAATCTAGAGAAATTCAAGTCTAACATTCACAAACAGTACTACCTATTTCCTCCTCCCCATAACCTATTTTCCGGATAACAACACAATGCATTGCATTAGTAGGGGGCATCCCCTGAGTGTTGGTCTATAGTTAAAAAAAAATGTGGGGGGACCCTTATATGAGCACTAGGTCTAAACTTGGACCGATTTTAACCAAAATCAATAGACTTCGTCCTTGGGCCAACATAGGTCTGTGCACCAAATTTCATTGCAATATCATCGTATTTGTGACCTGCAGCGTGTAAAAACCACAATTTTAGGGGGTACCCATATATCGGCACTTGGTCTAAACATGGACCGATTTCAACCAAACTCACGTAAGTCGGTGTACCAAATTTCGTCAAAATATCTTAATATTTGCGACCTGCACAGAGAGAATTCCTTGGACGAGTTTTAATGAAATATTTTCACTAAACTAATGAAGTGTTCTTCATGTTTTACTGAAAATATTTTTAATGAAACTTTTTCATTAGTCGTATTAAATTTTTAATAAATAATATGAAATTTTTCATTAACTTTTATGACAAATTGCATTAATTTAATGAAAAGTTTCAATGGACGAATTCCAGAGACAATTCATAGATCTAATGCAAAAATTCATTGATATCATGCAGATAATTCTCTCCGTGTGTAGAATGCATGGACAGACAGAAAGACGGACGGATAGTAAGACGGACATCGTTAAATCGAAATAATTCTGAGCCGATCGGTATACTATAAGGTGGGTCTAGGACCAATATTTTTTGATGTTACAAACATCAGCACAAACTTATAATACCCTAGTAATACGTAGTGGTGTAGGGTATAATAATCTGCTAGTTTCAGCAGTTTTTCTGCAACATCATTTCTAACAAATTTTTAGTAGTTTTAACTAAATTTTTTACCGAATTTTTCTATTAGTGTAAAGATGGTAGAATTAGACAAAAAAATTCTTACACTTTTATTTATGATTGTACTGAATATGTCATCACATATGAATATGTCTAGCTAGTGGAGGAACAAAAACATAAATATATGAAAATAATTGAGGTTTAAATTAGCTGGCAAATTTCTAAAATTAAGCAACATAAATTACTGAATAGTAGCTCGAAAAATTAGTGCAAATATTTAAACAACTATTTCCAAACAAATGTTACTAAAATCAAAAAATTCTTATATACCCCATTTTTATATTTCATCCCAATCGAAAAAAATAGCGCCCAAAAAATTCATTATTTATAAATGTTCAAAAAAATTACAAAAAATAATAATAAAAAAAAAAAAATCTGTAATATTTATTTTCTCTTAAAACGTGATGACTATATTTAATAGCCCTCATATATGAATGTTTGACATGAAAAACAGAGCAACAAACAAGTCCCATAAAATAAAATTCCCCACCAACAAAAACGAGAACCACAGGCAAATAAAACATTTGCCAACACACACACATACACAGAACAACAAGAGCAATCCGTCTTCAATTATTTACACACAACATAGCAAAGAGCGACATTTTTATATGCCCTAAATGCAGTAACAAATTATATGTGTATACACACACCACACATATATACTCATAAAAAAAACCATACAAATAATACTTATAAAGTTTACACATACATTTACAATTATACTTATATCGTATATTTACAATATTCCATTCATATTTACAATTACATTTATATTGAACATACCAGTCATATTCAACAACGATGAATACTAGAACAAAAATTAACCCATTGTGAACATTTTAGCAGTAAAATATCAACAAAACTAAAAATTTCAAATTTGGGGCTTTAGAGGCTTAAAGCAGGTTTTATATAGGGTTAGATCTACCATTATTTTATTGTAAACATTTGCATTTGCAAATATAAAAATTGTTGTTTGTTTTCTGCAACACTAATTTGTGCCATTAAAAATATCTAATTGGTTTTATTAATACGTGCGGATTTTTTTGTTAAAAATTTAATTAATATCCCACAACAAATTTTTAGAAAGTTTTCTTAATTCTAATAAGTATAAACAGATTAAATTTTGTTATAGCAAACCGATTTTTTTGTAATCCGTAAATTTATTCATTCATTTTAATTTCCTTAGTTCATTAAATAGTATACTAAAGCTAAATAACTCTCTTCAAACTTTTTAAATTAATATAAAAAATTGTTGCTGGGTTATTAATGCATATTTTGAATTAAAAAATATATATATATATATGTTCTATATATCATCGGGAACAAAGATAACGTATCACTCATTGTATTGACCCGTTTATTCAAGTGTAAAATAAATATTTGTTAACAGATAACAATATATGTATGTATAAGTATAAAAACACACATACAGAGATAAATATAGCGCTTTAATGTACATATGTAGACAAATACAAATACACTCATATATTTAATATGCAATTGAAGATAAATAAATAAAGTCTAAGTCAGCCAACCTTCGGCCAAAAATTGTAATTTATATGGCATAAAAAGTCAAAACTTTTATAGATTAATAAAAAAAAAATGATCGTTTTCTGTTAACTCTCTAATACATGGATGTCATTACACTCAACAACTGGCTACTGAAAATGTTGCTTTTATTATGAAAAATTTAACTATTTTGATTTTTGAGGTATGTATATTTAGCTTAAGCATATCTACTGGTTAGTAACCATTATAAATTTTAGTAAAACTATTGTAAATTGTAATTGAAAAAATATTTTCTAAAATTAGTAACAAATTTTATTAAATATTAGTATCACTCGAAGTAAAACGTTAATTATATTTATAAAAAGCTTTCTAAATGTGATTAAAAATAAAAATTAAACTTTACAAACACGATCAAGTTTTTTTTTTAATGCAAAATGATGATTCCTGTTTTTCATTAGACCTGTTCCACGTCGTTTCTGCGGGTACCCAAAGCAACAACAATTTACCCACAATTTTGACAATAGAAACGCTTTCGGTACAATTGGGTACCCACAGTAACGTACGTAAAACAGAGCTATTTGCTTGCGCATCATATCCTTCGATGACACATTTTGAAACATCTGACAATTTCAGTTTTGCAATTTTATGATTTTACGAAGACGCTACGCATCACAATCAAAGCAAAAATGCATGTCCAAACAAGCCCTATGTATCCATCCAGCTCCAGAAAAAAAGGAAATATATACATAGCAGTACGATCGATGCAAAAGAACCAGTTATTCTTTATGGAGAATTTTTTCGACTGTTGGATTTGCTAAACACAAATGGATTTGTAAGGCGACATTTTCTGTCATCTTAAACTTCTCGCTATTCAAGTTTTCATTATCTGGAAAAATATAATTTTTAACATGTACCCACCCGAGTAAAAATACTTATATATTGTTATATATAATGTGATTGGGTTATATCTGACAGTGAATGGAGTCACATTAAGACACATATCATTATATACAACTACATCTGATATTATTTTTTCAATGAATTTTTTGTACGGTATTTGATGTTATTACATATCCCCAAATCTGACTCCATATATAACTACATAAGCCATATAAAACTAATCAAAATATATGTAGTGACCGATATGATTATATATGGTTCGATACTAAGTTATATAACACTGTATGTATCGTCATACTAAAAATATATTCTTGTAATTGTAAATAACTTTCTATATGATCTCATACAAATTAATATAAATTAAGAGTTAATTTCTACACAGCTAAATAATTTTCACGTGATTTTTTTGCATATAAAATTTATATTAAAAAATGATGGGTACGATTTAGAAGACAAAAGCATTAAAATTTTTATTTTATGTTATAAAATTTGGGACCTTAAAATTGTTCAAGCTATAGAAATTTCAATATCAATTTAATAGCCGGTATGCATAAAAAGTATACTTACTATTAGACAATGTTATATAAAATCAGATATTTTTATATCGAATTAGTTGTAATTTGATGTGCTGCATATGGACAAATCTCGGATCAAACTGTATCAAATTATATCTTATTTGATATAATTAGACACAAGTAGATGACCCATTTTTCGGATCAAGTTGTATGTCGTTGTATATGGGGACTTATCAAATAAGATATAATTATATATGACATCATATTAAGATTTTTACCCGGGCAGCTAAAAATGACGCGTTTGAAAAAACAACACTTTACTAAAAAAAAACAAAAATGCCCTGTTGGCAGTCCGTCTCCAATAAACACAAATTGCCTGCACTTGAACGTAATAATCATTCATCAGTGTAGCAACATTTGCGAAAAAGGTGACCAGGAGGAGATAGGAGATAAACAAAAAATCTAAATTAAAATGTTCGTATGTGTTTGTTTGATCACTTCTGAGAGTAAAAACAATAACAGAAAGCTGAATTGGGAAGCAAGGCCTTACCATGGGTTAGATGGCTAAGCTGTCGAACTCTATTATAGTTACGTTTGTAATGTGGGAGTGCCTAGGTTCGATTCCTACAGCCGACGGGTTGTTGAAAAAATTATCATATAGAGCAAATCTGAAAATAAAATATAAACAATAATACAATTTAATGAAAAATCACTAATGAAGCGTGTCCATAAAAAAAGGCAGAAACTAGATCTAGTCTGATTTGCAAATTAATAATGTGTTTATAACTTTTGAAAAAATGTTTATTCTTCTTCCTAACCTAAAAAAGTTGTGCTTAATAAATAACTTCTTTCATTACTTTAAAGATATTTAAGCACATTTTTACAGCTTTTTTAAAAGTAATTCTGAAAAACATCCAAAAACTCACTTAAGTATGGCTTCTAAAGCATATTTGCTCGTGATTCTAAAAAGTGATTTTGATACAGTTTATTTGCAAAAAGAGGATCGCGGGTTCGATTCCTAGAAAATATTTTTTTTTAGTTTTCTTTAACTTTTTTTTGTTTTTTTTTTAATAATTATAACTAATTTGTTTAAATTCAATATTTTTTTTAATTTTCAAAAATATATAAAATAAAAAGAATTAAAATCACTTTTTATACACTTGTGAAAATAGTACTGGAATTCAGTTTGAATTGCAATTGTTTAATAAGTACTGTTATTGAAGAGAATAATATTTCGCAATGCCAAAGTTGTGTTTTTATGCTTCAAATTACAAGACATTCGAATTTTCTAGCTCCGCAAGGCCCCATCAAATTGACTACTTTTTGAAGATTATGCTATCAAAAAAATTTTCATCTTAAGGTCCCTAAATGGCGATAAAGTTAAGGCTATAGGTAAACAAAAATGTAAAATTTTAAAATAAAAAAAAAGAATCAAATGTATTATCATAGAACGCGTTACATCAAATCTATTAAATATTTAGGTGATAATTACGAATATGAAGTCTAAATTTCAAATACAGGAATGAATTTCGCGATATCGCTAATTAAATATTTTCCAATGGAAATATTTTTTTTACAAATTTTTTTCAGTTTAGCTTCCAGTGGCGTTAAACTATTTCACTGTGGAAATCTTATTCTCCCAAAAACCGTTATCTATAAAAACTCTAGTTTTTAACAAAATTTTTAATTAAAAAAACTGACCATTATTTTAAAAGTTATTAAACAAAAAGCAAAAAAAAAATGATATTTTATGAAAAATTGCCAGAATAACGTTATCATTTCCGCAATGGTAACCTAAATTTTGAAGTATAGCTTTAAGAAACATAATATTTTGTGGTTTTTGCCAAATCATAAAAACGCGAATATTTTTAAAACGGTTAACAATTTAATAGATTTTATTTCATATTCCCAAAGTATAGAAATTGTGATTCAAAATATATGAAGAAATCTTGAAGGATATAATCTTAAGTGAAAAGTAAAAGTGATTTAAATTTTTTTTTTTTTAATTTATATGTAAATCTCTATACAAAAGGTTCGAAAAACATGCGAGTTTTAGGAACCTCTAAACGTGATCCAATTTCTCTCAAATGTTGCCGTAATCCATTCACCACGATCCCGTGTTGAGGAGCAAGAATCTGACTACGTCTAATTTCTCCATACGATTGTTAAACACCCTAATGCCAGTCAAATTTCATTTCAAAGAACAGAGGGCTAGACTAGCAATCTTGACATCGCAAGTCCGATTCTCGGTGGCGACTGTAAAAAATTTTGTAAAATAAAAAAAATAAATTAAAATGTGCTAAAATCCCAAACGTATTTAACAAATTCTAAAAAATAATCTGTTGAAGGTATGTCGCTTTCCAGATTTCATTCTTGCCTACGGAAATCGCCAGGGGAGGACTTTTTACAATTTCTAGAAATATTTGTTCAGTTAAATTACAAGCTCAATGAGAATTTCTTGTTTTCGTCTATGACCCTTATTAAACATTTAAAATATCAAAGAAAAAACAATAACAAAAAATTTACAACAATTTGCTTTGTCATCTTCCGATATATGTAGTGACATCCATTCATGTACATACAATAGTAGAAAAAAATGTTTTCTAACGTGTCAGTAACATTTAAATTTGCACAAGCACTTTCATATTTATATGATAACTAAATGTGAAAATCATTTGGGTTTCTTTTAAAAATAAGCACATCTAGATCATTAACTGTGTGGTGTCTTTTGTAATGCTTTTGTATTTCCTTTGTTTTCTGGGATGTTTTATAATTGCTTAAAATTGTAAAAACTGTTAACATTAAAAGTAAAAAAATTGCAAACTAAAAAATGTTTGCCACAATTGCAAAGCATTGCTAAAACTTTAAAAAATCGAAGATAATCTGTAACATTTACAAAGAGTCGCAAAACTTGTAAAATAAAATTGAAAAACCGCTTTTAAACATTTGATGCTTAGTTTTCAACATAAAGGCGCTCAGATTTTTAAGCTCGTTTGGGTTTCGATTTTTTAAATTCTATCATTTTTTTCAATTTTGGCGATTTTCACATTGTTTTCAATTTTGTAATTTTTTTTAATTTCTATAGATTTTTTTTTAATTTTACTAATTCTGTTGATATTTTTGTTAAATTTTTACTCTTCAATGGTACTTAGACAGGGTACAGTTAGTTTGTACTGATGTTAATATCGCCGAAAACTGTTGCACCTAGAGCCACCTTTTGGCATACTCACAGAGTCACTTTTCTAATCTATTTAGCCATGTTCGTCTGTCTGTCCGTCCGTCCGTCTGTCTATCTGTCCATATATTTTTGTGGGCAAACTACAGATCGAATATCAATATATTGGGATGAAATTTGATACACTAACATATATCGATTTCCATTAGAATTGGTCCATGTTTAAACCTAGTGCCCATATAAAGGTCCACCAAAAGCTCGCAATTATAAATATATTTTTTAAGAGGGGTATCGACTCTAGGAAAAATTCTGTTTTCGAATTTTTTTATGTTTTATTTGGATATAGCATATCTTAGGTATATGCTCAGAAAATATCAATAAAAAATTCGAAGAAATAAAATTTCCACGTGTTTTTTTGTAAATTATAATTTAGTCACAAAGCAGAGCTTCGAAAAACTTAATTCAATTTATGCTTAATTCACGAAAAATTAAATTCAGATTTTAAAAATATTCATGTACCATTCCCTTAAACCTATCGTAAAGAATTCATTCATAAGCTTCATTCCCAAAGCTTTAATATGAATTGAATGAACTCCTAATTTGAATCATTCAAATCGCATGTTCATTCACCATTTTACTAATTGAATGAAGAAATTTTATTACCATTCACTTAGTGCAGTGTAGTTTGAAACTAACATATAATCAAAACCAAAGCATACAAGCTGTAACAAAGCATACGATACTATTTATTTCTGTTAGATGAATTTTAAACGTTTTTCATTGTATTATGCTAATATTTCAGCAATTACATGCTTTTTAAATTTTTCATTCACCTTTTTATTAAATGAATTCAAGTAACTTGGGTTCCATTCAGTTAGAATTCAATCAAAATAGAATGAATTCATATAATTTAAAGCTATAGGGAATTAAGCTATCGAACTAATTCCATAAGAATGCTATTAAGGAATGAAATTTAACCCAAATTTCATTAATTTTTAAAAAGTGAATGAAAGAATTAAGCCTTTCAAACCTTTGTCACAAAGTAATATTCTATGCATTAAATTTATACACAAAATTTTTTGGGAGGGTTTTTTATCATTATCTATATTATAAATCTTATTTTGCATACTACAGCATAACAAAAAGAAAAAAACTACATCCAAAGATGCAAGAATTGCATGCAGTCTTTAAAGAAAAACCAATGACTATTCCTCGATTGTGGGCGGTGGCACGTTATATCATGGCTTTTTATAAGCCATAAAAGTAACATTGATTGATTACAAAAAAAAAAAAAAAATAAATAAATACAAAACAAAACAAATTAAAAAATATACGAAATAAAAGATTTTGACCGAAATGAAATGGCTAATAAATTCTTTACCGTCGTTTTTAAGAATATTTGGGTTAATATATAAAATACTCTTTATCCGATTCTTCCCAAATTTGGTGCACATGCAGAAAACTGCAAGATATTAATTTTGTTCATACACGGTTTTTTGAAATTTTGCTGTTTTCTTAGCTTAAAATTAACTTTAGGCTACAAACGCGTTTTTCTCATAACCATGAGTTCAAAATCGGCCGCCACTTTACAGCCAAGGTGGGTTAACCGATTTCGATCCGGTTTTTTCTTTCCTAGTCAACAAAAAACTATAGTCCTTATCGTGTCGCTTTTTTGAATTTCAGGCAAAGCAATTTTATATTCCTAAGTAAAATAGTTTTTTCTTGCCTTTTTGGAATTTTCAAGTTTGTGTGGCAACTTTGTTAAAAAAAATTTTAAAAATAAAAATCGGGCCACGATAAGGATTTATCTGGTATTAATAAGAATCACTTTACATATTTATTTTCCAATAATTAATGAAGACTGTATATTCCAGCCGATTTTGCTAATAATGGAGTGGCAACCCTGGCGATGTTGGTTGGAGATATTTAAAACTAATAGTTTTCGAAAATACTACAATAACATATATTTTAAATAAAAAAATAATATAGTAAAAATATTGTTATTTGAATTTTTGACAACCGTTTAAATATGCCCCTTAAAATTCTGTTGTTACAGTATTTACCCCGGTTAAAGAAATTTGGTATCCACACTCAAATCGGTCCATGCAAAAAGCCTCTTAGTCTCTGATATAATCGGTAAATTTCTGGACTTCCCATGTGAAAATCGAAATATATTTTAACATACATAATCACACCTTGACTTGTATAAGATCATGCATATGCATTAGACCGTACCACAATTATTACAAAAATTACAAAATTGAAAACAATGGAAAAATCGCCAAAATTTAAGAAAAGGCTAAAGTGGAGTTTATGGGGTTTCGTCAAAAAAATATGACCCTCTCTGGAATTAAAAAAGAAAAAAACCGAAATTAGTTTTGGGTGGGGCAACAAATGGGTGGACATAGTAACATGTAAGTGTGGGTACTCAAATTAAAGAAAATTGTCTCACGATTCCAAAAATGTTATTTTTTTTATCCATAAAACGTAGCCCTAACTAGAGCCTTTTAAGTTCCTTAAGAGGGAGGATTGTATGGTAAAATGGTACTCAAATGATCGGAAAAAATTCGCACTACTACTAAAATTAAAGAAAAATCTCAGTTCAATCCCTTAAAAGGGGGAGGGGCCGTTAATAAAAAAAACTAAAAATTGCAAGGCAATTTGGAAAAAAATTTTTTTAGGAGTCGCCTTTTTTAATATTTTGTTATAGTTTCGGCATTTACAGTCGGATTTTAAAGTGTAATATATCGATTTTTTTGGCTCGAGGAGGCTAGTATTTGGTTATGAAGCAAAAATTCACTGAAAAAAATTATAAAAGGCGACCCCTACGTTCGGCAACAAAAAAAAGAAAATTTTCTGCTGGAATTATGGAAAAACTTCCTTAGCAAAAGTTTAATGATTTTTTGCGAGCTTTAATTTTCTGGCATTAGGGTCGTCCACTAGTGTTGTAAGAACTGAGATCTGGTGGGTAAATAGTAGAACGGGATACTTGAGGTCGATGGCCCTTAGAGAAAAACATTGGTTCCCTCGAAACAAAAACATCGATGTATCATGCTTTAAGATCCAACCGTAAATGCCAAAGATATAATGAAAAATTTAAAAAGGTGACCCTACGTTCGGAAAAAGATTTTTTTTTGAAACGTCTTTGCAAAAATAATTTAAATTCGACGGTGTGCGGCGAAGTTTTTCTTGTGGTACAGTCTAATGTACACTTTTATAAAAAAGTACCATTTTATAAAAAAGTACCCTTTTGTAAAAAGTATCATTTTATAAAAAATTACATTTTTATAAAAAAGTAACCTTTTATAAAAAAGTACATTTTTATAAAAAGTTTTTTTATAAAAAGTGCCTACTGTTTTATAAGAAGTACCTGTTTTTAAATTGTGTTCAAAAAAAGTACTAATTCCAATATCAGATATTTAAATGATTGAGAAAATATTTTTTTTTGTTTTATGTAACCAAGGTTGGCCACTTCTTTTCCACACATCACACATAAACAATATCATAAATACATTTCTGGGAGAGATGCATTTATTTAATATGCACATATTTTCACACGCATTTACTTGGTTGAATCAGTTGGTTTGATACGATCGATTCGTTTGTGGATATTTACAATATACACACACACATAACAAGGTTTGGGAATAAAGTATAAAATAATAGTTTACAATAAAAGTAAATGCAACAGTAACCAATACAAATACATAAATATATACACGTATGCACATATAAATCTGCATACAATAGGATGATGTACATATTTGTGCACAAATAATTTGGATGGCATTTAGTTGTCACATTTTGTTACAGGATTGCGAAACCGGCGATATTTTTATATACAAATTGGAAAGGTCTGCTATCAGTTTTTTATAAAATATTTCATTTATAAATAAGTGCCGGCCTTATGCGTTTACATACCAGCAATATACATTTACAAAATGAACACATAAAACAAAATCAATATTTGTAAAATAATGGTGGAAAGTAGTTTTTTTTTTTTTGTTTCTCAATAACTTTTTGTAAATACGGACAGATTTATGCAATTTTAAAAGGTATTTTATGGCATTAAAACATATAAAGAATTTAATAAGTACTGCAGCATGAATCAGTTGATTTTTTATCCACAACCCAATACAGAATGTGTGTAAATTCCTTTTATTTATTGAGGCTAGTGTGGGAGTATGTGTATATATTGTAGTGGTGGTAATAATTATTAATTGTTGTATAAATTTATTAATTCTTCATATTGTTAAAATTGTAATTTTTTGTTTTTCTTTTTTTTTTTAAAGGTTGTTGAATTAATTGATGCTGCTGCTATCAATTCCACAGCTGTGCGTTTGGATTGGGTTATGCATGTGAGTGTAACCGAGAAATATGTTGAGGTATGTATTCGTGGAGTATGAGTTTCTGATATATTAATTGAAATTTTACTTTAAAGAATGTTTGTTTGCTATAATATGTATTACGTAATATAAGCAACTTTTGTTTAACAAGAATAAAAGTGTTAATTAACTTGTTGTTGTTAACTTATTTGTCAATTTTTATTTGTAAATTTTTGTATTTCCTTTAGGGTCTGTATATACGCTATCGTGATGTTAGCGCCAATTCACAGCAATATAATATAATGACTGTATTGAATCCATCGATTGAATCCCATGTTGTTGCAAATTTAAAGGAATATACAAAATATGAATTCTTTTTGGCGCCATTTTTTCAAACTCTTGAGGGCCAGCCAAGCAATTCAAAAAATGTACAAACCTATGAAGATGGTAAGTAAAATTAATTGCTTAATATGAAAAAGTTAAGACAGGAGGGAGAGGTTTAAAAACAGCCAATACCTTTGGGAAGAAAGTAAAGTATATTTAAAGAAAATCCATGGATTTAATTTATGGTTAATTATAAAACTAATAAAAAGATAAATTTCATATGTCCCAGTAAAATCATGATTATATTTTCTCACTTGCACTGAGGGAATTATCTGCATGATATTGTTACGAAATTGGATTAGTCTAGTATAGAAAGTTCTGGAATTTACTAAACCCGTCAATCTGATAGCACTAAAATTAAATATAATGTATAATAAAAATGTTGGTTTATAATTTTTATTCAAAAAATAAAAAAATTTTTTTCGACCTTTTTATTAATTAATTAGAAATTTATTAATTTATCCTACGGGGAATGAGGAATCAATTGCTCTCCAAGGACCTATCCCGTGACCGATCAACCGAAGGCATATTACTAAATTAGTACAAATATGAATCAAAGAGAATTAATTAATTTTCTAAGTATTTTCTGACTCGTTACTTTCACTGTTGCTTTTAAAAAACTTGACCGATACCGAAATAAAAAACAAAATTCGCGGCATATTTTTCAAAATATTTTTTATTTATTTATTTTACTATTTTTGTATTTTCAACGTTTTTTAATGTTAAAGCTGTTTTAGTTTTAACAATTGGTAGGTATTTCATTTAATTGTCTTTTTAACTTAAAGGCAATTTTTTAAATTCTTATTTATACTATCAGAGTTTTTGAGATAATTTTCTAATTTTTAATTTTTAATTGATTTTTTAATTTAATTATGGCCAACGCAAAAAACGAGTCAACTGCCATTAAAGGACCTATCCCGTGACCTGTCAATCGGGGGCATACTGAAGGCACTTCCACTATATTTGTTTGTGTGTTAGTGTTGTTTTCTTTTCTATTTTTTTTTTTTTATTTTCCATTTTTTTTATTTGCATGTAGTGTTTGTTTTTTCTTTTTCTTTTTTATTTGAACAGAAACGAAAAATATATAAGTCTACCATCAGCCAGCCATCACGCATAAGCAACATTAGCTCAGACGGTAGAGCATTTGCCTTACAAGCAGGAGGTTGTGTTATCGAGCCCTACTTCGACGCCAAGTAGTTTATTTTTAATTCTTAATTTTTTATTAGTTTATTTGAAAAGCTATTTTTAGACACACCACCTTACTGTCACAAGGTGTCTTAACTGTGGCAATTGGTCATTTCCAATGACAACGCCATGTTAAAGTGATATGTCTCTTTCAAACAAAAAGACCGATCAACGACCGGTCTCCGCCCCCTTGGGACCTATCCTGCGTGTCATCTGGGACCGGTCCCTTTCCCCGTAGGGTAGTTCGAGGCCAATTTCCTAATAATCAATAAAAAGGTCGAAAAAACAATTTTTTTTTATTTTTTATTTTTTGAATAAAAATTAAAAACCAATATTTTGACAACACTCACAGTATGGAGAAATGTTTTTGCCTCTTCTTGTATTGACAAAGAAGTGGGTAAAAATAAAATTTGTATTTTATTTGTACCGACGGTACGAAATACAAAAACAGAAAACTTTCATAATATTTCTATTGTTGGTGTTATGTCTTTGCAGAGACTTCGAAAACATATTTTATTGTTTGCTCCATTCTCATTTCGTTGATGTAGTAGACTACGTTTAATATGAAATTTTGATGTTTCAATTTGCATTGCACTATTACCACCACTTTCTAAAGAAAACTGAAGAAGGAGACCTGGAAAATCCCAGAAACGATCGTCTTTTCATTCCTGAAAGTGTAAAGGTTTTTGAAAGCAAAAACTCTGTGAAGTATTTGTTAGGAGAATATCCTGATGAAGAAAAAGAGCAGTTTTTGAAAAAAGTACTTATTATGTTAATTCATAATAAGGAAATTGGCCTCGAACTGAATTAATAAATTTCTAATTATAATGGTAGCATTCGGCAGAGAAACCTTAAAATGATACCGGTGACTTGTAGCGCTTTGTTTTACTTACTCTGCTGAACGATGTTTTCTTTGTTTTGTTTTTAAATACATTTTTTCTATATTTTCCTTTGATTTTATAAATTTTTTATTTTTGAATTATATTTGTATGTTTTTATTTGTCAATCATACAAAACAAAAATTTTTTAAAATGAACAACAACAAATGTATCACTATTTGATCAAAAGTAGCAAACATTTTTTACGCTACCAAAATATGACAGCGCTAAGACTGAGCGGTTAGTGATCAGGTCGTTCAGCAGATAGTTGCGCAACTGTTGTAGAACTGTTGACTGTTAAATTGTATCTGCCGAACGCACCCAATGTTAAGTGGTTGGGAGCTTTGCTTTGAATAAAAAAGTGTTATAATTTTAGTACCACTGGAATTTTCTACCATGTTCTACAACTACGACTGTTAAACTATTAAAAAGCTGCCACTTGATGTGTAGAGTTAGTTGCGCTTTAGCATTTGTATAATTCAGTTCAGCTACTGTACTATTGTATTTAAAATAATAAAGTGTTAAATAAATAAAACAAAAGGTTTGTGGTTATTTTGATTGCAATAGAAAGGAATTCAGTTATTACACCAAAATTTTTAGAAGGTAGAAACCTAACAATATTATTGAATTTTTGCATAAAACCAAGTTTCACTGGAACTTCTCCATTGAAACTTTGCGCAGAATTAATGGAATTTTTCATAAAATGTTGTAAAAAATTTTACTTTTTTTGATTTATTTTTTTTTTGTTTTTTTATTAAAAAAAATATATGAATCTTTTTTTAAAAAAAAGTTATTTAAATTTACTTTCCCATGTGAAAATCGAAATATATATGAACATACATTATCATACATTGACTGGTATACGATTATGCATAATCATACATGATCATCTCATATATTTCCATATATCTTCGGATCCGAAATTTGAGGGTACATGGAGGTATATGGCCATTGATGATAATATATGAGCATACGCGAATCATATGTGAGCATATATGGTCATATATTAACATGTACGGTCATATACCCTCAAATTTCGGATCCGAAGATATATGGAAATATATGAGATAATGTATGGTCATGTATTGAACTATGCATGGACGTATATGATAATGTATGCCCATGCATAATCATATACTAGTCCATTTGTGATCATGTACGTTCATATATATTTCGATTTTCACAAGGGTTGTAAAGAAAACTTCATTAGTTTACTGAAAAAATTTAACTAAAACTCGTCCAAAAAAATTCTCTCTGTATGATGTACACTTTTTTTTTTTTGCTTCCCGTTAACCGTTTAATTAAAACTAATAAAACTGAATTACACTTGAACATTTTTTTTTCCACTTTATGATGTGAGTTATTTATGACAAATATGAATTTCAATAACTTCTACTTTATGATTTAATACCGTATATTAAATGTTACCACCTTGTTTGAAAAAAAAAAAACATCATACATAAATATAAATAAATTTCATTAAAAACCTCAATAACCACATTTAAACTTTTTTCAATGCATAAAATTTAAAAACAGCAAAATATAAACCACTAGAAGAAAAAAAACACAACATAAATACATAAAAAATTATGGTTTAAACTACTAACCCTGCAGACATAAATGACTCTCTCTAAATAGGGAGTTTTTCTGCAAATGTATAAAAACTGATAAATTAAAATAGTAACGGTAAAAAAGGATATAAATACACTAGCCATACATATCCTACATAGAAGTAAGTTTAATTTAAAATTTTAATTGGCAAAGGACACGTTAAACTGTCATAGTAACACAGCGAGTGGGGGAAACCGCAAATATTGTTTTTTTTCCACAAGTATTTGTGTAAAATATACTAAGGTTTTTAGGAAGGGTACAGCGAGTGACAAAAAAGTTTAATATGAGGGAAAATTTATTGAAATATAAAAATCTATTACAAAAACATTTTTTTAAATTTGTATAACTTACTCAAATTTAGTAAAAAAAAAAAAATGAGAAATGACTGGCAAAATCGAAAAAAATTGCCAAACTTGGTAGAACAATGCAAAAAATCGTTAAAATAACAAAACCATCGGAATTTTAAAAATTTGAATAGAAACTGAAAAACAAAATCACTAAATCCGGCAAAAAGCGATAATTTTTTAGAAATGGAAAGAAAACCAAACCAGCGAAACCAAAATAGGATGAAGAAAAAATTGTCAAACTCGGTAAAAAAAACAGTGCTAATTTCAAAAACGAGCTTATAGTATACGATATGCACACACTTAACCCTCTAACCGGCCTAAGCTTTTTTGCAATGAATTTTATACCATGTGTTCCTTACGAAAAATAAACAATAAGTTCTTCCACAAAATTTTTTTTCATTTCCTACTTTAGGCGATATGGGCCAAGATAGTTTAATGGTGAATCTCGAAAACTAGCGCATAAAAATTACTAGATTTAGGCACAAATTACTTCTCTTACCAAGATGTAATTGCAATAAAAAAATTACATTTTTTGTGCTGTTACTAAGAGGATGTAGCGATTTTCGTTTTTCGAAAAACGCGAAATTGAGCGAAAACGCACCAAAACTTCAATTTATATTATTCAAACTTATTAACTTTGCTACCTATACCAAATATTATTGTATTACCAAATTTCAGAAAAATCGGTCCATTCGTTTTGAAGTTAAGGCGATATCCTTTAAAGGTATCCTTATGGAATCCTGTGCGTCCTTAGACCAAAGTAAGGAACTTTTTGAATAGCTTAAGCTCCAATCTTACTTCATGATCACTATCAATTGTTTTAGTCAATTTAAATATGTTTTTAAGATTTTTGAAAATCTTGGTTGTTTTAAAATATTAAATTTTTGAAATTTTATTTTTGACACTTTCTAGCTTCCAAACCGTGCATTGTATACAAAAAATTCTTCACAAAAAATTTAATAAATTTTGTTTTCTGTTGAAAAAGCATAATTTTTTATTATAAAATACTCCTTTGGCGCATTTCTGATCAATTTAATATACCCCGCCTGGAGGCGGGCTTGCCGGTTAGAGGGTTAAAATAATACGTCAGTAGAAATATCTGTCAAACCGGTTTCAAATCGATTTGAATAATTTTTAACAAATTTTTAGTTAAAACCCTTAAATCAGTGTTATCTTCATTTAAGAAAATACTAAAAATCCTCAGTACTTTAACTAATTTTGAGTGTTAATTTTCAAAACTATTTATAAATAATTTTTTAGAACCCATTCGTTAAATTTTACACAATTTATTGATAAAATATAATATCTTTAATCTGTTTATAACTTTTGAAGAAAAGGTTTATTTTTCTTCTTAACCTCAAACCTACTAAATTAGAATTAATAAAAATATTAATTAGAGGGCTAAAATGTTCCACAAAAATGTTCCTCGTAGTATTTTACAAAAGTCCGCTCAACACATCCTATACCTAAAATGGAAGATTCCCATTGGTTTCTCCGTAAAATCCAGGTTTGAGGGACATTTGAGCACCAATTCGGAATTAACCCTTAAACACATTTTAAGTTCTTAATTATTACTGGCACTTAAGTTAAATTTTCGATGGTGATGTCCTCAAAGACTTATAGTAGTACTTAATGACAAATATTTTTGCGCAACATTTTAACCCTCTAACTCTTCAACGTATTGGTCTTTTTTGTCCGTTTTTAAAAGGGGCCAAAAAAGTCCCTTTAATTGAAGAGTTAGAAGGTTAAAATGTTCCACAAAAAAACTCTTCAACGTATGGGTCTTTTTAGTCCGTTTTTAAAAAGCGGCCAAAAAAGTCTCTTTAATTAAAGAGTTAGAAGGTTAAAATGTTCCACAAAAATATTCTTCGTAGTGTTTTACATAAGTTCGCTGAACATACCCTATGCCTAAAGTGGAGGATTAACATGATTTCCTATTTTAATCCTATTTAATTTTTTTTTTTTTTAGTTTTAGAAAAATCTATTGAAGCCTTTAAAACCGATTTTCTGTGAAAGGCATTTTTTATTAATGAATCGATTTTACCCAAATTTGGTACAAATATGGCTTGACCTTATATCAAATCGGATAATTTTTGCAGGTTTTATAAAGATTTTAAAATAAAGGATATATGGCAGGACTAAGAGTCCTTGGTTCGATTTTAATAAAAATTGACACGAACGTTTCCAGTTTTATGTATATCTCAATTTTACGTCCATTTATGTAGCTAATATAATATTTTTAAATTTCAGGACCTATGGGAGGTGGGCGTGTCCTTGGAACGATATTTCCAAAAATTTTAATTTTTCTTAACTAAGGGGTTCTTTGTCGGTATACCAAATTTCAAAAATCTGTCTCCATTCCTTCTATTTTTGTCCAATCGTTATATTGGATCAAAGCACTGTGCGTCGTCGCCGGACAATTTCCTTAGGCAAGAATGAAATCCGAATAGGGACATGCCGTCAACAGATTATTTTTTCACAATTTGTTAAATAAGTTTTGGGACTTTAGCACATTTAATTTCTTTAATGCAATTAATGTATATCCTGATAAAAATAAATGTAAAGAAATATCTTTTTCGTTTGCAATCGACTAACTGTTAGCGCAATTTCTGCTGAATTTACTATTTTTTTTTCTTTTTAAATCAGATTGCTAATTTTTGGCAATGATTTTGTTGATATCAGCACCCAGCCTGACTAAAGATTTGCAGAGACCGACAATTTCTTTTTTTTTGTTGTTTACTGACTTTTAAAATTTAATATGCCGATGGTCTGCTTTAGGTGAAATCTCTTGTAACGCCTTCCTTAACGGAGGGATACCGGAGCTTCCTAGGAACGATGTTAGGCTTCTTTGAGGTTTCCTAACTGATTAGTGCATGATGAGGTACCACCTATAGAAGATTAACCAACCCCCTGTTTCGTTTCTATATTGAGGAGGCCAGGACATCGCCACATGTTCTGTGTGAATGTCCTTCCATTTTCGGTGATAAGAGAGCAATTTCGTCAATAAATTCAATGAAATATGCATTCGATAACAATTTCAAAAAGCGCCGTATTTGACAAAGATTATAGGAATCCATAAAGTTATTGCTAAAAATAAAATAAAAATATATAGATATTAAAAACCGCTAAACGAGAAAAAATCGAAATCTGAAAAAAATGTTGAAACTTAAAAAAAGACCATCAGCATCTGGAAATTTTGGCATATGCAAGTGCTTGTGCAAATATAAATGTTACTGACACTTTAGAAAATATTGTTTTCTATTGTTGTTTATACATGAATTGATGTCACTACATTGCTAGATCTGTCAAAATAACAGAGTAGTATATTGGAAGATGACAAAGCAAATTGTGGTAAATTCTTTGTTGTTTTTGTTTGTTTATTTGATATTTTAAATGTTTAATAACTCTCCTAGACGAGAACAAGAAATTCTCCTTGAGTTTGTAATTTAACTTAACAAATATTTGCAGAAATTCTAAAAACGTCATCCCCTGACGATTTCCTTAGGCAAGAATGAAATCTGGATAGGGACATGCCTAAAACGGATTATTTTTCACAATTTGTTAAATACGTTTGGGATTTCAGCATTCCTTTAATGCAAAATTCGATATTATTGCGGAAATACATATGCTGCTTTCGAAAAAAACTAATATAAAAATCAGTGTAATTAAAAAAAATTGCTATAAACCAAAAAAAATCGTTGTAATACTATAACAAATTTAAAAAAGCGCTAAAATAATAAAAAAAAAAAAACAATATAAAAAAAAATAAAAAAAACTTAAAATGTGTAAAAATCGTTAGAATTAAAAAAAAAATAGCAGAAGCGGAAAAATTGGCAAAAATCCGATAGCATCGGGAATAATCGGTGAAATGGGAAAAATCACTAATATAGAAAAAAAATCGCCAATAGTCGCAAAAATCCCCAAAAATAGATTTTGTTGTACTACAAAAGTGTAGTACAACGAAATATTATTTATCACCAACTGTTTTATATCTCACATTGTTTATATTTTTATTAAAAAAAACCATAATTTTTTGCTTGTTTTATATTAATTTTTTTCTTTTATTTATACTTTTCTAGTACCCTCAGCACCACCTGACAACATACAAATTGGCATGTATAATCTAACGGCTGGCTGGGTTAGATGGTCTTCACCACCTCCCCAGCATCACAATGGCAACTTGTTGGGCTACAAAATTGAGGTAAGTCACGCTTTTGTGCAAAACTCTCTCAACGTAAAATGCATAAATGTTTTAGTTTGTATGTGTTGTTGTGTGTTGTTATGTTTTGGCTGGCATACATAATTAATAGTTTACTAAAGCATAACAACATGCAAGGATAATGTATGAATTTGAATATTTTCTGCTTCAAGTACCTCTACTCCTTTACAAATGTTTATATTTTTTAACATGATTGTTTATGTTTTTGTTGTTATATTGTTGTTACAGGTAACTGCTGGTAATACCATGAAAGTTTTAGCCAATATGACTTTAAATTCAACCACTACCTCGGTATTGTTGAATAATTTGACAACGGGTGCCACTTATAATGTTAGATTGAATTCATTTACTAAAGCCGGAGAGGGGCCATATTCGCTACCGGTAAGTTTTGTTTTTAAACTTTAAATAAATTTATGCCAAAAAATTTAAATCTTTGTTACTAAATATAAATTTATTTTCTGTTTTTTTTTTTTTTTAAAAGGTCTCTTTATTTATGGATCCTGCTCATTTGATACATCCTCCTCGTGCCCATCCTAGTGGCTCACATAGCAGCATTACTGGCCATACTGGTTCGGGCGAGGGTGGTCACTTTGCCTATCATCCCAATGGTGCTGGTATGCCTGATGATGCTGCCACTACAACGACACAACGCAAATCAACAACTGTTGTACATGAAACATGGTTTATGGCTTTAGTGATAACAATGCTGTTGGCCATATTAATTTCGGCTGCTGCCGCTATGTTATTCTTTAAGCGACGTCATCAGTTGACAAAAGAATTGGGACACTTAAGTGGTAAGTGAAAATAAATAAATTCATTTTTAACTCCTTTATGCTTTATGCTGTAATGGCTGGGTATTTTAAGGCCGAAAAGTAAAAATAAATTATCAAAATTTTGTTACTTTTTTGTAATTTTTTAATTTTTCGGTATGAAATTTTTAAACAAGTCGTACCAATTCAGAAAGTAGAGCCTAAGGCCTAACATTTTTTTGGGCGCCTGGCTTTGTAGCAAAATCAAAAGTTTGATGTGTAAAATGTCAATTCCCTAAAACAACCCATAAGTTTACACTCATAAAACAGATTCGGTGCTGACAACCCAATTTGTTGCCAGTCATATCCCTACGGGAAATTTTAACAAACTGTCACCGATCTGGCCCCTTTATATGAAATAGACTGGTCACTTTTACATCGCGTTGTCATAGGAGGGGAAAATTGACCCCTTGTGACATGTCACAAGACAAATCCTAGGACAGTTACTGAACTCTCATAAAAAACAAAATTCAGGGACCTGTCCTGGGATTTGTCTTGTGACATGTCACAAGGGGTCAATTTCCCCCTCCTATGACAACGCCATGTAAAAGTGACCAGTCTATTTCATATAAAGGGGGCAGATCGGTGACAGTTTGCTAAAATTTCCCGTAGTGATGGTTCAGTGGCATCAAATGATTTTTTCGGCTGCGGCTACCGACTCATCCTTGTTACAACTGAAATTCCGTTGTCACGGTCAATTTAATACTAATTCAATTGGTGTTCTGTTGTCACAACCAAAAAATTCGGCTACCATAACAGAATCATTCGATTGCAACAAATACGGTTATCGGCATCGAATCTGTTTTGTGGGTGCACGATTAAATTTGTCAAGGAAACTTAAGAAACAGAATTTAGCCCGTAACCACGATATGTTCCAATATCGGCGAAATCGGGATTTGAACTTTTTAACATATTTTTATAGAATTTTACCCTACACTATGTTTTATAGGGATATAACACTTTCGTGTTGATGTTTGTAAATACACTAAAAGAAAACAGTCAGTAAAAAAATTAGTTAAAATTACTAGAAATTAGTTAAAAATGATGCTGCAGAAAAAACTGCTAAAATTAGCAAATTATTTTTGCTATATATTAGTAATATAGGAACAGCAAAAATAAAACTGTTAAATTTACAGAATTTTAGTTGTATATTTGTTGTTATTGTTTTACTAGTATTTATGAAAAAAAATCTGCTAACTTTAGCAGTTTTTTCTGCAGCATCATTTTTAACAAATTTTTAGTAACTTTTTCTGCTACAGATTTATTTCTATGAGTGTACCAAAAATACTTTACCGAAACCCACATTTTATTACACCTTACATATACACACTCACAACATTTTTTCGTTAAAAACAACCTAAAAGACATATTAAGTTAATTTAAAACACAATTAAAAAAGGGACTACTGACTCTTCATTATATTCAAACCATTTTGCTATTTATTTTCAAACATTGTTTAAATAATCCATAAGGGAAATAAAAATAATTGAAAAGTCTGTTAAAACAATCTTCAATTTTTAACTGAAAAAACCTTAGAAAAAACGATTTTGTGGTTTTTTTTCATATTTTAAGGTTTTGTTTTTGTTTGAATTTTCAAAACACTGCACACACAACATGCACGTTTATATTTTTATTGGCTATATTTGAGTGTATGGGTAAAAAATTTCTTGTAATTTGAATTGAAATAATTTGGTATATAAACAAACTACCCAGTCAGAAAAATACAAACGGGAAAGCGGTGGCAAAGCACTTTAGCAGGTGGTACAAGTACTTGTAAAAAGTGCTTTCCCATTCCCAAAATGATAACATCATTAAACAAAAGCACCGGCTGTTCAAAAAGCGCCGGAAAAGCACTGGAGGAACCACATTTTTGAACGTTGGCAAAACGCTGGCAAAACCAATAAATAGGTGGTCTGGAAATATATTTTCCAAAATAAAATTTAAAAAAGTTCATATGTATTTTTTTTTTTTGGTCTGCCGTGATTTGCACCCAGGCCGTCAGATTGGCAGACGATTGCTCTACCCACTGAGCTAAAGAGACATATAACATTTGATGGCTAAACACATAAATGTGTGATAATAGCTGGACGATTACTGGATGTGCCAAAATGCTAGTACTGGCAAACAATCTTTTGTAACTACAATGCCAGCGCTGGGAGGACAAAAAAAAATGGGTCTTGAAGGAGCTTTCCCACAAACAGAAAAAATTTTAAATTAAAAAATTCAAAAAAACAAAATTTTCCTTGCAATCGAATTTGAAATTGGAACCTTCTGACTAGAAACTTTTTTAACGAAGCGTCAGCATTTTTAGGAAATCATTGGTCTAGCAGTGAATTGATTTTTGTATCCCTGCTAGCATTGGCTAGGTAGCACTGGATAACCACTGGTTGCAAACCTTGGCATATCATTCTAAGCCAATTCTATGCCAGTGGTTTTTTTTTAAACCACCGAAATTTTTTTAAAACAAATATTGGAAAAACGCTTTTTGAAAACGCTGGAAAAGCGTCCCAAATGAGTGTTCTGCCAGTCATTTATTTTTAACACCGTGGTTACCCAGTGGTATGCCAGTGCTTGATTTTTTGTACCACTGGCGATTTCTGACTGGGTATTTTAACAAAGAAGAAAATCGAAAATATTTGATTTTTTTGTTTTAAAACAGAAAACAACGAAATTATTTAAATAATTTTTTTATAAAAATAGAAAACTAAAAATAGAACGTTTAACTGAAAATAACAACTCCTACAGACGATACATATTTTTTTGTAGTTTGTTTTTCATTGACTTATACAAAAAGTTAAACAATATGTTTACATGTATTTTAATTGATTCTTCAATTGAAAACAAACTTTACCTATTACTTTTCAAATAAACCCTAATGGGTTAGGGAAAATATATTGTGAGTGCCCAAGAAACATTTTTAAGTACTCTCCTTCATGTGGGGAATCATCAATCCGGCTTTTACGGAACGTTATCGGTCCGTAAAACAGGTATCCATCAAAGCTTGTACGTATACGGAACAATAACGGACCATACACTCATACAAATAAGTCCGTAAAAATAGCAGAAAAAGTTACTAAAAATTAGTTAAAAATGATGCTGCAGAAAAAACTGCTAATATTAGCAGAATCAGTTTGCTAAATATTAATAAAATGAAAACAACAAAAAAACTGTTCAATTTACAGAATTTTAGTAATATTTGAGCTAAATTGTTGTTAATTGCAAATAACAATTTAACCTGCTAAAATTAGCAAAAAAAATTGCTGAATAGTAGTTTAATAAAAATAGCAAAAAAAAACTGTTAAATTTACAGAATTTTAGTAATATTTGAGCTAAATTTTTGTTAATTGCAAATACCAATTTAACTTGCTGAAATCAGCAAAAAAAAATTGCTAAATAATAGTAGAATGAAAATAGCAAAAAAAACTGTTAAATCTACAAAATTTTTGCTAAAATTTTCTGAAATCAACAAAACTTTTGCAGATTACTAGTGGACTGGAAAAAGGTAAAAAAAGGAGCAAATGAAATGAAAATTAATAAATAAAAAATAAATGTGTATTTAAAAGCATACTTCGGACTAGTTCATTGAATGTGTCAATTAATTGGAATTTTTTCAATTGGCATTGTTCAATGCCTAAATGCCCATTTATAATTGATGAAAGAAGTATTTGTTTTCATGTTTTAATAAAAGAATTAATTAAGAAAAAAAATTAAAAATTCGCGTATTTCTTATATTTTTTATATATTACAATGCTTTTTCTTCAATTATGTGTACATTTCATTACCATTGTTTTCGTCAATGCAAATTGAAAAAAAATTTCATTGGCATTGAATGTTGATGAAATTTTTTGGCATTGACATTGAGATAAAGTAATGCCAATTATATTTCAATGCCAATTAAAATTTCCCAATGATTTTTTGTAAAAGTGGTAATATTTATAGAAACTACTATGTTAACCCATGATACAACCATACTAGGAAGATGCATTAGAACAACAAATAACAACAAAAAATGTAAACGGCTACTTTTGATACATAGCGAAAGCATACGAAAAAATCCCTGAACTGTCATAAGAAAACCCTGAACTGTCAAACTCTCCCTAATGCATTTACCTAGTATGGTTGTATCATGATGTTAACCATAACAAAATGTATTAAAGAGACCCTTCTTTTGATGTTCATTGTTTGCTGATCGGATATGTACTTCCGAATTTATTTGAGTTTCCATTTTCACCTCTAAAGCTCCACCCAGAGGAAATAAGATGTGGCCGATTAAAAATATTGTATTTTTTAAATAAGCTTAAAAAGTACAATATTGGGGGGAAAAAAATTAGGGTATCCCCGTAAACTCCACTTGCTCCCCAGAGATACTTTAAATCACAATTTTCATATTAAAATGGTTCGTCCAAAATAAACCTTGATCTTTGAAAATTAATGTATTAAACAGAAACTTTTCTCATAAATTTTAATAATTTAGATATTTTATGAGTAGGACAAATTTTCAACCATTTCAATTTAGCTTTATTTGAAAACTTTTTGCATTATTTTTGGCGAGTTAAAAATATGCAGTAATTTTTATGAGTCATTTAACATTCTGTTCATAAGAGCTCCAAAATTGGTGGTTTAGTTTACAAAAAATTTGTAAAATTAGCAAATCTTCTGTTAAAAATTAGTATCTAAAATTCAGCAAAATACTGTAAAGTTAGCAAATTTATTGTTAAAAATTAGTAACTAAATTCAGCAAAAAAAAATAGCAAAAAAGTTTGTAAGTTAGTAATGTGAGGGTAGCAAAAAAATTAACTAAAAATTAAATTTAAACTAAAAATTAGTTAAAAGTTTGTTAAGTTGAAGTACTAACAGTTTTACTAACTTTTCTACAAACTTTTTTCTATGAGTGTACTTTCGGATTTTCGAATATAATACGTTTTCAATCCGTTTTGGTGTATCCGTTTCCTCACCACTACATACGGACTTCACCAATTTTCATCAGTTTGAACTCCGTAGCTAACGGCGCCGTCTTTCTTTAGTTTATTCGTGAATTTTTGTCGTCAAAATAGAATTATTTAAATAATTTAAATACCTTACCGCAGGTCGCGCGAGAAAATCAGTTAAAAAAGTTTCTGGATGTCGCAAAGACGAGCATCCTGTCTTGGCCGCTTGCCGCAGTAGCCAAATTACTTTAATTCACATAGAATCATTAAATAGTAAGGGTTTATGAAATTTTATATGTTTTTTCTTCTAAAAACGGAGTCACTCCGTTATTTACACGACATAACGGTCCGGAAACGGTCCGGAATCGACGGACTTTCAGCGGACTAGTCAGTTTTTTACTTGAAATAAAGTTCCCTAAATGGTCATTGACGGATTTTCAACGGATTCGAATTAGTTTCGATTATCCTTATGTTCCGTTTTCTGGTCCGTATACTGATCGAGAAAACGGTACGTATACCAAGTTGGATTCCTTTTATGACGAACCGAAAACGGTGCGTATACGGCACGAATTGTTTGTTGGGTGTATATATATTTTACATTTATTGCACAGTTATATATGGTTTTCTACATATTTTTTTTTATATATTTTACTTGCTTAAAATTCTTATCCTTAACCCTAATCAACACATCTCCTTAATAAGACTTCAAACCATTTTTAACCACATTTGAATAGTAAATTGTTGTCAATTTGTCTATTCCCAGTGTCGCGTTTTCCACTTTAACATTTGGTGTGATGGTTTTTTTCAAAAGTTCTTCTTTTAAATACCCGTTTTTGTTGAAATTTTTTTTAAATCAATCATGGTCATGAAAGTAATTAATTTCTGTCTACAAAAAAAAATCCTCTAAACACTCTGACACTCTAATGACTTCCTTTATTGCTTTAGAAGATTTTAAGCCAAAAAAAAAAAAAAAACTCTTACAAAATCCTTAATTAACTTGATACCGGAAGTACAAAAAAAAAAGTGAAACTTGTACATTTCAAAAGAAGAGATAAAAAAATTACAGTATTGATTACAAAGAATATACAAAAAATTTTATCATATATAGTGACATTCAACCAAAAATCCTTAAACTTTTTTTTTGTACAATTCCTTTTAATTTGTTCATGTTGTATTTTGCTATTTTTTTCTAGTAGTCAGCGCCAATGAAATAACAGCATTGAATATCAATGGCAAAGATAGTTTATGGATTGACAGAGGCTGGCGTACCACAGATACCGATAAAGATTCCGGTTTAAGTGAAACGAAACTGCTGTCCAATGCTAACAGCCAATCGAATTATAATACCTCAATAGATGGTGGCACAGATTATGCTGAAGTGGATACCAGGAATATGAGCACATTTTACAATTGTAGAAAGGTGAGTGTAAAGGCTTAATATAAATTAAATTTTTTCAAAAGGAATTTTGCATAAATTTTCTAAAATTTTTAATATTATGTTTGTTTTTATACATTTTTTTTAGAGTCCTGAAAATCCTACACCTTATGCCACCACCATGATTATAGGAGCTTCTTCTACGGAGACTACTTGCATGAAAACCTCTGGTTCTAGTACTGATCAAGATTCAGGTACTCATTCGCCCAATTCGGAGGGTATTAATACCCATTGTCCCCCTAATGGTCCTACGGGAAAACATAATTATCATCAATATCCACCAGGTTGGTAGAAATCCTTTACACATTTTCTTGTTATTTCTTTTTATTTTATTCTTTAATTGCAGTTTTTTTTATGCAAAATAAGTATTAGATATATAATTAAATATTTGTCCGCTGTGATAAATAATATTGATATTGTTTTGATAAATTAAAAAAAAGAAAATTTCAAAAAAACCATTTTTTATATTCATATAAAGATGTTTGGTTATCGTGGAAAAACAACATATTTTTTTTTTTTTTGCCGCGATTTTAATCAAGTTTTTTCAAAGAAATTTTTATTTAATTCAATAAAATTGGTGTTTATAAATTATCACTAAAACTGTTTTGATAGAAAATTTTTTTCGCGCATTTGTTTTGGTTTTGTATTTAAAATTAAAGTCGGTAAATTGTTGCAAAATTTACAAAATTACATTCACGTTTTATTTTATGTTTTCTTTTACGTTTATATGTTTTCTTTTTGCGATCTGATAAAAAAGAATTGCAAAGTACTTTCTGACCTTTATTCTGTGTTCGGATGTGTGCAATGAAATTTTATGAGGATTTTTTGTAGAAAATTTTAATCCTTTATCTGCCTATAACAGGGTTTTGTCGTCGGCTGAGTTGGTTCAGTCGTGTCCAGGGTCTACTTGGGTACCTGAAAAGCTTAAGTAGCAACACAATCGATTTTTCTTTTTCAGGGCTTATAAGATAATCTTTATTAATAATTAAGTTTAAATATAATGTATTTCGCAAATGGCAACACCAATTTTCTCCACTGGGATTCACTTGGTTTGGCAAACCACTTATCGGCAAGGCACTTCGACTCGGGTAACGGTTCGGCAGGTAGTGGTTTTTCGATTCGGGTAGCGGTTCTGCCGGTAGTCGTTTCTGTATCGGATATCGGTTAGGCAGGTAGTCGCTTCCGACTTGGTTATTGGGTCGGCAGGTGATCGTAGTCGGCCTCGGTTCGGGTATCTTCGGGTTGGCGGATTCCTAGGCAATAGAGTCACATTTCCTCGAGATCACCTAGGCGGTGGCAACCAACTAAGAACAGACCGCGAAGGCTGTAAAATTAGAACAGACAGCGGAGGCCGTAAAATTATTTATGAGACAACCAACCGAAGTTTATCGTCTTCCCAAAAATTTAGCTCGGTACTGGCCGGTATCGCACTATGGTAGTTCGGATTAACCAACCCGTGTTTGTAGCAACCTGAACTATTTGTTGGAATTAAAAATTAATGAGAATTATATGTGGCCAAAAAGCAAAGAACAAAAATATATGAAATAATAAACAATAGTGTATTCATCAAAGAACTGCAACTGCTGATTGCAAAATCATCATACGTAATCAACACCCGAATAAACATTCGTTTGCGTTCAAGCCCCGAATATACTCAAAGACACATATTCGTTGCTGATTTTAAATCAATTAAATCAAGTGATTTTTGTTTCATCTTTGATTTAATCATTGGTCGTTTTCATACCATTCATTTCATTCATATTCATTCGGATCAACGACGATTATTTTGATGTAGAATAAATCAGAAAAAAACAAAAATGAACGCGTACACTCAAAAAAATAAGTTAGTAGAAAAATTAGTAAAACGTCTTGTATATCAAGTGTACTAGTTTTCAGCAATTTTTTTGCTGAAATTCCGTTTTCAGCAAAAATTTTAGTTATATTTTTTAGCACTAAACTAATTTTGAACTAATGTTTTACTAATTTATTTTGCTTCAAAAATTGTGCTGAGAACAGCATTCATAGCGTGGACGACAACCAGATAGACTAGATGTAGATGTCGCAGCTTGTCTGGAAACGGAAATGACAAAAAAAGTAAAACAACTCTATACATATTCTATATTTAAATTTTCAGCAAATAAATTAACTAAAGTAAAATTTCGGTACAAGTTTTTTGAGTTTTTTTCAGTCTACTAATATTCAGCAAAAAGTTTAGTGATTTTAGCAAGGATTTTTTTCATTTGCATTCGACTAAGTGTTAGCAAAACTTTTGCTGAAGATTACTATTTTTTTGGTAAAAATCAGCTCGCTGATTTTCAGCAAACCTTTTGCTGAAATTACCAACTTTTTTGCAAGCACGCTCCTGACTAAAAATTTGCTGACACAGCAACATTTTTTGCTGACTTTACTGGCTTTTTTTTTTGGGTGTATGAGTTTATTCATAATTGCAACCAAATAAAAGAAAAATAATTTCATAGCAATAAAGAGGGGGTTTACACTATCAGATTTTGTAGAAACACATTTAATAAATGGTACTGTGTACATTCCCATTATAACACAAGAAAGTGCTTATGCATAATAATTTGAAAACCGTTTAACATGTTCATAAAATGAATTTTGTATGAAAAATTTGTTTTATAAGCCATTTATAAATTTAAGAAGTGATTATGCATATGACCCTAAGATTTTTTATTTTTTTTTTTATTTTATAAAACAACTAATGCTTTTATTTATTCATGTGAGTTCAAATGTTCGATCAGTGTGATTTTATTCAACAGTGTGATTTTATTCAACTATGTGATTTTATTCAACAGTGAGTTTTTTTGAGTGATTAAATGTGAATAAAACATGTCCGACAGACGACTCAAACTGATCCGAACTACGCATTCAGCTACATGATAGTGATTCTATTCAACATTGAGTATTGTTGAGTGCTTAAATATGAATAAGAATTTTAGTGAATGATTAAAACAAGGAAAAAGTTGATTTTGCAGTTCTCTGGTGTGCATTAACATTCACACAAAATAACTTGTATGCACTACGTAAACAACGTACATACGAACCCATATAAAGAACCCAGTGTAGAAAATCATTACCAGATATGTGGTTATGTAACTACATACTTGGTAATGGTAACTAGTTACTTTTGTTATTACATTTCTTATTACCTTTATATGGCGATGTCGCGAAAATTAATGAGTTATGGTTACACACCAGCATACGAAAAATCAAAAAATATATCGTTACCTATGTGCTTACCAGTACTGACAAAAATAATGAGTCTAAAAATAGATTTTCAAAAAAATAAATTATATAAAAAAAAATATTTTTTATTGTATTTTTTTTTTTAATAAAATTTGCTGGTGCGGGAATTGATCCTGGGTCTACAGATTGCCAGTCAACAGCTATACCATCTGAGCTATATCGACATGTAATATTTAAAAGATAAAAACACAATTGACCTGCTGCACACAAGTAAGCTTATTCGCCAACATACAAAAAATATGTGGTTACATATATCCTTACCAGTGTTTAAAAAATATTGATTCTAAAAATAGATTTCAAAATATTTTCAAAAAAATCTAGAAAATTATTTTCTATTTGAAATAATGATAAAAATAAGTCATTATCAGTAAATCATTATTATATGTTTTAAAATAATGCAGAAGGTAAGTGGGTATCATTACTGGTAGTCCAAAAAATAATGATATGTCATTACCGTTTCTACACTGGGAATACAAGCAGTACCCATATCGTATTCACACTGCGTAAAAATGAATATTAATAATCCCCCCACTGAATTAAATTTCAGTTATGTAAGTAGCAAAATGATAGTGCACTCAAAAAAAAAAAGTCAGCAAAAAATGTTGCTGTGTCAGCAAATTTTTAGTCAGGAGCGTGCTTGCAAAAAAGTTGGTAATCAGCTGTTTGCTGAAAATCAGCGAGCTGATTTAAAAAAAAAATAGTAATCTCAGCAAAAGTTTTGCTAACACTTAGTCGATTACAAATGAAAAAAATCCTTGCTAAAATCACTAAACTTTTTGCTGAATATTAGTTGACTGAAAAAAACTCAAAAAATTTGTAGAAAAATTTTACTTTGGTTAATTTATTTGCTGAAAATTTAAATATAGAAATTGTGAGTTTTTTTTTTTAATTATTATTTACATTGTCTGTACTACATCCAGACAAGCTGCGACATTTACATCTTGCCTGTTGTCGTACATGCTATAAATGCGGTTATCAGCACAATTTTTGTAGCAAAATATATTAGTAAAACATTAGTTCAAAATTAGTTTAGTGCTAAAAAACTATAACAAAAACTTTTGCTGAACACTGAACTTCAGCAAAAAATTGAAAACTTGTACACTTGATATAAATACAAGACGTTTTACTAATTTTTCTACTAACTTCTTTTTTTGAGTGTAGTAATTTACGACGTTACGTACCTTTTAATATGGGTCACTTAAGTCCCCTTTTAAGAAATACCAAAAAAGTCCCCTGAAACGGAGGTTTTGAGGGTTAACGTGTTCTCCGAATATTTTTAGCTACAAATTTCACTGGAGGTTTCTATAGATAAAAAATTCAATCGGAGGTGTTTAATCGTGAAAACGGTGAATTGTAGTTGACCACATTTAGTTCTGTATATTACTTGTAGCTTGTTTACGCCCTACGGGAAATTTTAACAAACTGTCACCGAACTGGCCCCTTTATATGAAGTAGACTGGTCACTTTTACATGGCGTTGTCATAGGAGGTGGAAATTGACCCCTTGTGATATGTCACAAGACAAATCGCAGGACAGGTCCCTGAACTTTGTTTTTTATGAGAGTTCAGTAACCTGTCCTAGGATTTGTCTTGTGACATGTCACAAGGGGTCAATTTCCACCTCCTATGACAACGCCATGTAAAAGTGACCAGTCTATTTCATATAAAGGGGCCAGTTCGGTGGCAGTTTGTTAAAATTTCCCGTAGGGCGGGTACAGTTAAGCTATAGGGCCGTTCGTTCGTTTGGCCAACACTCTATAAAATAAGACGAAGTATAACAATTCTTCTGAGCTTAATTCCGTGTTCGAATATCCGCAATGAAAATACATGACGAGGTCTTTATTTTGTAGAACATTCTAACACCATATGTGACGCGCAAAATAGAAAGGGACCTAAGGATAGAAAGGGACCTAAGGTCAGGAGAGCATGGGATCGGTCTCATTCGATGCTCAGATGTTGTCCACAAAAAAAATAAAAATTGATTTTTTTACCCTTAGGTTCCTTTCTCTATGCGCTGTCACATATATACATTTATGATGGGAAATGCTAAAAACGTCCCCAAAATCCCGTGTTTGGAGGTCGAAATGTTGTGCAAATTAACTACTAAAATGTTGTTGTGAACTATTTAACACAGAATTATGCTCAGAATATCTTTAAGACACAGAGTCAAGCCCTTTTGAGGTTTTACCAAGCAGCGTATTTAACTAGGAGATTCAGTCGCTATCGGATCGGACATCGGACAGAAAACTATGATTTTGTCAGACAACACCATAATGTTCTCAGACAACTTTGAGAACGTAATAATTTTGTGTCCGCTCCGATGCGCGATCCGATAGCGATTCCATCTCCTATACTCAAAATAATATTACGTTCGTTGGCTGGACAGAAAAATTTGTTACTTTAACAAAATTTATTTGAAACGTAGATTAAATCAATAGTTTCCTCTTACTGAAATAATTAAGTCCATTTACCAAATGAAATATAAAAATTTTGTTTTTATGATTTCTAATCACAATAAAAAATTTTTGTGTATATTTGCCAAGTCGAGTACGAGTATACCCAATATACCTACTAGAGGGCTGAATGAATGTCTTACGAAACATTCTCTTGCATGCGCTGATGAGAGATTTGACGATTTTTAATACTAACAAAAATTTACCATTTTACTTATTTGTAGTTATTTACAAGATGTTAAAATTCAGATCATTACAAAAAAAAAAAAAAAAAAAGTAAAACAGAAAACAAAAAAAAATATTTTGGTGTTGTATAAGAAAATGTTTTGTGAATGTCTTGCAAAACATTCATACTGGCCTCTAATACCTACGTATATACAGAGAATTTTGCTGGGCGAGTTTTAATTAAATATTTCATTAAACTAATGAAGCTTTCTTCACAAAGTAAATGATAATTCTATCTATGCATACCACTATTGTAAATTGTACCAGCTCTAAACTATTGCTAAATAATTTCGCTCGAAAATTAATAAAGCTGATATTTTTTTAATTTTTCCGAAGCTTTAGTCATACCACAATGTATTTTTTTTTTACTTCTACTACGCAAATAAATAAATTGTATCCATAGACTGAAATTAAATGAATAAATAAAATATTACATATTTATTTATATTTAGCCACAGCTATTAAGGTTGTTGAAAATCCGTACAAAAATTGAAAAAAAAGATATTTTAATAAAAACCAACACAAAAAGCGGTTTTCGGTTTATTCAAATTTAGAAATAAAACGAAATCAGTACTTTTTTTTAGAATTAAAAAAGTCGGTTAACAGGCTTTCGGGTTTGGATTAAAAAATTAAAATTTCTCAAAATGCATAAATATAAAAAGAAATTAAGTTCTCCAGTTCACCGCATTCTACATTGCAGCACATACGTCCCTATTGCATACTTCAGAGAATGTAAATAAAAGTATTGGATATATTTAGTTAGAATATTCTTCTACCTTAAGTCCAAATTCTAATATGATATTGTCATATTAGATTTTATTTGTTGTTTCAAAAAGGCGGTTGATCATTTTCATGATAGACAATACAATTGTTTCATAGGCATCACCCTACTCTTCAGTTGTCCGCAATAAGAAAATGATAACTTTCTTACTCAAACAATTTTTGTATTTTTAATGCAAAAATTAGGATAAAAGTATTGGACATAGCCGAGTTTTTTTTTCATTTTAGGACGATTTCTTAATTATACACCTAATACTTCATGCCATTAACAGAAAAAAGCTTATCAGCATCCTTGATATTTTCTTAAAATTGTACAATTTATGTTATTATCCTTTTCTTCTTGTATTTCTTTTGTTAATAATCATATCATGATTTTTATATCAGTTTTCTTTTGCACGACTATTTCTGTTAAATTACAATTGTTTTCGCACTCGATTTATTGTTAAGCTTAAAAAGAGATTTTCTCAAATACGTCTTGTATATTATTTCTTTATCCTTGATATCCTTTTGATTTCAAATAAATGATTGCTATTGACAGCTGCTTAAGTGGGTAAACTGTGTGAGGGAATATTTTTTTTTCCTTGCCAGCTCGTTTTTGTGTTTTTTGCTTCAATTACTTTTGCGTTACGTTTAAACAACCCCCTCTAGCTACGTAATGGAAAACGATTTGAGAAAGAACTTCAAATACTATATTTAGTTTAAATGAAGGCATTTAATGTATTTGTTTTTTTTTTTTTTTAATTTACAAAAAAAATACAAACAACTTCTAGAGGCAATATTAGGACTTTTCAAGTGTTTCCTGTATAGTTGATATAACAGCTACAAGTAAATGGTTAAATAAGCACAATATTGAAGAGATTATGTGAATAATATTTTTCTTTTATAAACTTGTAGAATGAAAACAGGAACCGCCAAAGGCCATGACATAGACAAACTTAATATGTTACGCATTATATATACTGTAATTTCAACTTCAAGCGATGACGACTTAAAAGTTTTTCTATTAGTTTCATGGTTTATTCTTCTTCTGCTTTATTTGCAATTGCAGTTATCGCCTGACGCTTAAATTATGTTTTGTTAGAGTTCAAGTAAGAGTCGGTTTGCGTTTGAGCTGCTTAAATAAATTAAGAATTTGTTAGTTTTCCTTAGGCTAGGTTTTCTTTTAAATTCCATTTTACCTTTTTAGATTATTTATTTATTAAATTTTCAAATATTTAATTTCTTTTTCATATTATCCTGTTTAAATCCTGTTCTTCCCCTTCCAACTTGATGTCGTCAAAATTAAATACTTAAATTTATGTTGTTTAAAAAAAAAATACTAATAGAACAAATTAATTGGTCAGAATTTTTGCCACCACCACCGGAACATCCACCACCAGTACCATCATCATGTGGTTATGCCCCTGGATCACCACAGTCCTCAAGAAAATCCTCAAAATCAGGAGGATCTGGTATTTCAACGCATCAAAGGTAAGAGAAAATAACAAACTTTAAACATTAAATTTAAATTTAAATTTAGAATACAAATTGAGAGAAATTTTTATTAAAATTGTCAGTAAACTATAAGCAAGGTTTACTTTAAAATATAAATGCAAAGTTTCTTTAATTTAATGAAACTAGTTTTTAATGAAATCTCTTCATTAAATACATTTCTAATTAACAAAATGAAATTGTCGTATAATTATAAAACGGTATTTATAAATATATCCGATAAATGATAACATCTAATTGTATCAAATTAGATCGACTTAGATCATATTAGATCTAATTTGTTAGAATTTGATCTACACTGAGAGAATTATCCTTCATAATGTTAATGATATAATTTCATAGAATTTTTTTCGTAGAACCAATGAAGAATTTCATTATGTATATAATATTTAATTAATATTAGGAAATTTTTCATAACTTTTCTTTCATGAAATTTTATAATTTCATTAAACAAATTCATTGAATTTCATAAATTAGATCTCCATAAATTTAATGAAAATGTTCTTTAAATATATGAAATTGTTCGATAGTATTTACTTTTTTTTTATAAAATATCGTCATTTCCTGAGAAAATAATCTTTTATAATTTTTATTTTTTTAAATTAATTTTTTATTATGAATTTTAGACTATGAAATTTTTTAAATTAATTTTTTGGAGACTTTTTTTATGAAACTTTTTAATTTAATGAATTTTTTTTTAGATATATTTTGTGCATCCGTAAAATATGCTACGATTTTATTACGCCTATTGCATTTGCTCAGTACTTATTATTTATCCACTCCAGCTTAGCAACGACAACAACCAACTATAATAAATAATAGTAAATGAAATTGCTTCACAGATTTTATGAAGTTCTTCATTGGCTGAATGATTTATTCATTGGACGAGTGGCCTATTAATTTTATGAAGAGTTTCATTAGTTTTATGAACTTTTCATAAACATTGACTTTAATGAAACCTTTTTCATAGATTCTATGAAAAGTTTCAATGGACGAGTTGCAGTGACAATTTTCATTGAAACTATGAAGAAATTCATTACTGAAGTGATGATAATTCTACCAATATATATTTACACAAAATTTTGTGTGATTTGATATGACTATATCAAAACTTTTTAGCTTGGGAATATATAAAAAAGTTTCACTGGACGATTTCCAGCGAAATTTTATTGACTTAATGCAAAAATTCATTAATATCATACACTGAGAGAATTTAGCTGGTCTAAAAATAATGAAGTTTTTCAATAAGCTAATGAAACTTTGGAATAGTTCCAGTGGAACTTCATTGTTTTTATGCAAAAGATCATTAATATCGTGGAGTGTATAGATGTGCAGATGATTCTCTCAGTGTTTCATAAAATCGATTAATTTTTATAGGAGTTCAGACACTTTAACTTTTCGTTAAATAGATCTTTTAGGACGCGTTATGAAAAAATTTAATTTTATATTTACTATTTGAAAAAAGTCAGTAAACATTTTAGTTAAAACTACTTAAAATTAGTTAAAAATTACATAATAAAAAAATTGCTGAAATTACTAAATTATTTCTTTTTTTTTTTGTGTTTCAAATTATTAGACCTAGGTCGATTAATCGAAAACTGGCGATAAATTGATTAATCGTTAAATGCATTAATTAATCGTTAAATGCAAAATAAATATATTTCTTTGGTTTTTTATCAATAAAACTACAAACAGCTGCTTTTTTTTAAATATCAAATTAAGTTGACAGCACTGTTTGATAAAGTGTTTGTTCAGAATGATTTCCAGCACCCTGAAATTTCAAAAAACTTTCTTTAGAATATTGGGGTTTTATTTTGAAGGGATATGAGCGGTCTTCAAATTTAAATATTCTCCAATACTTTCAGTGCAGTTAAAGATATTTTCTGTTGAAAGAGTTTTGAGAATCTGCAGGTGTTTCCATTTTCAAAATAAATAAAACTCGGTTTAACATCTAAAAGTACTACACTTCCATTTTAAAATTCTCTTTAAATTTTTACAATGTCTAATTTTTTTCCGACAAATCGTCTCTCGAAAAAAAAATGTTTTGATAAAAAAGATTAGCTGGCGGTAGAAACTCTAGTGACAAATTTTTAATGAAACATTGTATAATTTAATATAATTATATATAATCAGGTATGGTTAATGTTTATCATATAAAATTTAAAAAAATTTCTAGTAAACTGTTGTTTTTTCAAACGCGTCATATAGATCAAATGCAATTAATATTGTAACTAGTATGCATTTTTATTAATTTTAATTAAGTAGGTTTGAATTTTAATTAAGTAGTCTAATTTGCAAATTAATAATGTGTTTATAACTTTGAAAAAATGTTTATTCTTCTTCTTAACTTCAAACCTACTTAATATAATTTCATCAACATAAATAAATTTATACATCTTAGATCTAATAATAACGGGTCAATTTCCTTATCACATTGTATATATATTACAATTGTATATACAATTGCAATTTCCTCAGACCATTGTAGGTTTATATATATATATATATTTATTCCCGTCGTTCCAAGTTGGAGCATAGGGCCATATTGTAGGGTTAAAATGAGAAAAATGATGAAAATCGTAAAAAATAAAATATTTTTTTGAAAAATTTACAATGTTATACTCTAGTTTCATTTCTAAGATCCACAAATATTCAGACATAAATTTTTGTCTCTCTTGGCTTATGATAACCTAGTCCCAGGTATGGCCAAAGATAGGATTTGTTTATTTAATAAATTTGCAAAAATCTATTTTTGAGTTTTTTAAAATTTTGTTCAACAAAATATAAAAAAAAGTGGTCAACCCATATGGGTTTATTAAATACACCTTGCAGAATAATTCGACTGAAAATTACACGTATTCCTCTTTTAACTTAACAGTGACGGCGTTTTAAATTTTAAAATTTTAGAGAAAAGTGTGATTTTGGCCAATAATTCAGATAATAGTATTAATTTTTGTGTTTTTAGCCAGCTGGAACAAAATCACTTCCGATTTCCTGTAGCCCTGATACAAGAGCTTGTTTTCCGAAAATTTTGTAAAACTCCGACAATGTTAACCCTTTCTTTACCAAGGTCAAAGGTGAAATTTTTGAAATTTTTCGATTTTTCCTGGAAGTATGTCAAAACAATGTGTTGTTTCTTGCGGAATTTGGTAAAAGTTGTCCAAATAACTCTGTTAACCTCTAATTGTATACATAGTAATAAAAAATAATAAATTAACCCTTATAGGCACATGTGGTCAATATGACCCCAAATTTTTGAAATGTAAAAAAGTGTCATTTGACATGAAAATCGATATAAAAACCTTTAATTAAGCATTTTCTAGAAAGAAAAAAAATATAAGTAAACCTGTTTGTGAAAATGGTGTCAAACTGACCCATTTTTTATGTTAAATAACGCTGGTTTAATATTTTATTTTTTATGATTTTCATAATTTATCTCATTTAACCCTACAATGGTCTGAGGAAATTGCAATTACTAAAATATTTTTTTACCGATTTTAGATTTTTATTCATTATCAGAAAGATAATGCAGTCTAGATTATGATTATATTTACATTCTCCAAAAATACGGTTTCTAAAGAGCCAGTATTTTGAAAGAAAGACAAAAAAAAGCAATTTTTTCGCCCTGTAAATCGTATTTCAAACTTCAGGACCGTTGCGTGACGTGTTCCCGTTATCCGATCACCTTAATTTTTAGCATGGTGTATTTTTGTACCCAAAGACACATTTCTAGGAGAGGGGGGGGGTGGCCTTAAATCGCAAGTTGAAAAATAAGGTCCACCCTAATATACGAGTATAAATTGTTAGACCTTATATAACCACATAAAATTTTGTATAATTGCATAGAAAAAAATACATATTACTAGATCTAAATTGTAAAATTTTAATTTCACAAATTTCTTGAGCGTAAGGTTTGTTTTTATTTTCGATATTTCGCTACTCCATTGTGTAGCATCTTCAGAAAATAACAAATTAACATTTGTTATGTAGCAAAATATCGAAAATAAAAATATTTTATATATATAAAAAACAAACCTTACGCTCGAGAAAATTGTGAAATTAAAAATATAAAAAGAAGGTTAAATAAACGACAAGAATTTGTAGAATTTTATTTATTTTGATGAAGATCACAGGAAAATTTTCTATTCCAAAGATCGGTTATAAAATAACTACTTTTCATTTACAACCCCTTCTACCGTCGATTCTACCACCGATTACAAAGCTCTACAAAATATGGCAATATTTATAAGTTGCACAACTTTGCAGTGGTTTTAGGATAATTAGTGGGTGCTGATTTCGAATATGCAACCAGTTTGTTCAAAGTTTTTCACAATTCGCGATTTAAATTTTTTTAATTTTTCAGCCGATTTTTTCAATAAAAAGTTTTTAATTTAATATTAATTTCCAAAATTATAATGTGACTGAAAAACCTTTGTTGCAATAAGAATCGAAATTTGCATTATCAATAATTAAATTGAAGGTTCACCTGAAACTCATAGAAAAAATCCCTACAAATAGTTCAAAATTGTGCTGGCGTAAATACATGTACTATTTTCTGTTATTTTAGCAGAATTTTTACCCATTTGTATGGTCTTTTAAAGAGAAAATAACAGAAAAATTAGTTCAATTTAATCAGAAAGCGTTTAACAGACTTTTGTACTAACTTTTTTATGAGTGTAGTAATACAACGACGCTTAGTTGGTCTTATTATATCGAAATACCATAACTATAGGTTGATCTGTATTTTAATTCCTATTAACTATAACTTTTGTAACAATTAATTCTATTCTTGTGATTTCTCCAGCTCTCCTTCTATCTCTTGTGTACTTATGACTAGAAATATAAATCTAATTAAATGTTTTTTTTTCTCTTTTCCAGCGCTTTAAATTCTTCCATACACAGCAGTTCTTCCGGTGGTTTCTCCACATGGGGCTTAGCACCTCAGTGTGCCGCTGCTGGTGGTAGGGCAGCTCCTCAGGAGAATTACTATAATAATCCTTTGCCCTGTGTTGGTGGTACACAAAATCGTTATCAAATTACACCCACGGGTCAACATCCTCCCCCTCTGCCACCTTATTTTCCACCAGGATCGGGCGTGAATACCGCTCAACTGCCACCCAGAAATATACATATCCATTATCCGCCACCCAGACATGCTGTAAGTGAATATCAGCCAACGGGTACGCACAATTCAAGATGTTCGAATGGCAGGTAAGATAATCAGAAATTCTTGAGGACTGTTGCCACGTCCACAGTAATTTATCAATAGCAAACATCATAGAATTTTTAGCGTTGAAAGATAAATCAAAAAAGTCAAAAGTCAAAAGCGGTGTGGCCATACCTTTGGATTTCCTCAAAGGTTAAACTCCTCTAATTCTGAGTAGATAAAATATATATTTTTTTTTTTGGAAAAACCATCTATTTTGCTTAAAAAAACTACCGATTATAAGCGTTTTTATTGAATACTGTTTATAATCTTAAGAGTAGGGTCTGTTCCGATTCCAATGAAATTTGCATGCCTGACATAGGGGACAAAATAAAAAACTTTAGGTAATAAACATAACGGCCCATATTTGTGATAGGAAACTCAGCTTTCTGGGTGACCCCTTCATATCGCCCTTCGACATTTTGAATATTTCAGCTAATAGCATAAGTCACATCGTTGGTAGTGCCATTTGAAATAATCTAATCTAAGGATTTCATGGATGGAACGGAAAGTTGTTACAAACCTCAATGAACCTGGACAATTATATGGAGTGGAACAGGGAAAAAGTGAAATTGAACATTAAATACAGGTAATAAAACGGAATGCAACGGGGAAGGAACTTCGAATTATTGGAGTATGTCAATTTTTATTACAGCATAGAATGTTAAAAAAAATTGAGAAGTTGCAACATCCCGATATTAAGAACAGTTAAAAAGGATACAGTCGGGCACACCGACTACATGATACTCTGACCGAGTCTGGTTCAAAGGCAACTAATGTTTGGATCGGAACTTTGTATAAGAAAGGGAAAAAAAATTAAAAAGAAATTTTGATTTGCCGAATGGAAGGTGCTTTAAAAAAAGTCGGAAATATGTATAGAAGACCGTACCTCAAAAAAAAAAAGTTCGCCGTACACCGTCCAATCTAAACTATTTTTGAAAGGTTTCAAAAAAAAAATGTTTTGCCGAGTATATAACATTTTTCGTTACATACTTGGCATTTACAGTCGGATCTTAAAGTATGATACATCGAAGTTTTTCTCTCGGGGGGACCAATGTTTTGCTCTAAGGACCATTGACCTCAAGTATACCGTTCTAGTATTTACCCACCAGATGTCAGTTGCCACCACCCTAATGTACACCCTAATGCCAGAAAATTAAAGCTCGCAAAAAATCATTAAACTTTTGCTAAGGAAGTTTTTTGATAAACCCAGCAGAATTTTTTTTTTTTTTTTTTTTTGTTGCCGAATGTAGGGGTCGCCTTTTTCAATTTTTAGTTATAGCTTCGGCATTTAAAGTCGGATTTTAAAATGTGATATGTCGATTTTTTTTGCCTCGAGTTGATTTTTTTGCCAGTGTTTTGCTATAAAGGAAAAATCCAATGAAAAAATTCAAAAAGGCGACCCCTACGTTCGGCAACCAATATATAAAAAAAATTTTTACTGCGTTTATCGAAAAACTTCCTTAGCAAAAGTTTAATGATTAGGGTGGTACATTAGGGTGTAGCAACTGATATCTGGTGGGTAACTACTAGAACGGGATAAATTTTTGAAACCTTGTAAAAATACTTCATATTTGAACATCGATCGAGGGTGTACAGCGCACTTTTTTTTTTGCCTGTAAGGTGTTACGCTCTAATGCAGAGTCTTCGGTATATTTATGAAGATAAGCTAATTTTTTTTTATACACTTTAAAAATCTAAGCTGAAAACTTGATTTTTAAATCTTTTAATTTCGATTTTAATTCTCTTTTTAGAGCCTGCAACAGTTGTGATGCCTTAGCATCACCTCTCCAACCATTGCCACCACCCGCTGAGGGTTGGTATCAACCTCTACATACGTCTCATATGCCCCCAAATTCATCAGCACATCAAATCTATCAATGTTCCTCTGAGTGTTCCGATCATTCACGGACATCTCATTCCAATCCCCATACCCAGCCAGCACATCATCAACATTCTCATAATCCCCACACACACCACCATCCGCACATGCATGGTGGAGCACCAACAAATGGTAATGATACTATGCGTTCGGAGAGTAGCCAAGAAAATGGAAAATCTTCCAATCACAGATGTCATAAACAAAACAGATTTCCAGAAATAATAGAAAATGATCAAAAAAGTTTAGCCAACTCATCATGTACTTATGAGGTTTTAGGTGAACCCAGAAATTGCAGTGAATGTTGTAATAGTTCGCGAGAAGGCGATACCTGTTCCTGTAGTGAGGGTTCTTGCCTATATGCCGAAGCCGGTGAACCCGGTATGCCTCCACATTTGACAGCGTCAACTCTAGCGGGGGGTAACAAAATTATAACACAAAATAATTGATATGCAACCTATGGTACAGTCAGTGGTGTCAATGGAGCGGGTATGGTCACAGATGTTGTTATATATTTTTAGTGACCCCTCCTCACTCCGCTCTCTCTGGAACTGCTAACTCGACAAACCTAAAACTACTTATCAAAATGTACAGTAAGTGTAAATTTTAATATTTAGCATTTAAAAATAATTTTATACAAAAGAAATTATAATTTATTATCAGCAAAAGAAAAAAAAAGCTTAAAATACGAAACATTTAAAGAAACCCCAACATAATCATGTACATTGAAAAACATTGAGATTTTTTCGTAGCCATCGAATAGTTAAATTATTTCTAGTAATGTAAGAATTTCAAAACTTTAAAAAACAACAACAGCAAAGGGCTTAGAAATATGTTCGTAGCATAAAAACTTTTCAATAAAAATTACAACAATTTTAAGAAAACCCATAAAAAAACTGAAATACACTTTTATTGCATGTTTAGGCGAAATTTTTCTCTTGAAAATACAATAAAAATGTTTGTGGTAGTTTTTTTTCCGGCGACGCCATTTTATTTAACAGTTTTTCACGTATTATCGTAGAATAAGTCTATGTTAAGTTTTGAGAATTTGTTTCTTTGTTACTCTATTGACTGCAAAAAAAATATGGTTAAAATATTACCTTACTTATAGTAGGCTCCTGCCAACAATTACATTTAACGAGCGTTAACAATTTAAAGTTGGTTGAATTTTTATTATTATTAAGCAGAGGGGTGGTTAAAAAGTATGTACTATTTTTATATTCCAAATTTATTTTTATCGGAACAAACAATACTTGCATTAAAGGAATTAAATGTGCTAAAATCCCAAAACTTATTTGGCAAATTGTGAAAAATAATCTTTTGAAGGCATGTCCCTATCCGGATTCCATTCTTGCCTAAGGAAATCATCAGGAGACGACGTTTTAGAATTTCTAGAAATATTTATTAGGTTAAATCACAAACTCAATGAGAATTTCTGGTTCTCGTCTAGGAGCGTTATTTAACATTTAAGAAAGAAAAATAAAAACAACAAAAAGTTTGTCCACAATTTGCTTTGTCATCTTCCAAAATTCTGTTATTTTGACAGATCTAGCAATGTAGTCCCCTGACGATTTCCTTAGGCAAGAATGAAATCCGTATAGGGACATGCCTTCAAAAGATTGTTTTGCAAAATTTGCCAAATAAGTTTTGGGATTTTAGTACATTTAATTCCTTTAATGAATTTTATATTCATTTAAGAACAATTTATTTTAGATTAAAAGAAAATCATATTTTTTATCAATTCTAATGTGATTAAGGTGCTTATTCCTACTTGTGACTCATTGTGACCATAATAAGATTATTTTTAAGACTGAGAGTAAGAACTTTTCATACAAAACAACAATAAAATTCAAAAAATTTAAATTTTATTTGTCAATGTTATGATTGTGTCGATACCAGGTCTTAATTTTTTTTAAAGTTTTCTAACAAACAGAAATAGGGTTGTTACAACCGAATTATCGGTTGCAGCAACCAAACGATTCAGTTGGAACCAAATTCGGTTGGGACAACAAAATTTTTTTGTAGGTGTTATGACTTTGCAACAACACAGTCACAGACATTTCGTAGGCATAGGCAAGTAATTTTTCTTAAATTTTGTATTGTTTCCTTAAATAAATTCTTCTCGCTACGATCCTGCAATATGGCAACATTTTCTTTTTATGGTAAAAAAAATTAGTGAATAAGTCTAATTCATTGTAGCTAATATGTGCAGTTATGATTTACGATTATTTATTATTTTTTTTTTTTTTTATATCAAATAATAACCGTAATAAATTATTTATTTTTAGCAGTTTTCAAGAAAAGTGGGTTTAAACATAACAATTGAATTGCCAAAGTGAACAATTTAAATTAAGTTTAAAAAAGTGAGTTAGAAATTTATAGACATCCCAAGGATAATACTCATAACATTTGTAACACCGAAATTTTCATTAAATTAATTGAAGTGTTAATAAATTTATAAAATTTTTTTTCAAAAAATTTCGTAAAATATTTTAATGAAATTTAAGCCTAGAGCACAGTAGTTGTTATGATTTCATGTGAAAAAATTTCATATAGAAAAATGGGTTTTCCCGATAATATTTATGTAAATTTCACGTGAAAAGTTACTAAAAGAAAAAGCTTCAGTTAAATTAGCTTAAAATTACCATGCAGAAAAAAACTGCTGAAATTAGCAGATCTGTTTGCTAAATACTAGAAAAATAAGAACAATAAAAATATAACTGTTAAATTTATAGAGTTTTAGTTATATTTAAGTTAAATTTTAGTAAGCTGACAATAAAAATAAATGTACTTTAAAATTTGCAGAAAATTTTGATAAATATTAGCAGACTAAAAATAGCAAAAGAAACAACTGTTATATCTACTTCATGTTTGCTAATTTTGAACTAAATTTAGTTCATTCTAAATTGTAAATAGTCTATCCTGCTAAAAAACTTCTTGATTTCAGAAGGCTAGATTTTTATTTGTATTACAAGAAAATCAATATAAAACTTAAAAAGTTTCTAAATTTTTTTGTGATCTTTTAGTCCACTTATTCTTCAGAAAAATTTTGTGCTGATTTTATTGTTATTTGCTATTAACTAAAATTTAACTTATATTTTACTCAATTTTATATTTAGCAAGTAGTCTGTAAGGATCATTGTTATCCATAGACTATATAAAAAATAAAGAAATGAAATGAAATTCTATGGCCCTTACTATGAAAGAGTATTTTAAATTTAAAGTCGACTTTATTTTTAATCATACGGTTTTGTTCATTTTGTGTACGAAAGCCCTACAAAAATATTTGTATTTGCAAACATTTTGATTGGTGGAAAATAAATTAACCAATCAGAATGCTCCAAAAATAAACCAAGCCAAGGCATACTGCCACCCAATATTTTAACTAAAGTCGACTTTAACTAAAATATACGTTTGGAAAATATTGATAGTAAGGCTGTATTTTTGCTGTTCCTATCTTACCAATATTTAGCAAACAATTTTCTAACTTTCACAATTTTAACAAAGATTTGATGCCTTTAAAGTTCGAGTGAAAATGCAAATATTTCTTCATAAAATATTCAATTTTATTTACTTTGCTGATTCATTTCTTAATAATTTTCTGGACTTAAGAGCGATGCTAACTTAGCTCCTATTTTTTTTTCTTTTAAATTAAGTTTTTGTTTAAATTAAAATGAATTGGATATAACATTGGGGATTTAAACATTTCAGAAGGGAATAAGCTTAAAATTTTCGGGCAACACTGCTCCCCAATAAAATGAAAGAGTATTGCCAGAAAAAACAAAACAGTAGTCAGCGCCATCTGCTGTATTAAAAACCGGTATTGCCATTCATCAGGACCATGGGAGACCCGTGATGCAATTTTATTTTTATTTGTTTGTCTTTCAACAACAAAAAACGAATTTAAAAAATACAAATGTTTTAATATTGGTCACAATAATATGAAATGGAAAAGCAAGAACCCAAATCATTTTGAATTTTTTAAATTTTTTGAAGCACTTTCAATTCTAGATATAGACTTTCAATTTATTTGTAAACAATCAAAAATTTATCAAAAATATTGAAAATCTTTGTAGCACTTTAAATCGAAAAAAATAATGAGATTACATGATTTCAAACCGAAAATCGACTTAGGGTAAGGCAAACATATACGTTCAATATTATTGATCAATGTTTTTAAAAGCAACCAATCACAACGAAGTATTTAAAAATTAAATTTTCGAATTGGTTGATTTTTGAAAATTTTATCAATAATATTGAACGTTTAACACATGTAATATATTATAGAAACACAACCAGGGATAGCAAATGTGCTTTTTATATCGCTATAGAAAATTTTTAAAATTATTTCAGTTTTTTTTTTATTCCAACTTCAATTTCCATCTCTGAGCATCACCAAATAATGGAATTATTTTTTGAAAATATGGCAACATTGAAGACAGTGTGAGAATGAAAATATGAGAGAAAACGCAGAGAAATTAAATTAAGTTTTAATTTGTAGCAGATCCGCAGTGTGTTTTTAATTGTCAAAACCCCATATAAAAAAAAACAAACGCAGAAGAATCCGCAAGGTTATATGTCTACATTTAGTTTGAAAGAGAAAATAACTGGATTTGCTACAGATTGGAGTTTCACCAAAATATAAAATAAAATAAATTTTTGCAACTATAAATACAGGGTCTGCCAAATAACTTTTTGTTTTGAAAATGCTATAAAAAAAACTACTGAATATTTTCTCAAATTTCTTTTTTTATTTGAAAGTACAATCCTTCCGGTTAATAATGGAAAATAATTTCATTCATATGACTGCCTCGGCTGGCCATGCAGTAGCCTACACGATCGGCCCAATTTTTAAGCACATTGTCGATTGTGTGCAGCTGTATTTCACCAATGGCTTCACGAATATTGTCCATTAAAACGTCAATTGTCTCTGGCTTGTCGGCGTAACACTTATCTTTGACGGCACCCCACAAATAATAGTCCAACGGTGTCAAATCGCAGCTCCGAGGTGGCCAAACGACATCAGCTCTGCGACTGATAATGCGATCTTCAAAAACAGGGCGCAAAACATCGAGTTGTGTGGCACCTAGCGCCGTCCTGTTGAAACCAAATGTTGCCAATATCCTTCCCTTCAATTTTTGTGAACAAAAATTCGTTCAACATGGCCCGATAACGATCGCCATTGACTGTAACGGCCACTCCTTGCTCATTTTCGAAGAAAAATGGCCCAATTATGCCTCTGGACCAACCACACACAACCATATTCGTTCAGCGGAAGGATAAAACTAATTATCTGTCAAATCAGACATGAGCTAAGTGTTACCATTCACGAAATAAGCACTAGTTGAAAAAAAGAACGTTAGATGGCGGACCCTGTATAAGAATATGAATTCATATAGCCCAAAAGATTTTCTATATGTTTTTTTAAATTTTTGAAGGTTGCTCCCTGCTCTAAAATTAAAAAAAAATTTTTTTTTCAATTTACTCTTTTCTAATCGAAAATATTTTATTTAATTTTTGTTGTAATTTTTATCGAAAACAATCAAAATTTCCCAAATCTTGCACATACTTAATAATGTTCTACTAATAAAGAAAGACTTTGATTTAACAATAAATAATTGTTGACTAAAATTTTTAAAAATTGTGCCATAAGATGATGTATACAAGTGTTTAAAAACCAGTAAAGAAAAAATCACCCATTAAAACTGCCATTTTTTTTTTAAATAAAAAAACCTTAACTAATCCTGTATATTAAAAAAGTGAAGAAAACTCAACAAAAATGAACTGTGTTTTAAATAACTAAAAAAAAGCTACTTAAACTACTTAAGAGTCTTAAAAAAAAAACTGTAAAAATATACTTAAACTTAAAGACAGGGTAACATGAACATGTATAAATCAAGACTTTTTAGAAAACGCATAATTTTTGATAAAATATTCTGCCCCAAACACAAAAAAAAGAAACAAAATTAAAACATGTTTAATGTTAAGACAGCATTTAAGAGGATAATAACAAAAAAAAACTGCAACTAAAATACGTAAAATTTAAAGAAAATAAACTTAAATTTAAAATGAAATTCAAAATTTAAAACAAAAATATTTTTTAAAGCAAAACAAATTCAAACATGGTTAGTGGCTCTAAAATAAAAAAATATATATATAAAACTACTTCTGTTTTTTCTCAAAATGGTCAATCTTTAAGTTGAAATGGGAAAAAAGTGTAAGTTTATTTTAACAATTTATTACTAGAAAACTAAAAAAAAAAATGTACCTGTGATATACATATTTCATTATAATATTGTTTTTAATTTTATAATTTTATTTTTTCTTATTAACAAAATTAATTTTCTTTCATTATTATAGATTTTTTTTAATTACAACAAAACAAAAAATGAAACATATGATAGAAATTTAGCGTATAGAAAATTTTTAGAAACTAAGATTGAGAATTATTCATAAAAAAATTTAAAAATACTTTAGAATAATTTTTTTAAGGCAACTTTTTTAATTTTAAAATATTTTAAAATCGAAATTCCACAGAAATGGAGATAGAGTTTTTTAGAATTTTTGATTTAAATTTTACTTATGTAAGAAATTTTCAAACAAAATTTATTAATTAAGTGCAATTTTAGCAAAAAATCATACTAAGTGTCATCTATAATATTTCTCCTTACTTAACAAAAAGAAAAAAAAAGAGAAAGAAAGAGCTCTACAATTAGTGATCTAAATGTACTTTTTTTTTAACAGAAATACATACTAATGATTTTAGCATTTAGTTGCCATAGCAGAGAAGTACTAAAGATTCAACATATTTTCAGTGCTTTTGAGCGAGTGCTAAGAAAACTCCTTTTCATCAATTAAAAGTAAAAAAAAAAAATTTGGCAATAAAAGAAACATTTTTTTTATTTAAATTTTCTTTTTTATTGCCGCCACCGAGTATCGAACTGGCAACCTCAAAATTGATAGTCCAGCTCTCTACCGCTGAGCTATTTTTTTATATGAAAGTTGAAATACCACTTGTGAAATATTGAAATATTGTGATTTATTCTCTTCAATAAAAGTACCTACTTATTGAACAAGTGCAAGAGGTGCACTGCAATTCAGTACTTTTTGCAATAGTATTGTCACAGGTTTGAACAATTAAAAAATATATTGATTTTAAGAAAATTAAATATAAGTACTAAACGAGTAAAAAAGTTAAAGTCGGGCGTGCCGACTATATAATACCCTACACCAACCAGTCTGATTTAAAGCCAATGTTTGGATCCGAAATTTGAATGGGTTAAAACAGACTTTTGTCAAAATTTTCTATAAGATCATAAAAGAAGAGAAAATCGAAAATATAGCCCATATGGGCGATAGGTCCAAATATGGACCGATCCTATTTAGAATCAATAGACTTTTTCCTTGGGACCATGTGAGTCAACGAACCAAATTTCATTTAAATATCTTCGTATTTACGACATGCAGCGTGTAACCAAGCCAATTTTGGGAGGGACCCTTATATGGGCACTAGGTCTAAACATGGACCGATTTCAACCAAAATCAATAGGATCCGTTCTTGGGCCAACGTAGGTCTGTGTACCAAATTTCATTGAAATATCTTCGTATTTGCGATCTGCAGCGTGTAAAAAAGAAAATTTTGGGGGGTGACCTTCCATGGGCACTAGGTCTAAACATGAACCGATTGCAACCAAAATCAATAAGTGTCTTCATTGGGCCGACATAACTCGGTGTACAAAATTCAGAATTACTTCTCAAAAAGCTGTAAAAATATACTAACGTATACGTTGGAAGCAATGAAAGAAGTGATTTTTTGAAGTTGTTTAGAATTACTTCTAAAGAAGCAGTAAAATTACACTAACTAATACACTTATACCCACATGCTTGTTGGTTTTTATAACAGTCTTATAAAACAAATTTAACATTAATATGATATTGCCATATTAGATTTTATTTGTTGTTTCAAAATTAATGACCATTTTCATGATAGAAAATACAATTGTTTCATGGGCATCATCCCAATCTTCAGTTGTCCGCAATAAAAAAAATTATGATCGGTACAGGTCCCCTGTAATCGTCTGGCCCGATTTCAGCAGCTCAAAATATATTTGAGCCTTCTGGTCCTACCGAATACAGAGCATTACCTTGGCGCCATGGATATTCGGCTTTGGTGTTTATTTGGCTGGTTTTATCGCTAGTTATAATCACTAGTAATGATTCGATTCAAAAATGACTTCTTTTTTTCGGACATGCAAAATTGTTTTTCAATGTCACTCGGTCTCAACTCGTGTGGTACCCAATTTCTTTGCTTTTGGATGAATCCTGCTGCTTTAAAACATTTTACAATTGCTGCTTGAGTGACTCCCAATGATTTTGCAAGTTCTTCTTAAATTTGAAAATAATTTTCATCGAGTAGTGTCTCCAATTAATCATCTTCGAACTTTTTTGGATGACATGGGCGGTCTTTATCTTCCGTGTTAAAGTCACAACTTCTGAACTGCATAAACCATCTCTCGCATATTGAAATCGATGGAACATATTCAGAATAAATTTCGGTGAGCAATCCATGTGCTTCAGCTGCACTAATTTTCAAATTGAAGAAGTAAAGCAAAGTTTCTTGCGAATGATGCATTGTTGGCACAAAATTCGACATTTTCGAAGCAAAAAATGCTTTGTTGTTTAGAGTATTTCATTCAAGGACAACCTAAGTGTGAATAAATGACAGACGTTTACTCTCCAAAATACCATATAAGTTATTAAAGACACAAACCATATGTGACCTTCTCCGAGAAAAGGGACCTAGTGTGTCAAAAAACCTAGTGTGTCAAAAACTTGGGAAAATCGATAAAAATGAGAAAATATCGATTTTCCCAAGTTTTTGACACACTAGGTACCTTTTCTCGGAGAAGGTCACATATGTAAAAAATACGCCAGTTGGTGTGAATCCTGCATTTATAAGTTATACAACCAATATGATGACCCTAAATTTTACAAAAATTATATTACATTTTGACCTAGGCATCACATTAACCTACCTTCCCGGTATGTGCTTTAAAGAACTTCTTCGCTTATTTCGTTCATATATTAATTCCATAATTCACCTTTAAAATTTTACTTACAATTGATTAATATGTCATTTGTTTTTAATACTATTCCCTCTGAATTCATTCACTGGCTCTATTCTTTTAAATTTAGTACATACGGCTGTGTTCTGCATTTCGAAGTGATTTCAAATCGCAGTGAAATTGAAATTTAAGGCCTTAATCCACTGTGTTCCAAAGTTTTATTTTTTTCCATTAAATGAGCTACACGCAATCGTAATTCACTTAAATTTTAAATAAATCCCAATGAAATTGAGGAAAAAAATTTATGAAATTTTCACTTTCAATCAAAAATGAAATACAGAACATGCCCGATAGTGAATGAATTCTTGCATGAATTCATTCCTTTCATACTGATCATTCACTTGAATGATAAAATGTTTTACAAAATTAATTCTACTTCAAAAATGTTGGAATATTTTCTTTTATTCATTTTGAAAAAGATTAAAATAAATGTTTTCGTTCTTTAATTATGGTTTGAATTTATATTAATTACTAGTGTCCGACCGAACAGTTCGGCCAAAAAGTGACATTTGTTCAGTTTTTCGGTATTTAGAGGAATTCTTGAGAAATTCTGATCCTGGGAAAATGTTTATTGAACCGAGTTAATGCGATTTTGAATGTCAAATTTAAGGAAAACCCCGTAGGTTAGCTGTAAAGTTAACTGTTCGGCCGCCGAACTTTTTCCAATTTGGCCGAACTTTCGGCGGCCGAACAGTGAATTCATTGCTTAACTTCGGAATTTTACATAAATTTTACACCCAAAATGGAATCCAATTTGCCTAACAAACATTTTTCCATAAGCAAAATTTGTTTATAATGCTTCAACATACCGAATATCGTGCAAATACAATTTGTGGCCGAACTGTTCGGTCGGACTCTATTAATTACCATTAATCATTTTCATTGACTCTACGGGTTGTGTATACGTTAACAATATTAGCGCCCTAAAATATACCGCATTTTTATTTAATTTAAATTTATCAACTACAGTGTTGCCAGACTAATTAACATATTCAAAACCCTGGATCTTTTACAAACTGAATGAAATGGCAATTTTGATAAGCCATTTTGTAAAAGATTAGAATTTGTAAAAAAATTTATCATTTCAGTTTATTGTAATTCGATAAGAAGTGAATTCATCATATAAATTAATTATAGTAAATATTTAACTTCGGGAATGAAACTTGTGAATTAATTCTTAATGAATGGTTTGATGGAATGACATACAAGTACAATTTCTAAAGCTGAATTCGATTTTGGGTGAATTAAGCTCAAATTAGATTAATCATTTTGAAACTCTGTATCATATTCTCTTGAGATTTTGATTTGTAACTTAATATTTTCGTTTTTAATTTCATATCATCGCCTTTTTATATTGCAAGATTATCTCGAGTTTTCACTATTTTGATAAATATTGCTTTCGCACAGTGCTGGATATCAAATAATGTGTAGAGTTATAGACTCACACTTAAAATTCTTTAATAAAACATTGTTTTTTTATTAAAAAAAGCTCTTCTTCGTGTCTAAGGTTTTTCGATAAAAAAAAATGGTAATTAAAACTAAACTATATATAATCTTTTTCAATATTATTTTAAATATTTTTGTACATATATATAAAAGTATAAGCTTAAGCTTTTATCTTTTCGATAAAAAAAAATGGTAACTAAAACTATATATCCTTTTTTTCAATATTATTTTAAATATTTTTGTATATATAAAAGTATAAGCTTTAGCTTTTAAAAATCTTAAGTAGTTAAATATCAAAAAACTGTCATTTTGAAAATATAAGCTACTTCTCTTTTTTATAATTTCGCTATTAATTATATAATATGTAATAAATAAAAACAAGAAACTAATTTTAAAAATAACATTTTTACAAACATAGACTGTTGTTTATTTTAAGGCCATATAAATTTTTTATTAATTAAAAAAATTTTAGTTTTTTTATATAAAAAAATAATTATAATAATAAACTGGTGCATTTATATATGTTAACAAAAATAAAAACTAATTATAATAACACAAAAAAAAAAAAAATTAGCCCTCAATAGTTCCAATGCGAAATGGAAGTACCTATAAGATCAATAAAACAAAAACCCCAAAAGGTTTTACAAAGTTAGTTCGATTTTTGATTTTATTACCTCTTGAAGCATCTGCTTCAAATGCGAAAATGCCACCAATTATTTTATCCAAGTTTTTTTTTTATTCCCTTCATAAGCTGCGTTAAAAATGATCTAAATCGGTTTAGCGGTTAAGAAATTGTGAATGAAAATTGGGGGACACCTCTAAAGTATTCATACTGATTGTAAGTGGTATATTTTAGCAATGCACTAAAGTAAGGTAAATTTCTGGGTGTTCTTTTATTCACAAATTCTAAATTACTGGATAGATTTCGATAATTTGTGACAAAAAACTGCTTAGGCGATTAGCAAACAATCTGAAAAAGAATTAGCAACTTGTCTTGTGTTTTCGATGCATAACTGCTATTAAAGCAGTTATTCCAAGAGGCCTTAGAATACAAATCCATGTTAACTACTGAAACTCTTTTGGAAGTCTTGTTTTAGCAACAGTGTAGGTTCTTTCATTCCGCCTTGAAACCATTAGCAATAATGGAGATAACCGAAAATTTGTTAAACACTCTACGTGTAATATAAAAAACTATATTTAAGCAACATATTTTTTTTAATATTTATGTTTGTCATAAACAATTTGTTTTATAATTCAATTAAAATTTAGCATTTAGCAGAGAAAAAAAAAATGTAATAAAAACCATATTATTAAAAATCAACAATATTAATTAAGAACATAATAATAAATATTACCGATAATTCCATATTGTAAAGAAACATTTATCTTTTTTTTTTCATTTTTAAATATTGTATAATTCAATAATAAACAATTAAAACAATATTATATATAAATAATAAATATGTATTTAATAAAAAAAAAAAATAATAATAAACCACTCATCACATTAAAATTTCTATATATAATTATTGTTAGTACATATAATAAAATAAGAAGTGTAATACAAATTGTCACTCTTTTTATTTAATTTTAGCTCTAACTATAAATATATTCAAGTGTATTATTCTGTATGTAATAATGAATTAGTGTATTAATTAATAATTAAATTCATATTTAATTAATTGTAGTAAATACATTAAAGAAAAAAGTGAAAACAGTGAAAATAAAACAGATATACGATAATTAAACATTAAAAATCTGATTATAAACAAAAATTAACTATGTAATTCATACAAATGAAAACAAGTGAATAGTAATGAATAAATAAATTATTTAATAAATCAATTAAAAAAACAAAAAAATAAAATAAAAGTACATTTTACATGGAATGTTAAATTAAAATAATTGTTGTTTTATTACTTTACACATTTTGAGGGTAAGATTACACTCTGTGACAAAATTGAATTTTTAAATCGAAAACAACACTGCACTGACATTGCACATTTTAATTAATACTTGCTGATTAACATGATGCAAGCCATTGTTATACCCTACTCTACGATACACGGTATAATTAGTTTGTGTTCATGTCCGTTCGGCCGTCTGTCATGTAAAATGAACGACAATTGAAATCAAACTATAGATTGTAATTCTTCAGATAATTGGACGAAATTTGCTAAAAAAGTTTCAGTTTTCCCCAGGATGAACTATGCTAAAAAGAATTAACATAGTGTATTCATCTCCAATGGTATTAATAAACCCAAGCAATTTTATGTGATTTACTTTATTTGTTATTTTCGCTTATTTCTTCCCGGTTCTTTTTATACAGCATTTTGAATTTCGTGACATAAATGCACTTAAATGGTGCCTATTATTAAGCTGATTATAGAAAAATACTTATAGTTCACTACCCGCGTGATAGGTGTCAAACGTCAGGTAAACCTTAAAATATAAAAAAAAAATATCTTAAAAACTTCGTAAATTCATTTTCAAGCACCACAGGGTCATTTAATTGGAAACAAGTAATTTTTATTTGCTTTAAATTCAGCAATTACGATTTACTAAATCACAGTGTTTTATATGTTTCTCTTTCCAAATCTGCAGTGTAAATCAGGAAAGAAGCCTTTTTACAGCTTCAGATGGCGACAGTGCACTGTGGGCCAGGATCGTAGTTTTTTGGCCAAAAGTATAATTCAGGTAAAGGGAAAATATGTTTATATATTCAAAATTTAAGATTGTTGAATATGTTGTGAGTGAAATATTGTATCATTGTGGTTACTCGTTGTTAGCTGGCGAGAGTTCAAAGTCAAAGTTTTTTTTTAATTTTGTGACATTTTTTATTTTATAATGATACAATAAAAACGTCATAAATAAACAATAATTTGTTCCAAAAACAATATCAAATTATAAAACTGAAACTACCCAGTCAGAAATCGCCAGTGGTACAAAAAATCAAGCACTGGCAACCACGGTATTAAAAATAAATCACTGGCAGAACACTCATCTGGGACGCTTTGCCAGCGTTTGCGAAAAGCGTTTTACAAGTATTTTTTTTACAAAAATTTCGGTGGTTTATAAAAAAAACCATTGGCAAAGAATTGGCTTAGAGTGATATGCCAAGGTTTGCAACCAGTGGTTATCCAGTGCTACCTAGCCAATGCTACCAGGCGTACAAAAATCAATTCACTAGAAAACCAATGATTTTATAAAAATGCTGACGCTTCGTTAAAAAATGTTTGTAGTCGGAAGGTTCCGAGTTCAAATCCGGTTGCAAGAAAAAAATTTTTTTTGGATTTTTTTTAATTTAAATTTTTTTTTTTTATAAAATCAATTTTTTTGTTTGTGGGAAAACTCCTTCAAGACCAACTTTTTTTTGCCCTCCCAACACTGGCATACTAGTTACTAAAAATTGTTTACCAGTACTAGCATTTTGGCACAGCCAGTAGTTGTCCAGCTATTATCACTCATTTATGTGTTTAGCCATTAAATATTATATGTCTCGTTAGCTCAGCGGGTAGAGCAATCGTCTGCCAATCTGACGGCCTGGGTTCAAATCACGGCAGGACCAAAAAAAATACATATGAACTGTTTTTTAATTTTATTTTCGAAAATATATTTCCAGACCACATATTTATTGGTTTTGCCAGCGTTTTGCCAACGTTTAAAAATTTTGTTCCTCCAGTGCTTTTCCGGCGCTTTTTGAACAGCCGGTCCTTTTGTCTAATGATGTTATCATTTTGGGAATGGGAAAGCACTTTTTGCCAGTACTTGTACCACCTGTTAAAGTGCTTTGCCACCGCTTTCCCGTTTGTATTTTTCTGAATCGGTAGTTGTCGAAAAAAAAAAATAGAAACCTGTTAAGTATTTACGAAAAAAGTAACAAAATTATTAATTTTACCTCAAAAATATGGGTTTTTTTGAAAATCCTAAATTTTCAAAAAAAAAGCTCCAAAATGTTCCAAGAGATATTTGAAAAACTTGAATGCCAGTGTGTTCCCTAAGATGTCATCTACCGAGGTTTTTGCGACCGTTCATAAACTTTCGAGATTTTGCCCTTTAACTGAAAAAGTACCTTCAAATCTCGCTGATTTCCAGCATTCCAGAGTTTTAGCAAAAACTAAAAAATAGCGCTAAAAATTACTTTAAATGTAGGTTCTGGTTTTCTGACACAGACTATCCCCCTAAAGTCCAGGTTTGTGGGACATTTGAGTGCAAATTCTGAATAAGTACGAAATTAACCCTTAAACACATTTTAAGTTTTGACTTATTTCTGGCATTGAAGTTAAGTTTTCAACTTTGTCTTCAGAGACTTATAGTAAAATTGCATGACAAATATTTTTGCGGAACATTTTAACCCTCTAACTCCTCAACTTATGGGTCTTTTTTGAAACTTTTAAAAAAGGGACAAAAAAGAACCTTAATTGCAGAGTTAGAGGGTTAAAATGTTCCACAAAAATATCTCTCGTAGTGTTTTACATAAGTTCGCTGAACATATCCTATACCTGAAATGGAAGATTCACATGGTATCCTATGCCGATTCACAATAAACATTTTCAAAAGAGGGGAAATTTTAACCCCCCAAAAACATAAGGCCAGAGGAAAACTTTTAAAACGCCGATACACTTATTTTTTTTTTGTACAGTGTAATTTATTTTTCAATACATAACAATTTTAAATTTATGGCCGCCATATTGGATCCGCCATGTTGAATTTTTTTAATTTGATTTCAAATTCGTAATCTGCTATCCAAAAACTTTCCGTGGTGGAAATTTGAAGTAACTCAGACGACATAAGAAATTTAATGAAAAGATTGTTTGTCACCATATTGGAACCTCCATTTTGAATTTCAAAATTTTAATTTCAGATTTTTAATCAGCGGATCCTGGACGTAAATTATTAATTATTTTAAGTCCAATATATTAAAAACTAAAAATTAATGGCCGTCATCTTGGATCCGCCATTTTGAATTTTATATTTTTTATTTCAGATTCATGATCAGCAACAACCAAACCCCACTTTTTGATATCTTTTAGTTTCATATACTCAATATTCTAGTTTTGGCCAAAAGTCGATGATTCTGGCCCACTGTGCAGTATCCTTTTAGACTCCAGTCTAAATAATTTTAGTTTCTGTTGTTCTTATAAGGAGAATAGGGCGGTAAGAATAGTGTTCCATTTGGATTTATCGGATGCAATTGTTTTAATTTCTCTCCAGCTTTTTTGGATTTTTATAATTTCTATATGGATATGGCGCTCCATGTATCAGCAGGTAGACCTCTTCGTCTTCTACCCTGCGGCTCCCATTAGACTACACAGTACAACATGAAAAAAAAATTGCGGTGTTCTGACAACAGATTCTGGTAAGAGGAGACCAAAAAAAAAAAAAAAAATAAACGTGTGTCGGCGTTTTGAAAGATCACATCGGAATTTTATTTAAGGGGGGTTAAAATTGTTTCCTTTTTCAAATGTTTATTGTGAATCCGCATAGCAAACCATGGGAATATTCCATTTTAGGTGTATCATTTGTTCAGCGAACTTTATATAAAACACTATGAGGAACATTTTTTGGAACATTTTAACCCTCTAACTCTTCAATTAAAGGGGATTTTATAGCCCCTTTTTAAATAAGGCCAAAAAAGACCCATACGTTAAAGAGTTAGAGGGTTAAAATGTTCCATACATTCGTGAGCTAACATTCCAAAAGCCTGCCTTGCCTTTTTTAATACGTTCAGAAATATCTGCACTGGCTCCGCCTTGCCTATCAAGTATTATACAAGTTCTTTTCCACTGATATAAATAGGAGTAGTACTTTCGGTAAAAACCCGCATAATTTTCGTTTTTCTACACTCATAAAAAAAAGTTAGTACAAAAGTCTGTTAAACGCGTTCTGATTCTATTGAACTAATTTTCCTGTTATTTTGTCTTAAAATTTAGGATTGAACTAATATTTTTTGTAAATCTAATTTAGTATTACAACTATTTTCAGCCGTATTTGAACTAAGTTTGCATGCTAATTTTTAGTAATTTGTGTTTCTTAACTTTACAAATTTTCAAGCTAATTGAAACCACAATTATTTTCTAATTATTATATTTTTGTGTCTTTGCTATCAATGTCACATAGAGATGGCGCTATATTTTTATTTATATACCCTACACCACTATGTGGTCAGGGTATTATAAGTTTGTGCTGATGTTTGTAACACCAAAAAATATTGGTCCTAGACCCACCTTATAGTATACCGATCCGGCTCAGAATTTTTTTTTATTTCGATTTAACGATGTCCGTCTGTCAGTCCGTCCGTCTGTCCGTCTGTCTGTCCATGCATTCTTGTGCGCACTCTACAGGTCGCAAATATTAAGATATTTTGATGAAATTTGGCACGCAGACCTATGTTCGCCCAAGGACGAAGCCTATTGATTTTGGTGAACATCGGTCCATGTTTAGACCTAGTGCCCATATAAGGGTCCTCCCAAAATTATATTGTTTATACGCTGCAGGTCGCAAATATTAAGATATTTTGATGAAATTTGGTACACAGACCTATGTTGGCCCAAGGACGAAGCCTATTGATTTTGGTGAACATCGGTCCATGTTTAGACCTAGTGCCCATATAAGGGTCACCCCAAAAATTGGCTTGGTTGCAAACTGCAGGTCGCAAATATTAAGATATTTTAATAAAATTTGGTTCGCTGACTCACGTTATAGAAAATTTTGACACAAGTCCCATTTTAACCCATTCGAATTTTGGATCCAAACATTAGTTGGCTTTTAACCAGACTGGTGTAGGGTATTGTATATTCGGCATGCCCGACTTTAACCTTTTTACTCGTTTTATTATAAGATCGTAAAATAGTTTGTATCTCGGAAACTAAGCGAGATAGAGCAAAATGGACAAAAATTCGTCACTCTGTACCTATAAAGTAACCCTTATCAGACACATATACTCCCAATAATAAATATGGCCCCGTCTAGGGTCAGATCCCGGAAGTCGAAATTTTAAGCGACATTTTAATAGAAATTTGTAGTTAAATCGGGTAAAATTTCTGCTGAATTCAGCTCAAATTTCCTAGCTAATTTAACTAAAATTGTCCGTATATTTAGCAGTATGTAAAATTTAGCTTACCTAAATTTAGCAGACCATGATTTTTAACTTCATTGAAAATTCTGCTGGCGCAAATTCAGGTACTATTTCCTGTTATTTTAGCAGAATTTTGAACTATTTATACGGGCTTTTTTTATGAGTGTATGTTTATTTCTAGGCCAGCTCTGGAAGCATATGCGACGATCATTTGTAATTTATTTTCCATTGCAGCATGCGTATGTGTTGGCAGACATATATCGTTTGCATAATCAAGTCCCCCTCAAGTACTCCTCTAGAGGCTAACAAGTTCCAAATAACTGTATTGTTAAGCATATCGAAAGTATTTTGAAAATCAATAAAGAGGAGATATACCCCAGCAAAAAATTCTGCTTGCTTGGAAGCAGGTTCGTCAGGGAAAGAAAATAGTGTAGCGCTTGCATTTTTGGTGATATAAGGCATGATGTTTGTTCGTGATAGCTCGCGTGAAAGCACTTGTTTCGATATCCGATATGCGCTTCTATCATAGCTCCAAATAATGGCATGAAATCACAGCTTTTAGCTAGTAAATTCGGTTATCATTGTCATTCTTTCGTGCTTTGTTAGAGCGATAAAGTGTGGTAAACAAAACTCTATTGCCTTTTTTAACACACTACTGCAAGCTATAAATCCTCAGAAGCAGTAAACGAAGCAGAAAAGAAGCTCTAATCATTTTTACTCATTTTTACCACTTCCGAATTTCTGCTGGGACGGGTGACCTCTATTCTACAGACTGCTTAACTAATATTTTTAGGCTGTTGACATGGTCAACACAGGACTTTCCTCAATAGAAACCAGATTGTTCTTCCTCATACTGTGTTAAACAGTATCAGACAACCTTCTTTTGATAATATGGACAATAAACTTTAAGTTGCATATTTAACAGCGTTACCTCTCCAATTATTGCACTCTAATAAGTCACCTTGCTTCAGGATTTTGATGATAACACGCTCCAAGAGTATATCCGATAGATGGTTGGAGGACCAGAACTTTTCAATAAGGGGATGCAATAGTCTCGAACTAATCAGCTGGCAGCTGCAGAGCGACTCTTTATTTATGTCGGGATTTCGCGCCAGGATATGCTTGTAACATTCGCTGCATAGTTACATTTGTCTTTCCTTGGGTCTTGTTATTTCTCCATTTCCGTCTTTTAAGAGCCTTCCTCCTAGTGCTGGAGTTTTCGTCAGTTTCCTTATAGCTCCGTACCGGTATCTGCTGCGATTGCTTTCAGCAGCCATTTGAGCATCTTTGGCTATATTCTCTATCCATCGTCTTTTATAACGTCTTGTTTCATGTCAAGTTTCCATGTTTCGTCAGACATCCACTCTTTCTGAGTCATTTCCTTTAAGCCTATATGTTCAACGGCAGCATCAGCCTATGATCAAAGGAATATGAATGACATGTGTTGTGAAGGAGAAGATAGCATTGAAAGTTTCACTAAGAAACAATTGTATTTAACTAAAACTCATTGGATGAGATTCCACCTATAACAACTCTTACAATGTGATCTCCTAGAAAATTTGATATGAATCTAGAGAGGTCATCACTAACACCAATGGCCTTGCAACTCTCTCAATATTTTTTATTTGAAAAAATATTATGCGGCTTGGAACAGGAACGAACTCCGACTGGTTAATCAGGGATGGAAAAGGCTCACTTACTCGGGCTCTTATACCAAAAAATGTTCGATCGCTCTTACATATTTAAAAATGTAAGTAACTAAAAAATAGCTTCCTCTTTGGCTCGTTAAAAAAAATTAAAATTAAATATTTAGATATTAGCAAATATTAGCACAAATTGCAAAAAAAAAGCAAAAAGACAAATTTTTGCAACAAGATATTCGTTTGCAGAATGTCGATCGCTGATTACCTCTTTTAATTCATTTTCTGTACCATAAAGCCTTTTTCAAATTCCGCCACCATTTTGCAACTTTTTAAGTGCGGTTTTTTTAAATATATAACCTAGGGATTAAACTTTTGTACCATAAAGTCTTTTTTCGCGTTCCGCTTTTATTTTGCAATTTTTTAAGTACGTTTCTTTTTAATTTATAATCTAGGGACTATAATACATATTTCATACAACAAAGTTTGATGGCTAGTTCCAAAAAAAAAAAAATCGCAAAAAATAAAATTTGCAAAAAGGAAAAATTTTTTCAGCAATATATTTGTTTACAGAATGTAAATCGCTGATTAAGTTTTTAAATTAATTTTTTGTACCATAAAGCCTTTTTTCGCTTTCCGCGATTTTTTTGCAATTTTTTAAGTGTGGTTTTTTTTAATTTATAATCTAGGGTCTATAGTACCAATTTTATATACAAAAGTTTGGTGCTTAGTTTGCAAAAATAAAAATAAATAAATTGCGAAAAAAATATTTGCCAAAAGGAAAATTTTTGCGTCATTGTATTCATTTGCAGATTGTTAATCGCTGATTGAGTTTTTTAATTATTTTTTCTACCACAAAGGTATTTTTTCGCGTTCCTCTATTATTTTGCAATTTTTTAAGTGCGGTTTTTTAAATTTATAATCTACGGAGTATAATGCCCATTTCATAAAACAAAGTTTGGTGGTTAGTTTCAAAAAAAGAAAATTTTGGCATCGTTTGCAGAATGTAAATATTTTAATTAATTATTTGAACCCCAAAGCCTTTTTCGCCTTCCGATATTATTTTGCAATAGTATAATTCCATAGTATAGTTCCATTCTTGATTTTTATAACTAAATTATTATTTTCCATCCCTGGTTACAATCGATGTTTTGAGTCATACAAAGAGCGCACATAATGACCCTGCAAACATTTAAAAGATACCTTCCAAGAAGATACTAAAGCGATATTTTCCTTTTGTCATTTGAATGAAAATAATCAAGTAGTATTTACTTTGCAATTATCTTCTTTTTATCACTTGGAAGATAATTCGGCGATATTTGTAAAAAAATAATTCAAAAATGTTATCTTTTGTCATAACTTTTTATGACAATATTGCTGCAATATCACCTTTGTATCATTTGGAATATAAAGCAAATTTGTTTGAAATCTTTTATCAATTTGGAAAAAATTAAAACTAAATTTGTACAAAAACAATCAAAAGATATATAGGAAATAAACTCGTGAAAAGTTAAGATTAATTGCGCGGGAAAAATCGGCTAAGATGAAATCAAGATAATTTATAAGTTGGTCAATGGATTATGTATGCAGATATTGTTTTTTAAGCTTAAATTTAATAATGAAAACATTAAATCGTTTTTTTATTGCACCGGAAGTTTATTTAGCAATATCCCTTTTATTTTCCATATGAGTTATTGCTTTCATATTGCCTGGAAGTATTGTTTTAGTGTAACAGTTGTTTCCGATGGAGGAAACTTCCGGAATACGAAATTAATATAGCCGGCAATAAATGTTTTCTTCCTGGCGATATGTTCGGAGAATCTTCTTCGTATTGCCATGTTTGCTGGGTGATATTGGTTTGAGTATGTTCCTGTTCCAAGGCACATAATAGAACAAATGCTTTCTCAGTGATAGAGAGTCCCCCAATCTCTTTATTATGTATACTCTTTGCTAACACCAAAATCAATAAGCTTTGATACGAGTGCTTTATGGTATACACTACTAAACTCCTTTGAAATATGTAAAGTAACAACTTCACTTTCACCAAATTTGTTAAGGGGCAACTGCAATGCTGCGGAAGTAATGACATTAGGTCTTCCGTAGAACCACCTCTAGAAAGCCATCCTATTGGAAATTAAGAGGTAAATTGCAGATAATTAATAAGATGGTAGGTGACCATTGTCTCCATAATTGAGAGGTAACAATTTAGCTTTTGGCGATAGGCTAGACATTGGCAAACTTTCAACATAATGGTAAGTTGACGAAGACCACTATTTCAGGAACAACGTTGGCATACCACCCGGGTACACTGACTTATTTACGTGGACATTTGCAAGAACACTTTTTACGGCTCAAGAACAAAAGAATATCTAAGGTGTAGTATGTGATATTCTTTCGAGCACGGGTAGTGGTTGATCGATTTTTGGCAAAAACAAATTTTCTGCTAATAGTTTAGTCTGAAGGTTGGCTTAACTTCCTTTCTGGACCTGACGGCATTTTTGCACGTCTAATTGAGCCAACATTTTTGTCTCAAAATAAATAAATGAATAACTTGATTCCAAGCAAGAAAATTAAAAGTTTTTTAAAACTACTAAAAATTATTTAGAAATGACGTTGCAAAAAAAGTTGCTGAAATTAACAGATTATTTTGCTAAATTTTGGTAAGATAGGAACAATAAAAATAAAACTGTTAAATATACAGAATTTTAGTTGTATCACAGTTTATATTTTAATTCTTTTTAATGCAATTGTAAATATAGCCTACTGCAATCGGAAGTTTTCTATTTTTTTTTTAGCAAATATGTGTGTCGATTTTAGCAGGATAAACTGCGATTGGTATTCAATTAAATTTTACTTAAAAATAACGAAAATTTTTTATAGATATTGTAGTTTATTGTTTCTTAACAGTAGAGTATTAACTCCGCCTAACTTGTCTTTTCATAAATAAGGGTAGATCAATAAATTCCTGACTTTTTAAATTAACACTAATAGAAAAAAATCTGCAAAAAAAAATTAGGTTAAAGAACTAAAAAATTTTTAAAAATTACCTTGCAGAGAAAACTGCTGAAATTAGAAGATTAATAGAAAGTAGCAGTTTATTCGGCTTAATCAATTTTAAAAAAATTTGATAAATAAATAGACCAAAAAATTAAAAAATCACAGTTTATTTTTCAGTTTTTTTTAATGCAAATAAAAATCTAGCCTTCTGAAATCAAAAGTTTACTATTTTTTAGCAAATATTTCTGTTGATTTTACAAGAATATACTGCTATTTAGTTGCATTCAAGTAAATTTAAATTAAATTTAACAAAATTTTATAGATATAATAGTTTGGGTTTGCTATTTTTTGGCTACTAATATTTGGCAAAATTTTCTGCAGGTTTTATTGCACAATTTTTCAATTTGAATTAACTATAACTTAAATCCTTTAAGTTTAACAGTTTTACTTTTGCTGTTCTTATCTTGGTAATATTTGAGAAATCATATTTGTTATTTAGAAGGGGGAAAATTTTGGACATGACATATTGAGCTAAAAGAAAATCATGGTGAGATATACATAAATATAAAAATCATTTAAAAAATCAGGGATTTATTAATATCTATGTATTTAAATTCTTGATTAAACTTGACATTTAATTTTCTTTGAAAACATTAAATATTTCCTTTTAAATGTTATAAAATATCCTTAGCAACATATAAAGTTGACAATTTCTGTCATTAACAACAACATTATAAATTCTCCTTAAAGATGCACAAAAGTAGAAAGTTTTCAATCAAACATAGAGTTTATCAGACAAAATAGACAGCAGGAGGATACCAAACACAAATATTATAAAATACATTTTTAAACTGAAATTAAATTAAAGATGAAAAAATAAAGAATTTCTCAACAAATGATTTTTGAAAAGAAAAATGAAAGCATACTTTAAAACATTTTTTGAAAGGAAAAAATAAATCATAGCATTTTTAAGAGGCTTTTTAAAAATCTAAAAATTCAGCATTCCTCACAAAGTTTTAAAAATTAAAAAAAAAAAAAAAAAAATAAGTACAATTTAAGATTTGTTCTATTGTAAAATAAGAAATATAACATTTTGTTGCGTAAAACTGTAGCATACTTCAAGGGTTTTCTATTTTGTTACAATTTTCATAACGTAATTTTTGAACCATGTCAACCATGATTATAACTCATATAATGGCTTTGAAATAATGACAGTTAGTCTGGTTTTATTTGTATTCTTTTTTCTACACATTCTAAAATAAAACCATAACAGAACATCTGACAAAAGATATAGAAATGTTTTCTTTTTTATAAAAAGAGCTTTTTTTTGCTACCAGTAATTATTTCATTCTATTTTGTTTGACTAGATTGTTTAGTCTATTTATAAGGAATCATTCTATTAAGGTTGTTGTTTTTTTTCGCTATTGTTGTTTATAATTGTTTTGTTACCAATCCTTAAAATTATGGAAAAGGGTCAAAGTAAAGAAAATTAAAAGAAAATTGTTTTTAGAGCAAAAAATCAGACATAAAAATTAAAGGTTTATATTTATATGTACTAGGGGGGTTCTTAGATAAAACCTTTTCGATTTTCACTGCCCCGAACACTTAAATTTGTTAAGACACCTCCAAAAAGGTAAATCCTTAAAATTTTAGCAAAACGATTTTTCTTAACCCTTTGAGGACCATACATTTTCTACCGAAGCGATTTTGAAATTTTTGGGATTTTCATGATCTTTAACCTAATAATAGTTATGCCAAGAATTTGGCTCCGTAGAACCGCTCCTTATCCCTCATTTCGCTTGCCAAATATATTTGCCATTTGATGACCCTGCCGTTCCGGGCGAGCGATTTTTATTATGATTTTATTTTCGAGATCTGCAACTAAATTAAAGATATTTTACAAAAAATTGGCATCATAGACTCCTTGCTTGCCCTTCATTTTGCTTGACAAAATTTGTGCTTTTTACTCCTTAAATGAATAATTCCAGTTAACCAACTTCGTGGGCTCGCAAGGGGAAAGGGGGACCAGATAGGGATTTACCTCCTTCTGCATTTTTGTTCCTCCAACCCTTCTCTACAAATCACCTTTTGACATATTTACTCTATCTTTTTTCTGGGCTGTTATAAGTGCGAAAAACCCTTGGGCAAGCATACTTGCCTATGGTCGTCAAAGGGTTAAAGATTAATTTTCCGAAATTTAATTAACAATATTATTTTTAGATCTAGATCTAGTTTCCTCAATATCTGCTTAGGAATATCTGTTATATAATTATGTTTAAAAAAAATTAAATCTCCTAAAATTTGATCTTTGACCTTACACAGGGGCAATCTATACACTGACGAGCAAAAGTGTAACAATATTCACATTGTCAGTTCAAAAACTGGGTATCCATTAATATTTCCCTATTCCTCAGGTGAGGCTGGCTATATTTATCATGATAAAATTTTCCTAAATCAAAAGATATTAAAAAATTTTAATATGGGTCAATTGGGTTGCTTTTTCTAATAAATAAAAATTTTTTTTAAAGGAACGGTTTTCAAGGAAGAAGCATGAAAAGTGAAAATTTTGTAAATTTGGCAAAATCAACTTTTTCAAAAAGAAAAAATATTTAAAAAATCCCCAAAAATACATTTACGATCTGGCATACATTACCGATAATAACAAAACTACCCTTTAGAAAAACGCAGTAGTACCTCCGAGTACTTTCAAACTCTACACACAAGCTGGCTTACTTTACCCAGGGTATGGCCGCATTGTAATGGCCCACAAGCCAATATACTTCATAAGTACACACAAGTATAGTGGCATGTAAGTTGTGTTTCATATACAATTGTTACACACAGGTTCCCATATCGTAAGTACGCACAAAATGAAGTACACCAAATCGATTACATTGTGTGGCCTTACACGTTTTTCTAAAGGGTAGTTTAGAGTCTCTAATTGTAAAATTAGTTAAAAATGTCTCTCCAGGACTCACAGGAAATCAATGGAAATCTCTACCCGATATCTTGACCGTTTACATCTGCACTTTATGACAGTAGCGAGATTTCGATTTGACAACTGCATGTTTTTTTGTAAACAAAGTTCCATAAAAAATAACCTCAAATTAAAAATGTTTCTAAATCCATTTTATTCACTGGCGGAGTACAATTTACATTATTTTATGTATTTTGTATGTATTTTATTTTAGTAAATTTGTTTTTTTGTAAGGACGACAACACTAATAGAAAAAAGTCCGTAAAAATTTAGTTAAAACTACTAAAAATTAGTTAAAAATTATGCCGTAAAAAAAACTGCTAAATTAGCAGATTATTGTTGCTATATATTAGTAATATAGGAACAGTAAAAATAAAACTGTTAAATATACAGAATTTTATTTGAGCTAAATTAACCTGCTAAGATCAGCAAATTATTTTGCTAAATAATTAGTAGCCTAAAAAATCACCAAAGACTATAAAATTTTCGAAGTTTTTCTTCGATTTTTTTTAAATGGAAATAAAAATCGAGCCTTTTGAAAACAGAAGTTTACAACTTTTTAGCAAATATTTCTGCTGCTTTTAGCAGAAGAGATTTCTATTTGGAGTCAACTAAATTTAGCTTAAAAATAGCAAATATTTTGTAAATATAACTGTTTATTTTTGCTATTTTTAATCTACAAAAATTTAGCAAAATTTTCTGCAGATTTGCTATTTTCAATTAACTGAAAGTTAGCCTAAATATAACTAATATTCTGTAAATTTAACAGTTTTAATTTTGCTGTTCTCATTTTACTAGTATTTAGTTAAAAATCTGTTAATTTTAGCAGTGTTTTCTGCAGCATCACTTTGAACTAATTTGTATGAACTTTTTCTGCTATTTTTACAGATTTATTTCTATGAGTGTAGACTAGTAGACAAAAAAATACTAAAAAGAGTTATTTGATTTGCTTTCATAGTTAAAAATTTAAAGCAAAATATCTGAACAATGTTAACCCTGTTACATTTTTGCTCGTCAGTGTACATTAGACCGTACCACCTTAAAGGCAAAAAAAAAAAAAAACAAGTGCGCGGTACACTCTCAAATATAAAGTAGTTTTCAAGGCTATTCCAAAAATAATTTTTTTTTTGCCGAATGTAGGGGTCGCCTTTTTTAATTTTTCGTTATAGCTTCGTCATTTATAGTTGGATTTTAAAGTGTGATATATCGAAGAAACCAGTGTTTTGCTATAAAGTAAAAATCCAATTAAAAAATTTAAAAAGGCGACCCCTACGTTCGGCAACAAAAAATAAAAAAAAATTTCTGCTGGGTTTATCGAAAAACTTCTTTAGCAAGAGTTTAACAATTTTTTTGCGAGCTTTAATTTTCTGACATTAGGGTCGTACATTTGGGTTGTTGCAACTGAGATCTGGTGGTTAAATATTAGAACGGGATACTTAAGTTCAATGGTCCTTACAGCAACACATTGGTTTCCTGGAGGGAAAAACATCGATATATCATACTTTAAGATCCGACTGTAAATGCCAAAGACAAACAACGTAAAATGGCGACCCTTACATTCGGCAAAAAAAAAAAAATTTTTTTTAAACCTCCTTGTAAAAATAGTTTAGATTGGACGGTGTACGTTGAACTTTTTTAAGGTACGGTCTAGTGTACATTAGACCGTACCTCAAAAAAAAAAGATCGCCTTACACCCTCCAATATGATGTATTTTTGGAAGGCGATTTAAAAAAAAAATTTTTTTTTTTGCCGACCATAGGGATCGCCTTTTTAATTTTATGTTATAGCTTTGGCATTTAAAATCGGATTTTAAAATGTGATATATCGATTTTTTTTTACCTCGAGGAGACCAGAGTTTTGCTATATAGTAAAAATCCAATTAAAAAAAATTTAAAAAGGCGACCCCTACATGCGGCAACCAATATATAAAAAAAACTTTCTACTGGGTTTAGCGAAAAACTTCCTTAGCAAAAGTTTAATGATTTTTGACAAGCTTTAATTTTCCGACATTAGGGTGTACATTAGGGTGGTAGCAACTGAGATCTGGTGGGTAACTACTAGAACCGAATACTTAAGGTCAAAATGCCGTTAGAGCAAAACACTGGTCTCTTCGAGGGAAAAACATCGATGTATCATATTTTAAGATCCGACTGTAAATACCAAAGATATAACGAAAAATGTAAAATGGCGACCCCTACGTTCGGCAAAAAAAAAAATAAATTTTTTTTTTTTGAAACCTGCTTGCAAAAATATTTCATATTGGAGGGTGTACGGCGCACTTTTTTTTTGCCTCTAAGGTGGTACGCTCTAGTGTACATATTACAAGATTGGTGTAAGGCCATTATTTTTTGTAGTTACAAACATTAGGACAAATTTAATATACCCTATTACACAGAGTGATGTAGTGATGTATATCCTTACACACATATCTAAGTTTTCACACATATTATACACTCTAATAAATATTTGTTGAAATCTTTTTTAGAGTGTAGATATTAAAAATATTAGTAATTTTCGGTTTTATATTAACAACATTGCTGATAACGAGACTATCGAAAAACACCAAAAGGTTTAGTAAGTTTTCAGTTACAATAAAAAAAAAACTTAACCTTCATTTGCAACTGAAATTTAATTGTAATTAAATAATCCAAAACTGACCTTTTATAAAGTTTATAAAAAGTTCCTAAAAATTCCATATTAAATTTCGTTGAATTTTTAGCCACAATATATGATACACAAAAAAAAACAAAAATATCCTTCTATTGTGTTGATGTAATGTGCATTACAATAGTATAATTGAATTAAATTCTCGAAAGGATATTAGAGAATACATAGCTATATGTGTGCGAATAAATGAATATCACCACTACAAAGACAGAGGCTGTTAAAGCATACAAGAACCATTGAAAACCAAATACTAGGGATAATATCGTATTTATCCTTGAGCGTTTTGGAAAACGACCACATAAACCAACAAACAGCATAGTAGCATAATCACACACATACACGTACACAAATAAAAACACAGAAAGCCTTACATGCACACTCAAACAACACCTAAGTACTTCCGTTTGCAATAGCTTTTAAACAAAAGCTTACACATAAAAAAATAAGTTTTTAATATTTTTTTAATTTAATGTGCTTAACATTTCTATAGTTCATAATTGATTGATCAATATGATGTTAATTCATCAACATAACATTAATAAATATTGAATTTCTTATGTACACAGAAAAAACTAGAAACGAGTTTTAATTAGGAAATTGATTATATTAATTAAAATTTTAATTGATTTTGCACCTTTTCACTCAAATAATATTATTAATTAAAATAAATATAATAAAATAAAATAATATTAATAAAAATTGTATACGAATATTGGAAACAATTAAAATATTAATTGATTCAATTAAATATTTGATTAAAACTAGTTTTTATTTTTATTATATGCACTAAGAAATTTCCTTAAAAATTAGTTTGTTTCTTTATTTAACGCAATCTGTGGGGAAATTTTGACTGTTCATCAATATTTTTTTATTTTTTTTTGTGACGAATGTATGATACTTTATAAACTTATTCATAAAGACTAATAACACTATGCGACAGTCAAAATCGGGATGGGATGAAACCAACGGGAAATGTTATATCAGTCAAAAACAAGTTATACGTGTCCCGGCGTTCCGCTGGGTCACCCCTAGGAATCGAGATATATCTTTTTTTTTTGACATAACTCGAGAACCACTAGTCCGATTTTGCTCAAACAATTTAAAAAAAATTAAAAATTACAATTCCTTTAATCGGTTCATATAACGTTTTTTTATATACTCAATAGTTTTGCCGGTAAAAATAAATGTTTGTTATCGTTACCATATACAATAACCTTTTGTTTATTACTTTTTTTTAATATTTTAGGCAAAAAATATTTTTTTCTTCATACATTTATTTTTACCGGCAAACTGTTGAGTATATAGAAAAACGTTATATGAACAGATTAAAGGAATTGTAATTTTTAATTTTTTTAAAATTGTTTGAGCAAAATCGGACTAGTGGTTCTCGAGTTATGTCAAAAAAAAAGACCACCAAAGGTCAAATCGATATATCTCGATTCCTAGGGGTGACCCAGCGAAACGCCGGGACACGTATAACTTCTTTTTTTACCGATATAACTTTCCCCGGTAGTTTGAACCCTTCGCGATCACTGACCCCTACCATTTGTCTCACAGTGTAATTTGTTCATTTGGCAATTTTTTTTACGTACTCGTAGTAAGATTTTTATTCACAAACAAAAAAATTCACTATTTATTCAATAAATCCCATAGAGATTAATTAACAAGTTCTTAAATTACTACATTAGTAAATTGTTTATAAAATATTCAAAAATAAATTCATTATTTTTTTCTGTGTACATTAACTAACACCCACTTTTGTACAAATACCATTATAGTGACATTAGCTTTCAGTTACTGTTAAAGACACGCATTGATTCTTCCTTTTTTATATGTGTGTGTGTGTGTATTGTATTTCTCTCATTTTATTTTCAAATTTAAGTACGTTAGTATGAGTGTATGTATGTATATGTGCTCGTGTGATGACAATGACCGGAAAACATATAGAAAAGTAAGCGTAAATAAACAATGGCCTCATGTAAGTTACTGGTCTGTTTGTTTATATATTTCCCATTGTAAAGCTTTTATATTCTCTACACAAATACAATAAAACGGTTACAGGCAATTTTTCTTGTTTTTTTTCTTTTTTCTTTTGTATTCAACTATAGACTAGTAATATAACAGTAGTTGTTTAATAGGCTTTATTTAAGGGCGATGGAATAGGTGGCTTTTATGTGTTAACGTTAATGACATTCATTTAGAAAAACACGTTAAGCATAACAATTATGGTCCAGTGATTATTTATGGGCTTAATTTAAGAGTAAAAGACAAAAAATAAATCAAAAAATTCCTAAAAAAAAAGAAACAGTTTCGGAAAAATATATTTATACAGTTTTTTTTTCTCTTTGCCTGTGACTAACATTTAAAACAAGCATATTTGAGCAAAATATTTGAATACAAAATTTAATATTAATGTTTTAATATTATTGTTTGATTATAATTTTTCTCAACTACTTCTGGTGACAATCATATTTGAGTGTTTAAAATACAATCCATGAAAATAGTATATTTATCAAAGGGCTTCACAAGTACATAATACATGATTCAGTGTGCCTGAAAAAACGATTAAGTGTTGGCCCAGAACAACAGCGCAGAGGCTAGCGATTGAAGCTCTGAGAAAAAAAAGCACCCGAAATAACGACGACCTGCGGCAGCGACATAATTGAACATGGATCATAAAAACAAGGGGACTTTATGCCTCTCGTATGCTTCTTAGTTTACTAAAAAAATATATAATATTAAATGACGAACAAACGAGCTACTAAATATATCCAATACCTAAGTTGAATAAAAAAAATTATAATTTAAAAATTTTATAATTTTTTTCCAATATAATAAAAAAGAGCCATTGATTGCCTTTGTTAGCTGTTCTCTTTGATATTACAGAATGCACAGAACACCAGTAAAAATAACAATAACGTTGAAAACATTGGTGAGAGTATGAGAAAGAAGAAATGGTAGAATAGCAAAAACAAAAAAATTAGATTTTATATCACGACAGCACTGCTCAGCGATTTTTAAATATCAAAATGTATGGAAAACAAGTAAAAAGGTTAAAGTCGGCCATGCCGACTATACAATACCCTACACCAGTCTGGCTAAAAGCCAACTAATGTTTGGATCCGAAATTTGAATGGGTTAAAATGGGGCTTGTGTCAAAATTTTCTATAATGTGAGTCAGCGCACCAAATTTCATTAAAATATCGTAATATTTGCGACCTGCAGTTTGTAACCAAGCCAATTTTGGGGGGACCCTTATATGGGCACTAGGTCTAAACATGGACCGATGTTCACCAAAATCAATAGGCTTCGTCCTTGGGCCAACATAGGTCTGTGTACAAAATTTCATCAAAATATCTTAATATTTGCGACCTGCAGCGTATAAACAATATAATTTTGGGGGGACCCTTATATGGGCACTAGGTCTAAACATGGACCGATGTTCACAAAAATCAATAGCCTTCGTCCTTGGGCTGACATAGGTCGGTGTACCAAGTTTCATCAAAATATCTTAATATTTGCGACCTGTAGAGTGCGCACAAAAATGCATGGACAGTAGACCACCCATGAAATATATGAGATTTTCAAAAGTGCTTTTTTAGTTCGCTCCACCAGCAGTTTCTGATAAATTGGGCATAAAAAATAATGTGTGTACAAAAATTGGATCTCTCGGTCCCATACAGGCCAGTCAATTTGGACTTTTGACCCTAAAAATTACCTAAAAACACTTCAAAGCTTTTCTGCTCCACAACTTCTGAATTTGAAGTTTGTTGAAAATATACTATATAACCATTTTTATGTAGAATAAGAGGACAAACAATTCCTTCATACTATACTTCTACCTAAGTATGATGTATAGTGAAGTTTTAAGGGGACAAAATCAAAATTTGTGTGAAGACTTCATTTTAAACGAACCTCGTTAAAATTTCGACAGAGACAATTAAGATTGGTTTTCATTATTTTGTATATTAATATATCTAGTTTTCATGAAGTAATTACATTTTTAACAAATATCGGTTATTCCATGACAAATTGACCAAAATTTGACTTTGAAGTATCGGTTTATTATACATATATGTTGTATGGAAACCCTTAGTAACAAGATTTGGATACGCTAGAACCCCTAATTTTGTGAGGTTTGAAAAAAATGCATAAGCAAAAAATGGGGAGGTGGGGTGGGGACAAATGGCTCCTCATCGGGGTCAAAAGTGGTGGTGAAGGGTTAAAAATCCACAAAAAACCCTACAACTTCCCCGGAGTCGCCTCTAGAGCTGTAAAATGTAAGACCGATCCCCATTAATTTGTCTTTTTCAGCATTTTTTCCGAACATACCTATCCCCTATTTCCACTCTGTAAGAGGGCTCCCATACAAATGACATTTTTATAAAGTTTACTCTCACCGCTTTAACTGTCCTAAGGGTGCCCCTAGAGAAGTCAAATGTATGACTGACCCCCAATATTTTTTTAGTTTCAATATTTTCTGGGAACATATCTACCCTCTATCTTTAACCCTTAAGGCGGTCCCCATACAATATTTTTTATTTTTTTATAATTTCTTTTATATGAAACAGCTCTTACCCGTCCCATGGTGCCTCCTAGAGGGGTCGAATGTAAGATCGACCCCCATTTATTTTTCCCCCCAAATATTTTTTCCGAACATACCTAGCACCTATTTCTAATCCGTAAGAGGGATCCCATACAAATATGACATTTTTATAAAATTTCCTCGCACCACTCTAACTGCTCAAAGGGTGTCCCTAGAGGAGTCAAATGTATGACTGACCCCCAATATTTTTTGAACCACAATATTTTCTCGGAATATATCTACCCTCTATCTTCAACCCTTAAAGCGGTCCCCATACAAATTTTTTATTTTTTTATAATTTTTTTTTTATGAAATCAGCTCTTACCGCCCCATTGAGCCTCCAAGAGGGGTGGTATGTAAGACAGATCCCCATTAATTTTCCCTCCCAATATTGTTTCCGAACATACCTACCCTCTGTCTCCACTCCCTAAGGGCGCTCCCATACAAAAATTTAATTTTTTTAAATTTTCTCCCACCGCTCTAACTGTCCCAAGGGTGCCCCTAGAGGAGTCAAATGTATAACTGACCTCCAATATTTTTTCAACTTTAACATTTTTTCGGAACATATCTACCCTTTATTTTCAACCCATATAAATTTTTTGGTTTTTATAAATTTTTTTATGAAATCGAGGAGGGATTTTTTTTGCCAGGACTTGTTAAAATGTTACGCCAGCGCTTTTCCGTTTGTATTTTTCTAGCTGGGTATTTACTTCATTGTAAAACAAAGAAATATGGGGAATTATCGAATATGCTGCTCTGTAGCACTACATTTGCATGTGCATAGCGTATAATAAATAGGTACTTAAGTCCGATTTTGGTCTTTGTTTCGTGGAATAAGTGATCTATGTTGAAAACGTAATTGATTTTTAAATACAACATGTCTTACTCTACAAAAAAATGATAACCGATCCTAACTGTCTCTGTCCAAATTTTAACGAGGGCCGTTTAAAATGAAGTTTTAACACAAATTTTGATTTTATCCGCTTAAAACGCCACGAGAAGTAATACTTAGACCAAAGATTAGTATGAACAGAATGTTTATCCTCTCATTCCGCATAAAAACAATTATATGGTATTTTTCGGAAAACCGCAAATTTAGGAGTTATGGCGCAAAAAAGCTTTGCAGTGTTTTTAGGTAATTTTTAGGGTCAAAAGTCCAAACTGACTGGCCTATATGCGCCCGAGAGATCCAATTTTTGTACACATATTATTTTTTATGTCCAATCTATCGGAAACTGCCGGTGGAGCGAACAAAAAAATACTTTCGGAAATTTGGGTGGTCTAATGGACAGACAGACGGACGGACGGACATCGTTAAATCGAAATAAAAAAAAAATTCTGAGCCGATCGGTATACTATAAGGTGGGTCTAGGACCAATATTTTTTGGTGTTACAAACATCAGCACAAACTTATAATACCCTGACCACATAGTGGTGTAGGGTATAAAAACTCTGCGCTCTTATTGTGGGCCTATACTAAGACCGCATTTTTAAACACGACAATGAACCACATGAAAACAAAACATTATCGTTTGCTAACATAGAGTTGTTCCATAATTTTTTCTTAAAAAATCGGCAAAAATGTAAAAATTAGTCATAAAAATCGTCAGAAAGTTAAATATCATAAAAACACTAGTTTCATATATTTTGTTATTTGAAATTTAGTTAATTTTTACTGCTTGCCTATTTAAGCCCTCTTAAGATAATTCGCAGTTTTCATTAATTCAAATTATATATAACTGGACATTCTTTTACTTCATCTGTAAAAAGGTGGTATTTATGCTACGATTAGTTACAGATAAAACACCTCGTCATTCGTTATGCGGTCCAAATTGTCATAAATAATTTTATAGGCTTTAAGTTCCTGATTCCGAACTTTGTTTTTAAAATTTTTAATCACATCATAATTGCCTTAATTTACAAATAGGCAAAACACAGCGTTTTTTGGCATTTTTAACAGCGATTTTCTAAAAATTGTGACTTGATTGGGATACTTAGAAAAACAGATTTATAATCAGCTTTTCTAAGTCTATAAAAATGTTGCAGCAAAGTTTAAATCCCTGCAAAAAAATCATTTTGTAAAGCTGTGTAAATTAAATTGTTTGTTAATTGTTTCCAACCATATTTTTCAACTCAGACCCGACGGTTTTTTAATTGCTTTTCTGTATAGTTTTGGTCTAAATTCTTTAAAAACTCAGTAATTTTCCTAAATCGTCAAACAATATGCAGTATTCATTAAAAAATCGTCAATCGTCATTTGTAAAATTTTGACTAAAAAAATTATCAATATGGCGTAAAATCGTCACATCTAGTACCATTTTTTCGCTATCTTAACCTGTTATTTACTCGTTTTTTAATATAATATATCTTAATGTCTTGTTGTCATCACTACTTACTTTTCATTAGTTATGTTATCTCTTTGTTTGTTATGGTTATTGGAACACTCTCACTCTTTATGTAAAGTAAAAAGCAAAGGACCTGAAGTAACGGTTAGGCCATCATATTGTCTTGAAGGTCATTTGAAACATCTTGTGAACCCCCCCCCCCCTCCTTCTAATACATATATATTTGTATACTTTATTTATTGGCGAAAGAAATATAATTTTTTTTAAGTACCCTGAATTTTTCATCAAAGTTTTGAAAACATTTTCCTATAAAATATTCTTATAAGCAATATACAAGAAATCACCAGATTAGAAAAAATATACATACATACTTATTAGAGTTCGTCATAAAAATTTGATTTTCGGATATTATCACTTTTTTAAAGTTTTTGCATAGACAAAAAGAATGGCGTTTTTTTTTTTCTTTTTTATTTCAACTCCTTCCACTGGCGCAAGTCGGCCAAAAACACGAATTTTAAGACCCTTTTCCTCCAGAGCAAAAGCAGCTGCATTTATAGGAAATCTGACTTTACCATTCGATTCTAAAACAAAATTTAATATAAAAAACTGTTTTTTTGCATTTTCAAAATACACCATATAACCACTAGTGTGGTTCGAAAATCCACTTTTTTCAAAAACTTCTAAAAAGTTATTTTTTATTACACACAATGAAAATCCATTTCTGGCTGAGTACATGGGTATAAAAATTTTGGATATACCGAAAACCGTTAAAAAGTTATTAGCTAATCAAATTTGAATTTTTTTTTAATTCAATGAAAAAGTATTTGAGCTAATTAAAATGCAGCTTTCAATACTCACTGCCGCATTATAAATTTATTTTTAAATAAAGAAAAAATAATTTGTAATTTTTGTAATATTAATTACAAAGACTTTTTTTTTATTATTAAACATATTTGATTACTAAATAACTTTTTAACGGGTCGCGGTATATCAACAATTTTTGTACCAATGTGCTCAGCAGGGACTAGATTTTCAATGTGTGTAATAAAAAAAAGTAACGTTTTTGAGTCGCATACTAACTACGGTTGTATAAAGACGTTCTCTCTCTGCTAGCAAATCAATAAAAACATACAAAAGATAAACAAAAAACAAAATAGAAACTGTACATTGTACAATAGAAATAAAAATAATATAAAAAAAACGTGTAAATGAGCGCAAATAAACGTAAAAAATTTTGGGGAAGTGCCCCAAAAAATAAACTTCTTACAAACAGCAACAGATTTGAAGATCTTGCAAATTTAGAAGATGATGATGACACCTATAGTGAAGGTGAAGTCCAACCAGTTGTATACAAGGTAGTGATTCCACCAATAGTTGTTGATGCCGTGCATGGTTTCTCATCTGTCTATCAAAAGTTGGGGGCCACTTACCAGTTTAAAAGAATGTCAATTGGCACCAAAGTAATATCACCAACATTATCAGATTTTAATACAGCCAAAACTACACTCACTAATGAAAAGTTTCTGTACTACACACATGACGTTATTGATAGAAAGTTGTTCAAGTTAGTTCTTTTTGGACTTCCACAAACCGACGTTAAAGCAATCACTGAAGAACTTAAAGATTCCTTTAATGTCATTGCTGTTAGTATTAAGGAAATCATAACTTCACGTTCCTCTGCGGATGATGCTATATATATGTTAGAGTTCGGTAGGTCACAACATAAAAAGCGTGATATTCTTAAAATAAGGTATTTGCGTGGTATTGTGATCCACTGGAGAAACCCAAGTAAAAATAACAGAGGCCCAACATTTTGCACAAAATGTGCTATGTATGGACATGGAACAAAAAATTGTTATCGAAAAAATATCTGCATTGCTTGTGGCGGCAATCATGACTACTCCACTTGCCCTGTTAATAAAACAGACCTTGATGGTACTGTTACATACAAATGTTTTAACTGTATTAAAAAAGGCTTAAAAAACTGCAATCATCGAGCTGATGACCCACGCTGTCCAAGTCGTAAAGACTATATAACTATGAGACAAAATTTTAACAACAACAATAATGGCAAAATTAGAAATACAAATTATAGAACTAATCGCCCTGCAACAGGTGAAAATAATATTCATCCCGAAGCAGCAAATCCTGGTTCGTCAAATTATAAAACAAGTTATTCAGATGCATTAAGGTATGGTAATCAACAGAGCAATAAAACAGATCTCTTTACAATAGACGAGTTATTCAATATATTTACTGGTGCAACAGATGACCTACGTAAGTGCACCACTAAAGCCTGGATCAGCCAGACGTAAACGTAAACGTATCTCTACATAGCTGAATTAATAAGTTAAATAAGAACAGAAGATGTGCTGTGTTTTTTGTTTCATTCTTATGCATTCAATATAGAGCAGACGTAAATACACAACAAAAATCTGTTGTGAATAGATTTTCGTTGTATATTTACGTTTGCTGTATATTGCATGCATAAGAATGACACAAAAAACACAACACATCCCCTGTTCTTATTTAACTTATTAATTCAGCTATGCAGAGATACGTTTACGTTTACGTCTGGCTGATCCAGGCTTAAAGCTGAACAACTGAATGTTATTGTGTCTTTACTTAAATATGCCATATAAAACCAAAATATTAAAATTTCTCAAAGTAATGCATTGGAACTGTCAAGGCATTACCAAATTAACCGAATCAGTTCAATTGCATCATTTTGTAAAAGAACAAGCCATAGACATTTTACTGTTTAATGAAACTTTACTCAAACCTGAACACAATTTGAAAATGCGTGGATTTAAGATTAATAGAAACGATAGAATTGCTAAAGGGGGAGGGGTTGCTATTGCCATACGATCATCTATAAAACATAAAATACAAAAGTCGTTTCCAACTAAGCTGCTTGAAAATACATGTGTGTCAATAACAATAAACAACAAAGAAGTTTTCTTCGTTGCAGCATATTGCCCTAAATACACTGGTGACTTCTTAAACGATCTAAATCTATCCTGGGAGATTTTAATGCTCATCATCCCAGTTGGAACTGTTCTGATTTCAATACAGCAGGTCGCGTACTTTTTAATCATCAGTTATCTTCTAATTATTATATATATTTCCCATTTAGCTCAACTAGAATACCACAAAATGTAGTATATAGAAAACCATCTACAATAGACCTTTTACTTACAAACTCATCTATATCCTTTTCAAATCTTGAGACACATCCATTTAAACTAAATTCCGATCATATACCACTTTCCTTTTACATAAATGAGCAGATTACTGAGGACATTAAAATTTTTCCAGACTATAGTAAGGCTGACTGGACAGCTTTTCGCAGGAGAATAGATCTTAAAATAGATTCGTCCACAGAATTAAATGTTAGTTTATCTTTGTCTAATATTGACAACATTATTCAAGAATTTACAACAATAATAAATGATATCTGTATGGAAACCATACCACACAAACATACTAATGTAAATGTTCGCCAAATTTCTCCCCTATGTAAGCGCATAATTTCCACGAGGAATAAATATAGAAGGAGATTTCAAAGATGTACCGACCCTGGCATGAAAGTTACTATTACTGCTATAATTAGGGAATTAAACAAACTGATATCTTTCCATATTGGCAATGATAGAAATAGACAATGGGAAAACATACTTTCAAAGTTACCTGTAGGGGACAAAAAATTTTGGAAACTTACAAAATGTATTAAGGGTAAAAATAAATCTATTGGCCCCTTAGAAGTTGGTAATTGTATGATTACAGATAATACAGAAAAAGCGAATGCTATTGCTGAACATTTTTATAACGCACATCTTACAACTGTAAATATAAGTGGTCCAATTGATGCTAAAGTTAACTCCTTTATAAGCGATATTGATAACATTGAAGCCGTCACAAATGTTTTTACAAACCGGGATGAACTAGAGTTTTATATTAGGAAACTTAAAAATAGTAAGGCCCCTGGTTTGGATGGCATCAATAATTTAGTCCTCAAGAAACTGCCTGGATCTGCATTAAACTTTTTAGTTAAAATATTTAATTTTTGTATTCAATATTCTTTTTTCCCAAAACACTTTAAAAAAGCTAAAGCTATTCCAATTGCTAAACCTGGGAAATCCCTTACATCACCAAGTAGTTTCCGTCCCATTAGCCTGTTGAGTTGTCTGGACAAATTATTTGAAAAAATAGTTTCCGAAAGGATTAAAGCGATTGCTGATGAAAAGGAACTTATCCACAGATGTCAATATGGGTTTAGAGCCGAACATTCTACAACACATCAGGTCCAAAGGGTGGTAAACATGATTAAAAGTAACAAGAATAGGAGGTACTCAACTGGGATATTGTTTTTGGATATAGAAAAGGCTTTTGATTCGATATGGCATGCAGGACTAGTTTTTAAACTCAGTAAAATGCAGTTCCCTTTATATTTAGTCAAGCTTATTAAGAGTTTTCTTGAGGACAGACACTTTATAGTCGATGTTGATGGAGGTCAGTCCATCGAAAAGCCCATCCCAGCTGGCGTACCTCAAGGTTCGGTACTGTCACCTCTTTTATATTCGCTATATATATCTGATTTCAAACCTCCAAGTGGTAACGATGTAGCTTTTTATGCAGATGATAGCGCATTTGTAAGTCACGGTAAGGTTTCTAATGCAATTGTTAAGCGTATGCAAAGATCATTAAATTCAGCAAATAAATTTTTTACCAAATGGAAAATTAAGATAAATGAGGACAAATCACAAGCCATAATCTTTCCTTTCAATAACTCTCGTAGGAGAATACCTTCTCGTCCATTCTCAGTCCAGGGTAAACTGATTCCCTTCTCGAATTCTATTAAGTATCTGGGGGTCATACTTGATCAGAAATTATTATTTAAGAAGCATTTAGACAATACATGTTTGAAAGCAGTAAAATGTGGGAGATCTCTTTATCCTCTTTTAAATAGAAAGAGTAAATTGAATATAAAGAACAAACTTCTACTATATAAAATGTGCATTAGGCCTATTCTAACTTATGCATGTCCGGTGTGGAAAAATTGTGCGAAATCACATAGGAAAAAATTACAGATTATTCAAAATAAAAATCTGAAGATTATATACAACCTCCCAAGAAGATATCCGACTAAGGACTTACACGTTACATCTAAACAGAAGACTATTGACTCTGTTATTGACGAAATGACTCTGACATTTAGAACTAAATGTAGAAATTCTAACTATGAACATCTAAGGAGCTTGATTTGACATCTGCTAGTGATTCTATTAAAAAATAGATGACTTTAGCGTTTGTCTTGCAAACTCCTATTACTGTTCCAAAATCTAAGAAGTGATATATTATATAGGTTTTTTACTATCTTTTTCCTATAAATTTCTAAAACTTAAATAAAAATATCTGGTATCCAAATCTTTTTAATTTTAGTAAAAATTGCTGTAATATCTTAAGATAAGATCTCATAACTAGTTAAGTTATTTTTATAAAATTGATGTTAATAATGATAGTAAACGAATAAAAAAAAAAAAAAAAAAGTAACGTTTTTGAAATTTTTTAAAAAAGTGGTATTTTGGACAACTCTGCAGAAAATGGGTCTCCAAATCAGCGTTTTTGGCCGACTTGCGCCAGTGGAAGGAGTTGAAATAATAAAATGCCATTCTTTTTTCTATGCAAAAACTTAAAAAAAAATTATGATAATCCAAAATCAAAGAAATTTCATATATTTCTGAAGAACTCTAATACTTATGTACAGTAGACCGTAACTCAAAAGAAAAGTTCGCCGTACACCGCCCAATCTAAATTATTTTTGAAAGGAGGTTTCAAAAAAAAATTTTTTTTTGCCGAACGAAGGGGTCGCTATTTTACATTTTTCGTTATATCTTTGCATTTACAATCGGATCTTAAAGTATGCATCGATGTTTTTCCCTCGAGGAGACCAATCTTTTGCCCTAAGGACCATTGACTTCAAGTATCCCGTTCTAGTATTAAACACCAGATCTCAGTTTGCACCAACCAAATGTACGACCCTAATGACAAAAAATTAAAGCTCGCTTTTTATAAATTTTTTTTCATTGAATTTTTCCTTTATAGCAAAACACTGGTCTCTCACTGGTCGCAAAAAAAATCGATATATCACACTTTCAAATCCGACTTTAACATAAAATAAAATAAATTTTTTTGGAATTGTCTTGCAAAACTACTTTATATTTAAAGGTGTACCGCGCACTTTTTTTTGGCTGTAAGGTGGTATGTACTGTCTAATGTACATACTAGGGATGCCAATCGGGATTGATATTTGAAAATCCCGGGATTCGGGATTTTGTATTTTCGGGACTACGGGATTTTTCGGGATCCCGGGATTTTACGGGATTTCGGGATTTAAATTTTCCTTTATTTGTAAAAATTTTTATGTTATGTAACTAATTTTTTTATAGAATAAAGCGTTTTATAATTATTTAATAGTTGTTAATTAATAATGTGGAACATTTTATGAATATTGAAACATCTCAGTCAGAAATTGACAGTGGTACAAAAAATCAAGTATTTGCATACCACTGGGTAACCGCGATGTAAAAATAAATGACTGGCAGAACACTCATTTGGGACGCTTTGCCAGCGTTTGCAAAAATCGTTTTGCCAGTATTTGTTTTACAAAACATCACGGCAGGGCAAAAAAAAAGATACATATGAACTTTTTTTAAATTTTATTTTGGAAAATATAATTCCAAACCACCTATTTATTGGCGTTTTGCCAAAGTTAAAAATTTTGTTTCTCCAGTACTTTTCCGGCGCTTTTTGAACTGCCGGTCCTTTTGTCTATTGACGTTATCATATTGGAAATGGGAAAGCAATTTTTGTCAGTACTTGTACCACCTGTTAAAATACCTTTACATCACTTTCCCGTTTGTATTTTTCTGGCTGGGATAATATATGAAGGCATGTCATTAAGTACACTTGCGCCCAGTATTTTGTAAGCAGATTTTAAAACAGATTCGTTGCGATAGCCTTGCCCACTAAATCGTGTAATTACAGCAACAAAGTTATTTGGTTATCGTTATCAAATGTTTTTATGGAAGAATTCAAACTTACAGTCCCAGCCAAAACTTACAGTCCCAGTTTCAGAAATCGATTTTCGCTTGGAAGAACAAATCGGTAAAATAACAAACAAACTTGGTTTTTCGCATGTATTACTCAAAAACTTAATATTGTTTACCAAAATTTCAAATTTTTCTGCAAAGTCTTTGCACAGTTCACTCGAATAATCTACTTAATTTATAATTTTATCAATATCTTGGCATCAATTTCTTGTCAATATGAGAAAATTCAAGAAAAAACGTAGGTAATCTAAAATTGCTCACTTTGTTTATTTGCGTTTATAGTAATATTAAAAAATAAGAAAATCCCGGGATTTTTGAGAAATAATCCCGGGATTCGGGATTTTGCCAATCCCGAAAATCCCGGGATTTCGGGATTCGGGATTTCCCGTTTGGCATCCCTAGTACATACATACATATTACCCCTTTTATAAGATAAACAAAATGTTGCCATCACTTGTACGTCCTACGTGACGTATGAGTGATATAGTTTTATAAATAATAATAATACTCATACGTCACGCTATTGTTAAGTTTTGTTTAAACGTGGTTTAAGGTGAATTTTATTATCGAAAAAAGCAACATTGTTGCCATCTTTATAAAAATTTCTTCTGACTGTACCGAATTATAATCTATAAAGCAATGTTTTATAAGACAACAATTCTCACCTATTCAAGGTTCTAAATAACTTGCTTAACAATACACAGGGTAAAGAGATTCATTGTAATATTAAAATCTTTGGCAAACTAATGGCTTGATTGGAGCCAAAGATATATTTGTTTGCGGCAACAGATGTTAGGCTAATAAGACTAAAATCCGGTTCAAACAAAATATTTTTTTTACCAATTTCGATTAATCAATAAATCGTATTAAATTCGATTTATTCGTTTAATCGAAATTTGACATTTTAAATTATATAAATAATTATTTGATCAAATTAATCGAATAGCGGTTAATTGATTTAATGGCCTAGTTTTGACCTTTGCCGCAATTATTTTTTATCTAATTCTTTTTATCGTAGTTTTGAAGATACTAATGAATAACATTTCTTCTACACTCATAGAAATAAATCTGTTAAAATAATAGAAAAAGCTACTAAAAATTAGCTAAGAATTACATTGCAGAAAAAACTTCTGACATTAGCAGACTTTTTTTCCTAAGTACTAGTAAAATAAGAGCATGAAGAATAAAACAGTTAAATTGGAAGAATTTTATTTATATTTGGGTTAATTTTTAGTTAAATGAAAATGATAAAAACTGTAAAATCTGCAGAAAATCTTGCTAAACTTTAGTACAAAAAAATAGCAAAAACCATCAACAGAAGTGTTTGCAAAAAAAAAGTATACTGCTGATTTCAATAGGCTAGATTTTATATGTGGCAAAAAAAAAAAAAATAAATTGATAAAAAACTTTGAAAATTTTAAACTTTTTTCCGAACTCTTAGTCTACTAATTGTTTAGCAATATTTTCTGCTTATTTTAGCAGGTTAAATTGTTATTTTCTTTTAGCTAATATAAAACTCAAATATAAATAAAATTCTGTACATTTAACAGTTTTATTTTGGCTGTTCCTATCAGCAGGTTTTTCTCCAAGGTAATTTGTAACTAGTTTTTACTAGTTTTAACTAAAATTTTTACCTACTTTTTTCTACTACTGTAAAAAGGAACTACATAGTGCTGTAGATACAAAAACTTTCGAAAATGGAAAACTTTTGTAGCAGGTCGACCAGGGTTCAGCTTTGCGATTTTACTCAAATTCGCACTACATTAGAGCAGAGATACGATCTTGCGGCTGAGGGCTACGGATTCCGCTGCAAGTTTAATAACTGACGGCTGTTCTTATACATACAAGTATATTTTTTTACATGTATGTGTGTACATTAGACCGTACCCCAAAAAAAAAGTTCGGCCTACACCCTCCAATATGAAGTATTTTTGCAAGGCAATTTCAAAAAATTTTTGCCGAACGTAGGGGTCGCCTTTTTAAATTAAGTTGGATTTTAAAGAATGAAAAACTTCCTTAGCAAAAGTTTAATGATTTTTTGTGAGGGTTGTAATTGTAATTTTCTGACATTAGGGTTGTACATTAGGGTGGCAGCAACTGAGATCTGGTGGGTAACTACTAGAACGGGATACTTGAGGTCAATAGCCCTTAGAGCAAAACACAGGTCTCCTCGAGAGAAAAACATCGATGTATCATACTTTAAGATCCGACTGTAAATGCCAAAGATATAATGAAAAATGCAAAATGGCGACAACTGAGCTCGTCAATAAAAAAAATTTTTTTTTAAAACCTCCTTGCAAAAATACTTCATATTGGAGGGTGTACGACGCACTTTTTTTTTTTTTGCGTGTAAGGTGGTACGATCTAGTGTACATGTAGTGTATGTGTGGAGCACGTCACATGTTATTGAAACATCATCAGGGATGGGAAATGAGGTTTTTGTTTCAGTAGAGAACATTTAAAAATTTTTTTTTTTACTTTTTCTTTAGTATATATCATTAAAGTAAAATTATAGGTTTAATGAGTCCAAAACTAGTAATAATTGTAAACATGGGAAAAGCAAGGATTTTTAAAATAAAAATTCGGTGACATCAGCGTTTCCATTTTTGAACATCACCAAATAATGGGATAATTTTTTGGAACTATAGCAACATTGAAAAAGTGTGAAAATGAAGATATGCTAGTATGGAAGAAATGGAGAGAAAAGAAATTAAGTTTTATTTAGAGCGAAATTTTGAAGTGTCAAATCGACATATAAAGAAAAGAAACGCAGCCACAAGGTTATATTTCTACGCTCAGACCTAGTGCTTCAATAATCCGAACAATAACTTATGAAAATTGAAACTTGTGTAAATAAATATCGAAAACTATTTATTTTAATTGTTGAATGTTCTGGTGTTTAGGAATATTTGAGATATAATTGCATATTTACGCACATGTCGGAGATATAATAACAGTCAAATAAAATCTCGTTGGTAATCTTAAGTTTATAAGGAACTCAATTCGGATGCTCACAATGAAATTTTATTAGTGAACTTTTGAAGAAAAAGATATTTTCAAAACATTTCAGGCTTTGAAATGTCCGTTTTAGTGAAGGTTTTTTGGGTTTATTTGAAAATTTACAAAAAAAAAAAATATTCATCAAATTTCATTCTGAATATCTGAATACACAATTAAGCTCAGCATAATCTTTATATTGATTTTTGTATCTTATATCTTAAAGTATTAGTGAAAAAGATCAAAAATTTAAAAAGCAATAGAACTTAACCTACCCAAACAACGCCAAACCCTTTGGAGGTATTACTAAGCTAACTCAATACATTCATCTGGCTTAGAATTCATCAAAGCCCGAAAATATTGTCGCACAGTATTATATTTGGTAACAGATTCTGACTTTCATATTAAACAATTTACAAAAAGCATATTTTCCAGCTAGAATGTATGGTTTAGGTTTTAAACAACTGAGGATAAAAACAACATGCTCTTAAAATATTTTTTTTTCCAATATCTTAATTGCTATGGTATATTCTACATATAACTTGATTTAATTTTTTTCTTTTATATTTGAAAACAATTGTCAAGCACTTGACAGCCTTTAACTTCTTTTATTTAACCTAAGCAGATTATAAAGCTTAACAGAGATAAACGAAAATATAACTATGAAAAAAGAAATCCTTTTTGAAATGAGGCTTCATACAAACACAACGAACATAAATGTCCATTTTGGTATTTATATTTTTTTTTTTTTACTATAAATTGTTTTTTTTTATTTTTTTTTTTTTTTACTTAAGAAAATTACTGTAATTTTTTACTCAATTTCTTTTTTTGTTTTCACTAAAAATGTCAGTAATAAATATGTGGGTTGTTAGATTTCTACTTTTAGAATTGTCTAAACTATGGCGCATTGCAGTTTTTAGTTTGGCAATTGTTTGCTTGACGTTTTTGTTTCCTATTCTTGTAAATTTGTGTTTTACTTTTTCTCTCCCTTACACTTAAGTAAAGGATTAAAGAAAAATCATGCCAAAATGTCAGTTTGAAAATAAAACAAGAAAAATAGAAATGTCAAAATAATTGCAGTTGTTTCTGATTGAAGATAATTACTTTGATATGTTAAGAGTTAGCTGACTTGCTTACGAAGCTTGTTTGATAAAATGACAGGTATAATAAGTTTGTTTCTATAGTTATAAGACAATAGTTTTTACCCATTGTCAGAAGTCTTAATTTTTTTTTTTTGCATTTTTAGTTTCAGGAAAAACAAAATCTATGTAATTCTGAAGAGATTTTTAAAAATCTTTTAAGTTTTTTATAGTCTAAATCTAATTCATCCAAACAATATTTTCACCTCACTTATATAAATAAAAAAGTGTATATGTTTCGCCTAAGCAGAATGTAAACAAATAAGAAAAAACTGTTGTGTACTTTTAGGCTTTTTTCAACAGAAAAAAATGTATGAGTTTTTTAATATAAGTTACTTTTTATTTGCACTATGTTATTTATTTGATTATATTCCAAATATAAAATCTTGATAAATGATTTAAAAGACTCAACCCCTTAAACTGTAAATTGTTCTCTTCAGTTTCGATTTTTTTACACAAAATCACTTTTTATGCTGTTATTTGAGAAAAACGTGAATCTTAAAATTATTTTCATTTCACAAACACCTTCTTACGAAAAAATACGGGAACACCCAGCAAATACTTTCATAACAAAAAAAAAAAAAAAAAGGAAATAAAAAATACACCCAGAAAACAGGCATTTGTAGCCAATCGAATGAAACGGTTATGGTGTTTCATTTGTGACAACAGAAAACCAATTGAGACAGGACTAATTTGTGACAGCAGAATTTCAATTGTATTGAGAATAATTCGGCAATCGCAACTGAAAAATTAATTTGATCCAACTGAACCATTCGATTGGCGACAAATGGAGTTATCAGCACCGAATCTGTTTTATGGGTGTAATGTGATACTGGTACACTCGTAAAAGCAAACCTGCAAAAATAGCAGAAAAGCTACTAAAAATTAGTGATCTTACAGAAAAAACTGCTGAAATTAGCAGATTGAATTGCTAAATACTGGTGAAATAAGAACCGCAAAAAAAAACTCTTAAATATCAGGGTTCTCCAATTTTTTTTTTTTTTTTTTGAGTTTTTGATCATGCTACCCCCTGGGAATATTTATTTGGGTGTAAAACTACGTCTGCCAAAAAATTAGGATAATCCGACATCGGGAAGACGTGCCGCATCGGCCCTGAAATTTGGTACACGGATTACAAGGGGAAAATATGACTTTTTTAGCATTTTCTCGAAAACATTGGTATTTTCACATTAATTCGAATTAAAAATACAAAAGAATCGTGATTTAGACTGAATTCTCCTTCCAATAAAGCAATAAAACTTAAATCGGTTAAAAAGCAGTCGAGTTATACAATTTCCCCAGGCAACTGATGTTTCACAGGCGCCTTAATCAAGACATTCGGGTCAAAATTTTAAAATTTATAGAAATAATCTACTACAGAAACATTTTTTTATTCTCTAAGTTCCAGGAACTCAGATAAAAATTATTTTTTATATTTGCTAACTCGTTTTATATTAGTGCCAAAAGGTCGGAATTCTTAAACACTGTTTTCAAATTTACAATTTTAAATTTTTTTTCAAGAAATTTTAAAAAATCAACGATTGGCCTTTAAGGTTTTATTAAGAACTAATTACAGATTAAAAACTACAAAAATTGTATTAATTCCTTTTTTTCATTTGGATGCGGCAGACATTTTCTTTGAGCGGATTTCGAGATAACAGCAATTTTTGGCATTTATTTAGCTTTTAGTTTTTCAAATTTTGCATTTTTCTTCTTTTAATTCCACATGATTTTGGCCGGAATATAATAATACAAGATTAAATATCTCAATCCTGAAAATTAGGGCAAAATATAAATAAATTAAATTGCCCCTGTGTGAGGTCAGATGTCAAACTTGAGGAGATTTTAATTTTTTTTATAAACATAACAAATATTCCTGAGCGGATATTGATGGAACTTCTTGCAAAGGCCTCGCAACTCTCTCAATATTTTTTATTTGAAAAAACATTAGGCAGCTTGGAACAGGAACGAACTCCGACTGGTTAATCAGGGATGGAAAAGGCTCACTTAATCGGGCTCTTATACACAAAAAATGTTCGATCGCTCTGACATATTAAAAAATGTAAGTAACTAAAAAATAGCTTTCTCTTTGGCTCGTTAAAAAGCATAAAAATTAAATATTTAGATATTACCAAATATTAGCATAAATTGCGAAAAAAAAAAACATTTGCAAAAAACGAAATTTTTGCAACAATATATTCGCTTGCAGAATGTCGATCGCTGATTCGAATTCCGCCGTGATTTTGCAATTCTTAAGTACGGTTTTTTTAAATATATAACCTAGGGATTAAATTTTTGTACCATAAAGTCTTTTTTCAAATTCCGCTATTATTTTGCAATTCTTTACGTGCGTTTTTTTTTTATTTTATAATCTAGGGGCTATAATACACATTTCATACAACAAAGTTTGGTGGCTAGTTGCAAAAAAAAATCGCGAAAAATAAAATTTGCAAAAAGGAAAATTTTTGCATCAATATATTTGTTTGTAGAATCTAAATCGCTGATTACGTTTCCTAATTAATTTTTTGTACCACAAAGTCTTTTTTCGCGTTCCGCTTTTATTTTGCAATTTTTTAAGTACGTTTCTTTTTAATTTAAAATCCAGGGACTATAATACACATTTTATACAACAAAGTTTGGTGGCTAGTTGCAAAAATATCGCGAAAAATAAAATTTGCAAAAAGGATAAATTTTTTCATCATTTCATTGTTTGCAGCATGTAAATCGCTGATTAAGTTTTTTAATTAATTTTTTGTACCATAAATCCTTTTTTCGCTTTCCGCGATTATTTTGCAATTTTTTAAGTGTGGTTTTTTTTAATTTATAATCTAGGGTCTATAGTACCAATTTTATATACAAAAGTTTGGTGCTTAGTTTGCAAAAAAAAAAAATAAATCGCGAAAAAAATATTTGCAAAAAGGAAAATTTTTGCGTCATTGTATTCATTTGCAGACTGTTGATCGCTGATTCGAGTTTTTTAATTATTTTTTCTACCACAAAGTCATTTTTCGCGTTCCTCTATTATTTTGCAATTTTTTAAGTGCGGTTTTTTAAATTTATAATCTACGGAGTATAATGCCCATTTCATAAAACAAAGTTTGGTGGTTAGTTGCAAAAGAAGAAAATTTTGGCATCGTTTGCAGAATGTAAATCTTTTAATTAATTTTTTGAACCCCAAAGCCTTTTTTCGCATTCCGGTATTATTTTGCAATTTTTTATGTATGGTTGTTTAAAATTCATAATCTAGGGCTATAATACTGTTGGAATAGTATAGTTCCATTCTTGATTTTTATAACTAAATTATTATTTTCCATTCCTGGTTACAATCGATGTTTTGAGTCATACAAAGAGCGCACATAATGACCCTGCAAACATTTAAAAGATACCTTCCAAAAAGATATTTCATTTGAATGAAAATAATCAAGTAGTATTTACTTTGAAATTGTCTTCCTTTTATCACTTGGAAGATAATTCGACGATATTTGGAAAAAAGTAATTTAAATATGTTTTCTTTTGTCATAACTTTTTATGACAATATATCGGCAATATCATCTTTGTATCATTTGGAAGATAAAGCAAATTTGTTTGAAATCTTTTATCAATTTGGAAAAAATTAAAACTAAATTTGTACAAAAACAATCAAAAGATATATAGGAAATAATCTCGTGAAAAGTTAAGATTACTTGCGCGGGAAAAATCGGCTAAGATGAAATCAAAATAATTTATAAGTTGGTCTATGGATTATGTATGCAGATATTGTTTTTAAGGCTTAAATTTAATAATGAAAAAATTAGATTTGTTTTTATTGTACTGGGAGTTTATTTAGCGATATCCCTTTTATCTTCCATATGAGTTATTGCTTTCATATTGCCTGGAAGTATTGTTTTAGTGTAACAGTTGTTTCCGACGGAGGAAACATCCGGAATACGAAATTGATATTGCCGGCAATAAATGTTTTCTTCCTGGCGATATGTTCGGCGAATATTCTTCGTGTTGCCATGTTTGCTGGGTGGTATTGGTTTGAGTATGTTCCTGTTCCAAGGCACATAATAGAACAAATGCTTTCTCAGTGATAGAGAGTCCCCCAATCTCTTTATTATGTATACCCTTTGCTTCTTGATATTATTTTTCTAGATCTAAAAGTATTATTCTTAATTTAATTTTAGAAAATAATGAGAATAATGAGTTACCAGTGTGGTTACCCATAGGGAAAGAATAAGATGTTACTCACAAAGACAGAATAAGTGGTTACTCAGAGATTAGGAAATAAATTGTGAAATAGTTGGTCATATTGGAAATATAACTTTTACCTAGGAAAATTTTCTATTCACTTGGAAAAATGGTCGAAACAATTTAATAAATAAAATATTAATATAAAAAAGAATAAATCAGTACTTATTTAATCAATTACCAGCAAGGGATCACTTTGCAAGAATATATAAGTACTTCTATAACTTATTATCAGTAAGTCATTATTTTTCATTTTAAATTAAAAGCCCAGTGTAGAAACGGTAATGACATATCATTATTTTTTGGACTACCAGTAATGACACCCACTTACCTTCTGTATTATTTTAAAACATATAATAATGAGTTACTGATTATGACTTATTTTTATCATTATTTCAAATAGAAAATAATTTTTTAGATTTTTTTTTAAATTTTTTGAAATCTATTTTCAGACTCAATATTTTTTTAAACATTGGTAAGGATATATTTTTTGATTTTTTGTATGTTGGCGAGTAAGCTTACTTGTGTGCAGCAGGTCAATTGTGTTTTTATCTATTAAATATTACATGTCGATATAGCTCAGATGGTAGAGCTGTTGACTGGAAATCTGTAGACCCAGGTTCGATTCCCGCACCAGCAAATTTTATTAAAAAAAAAAAATACAATAAAAAATATTTTTTTTTATATAATTTATTTTTTAGAAAATCTAGTTTTAGACTCATTATTTTTGTCAGTACTGGTAAGCACATAGGTAACGTTATATTTTTTGATTTTTCGTATGCTGGTGTGTAACCACAACTCATTATTTTTCGCGACATCGTCATATAAAGGTAATAAGAAATGTAATATCAAAAGTAACTAGTTACCATTACCAAGTATGTAGTTACATAACCACATATCTGGTAATGATTTTCTACACTGGGAGGTAATGACCTATCATTACTTGGTAATCCGTATGGTAATGACCTGTCATTACCATGTTTTTGCTGGGAAACATACTTGGGATTTTTTTATTGGCATTGAAATTTCATTAGCATTAGTTGACCAATGCTAATACCAAAAAAATTTCATTGCCATTTAATGCTACTGAAATTTCCTGGCATTATAATTTGTCCTACTAATGCTAATAAAATCGCAATAATGCATTAAAAATTAAATACAATTCAGCAAAAAAAGCATTTGTTTACTAAAAAAAAGGGGACGGGCCATTTAAAGAAATCGTAATTTTAATTCATGCTCCTTTTATTCACATGTGGTTATTCCGAGAGCAATTCCCAGGAATCAATTGTGATGAAACAGCCACAGGGTGACCCATTTTTTCCATTTATAGGATAATAGAAATTAATACACTAAGGTAATAAAATTTTCGTTCCCCGTTTCATTTCACTTCGATCCCTTGTTCCCCGTTCCATTCCATATCGCTCCGATTTGCACCGATTTTCCAAACCATTGACGGAGTGTGTTAAAAATTAAAAATGTCACACTGTGACTGTTGAATAGAAATGGATCCATCGGAAGCTCTACAAGACCTGGCCTATTTGTATTATTGATATGTGGTGCTAATACTCCAATGGTACAAAAATTTTGTTTGTTTAGCTCTATCTCGCTTAGTTTACGAGATACGGGGCATTTTAAAAAATCGTCATTTTACAAAATGGCCTGTATCTCGAAAACTAAGAGAGATATAGCAAAAAGGACAATATTTTTGCAAGTTTCAGTTAATGTTCACGCTCCTATTATTCATATGAGTCGCCCTACAGGGTGTCTCTTTTTTCCCATTTATAGGATAATAGAAATTAAAGCACTAAGATAATAAGAATTTCTTTTCGCGTTTTATTCCATTTCTTTCCCTGCGGCACATGTTCCAATTTCACTCGTTCCTAATTTCATACCATATCGTTCCGCTGTGTACCATTGTTTCCAATCAATTGTCGGAGTATGTTAATTTGCAATACCATGTTAATTGTTAAAAACAAAAATTAAAAATGTCACCCTGTTTCTGTTGTAGAAAAATGGATCCTTCGGGAGCTCTCTTGAACCTGGCTTACTTGTATTATAGGGGTGTATTAGTACTCCTCCGGAGCAAAAAATTTTGTCCGTTTCGTACTGGCAATTTTCTAAAATGCAAGCTCGGCAATGATTGCAAAATATGTAAGTTGATGTTTACACTCATAAAAATAAATCTGTAAAAATAGCAGAAAAAGTTACTGAAAATGATGATGCAGAAAAACCGCTAAAATTAGCAGATTTTTTTACTAAATACTAGTAAAATGAGAACAGCAAAATTAAAAATGTTAAATTCACAGAATCTTAGTTATATTTAATCTAACTTTTAGTTAATTGAAAATAACAAATTGTACTGTAAAATGTGAAGAAAATTTTGCTAAATATTAGTACACTCAAAATAACAAAAATAAACTGTTATATCCACAAAATTTTTACTATTTTTAGCTAAATTTAGTTGAATGCAAATAGCAGTCTATACTGCTAAAATTAGCAGAAATATTTGCTAAAAAATTTGAAAACTGTTGTTTTCAAAGGGTTCGATTTTTATTTGCATTTAACTTTAATATATATTTTTTTTTTTTATTTTAAAGCTATAGCAAAATTGTTTGCTGATTTTAGCAGGTTATTTTACTATTTTCCATTTACGAAAATGTAACTAAAATTTTGTATATTTAAGTTTTATTTTTGCTGTTCCTATATTACCAATATATAGCAAATATAATCTAATACCCTGTGTAGAAAATCATTACCTGATATGTGGTTATGTAACTACATACTTGGTAATGGTAACTAGTTACTTTTGTTATTACATTTCTTATTACCTTTATATGGCGATGTCGCGAAAAATAATGAGTTGTCGTTACACACCAGCATACGAAAAATCAAAAAATATATCGTTACCTATGTGCTTACCAGTACTGACAAAAATAATGAGTCTAAAAATAGATTTTCTAAAAAATAAATTATATAAAAAAAAATATTTTTTATTGTATTTTTTTTTTTTAATAAAATTTGCTGGTGCGGGAATCGAACCTGGGTCTACAGATTGCCAGTCAACAGCTCTACCATCTGAGCTATATCGACATGTAATATTTAATAGATAAAAACATAATGCTGCACACAAGTAAGCTTACTCGCCAACATAAAAAAAATAACAAAATATGTGGTTACATATATCCTTACCAGTGTTTAAAAAATATTGAGTCTAAAAATAGATTTCAAAAAATTTTCAAAAAAATATAAAAAATTATTTTCTATTTGAAATAATGATAAAAATAAGTAATTATCAGTAACTCATTATTATATGTTTTAAAATAATGCAGAAGGTAAGTGGATGTCATTACTGGTAGTCCGAAAAATAATGATATGTCATTTCCGTTTCTACACTGGGTAATTTAGCAGTATTTTCTGGATCATTATTTTTAACTAATTTTTAATATTTTTAACTAAATTTTTTACGGACTTTTTGCTATTAGTGTATTAATGTCAATTCTTTCTTATAACTAAGGCATCAGTAATCATAATTAATTTATTATACAATTGGCATTAGTAATGAAATCGATGTATTTCAAAGCTTTAGGATTAAGCGAAATAATGTTAATGCGAAAAATTTAAGGCTATTTAAATAAAATAATTAATTAGCCTAATTAAATTGGTGCAAAAAAGTTTATTAAAGTAAAATAATAAAAATAAAAGAAAATTAAATAAAATTAAATAAAATAATATACTTAAAATAAAAAAATAAAATAAAATCAAATAAAATCATATCAAATAAAATAAAACCAAATTCAATAAAATAAAATAAAATAAAATAAAATAAAATAAAACAAAACAAAAATAAAATAAAATAAAAACAAAATAAATAAAAATGATTTAAAATAAATTAATATAAAATAAAACAAAAAGAAATAAAATAAAAAAATAAAATAAAATACAATACAATAAATTAAATTAAATTAAACTAAATTAAAATAAAATAAAATAAAACAAAATAAAAAAACACCTTGTCGAATGAAAATAACTCTAAATTATATCCAGTTGACCCTAATTCAATTGCTTATTATTTAGATATTTGCAATGAGCATCCATTACGGAAATTTTTCTGGCCTGTTAAAATCGTTAGATATCTATTATTTAGATATTAATAATAAGCACCCGTTACTGAGATTTTACTGTGCATGCCATAACATATTTACATAGTGTTTTTATATATAAATATGTATAAGAAATTAACTCAAAGCTGCACATTAATTGCCTTATTATCGTATTTCGTTTAAAATATAATGAGCATGTTATGTTTTCTTTTCATATTATATTCCAACCGTATTTTATATGTTTTCATATGCATAAAATATCAGGTTTATATTCGTGAAAACAAGAAAGTTGTTTTTCTGGTCTTTTTTTAACTTATTTTAGTCTGCCTAAAAGTATACTGCTTGGCAAAATGAAAATATTTTCTATGGAAATTCCACTGCATTCAACGGAAACTACAATTTTAATTAGTTGCGCAAATAATTCAGTTTTTTTAACATGTTTTATACATATAAAAAAGCAATAAAACAACGAAAAACAGTTAAAGTTATAAAAAAAAAGAAAAATCGTGAAAACATGAAAAATCAACTGGCAAAAGGTGCTATGGGAGAGGATAACAGGAATATTATAGAAAATTAAGATACGTTATTCAAAAATGCCGTCAGTAAGGTTTTTTCTGGTTTATGATAATCAGTTGTAGCGTCTGTCACCTAAATTATCCACATACTCATAATTTCGCTATTATATCATTCAAAAAATATAAAAGGGTATACATCAGTTTGCCACTCCTTTTGGTCTCAGACACCCCACAATTGATATATTCATGATCCTAATGCAATTCTAAGTCGATCTAGCGATGTCGGTCTTTCTGATAAAATGGACTCATTTACGTTCATGTGATAAAATTAAACTTTAGCTCAACCGTGATTCACGTGAATTATGTAAAATTGTGCTCACGCGATTATCATTAAAAGAGATGACAATAATTTGTCCTTAAGTTCCATACTATTTTTTAAGAAATAATCCCTAAATTTTTCGACTAATTTCCTAGAATTTCTAGTACATAGTGCTCCACCTTGGTTAAATATCAAGTCAACCATACGTCCAACAAACCATCTAGGCAACCATATTTAAGCCTAAAAGGTTAACAAACGTCCATGTGTTTGTATGTGTATGTGTAGTTATATTTGTATACTTTTACAAATACTTATTTACAGACAGTACACAAAAAAGTCATGTCGTAGTTTAGGTTGGTTGTTCTTGTTGTTGCTGGCATTGTTGATTGAAAGTTAAGTTCTGTTTATGATGATGTACAACATATTCGTTCACTCTCCCTATTTTTTACCCAGGTCAAACTTTAGTTAATGAGTTTTTTCTCCATATTTTGGTATTCGTTTAACTTTGTTATAGAAACTCTTTTGAAAAAGGTTGAAAACAAAATTTTCGAAGGACTTATTATTGGCGAATTGCCAAAAAAGTTATATATTTACATGAAAAGTTCAAAGAACTTTAAATGAGTTTTTAATCAAAAATAAATCTTTAATTAATAAGGTGGAGCTCAATAAATGATAGTATTCAATAGTATTTAGCAATGCCAGCAAACATTGTTGCATACTTCTTGGGGTATAAAAATAGGACATACTTTTAAGGGAACAAATTTTAGTTACGAAGTTTGATTAATATGTTTTGGCCATTAATGTCATTGGTGGTTTTAGCATAAAGTATAAAGAAATCTTACTCTTCTTTTTCAGTTGTCAACAAATATATATTTTCATACATATTAAAAAATTTTTGGACATGTATCCAACACATACCCATGAGATACGGCCACTGACACCAAATTTTGAAAAGTAAGAACTTTATATAATCGTTTATGATTTTTAGTGTCAACAATAGTGTTTTGCCAATTTATAAATATTTCTTATTATTTATAAATATTTCTGTAAGAATAAATTCTGAAAACAACATGTTCAGAAAATTGGACAAATTAACAATTGTTGACAATTTCTTTAGTTGCTATTTACTACGCACTATTTAAGACATTTTTGCATATGTGCATAAATTTGTTAAGAACATATATAATTTGTGATCACCCATGTGCAAAAAATTTTAGTGTAAAATGAAATCGATTTGCCTTATTTCACTTCTCAAGCTTGAGAAATAGAAACTTTAAATTTTTGTGATATTTAGTAAAAAAAAAAAAAAAAAAAACAATTAAATTAACAACTCCTTTTTTAACTGTATAATAAAAAATGGAAAATATTGAGAAACACTAAACTTCACACAGAGAAAAAAGAACCAGGTTACTACAGTTTAAGAGCACATGTTAACATATGATTAAAACAACTAGTGATAGTATGACCCTAATGGTAACAGTATGATCATACTGATTAAAATATGATCTTAAATGATGACAACATGGTCATCAGCGATCATAATATGATCAGCAAGAATCATAGTTATGATCGCTAAATCATACCATCATTTCCACAATCATGTTCAACTATATTTTTTCAATTCGTTTCCCCAATCATGTTCAACTATATTTTTTTTTTCGTGATGCAACAAAACTGTAGTAGGCTGTAGTCATGCTAAGTCGTACTCTGGTCCTCAAATAAGCTTAATACAAGAGAAGTAGGTTTTTGGTAAACGAGTCTGTGGTTTTAAATTTAATTTAAAATTTAAATGGGGATCAATCCTGTATGACTTAGCTTCTGAGGGCCACGGGCTTGCATAATTTTCCTAAAGACATTCGAATATCCTATGTTTAGGCAATTCTGTTGTCATGAAATCATTGCGATAAATTGTTGTTGTCGCAAGGATGGTATATCAGTAAAGAATATTATCGTATCTGTCAACATACGCTATAGCTCCCTTTACCCTCCATCTTCTGTAAAGTTAATGAGAGTCCATCGGTATGCTGAGGATACCATTTTTGGTTTGATTATTGACTTTGACGGTAATTCAGAACATATCGTCTGGGGTAGTACAAATGTGCAACTCCAGGGATAACAGATTGCTGGAGTTCATTTTTTCTTCGAATTTCGCGATAGAAAATGTTGGTAATAAGCATTTGCATGCATGTTAGTATTAGATTTATAACTTAAAAATGTGGGATTCACAACTGATGGCGTATCTTTCAAATATGGTTTGTATCTCTAATAACTTATATATCATATTAGAGGGTAAATATGTGTTATTTATTCTCACTTAGTCACTGAACGAAATAATGTAAACACAAAATTTTTTATTTTTTGCTTCGAAAATGTTGAATCTTGTGCCGACAAAGCACCTTTACTTCTTTAATTTGAAAAAAAAGTGCTGTTGAAATACATCAATTGCTCACTGAAGCTTATCCTGAATATGTTCCATTCCAACGTGCGAGACATGATTTCAGCAGTGGTGATTTTGACATGGAAGGCAAATACCGCACAGGTCAGCCAAAAAAAGTCGAACATGATGCATTGGAGGCATAACTCGATGAAGATTGTTTTCAAGCTCAAGAAGAACTTTCAAAATCATTGGAAGTCACTCAAGCAGCAATTTAAAACATTTACAAGCATCAATATCCATTCAAAAGCATAGAAATTAGGTACCACACTAGTTGAAGCCCAGAGACGTTGAAAGACGATTTTGAATGTCCGAAATGCTGCAGGAACGCCACAAAAAGAAGCCGTTTTTGCATCGAGTTAGTACTGATGACGAAAAATGGATCCATTAAGCTAACCCTGACCGCAAGAAATCGTATGTGAGGCACGGTCAACCAGCCAAAAGCCGAATATTCATGACGCCAAGGTTATGCTCTATATTTGGTGGGACGAGAAGGGTCCCATCTATTATGACTTGCTAAAATCGGGCCAGACGATCATAGGAGACCTGTATCGGACACACTTGACTTGTTAGAACTGATTATTGGCCAAAAAACGCCCGGAATATGCGAACAGAGATGAAGCCGTGATATTCCATCATGATTACGCTCGGCCACATGTTGCAAGACCGGTTAAAACTATTTAGGAAATAGTGGCTGGGAAGCTTTGCCTCATCGGCCTTACCCCGAATACCATTTGTTTCGATCCCACTGAGCAAATGAGCAGTTCTTTTGGCGCGGAATCCATATGTGTTGTCAGAGATATGGGAAAAGATCATAGCTGACGATAGCCAATACTTTGAATAAATTCATATTGCACCAATGATTCACAATGAATGCCCAAAATTAGCCAAAAAATCCCGCATTTTTAAGTTATATAGCCAATATAACCAAACACATTCGATTTTCTAGAAAGTTTTGTGATCCTGATTACTACTCTTTGGGTTGCTACAAGTTGGAGTTAGTAGATACAATTCATGATCTTGGTGTTCTTTTGGATGCCAAATTTACTTTTATACAACATATTACTTTGACTATAAATAAAGCTCTCTTCTTTTATTAAACGATGGGCCAAAGAATTCGTCGAACCGAATGTCACAAAGCAACTTTATACTGCCCTTGTGAGGCCAATTCTAGAATATGGTTCCATTATATGGGATCCTCAACAAGATGTTCGTGTCCAATTGATTGAATCCGTCCAAAAACAATTTCTGCTCTTCTGTTTGCGGAGTTTTTATTTGGTGCCTGTAGCCGAACTTCCATCCTATTCGATCAGACTGGCTCTCATCAAGTTAGCTACCTTGGAAAGCCGAAGAAAAATGATGAATGTTACGTTTTTATTCAAGCTGATTAATGGTGATGTATGCTCTGAATTTCTTGTCAGTAACCTGGTGTTTAATGTCCCTGAACGTCCAACAAGATACTACAATCCGCTTTATATTCCGTTTTTCCGTCAAAACTATGCCGGATTTTAATGAATTTTATAATTATATTGATTTTTCAAACAACGTTAATTGCATTAAACGTAGCATCATTTTAATTCTGAACACATAGTTCGCTTATAATATTTTTTAAAAATTATGTAAATTTTAATATTATTGTCTGTAAGGATTAATTCCATAGACTAAATAAATAAATAAAATAGGTAACAGGTTATTGATCTGATCTTATCTGACAGTAAGGTAAACTCATATAAAATCACATATCTCTGTCGAATTGATAATAAAATTAAATTGGAAAAAATTGAAAGGACTATTGCGCCGAAATATGTATCCCATTCCGGAACTAAGCATAGAATCCGTTGAAGTTGAGTTTAAGAAATTGGGAAAATCTCTGACTGATTGCTATGTCGCTATGTTCCATTGACGAAAATCGGACCAAGCCCCTCTGTTCCTTGCTGGAACTTGGAATTCAGGAAGCTTAGGAAAATCCAATGAAACTTCCAAATGGCAGTTAAAATCTCTAAAGGACACTGACTGGAACAATTGTCATCTCACACAAAATAAAAAATATGAAGAAGGTGTGAACTGGATTCTTATACGACTTTATATGCCCAAGTAAATGGAGTGAGAGGGACAGCGGTAACATCTTAGAAAGATAATCCAGCGAAGCTTGACTATCACATGAAACCTGATGTTACCTATAGAAGTAACACACAGAAAATGAATTGTCTACACACTTTCCGGAATGTTAAGTGACGTTGGCGGTAAAAGATGTAATTGAAGGACTATTTGTTGATGCATCTCAAGGTGACTTATATATAGTATCCACAAAAGTTACGGATGTTACATCCCTAGACCCTGATGGTTATTTCCTATAATAATAAAGAGAACGATATCCTGTTAAAAACTCTAAACCCAGTTTTGTTGGACAACTTGTCCGATGGATATGTTGCTGCGATATTTTCATTCCCAAACCTTAGAAAGAAGACTACACTTTAGCCAAGAGGTTTAGATCGATTAGTTATTACCCTTTTCACTCAAAAGTCTTGAACTTAGGCATAAGCGAATGATGTCCGCCTTTGAACTGATGCGGACAAGAGATTCAATACTCAGGAAATTCTTCCTATTAATTAACGCACTGCTTTCTTTGGAAAGCGGATAGAGAAGAAATTAAACGGTGGTGAAAGATGAAGGGCTTCAAATATGGCAACACTGTAATTGTGAGAGATGCTGAACTTTAGAACAGTTGTTGCACGCCATTTAATGAAAATTTGGTGAACTTTGTTGAAGCTCCTTAGTTCATAGCCCTGTTATGTTATTTTACTTTGGATGGGTTAAGTGCCATGGTACACCGAAGGAGGACGCTACGATAGGTTTGAGGGTTAGAAAACTCATGTATATTATTTTTATAATTTGATGTTACCATCGCTGGCAATCGAACCCTTTACCTTATGTGTAACAGTTGAACGCGCTAGTCATTACATCATATGTAGGAAGTTATTGTGAGCCTGAATGTTAGCTGGCTTAACATATAAAACTACGCTTGTATTGTTTAGCGTAGGATCACATATTGTGTTTTCAGACCATCTCTGTCTCCTGAGGTTAAATGCCTATAGTAATTTTAAGTAATAAGCTGATGTGAACAAGGTATGTTGAATTGAATTTATATTAGCGGCTGCAGTGTCGTAAAGCTTTTGGGAAGACTTAAGTTTATAATATATACAGGTGAACACTGGATGTATCATGCAATTATCAGACTTATCCCGACATATCTATCTATAGTCTGTCGGCCTTGAAAATTGTTGAAAAATATTTGGACTAAATTGGACAGTTTATAAAGATCTTCTGTTCTTCGAAAGCCAGCAGTTCTATGAAATCTACATGGTAACTCTACAAACTAGCATATGGATTGTAAAGTCGTGCGCAGTCTAATCATTAAAAAGTGTTCATAATTTTGTGTTATACATTTGGGTGTCACGATACCATATATCAAATTCAGTAGGCAATATGAAATAATCATGTTAAGTGGGGATATTTGGGCAACCCCACTGATCTACTTGTGGATTCTAAAATTTTCTACACTGGCGGATCTAGTACCTCCACTGATATTGTATCCAGTTGATAACTAGACGATATGAAGAAATACTCTTATGGCATGGGAAGAAGGAAAAAATGTTTAGATTAAGATTCTTGCTATTTTGGATGTGACGAATTGAAGAATCGATAAAAGATGGAGAAATATTGGTATCTGTATCTATAGTGACAGGCAATCTGCGCTGAAAGTACTTCAATCTCCGATCGCTTTATCCAGGATTGTTCAGGAGTGCAGGTGCAGACTCAACGATTTTTCTATGGTGAACAGCATCTGTCTTCTTTGGGTTTTGGAACATATGGCCACCCGGGCAGTAAGATGGCCGACTCATTGGCAAATATCATTTTGTCGCTAGGATAGTATATTGGATAGATTCGTACAAGGTGGCGTAAAATTCATCACCCTATCTGACGATGAACGGTGAGTGCTACAGAGCCACGCTCAACGACTTTCTCCTACCTCAACTGGACGAATTGGGACTGGAAGGCGTGTGGTTCCAACAGGATGGGGCATCGGCGCATAAAGCACGACATAAAATAAAAATTCTGAGGGCTGCATTTCCGGGTTGCCCAATGTCTCGTTTTAGTAATTTGACATGGCCGGCAAGATCGTCCGATTTAACCGTTCTAAACTTCTTCTTGTGGGTCACAAGTCTATGGCCACAAGCCTCAGGCTCTTGAAATACTCAAAGAGAATATCGGTCAGGAATGCTTGAACCTATCGGCGGAAGTTCTGGTAAGAGTGATGTAAAATGCCATAAATCGGATCCGTAGGAAACATATTTGATAGTGACAACAAAATTATTTGGTTGCTGCAACTAACCATTCAGTTGGCAAGTAACTCGGTTATCGCAATGAGTCTGTATCGTAAGTACACATAATATGAAATGCACAAAATCGATTACATTTTATTTGCTTAAACAATTTTCTGCAGGGATATTAAATATTTTCTTCTCCGAAACCACTGTCCATTTAGCCTGTGGTGGTATTCCAACTACCTGCTGTTCATTTGTAAATAAAATATGATAAAAAATAATGCCAAGTAAAACTTTACATTGAAATACATACCATACTTGGGAATTTTTCATTACCATAAATAAAGCCATTAACGGCTTTGGTCAGGCAATTTATAATAATAATTGCAACAGTGAAAATTTCGAATGAATTGTAATGGAACGGAAGGAAATTAAATGAATGGATAAAAACAATGGATATCCGAAACACAAACCACCTCTAACGAAATACTTGGTATAAAGCGAGTTTATTTATCAGTGATACTTATCAATTTGAACATATTTTTCCAATTTTTTTTTATTTTAGCGCTTTTTTAATTTCAGCGTTTTCGATTAGCTTATCTGCCACTTGTAGTTACTTTGTTGTTTTTTTCAAAAAATCTTAATGGGAATCACTCCAATTATTATGAATGCAATGCTAAAGAAATCACCAATTAAACGGCCCATTGAATTAATAAGGCCCATGTTTTTTATTTAATTCCTGCTGGCTTCTTTTATTCATTATTTATTAACAATGATTTTGAAAAAAAGTACGCTTTTCCAATTTTTTTGCCAACTTGTTTTCCATATTCCTAGGTGTATTTATTATCACAAAAAAAAAAAAAAAACTAACGAAAATCATATAACATGACCACATAAAATAAAATTTGTAAGTATGTGTGATATTGTTGTCGTATAAGGATATGAGCTGGTTATGTTTTATAACGACGATATCAACTCAAACATAATGTTTCTGTTTTGGCTGTTGTTTAAGCTTGTCAAGATAACAACAACAACTACATACTTATATACATTCTAACATATCGCAGTTAACAAGGACTTCATGTCCAATTCATTTTAACTAAAACTCAATGTTGACTGTTGCTGATGTTTGTGTTAGGGATAAATAGCATGATTACACAACATTATAAGAGTTTAGGAGTTTTATTTTTTCCCCTTTTCGTTTTTTGTTTTTTTTTTTAGTTAAAATTGTTGTACAATTTTGAAAGTAAATAAATAATGTAGGAAAATAATTTCTAGAAAAAAAACTGCCTGGCCGTTTGGAGTTTAAAAATCAGGAATATATAATTTGGCAGATTCAGAGCCTACTTTAAGGGGCTTTAAAGTAAGTTGATGTTAACAACGGTATTAAAAACTATTGTATAATATACCCACAGGAGGAAAATATAATTTTCATACATTTTGAGACTTTTGCTCAATGAATAGGAGGAGAGGTGATTTTAATAATTTTGATTGGATATTTTATTGACCAACAACAAACGTATCCCAATGGGTTCTCCGCGATTTAAATGAAATTCGTAAATGTGATAGAGGAGAAAAATAAGGGACACTCAATGCATGCATACATATTTACCCTGGTAGTTAAGTTTTGAAAATCACTTAAAACACATCTCTAAACATTTTTCTGTACAACATGGAGTGCCCACACGGTGTCTATTGTTTTTTGTGATCATTAAAAATTCATATCTCTACCAAAATCTATTGTTGCTCAAAAACAGTATTTCGACCAAAATTTAAGGTTAAACAATTTCAAAACAATTCCAATTAATAACTAAACTTTTTGCGAAACAACTTTTTTTTATCTATAAAATTTTTTTCATGTTTTAGGCAATATGTGTGTGTGTGTGTTTTTCTATGATTTTTTCTATTATATTTCCTACTTTTTATTATTGTTGTTTTTGCTCATATCCTTAAACATGTTACAACAAAAAAGGAAAGGAGTGTACTTATTTTCAGTTTACATACGTATTGTTACAATTTATCAGCAAATAATTTTTCAGCAGTTTTGTTGTAACATGTTATGTTGGAAAAAACATGTTTTAGTTGTAGCACACTTTTTTATAACACAAATTTGATAGTGGAGCAATGGCTTAGAAAAACTTCAGAAATTCAAATTTTTTGTTTAAATAAAAAACCAATATCTATTTGAGTCTTTGTAAAGCGAATATAGATTATTAAGTACCCAGTGTAGAAACGGTAATGACATATAATTATTTTTTGGACTACCAGTAATGACACCCACTTACCTTCTGCATTGTTTTAAAACATTATTTTGAAACATATAATAATCCCGTCCTGGTATTCCCGGGAAATTAAGCATTTTTCAGTTCCCGCATTCCTGTTAATTTGGACCGCGAATCCCGGGATTTCAAAAAATGCAGTTTAAAATAAAGTTAATTATTTCAAATTTCCTTAAGCAAATTTTTCCAATGTTTTGAAAATAGTAAAAATGTTACATTAGGTTTGTTCGTTTACTTACTATAATTTGCTACTTTTACCATAATTGGAAAAATTCAAAAAGTAAACAAAATAACAATTGTAGTGAAAGTAGTAAGATTTTCGAGTAAACGAACACAGTGATTAATTTGTGTACTTGATCAAACTTTCTAAGTTCCTTTTAGTGCCTCTTAATACAGGCAATAAAAGGAATTTAACCCTTTCGACCCCAAAGTTGCCTACAAGCAACTTTCTTGTTATGTGCCTATAACTCCCGTTATATTTATATTTTTTTATAACGATTTTTTTTTACTCAGTAGCAGTGCAATTTATACAACGCCTGTGTATAAATTCCACATAGCAGGCTTTGATACTGTTTATTTGAGAGCTGTTCTTCATAGTGTTCATACACATTTTTTCTCACAGCAAATTTTACGGAAAAATATTCTTTTTTTTTAAATTAGTCTCAAAAATTGTGTGATGAATTAAATTCAAAAAATCAAAAACTTTTATGTAGAGTTTAGTAATAGAAAAAATATAAAATTCAAATTTTAAAAAAAATCTTAACCCGTTCGGGTCCGGTAGCATGTTAATGTTTAAATTTTAATTCCAAATATCTCCGTTGGTGGTCGCTGCAAAGCCATAAATGTAATAAAAAATATTTATTTGGTATAGATCTACATTTACACGAAGTTTGGTCGGAAAATTCCCAGCAGCCATTTAAAGTTGGGGTCGAAAGGGTTAAAAAATATATTTTTTTTTGAGAAAACCACGCAACTAAATCGTGTTTAAATAAAAAATTTTGAATCGCATTTATTTTGTACAGACTTAAATACAACTTTGTCCATTGATTTTTAAAAATTTTCAAGTATATTAAATTTCCCATAATCTTTAAATATTTTTCCAATTTTCTAAAATTATTTTCTATAATAATTTTTTTATTTATTTTTTTACGGACAAATTTTGTAGTCTAAAAACTAGTTTTAGATTATTAAATTTTTAAAAATATATAAAATAGCCTTATATAAATTCTAATATAAAATTAATTCTTTCCCAAGAAAAACCACCTGAGCTTTTTTACGATCACGAAAATTTGAGTTCTTTAAAACATTTTATTTATAAAAATTTACAAATTATAAAACTATTTTCTAATTTATTTCCCTTGCAGGAACCCGGGAATTCAAAATAAATTTACCGCTTTCCCGGGAAATCAAAAAGTGTGGGATTTTGCATTCCCTAGTTACTTATAATGACTTATTTTTATCATTATTTCAAATAGAAAGTAATTTTCTAGACTTTTTTGAAAATTTTTTTAAATCTGATTTTAGACTTAATATTTTTTCAACACTGGTAAGGATAAATTTAACCACATATTTTTTGATTTTTTTTATATTGGCGAGTAAGCTGACTTGTGTTCAGCAGGTCAATTATGTTTTTATCTACCAAACATTACATGTCGATATAGCTCAGATGGTAGAGGTATTCACTGGCAGCCAGGTTCGATTCCCACAATAGAAAATTTTATTAAAAAAAACTTTTACAATAAAAAATAATTTTTTTTATAAAACTTTTTTTTTAAAAATCTATTTTAAGACTTTTAATTAAGTGTAAACATTTATAAACTTTGCTCTGTTTAACTTTGATCAATTTCAATTGTAATAATTTTTAATTTTTAATGTTAAATCTTAATTTTAATGATGTACTTTTTTATTTTTTTTTTCTAAAAATTTCAATGTTGTACTTTCTATTTATTTATATATATGTTCTTTTTTTTATTGTACATATATTCTAATAATTACATATAATAATCCTGTACTTTAACTATAAGACTTTTTGTCTTGTTGTACAGGACATCAAATAAATTAAATAAATTAAATTCATTCATTTACTACTACTACTCGATATTTTCAGAGTTCCATTTTTGACTGAAAAAATATATAAAACTGCGACTCCGCTAAAGTATTTACCACAAAAACGTGACTCCGCTAAAATATTTATCGCAAAACTACAACTCTGCTAAAAAAAAATCAAAAGTAAAATATTGAAAAGTGTGGGTTAAAAAACTTTAAAAAACATAATGAATAGTTGCTATGAAAGCTTAAAAAACATTCAAAAAGTTAAAAAACATTAATTTACCAAATAAAAGATCAACTATACATACCCCTCATTCATCTTAGAAACATATGATACAGCGCAAAATATAATTTAAATAACATACATTTAAATTTAACGGTTCGTTGTAATTCAAAAATCTGTGCTTACCATACACAGAGAAGAGTTAAGGTTGAAAGCAAAAAAAGAGTAATAATAACAAAGGATAAAAATAGCATTATTAGATTTCGTTGATGGTAGTCTAAGTTGAGTTGTTAACATATTCGATTTGCTTTCAATTTTCACATAAGTAGACGATTATCAATGTTTAACCCATCAAGGCAAATAACACAGATGATGGCTTTGTAGCAAAGCCGAAAATACGTATTCTATCTTGCTGGCCTTATCGAATTCTTTAAAAATTTTTATTCTTTATAATTTACTTGTGAACATAGCATCATCTTTCTTTAATTTGAAAAATAATTTAAACACTTCACTTCTGAAATTATTCAAATAGAGACAATCTGACAATAAAAATATAAACAATAATACAATTTAATGGAAGATCACTGATGAAGCCTGTCCATAAAAAGGCAGAAACTAGATCTAGTCTGATTTGCAAATTTAATGTGTTTATAACTTTTGAGGAAGGTTTATTCTTCTTCTTAACCTCAAACCTACTAAATTAGAAAGTGATATTAATTTATGATCTTAAATCAAACTAAAAAACATTAATTTACCAAACAAAAGATCAACTATGCACACCCCTCATTCAGCTTAAAAATATGTTTATAAAGTTAAATATATAATCAACAGGGCAAGTTTAAAATGACACAAACAAAGTTGGAATTGGTAGGCAAATTGGCACAAAAAAATAGTAAAATTGGCACAAAAAACGCAAAAATTGCACGCTTATTCCAAAAATTTTAAATTATTATAGTTGATTTAAGTCTTTTTTGAATGTTTTTAACAAAAATACAATAATGAAGGAATTTACCGTTGAACTGCTAAAGTGCATTCGCCGTATATTAGTATGATTTAAAAAAAAAAAAATATGGAATTTTATTAAATATTAAAAAATATCATTTTTTGTAATTTTTTTACAAAAATTATTTACAAAGATTGAGTTTTTACTGAATTTTATAGCATTTTTTTTAATGAAAAATCTAAAAAAATAGACAAAATGGCTTTTTTGGCAAGGATTTGTAAAAATGGCATTTTTACAAAATAAGTGAAAATGGCATTTAATGGCAAATGCCAAAAAAAAAACTTGCCCTGGTAATCCAAGTACACATGTCCAAAGAATTTTAATAAAAAATTTCAAATTTAAATACCGTTAAAAGTATCGAGTATTCAAATTAAAAATATCGAATAGTATCGAGTAATCGAATTTATCAGCACTAATCTGAAAGTTTATGTGTAGAAAAGTTTCACAAAATCTAAAGTTTTCTGTAGGAAACATTTTATTAGAATTACCTCAAATTCTGAGTCTTTTCCTATAAAGTCTTCAGAATCTCAGTGTTTTTTTGTAGAAAGTGTTGCAAATAATCTGGGAGCTTTCCTATAGGAAAGGCCTTTAGAATCGTAGAACTTTTGTATAAGGAGAAGTCGTTAAATCCGGCGGTTTTTAGTGACGCAACAACCTCAAAATTTGAGGGTTTTATTACAGGAGAAGCTAATTAGAACCTGAGGAATTTTCATAACAAAAAGTTTGTGTTTTTCAATACTAATAAAAAGTTACAAGAATCTGAGGGTTTTCCTATAGGAAAATGTTCTTGGTATCTGATAAGTTTTTTATAAGTAAAAGTACTCAGAATCTAAAAGTTTTTTATAGAAAATAGTCTCCAAAATCCAAGAGTTTATCCTAGTCTGATAATAATCGGAGGGTTCTTTTCTATAGGAATACGAAATTTCCAGATTACGGGAGTTTTTCTGTATGAAAACGTCTTTAGAATCTGATACTTTTTCTATTTAAAAGCATCCTAAGAATGTAAAAGTTTTTTATAGGAAATAGTCTCGAAAATCTTAATTTTTTTCTTTGGGGAATATTTCTGTAAGAAAAAGACTTTAGAATTTTGCTATAGGGAAAAAGTCTTCAGAATCCGAGGATTTTCCTAAGACAAAACGGCTTCAAAATCCAAAGGTTTTATATAGAAAAAATCGTCATAATCTGAGAATTTTCCATAGAAAAATTCCTCCGAATTTTCTACAAGATAAAGTCCTCAAAATATTAGACTTTTTCTATAAGAACTAGCCCTCAGATAATATTATGATATGTAAAACTATAATATGATAGAAATCGGATCATTTTAGGATTATAATAAAATCATTTAATCGTTTAGTTTTATCATAAAAAAAGTTAAGAGTGTAATTGTTACAATTATTTAATAATATGATTGTCGCAATCATAAATCTAAATCTTGGAATATGATCATATCAACCATAATTTTTCCTTGAGTATACTAAGGAATAAAATATAAACACAGAGCATTGAAATGCGAAAATATTCAATAAACTGAGTAAAAGTGTTTTATTTTAAACACTCTGCCTGTTATTTTATTCAAAGAAGTTAATTTTATTTTATCCCACTGTTTTTGAACAATAAAATGTAACGAAACGAGGCTGGCTTCTAGAAACATTTAAACAAGTACACACACCACTGAACTTTTTTTTTTAGCATAAAACACATTTATGTAAAACTAACAACTATTACTACAACAACAACTTCGGCAGCAACAACAACTAAATTGTGATTTAATCCGCTTACAGCTATGAAAGATAAGCTTTAAAATGCAACATGATGGTTTGTTGGATGTTAGCAGTGTTGCCAGACAACTTTTAGCTTATAAGCCAATTTTGCAAGTTGAAATACACAAAAATACCAGAAATGGTAGATATTTCTAATAGCAGGAAATATTGGGTTTTTTAAGCAATTACTTCCCAGTTGTAATGTGCTTGCGAGTAGACTAAAAATTTCATTTTTATATTTTCGTATATATTTTATGCTATTCTACAGGTCTATGCATAAATTTTGTATCAAAAGTGATTCCTAAGTCAATACAGATTTTAATCTAAGTAAAAACTGATTTCTAGAGAATTTAGGTAACCCATCCAACAAAATTTGGAGCGCTCTGAAATTATGGTTCGTAATAATTTTGAAATATCTAAACCTTTTTTGATTTGTTATTTAATTCGTTTGTTTATTTTATATTGAAATAATTATCATGATGATATTGTGAATTTTTGCATAAAAGCAAAGGGATTGCACTGGAACTCGTCTAATAAAACTTTTCGGTGAGTTAAGGCAAGTTTTCATAAGATTTTATGATATAATTATTTTATTTATTATACGCTCTTATATGCTGAGATTATTATCTGCACAATATTAATGAGTTTTTGCATAAAATCAATAAATTTTCTTGTTTGTAAGGAATTTCCTTTGGGCTAATTGGGTCAATGAATGATAAATAAATAAAATAAAAAACAATTTATTTCATCTTTTTTACTCAACGTTTCTTTGGCTTTTTTCCAATTTCTTCAGGAGTTGTTTATTGATTAAATTGATTTTATTTTACATTGTCAGAAAATTATTAAGTTAAAAATTAAAAACTGGACTTCACGACACAAAGTTAATAATTAATAAAATAAATAATTACGACACAACAATTATATCACAGTATAGACCATATTTTTAGTATCACAGAGCTCTATCAAAACTTTCATTGGCACTCTTCGGAACTTTTCATTGAATTAATAGAATTTTTCATAAAATGTTTTGAAAATTTAAATTTTATTTGTTAAAAGTTTCATACCCTCAATGAAAAACTTCCATTAAAACTAGATTCATAAAATGTATGAAGTTTTTTTTTATCAAATTTATTGTAAGAAATTTTTCATTGATTTTGTGAAGAAAATTTTCATTATTTATTCCCGTTAACAATTCTTCTTTTTAATGGATTTATTTTCATTTTGTTTAAATTTTAAGATATATAAAACTTTTGTCAAAGAATTTAAATACTTTGTATAGACTTTTAAGGTTTTAAATAACTTCAAGACATCAACTTTACACTCAAAATTATAAGCCCGTAAACTAGCTAAAATTTCTAGTAGTTTTTGGCCTAAAATAAAATCTTTTAAAATTGAAAAATTTTCAGATAAAAATTAGTTATGAAAAAAATATAAAAAAATTATAAATCCCATAAAACACTTGAAGTTGGAGTAAAATTCCCAAAATTTCGTGAAATCTCTAAATCCCTCTCCTCAAAACTCTTTCACAAAACCGAAGCAGTGATGCCAGCGTAGCGCTTTTCGCGCAAAATCTGGTGCTTTTTGGTATTTCAAAAGTCTTAGTCTTAAAACAGAGTTGCCTTTGCCATTTCTATGGGTTAGTGACATAACATGGTGGGATGTCAAATACATGATATTCAGACCATATTCAAAAATACCAGAAAATCAACTCTGTTTCCAGACTAGTGTGAACTGTGGCCAAAACGCGAAAAATATTAATCCAACGATTGCTGAAACGCTAAATGGGTGCTTTTTTAAAATATATATAGCGCGTTTTGCGATTTTGTAATACACACAAGCTTATTTATAGAAAACTTTTTAAAGTTTCTAAAAACCGAATCATTTTCTTGGATTTTTATTATAATAAGATTCCAATGCACACTTGGAGTCTGAATAGGGTTTTTAAAGAGCCCTTAAACCTTCTGAAATAATAGCTGCCTAAGGGTATTTATATTTATTGAAGAAACATCTTTCTGAGCCATCTTTTATGACTCACAAAGGACTCCTAAATATGAGCATTATTGAAAATTTCAGAATTTCTATGCCATTTATGAATCCTTTATGATCCCTTTTTGAGTCATTTATGAGCAGTGAGAGAAATTTCCAAAAAATATTAAATAGGCTTATTAACCCAGTGTAGAAAATCATTACCAGATATGTGGTTATGTAACTACATACTTGGTAATGGTAACTAGTTACTTCTGTTATTACATTTCTTATTACCTTTATATGGCGATGTCGCGAAAAATAATGAGTTGTCGTTACACACCAGCATACGAAAAATCAAAAAATATATCGTTACCTATGTGCTTACCAGTACTGACAAAAATAATGAGTCTAAAAATAGATTTTCAAAAAAATAAAATTTTTATTGTATTTTTTTTTTAAATAAAATTTGCTGGTGCAGGAATCGAACCTGGGTCTACAGATTGCCAGTCAACAGCTCTACCATCTGAGCTATATCGACATGTAATATTTAATAGATGAAAACACAATTGACCTGCTGCACACAAGTAAGCTTACTCGCCAACATACAAAAAATCAAAAAATATGTGGTTACATATATCCTTACCAGTGTTTAAAAAATATTAAGTCTAAAAATAGATTTCAAAAAATTTTCAAAAAAATATAAAAAATTATTTTCTATTTGAAATAAGTATAAAAATAAGTCATTATCAGTAACTCATTATTATATGTTTTAAAATAATGCAGAAGGTAAGTGGGTGTCATTACTGGTACTCCAAAAAATAATGATATGTCATTACCGTTTCTACACTGGGAATAAGAGTCAATTATATTTCATTTATAACGCTATAATTTAAGCCATCTGAAATTTATCATATTTTAGAATATTTTGGGATTATATTGAATAACATTTTAAAATACATATTGCGAAAATTTTTCGACTTAATTTTTAAAATTCATTTCCATTTTATATTAAAATTTTATTTTTTAAAATCAAATTATGTGAAATAGGATAGTTTTTTTATAGCCCATAAAAACTGTTTAGTGCTTTTTTTACACTTTCTGAGCAGAAATTTACCATTTTTAACATTTTTAGAATCTTGTTTTCTTTTTCTCCTGCTTTTTGTTATAACAAATTTGGCATATCTGAACTGAAGTTGAAATCCCCCATTTGGCGCCAAATCCATTTATCTGGCAACACTAGTTGTTCTTTAAAGCGAAAATTATTCTCATAAAAGTAACAGAAAACTAAAAACACGGAAAAAGTAACATTGTTCAGCGCCCAAAAGAATGCATCAGGGTATTATAGTAAATGTTTTGTAGGTTTTATATACTTCGAATTAATACCACAAATGCGTGTTGGATAAGAATGCTCCAAGTGTGTAGAATGTGTATATATTTTTTTATGGAAATAAAGAACAATTGGTTGATTTAAAAACTCGTCAAGAATTAGTTTCCCGACTAAAAAAGTTTTTATATAATCTTATATGATTTGATATTATTATAAATGTTTATATGCGTGGCTTTATATAACCATATACATTTATATTAACACTTTGGTTTTATAAATATGTTTGATATGACGTTATATATAATCATATGCGATTTGGTATCCAGCCATATATTAAGAGATCTGCGATATAGTTTATATATAATTATATATAATGGCGTATAAGCTTCTATAAACAATCTTATATCAAAATATATAAAATAACATGAAATCTAATTATACAAAATTTTATAAAGTTTATTGCACTATAACAATGTAGAAGACAAACTTAGAAAGAGTTTTTTTTTTATTTTATAAGAAAGACAAATTTTATAAGAGAAAAACTCTAAAGTAGAAAAAGTTGTTCCGACAAATTTTTGTAAAGTTGAGTAAAAACCGAAAATTTACTTTGTCAAATATTTCCAAGTTTATTAGCACAAATTTTTCTAAGCAACTTTTTCTCGTTTTGAATTTTGCTTTTTATTGATATTCAATTACAAACTGCGTTATTCTAAGTTTAAGGACAATTTGCGTCCTAAAAACGTCCTAAATCGCATTCAATCCTCATTTCTATCAATACCAAAGATCGACCAATACCCACTTTGTTAGCCAAACTGTTCTGTCGGCCATTAGTATTTAATATGAATGAAAATAAGTGATCTCAACACACAAAAAAAAATAAAAACTAAATTCAATCATGAAAACTGCCTATTCAATAAATTCTATCGTTGAAATTTCTCCAATCACAAAAATTGTCCATTCAACTAAAAATTTCTAGCTCTTTAATTGAATAAATTTTCAATAAAATAGTGATACATTTGATTAGGATTTTTATTGGTTTTTTTTATATGTATTTGAGTAAAAATTTATTTATTAGATTAAAAATTTATCAATATTGTATACCTTCTAAATAGCATATTATATGCATTTGATTAAAAATTAATCCATTGGATTAAAAATTGATCAATATTGTATAAATTCTAAATAAGACTCTATTCAGCTGGATAAAGTGGTAGTTGTCATGCCAACTATAAAAAATATATTTCTTTATTTTTAGCTTGCATTTCATAACATTGAATTTTATTAAAATAAACCTGTATGCAATTTTCATTCATTTGATGGATTTATTTATACTTATATGAAAGATTCTCTCACAGAAATTAGTTTTCTTCTTTTTTCTGGGGCATAAGGACTCTGTCAAAATTTTTTTGAAAATTAAAAAAATAGTTTGTTTTTATTGTAAACTTTTTGCGATTTTTTGTTTAAAAAAATTTTTAATTTTTTAAACAAAATTTCAAAAATTACATTACTATTTTACAGTAATGTTCTAGAATTAATAAATATTCATATTTAATATGGCAAAATTAAAATATTTAACTACCCGACTAAAAAAGTTTTCATATAATCTTATATGATTTGATATTATTATAAATGTTTATATGCGTGGCTTTATATAACCATATACATTTATATTAACACTTTGGTTTTATGTTTTATATGTTTGATATGACGTTATATATAATCATACGCGATTTGGTATTAAGAGATCTGCGATATAGTTTATATATAATTATATATAATAGCGTATAAGCTTCTATAAACAATCTTATATCAAAATATATAACTGACACGATATCTAATTATACAAAATTTTATAAAGTTTAATTGCTCTATAACAATGAAGAAAACAAACTTAAAGATTTTTTTTTTATTTTATAAGAAAGACACATTTTATAAGAAAGACACATTTTATAAGAAAGACACATTTTATAAGAAAGACACATTTTATAAGAAAGACCAAAACTCTAAACTAGAAAAAGTTTTTCAAACAAATTTTTGTAAAGTTGAGTTAAACCGAAAATTTACTTTGTCAGCTATTTCCAAGTTTATTAGCATAAATTTTTCTAAACAACTTTTTCTCGTTTTGAATTTCGCTTTTTATTGAAATTCAGTTACAAACTGCGTTATTCTAAGTTTAAGGACAATTTGCGTCCTCAAAACGTCCTAAATCGCATTCAATCCTCATATCCATCAATACCGAAGATCGACCAATACCCACTTTGTTAGCCAAACTGTTCTGTCGGTCATAAGTATTTAATATGAATGAAAATAAGTGATCTCAACAATATTTACTAAAATTTTATTTGAAAATTTTTATAAAATTATATGTATTTATATATAATTTAATGGAATTAGATAGACCCATTTTTCGGATCAAATTGTATCAGGTTAGATAAGATGCTTATCTCGTTTGATATAATTATATATTCCAATATTCGGATCAAATAAGATATGAACATATATATGGGTTTATATATGGTGATATATGATTATATAACATCTTTTTTAGTCGGGTTATTTCTTTTTTTAGAAAATGTATAATTGACGGGTTTTACTATACATGTGAAAAAAGGATTAAGTTATGTAAATATAAACTTTGTAAAAGGAAAGAGATTAATAACATATAGTACCGTGTCCTGTAGCTACCCTACGGGAAATTTTAACAAACTGTCACCGAACTGGCCCCTTTATATGAAATAGACTGGTCACTTTTACATGGCGTTGTCATATGAGGTGGAAATTGACCCCTTGTGACATGTCACAAGACAAATCCTAGGACAGGTTACTGAACTCTCAATTTAAAAATAATTTATGACGCCCTATGTTCTTCGTGAACTTTTTATTTAAGTGTTATGTGTAAACTCTTTTTTTACTACGTAATTTAAATAAATAAAGGACATATATATATAAATAAAATAACAAAACATTAAGGTCAATAAAAATAAACTTGGTGATTTAAGTTTTAAAGATATTCTTTATCTTAATTTTATTGTTATACGCTTTTTGTAAGTTTAGTGCCTCATATATTAGTTTTTAACTACAAGTTTTCTTCCTTATTTTTTTTCTACTGTTTCTTCGCATTTTGTAAGGAATAAAAATAACAATAAAAAATATTCTACAACCCTAATTGAAATAAGTTTTAGTGCAAACATCCGGCTAAATGTAAATGCACTTAAAAGCTCTAAATTGCGTGCCCTCTAACAGTAAACGTTAATAGAAACTGAAAAAAAGCAGTTTGAAATAATACGGAAAAAAATGGCAAAAGAAAAAACACAAAAAATTGCAGGAATTGCTAAAACAAATATTGTTACGTTTTTACCTGCTAACTCGATGCTATGTTCATGATTTGTTTTAGTTAGTTGTTGTTGTAGTACGTGCTTTTTTTATATGTACTTGTTTAACACATGACCACACGTGAGAATGAAATGTGAGTGTAATTGCATTAAGGTGGTGTCAATTTTACAGGAAACAAAACTCAAATGCCATAAAAGGATCCATAATAATCAAAATTATCTTTTGGAAAAATATTTAAAACACTGCACAAAACAAACAAAATTCTAATTTTCGTTCTTATGAATTCATACATTCAACATGTTGTTCTCCCTAATGTATAAAAAAAAGTCTACATGTTTGTATTGTGAAACTAAATTTAAAATGTTCATGCTCTTGCATGTTTATGTGTATGTGATCATGTTGTGATTCGTAGGTAAATGACTCTATTAAAAAAAAAAATATTATTTAAAACATTATAATACTGTTAAATCGAAATTTAATGGCAATTGTGGTGAAAAAATCGCCTGAATGCCCAGAAGTATGCTATGAATTTAATAGTTTTATAAGCTTATAAAAATATGCTAAATTTTGTTGTTTTTAAGACCAAGTTTTTGTAAAACATATTTTTTAGGATTATATATTAATGTTTATATTAAATAATTTCAAATGCCAAAAGGTATGCAATTTTTTTAAGAATTAACCCCTAAATTCATAAATGTTTTGTAAAATTACAGCAGGTTTACCAAACGTCATTTTCATATAAAATTTGTTCAATAAACCTCCTATAATTTTAGAAAGCGTTTATGAATTTAGGGGTAAAAATATAATAAAAAAATTAATTATTTACAATATTACCAAATTTTGCTTTTAACTCTTTATTGTATGGAAATTTTATACTGGCGGGTGCTCCAAAATTTTTCCATTTTTGGAGCTTCGCTAATAAATTTATTGAAAATAGAAATTTTGAAAAAGGCCCAAATAGTTGCATTTTTTTTATTAATTATCAAAATATATACAATAATGTATTTACAATTGTTAGAATATTGTTTTACCTCAAGTCCAAATTCTAGTATGATATTTTCATATCAGATTTTATTTGTTGTTTCAAAAAGGTTGACCATTTTTAGGATAGACAATACAATTTTTTCATGGGCATCACCCCAAACTTCAGTTGCCTGAAATAAGAAAATGATGATTGGAACAAATAAATCGAGACATCACATAACGTACAAAGGAAGCTGTTTTGAAATGATGCTCTTTTTCACCAATTAAATGTTTAAAAAATTCTTCACATAAAAAATTATTTTTTTTTTATTTTACAAAAGCTTTTATTGCCGCCACCAGGTATCGAACTTGCGACCTCATGATTGCTAGTCTAGCTTTCTACCGCTGAGCTATTCTTTGATATGAGAGTTGACTTCCATAAAAATACCAATTTGTCATTGCGAGATATTGTGATTTATTTTCTTCAACAAAAGTACTTTTTAAACAAGTGCAAAAAATGCAATATTTTCATAAGCGCATAAAAAGCAATTTTTCATCATTTTTTTATATATATATTTTTAAAAATTGAAAAATTAAAAAAATATTGAGTTTAAACAAATTAATTGAAAATATTAAAAAAAAATTTAAAAATAAAAAATATTGCAGCAATATTTTTTTTATTAAATTAATGCTTTTAGTTTGATTTTAGATCATAAATTAATATCACTTTCAGTTTAAATTATTTTTAAAGAAAGCTGATATAATTTTCACAAGTAAATTACAATGAATAAAAAATTTGAAAGAATTTCGGCTTTCGCTACAAAGCCATCATCAGTGTCATTTGTCTTGATGGGTTACACTTTGATAATCGTCTACTTATGTAAAAGTTAAAAGCAAATCGATTATGTTAACAACTTAACTTAGACTAACATCAACGAAATCTAAAAATGCTATTTTTATTCTTCGTTATTGTATTAGTATTCTTTTTTGCTTCGAACCTTAATTCTTAAAGTATCTCAGCTGGTTCTATTCAACTCTGTGTATGATAAACACAAAACAAAAAAATCAAACTAACAAACATTAATTTACCAAATAAAAGATCAACTACACATACCCCTTATTTAAAAAAAAAAAAAAAAAATTTTTTAATATTTATAATTAATTTGTTTAATTTCAATATTTTTTAATCTGTTTAGAAATATCGCGGGTTCGATTCCTGGAGGGACCAATATATTTTTGATTTTTAAAATTTTTTTTTTAATATTAATAATTAATTTGTTTAAATTCAATATTTTTTTAATCTGTTTAACCTGGTTCCTCTGGTGGAGCTATTCGGTGTGATAGGGGATATATCGGATAGGGAGACGAAGGCAAGGTGGACAACCTTGACCAATTGTAGGATATAGCGGACCCTATGGCCACTGCCTGATCCGGGGAGGACAAAGATTCTTCTTGGATTTGGCAAGCGGACAGTCGGGATGCTTGTAGGAGTTCTAACGGGACACTGCGCGATAGGGCGAATGGCTGTGCGTTGGGGATACACCCAGGCGGACTACTGCAGGGGCTGTGGGGACGAGGAGGAGGAGGAGATAGTGCATCATCTGCTTTGTGAATGTCCGGGACTGAAGGAACGGCGACTCAGATATCTGGGGTGCAGGTTCTTCGACGACCTGGACAGTCTACGCGATGTTTCTCTGTCTGGTCTTGCGAACTTTTTAAGGGGATCGGGATGGTTCTAGATTTCTCGGGTCGTGGTATTTCTTTCCATGTGGGGAAAACTAAGGGAATCGTAATGGGCCCTATGGCCTCCGAGTGAACTCGCCGTTCTTGCGGGCTCCCATTCAACCTAACCTAACCTAATCTGTTCAGAAATACCAAATGATACCAAAATCACTTTTTTAGGATCACTTTTAGAGCAATTATGATTTAGAAGCAATACTTAAGTGATCTTTTTGATGTTTTTTAGAAGTAATTCGAAAAAAGCTGTAAAAATACACTAACGGATACTTTGGAAGCAATGAAGGAAGGGATTTTATGAAGTTGTTAAGAATTACTTCCAAAAAGTAGTAAAAATATAAAAATGGATACTTGTGAAGCAGTGAAAGATGTAGTTTGTAAAGCATTACTTCCAATTTTTTTTGCTGGGTTTTGGTACAGGTGGAGTATTTAAAAACTTCTGAAAAAGTTAAAGTTTATACCCTTCCCCATCCTGGAGGAAAGTGAACCAGATATTTTATGAGTTAAAATGGACTTCTATAAGAAAAAACTGTTGAAATTAGTGAATTATTTTTACTAATTACTGGTTAAAATAGGAACAGAAAAAATAAAACTGTTTAGTTAATAAAAGATAAAAACTTAATGTGGAAAATTCGGCAAAAATTTTTCCTGAATAATAAATTATTTGATTAAAAAGTCAAGAAAAAAGTGTAACATTTTCGAAGATTTTTTTTCGATATTTTTTAAAATGCAAATAAAAATTTAGCCTTATGAGATTAGCAAACACGAGTTTACTATTTTTTTTTTTAATAAATATTTCCTTTGATTTTAGCAGGATAGGCTGCTATTTGCATTCAACTAAATTTATCTTAAATATAACAAAAAAAATTCCATATATCAGTTTGGTTTTGCTATTTTTATTCTACTAATTTTTATAAAAATTTTCTGCAAATTTTAACGGTATAATTTTTTATTTTCAGTTAGCTAAAAGTTAACTCAAATATAACAAATATAAAATTTTAAATTTAGCAGTTTTTTTTCTGTTCTTATCTTACCATATCAAACATCAGCACATACTCATTATAACCCGACCAGGTAGTGGTGTAGGGTATAATAAGGGGTTGCAATGGTAACATTCTATTTTTTAGGGCAAATATTGTAAAACCATAAAAAATAAATTTGAAGTTTGTTACTTATCCATCAAATTTGTCAAAATACTAGACACAGTTATGTGGCAACAAATATGAAAACTGTTTAAAAGCAAACGAACGACAAACTATTTTCAAGGAAGGAACCCTAAATTATTCTGATCAAAATCTTTTCTATGTTAATATAATCCAAGCAAAACTTTATCAAATTGTTATCATCTCTACATAAGCACATTTCCTTAGGTTACCTTCATTTAGAGTTTCCATGCATATCAAACACAATCACTAGTCCATAACTATGGATAATGAATTGTTGAATAGGAAAATGTGAATATTGCTGAATATTATTTGAATGTCATGCAAACACGATGGAGAAGAAATGTATAAAACTCAGCCAAGTGTAATCATAGAATAATAACTGTAAAATTTTCCTCTTCATAAACATTCAAACAATATTTTCCTAATGCAGGAACAAATATGAAGACAATAACACAAATATACCGGTAGACAGAAAATGAAGTACAATATACATAGGAAAACGGATCTAGACATTTAAGAATTTTGCCTTTAGGCAAGCAATGTGTTGGAAAACTTTTATCAAAAAATAAGACAATTGATACTACAAATTTCGAGTAGACAGATGAGAGAGGAAGAATTGTTAAGATAAAGAATTTTGAGTAAATGAGTAGAAATAATGGTTGAAAATAGAAGGCGTGTTTGAGATGAAGATATCAAGATGTCACATGACAAATAGTTTTGTTTAAATTTGTGTGAAGAGAAATTTTAATTACAACAATTTATAAATTTTTAATTGAATGAACATTTAATATTTAAATGATCAAAGAATAAAGTAAATCAAGAATAATGGGAAATGTTGGTTTTTAATTTTTATTTAAAAATAAAAATTGTTTTTTCGACCTTTTTAATTGATAAATCATAAATTAATTAATTATTGTTTGAGGCCAATTTCCTTATTATGAATTAACATCATAAGTACTTTTTCCAAAAACCTGTTTCATCAGGATATTTTCCTGCCAATTCCTTCACAGAGTTTTTGCTTTCAAAAAACTCTATACTTTCAGGAATAAAAAGATGACCGTTTCGGGGATTTTTCAGTTCCTTTTTTACATTGAACATTAATTACACAGTACAACACGAAAATAAATTACAGTGTTCTGACAATGGATTCTGGTAGAGGAGTCAAAAAAAATATACGTGTGTCGGCGTTTTGAAAGATTGAAATTTTATTTAATTTAGGGGGTTAAAATGTCCCCCTTTTTCAAATGTATATTGTGAATCGGAATAGGAAACCATGTGAATCTTTCATTTTAGTTGTTGAATGTGTACAGCGAACTTATGTAAAACACTACGAGGAAAATTTTGTGGAAATTCTAAGTTAGCTCAAACTTTAGGTTAATTTAATTATTGTTAATAAATAAATAATAAAAGACACTTTATTGGCCCCATTTTAGGACGGGAACAAAAAGACCAGTAAATTGAAGAGTTAGAGGATTTGAATATTCCGCAAAAATATTTGTCATGAAATTCTACTATAAATTCTACCATTCTTCACAAATTGGTAGCGCTTTCCTTCGGCTTATCTAGGCCAACAACCCAAACCCATTTGAAAATAATCAGCAAAAAATTTTACTAAAATTTACTAGATTTAAATTTTTCTGCTAATTTTACAAACTTATTTATATGAGTGTATGACTGACGAGGCTTTAAAGATATTTTAAGTTATTTCGTTGGTGGTATTTGAAGGTTAACGGTAGTTATTTTAAAGGGTATTTAATGATTTTTAGTACTTTAGGGTTTTCCTACCACGATTTTAACTCTTCCTAGTAAGGAAAATATAATCGGGAGACAAGTACTGTCAAAGACTGCCTTTCCATTTCCAAAATGATAACATCATTAGACAAAAATAACGCCGCTGTTAGAAAAGCGCCGGAAGAGCACTGGGAAAACAAAATTATCAACGTTGACAATAAATAAATTTTTTAAAACAAAATTTATATGTAGAAGATGTTTTTTTAAGTCATGAGCTAAAGAAACATACTATTAGGGTTTCCAGATGGCCTGGAATGGCATAGATTGTCCAGTTATGTTAGGTCTTGTGCGGTTACCAGCTCAAATATAAATTGTCCAGTTATAGAAGAATTTCTTTAATTATGAAAAATAATTATTTTATTAATTCTATTTTTTTATTAATTAAATTAATACTTTGTACAGAAAAAAATTGTATACTAAATATTTGGAAAAAATATTTTGTGTACTTATACAATTGTGCTTTCAAATGTATAATTAGTTTTATTTGTTTTCTAACACCGATTAGCACCTTCATTTTGTACATCACTGACAATTTATAAGAAAAAACTCTTTAAAAAGTATCAACACTAGTATTTTTTACCAATTGTCTAGTTGGGGCCAACACTAATAACTTAACAACATTAAACAACTGATTGGAAACAAGTGAAAATTTTTATTAATATAAGTGTGTTCCTTTACTTTTTGGGTAAAGTTCGGTAAAATGAGAGTAAGCACGTTTATACACTCAATGAAAAAGTTTCATTTAAACTAGATTCATAAAATACATGGATCTTTTTCATCAAATTTAATAAATTTTTCATTTACTTTGTGAAGAAAACTTCATTAGTTTACTGAAAAATTTCATTAAAACTCGTCCAGAAAAATTCTCTCTGTGTATATTTTAGTTGTTACGTTTGTGCAGTTATTTTTTATAAATCAAGGGGAATTTTTTCCATTGTCCATTTATTTGACTTTTGGTATCTGGCAACCCTACATACAATACTTGGGGGCTAAACGTTGGAAAAATAAAAATAAAAAAAAAATATTTTAATTTTTGCATTAAAAAATTCGAAAATAGTTTTTTCTGATTTTCTATATAAAAAATATTAATTTTATAAAACAAAAAATTTATTTTAATTTAGTAGGTTTGAGGTTAAGAAGAAGAATAAATATTTTTTTTTTTTTTCTTTATTGTCAGATTGTCTCTATATGAATACTTTCAGAAGTGATCAAACAGACATATACAAACATTCTACTTTAGATTTTTTTATTTATCTTCTTATTTCCACCTTTTCGCAAATGTTGCCACACTGACGTGTGTTTTTTACGTATAAGTGCAGGCAATTTGTGTATATTGGAGACGGACTGCAAACAGGGCATTTTTAGTTTTTATTGTAGTAAAGTTTTGTTTTTGCAAACGCGTCGTATAGACCAAATACAATTAATATTTTAATTATTCTAATTTAGTAGGTTTGAGGGTAAGAAGAATAATGAACATTTTCTTCTAAAGTTATGAACACATTAAATTTACAAATCAGACTAGATCCAGTTTATGCCTTTCTCTATGGACCTGCTTCATCAGTGATTTTCCATTAAATTATATTATTGTTTATAATTTTATTGTCAGATTGTCTCTATATGAATAATTTCAGAAGTGAAATTATAAATAAATGTCTGATATCACTATGGAACATTTTTGGGATTATTGTCTGGGGGGTGAGAAATTCCAAGTCAGGGTGATGGTACTAGGTCAGTATAGTAAAACCCTCAAAGGGTTTGGCGGTCGTATGTGTAATTTTTTTATGACCTTTTAAATTTTTTCCTTATCTTGATGTTTTTTCGCTTAGTTGTAACATTTTGGCAAAAACGTAGTTTAACAGAACTCGAGAACCACTCGTCCGATTTTGATGAAACAAATTTAGAAAAATTTAGAATTACAATTTCTTTAATCCGTTCATATAACGTTTTTCTTTATAATCAACAGTTTTGCCGGTAAAAATAAATTTGTGGAGAAAAAAAAATATTTTTTTGCCTAAAAATTAAAAATTTTTTTTTTTTAAATTCATAAAAAATCCAAAACGGAAAAAAGGATCGAATCGTATGACACATACGAACGCCAAACCCTTTGAGGGTTTTACTATACTGACCTAGTACCATCACCCTGACTTGGAATTTCTCACCCCCCAGATTGGCTGTTGTACTGTGTATTTATTTTAAATTAAAAAATATTTAATAAAGCGTCCTAAAAAAAAAGAATATTAATATCCCAATGTAGAAAATCATTACCAGATATGTGGTTATGTAACTACATACTTGGTAATGGTAACTAGTTACTTTTGTTATTACATTTCTTATTACCTTTATATGGCGATGTCGCGAAAAATAATGAGTTATGGTTACACATCAGCATACGAAAAATCAAAAAATATATCGTTACCTATGTGCTTACCAGTACTGACAAAAATAATGAGTCTAAAAATAGATTTTCAAAAAAATAAATTATATAAAAAAAATATTTTTTATTGTATTTTTTTTTAAATAAAATTTCTGGTGCGGGAATCGAACCTGGGTCTACAGATTGGCAGTCAATAGCTGTACCATCTGAGCTATATCGACATGTAATATTTAATAGATAAAAACATAATTGACCTGCTAGACACAAGTAAGCTTACTCGCCAACATACAAAAAATCAAAAAATATGTGGTTACATGTATCCTTACCAGTGATTAAAAAATATTGAGTCTAAAAATAGATTTCAAAAAATTAAAAAAAAAACAAGAAAATTATTTTCTATTTGAAATAATGATAAAAATAAGTCATTATCAGTAACTCATTACTATACGTTTTAAAATAATGCAGAAGGTATGTGGGTGTCATTACTGGTAGTCCAAAAAATAATGATATGTCATTACCGTTTCTACACTGGGATATCATTGCTCTACCAGTGCATTGATTTTGTACCGTTAGCAATTTCTGGCTGGATAATACTGTCTAACCACTGTTTGCAAACGTTAGCATAGCTCTGAGTCAATTTTTTTTTTATGGATTTTCTTATGAACCACTGAAATTTTTGTATAACAAGTAATGGCAAAATGCTTTTTGGAAATCCTGGCAAGGCGCCAAAATGACTGTTTTGATTTTTAGTGCTACTGGCAATTTCGGGTTTAGTGTAAAAATTGTATGAGCGGAGATTTAGTTTATTTTAAACATTGAAAACATTTAAAGACATCTGTTTCAGCAATTTGCATTACCAAATATTACGTTGATCAAATGTCAACATTTTACGACATGTTTACTGATAATAGTTACTTTTTTACAAAACAGATAATTTTTTTTTATGTTTCAGCAGAATGTTACCTTTGAATAAGTGCTACAGGCTCTAGGCAAATCGCTCACCTACTATTAAATTCTCTTTCACTCGCTTTACTTAACATTTCAAGAAGTTAAATTGCAACTAAGGGGTTCAGTTTTGTAATTATACCCTACACCACTATGTGGTCAGGGTATTATAAGTTTGTGCTGATGTTTGTAACACCAAAAAATATTGGTCCTAGACACACCTTATAGTATACCGATCGGCTCAGAATTTTTTTTATTTCGATTTAACGATGTCCGTCTGTCCGTCTGTCTGTCTGTCCATGCATTCTTGTGCGCACTCTACAGGTCGCAAATATTAAGATATTTTGATAAAACTTGGTACACTTGTCGGCCCAAGGACGACGCCTACTGATTTTTGTTAAAATCGGTCCATGTTTAGACCTAGTGCCCATATAAGGGTCCTACCAAAATTATATTGTTTATACGCTGCAGGTCGTAAATATTAAGATGTTGTGATGAAATTTGCTACACAGACCTATGATAGCCCAGTAACGCAGCCTATTGATTTTGGTGAACATCGGTCCATGTTTAGATCTAGTGCCCATATAAGGGTCCAACAGAATTATACTGTTTATACGCTGCAGGTTGTAAATATTAAGATATTTTGATGAAATTTGGTACACAGACCTACATTGGCCCAATAACGCAGCCTACTGATTTTGGTGAAGATCGGTCCATGTTTAGACCTAGTGCCCTTATAAGGGTCCTACCAAAATTATACTCTTTATACGCTGCAGGTCGCAAATATTAAGATATTTTGATGAAATTTGGTACACCGACCTATGTCAGCCCAAGGATGAAGCCTATTGATTTTGCTTAACACCGGTCCATCTTTAGACCTAGTGCCCATATAAGGGTCCCCCCAAAATTATATTGTTTATATGCTGCAGGTCGCAAATATTAAGATATTTTTATTAAATTTGATACACAGACCTATGTTGGCCCAAGGACAAAGCCTATTGATTTTGGTGAACATCGGTCCATGTTTAGACCTAGTGCCCATATAAGGGTCCCCCCAAAATTGGCTTGGTTACAAACTGCAGGTCGCAAATATTAAGATATTTTAATGAAATTTGGTTCGCTGACTCACATTATAGAAAATTTTGACACAAGCCCCATTTTAACCCATTCGAATTTCGGATCCAAACATTAGTTGGCTTTTAACCAGACTGGTGTAGGGTATTGTATAGTCGGCATGCCCGACTTTAACCTTTTTACTGGTTTTTTTTATGTTTCAACAGAATGTTACCTTTGAATGGGTGCTACAGGCTCTAGGCAAGTCGCTCACCTACTGTTAAATTCTCTTTCACTGGCTTTGCTTGACATTTCAAGAAGTTAAATTGCAACTAAGGGGTTCAGTTTTGTAATTTTTTTCTATATTTGATGACACGTCTTATATTAAAACTTAACCATAAAACTTAAACTATCAGCTGCTATTAAAATGTCTTCAAATATCGATAGTGCCAGTTTACAGAGGTAGTGGTGCATGCATATTCTTAACGTTTTATGTTCGTTGGTGCTACACACCAAATACTGTTATAAATACTGTTATAAATTAACCCCTAAATTCATAAACGCTTTGTAAAATTATAAGAGGTTTATTGAACAAATTTTGTATGAAAATGTCGTTTTGCAAACCTGCTATAACTTTACAAAGCATTTATGAATTGAGGGGTAAATTTCTATTCTTCATATAAATGTTAGAAACACCTGACGCACAAACATCTTATATATATTTCCTTAACCCTTTGAGGACCATACATTTCCTGCCGAAGCGATTTTGAAGTTTTTATGATTTTCATGATCTCTGACTTAATAATAGTTATGCCAAGAAAAATTGGCCCCGCTTAACAGCTCCTACCTCATTTCGCTTGCTAAAAATATTTGCCATTTGGCGACCCTACCGTTCCAGAGGAAGCGATTTTTATTATTATTTTATTTTTGTGATCTGCAACTAAAAAAATTGGCCTCATAGACCCCTTACTCGCCCTTCATTTCGCTTGTCAAAGTTTGTGCTTTTTATTCCTCAAATGAAGAATTCTAGTTAACCAACTTCGAGGGCTCGCAATGGGAAAATGGGACCAGGTAGGGATTTACCGCCTACTACACTTTTGTTGCCTCAACCCTTCTCTACAAATCATCTTTGGACATATTTACTCTATCTTTTGTCTGGGCAATTATAAGTGCGAAAACCCATTTCAGCAAGCATACTTGCCTGTGGTCATCAAAGGGTTAAACTAAATAATGATTATGACTGTAAAATGATGCAGTTAACGGGGGTTTTGTTTTTTTTTTTAACAAATTTTGTCATTTCAAGAACATGTTGATTTTTTCAACATTGGATTAGCAACATTTTAAGTCATTTCTGAGAAATATACACCCACAAGCTAATAATCTGCTAATCGAATGATATACATTCAGCAATCGAATTTTTTTGCTGTGATTAAGGTAACCGAAATTCAGTTACTACAATCAATTTACTTTTATATATATTATATACATATGTATATCTCTTGTGAGAACCGAAAAATTTGTTTGGCAGGACATATACATTTTCTCTGCTTAGAATTCATAATAAACTTTTTATTTCATTATAACTTAAAAAGTACATTGCCTTTCATTATGAAAATATATTTAAAATAATTTTTTTTTTTCTTCTTTGATTAAATTAAGGAAATTTGTTATGGATTTAAATTTCGCATTTAACTCCTTCCTTTTCTAAATGCTCCATTTATTACAAAAGATATAAACTTTTTAATATCTGTCGTCTTTTTTATCCACTACTTTTGTCTTAGAGATTCAAATGTGCCTTTTACCTTTTGCAAATAAATTTTATGAATAGCAACACCCTCTTTACCCTGGCCATCTTTGTGCAATTACGAGACATAAACTTTGTTGACAAACGTTTAGGCACTAATTTCCGTTGTAACGTAAATTCATGCTTAAGAGGTCTTGTTAAGTTAAGTTACCTTTTTCCCATCGTCAACCTCTTGTGATTCTCTATTATACAATCATATTCTGTAGCTGGGGGGTTAGTTTGTTAGTCAGTCTATGTGTGTGTGTCTGAGCATTTCTATGTTGTATTTTGCACTTTTTTTCACTAAATTGTATAATTGAAGTATTCTTGAAGAAAATTTCCTTAAGATGTGCCACCATTTTATGTTTTTTTCTTTTCTTTCTAAAGTTTTCTAACATTACGACGACTACTTAAACCCGAATGGCCATTGAATTGTTAAAATCTGTTTGTTTAGCGGAAAAGGGCAAAATCAAATAAAAAAGAATAGCAAAAAATGTCACTCAGGAAAGAGGTGAGAGCTAGAGCAAAGAGAAATCTAGTCAACCTAAACAAATACTTCAAGTCAAGGGGGGTGGTAAGTGCTGCTTAAGTGGCACAATTTAATTAAAATGGATTGACAAGATTTACATGGAAAATAATGACTGGTAATTGTCATAATATATTTGTTTTGTTTAAGTTAACAACGAGTATACCTATACTTATTCTGAAACAATAGTTATAATTACAGATAATTACGAATTTTCTTTTGATCCTTGAAATAATAAATTTATATATAATATAAATGAAGTAAGTTGTTATGAATTTTAAAGTAATTTTACTAGAAACAGAAACTCTTATTAATAACGTTGCAACTCGTTGTCAACGTGCCTCTGAGTTTCATGAAATGCAATTTATACGAAAGTAGACCTGGCTCTTCAAGTGAATTTAAAAATTCTATTGTAAAATTAGCTGCTTTGGATTCTTTCACCGCTTTATTAATAGGTAGCTTCGAAACCCGATACCTTTTTATACTTAGAAGGAAATTGAATTTTTCTTCTAAGAATTTTTCTCTTTTAACAAATTTGTTTAACCTTTTTTATTTTGCACAGTAGTTTTAAAAGTTTTAAATTAAATACATTATTAATATTTGAATTAAATATTTTATTAATTAATTAAATACTTTTGCAGTTATTTTTAAATCCAATTGTAGTTAAAATAAATGCAATATCAGATAGTACACGTTTTAACGACATACAATAACTCTCTTAGTGTGTACACATTTAAGTACCAAACCCCAACATAGATGGTTGATTAATGGTAAAAGCGGTGTTCTAAAGGGAAAACCGCTTTGAGCTCCGCTTTTACCATGTTCTTATTTAAAATTCTAAACTAATTTTGTTCCTGATGAAAATTTCAAAAAGTACCGTCACAGTTAATTAACAAATATTCCAGTTAATTAATACATACACTCAACAAAAAAAGTCTGTAATGGCTACTGAAAATATTGCTGTTATTACGGTAAATTAAATTGTTTTGAGCCCAGCGGTATTTTTTGTTAAGTTCAGCAACACATGTCTCTGCTGATCTGTAGTACAACAAAATTAGTAGAAAAAATTAGTAGTCGCTACTAAATTTTAGCAAATTGTTGTAAACTGCAATTCAAAATCGATTTGCTAAAATCAGTTAGAAAACTTACTAAATATTAATAATTTTAGTACAATGAAATTTGTATAAATAATTAGTTGTAGCTACAAAATTTCAGTAAATTTTTGTAAACTGCAATTTAAAATTAATGTGCTGAAGTTAGCAAAAAAAAGTGTACTAAAACATAAAAAAAAATTTATAAAAATAATTTTTTTTTCATTCGATTGTAACAAGCGTATAATTACTTCATCGTACTTGAAATTTGAAGTCAAAATTGTAAACGGTTCTCCAGTTATTACCTTTTTATTCATTGGAGATACAATAAAATTTTGTGAGTGTTATTTCCAAACTAAGAATATATCAATAGTAACAAATATAAACTAAACAATTGTAAACAATAAAAATAAATGTTTTTAAATTAGTATATCATCCTGCTAAATTTAGAACTCGGTTTTCAAAAATTAGTAAAATGTTTTGCTGAAATCAGCAACGAGAATTAGTAAAAAATTCGTATTTTGTAATAAGAGAATAGCAAAAATCATTACTAAAAAAAAAAAAAATTATACTAAAATCAGTATAAAAATAGTAAAGTGCGATTGGAAACTGTTTACAATTTTTTTACTAACATTTTTATCTGAGTGTAGTTATAATTTCAGGCTTCTCGTACATAATTATTTGAAATTTTCCCAAAAGCAACCACTTCTATAGCTCCAAAGTGCAACCGGTTGCCCTAGAATTAGTTCTGGAACTGAGTCTACGTCAGTGATACCTTGCATCTGAAATCCGTGAAACTGGCTCCGAAATTAGTTCCTTGGAATCGGTTGCAGTGGAACCGATCTCAGAATTTGTGTGGTTGGCTACCGATTGTAAAAAAAATTTAAAAATTTCTTTTTTCAAAAAACTGCACTTTGTGTTGTTGCGAAATTCGACTAGTCTACTTCTGGTATGTAGGAAGAGAAATATAATATTTAGCAGCACTAGATTTAGGTATAATATTAACCCATTCTGTACTAGCGGTCGAGATCTCAAGAGCCTATAACTTTTCAAAGGAAGGCGATATTACAATGGCGTAGAAAGCGTGTGCTATTTTGAGGCTTTACTTATAAACATTATTTAAAGAATTACAAAAATTTGACTAAGAGGGTTGCCCTGTTATGATGTCAATAAAACTATTTTTGACTTTTTTCAAAGCAATTTTTCAAAAGTATTTAAAATTATAAGGAAGAGTGGCGTAATCAAAATGATATGTTGATTTTCATAAAGACATGTGAAAAAATTTTTAACGGAAGGAAAATTCTGAGTTCATTTCGCACTTTAAAAAATAAATTGACTAATCTTATCAAGAATTATTCGCATTTGTAAGTATGTAGAAAGTTAATTTGTTTTTATTTGTAATATTACAAATGCGTTATTTTCTCTCAACTGCCAAAGAAGCATACAAATCTGAGCAATAAGTGTTGCCAAATAACAATTTTTAAAAAACGTCTAAAAATACCATTTTTTCAAAAAGTTCTAAAAAATATTGAAAAAGAAATAATTTAAGATTCTTGCATTTTTTTTACTGAAATTTTTATTATTAAAATATAAAAAATTAACTTTTGAAAAAATATTAATAATTTAAGAACATATAAAGTTTCAAATGGTTTAGTTATACCACCACTAGAGGCCGCGACTTAGCCATAAAAATCCTCTCCTTTTACCAAATTTTGTCAAAATATTCCCATGACCAATGAAATGGGTGAAGTGGTTGGGGGCTTTCTCTGCTACGAAAAAAAATAAAGTGTTATAATTTTTGTACTCTGGATGTTTCCGAAACTCTCTGCTATCACGGAAGTTAAATTACAAAAGAGCTGCCACTTGACGAATACAGTCAGTCGCGCATTAGCGTTTGTGTATTCGGTGTATATTAGCCTTCGTATAGTGAGCTTCGCACTAGCGTTTTTATAGTTGTGAGTGTTATACTGTTGTATGTAAAGTAATAAAGTGTTAAATAAATAAGCTCAATATCAAATAAAAGGGTGTTTTGTTATTTTGATTGCAATAAAAGAAAAGAACCCGGATTATTTAGAGAAAATAAACCAACGTTTTTAAAAAGTAAAAAAGTAACAATATCTTCCATGTTCAAATCGATCAAAATTAAAATCGAGATTCGCTTCATTTCACTTTATTCCCTCTTTTTAGTGTTTTCATTCTACTTAATCCCTGTTCCGTTCAATATCGTTCTACTTTTTTAGTGCTTCAGTTACACTCGTTTTCCATTTTGTTGCACTTCGATTTCCACTTACATAAAAAACGACAGTAAAATACAAAAAATTCTAAATTTATTTGAATTTTAGGCTTGTTTTCAAACGAGAAATTAATTAAATAGAATTTATTGTGACTTTGCAACAAAAAACACAAGGTAAATATAGTCGCAACTAAGAGTCACAGACTTTTTGTAGGAATAGACACGTACATAAATAAACTTATTTACTAAACGAATTCAGTAAAATTTGAATTAATTCAATTAGAATTCATTCAAAATAGATTTAACTCATATAACTTAAAGCTTTTTGTGAATTACGCTACCGACTTCATTTCATAAGAATACTATTACGGAATGAAAATTAACTCAAATTACTCAAATTACTTTTAAAAATTGAATTTGAAGAATTAATTCTTTTAAACCTTTGAATTTTAGCACACGCTGACAATTTGTATTTCTCAAAGTATAGAATCGCACTTAATAAGAGTGGGCTTGATATTTTCGTCCAATATTTTTACGGCTAATGGTTTTATGGAACAACCAGTGTTATAAAGCAAGTTTGGCCTTAACCTAAATATTAAAAAAAAAAAAAAATCTTTAAAATTTCCTTATGCCACTACATAAAATATTGAAATCATTAAGGAAAAAATGTAAAAAGTTAAGAGTACTAACAGAAAACACGTTAAAACCATTAATATAAAATAGACTTTAAAAAGGCTCATACAAACATACCACCATACTAACTAAAGCTTCTTTAGAAATTGTTTATAGCAACGGCAAGTGGCAGATGGTAGGCAACATTCAAACTCAATAAAACCAACAAATCGACCAAACAAATATTTAGTAGCAGCAATTAGTTGGTAAAGAAATGATTGAAACAGTTTTCCAATAATAAAATGGAAAACGATAAATTGGCTGAAATCAATCATAAAATTGCAGAAATTAAGAAACGTATACTCTTAGCAGGTATAACATCAATTTAACACTACTTTAACACAAACAAATACAATTCGATTTCCCATACCAAATAACACTCAACTTTATTAACAAATTTCTTTACATTCATTCATGTTGTTTTATGGACGGAATGAAGAAGGCCAAAAAACAGCCAATACTGCAGAATGGCAAAAACAAAATCGTATCAATTGTGATACAATTGCAACATTGAAAAAGGAAATCAAAGAACTAACAACAAAATGTGGTCGTCTACGAAATCCTTTACAACGTGCCATCATCATCAAAGAAAATCCGACCGTTGCCGGCTCAGTAGCACCAACACCAGCAGAGAAGCGTAAAACTAGTGCTGCCACACCGGCCATAGTTGTGGGTAAAGTAAATTATCCCATTGGCGCCAAAAATGTTGAAGATGCTATTTTCCTAACTGACTTGAAAATAACGGAAAATCGCAAACAGTTGGATTTATTAAGACATCGCTTCAAGTGTCGAAAACAACACTTTGCAAAACTAATGGAACAGTATCGTGAATTGCTGGCTAATAAAGAGGCTCAAGAACAAAATTTAGGTGAGAAACCACCAGAGACATTGGAAGAGGATAATAATCGTAAGGTATTAAAAAATAGCAATATACTATTATAGACTTACATACATAAAATGAAATATATTTAGTTAGGTTGCTATGTAGGTATAGTTTCAAGGCATAAATAAGTAAGATAGTTTTTCGTTTTGCTTTTGTATTCTTTAGTTGGTTTGCCAATTGGAAAATCAAATTCATCGTACTAATGTACAGTGGATGGAAGCTGAACATATACGTAAGAAATATCGCTCCATTGAGGCTTCTTTAATGAATGATGCCGAACGTTTTGAAAGGAGTTTAAAGGAATTAGAAGCTGCTTTGAATGAACAACAACAAGAAATTAATAGACTACAGGTAGAGTAAATTTATATTGGATTTTTCGATTGAAATATAACACAGCAAAAAACTGCACGTCATACTTTGCAAACCATTCTGAACAACTTCAAAAAAAAAACACTTTTTTCACTTTGCTAGTGTGTATATTATTACAGCTTCTTGGAAGTAATTCTAAACAACAACCAAAAATCAATTGAGTATTGCTTCTAAAGCATAATTTCTCTAAAAGTGATCCTAAAAAGTGATTTTGATAAAGTTTGTTTCCAAACAGAGACTAGCGCAGCGGTAGAGAGCAAGACTAGAAATCTTAAGATCGCAAGTTCGATACACGGTGGCGGCAATAAAGAAAATTTTGTAAAAAAAATTATAGCTGTAATACAAAAATAACTGTAAATAGTAAAAAATGTTTGAGTTTATTTCTCACTACGTTTTTCACTTTGGAGTTTATGTAAATACAAATATTTAAATCTACATTATAACCTAGAGAGAACCCCATAAAGATAATCTGTGTTGCAAAACACTCATTTGGTAAACTTTGATAGCATTTGCAGAAATCGATTTGCCAGCATGTGTTTTGCAAAAATTGTAATAGTTAATAAAAACAAGCAAGGAATTGTTCCGAAAGTATAAATTTCTCTTTTATTGAATCCCTTACTAAAAAACTTAACTGTACTAAAAACTTTGTTAAAATCTAAACCCCATTTAAATCTTCCAGCAAGTCCATAATGAAGCCATTGAAATGCGCGACTCTGCTAAAATAATTCTGCAACGTCAAGAGCAACAAGCTAATCTGTCACAAAAAACACGCGAGCGTCAGGCAATGGAATTTCGTAAACTAGTCGAACAACGTAAAGTAGAATTGGAAAGAATTGGCCGTAAACTATTCTTCGAAGGTAAAACTTTACATCATCAAGATAGTATTGGTTCTAGTATGGGAGACCAACATACCGGAAAGACAGAAGCCGATGAAGATGAAAATTCACAATTGAAAAATGTTACCAATGATATGGAAGATTTGTTTAAAAATCTAATGGAAGTTACGGGTGCTACATCACCGTATGAAGTTTTTGAAAGATTCTCCTCACAAAAAGAATCAGCAATGCGTTTAAGCTATTTACGCTCGGCAGCAGAAGCCGAAAAAGGAAGTTTGGAATGTTTGAGAGAGACCTTGACAATGGAATTGGAGTCATCGAAATTTACCGATGTTAAGGAAAGGGAAGTGTAAGTATTGAAAAAAAAAAATAAGAGTAGGGGAACATGGGAAGTCGAATTATGTGGGAAGAGGTAATTTTTATGCAAAAATATATTTATATACAAAATTTAAGGGTAGCTTAATAAAGAACGTGGTTAAAAAACACATAAAAAGTTCCTTAACACTTATACTCCTAGCGCCGTCATATGACGAGCCAATTTCAAGACCCGATATTTACAAAACGGTATTTGCTGTTATATCGAAAAATAATAAGATAGTTTAAAAGTTTGGCTATATTCACAAATAAAAAAATTATGGATTAGCATAGTAGGGCTCACACACATTGAATTGAAATCCTAATGTCGAATTTTTTTAAAAACCTTGAAAAAATCACAAAAATTAAAAAAAAAATCCCTGCAAATTGCATATTAATTTTTTTTTAAATTCTTGATTATTTAAGTAGATTTTAATTGAGAGAACAAATTTTTTTGAGAAAATATAGATTCATTGCAGAATATCGGCAGTTAACATTTTTATTTTGAATCTCATTTGGGGACAGGACTTTGGCCATACTAATTTCTGTTGAAAAATTCTAATAATTTTTTTAATTCAGTAGAATATGGGTTAATATAATGTTGATCAAATAGAGCTAAATTGAATAAATGTTTCGAAATTGGCTGCTCAAAAGAGTTCTAAGACCAGAGCTTTGAAGAATTAATTCCTTTTTAAATGGATTCACTACCAATCCAATTCAACTTTCTCTAAAATTGAATGAAGAATTCCTTTTCTTAAGTAATTCACTGAATTCGTTCAACTGAACGCGTTCATCAAAAAAACATATTCAAATAATTAATTCAATTGAAATAGTTCTCTTTATTACATTAAATGAATTCAATTTTATAAATCGAACAGAAAAAAAGTGAATTAATTCACCACTGAATTCGTTTAATTTCATTTTCGTTCAGTGAATTAAAAAAAATACGTTCACTGAACTTAAAAACAAAACACGTTCACTGAATTGAAAAGCAACAACATATTTTAATAGCTTGTAGAGTTGTTAGTATTGTAAAAACATATAAATAAAATACGTCATAGTCAAGCATCTACACTTTACGGGGAAGCATAAGTTTCAAAAATTAATAGTTATATTTTTTTCCAAATTCATCTACATCGGTAAAGTTTTTATTTTTAATAGTAAAAGGCTTTTTTTTTAATCATGTAGGTTCATAAAGTGCATCGCGTTTCTCTAACACTTAACATATAATTTGTTTATTTTTACTATCAAACGCTGAAAAATTGCTTATTTCTACTGAACGGCAGAAAATAAGGGCTTTGAATTCAGTGAACGTATTTTTTGTTTTTTCACTTCAGTGAACGAATTTTTTTTATTAATTCAGTGAACGTATTTTTTTTTTTAACTCACTGAACGTAATTTTATTTTTTATTCACTGAACGAAAATGAAATTGAACGAATTCAGTGGTGGAATTCAGTAAGAAATTAACTCACTTTTTTTCTATTCGATTTATAAAATTGAACGCGTTCACCAGTGAATTATTTCAATTGATTTAATAAAAAGAACTACAACAATTGAATTAATTCGTAGCAAAATAAATCGAACGAAAACAAATATGAACTAATTCCATTCAATATATGGTGCTTAGTCGAATTAATTCATCGAATTTTTAATTAGAATTGAAAAATTGAATTAAGGAATTAATTCTTCAAAGCTCTGTCTAGGCCAAGTTTCCCTATTACTTTTGAGATTTTTAAAGATTTTGCCTTTGATTTTTTTTCTTTTAGTAATCAAGAAGTTATTGAAAATATAAAAACTCAAATCACTGAGTATGAAACAGAAAGACAAAAAAACTTGGAATCAGCCGATAAGACTTTAGAAGTTTTAAAATTTATTAAAGAACGTTTGTGTGAAGTGATTTATAAATTACAAGAGGTAGATGAAACCAGTGTGGAGCTTAAGGAAAAGGAGATGAATATTAAAGTCGTAGAGCTGCCAGATTTTTTGGTAAATAAAGCGGAAGATCAAGATATGATAGAGGTAAGCTAACAGGGAATGTTCCCAAGTAAAATTATTTAAATAAATAAAAAAATATACTTATGAAATTAAATAATTACTAGCAAATTTCTTTTTGTATGATCCATTCAGAAATCTGGTAGTAATTAATTTCAATAGCAAAATTTTTAATTATTAATTTGATAATTTTTTGTCGAATATCCGAAAATTTGAACAAATTCTAACAGAAAATCTTAACCGATTTTAAAAAAATATTCGATCTGCAATGTCTGTGTGGGTCCACAAATTTTGCCAGGTATTATATTTCACTATATTTTCGTTTTTAATTTCAAATTTATATTTTTATTGACCTCCCACTAATATGCGTTAACGATGCCTGATAAAAGTGATTTTTTATTCCTGAATGAATATGCTGATGTTTGTAACATCAAAAAATAGTGGACCTAGACCCAACTTTTAGTATACCGATCGACTCAGAATCAGTTTTGTTTCGATTTATCGATGTCCGTCTGTCTGTGCGCACTAGACCGTACCTCAAAAAAAAAGTTCGGCGTACACCCTCCAATATGAAGTATTTTTGCAAGGCAATTTCAAAAAAAAAAATTTTAATTTTTTTTGCCGAACGTAGGGGTCGCCTTTTTCAATTTTTCGTTATAGCTTCGGCATTTAAAGTGTGATAAATCGATTTTTTTGCCTCGAGGAGACCAGTGTTTTGCTATAAAGGAAAAACTCAATGAAAAAAAATTTAAAAAGGCGACCCGTACGTTCGGCAACTAATATATAAAAGAAAATTTTACTGGGTTTATCGGAAAACTTCATTAGCAAAAGTTTAATGATTTCTTGCGAGCTTTAATTTTCTGACATTAGGGTGGTAAATTAGGGTTGTAGCAACTGAGATCTGGTGGCTAACTACTAGAACGGGATACTTGAGGTCAATGGCCCTCGAGAGAAAAAGACTGGTCTTCTCGAGAGAAAAACATCGATGTATCATACTTTAAGATCCGACTGTAAATGCCAAAGATAAACCGAAAAATGTAAAATGGCGACCCCTACGTTCGGCAAAAAAAATAAAAAAATTTTTTTGAAACCTTGCATAATACTTCATAATGGGGGGTGTACGGCGAACTTTTTTTTTTTTTGCCTGTAAGGTGGTACGCTCTAGTGCGCACTCTACAGGTCGCAAATATTAAGATATTTTGATGAAATTTGGTACACGAACCTATGTCGGCTCAAGAACGAAATTAATGGATTTTGGTTGAAATCGGTCCATATTTAGACCTAGTGCCCATATAAGGGTCCCCCCAAAATTGGCTACAGGTCGCAAATACGAAGATATTTCAATGAAATTTGGTTCGCTGACTCACATGGTCCCAAAGACAAAGCCTATTGATTCTAGATAGGATTAGCCCATATTTGGACCCATCGCCCATATGGGCTATATTTTCGATTTTATCTTCTTTTATAGAAAATTTTGACACAAGTCGGTTTTAACCCATTTAAATTTCGTATCCAAATATTGGTTGGCTTTTAACCAGACTGGTGTAGGGTATTATATAGTTGGCATGCCCGACTTTAACTTTTTTTTTTACTCGTTAACCATTATTTTAACCCGAGTAGTGGAAAAAAACGCTTTTCCTTGAAAATCGCTAAAATAAAATCGCTATACATACAAACTGGCCGAAGGAATACCTAAAAATTGAAAATTTTATTTTGAGGATTATGTCAAAATCTTGTTTTTAGCTTGGCCTCAGACTAAAACGGGTTAACGTTATCCTAGAAAGTTCATATATTTTATCTATAAATAAACTCTATTAATAAATTTATTTTTATCGGGATATACATTAATTGCATTAAAGGAATTAAATGTGTTAAAATCCCAAACGTATTTAACAAATAAGGAAATCGTCAGGGGACGATGCACAACGCTTCGTCCCATGGACAAAAACCAAAAAAAAATTTTTGTCTCAAATTTTGTGTAAAGAAGAATTTTTTTAAAGATAAGAAACTCAAACAAATGTGAAAAAAAATATTTGGTGTGATTGCTTTTGCCGCCAAGAGAGGGCGCGAAACACAGAGAATTTTATGCAAAAATGACTTAACAGAAAAATGGGTTTTAATTGTTTCACGAAAATAATTCTCAAAAATATATTTTTTCAAAAACTTGATCGAAGATTTCTTTTTTAATTCCTTCAATATATTTGTAGTTAAATTAAAATATGGATTTTAGTATATGTTTCTAAACAATTATTTTTTATTGCTCCGAAAAGCACATTATTTTTTTGTTGAAAATCCAAAAATTACTTAAGTTTGATGGAATATAAAAAAAATTATATAAAATGAGATATTTTTTCCCCTTTTTTTGTAAGTCTATACTGTTATATAATATATTATTAAAAAATTAGTTAATATTTTTCACCACAAATTAAAAAAAAATTGATTTTTTGAAATGCCTAAATTCATGATTTTTACACAAATTTCACGCATTTAAGAGTGTTGAGTATTCAAACCATGTGAAGCTTCCGTTTTAGGTATAGAATATGTTGAGCGGACTTTTGTAAAATTCTACGAGGAACATTTTTGTGGAACATTCTAACCCTCTAACTCTTTAATGAAATAGAATTTTTTGGCTGCTTTTTAAAAAGGGACAAAAAAGAACCGTAAGTTGAAGGGTTAGAGGGTTAAAATGTTCCACAAAAATTTTCTTCGTAATGTTTTACATAAGGTCGCTGAACACATCCTGTACCTAAAATGGAAGATTCCCATGGTTTCTCCTTGAAATCCAGTTTTGTGGGACATTTGAGCACCAATTCTGAATAAGTACGAATTTAATCCTTAAATACATTTTAAGTTTTTACTTATTACTGGCACTTAAGTTAAATTTTCAATGCTGACGTCTTCAAAGATTTATAGTAGAATTTCATGACAAATATTTCTGCGGAACATTTTAAGCATCTAACTCTTCAACTTACGGGTCGTTTTTGTCAGTTTTGAAAAGGGGCCAAAAATGTCCCTTTAATTGAAGAGTTAGAAGGTTAAAATGTTCCACAAAAATATTCCCCGTAGTGTTTTACATACGTTCGCTGAACATACCCTATGCCTAAAATGGAGTATTAACATGTTTCCTATTTTAATCTTATTTAATTTTTTTTTTTGTTTTAGAAAAATAATTTTAAGCGTTTAAAACCCATTTTTGGTGAAAGGCATTTCTTTTTTTTTATTAATGAATCGATTTTACCCAAATTTGGCACAAATATGGCCTTATATCAATTCACATGGCAAATTTCGTCACAATCGGATAATTTTTGCAGGTTTTATAAAGATTTTAAAATAAAGAATATATATGGCAGGACTAAGAGTCCTTGCTTCGATTTTGATAAAAATTTACACAAACGTTTCCAGTTTTATGTGCATCTCAGTGGATACTTTTTGTAATTTTATGTCCATTTATGTAGCTAATATATTATTTTTAAATTTCAGGACCTATGGGAGGTGGGCGTGTCCTTGGCGCGATATTTCCAAAAATTAGTATTTTTCTTAACTAAGGGGTTCTATGTCAGCATAACAAATTTCAAAACTCTGTCTCCACTCCTTCTATTTTTGTCCAATCGTTATATGGGATTAAAGCACTGTGCGACGTTTTTAGAATTTCTTGAAATATTTGTTATGTTAAATTACAAACTCAATGAGAATTTCTTGTTCTCGTCTAGGAGCGTTATTAAACATCTAAAATATCAAAGCAAAAACAACAACAAACAATTTTTAACACAATTTTCTTTGTCATCTTCCAATATACTTCTCTTTTGTTTTGACATATCTAGCAATGTAGTGACATCCATTCACTACATTGCTCGTGAATGGATTTCACTAAAGTGTCAGTAACATTTAAATTTGACTAATTTTTCTGTTATTTTCTCTTAAAAAGCCCTTAAAAATAGTTCAAAATTCTGCTAAAATAACAGGAAATAGTACATGTATTTGTGCCAGCACAATTTTGACCTACTTGTACGGACTTTTTTTATGAGTGTATTTATGAGTTATTTATTAAGATTAGTTGTCGATCAGCTGCCTTTCTGTTGGTGTAAATAACTTAGATTATTTGGTTTTTAATTTTCAATTTAAACAATTATAAATTTTAATCTTTTAGATACTCAAACTGAAATTAGAAAAATGTCAATTGTTGGGTAAAACAGAAGAACTATCAATTGAAAAATTAGATTTGGATATAAGTGTAAGTTTATGTTCTAAAGGCACATTTACGCGCGAGAGAAAACTGCTAGGCCTAAAACAAAATTCACCTCTTGTTTGCTCTATTGTGAATGACTTAAGCTATTTAGGGGTGTTTTTTGCTCTATCTCTAGCAGTTTTCCCTCTCGTGTAGATGTACCTTAACATATTTAAAGAATTCTAAATTTTAATATTATATCTAACCATAAAAGGAAGAAGAATTTATGTCTTCCCTGCAACCCCCTAAATCAGCTGCTGTCCAGGAAGGAGAGAAACCAGCCGCTATGCCAATGTGTTATTATAATTTATTAGCTGGCAGAGCACAAAGAGCCGCTGGCACTTCTTCATCATCACCTGAACAAGCACCAGCAGCAGGTTAATTATAAACACATCTCACTATTACTTATAAACACAAGAAAACTAATAATCATAATAAATTTAATAGCCTCTGCAGCCAATGAAGAAGAAAGTGAAGTGCCTTCACGTAATTACTTGAAACGTCAGTCTGTTCTAATAGTGGATCAAAAATCACGTAGAAAACCTTTTAGGCCAGCACCAGCCGCTAGAAGAAAGTAAAAAATCTTTCTTTTCATTAAGATTAAATTTATGCAAATTAAGTTTAAATGCAAAATTAATATCTATTTGTAACAGCCTTAAACTTTTGTCAATAAGATTTAATAAAAAAAAAACTTTTAATTCTTGGTATAACCAATGATGTGTACATCTTTATCATGTGCTCATGCCTTATTAATTAAAAGCTTTGCAATTGACCATCACAGTACAGTCCTGAATGAACGAACGAATGACCAACCAAACCGCACTACTTACAAATGGCCTGCAGCCAAAGTTTTATTGTACATTCATTTGTATGTATTTTCGAATATTTCTCCCAAAAGTATGCTTTAAAATTTTAATTCCTTTGCAAAACCACAGATTTTTTTCTTGTTTGGGGTTTTTTTTTATATTCAATTGAATATGTATACAAAGTTTTATATATTCTTTTTTATAACATTAACATTCCTTATACTGTTATTTCTCCTTTCTCTTCCTCGGCCTTATTTTGGTGGTAATTTTTTATATTTTTTTGCTGACCATTGAATTGAAATTTTTGTTGCCATATATACTCTTAACAAGTACAGCAACAACAACCAGTACTTGTCGTGGCACTTGCAAGCACTTATGTCATCATTGAAGGCAGCCAAACAAACGACGGTACCAATGCCACTAATGATGATGATATCAACAAATATGCCCCTGACATTATGCAATGTTGGGAAATGAATGAAGAAAAACAAAAATGAAAACTTAACATAACATGACGAAATGGAGATGATGTTGATGTATATTTGTTGATTTCAAGGATTCGTTGTTATTTGCATATTTTCCTTTCTTTTGATTTTGGTATGGGATATCATTTCGATTGTTATATTAGGGGTAAAAATGGATTTTTGGAATGAGAAAGTTAATCAATTATTGCAAATGTTAATTATTCCCTTGTGTCAAAGAGTGAGTTATAAATGAAAGGAATGTATATTTAGATGAGAGCAACAAAAAACTTTACCTACTTTAAGTCATTAATTCTGTAAACTATAGCAAAAAGAGTAATTAGGACTTTGGAATAACTAATATTTGCAAAAATCTACATCGTTAATTGATAACACTGTGCAACAGATTTCGAGCTAAAGGGCTCTGAAAAGTTGCCTTTTCGTATCCTACTCTACTCTGTGGAACAGGGAGTATTGAGTTTGTGCTGCCCAGAGGAAACAGACATGATTTTCGAAGCAATGCAAAATAAGAAGGGCATTTCTGGCGCTACTTATTTGCTGTTCTAAAAATACAATAAAAGAAAGCAGAGCGTTAGATATTGTGGTATTTTTGTATAATTTATTGGTTCTGGGGACATTGTGGGACACTGCGTAAAAAATCATTTCATATACCCGTTTTTGTATGAAAAAATTTCTGAAATCATAATTGGGAATTTTTTATTGGCACTTAATTTTAATTGGCATTATTTGATGTCAATGCCAATGCTAAAAAATTTCATTACAATTCAATGTAAATGAAATTTACATATTAATGACAATATTAATTGTATTTGGTCTGTATGACGTGTTTGAAAAAACAACACTTTATTACGAAATTTTTTTCAGTTAGCATTGATTAATCCAATTGTAATGAAATGTACAGCAATGCCTCAAAGCTACCAATAACAATTGAAAAAAAAGCATTGCATACGAAAATAATTGTTTTGGAAAAAAGTGAAGTTAAGATAAGAATGTAAAATTTCACAGCTTAAACATTATATAGGGGAAAGTCGATCCCGTGTACCTTGGAACTTTGCATTTTTCTTCCATTTTTGTAATTTTTTACTGTAGAGTCTTCTTCTATGAAGTTTTTCATTTTGCCTAATGATCATTTTAAACTACCCAAAGTTTCAGATAAGTCTATAAGAGACCTTAAAATTGGGTGCGTGTACCTTGGGTCGACAAAAGTAAAGTTTTGAAAAAAATTTAAACTAATTTTTTTAAAATAATCAAGATATTTCAAGTTACGGTCTTAAATCAATATAAAGTTTGTCGTTTTCTAAATGCAGTAACCAGTAAATTTCTTAACTATATTGTACAAATAAGAAAAAAATTATATTTTTTGCCAAAATCAAAATGCGTGTAGCCAACAAATTTCAATACATGATTAGTTGAAGCTCCACAGGCTAACTGTACTTTTTGAATTTAATTCGCTTCAAAATAACATTTGATTTAAGATTTTCGCCATTTTTTTAAAATATTAAACTACATTGTCTCATTTCAAGTAGATATTAACTCTACTGCAAATAATGCAATAAATTTCATTGTGGGGCAGTATTTTTTTAAGAAATTCCCATCATTTTTTACGAGTTCCAAGGTACACGCCAATTTGTAATTTGGAATACTTTTTCGCTTTTCTAAAAAAATGTAAATTTCTTAAAATGCATAGGAATTATTAAAATTTTTATTATTTGCAATCTATAACAACACTAACACAAATATTTCTGCATTAAAAGATTTTTTGCATCTATCTTAATCCTAGAGATATTGACGCAGGATTTTCAAAAGTACCAAGGTACACGACTCTCCCCTGTATTCGATTCGCTATTCTTGCAAGTTTTAACGACGTGTTTTCACGCTAGGCTAGGGTAAGCTCAGACGTGTCCAGGGTTCGTCACAAAAATTTTTATTACGCAGCGGTTATAAAAGAAAACACAAGGTCACTATATTTTTTTAATATAACTTTATAAACCGTATGTCTTTATTTAAAATTTATCTTAAGTATTTATACGACGATTACACAAACAAGTAATAACAAATCATGCACCGGCACATTGACGCGACAATTATATGAATACAATAAACTAAACATGGCCACCGGCCAGTGTTACCATATATTTTTTTAGAAAATCTGTAAAAAAAAACTGTTTCTTTATAGAAAAACTGTTTTTCGAAAAAATTTAAAAAATCGGAAGAAATTCTGGGATCCCGAAGTATAGTGGGATTAAAATATTTAAAAAATTTTCAATTTTCAAAATATCTAGATTTGAACAATTTAATTGCGTTCGGCATTTATATTAATCGACTTTTTGCACAGCCTTCTAACAAAACTTTTTTAAGAATTTTGGTCTCCTAGGCCCGAATCTGAAGTTAAAAAAAAATTCATCGAATCACCCTTCCGAGATGTGAGCCTTTTTTATTAACTCCTGACTTAGGATAGAATACTTTACTGGTCAATGTTATACTTCAAAATATTTTTTATGGATTTGCATTCTGCATAAAACTACCTTTTATTCGATTGAGTATCATTATGTCGGGAATTGTTTGACGGCGTGTAAAAACCCCGTAAAAATCTCGAAAATCACGTTTTTTGGAATAGTCCTTGATCATAATTTCAAATTAAAAAAAAATTTATTAAATTGATTGATCAAATTTTAAAAAGTAGTAAACTGTTATCCAGAATTGGCAAATATTTACTTAAAAAAATGAATTTTGGACTTTTTTAATGAGACATTGTTTTAAAAATGTTTTTCAAAAAAATATAACTTTCTAAATTATCCTTCATTTAGAAATGATCTGAAAAGTTCGGCTAAAAAATGTCCATGTCAGATGTGGTTTAGCTAATTTTATTCCATGCTAATATTTGATGAAATTTGTTAAAAGTGTCGTTTTTTCAGTAAGCATATTTTGTAGTATAATAATGGCATTTTTAAATTTATTTATGTTTCGATTTGTGCCTAATTTTTCAGCACAATATGAAAGTTTTATTGTAATTTTTGGGTCATATGCATAATCACTTTCTAAGTTTATAAATGGCTTATAAGAAAAATATTTTATACAAAATTCATTTTATAAACGTGTTATAAAGTTTTCAAATTATTATGCATAAGCACTTTTATATTTGAATTCTTAATTTTTAGTTAAAAAATTAAAAAAAAATTGTAAATGAAACAAATATGCCGATTTAATATGAAAAAACTGTAAAAAATCCATGAATTTAAAAAAAAACAGTTTTTTACATGCAAAAACTGAAAAACTGTTAGGCTTCCCAAAAAACTGTAAAAAACAGTTAAAACTGGCTATATGGCAACACTGCCACCGGCACGCTTCCCGATATCAACAAAACAGGTTGAATTTGGAGATATGACAAATATTGAATCAACTATGCCCACCGGCATTTGCTCCTGCCAACGCAGGTATCAACTAAATAAATGTTATTGTTAGTCACAGGCCACCGCATGGACTAAAAATATTCCTAAAGTAAACTCACTGGTTTATTACAGCGTGTTAGTTTGGCCACCGCAAAACTAAGACTGACCATTTCTTCTATTTGTCTTCTCCTTTTATACTTTTTCTAACACTCGAAGTAGATACACATTCCTACATACACATATTAACAATCAATTGTTTACAAATGTCGATGTTGCCAGACCATAGTCAACATCAACAGCTGATATAAATATAGGGTTGGAAAACAAAAAAGTTTTAGATATTCAATTAACGGGGAAACGACTATTTAAACAAGACAGTTTATTCAAATAAACTGCGCGATACAAAAATAATAATTGAGGCCAAAAAGAGCAACTTTGGTTCTCACAAAGTTATATCAAGTATACGCTGTTAACTCTTCTTTAAACACTCTGGTTAGTCTGGATAGATCGCCTCCTAGTAATATAGGCTATTTAGATAAAAAGTACGCGAATTATAATTTTTTTAATTTTGTTCTTTTATCAAAACAAAATACAATCGAAAGAAAAAAAAAAGATTTTTTTATTATTATTTTTTTTTTTTTTAATTTTACAGTTTGTTTATTTTGTAGTACACTTTTTTTGCTAATTTCAGCAGATTGATTTTAAATTACACTTTACAAAAATTTACTGAAATTTAGTAGCTGCGAATATTTATTTATACTAATTTCATTGTACTTAATAAAATTATGATATGTAGTTAGTTTTTTTACCTGATTTTAGCAAATCGATTTTGAATTGCAGTTTACAACAATTTTGCTCAAATTTAGTAGCGAGTATTAATTTTTTTTTTCTACTAATTTTGTTGTACTACAGATCATCAGACATGTGTGCTAAAATTAGCAAAAAATATTGCTGAGTTCAAAACAGTTAAATTTCCCGTAATAACAGCAAAATTTTCAGTAGCCATTACACCCCTTTTTTGGTTGAGTGTTGATGTACTTCTTTTTTAACATACACACTAATGATTTTAACATTGAGTTGTCATAGGCGACACTTCAACATTTTTTCAGTACTTTTTGCCCGAGTACAAAGAAAGCTCCTCTTCGTTAATTTCTAATTACAATTCCAATTACAACAAAAAATTCTTCACAAAAAAATTATATTTTTTTAATTTTAGACAAGTTTTTTTTATTGCCGCCACGAGTATCGAACTTGTAACCTCATGATTGTTAGTCTAGCTCTCTACCACTTAGCTATGTATACTTTGATATGAAAGTTGACTGGTATTAAAACTCTACTTCCCAGTTTAGAAAATCATTACCAGATATGTGGTTATGTAACTACATACTTGGTAATGGTAACTAGTTACTTTTGTTATTACATTTCTTATTACCTTTATATGGCGATGTCGCGAAAAATAATGAGTTGTCGTTACACACCAGCAAATCAAAAAATATATCGTTACCTATGTGCTTACCAGTACTGACAAAAATAATGAGCCTAAAAATAGATTTTCAAAACAATAAATTATATAAAAAAAAATATTTTTTATTGTAATTTTTTTTTTAAATAAAATTTGCTGGTGCGAGAATCGAACCTGGGTCTACAGATTGCCAGTCAACAGCTCTACCATCTGAGCTATATCGACATGTAATATTTAATAGATAAAAACACAATTGACCTGCTGCACACAAGTAAGCTTACTCGCCAACATAAAAAAAATCAAAAAATATGTGGTTACATATATTCTTACCAGTGTTTAAAAAATATTGAGTCTAAAAATAGATTTCAAAAAATTTTCAAAAAAAAATCTAAAAAAATATTTTCTATTTGAAATAATGATAAAAATAAGTAATTATCAGTAACTCATTATTATATGTTTTAAAATAATGCAGAAGGTAAGTGGGTGTCATTACTGGTAGTCCAAAAAATAATGATATGTCATTACCGTTTCTACACTGGGTTTGTCATTGCGACATATTGTGCTTTATTCTCTTCAATAAAAGTACTTTTTAAACAAGTGCAAAAGGTGCACTGCAATTAAGTATTTTTTTCAGCACTATTTTCAAAGCAAATTTTCATCATTTTTATTTAATATATTTTTAGAAATTAAAAAAAAAATATTGAATTTAAACAAATTAATTAGAAATATTAAAAAAAAAATTAAAAATATATTAGTCCCTCCAGGAATCGAACCCGAGATCATCTGTTTAGATATACCAAATGATACCAAAATCACTTTTTAGGATCACTTTTCTAAAAAGGCTGTAAAAATATACTAACGATACTTTGGAAGCAATGAAAGAAGTGATTTTTTGAAGTTGCACGTATACTTTTGAAGCAGTGAAAGAAGTAGTTTGTAAAGCATTATTTCCAATTTTTTTTGCTAGAATACTTTGATCCAGTCGCCACAGAATTTTTAAGCGATTGCTTGTATAGGATCTAAATAATTGTATTCAGATATCAGATAACAGAAGATGTAGAAGTGCGCCGTTAAAAAGTATAACACACATTTTCTTAATAACTTTTTCAACATTTATGCAGGAAAATTTTTACAATCTATTATCAGACATTTTTACAATCCGACCATAGATTGTAATTTCTATTTATTAAGTTAGAAATCTTGTTTGAATATTTCTTATTTAAGAAATATTTAAAAACAAAATCGATCTGACAATAAAACTGGCCCTAAAATGAAATATTTTTCTTAATATTTTAAAAAACCATACAACATAATAAGAGCTTCATTTTATTTTGCATGTTTTTGCTGGTTAAGTGTAAAATAAGCAACAGTCAGTTTTAATAAAAACAAAATTGTTCAAAGGATAACAGCACGTATGATAAACATTAAAAAAAGGGAATGAAAATTAAAAAAAATATATACATACACTCATACAAATAAGTCCGTAAAAATAGCAGAAAAAGTTACTAAAAATTAGTTAAAAATGATGCTGCAGAAAAAACTGCTAATATTAGCAGAATCAGTTTGCTAAATATTAATAAAATGAAAACAGCAAAAAAAACTGTTAAATTTACAGAATTTTAGTAATATGTATTTGAGCTAAGTTTTTGTTAATTGCAAATCACAATTTAACTTGCTGAAATCAGCAAAAAAATTGCTAAATAATAGTAGAATGAAAATAACAAAAAAAAAACTGTTAAATCTACAAAATTTTTGCTAAAATTTTATGAAATCAACAAAACTTTTGCAGATTACTAGTGGACTGGAAAAAGGTAAAAAAGGAGCAAATGAAATGAAAATTAATAAATAAAAAATAAATGTGTATTTAAAAACATACTTGGGCCCAGTTTATTGAATGTGTCAATTTTGAAATTTTTTCAATTGGCATTGTTCAATGCCTAAATGCCCATTTATAATTGATGAAAGAAGTATGTTTTCATGTTTTAATAAAAGAAAAAATTAAGAAAAAAAATTAAAAATTCGCATATTTCTTATGTTTTTTTTTATTACAATGCTCTTTCTTCAATTATGTGTACATTTCATTACCATTGTTTTCATCAATGCAAATTGAAAAAAATTTCATTGGCATTGAATGGTAATGAAATTTGTTGGCATTGACATTGAGATAAAGTAATGCCAATTATATTTCAATGCCAATGAAAATTTCCCAAGAATGATTTTTTTTAAAAGTGGTAATATTTATAGACAATAATATGTTAACCATAACAAAATGTATTTCAGAGACCCTTCTTTTGATTTTCATTGTTTGCTGATCGGATATGTACTTCCGAATTTATTTGAGTTTCCATTTTCACCTCTAAAGCTCCACCCACAGGAAAGAAGGTGTGGTCGATTAAAAATATCGTATTCTTTAAATAAGCTTAAAAAGCACAATATTGGGGGGAAAATTAGGGTCATCCCCGTAAACTCAACTTGCTCCCCAGAGATACTTTTAATCACAATTTTCATATTAAAATGGTTCGTTCAAAATAAACCTTGATCTTTGAAAATTAATGTATTACGATAAATAGAAACTTTTCTCATAAATTTTAATAATTTAGATATTTTATGAGTAGGACAAATTTTCAACCATTTCAATTTAGCTTTATTTAAAAAATGTTTGCATTATTTTTGGCGAGTTAAAAATATGCAGTAATTTTTATGAGTCATTTAACATTCTGTTTATAAGCGCTCCAAAATTGGTGGTTTAGTTTACAAAAAATTTGTAAAATTAACAAATCTTCTGTTCAAAATTTGTAACTAAAATTCAGCAAAATACTTTAAAGTTAGCAAATTTATTGTTAAAAATTAGTAACTAAATTCAGCAAAAAAAATAGCAAAAAAATTTGTAAGTTAGTAATGTGGAGGTAGCAAAAAAATTAACTAAAAATTAGTTAAAAATTTGTTAAGTTGAAGTACCAATAGTTTTACTAACTTTTCTACAAACTTTTTTCTATGAGTGTATAAGTATGTATATCATAAAGATTTATAAACATTGTATGCAATTGCATTTTAAATTTTCAGTTTGTGTATGAGTAGCAAAACATACACAAACATTATGACCATAAAATACAGCCTGGTTAAAATTATATAAAAACGAACATAAACGTCATGTTAGCATATAATTTGTTAATGTTTACTTGACCACTCCTAATTGCATGCTAAGTATTTTTTACGAATATGAATGAATGAATGAGTGAATGTATGAATGAATGTATGTATGTATGAAAGTGCATGTATTCATACCTAAACACAGATGACGACTAGAATATTTAATGCAAGAAGATGTGTGTGAATACTAAAATAAACACACACACAGAAATTTAAATACACCAGGAAAGCAATGAAGATATAAACAATTTTGAAAAAATACTAAGGAACTAAAATCAAAATTTAGGTACTTCTTTTAATCTGAAACGTACAAAACTTCGTACGATTTCTATATTCAATATTACTCTAGTAAGAAATTTTATTTGAAAATTTCTTATTATTAGAAAACTGGCACTTAGGCTGTTTATAAGTTTTAAATGTATTACAAATATCAATAATATTAAATGTTGATTCACAGTGCTAGAGTAGTCCACTCTAAAGAATGAATTTTGTTCCTTTCTATGTCGCATTTACATATTTTTTATATCATGTCATATTTTAGTTCACTCCACTCTGCATAGTGGAGTACGCCAGCATTTTAAATCCAGCAAACAATAGCATTTGAACAAACTATTATTTTTTTCGTTTACAGGTACTTTCCTGTCCGAGTTATATTGCGGTACTTTTTACAACAAAAAAGAACCATAAACTGTACTATAAATATTTCATCACTAAACTATCCTCTTTCTAAATGAAAAACAATCTCATTCCTATGCTCAAGACCATTAATACTCATCTGTAGGTTACGGTTAAAACCATACAATATTCCCTGTAAACAGTGGTAGTTAATATTCATACCCAGAGATTATATAAAAGTGTATGTTTAACAGCATAAGTACATATATGTTTGTGAGTGTTTATGACCGTGTGTGTTTATTTCTGTATGTGTTTTTAGGGAAAAGTGTTATGGATTTAACTAGTCCTAGTCCTAATATACATTCACTCACTCACTCATCTGCATACGAGTAGTCAGTCATCTAGTCATGTGATACACAGAGTTCTGTTTGTATTTTTAATCCAAATATTTATTAAAGATTTTCAGATTTTGTTATGTTTACTTAGATGTCATCATCGTCAGCAGTATCATAGAATAAACCCTATCCAGATAACTTGTTTAAAAAGAGTTGGTAAATGTTAACAGGGTCTTTTGTATGAAACGGCTAGAATATGACTTTGTGTATTTTAATGAAAGTTAAATAAAGAAAAGTAACAAGTTCATTAACAGGAAGAATAAGAATAAAAGGATACAATTTAAAAGAAATACTAATATGTATTTTTAAAAACTTTTAGTATAGCCGGATTTGTAATGAATAATTCGTTTTTATCACGCTGTTATTGGAAATAAGTTTTTCCAAAAAGTTTGTCTGCAGTGAATTAGCTTATCATTTCAGACATTTGGCCGAAGGGGTTTGGGCGATTCACAAAAGGATAGACTTCCCCCTTCTAAAAATGTACATTAGTAGAAAAAAGTCTGTAAAACATTTAGTTAAAACTACTGAAAATTAGTTTAAAAAAATATATTACTAAGATAGTAACAACAAAAATAAAACTGTTAAAAAAAATTATTGATGAAGCCTGGCAGAAAGCAGAAACTAGATCTAGTCTGATTTGCAAATTAATGTGTTTATAACTTTTAAAAAGGTTTATTTGTCTTCTTAACCTCAAACCTACCAAATTAAAATTGATAAAAATGCATATTACTTAATTACAATATTAATTGCAGCTGTTCGATATGAAATTAAAACAATACTGTACTAAAGTACATTATAAAACTGTTCCGTGGCAGTCCGACTCCAATATACAGAAGTTGCATGGCAACATTTGCGAAAAAGGAGACGCGGAAGAGATTGGAAGATAAACAAAAAATCTAAAGTAGAATATTTGTATGTGTCTGTTTGATCACTTCTGAAAGTAAAAAACAATAAGAGAAAGCTGAATAGGAAAGAAAACTATGAATTAGCTACGCTACATTCAAGGCCTTACGTGGGTTAGATGGCTAAGCTGTCGAATTCTAGTATAGTTACGTTTGTAATTAGGAATATGCACAGGTTCGATTCCTACCGCCGACGTGTTGTTGAAAAATTATCATATAGAGACCATTTGACAGTAAAATATAAACAATAATACAATTTATTGGAAAAAAGGCAGAAACTAGATCTTGTCTGATTTGCAAATTAGTGTGTTTATAATTTAAGTGAAAAAGGTTTCTTCTTCTTCTTAACCTCAAACCTACTAAAATACAGAATTTTAGTTTAATTTGAATTAAATTTTTGTTGAAAGAAAATAACAAATTAAGCTGGTAAAATCAGCAAAAATTTTGTTAAATAACACTATGCGACAGTCAAAATTGGGATGGGATGAAACCAACGGGAAATGTTATATCGGTCAAAAACAAGTTATACGTGTCCCGGCGTTTCGCTGGGTCACCCCTAGGAATCGAGATATATCTTTTTTTTGACATAACTCGAGAACCACTAGTCCGATTTTGCTCAAACAATTTTAAATGTTTGTTACCGCTACCATAAAAATCAATAACCTTTTGTTTATTACTTTTTTTAATATTTTAGGCAAAAAATATTTTTTTCTTCATACATTTATTTTTACCGGCAAAACTGTTGAGTATATAGAAAAACGTTATATGAACAGATTAAAGGAATTGTAATTTTTAATTTTTTTAAAATTGTTTGAGCAAAATCGGACTAGTGGTTCTCGAGTTATGTCAAAAAAAAGACCACCAAAGGTCAAATCGATATATCTCGATTCCTAGGGATGACCCAGCGAAACACCGGGACACGTAGTTTGAACCCTTCCCGATCACTGACCCCTACCATTTGTCTCACAGTGTAATTAGTATCCTAAAAAGTCACAAAAAAATTTAAAATTTTCTAAGTTTTTTTTTTCGATTAGTTTTCATATGCAAATAAAAATCGAGCCTTTTGAAAACAGCAGTTTACAATTTTTTTACCAAATATTTCTTACAAATTAGCAGGATAGACTGCTATTTGCATTCAACTGAATTTAGTTTAAAAATAGCAAAAATTTTGTAGATACTACAGTTTATTTTTGCTATTTTTAGTCTACTAATGTTTAGCGAAATTTTCTGTAGATTTTACAGTGCAATTTGTTATTCTCAATTAACTAAAAGTTAGCTTAAATATAACTTAAATTCTGTAATTTTACTTGTTTTAAGTTTGCTGTTCTTATTTTACTAGTACTATTGCTAATTTTAGCAGTTTTTTCTGCAGCATCATTTTTAATTAATTTTTAGTAACTTTTTCTGCTATTTTTACAGATTTATTTCTGTGAGTGTAGCAAAACACTGGTCTCCTCGAGGCAAAAAATCGATATATCACACTTTAAAATCCATTTGTAAATGCCGAAGCTATAACGAAAAATTAACATAGGCGAACCCTACGTTCGGCAAAAAAAAAATCGAAATTGGCATGCAAAAATACTTTATATTCGAAGGTGTACCGCGCTTTAATGCCCATACATGACCATATATATTCTGATTTGAAATTTCAGGGTATATGGCCGCTTATGATTATATATGACCATGTATGCTCGTGTATGGTAATAGATGACCACATACGTCCATATACCCTCAAATTTCAAATCGGAAAATATATGGTCATTAGACTGTTCCTTAAAATAGCGATTTGTCGATTTTTGTTCATTACACCCCCACGTTTACTGGAAATGGTCCCAAATGCAAGAAATCGATTTTTTTTTTTTTTGGAAAACGTTAACCCGTGCCGAAAGTTGGACGAAAATGGCGCATTTTGGTAAAAAGTGTATTATTATTAAAAATTCCCATAATTCGAAATTTCGAAAAAAATTATTTTTAATTCCATTTATTCATTTAATATAGTCAAAATGATTCATGCATGGAATTTTGACTTAATCAGATATCATTAACCCACTTTAGCCTGGAATGCAAAATGACCCACGAATTTGATAAAAATGCAAAAACGTATTTTTTTAAAATTAATTTTAGAGATTTTTTAAAATGCCTAATTTGGAGATATCGATTGCTATTTGTACCACATAATAATTGATATTACAGAAAAAAAATAAATTGGAAAAATGATAATTCGAGTTTGTGTTTGGAGCGACTGCTTTTCAAGACATTTTACAAAAATTGCTCATTTTGTCAAAAATTTAACAAAATTTTAATGTTTTCATCAAATTTTACCCGGTTTTCGGAAAAATAGCACTCAAGTTTGGTTAGGATATAATTATCTTTTCATTTCTTTAAAAAAAAATTAACCCTTAGTGGCCTGGGGTCAGAAAAGGCCCATGGAACTTAATATTAATTATGACTAAGAGATTGTAAAGCCATTAAATTTATAAAAAAAATCTCAACTGGATAAAAATAATTATTTTGTGTAACGTGATCCATATGGGGTTAATTTTAATACCGTTAGCCAAAAACGCCCCACTAGGAAATTTACAGAATAACACCTTTCGCATATCCCAATTTAATAAAAATCTGATAAATGTTATTCTGTAAATTTCCTAGTGGGTCTTTTTTTGACAAGTGATAACATTAACCCTATATGGATCAAGTTACTCAAAATAATTATTTTTATCAAGTGGAATTTTTTTTTTATTCATTCAAAGTGATATTTTTCCGAAAATTATGAAAGGTGTTATTCTGTAAATTTCCTAGTGGGGCGTTTTTGGCCAAAAGTATAAAAATTAATCCCATATACATCACGTTACACAAAATAATTATTTTTATCCAGTTGAGATTTGTTTTTTATAAATTTAATGGCTTTACAATCTCTTAGTCATAATTAATATTAAGTTCCTTGGGCCTTTTCTGACCCCAGGCCACTAAGGGTTAAATTTTTTTTAAAGAAATGAAAAGATAATTATAATCTAACCAAATTTGAGTGCTGTTTTTCCGAAAACCGTGTAAAATTTGATGAAAACATTGAAATTTTTGAAATTTTTGCCAAAATGAGCAATTTTTGTAAAATGTCCTGGAAAACAGTCGCTCCAAACACAAACTCGAATCATCATTTTTCCAATTTATTTTTTTTTTTCTTTAATATCAACTATTATGTGGTACAAATAGCAATCGAGATCTGCAAATTAGGCATTTTAAAAAATCTTTAAAACTAATTTAAAAAAAACACGTTTTTGAATTTTTATCAAATTTGTGGGTCATTTTGGAGTCCAGGCTAAAGTGGGTTAATGATATCCGATGAAGTCAAAATTCCATGTATGAATCATTTTGACTATATTAAATGAATAAATGGAATAAAAAATAATTTTTTTCGAAATTTCAAATTTTGGGAAATTTTAATAGTAATACACTTTTTTTCCAAAAGGGGCAAATTTCGTCCAACTTTCGGCACGGGTTAACTTTTTCAAAAAAAAAAAAATTGATTTCTTCCATTTGGTTCCATTTCCAATAAAACTGGGGGTGTAATGACAAATCTATTTTTAAGGGACACTCTAATGGTCATATACGAGATCATATGTGGGCATATCTGGAACTATGAATGGCTGTACATGATGGTAATATTTAAAACCATATATGATCACATATGTTCATATATATTTTGATTTTTACATGGAAACTGAATAATAAAAAAAAGTTTTCCATGTTGTATACCAAAAAACTTTCATTTGATATCGAATTTGTCTATTTTTCTCTGAATTTTTCCGAGTAAAAATATTTTTTTATATAAACATTTATGATTTTCTAGAATTATATATCGTTGAGTATTATCATATGTAATACCAATTATTATCATATGTTGATATAAAAATTAGGTTATAAAAATTGTTGTATATTAAACACATCTACAATTTTTCGAAGTTAATAATATATTTTTATTTACAATTATATTAACCCATATTTTATAATATTAACCCGAAAAATACTGGATCTAGTTAGTATTGTATAATTGTATAGAATTAAGTATCTGATGATATGATTATATAAAATATATACAATAGACGCTCGCAAATTAGAACCGCTTTGTTTTTGAAGCAATTCTAATTTCTGAATTATTCTAATTTCTGGACGTTTTTTTTCGTTTCGTTTCCAATGATAAAGAGTTTTTTTACTTTTATTTAACATTTTAAATGATACACTTTCACTATTTAATAGAGATTGCCAAATAACATGTACACGCGTATCAAATTTCACAAATAAACTAGCCAAAAATGTACATAAATGCGACAAAAAAAAACAAATAGGGAAAAACATATATAATTTGGTGATTCCCCTTTTTAGTTTTACTTTATTCAAACAGAATAAAAATAAATTGGGGATTTCCTGTGTATTCAAATAACCAAAAAAAAAACGCTCAGAAATTAGAATTTTAAATTCGAATTTCAGAGCCTTTAATGTATTGCAAACATTGATTCTAATTTCTGGACGTTCGAATTACTGAAAGCTCTAATTTGCGAGCGTCTACTGTATGTATATTTGACAATACTTGACGGGATATAATTATATAAAATTATAAATTATTAAATAAAATAAATTTTACTAGGGTATGAAAAAGAAATTAAAAAACGACAAATTTGCTAATTTTGAACCCTACTTTTGAGATTGGGCCGCTAAAAAAATACGTGCACATTTTTTTTTTCTTCTCTATGACATATCCAAATTTTATTAAGATCGAAGACAACCCATTGGGATACCTTTCTTGTCAGCAAATTTAGAATTCCACTCATATATAGATTGAAATTTATTTTGGGCTCATGCCCATCTCATATTCGCAATTTAAAACTTTTTCCCATGTATCAAATATATGTCTATTAATAAACAAACAATAGAATAATATTGTCTCATGTTTAAATATTGTCATCAAATACAATATTATCATATAAACCATATTAATCCTACTCCTGCTGTTGTTGTTGGTTTGTTTTGTGCTACCATATTTATTTATGTACTAACATAAATATATTTCTAGTATAAAAACATTAAAGTAAACAATGAACCCTAACCAAACAAATGACATTTCGTAATCATAACCATAGAATAGATAGACATGACACATGAGAACAAGAAATCATCAAAACTAATATTAAAAACATGTACAAAAAGGATTAGTCAAAATACACCCCATGGCAAGCGACGTCTGTAAACTACAAAAATTTACTATAGTTGGCTTGGCTAAATGGATGGCTGGATAAAATACGAAGAATATAAAAAAAGCGATGTAAAAGTTGCAGAAACTTCTTTTAATGTTTGCATAATTTTGCTACAAATTTAACCTTTTTCTCATACTAAATAGATGGACTTTTTTGATAGTTTGAAAAAATCAGTTTTAAAGGTTTATAAAATTACCACAAATTGGCAGATTATCAAAATATTTCTTCATTGTTACATCATCAAATCTTTGGTAGAGAGAATTGAAATTAAAAAGTTTTTTTGTTTAACAATTTTGCTATTCAAGCCTTTTGTTTGAAGGTTTTAAACTATGAAGGCCAAAATAATGTAAAAAGTTGGAAATAAAGAATATTAAAAATTGAAGGAATATTGTGCGGTATAGTGAGTACAAGAGTAGAATTAATAGCATGTCCCGTTAAAAAAAGTAAATAAAAGCACCGAAACCTTGGTTATATAACTGCTGATTATTGCAAAAATCTTAACTTTTTTAGCAGCGATTGAAATTGGCGATGTTGGTGCATTTTGAACAAATAAGCCTAAATTTTTTTTTTAAACAGTGTTTAAAATTTGCATAGTGATGGGGCGGTTATTAAAAAATATATTTGGGTCATTCCATCTCAAATCGACCAATGGTTGGAATCGACCCCTTTCGATTTGGATAAATTTTGGTCAGAACTTTTCTTTCATCTTAAGTTTCATCGAAGTTTTGCCAAAGGAAAAAAAATTTTTTTTTCAAAAGTTATGCAATATTTCAAAAAATGTCATAATTTTGGTTCTTAGCTCGTTTGAAAGAGCATATTTGCCATATTAAAAAAAAAATATAAAAAAAAAATTGAAAAATAAAAAAAATTAAACCTTTGCAATTTTACGATTTTAAAAATCGAAAAACTCAAAAACCTATATTTTTTGCTCATTTTTTTTTTTTAAATAAAATCTCTAACTGATCTTAAAACATCCAGAAATTTTCAAGACGGCGTTTTAAAAAAAAAAAAAAGATATGAATTTTTGAATTTTTTTATTCTCTTTTTTTAAGTTGAATCTCAATATAATAAAATTAAACAAATATTCAATTTTGAAATTTTGAGCAATAAAAACAAATTGAAGGCTTTAGAAGCACAGAAAAAATTTTAAATCGGAATAACGCTTTTATTTTTTTGGTAATAATTTGAAAAACAAATAAGGTAAGAAATGGAACACTCTTCCATTCATGTATACATGTGTGTTTTTCAAACTATTACCAAAAAAATAAAAGCGTAATTTCGATTTAAAAATAAACCCCATAAAGACAATCTGATGAAAGTGTTTGGTTACACTTGAAAATGCATTATTTTTCAACCATTGGTTCTAGGAAAGTTTTTTCATAAGTTTTTTCTCTATTTGTTGTAAAATAAATTGTAAATTCTATTTGGAATTTAACATATTTAATCAAAAACGAGTAAAAAGGTTAAAGTCGGGCATGCCGACTATACAATACCCTACACCAGTCTGGTGTATTGTTTGGATCCGAAATTCGAATGGGTTAAAATGGGGCTTATGTCAAAATTTTCTATAATGTGAGTCAGCGCACCAAATTTCATTAAAATATCTTAATATTTGCGACCTGCAGTTTGTAACCAAGCCAATTTTGGGGGGACCCTTATATGGGCACTAGTTCGAAACATGGACCGATGTTCACCAAAATCAATAGGCCTCGTCCTTGGGCCAACATAGGTCTATGTACCAAATTTCATCAAAATATCTTAATATTTGCGACCTGCAGCGTATAAACAGTATAATTTTGCTAGGACCCTTATATGGGCACTAGGTCTAAACATGGACCGATGCGTTATTGGGCCAATATAGGTGTGTGTACCAAATTTCATTAAAATATCTTAATATTTACGACCTGCAGCGTATAAACAGTATAATTTTGGTAGGACCCTTATATGGGCACTAGGTCTAAACATGGACCGATGTTCACTAAAATCAAACTTGTTCGTCCTTGGGCCAACATAGGCCTGCGTACCAAATTTCATCAAAATATCTTAATATTTGCGACCTGTAGAGTGCGCACAAAATTGCATGGACAGACAGACAGACGGACGGACGGACAGACGGACATCGTTAAATCGAAATGAAAAAAAGTTCGGAACCGATCGGTATACTATAAGGTGGGTCTACGACCAATATTTTTTGGTGTTACAAACATCAGCACAAACTTATAATACCCTGACCACATAGTGGTGTAGGGTATAATGACCACATAGTGGTGTAGGGTATAATAACACTAATTGTAACAATTTTCAGATCAACTCAAATCTACAATAAGATATATTTGTTTAATTTATATCTCAATATTTGTTACATCCAAGGGGGTCTTTCATTTAAGGCAATACCGGTTTTTAATGCAACAGTATTGCCAGGAAATTTTTAGCTTATATCCCCATTTTTGGATATGACTACACCCTATTTTGCATATCAAACTTCCTCATTTGGCGAATACATTATTTTTATAGAGTTTTTATATCGAAAGTCGAAAATTTCTAAATTTCTAATGCTGCAAACAATTAAATTCTAAAAATGGTCGTTATGCTGTGTTCACATCTATTTTTAAATCCTGAAATTGCAATGGGAATCTCGACAGAAATATTCACCGTTTAAATTTGCACTTTAGGACAGTAGTGAGATTACGATTTGACAACCACATTGTTTTTGTAAACAAAGTATTATAGAAAATGAGCTCAAATTAAAAATATTTCTAAAAAGCATTTTTATTTCTTTTTTTTCTGACGGAGTACAATCTACGAATACATTTTCAATATCATAATGGAAGAAGACATGCAGTCTCTAAAGCTGTCTTCATAGTTGTGCTTCTCCAGAAAGAAAAATATTATGTTTTTAATAATTATTTCATATTATTTCCAGTTTATTTTTCTAGTCAGCTCTTGACCAGCGTTGCCACTTTTTAAGGCAAAAACTCTACAAATTAAATGAAACGCAGTATTGTATTCTGCAGAAGTCTCCAGATTTTTGTAAGATTTCTTACAAATAACGCAAAGTTATGGGATTTCACATTGAAATCTCAATTTTAGTCGAAATCTCGCGATTTGACTGCAGATATAAATGCAAAATTTACCTCAAAATCTATTCCAGAACAGCTACTTTTATCACCAGTTCAATGCATCCGGTTCTAGAATTTATTCCCGAATTCAAAATGCAAGGTTTCGCTGCTCTAGTATGAAGAAAAAGAACCTATTGCTTTTAGACCGAACTCCATATAAAGAGAACCGGTTGTTAGAACGTCTGCTAGTGTACTATAAGGTGTTCTGCTATCATTTCGTTGGATTTTATCTTTTTACTGAGTAGTGTTATTGGCATTGTTTTTGTTTAGTAGATAATTGACAAATATTAAAGTCTTATTTTTTTATAAAAATTTGGATTAAAACAATATTACAAGTGGAATTAATGTTTAAGTAAATTTGCTTATGTTAGCAGTAATGACAATATACAAGGATAAAAAATAATAAACTTGCAAAAGAGAAAAGAATTGTTATATAAACAAACATACAAAAAGGGATTTCTGCAACATATGTTAAAACGAACTAACTTATTAGGGAAATTCGCCTTTTAGTTTTGATTGAAAAATAAAAGTTTACAAAAATATCTACCCTACTAACTTCAAAAATTGAAAATTATTCCGAAAGCTAACTTGATTTGTGCCAAGAAATAACATTATTTTCCAATTCAATGTGAACACCGCTACTACAACTATGCTAGATAAGCACAACAAAAAATAGCTTACTATGACTTTAATATGCTGTTTTAAAAATATTCATAATACAAAAAAAAAAAAAAAAAACATTGACATTGTTTGACTTTTGTTCTGTCTTCCTCTAATTTTTCTCCTCTGTACCTCGTTTACTACTTATACGAGAATACAATTATGATGGGAAGAGATGATGTTTGTTTTCTTTGTTTTAAAATGACCACATTCTAACAAGTGGTGTAAAAAGGATAACAAAAACATGTCATATCAGCAGACATCATCATCATACTTGAAGGAGAACAAAAAACGGAAAATGAGTAAACAATATTTTTGGCTAAAAAGCCAGATGTCCACTTCTATGATTTTCCGCTACCACTGATGATTTTATGATGTTTTTTGTTGAACAAAAAAAAAAAATAATAATAAACATGAGTTTGAGTAGTTACAATATGACTTAATCACCGCTACTATAACCGGTTACACACACATACTTAGATACATTGAGGAAAAAAAAACACCGAATGGTTGGCTCCTAGTGTAATTGAGTGTGTGTGTGGTGTGTGTTGTGTGTTGTGTTTCTGTATGTTTTAGGGACCAAATAGTAGTGTCATAGTTGTTTGTTTTTGTGTGGTTAATTAATCACAACTTGATCTACTACTTCTTCTACTTGTTAGTAGTTGTTTTACGGTTATAAGCACTCAAGTGCTGAGATGAAAGATAAAAACTTAAAATAACACAGATAAAAGCATGAACTAATGAACTCTCTTCTTTTTTTTTTTTTGTTTTTTTGTATTTTTTTGTAAGCACATGAATATTAAATCTAACCATACAGACTATAAAGGCAACATTATTTTACATCCATACATCTTTAATGGATATGTTGGCTTGGAATACACCTTCTTTTTTGGACAACAGCTCCTATTGAGGTTTTGTCTGTTTCCTTTCCTTCATTTTCTCGTAACTAATTGCTTAAACGTGGTTATTAATCATGGGTCAGTTGCTTTTCCCTTAGGATATTATCGTATGTTGGATTCTTTCCTAGAGAAACTCTGTTTAAAGCTATTTTTGTAACTCTGTTATTATTATGTCTGTGTGTTTGTGTGTGTTGAAATTTACTACCATTTACAAAGTGTTCTCGTATAAATAACATTTTTATGTCATATAAATAATACTTTTTTTTATCACTCATTTTCCAATTACTCATACCAATGGAGTTTTTTGTTTTTGTTTGGTATTAAATTATTTCCTCTATAAAAATGCAAATAATCAAATGTACAATCATTGATGTATCCAGCAAATTACAATAAAATATAAATAAAAATATATTTTATATGAAAATATTTTTAAATAAAGTTATGTTCATTTTTGAAGTTGCATTTTAAGCCACTGATGAAAAATTCAATGTTTGCAATGAATTTACATTTGTTTGTTTGGCAGGGAAAAACAAACAAAAAATTTCACTTTATCGCTTAGTTTAGGCGACAATGGCCGAAGAAGTTGAAAATTAATCTTGAAAACAATTGTCAAATTAGGTACTTAACTACACTGATAAAAACGAGTTAGTAAAAAAATTAGTAAAATAGTTAGTAATCTATCTTTGCAAGATTTTAACAAATTTATAGTAAAAATTTTAGTTAAAAATTTTATGAAAGATCTGATTTTTAATGCAAAAATACTATAACTAACAAGAAAATTTTTTAAATATTATTCTCTAAGTTTTTTCTACCAAAACCTGTAGTTAAAAATATCGTTATCTACAGAAATTTTTTTCAAGTTCAGATTAACGATTTTTGTCGTTACTTCAAAATTTTCCAAAGCAAATAAAATTCAAATTAACAACCTTTGTCAGTATCTCTTGTCAAATATTTATAACAATGCAGAATAGCTCTTTCGGTAACTCAACTGACACATATTGCTAATTAACCAAATCAGCAAAATCGATCGGATACTGATTCCGAAGTCCCCGGAGTTTTTTGAAAAATCACAAACAACAAAGCAAAAAATACAAACGGATATATCCAATTTTATTATTTGAATATACTCCGCGCTTGTTTTGTTTCCTTAATTTGAGCAGTTTTCAGCAGTTTTTGAGTTTTTAAATATAGGCTCAGCTGATAGTAAAAGGATACTAAATAGTTTATCTGCGCCATCTACCGGTAAGTAGTGTAAATTTTAATTTCCTATCTCTATAATTAATAGTCTCTGGTTAAAAATAAATTAACCAATCAGAATTCTCCAAAAATAAATCAAGTCAAGTCATACTGCCACCCAATATTTTAACTAAAGTCGACTTTAACTAAAATATACATTTAAAAAATTTAGATAGTCAGGGCGAGTAATTTTTTATCTCATATTCTAGTCTATTTTAAAATACAGTTAAAAAGGTAAAGCAAAGGAATCTACAAGATTATATATTGATAGATCTTTCAAAACAACAGAGTAGTATACTGGAAGATGACAAAGCAAATTGTGGTAAAGTTTCTCCCTTGTTGTTGTGTTTTTTTTTTATATTTTAAATGTTTAATAACGCTCCTGCACGAGAACAAGAAATTCTCATTGAGTTTGTAATTTAACTTAACAAATATTTCTAGAAATTCTAAAACGTCGTCCCCTTACGATTTCCTTAGGCAAGAATGACATCAGGATAGTAACAGATTATTTTTAAAAATGTGTTAAATAAGTTTTGGGATTTTAGCACACTTAATTCCTTGTATGCTACTCACTGTTCCCTCCATAATTAGCGAATTTCCACCAAACTCCGGCAAAGAGAGAAATGCATAAGAAAATCTTTTTTTTTACAAAGAACGTGGCCCCATAAATAGAACAAAGGCTGAGCGAGATATGATTGTAGTCAAAATTCTCTAAGAAGAACTAGATAATCGTTAATGACATCTAAATAATTTTTCTTATATATCAGCTTTTCAGAAGCCAATTGAGTAAACTGTCAAAAGAAATTTTGTCAAAATTAACTTAATTAACGTTTTTTTGAAAATTCCCTGTGCAATATTTACGAAAATCAAATAAGCGGAGAGAGGAACAGACTCACAACAGATTTTCTCTCTTACATTGGCTGTGTTTGTGCGGCAAGTTACCAACGTTGGCTTGTGTCATTCCCATATAAATTTGACATTAGACAACATTTAGTGTTAACTCTTAACATTACTAATGTCAAATTTGTATGGGAATGACATAAGCCAACGTAGATAGCTTGCCGCACAAACACAGCTATTTTGTGTTTTTATGTGTTTAATAGTGTTGCTAACTCTGGAAGGCAACATAGCACCGTGAGCATTGTGAAAATGGTTAAAAAGGGTAAAAATTTACCAAAAATGGGTTAAAAAGGGACAATATTAATTTTTTGAAAAATTTAAGTCAAGCTTTGGGCTTTGAAAAATCATGTAAAAAAAGTTAAAAAATTTAGAAAAAAGGGGTAAAAAAGCACCAAACAAATATTTCAAAATTTTTAAGTTTAAATATACGGTGTGTTCGTTTACTCGAATTTCTTACTACTTTTACGACAATTGGAAAGTTTTGTTTACTTTTTATATTGAAATTTTCCAGCTGTAGTAAAAGTAGTAACTTGTAGTAAGTAAACGAACACGCTTATAATGAAGTTGCTATTTAAAATTGTACTAACAACATTGTGAAAAAATGTATTTGTTGCATAGTTCGTATTATTTTTTAAATTTTAACAGAAAATTCTAGAAAAATTTAAAAAAAACGAGAACAAATACCAAAAATATAAACTGTAGGAAAAGCACTAAAAGCAATGCCTAAAGCACCAAAAAATACCCTAAAAGCACTGAAGTGTTAACATTGGTGTTTAATGCATACGAAAGAGACAAAACTTAAAATACGAAATGATCTATTCTCATTTAACTCATTGAGCGTTTGGTTCCTTCCAATTTGGATAAAATTAAAAGTATTTAAAAATATAATCTAAGATAACATGTTATTTCTTTATACTTAGAATATTTATAGAGTTGTTGAAATTGTTGTTATCTGTATTTTCGCTCTTACCTATCAACGTTAAGTATTTAAAGCAAATCTAAGTTTAACTGATTAAAGTATAAAACAATTATAAACAGTTAATATTTATAATATTTGTGGTATAATCGAACGTATCCCAGCAAAACTTTTTAAGAAATAACTCGAAGAAGTTATGGTATTTGCCATACATTGGCAAATGCGGCCCCATGGGCCGCATGGGGCGCGTCAATCAATTTCGTGCGGCCCTTCATTTATTTTAAAACAATCAAAATTTTTTTTATAAATTTTGAACAAAATAAAAAAACCTAAATTAAATTAGGAAAAATAAAATCTAAATTTAAAAATATACCTAATATAGAAAACATCGAGAAAAAATAAACATCCAATGGAGCCTAAAAAAATTACACCCATCAACAAATATCGATATTTTTTCACATACACCCTCTAAAACTTTTTAATGTATTTTCGCCTCCTACATACGAATATTAAGTGCAAAATTGTTTCTTCATTAGCCTTAAGCCTGGGAGAAGTACTTTATGGCTAAATATGACATAGTAGTACTTGGGAGTCTCTTTTGAATTAAAAAGAAACTACCTTGCATTTTACGAAATGTTTCAGGCTGTTCTACGGACTTATTAAGGATCTATAAAATTTACTTTTGAGAATTGTCATTGAAGCACTTAAATTTGATAAAACAGACACAATAAAACTTTATTAATACACTCACAGAAATAAACCTGTGAAAAAGCAACAAAATTAGTAGCTTTTTATGCTATTTTTCTATATATAATCCTTTAAATTCCTAGGAGGAACATAGGGCCACATGCTATTTTTACAGGTTTATTATTTAAAAGTGACTGCAGAAATTTTGTTGTTGATTTGTGGTAAATATTAGAGAGATTAGAAGAGCAAATATAAACTGTTAAATATATTAATAGTCACAATAGTAGACTGCTGATTTCACAAAAATAGATTTTTTTCTCTTAAAATAATTTAAAATTTTTTGTGTTTTTTTTTTTTATTCTTCTAATATTCAGCAAAATTTGTTGCTAATTCTAAAACAGTAAATTTTTATATCGATTAACTAAAATCTGCTTAGTCAGCAGTTTTTCATGCAAGGAAATTTTTATCAATTTTTAGCAGTTTTAACAAAACTTTTTACAGGCTTATACCGCTTTCTAAAAGCTTGTGCCGCCTTGAATTTTCATTCCTCTTTTTAAGCAAACAAGTCCGCGTTATCCCATTTTTTTAATGTGATATTCAACTTTCGAATAAAGTTTTCATAATTTATTTTTTCTAGAGTTCTCAGCTAGCAAACGAGCCAAAATATTAATCAGAAAAGTGCTCAAAAAATATTATTAAACTTTCACTTGTATGAAAGTGCTACATTAAAAAGAGCCTTTTTTTATTCAAAAATGACTCAAAGAAATATTTTAAAAAATTCTTTAGGTTTAGAAAATTAATCCTTTTCTAAATCATTTTTGAATTGCTCACAAAATATTTAAATTGATTTACATTTCTGAGTTGTTTCTGAATCATCTTTGGATTTAAAAATTTGCCTTAAATGTTTGTACCTTTTTTATGATCTATTTTACTAAGACAATATTTTCGTCCAAAAAATGCACAATTTTTGACAAATGAATTTAAAATTTAAAAAAATGTTTGATCTGTTTGAATTACTTTTGACTTACTGAATAAGAACCCTTATAAAAGTATTCTAATTTTCTGGCTACGTTATCAGTCTTCTGATTGAATTTTTTAAATTTAAGAATTAATTTAATGTAACCAGAGCCTGAGAGTTTTGATATTTGTTATTAATTTTCGATGATAAAATGTTGTAGATTTTAGAGTTTTGTATCAAAATTCAGTTCGCCCTGTAATTCGTGTTACACATTTTAATAAATAAAATAAGCGATCAAAATCCATTAAATAAATTTAATAATATTTGAAAAATTGGTGAAAACCTTAAACCAAATTTTTTGAAATAACAAAAACTATATTTTCGAAGATTAATTCGACAAAGTTTTTTGCCTTCAGATTCTGTTACTATATTTTTAAATATATTTGGATAAATAATAAAAAAAAAATCATAAAAATATAAAATATTTTGTTGTACATCTCCCCAATATTGACTCATAAAGTATTTTCTGGGTGAGGGGATAAAAAACGAAAGACCCACAAGTCGAAGGATATTTAATGGACCTTTTTTGCCTTAAGATCCGGGCTTAGAAAACCAAAATACTCAAAAAAAAAGGTTTTAGTAGTAGGCTGTAAAAAAATTAATTTTTGTCGAGTAATTCATTAATTGGTGCGGCCCTCAGTAAGTTTCCGAAATCCCAAATTTGTCCCTTCAAGCCATTTATGTGCCCATACCTGTTATATGCTATTATCTATAAACGATGAGTTTTCAACGTTGATAATTATCCACGTTGCAAGTTAACGTGCATGCGAAAAGTAAAGCGTTAGTTTTCGTCTCGAATACGTTTTCGTGAACTTTGAGTTTTTTCTGAGTTAACGGATATAGTTAAGTCGAAAACACAACGGTTGTTGATTTTTTTAAATAAATTGATTGAAAGTTAAAAAAAAAAAAATTATATTAGTGAGACCAGATATTTTTCAGCATCTAGTTCGATGTTTTTATTTTTTATTTATTTAAATAAAAATCGTGCGTATTAGTTTTCAAAATTTTGTTCTTGCAAACAGGATAGTCTGTTTCGAAGGGCGCTCATCAGTATCCGCACAAGATCATGACCATAAAAGGTTACTAATAAAGTTATTTTGATTACTTATGTTCAAACTATCAGAGTTTATACCGATTTCCACTTTTTAAATAATTGAGAATTCTGTATTCTCCGAAGTTTAAAGTAATCAAAAAACTCTTAAACAAAAAAACGTCTCCCTAATATATTGGTAAACATAGACACATGTATGTATTGGCTGACAATGCTGGTCTTCTTACACATCGTATTAGTTTGATATAATTTTGTTTGAGTTTTTTGAAAATACAAATAATTACTTGCGCAATTAATCGATTTAATTAAAAGTCGATTAACTGAATACCCTAGTAATATCTGAAGACATTTTGTGTGTCCCCAAGTAAAGTTTATAGGTACTTTAAAACTAAATTCCCAGTTTATTCAGTTATAGGAATTAAGAAAACCAATTTAAGAAATAACTTTTTTTGTTAAAAGTTAAATTTGAGAATATTTCAAAAGGTCGTGCTAATGAAAAATCTGTGGTTCACATTCGTAGCCTTTGTCCTAAAATCTACCAGAATCGCTGGGGCACATTTTAAATGTTTAAATGTGTAATTCAATGCTAAAAACCAATTATAAGTCTCCAAAAAAAAAAACAATTTATTCTATTACATTCGCTTATACTTTCATTAAATTAAGACAAAAATAAAATTTGGTTAGTTTTTCCCCCCCAACATTTAACCCCTAAAGAAGAGATTGGATCACTAAAAAAGCATTTACATTATTTTTTCTTCACACTAAAATCGAAAGAAACCCTTCTTGATAGCTTCCTTGTAAGACATGCATAATTAGGCTAAAAATGTAGTTTTCGCCGCTGTGGATATTGCCTGTGTAACTTATTCTATCACTTCGCCACATTTAATTTAAAAAAAATTAAAATATTTTCAATTTTGTTCGAACCAAAAAAGTTTTGTTCTTTGTTTTTTACGCCATCCGATTAAAAGTTGAAAATTTATGATTTATATAAAAAAAAATCCTTATCATTTTCCCACCTTTATGGAGATACATTTTAAATTGTGTACTGTTGCAAAACTTTTACTACCATACGAGTATAATAAGTAATACTCGTACTATGTATTAGTGTATGTACTCTATGAGATCCAACAAATTAATCTAACAGAGAGAACAAAAGTCTAACATGTCTGACTGCGGCCAATGCTGTGGTTGGTCTACAAATGAAGCTACTAACGCTATTTAGCAGGAGCAACAAATACACCAAAAAAAAAGGAAAAGTACAAAAAACACTATATAGGGAAAACACAAAACTAAAGCAAATGAAAATTCGCATACAGACTCAAAGGCATTCAGGAAAAATAAAAAAAAACACACATATACAATCGTTCTCTGACCACATTTAGTAAAATAACCGGAAAATGCCCGTTTTCAGCTATAGAAAAACCAAAACGGAAAATGAATTAAAAGCTTTTTTTTTATTATTAGAATCATCATCATCATCACCAACAGTAACATAAAATCAACAATTCCCAAAAGTAACTGAAACTAGCTTTTATTCTAAAGATTTTTTTGTAGAGAATGAGAAATGTGAAGAAGATATAAAGGGTTTGGGAAAAAAACTAAAGTTCACAAAACTATAAATGTTGGTTTTTAGCTTATTATTTGATAATCATTTCATATGGTTTTTTTTACAATTTTTCTTTTGATATGTCTGTGGTAGATTAAAATAAAATCTATGTATATTTTTCATATAACTAAATATGCAAAATATATTTATGCGGATAATTATAAAATAGCATATGTGCACAGTCCGAATGCACAGTGGGTGCAATTGTCTTATAAGCTGTTCAAATGATGATCCTTAAACACGTGAATATATAAACTAAAGATTCCTATTCACACATAAAATTCAAGTGTTTAAGTTAAATGTTTCGAACAGCTGTGCCTTATTAATTGCAAACAAAAAATGGAAAATTTAAAAGAATTTGGCAAAATTTTTTTTTTTTCGGCGGGGCTGCAAGAATTAATTAATTTTTCATATTATCCAACATTATTAATAAAACTTCCTCGAGCTCAAATATCTGAAGTTTTATTAACAATTACAACTTTTAATTTAAATCCAACATTATTATTGCCATTAAAAATTAAATTACATTGTCGGCCCAGTTGGAAACAAGATTTTTACAATTCTAGTTAATCGACAACTGTATGTGCGTTTCTACATTTTTCTATAACCGGAAGCAAAATCTAATTAGGTTTTTTTTTTTATTCATCTATCACCTTATTAAGAAAAACTCACCTTTCAACTGAGTTTTAGGTAAATTTAATTTATTCAAGGAATTAAATGTGCTAAAATCCCTAACGTATTTAACAAATTGTGAAAAATAATCTGTTGAGGCATGCCCCTATCCGGATTTCATTCTTGCATAAGGAAATCGTCAGAGGACTTCGTTTTTAGAATTTCTAGAAATATTTGTTAAGTTAAATTACAAACTCGATAAGAATTTCTTGTTCTCATCTAGGAGAGTTATTAAACATTTAAAATATCTAAGAAAAAACAAAAACAACAACAAAAAATTTACTACAATCTGCTTTGTCATCTTCCAATATACTGCTCTGTTGTTTTGACAGATCTAGCAATGTAGTGACATCCATTCATGTATAAACAGCAATAGAAAACAATGTTTTCTAAAGTGTCAGTAACATTTAAATTTGCACAAGCACTTGCAAATTTTGACTAAAGAGGGATTTTTTTAAAGATAATAAAGTAACTCAAACAAACGTGAAAAAAAATATTTAGTGTGATTGCTTTTGCCGCCAAGAGAGGGCGCTAAACTCAGAGAATTTTATGCAAAAATTAGTTAACAGAAAAATGGGTTTTAATTGTTTCACGAAAATAATTCTCAAAAATAATTTTTTTTAGAAACTTGTCCGAAGATTTGTTTTTTAATTAATTCAATATATTTGTAGTTAAATTAAAATATGGATTTTATTATATGTTTATAAAACAATTATTTTTTATTGATCCGAAGAACATATGTTGAAAAAAAAATGGATTTTTTGAAATGCCTAAATTCTTGATTTTTACACAAATTTCACGCATTTAAGAGTGTTTAGTATTTAAACCATGTGAACCCTCCATTTTAAGAATAGGATCTGTTGAGCGGACTTTTCTAAAACATTGCAGGGAACACTTTTGTGGAACATTCTAACCCTCTAACTCTTCAATGAAAGGGAATTTTTTGGCCCATTTTTAAAAAGGGACAAACCAGACCCGAAAGTTGAAGAGTTAGAGGGTTAAAATGTTCCACAAAAATGTTCCTCGTAGTGTTTTACATAAGTTCGAAGAACACATCGTACATATCTCTGAACACATCCTATACATTTGAGCATCAATTCAGAATAAGTACGAACACCCAGAAAATAAATTCACATCAGATAACCCCGTTTGTAGTCAATCGCATGGTTCGGTTGTGGTAGCCGAATTTTTCAGTTGTAGCAACAGAAAACCAATTCAGACAAGACTAATTTGACTGTGACAACGGAATTTCAGTTGTATTAAGAATAATTCGGTAGCCGCAAACGAAAAATTTATTTGATGCAACTGAACCATTCGATTGGCAACAAATGAGTTTGTCAGCACCGAATCTGTTTTCTGGGTGAAATTAATCCTTAAACACATTTTAAGTTTTTATTTATTACTGGCACTTACATAAGTTAAATTTTCAATGCTGATGTCTTCAAAGACTTATAGTACAATTTCATGACAAATATTTTTGCGGAATATTTTAACCTTCTAACCCTTCAACTTACGGGTCGTTTTTGTCCGCTTTAAAAAGGGGCCTAAAAAGTCCCTTTATTTGAAGAGCTAGAAGGTTAAAATGTTCAACAAAAATATTCCTCGTATTGTTTTACATAAGTTCGCTGAACATACCCTATGCCTAAAATTGAGGATTCACATGGTTTCCTATTTTAATCGTTTTTCATTTTTTTTTGTTTTAGAAAAATCAGTTTAAGCCCCATTTTTTTTTTTTTTTGTGAAAGGCATTTTTTTTTAATGAATCGATTTTGCCCAAATTACTGCTTGACCTTATGTCAATTCACGTGCTAAATTTCATCGCAATCGAATAATTTTTGCAGCTTTTATAAAGATTTTAAAATAAAGGATATATGGCAGGACTAAGAGTCCTTGCTTCGATTTTGATAAAAACTAACACAAACGTTTCCAGTTGTATGTGCATCTCAATATATACTATTTGTAATTTTACGTCTATTTATGTAGTTAATATAATATTTTTAAATTTCAGGACCTATGGGAGGTGGGCGTGTAATTGACCCAATATTTCCAAAAATTAAAATGTTTCTTAACCAAGGGGTTCTATGTCATATCTGGTAATGATTTTCTACACTGGGTACGTTAAAAGAAATCCGTTAGTGTATTTTTACTCCTTTTTAGAAGTAATTCCTTAACAACCCACTGTAGAAAATCATTACCAGATATGTGGTTATGTAACTTCATACCTCGTAATGGTAACTAGTTACTTTTATTATTAAATTTCTTATTATGTAAATGAATGTTATTTTAATTTGACTCTAGATCATAAATTAATATCACTTTCTGTTTAAATTATTTTCAAATCAAAGAAAGATGATATAATTTTTACAAGTAAATTACAAAGAATAAAAATTTTTGAAAGAATTCGATAAGACCAACAAGGCAGAATGCGCATTTTCGGCTTTCGCTACAAAGCCATCATCAGTGCCTTCTTTCGCCTTTGAGTGGGTTAATATTTTGATAATCGTCTACTTATGTGACTGTTGCAAGCAAATCGAATTTGTTATCAACAACTCAACTTAGACGAACATCAACGAAATTTAACAATGCTATTTTTATCCTTTTGTTATTATTGCTCTTTTTTGCTTTGAACCTTAATTCTTACATTTATATGGCGATGTCGCGAAAAGTAACGAGTAACACACCAGCATACGAAAAATCAAAAAATTTGTCATTACCTATGTGTTTACCAGTATTGACTAAAATAATTATTCTAAAAATAGATTTTCAAAAAAATACGTTTTATAAAAAAAAATATTTTTTTAATGTAAAAACTTTTTTTAATAAAATTCCCAGGTGGAAATTGCCCACGGTAGAAAAAAATAGTACTGGGAGAGCACTGTTTTTTTTATTATGCCAGTACCACTTAAAAGTCCTTTGCCACTGTTTTCTGCTATTTTAACAAGATATTTTCTATTTCTATCTATACACAGTACACTGATTTTTTGTATTTAAAGTATTGGCATGTTACTGAATATTTTTGTATTTATAGTACTGGGAAAACACCAGGAAGTAACAAAATCCAACACTGGGCCAACGTGGGAAAATACCTACGGCCAAGCGTATATTGGTGTTATCACTTCGACACCGTACCAGTACTGGAAACGTAAAAAATCCGACACATCGCCAGTACATGCACTACCGTCTCCAACGCTGAGCCAGTACTGTGCCGTTCGTATTTTTCTATCTGGGTTTTTTTCATGCGGGAATCGAACCTGGCACTCCAGACTGCCAGCTGTACCATCTGAGCTATCTCGACATGTAATATTTGATTGATAAAAACATAATTGACTTGCTGCGCGCAAGTCAGCTTATTCGCCAATAGACAAAAAATCAAAAAATATGTGGTTACTATGCGGGGAAAAATCATACGCTACCGTAGACAAAAAACAACAAACACATAGACTTGGGCACTGTAGCGTATGATTTTGCCCCTTATATTAATTGCTGGATTCGCGCATGGTGATTACATATATCATTACCAGTGTTGAAAAGATATTCTAGCCAAAAAATAGATTTAAAAAAATTTACACAAAAATCAAGAACATTACTTTATTTTTGAAATAATGATTAAAATAAGTTATTATTGGTAATACATTATTTTTTATTTTGAAATAATGAAAAAAGTAAGTATTTATTAGTAACTCATTATTATATCTTTTAAAGTAATGCAGAAAGTAAGTCGGTGTCATTACTGGTAGTCAAAAAAATAACACGCAGAGAAAAGATATGGTTGCAATATGATCACGGCTACAAAACTATGATCCCCACTGCCATACATGGTTGTTGCAATCATATTATTAATGTATTAATCATACTTTACAAGTTATATGGTCGTCTTTAATCATTTTATAGTTAAAATCTCTCCTTTTTTCGCTTATCATATTTTTCTCTCGGTTATAATCATATGTTATCCGTACAACCATATTCCTCTCTTCGAATTACAATCATATTATTGTTTGTACTGAGAGATATCATGTTCGCAATCATTGGTATGGTCTCGACAACTATAAGATGGTCAGTATATATTTTTATGAGCGTCATTGATCAGTTAGCGTCATTCTTGTTTCAGATTTTGTGAAAAGAAGTTATAAGGCACAATCAAAGAAAATAATACATTATAAACAAAACCAAAAATAGAAAACAACTTACTTATATTCATTTTAATTTTAATAATGATATTGTTTGTAGAAGAAAGAATTCGGTTTAACCAAGAACCTTCAAATTAGATTTTACTTTAATGTGCTCAGTGTTATAAAATAAGTAAAAAGTGATAAAAAAACGTGTTTTTTTTTTTTAATTTTTGTACTCAAGTAGAAAACTTATTGTTGAAGAGCGTCCATAATAAGGAGCGTTACAGCTTTTACTTTTGTACGAAAATCAAATTGAAGAAATATATAAAATTGAAGAAAATGTAAAGAGTGCTCAAAAATAATCATAATATGTTCCTAGTGATCATAATATGATTCTAAGTGATCACAAAATTTTCGACAGGACAATAATATGATCACTGGGAATATGTTATGATCAGCAAGAAAATATTATGATCATAAGGAATATATTATGATGATTTTTGGTTGTATCGTGAAATTTTAATCCAGCTTCAGCAAAATACTGGGAGAATTCTATAGGGATTATAGGACAATAATATGATAATATGCAGGACTATAATATGATAATATTGGGAGAATTTTACAATCATAGTGTGATAATTTATTGACCATATTATGATAAAAATTAGGTAAGAGTATGATTGTGCCAACATGATTGTTGCAATCATAAACCCAAAAATATATGATGCTCTTAGAATATTTTTATCCCAACCATGTTTTTTTCTTTGCGTGAATGATATATCATTACCGTTTCTACACTGGGAACCTCAAAAAAAAAATCACTTCTATTATTGCTTCCAAAATTTCAGTTAGTATTGTACATTTTTACAGTTTTTTTCAAAGTAATTCTAAACAACATCTAAAAAATCATTTAAAATGATGATCGAGGGATCGATAGCCTGCGGGATCAATATTTTTTTTATTTCCTTTTTATTTTATTTTTATTTTTTTTTAATTGTATAATTAATTTTTTTATATTCAGTATTTTTTAATGAAAGTTACTTTCTAATAAAAGGTACATTTTAGTAATACCGTTAGGTACCTTTAATAAAAGTTTTCTAATAAAATGTACTTTTAAATAAAAGGTATTTGTTAGTAAAAGGTATTTTTAAAAATTTTTACTAAAAAGTACTTTTCAATAAAAGATACTTTCTACAAAGAAATACTCATCTATGTTTTCTTCTTTTTTTTAATTTTCTTGTTAACAACTCACGCTTTATCCCACTGTGCTGCGGTTAATAAAGTTTGATATAATAACCACAGGGTTTTTTTCACATTAATAAAAAGTATTTTTGTGGGCAAATATTTTTTTACTCTTCAAAAATTTAATATCTTTTTCCAGCTAAATATCAAAGTTTTTTTCACTTAACCATCATGTTTCAAAGTTAAAGTAATTATTTTTGTATATAAAATTTAAACAATTTTATCTTTAACCTAAATTAAATTTTTTTATTGTATTTAAACCAATATTTCTTTGATGTGACTATAATTGTTTGGTAAAGCTTTGGTTGCACTTAGTTGATGTTTTTGTTGTGTAATTATTTTGAGTAAAACTCATCTCATCATGTTAAATTAGCCGTCACTAATTGACCACAATAGAATTTAGTTTTAATGCATTTCTGATGTTAGGTTTTTGGTTGAGCTTATCTCGTTTTTAATTGTTCTCAGTAATGCTTAAGCATGATTTAACTTTGTAAAGCAAATATGTACAAAATACATTGTCAATAAAAACAAATAAATGTAGTGGTTTAAACAAAAAAAAATTAAAACAAAAATTAAATAAATTACAAGTTGTAGAATAAAAAAAAAATGGGGAAATACAGGAAGGGCTTTCAAAAAAATAAGGACTCTAAAATCAAATTTGCTTTCAAAAAACAGTAAATAGTCTTTTTAATTTCATTTCGAATGAATTTTAAATCCCTTTAGAAGCATTTCTGAAAATATCAATACAGTAAAGCAAGCTCAATGAATTACTAACATCAAGACTTTGTGGTGTCTTTAATGATTTAATTCAGTTTTTAAATTGTGACAAAAAACATTTTGTCTTATTACAGAGTAATGGAAGGATTTTTGCTGTTGTTTTGCATGTTAATTTGTTTTATTAAATTGTAGTCAAATTCAAAACATTTTTGTGAATACATCCCTTAAAATTTAAATATATTTTCTGTGGATAAAAAAGTTATTAAACAATTAAGAGGAGGAACATTTTTTTTATATTTTTGTTTGTTTGACTTTACATCTTTTAATCAACCATTATAGGACTTTTGTTATAAAAAATATTTCAATTGCCTATTGTCTAGGCAGGAAAATCAGATTCCAAAATAAAAAAAAAACGAAGTGAAATGAAAAAAATATCGAATGGCAGACAACTGCAACAATTCAATTGTGAACAGAGAAAGAAAAACTACAACAATGCTATGAATGGCATTTGATCGGGCAGAAAAACCACAACGAATTGAATCTGCAAATACAGCTGCATAACTGCAACCCACTGATATTAGCGAGGGATATGATGAGAAAATAATATAACCGAAGATAGATAAATATTCGGCTGAATTAACTGAACTATAAGGAATTAGTGTAAAAGAATAATTTTTATAAAATGTGTTTATTGAAAAAAGTACATTAATGAGAAGCATTTTTTATAAAACGCACTTAATGGTACTTTTTTAATAAAAGGTACTTTTAAGTAATAGGTACTTTTTTAATAAAAGGTACTTTTGTAATAAAAGGTACTTTTTTAACAAAAGGTACTTTTTTAATATAGGGTACTTTTTTAATAAAGGGTACTTTTTTAATAAAAGGTACTTTTTTAATGAAGATACTTTAATAAAAAGATACTTTTCTAATAAAATGTACTTTTTTAAAAAAATGTACTTTTTTAATAAATGGTACATTTTTAACAAAAGATACTTTTTTAACAAAAGATACCTTTTTAACAAAAGATGCTTTTTTAACAAAAGGTACTTTTTTTTAATAAGTTGTACTTTTTTTTAATAAATGGTACTTTTTTAATAAAGGGTACTTTTTTAAGTTGAAAATCCTTTTTTAATAAAAGCTGCTTTTTCGAAAAATTTCCTTTTTCATAAGAGATACTTTTTAATAAATTTTACTTTTTTAACAAAAAATACTTTTTAATAAAATTCCCTTTTATGAAATAAGTACTTTTTGAATGAGGGGTATGTATAGTTGATCTTTTATTTGGTAAATTAATGTTTTTAGTTGGGTTCCAGTTGGATTTAATATCACTTTCTGTTTAAATTATTTTTCAAATTAAAGAAAGATGATACAATTTTAAATTACAAAGAATAAAAAAATTTTTTTAAGAATTCGATAAGGCAGAGAGAATACGTATTTTCGGCTTTCGCTACAAAGCCATCAACAGTGTCATTTGCCTTGATGGGTTAAACTTTGATACTTTTTTTTATTACTTTGTTAATAAAAAGGTATTTATACCCTACACCACTATGTGGTCAGGGTATTATAAGTTTGTGCTGATGTTTGTAACACCAAAAAATATTGGTCCTAGACCCACCTTATAGTATACCGATCGGCTTAGAATTTTTTTTATTTCGTTTTAATGATGTCCGTCCGTCCGTCCGTCTGTCTGTCTGTCCATGCAATCTTGTGCGCACTCTACAGGTCGCAAATATTAAGATATCTTGATGAAGCTTGATACACCGACTTATGTCGGCCCAAGGACGATGTCTATTGATTTTGGTAAACATCGGTCCATGTTTAGACCTAGTGCCCATATAAGGGTCCTACCAAAATTATATTGTTTATTCGCTGCAGGTCGTAAATATTAAGATATTTTGATGAAATTTGGTACACAGACCTACGTTAGCGCAGTAACGCAGCCTATTGATTTTGGTGAACATCGGCCCATGTTTAGACCTAGTGCCCATATAAGGGTCCTACCAAAATTATACTGTTTATACGCTTCAGGTCGCAAATATTAAGATATTTTGATGAAATTTGGTACACAGACCTATATTGGCCCAATAACACAGCCTATTGATTTTGGTGAACATCGGTCCATGTTTAGACCTAGTGCCCATATAAGGGTCCTACCAAAATTATACTGTTTATACGCTGCAGGTCGCAAATACTCAGATATTTTGATGAAATTTGGTACCCAGACCTATGTAGATCCAATAACGGAGCCTATTGATTTTGGTGAACATCGGTTCATGTTTAGACCTAGTGCCCATATAAGGGTCCTACCAAAATTATACTCTTTATACGCTGCGGGTCGCAAATATTAAGATATTTTGATGAAATTTGGTACACCGACTTATGTCAGCCCAAGGATGAAGCCTATTGATTTTGGTTAACACCGGTCCATGTTTAGACCTAGTGCCCATATAAGGGTCCTACCAAAATTATATTGTTTATACGCTGCAGGTCGGAAATATTAAGATATTTTGATGAAATTTGGTACACAGACCTATTTTCACTGAAGGACGAAGCCTATTGATTTTGGTTAAAACCGGTCCATGTTTAGACCTAGTGCCCATATAAGGGTCCTACCAAAATTATACTATTTATACGCTGCAGGTCGCAAATATTAAGATATTTTGATGAAATTTGGTACACCGACCTATGGCAGCCCAAGGAAAAAGCCTATTGATTTTGGTGAACACCGGTCCATGTTTAGAGCTAGTGCCCATATAAGGCTCCCCCCAAAATTGGCTTGGTTACAAACTGCAGGTCGCAAATATGATTTCATATTTTGATGAAATTTGGTATACCGACCTATATCAGCCCAAGGACGAAGCCTATTGATTTTGGTGAACATCGGTCTATGTTTAGACCTAGTGCCCATATAAGGGTCCCCCCAAAATTATATTGTTTATACGCTGCAGGTCGCAAATATTAAGATATTTTAATGAAATTTGGTACACAGACCTATTTTCACCGAAGGACGAAGCCTATTGATTTTGGAGAACATCGGTCCATGTTTAGACCTAGTGCCCATATAAGGGTCCCCCCAAAATTGGCTTGGTTACAAACTGCAGATCGCAAATATAAGGATATTTTAATGAAATTTGGTGCGCTGACTCACATTGTGGAAGATTTTGACACAAGCCCCATTTTAACCCATTCGAATTTCGGATCCAAACATTAGTTGGTTTTTACCCAGACTGGTGTAGGGTATTCTATAGTCGGCATGCCCGACTTTAACCTTTTTACTCGTTTTTAATAAAAAATGTACATTTTGAATAAAAGCAATTTTTTTTTATAAAAAGTACTTTTTAAATAAAAACTTTGTTTAATAAAAGTACTTTTTTTTTAAATCTCATTTTCGTTTAATAAAAAGTAGTTTTTTATAAAAAGTAGTTTTTTCATAAAAACTTTTTTTTAGCAAACAGCTTGTTTTTTAAAATAATGTTGCTTTATTTAAATTTGTTGTTTTTTTTAAATTTTTTTTAACAAAAAAGTTCTTTTTTAGTTAAAACGTCGTATATATTTTTCCTTTTCACACCGAATTCTTTGTTTAGCCGAATTGTTTTCACATTCCCTTGGTAGTCTTTTAGTCAAACTCTAAAGTAGTTGGCTGACTGTTTGGAATTGTTAGCCTGCCAACAGAATTTGTCAGGATATAATGAAATCCAATTTACAATAACAAAGAACAAATTGTATAAACTTTTATTTTTATACACAATCAATGATGCGTTTAAATTTGTACGAATACTATTTAGCATTTGTTAATGTATTTGTATGTGTACGTCTATCTGTTTATGCAATATAACAATGAGTGCATAAAAGTGTTATACAAATTTTTATTGTAAATGTTACAACAACGGCAAACCAACAACTTCATCAAGAGTGTAAATATATTAATGGACAAAAGCATCAGAGTGCCATATAGTGAAAAAATTTGCTTCAAATTTGTTTAAAGAAAAACGAAGTTAAATATTAATTTTCAATGGTGTTTTTCAGTTTTTTTTTTGCCAACCACCCCTTTGTTACTGCTTTTCTATATTGCATATGTACATTATTGTGGTATATGTTTAAAACTTAATATATACGCACACACATCCGGTTTTTAAATCAACATCCGTTTAACAGCTAAGTAGAGTAGTAACAGGGAAAATTATACGATTTTGTTTTTTTTTTTTTGGCAACAAAATCAGCTATATAAAAGTGACACTGTATAAATGCTGAGTTATATTTGAACATATAGTATTACACGTAGGTGCTATACGTTTGTATATGTGAGGTATTCAAACATTAACTTTTATACAACATTTACATTGCCTGCCACATTTTGTGGTACAGCTTAATTATATTGAAACCGTATGCTTGCTTTCTAGCTACGTCCACATACATATATGTATAGTATTTGGGAAAATTATGCGTTAATATCAGGGATGAAAACATGGATTTATAAAAATGTACTTTCAGCGGTACTATTTTGTCAATTTTGCAAGTATTGTGTATAATCAACAATTTGCTTTAAAAACACTGCGGTATATGGCGTATGAGTGTTATTAATTCGAACCATAATATAACGTATACGTCATGTAAAGAAACAAAATAAGGTTTAATGGTTTAGTTAATATAAAAGTACATTATTAATAAAAAAAAAAGTACTGCAACTAATATGATGATTTTTCCATCTCACATTAATAATATGTGTGGTTGTGGATTTCTACGTGCTATATAAATTTGTACCATAGTTTAATAAATTGTGCGAACTAATTGACATTTTCTAATGATTTTGTTGGCATATATTGTAGTTGCGTTAAAATTCCACGAAAACAATAAGAAGATATTTATCAGCATTAGCATGTACACTAATAGAAAAAAATCTGCAAAAAAATTTAGTTAAAACCACTAAAAAATTAGTTACATAAAATCTTGCAGAAAAAACTGATGAAATTATCAGATTATTTTTGATATATAGTCATTACAAAAAAGTTATTTTAAAAGCACTCCGAATAGCATCAACTGATTGTGAAGTAGTTACAATTTAACACTAACCAGCGCTGCTAATTTTGACAATTTGTCTCAATTTTTTGATTTTTGGGTCATAATTTGAACAAATGACGATTGATGATTTTTCAAAATTTCATATATGAAAAATTACGATTTTTTAAAATGGCATGATTTTTAAAATTTTTTATTAAAACAAATTGCATTTTTATTAAAAACTATAGAAACAAAAAAATTCAAAATAATTTTTTACGCAATTGCAGAAATATAAATTTTTTTTTTGGATCACTTAAATTTTAATTGTATAAAATTTATATTTTTCTTAATAACAGTAAATACAATTTTTATTAAACTTCGTGAAACGAAATACCAAAAGTGAAAACAGATTTTTAACAATTTATCATGAAAATAGTTTGAAAAATTTTTTATAATAAAATAGATGCATTTTGCTAAAAATTTGTAAAACAAATTTGAAACTTATGTATTTTTATAATTATGGGTTTCCCCACTACGTTCTCTCCAATCTTAATGAGATTCGGATATGTGATATAGAAGAAAACTACTCCCAGCTAAATTTTTTTGAACTGGTTGCCTTTAAATCTGTCCTAGAATATGTGTTTTTACCACTGGTTCTAGAACTGATTCCTGGAAGTCAAAATGGAAGGATTCACTGTCGCAGAACCAGTTCTATAACTGGTTCTAGAACCGGTTCCAAAGTAACCTGTTCTAGTTTGGAGCAACAGAACCCGTTGCTTTTGAGACAAACTCAAACAAAAATCACCGATGATAGAACATAAATTGGAACAGGTTGCATGTAAGTACAAGTTGTTCTACAACCAGTTCTTTGCATCCGACAATTTTGCTGGCCTGTATCGTACACGTACACGTATGGGTTAAAAATAAGGTCAGAACATACACAATTTTCCGTTTTTTAATTTATTTATTATAATTTCAAAGCCAGATTGGTTAACAATTTTTAGAGACGCATCTAAAGGTATACAAAAAATACCCGAACAGTTCCAATTTTTTTTATTCAGGTACACCCAGAAAACAGATTCAGTTCTGATAACCGCATTTGTAGCCAATCGCATGGTTCAGTTGTGGTAGCAGAATTTTTCAGTTGTGGCAACAGAAAACCAATTGAGACAGGACTAATTTGACTATGGCAACGGAATCTCAGTTGCATCACGAATAATTCGGTAGCCGTAACCGAAAAATTCATTTGATGCAACTGAACCATTCGATTGGCAACAAATGGGGTTGTCAGAACCGAATCTGTTTTCTGGGTGTATTATTTTTTTTTCGAATAGCAGATTTGTATGGAAAATTGTTGTTGGTTTTTGTACACATAATTATGCCTATTCAATTTTATCTAGGGGGTGTCGATATTCGTTGTCGTTCCATAGAGACTTTTTCAATATTTTAAATAAGTGGAAACCCTCACAATACGGGCAATAAGGGTATTAAATGTTTGTTTTCTCGACTACCTTAACTCTATGTATAATAGGGCGGGTCGATTTAAAAATTGCCCAAGTGACAAGGAAAATCGTATTCTAGGGATCAACATAAGAAACTTTGCCCGAGGAACCATACCTCTAAAACGAATTCTGATATCCCGACTTTTGATGTCCCAAATTTTGAAAAATCCCACTTTGACCCATTTAGGGTGCCCCAATCGAGTCCAAATGTATGACCGACCCCCACCAACTTTCGAGGGCCGACCCACCCATGCCAGTGCCACACCCCCTGGAACCCCCTTGGGGGTTCCCCATACAATCATTATTTCATGTAAAGTGCCAAAAATGGTGATTTTTTGAAATGTTTGTATGGGGAACCCCCCAGGGGGGTGTGCCACTGGTATGGGTGGGTCGGTCCTCCAAAGTTACATTTTTGGTTATATTTTTGGCATTTACAGTCGGATCTTAAAGTATGATACATCGATCATTTCTTTCGAGCAAACCAGTGTTTTGCTCTAAGGCCCATTGACCTCAAGTATCCCGTTCTAGTAGTTACCCCACCAGATCTCAGTTGTTACCACCCTAATGTACCACAATAATGTCAGAAAATTAAAGCTCGCAAAAAATCATTAATCTTTTGCTAAGGAAGTTTTTTGATAAACCCAGTAGAAATTTTTTTTATTTTTTGGTTGCCGAACGTAGGGGTCGCCATTTTAATTTTTTTTTTCATTGGATTTTACCTTTATAGCAAAACATGGTCTTCTCGAGGCAAAAAAAATTGATATATCACACTTTCAAATCTGACTTTAAATGCCGAAGCTATAGCGAAAAATTAAAAAAGCCGACCCCTACGTTCGGGAAAAAAATTTTTTTTTTGAAATTGCCTTCATATTAGAGGGTTTACGGCGAACTTTTTTTTGCGGTACGATCTAATATACATTTTTGAAAGTTGTTTTAAAGCACATGCTTTCGAGACAGAAAAGAGCACTTATCGCGCCATTGTAGCCATTTAAAAAGTTATTTGTTTTGAATGGCTTACACATATTTTTGCTGGGATATTAGTAAAATAGAAACAGCAAAAACAAAACAGTTAAATATGCAGAATTTTAGTTATATTAGAGTTAAATTTATAAAAAGTAACAAGTTAACCTGCTAAAATGAACAAAAGAAATGTTGCTAAATAATAAGTACACTCAAAAAAAAAAAATGTCAGTAAAGTTAGCAAAAAATGTTGCAGTGTCAGCAAGTTTTTAGTCAGGAGCGTGCTTGCAAAAAAGTTGGTAATTTCAGCAAAAGGTTTGCTGAAAATCAGCGAGCTAATTTTTACCAAAAAAATAGTAATTTTCAGCAAAAGTTTTGCTAACACTTAGTCGATTGCAAAAGAAAAAATCCTTGCTAAAATCACTAAACTTTTTTCTGAATATTAGTAGACTGAAAAAAACTCAAAAAACTTGTAGCGAAATTTTACTTTAGTTAATTTATTTGCTGAAAATTTAAATATAAAAATTGTGTAGAGTTGTTTTTCTTTTTTATCATTTCCGTTGTCTGCACTACATCCAGACAAGCTGCGACATCTACATTTTGTAAAACGTTAGTTCAAAATTAGTTTAGCGCAAAAAAAATATAACTAAAACTTTTGCTGAAAACGGAATTTCAGCAAAGAAAAATTGCTGAAAACTAGTACACTTGATATAATTAATTTACTAATTTTTCTACTAACTTATTTTTTTGAGTGTAGCATAAAACACAACAAAAAAATTTACAAATTTAAAATTTTTTTTTATATTTGTTTTTTAATGCAAATAAAAATCGAGCGTTTTGAAAACAGCAGTTTAGACTTTTTTAGCAAATATTTCTTGCTATTTTAACAGGACTGCTATTTTCATTTAACTAAATTTAGCATAACAATAACTTAAAATTTGTATATATGTATGTGTAACAATTTGTTTTGCTGTTTTTAGTCTACTAATTTCTGCAGATTTTGCGGTATAATTTGTCATTTTCAATTAATCAAAAATGAATTTAAATATAACTAAAATTCTGTAAATTTGACAGTTTTATTTTCGAGGTTCTTATTTTACTAGTATTTAGCAAAAAAAAAAAGTGCTAATTTCAGCAGTTTTTTCTGTAAGGTCATTTCTAACTAATTTTTAGTTGTTTTTCTGCTATTTTTACAGATTTTTTGCTATGCGTAAACCTTCTGAATAGAGTATTTTGTAGAGTTTTAAAATGTTATTTGAGCATTAGGCACATATGGCGTATGAGTGTTATTAATTCTAACCATAAAATAAAGTATACGTCATGTAAAGGAACAACTTGTTTTATTTATCTGTATAAGGTTTTAGTTAATATAGCAAAAAGTACTTTTTGAGTGCAAAAAGGACTTTTTGACTGCAAAAAGTACTACAACTAATATATAGTTAAACGCTAATTTTGTCATCTCGGATTTATATTAATAAATATGTTTGGTTTGTTGATTTGCATGTACTATATGAATTTGACGCCTAGTAATATGCACATATCTGATTGTGTGACCTAATTGACAGATGCAAATGATTTTGTTGGCATATATTGTAGTTGTATTAAAATTCCATAAAAACCATAACAAAATATTTATAGCCTTTATGTGAGATAAAAAAAAATTTTAAATCTTAAGTTTTCACTAAATGGTGATAAAAAACGGTTGCACATCTTGAAAAAAAAATTACTTTTTAAATCTGTATACCAAAACTCAGGCAAAATGTTAATATTTGAAAAACTTGAAAAAGCTTGAATTTTAGCCTATCTATTTTGAATATTTATTAGTTTTTGTGAAAAAGGTATTAAAAATTTAAAATGTTTCCCCAAAATTTGGTACACATAATACTTGAGGATATTCACTAGGGTGGGTCAATTTAAAAATCTCCCAAGTGACAAGGAAAATCGTATTCTAGGGATCAAAATAAGAAGCTTTGCCCGAGGAACCATACCTCTAAAACGAATTCTGAATCGCCGACTTTTGACCCGTAGGGTAAAATTTTGAAAAATCCCACTTTGACCCATTTAGAGTGCCCCAATCGAGTCCAAATGTATGACCGACCCGCACTAACTTTGGAGGGCCGACCAACCCATGCCAGTGGCACACCCTCTGGAAGCCCCCTGGGGGGTTCCCCATACAAAAATTTTTTCATGTAAAGTGCCAAAAATTGTGACTTTTTGAAATGTTTGTATGGGGAATCTCCCAGGGGGGTTCCATGGGGTGTGCCGCTGGCATTGGTGGTTCGGCCCTCCAAAGTTAGTGGGGGTCGGTCATACATTTGGACTCGATTGGGGCACTCTAAATGGGTCAAAGTGGGATTTTTCAAAATTTTACCCTACGGATGAAAAGTCGGCGATTCAGAATTCATTTTAGAGGTATGGTTCGTCGGGCAAAGTTTCTTATTTTGATCCCTAGAATACGATTTTCCTTGTCACTTAAGCGATTTTTTTGCCTCCCTACAAATCGACCCGCCCTAATATTCACATACATATAATCGTAAAAAATAAATTTTTAAATTATCTTTTAACATTATGCAGCTCAAGTTATTTAAAAAATTTTTCCACAAAGTCTGATCGGAAAACTCCCAGCCAATAAATTCGAGAGGGATAAGCATTCATGATTTAATTTCCATAAGATATTCAGAAAACCAATAACGAACTGAAAGAAAATTCTGTTGAATTTTAAATTTGTATTTAATTTTTTTTTTTTTTTGTTATTCCCAAACACTATTTTCAAAAAGATTAACAAAATTTTTTTAACGATATTTAAAATACCCTTAGTCATTCTAAAATAATTTTGTGATATAATTTATAAATAATTACAATTTATGCATACCAAAGAAATTCATACTACCATCTATGTGAACTTTTATAGTTCAACGACAAATTTTTTTTTTATTATTTTATTATTATTATAATGATTATTTTGTAAAATGATTGCTTAGGCACATAATGCAATGATATGCTTGGTTTAACAATTTGCATCACTTCTAAATTTCTGATGTATGTGTATTAATTCTACTTAAAGTTGTTGTATAAGTGTGAGTGTATGTATTTATGTGTATATAAATATGAGTGTTGTATAAGTAAAAGTAATGCTTTTCATTTATTTATTTTGGGGTTGCCATGGTTCGTTGAGTTTTTGTTTTTCGGTTGAAAAATATATCGTTTGCCATTCTCTTTTTTTCTACTTTCTTTCATCTACATGCTTGCTGAATTACAAGAAATTGAAAAGTTTTCAAATAAAATTTATAATAGAATTGGTAAATTATTCTTGAGTTATATGAATAAAAAGTTGTTAAAAAAATGAACACTAGAAAGACAAAATCAAGAAAATAAAAATTAATTTGAGTAAAAGAACACAGAAACTTTCAAATAAAAGTCAATTTATCTTAACTGGAATCATATTTTAAATGAATTTTATAATAAGAAGAACATTATCAAGATTATGTTTTTTACAAATGGTTTCTTTAGAAAAATTGTAGTTGGATTCATAGAAGAGGTTGCTTTTGGGACAATTTCAAATAAAAATCATCTGTGTTATAACCTCCAGTAGAGGTAACCACTTCTATTAGGAAAAGTAGCTATTCTGCAACCAATTTATTGGAACAAACAATTTTCCTCGGCTACTGTTTATACCCTACACCACTATGTGGTCAGGGTATTATAAGTTTGTGCTGATGTTTGTAACACCAAAAAATATTGGTCCTTATATACCTTATAGTATACCGATCGGCCAGAATTTTTTTTATTTCGATTTAACGATGTTCGTCTGTCCGTCCGTCCGTCTGTCTGCCCATGCATTCTTGTGCGCACTCTACAGGTCGCAAATATTCAGATATTTTGATGAAATTTGGTGCACCGACTTATGTCGGCCCAAGAACGAAGCCTATTTATTTTGGTTAAAATCGGTCAATGTTTAGACCTAGTGCCCATATAAGGGTCACCCCAAAATTATATTGTTTATACGCAGCAGGTCGCAAATATTAAGATATTTTGATGAAATTTGGTACACCGACTTATGTCGGCCCAAGGACGAAGCCTATTGATTTTGGTTAAAATCGGTCAATGTTTAGACCTAGTGCCCATATAAGGGTCCCCCCAAAATTATATTGTTTATACGCTGCAGGTCGCAAATATTAAGATATTTTGATGAAATTTGGTACACAGACCTATGTTAGCCCGAGGACGAAGCCTATTGATTTTGGTTAACACCGGTCCATGTTTAGACCTAGTGCCGATATAAGGGTCCCCTTAAAATTATATTGTTTATACGCTGCAGGTCGCAAATATTAAGATATTTTGATGAAATTTGGTACACCGACCTATATCAGCCGAAAGACGAAGCCTATTGATTTTGGTTAACACCGGTCCATGTTTAGACCTAGTGCCCATATAAGGGTCCCCCCAAAATTGGCTTGGTTACAAACTGCAGGTCGCAAATATTAAGATTTTTTAATGAAATTTGGTTCGCTGACTCACATTATAGAAAATTTTGACACAAGTCCCATTTTAACCCATTCGAATTTCGGATCCAAACATTAGTTGGCTTTTAACCAGACTGGTGTAGGGTATTGTATAGTCGGCATGCCCGACTTTAAACTTTTTACTCGTTTTATTTGTTTTCTTTTTTTGTAAATTTAATGAAAACATTCTAACAGATCATCTCCACTGACTTAAAAAAAATAATTAGATTTTCTGCCAGTTATTACATCTCGCTCTAAAAGGAAAGTGCCAAACACGAGGCACCTTAGCGTACAGGTTGTTCTTAGATTCTCTATCACATATGAGTCTTTTTAGATTTGAGATCATACAAGGAAATTACAGAAAATAAAAATTTTAAAAAATTCGATAATGCAAGCAGGATACAATATGTTTTTTCGGGTCCCTCTACAGACCCATCTGCAGTATCTTCGTCTTTATGGGTTAATAATTGATAATGATCTACTTATATTGACTGCGAAACAAATAAAAAAATATAAAAACAACTCAATTAAACTAACTTTGAACTTTAAATCTTAAAGTATCGCAGCTGTACTTAAAATAATTTTTCGTAAATACCGCTGCAAATGTAATTTAAGACAAATGAAATTTAACTTAAAATAATACCCTGACCACATAGTGGTGTAGGGTATATACAGGACTACCAACATTTCATTAAATTCAACTAACATTTTCTTTTCATTTAAAATTATCTCACTGAAATAAGTACTACTTGAATAACTAACAAATTCTGACCGCAAAAGTTTCCTGAGTGTGGTTTTGTTCAACTCTGATCGTCATATGAACCATAGATGTATTGAACGACAACGAACCGTTAATTTTAAATATATATTCCAATTATTTTCAACCTACAACATAAATCCATGTTGATAATAAACAATTAGGTATATTGAAATATATTTTTCACTGTATCTAGTGTATTGAGTTGTAATATGAAGGTATGTGTAGTTGATCTTTTAATTGGTAAATGAATGTTTTTTGTTAGATTTGAAGAGGGGTCTGTAGCGGGACCCGCAAATACGCATCCTGCATACCTATTTGCGGGTCCCTATCCTATCCTGCTGGCCTTATCAAATTTTTTTTAATTTTTTATTCTCCATAATTTACTTGTATGCTCTCAAATCTAACAAACAAATATTCATTTAGTACCCAGCAAAAAAAAGAGATGCCGAAGCAGTAGAAAAAGCACTACAATTGATGATCTAGATGTACTTCTTTTTTAACATAAACACTAATGATTTTAACATTGAGTTGTCATAGGAGAGGAGTACTCCCACTTCAACATTTTTTCAGTACTTTTTGAACGAGTGCAGGAAGCTCTTTTTCATCAATTCAAAGTTAAAAAAATTATATTTTTTTTATTTTATAAAAGTTTTTTTATTGCCGCCACCGGGTATCGAACTTGCGACCTCACGATTGTGAGTGCTCTATGGCTGAACTATTCTTTGTTATGAAAGTTAACTGGCATAAAAACACCACTTTGATAATGTGATATATTGTTCCTTATTCTTTTCAATAAAAGTACTTATCAAACAAGTGTAAAAGGTGCACTCCAATTCAATATTGTTTTCAGTACTATTTTTACAGGTGCATAGAAAGCAATTTCTCACCATATTTTTATATATACATATTTTTAAAAATTAAAAAAATATTGAATTTAAACAAATTAATTATAAATATTAAAAAAAAAACTAATAGAATAAAAAAAATTTAAAAAAAATAAAAAAAATATTGGTCCCGCCGGTAATCGAACCCGGGACCCTCTATTTGGAAATGCCAAGTGATACAAAAATCACTTTTTACGATCACTTTTAGAGCAATTACTCTTTAGAACCTTATACTTAAGTGATTTTTTGGATGTGGTTCAGAAGTAATGCTAAAAAAGCTGTAAAAATGTAATAACGTATACTTTGGAAGCAATGAAAGAAGTGATTTTTTGGAGTTGTTCAGAATAACTTCTAAAAAAGCAGTAAAAATATACTAACGGATACTTGTGAAGCATTGAAAGAAGTAGTTTGTAAAGCATTACTTGCAATTTTTTATGCTGGGTAACGAAAATACTTACAGATTGACATTTGAAGAAATTCAAGAAATTTTAAATTATTAAATAAAATGTTCTAAAAATAAATTATTTTATTAAAATTTTTTATTAAAACTTATGCTAATGTTATTTAGGGTGACTTCAGGCATCGTTGTTGTTTTTGTTTTATCTTTGATATTTTAATAACGCTCCTAGATGAGAATAAGAAATTCCCATTGATCTTGTAATTTAACATTAAAATGCTTGCATATCTTCTGAAAACGTCGGTCCCAGACGAATTCCTTAGGCAAGAATAAAATCCGGATAGGGATATACTTTCAACAGATTATTTTTCACAATTTTTTAAATAAATTTTGGGAGTTTAGTGCATTTATTTAATTCCTTTAATGCAATTAAGGGGGGAAAAATTTTGTAACAACAACATTTTGAATCGAAATTTCATTGTAGTGTTTTCCAAAAATATTATTTTTAATTTCGCCAGCCACAATCTACAGAATTGCCACCTCATTATTGGCCATTGTTAAAAAGAGCAAAATCGGCTGCCAGTGTGCAGTTTTCATTAATTATCGGGAAACAAAATATAAATTTTTTCTTAATGCCAGGTAAATTCTCTAGTGCTTATGGTGGCCCGATTTTTTTTTTTATTAATATTTAGTTTGTATTTTTTTGTAAAAGTAATAAAAATGTCGAATTTAAACATTAGTTGACTTTCAACTAGACTGGTGTAAGGGATGTTATATTTTTTTCACTCTTTTTTTACTTGTTTTTTTGTAATTGAATTTTTTACTTGATGTTAACTGTTTCACTCATTTTTTATCTATTTTGTTTTTCTAATTGAAAAAGATAAACTTTTGTTTTTGTTTATTGCAAATATTTAATTTCAATTACCCCTTCCCAATGAATTAAGATAAAAACAGTTTTCAAAGGTATTTATTTTATATAATTTTTAGCACTCAAAACCAGAACTAATAAACATGTTCTTTAAAAAAGAAATATAATAAATGAAAGCTTAAGTCAACAAGTGATTAAGGGGTTTTTCTTTTTTTCACATTCTGATTTAAGTGTGGTGTTTGTTCTTTTTCTATACGTAAAATGTAAAATACATTTATGAGTGTTTCAAACAGAATTCTAAGGAAGAAAAACAGAGAACTGTAAACAAAAATACTTATAAGAAAGAATTTAAATTAAGGTAGAAACTTTGTAAGAGGAATATTTAAATGTGAATATAATATACAGTGGTCAGTAAAGGAAGAATGTTGAAATGCACCCATACCTCGTAAAACTCTGATGCATACAAAGCGATTTTATTAGTAATAATTTGTTTCTTATAGAGCGAACTTGTAGCTCGTCTAAGGCGAAGCGGTGTTTTTTTTTCTTAAACGCGTTGTACGAGGGAATGGTATTGTCATCTAACAATGAGTCTCATACTGCAGGTTTAAGAGTTAAATAATACACTGAGAGAATTGTCATCACTTCAGTAATGAATTTTTTCATAGTTTTATTGAAAATGGTCACTGGAACTCGTCCATTGAAACTTTTCATAGAATCTACGAAACAGGTTTCACTAAAGTCCATATTTATGAAAAGCTCATAAAATTAATGAAACTCTTCATAAAATTAATAGGCCACTCGTCCAATGAATAAATCGTTCAGCCAATGAAGAGCTTCATAAAATCTATGAAGCAATTTCATTTACTATTATTTATTATAGTTGGTTATTGTCGTTGCTAAGCTGGAGTGGATAAATAAAAAGTACTTAGCAAGGAGCAAAAGGCGTAATAAAATCGTAGCATATTTTACGGATGTACAAAATATATCTAAAGAAAGAATTCATTAAATTAAAAATTTTCATAAAAAACAGTTTCCAAAAAATTAATATAATTTATAAAAAGAATTTCATAGTCCAAAATTAATAATAAAAAAAATAATTAAAAACAAAATAAAAATTATAAAAAATTTTTCTCTCAGGAAATGACGATATTTTATAAAAAAAATAAAAAAAAAGTAAATACTATTGAACAATTTTATTTATATAAAGAACATTTTCATTAAATTTACGGAGATCTAATTTATGAAATTCAATGATTGTTTTTAATGAAATTTTATGAAAGAAAAGTTTTGAAAAATTTCATAATATTAATTAAATATTATAAACATAATGAAATTCTTTATTGGTTCTACGAAAAGAATTCTATGAAATTATATCATTAATATCATGAAGAATAATCCTCTCAGTGTAGTTAACCCTAACATCTGTTGTTGTTCTGTATACAATTTTTTGGCATTTTCTTTTGTTTAATAGTTAAGGTAAAGGTAAACCTACTGTAAACATTTCTAGATAATTGGTATATTGACATCATCAATTAAGTAAATTTTTGTTCTAAATTATATTAGCCTTTTACAAAATTGCACCCGACTACCACTGTCTTGATGAGAAATATTTGTATCCCTTATATTGAAATTTTTTTATACAAGTAGAAAAATACTTCAAATTCAGCTGTTGAAAAATGTAGAAAATGAAAATACTGCAAACAATATTCAAATTGCAAACAATATTCAAATTGCAAACAATATTCAAATTGCAAACAATATTCAAATTTAAGATAAGGATGTTTATATTGCAAATGTAAGTATTACAAAATGTGATTGTTAAAAGGTGTATACAAATATAAGAAAATATATTTATATGTGTGTATGTGTGCAAAAGTTTGCAAGTTATGAATATGTTTATATCTAGGGTTAATTAATATTTCACATCCTTACGCTTTATAAACACAACACAACAAACAGTAAAGTGAAATGTGTGTTAGGAAAGAAGGATATGAAAAGACTTTTCTGTAAACTGTGTTAGGTTGTCACAGTTAAAATAAAATAAAACCAACAACATGAACATCAACAATTTATAATTTCACTTTAGTTAGAGATTGTTAGTTGGAATGAACAACAACATTTTCAACAGGATAATCTTAAACTGCGACAAGGATTTCAAGAAACTGTAAATTCTCCATGGAAACTATGACAACAGTAAAAAGAAAGAAAAAAACACACACACATATTTCCATTTAAATATTTAAAGGAAAAGAAAAATTAAAAAAAGGAAACAACAACTAATGCCACCAACAACAACAACATCAACAGCAATTTAACAAAAGACTTGACAAACAATTTGACTTTAGGGCACAAAAATATTATGAATTCTTAACAACAGCTACAGCAATATGAACAACAGCTACAGCATTAACATCAGCAAAAGCAACAGCAACAGCAAAACAAACAAATAACACCAGCCAAAGAAAATGATTGTGCAGCTTTGTCAGCTCTTTTGTGTGAAAGAAACATTTGACAAAGCACCAACTCTGCCTCAAAACATCAACATGATCTATAAATTTTCTACGTTGGATAGTTTTGTATAGCAACCACTGCAACAACAATAAAAATAACAGCAACAGCTAGCAACAACAATATAAAATGAAACCATCCAACGAACAGGCCAACTTACATTGCGGTATTTTTTTGTAACAGGAGAATAAGAACGCAGAAAAAAAAAACTTAAGTAGCAGTCAACACTTACAGAAATGCTTGTCCTTTTATAGATACATATTATTATATAGAAATTTTATAATAAAAAGCAAAAAGAACGTATAGATATTATTAATTGGTTTATGCAAACAATTACATGCTCAGTAGACCACCCATGAAGTGAGTTATTTTTTCAACTTCTCATGCATTTTCCAGTAGATTGGGCGTAAAAAATAATATCAAAAATTGGTGCTCTCGGATTAAAACAGGCCAGTCACCCGCGACTTTTAGCCCTAAAAGTGGATTGGAATTAATTCAAAGCTTCTTTGCGCTATAACTCTTAAAGTAAAGGTTTTACAGAAAAATACTGCATGTACATAACTACAGGCAATGAAGTGGCTAGTATTTTTCTCATACACACTTTTGATGTATCCATGACGCGTCATGGTAATTTAAGTGGTTAAAATCAAAATTTTTGTTTAACCATGATTTTAATCACTTAAATCACCATGACGCATCATTGATATGTCAAAAAGGTGTATGAGAAAAATGCTAGCCACATCATTGCCTATAGATATGATTATATAGTATTTATCTGTAAAACCTTTGCTTTAAGAGTTATAGCACAAATAAACAAATAAAATGAATTAATTTTAGTCCACTTTTAGGGCTAAAAGCCGCGGGTGACGGCCTGTTTTAATCCGAGAGGATCAATTTTCACCGGCATATTTTATTTTACGTCCAATCTACTGGAAAATGTGTGGGGAGGTGAAAAAATAACACTTTTGCTTATATGGGTGCTCTTTAAACACGAAATTAACTCTTAAACACATTTTAAGTTCTGACTTATTTCTGGCATTGAACCTCAATTTTTAACTTTGATGACTGCAGAGACTTTTTCTGCAACTTACGGGTCGTTTGTGACCCTTTTAGAGAAGGGGCGAAAAGTCCCTTTACTTGCAGAGTTAGAGGGTTAAAATGTTCCACAAAAATATGTCTCATGAAATTCTACTACAAGTCTCTGAAGACATCAAAGTTACAAATTTAAGTTCATTGCCAGAAATAAGTCAAAACTTAAAATGTGTTTAAGGGTTAATTTCATACTTATTCAGAATTGGCGCTCAAATGTCCCACAGACCTGGATTTTAGGAGGAAACCATGTGAATCTTGCATTTCATGTAAAACACTATGAGGAATATTTTAACCCTCTAACTTTTCAACTTACGGGTCGTTTTGTACCTTTTGAAAACGGGGAGAGAAAATCCCCTTTAATGGAATAGTAAGAGTTTTAAATAGTTCCACAAAACTGTACCTCGTGCTCGTAGTGTTTTTTTTATAAGTTCGCTGAGCACATCCTATACCCAAAATGGAAGATTCTCATGGTTTCCTAGTGCACATAAGTAATAAATCTATAACTCAGAATCAGTTTTTGGGCTTTCTTTCATAGAATGGACGAAATACTTAAAAAACACTTATTTTGCTTTTAATGTGCGCTAAATTTCCTATTATTTATATGATGAAGAGTATACATTAGGACGGGCCGATTTAAAAATCACTCAACTCACAAGGAAAATCGCATTCTAGGGATCAAAATAAGAAACTTTGCCGGAGTAACCATACCTCTAAAACGAATTTTGATGTCCCAACTTTTGACCCGTAGGTTCAAATTTTGAAAAATGCCACTTTTACCCATTTAGAGTGCCCCAATCGAGTCCAAATGTATGACCGACCCCCACTAACTTTGGAGGAACGACCCACCTATGACAGTGGCACACTCCCTGGAATGCCCTTGGGGGGTTCCCCATACAAACATTTCAAAAAATCACCATTTTTGGCACTTTACAAATTGGTGCTCAAATGTCTCACAAATCTGGATTTTAGGGAGAAACCATGGGAATCTTCCATTTTAGGTATAGGATGTGTTCAGCACATGCTATACCCTCTAACTCTTCAATGAAAGGGAATTTTTTGGCCCTCTTTTTAATAAGGGACAAAAAAGACCCGTAAGTTGCAGAGTTAGAGGGTTAAAATGTTCCAAAAAGATATTCCGCGTAGTGTTTTACATAAGTTCGCTGAACACATCCTAAAATGGAAGATTCCCATGGTTTCTCCCTAAAATCCAGATTTGTGGGATATTTGAGCACCAATTTGTAAAGTGCCAAAAATGGTGATTTTTTGAAATGTTTGTATGGGGAATCCCCCAGGGGGGTTCCAGGGGGTGTGCCACTGGCATGGGTAGGTCGGCCCTCCAAAGTTAGTGGGGGTCTGTCATACATTTGGACTCGATTGGGACACTCTAAATGTGGAATTTTTTTTCAAAATTTGAACCTACGGGTCGAAAGTTGGGACATCAGAATTAATTTTAGAGGTATGGTTCCTCAGGCAAAGTTTCTTATTTTGATCCCTAGAATACGATTTTCGTTATCACTTGAGCGATTTTTTTGCTTCCCTACAAATCGACCCGCCCTAATGACCATATATGCTGGTATCCGAAGTTTGGGTGTATATGGTCGGATATTATCATGTATGTTCATATATGCACATATACGATCCATTTATGCTCATATATGATCATATACGGCCATTAAAACGTACCACCTTACACGCAAAAAAAAAGTGCGGGGTACACCTTCAAATATAAAGTATTTTTGCAACCCGACTAAAAAAGATGTTATATAATCATATATCACCATATATAAACCAATATATACATCCATATCTAATTTGATCCGAATATTGGAATATATAATTATATCAAGCGAGATAAGCATGTTATCTCACCTGATACAATTTGATCCGAAAAATGGGTCTATCTAACTGCATCAAATTATATATAAATACATATAATTTGATGAAGATTTTCAAAGAAAATTTTAGTAAATATTATTGAGATCACTTATTTCATTCATATTAAATCTAATGCTTAATGTTTAGAACAATTTTTGCTAATAAACTTGGAAGTAGGTGACAAAATAAAACATTACAAAAATTTGTCGGAACAACTTTTTCTAGGTTAGAGTTTTTATCTTTCTTCTAAAATAACTGAATTAACTAATTAGAAAATTTATTAATTCAGTTCGAGGTCAATTTCCTTATTATGAATTAATATAATAAGTATTTTTTTCAAAAACTGCTATTTTTCTTCATCAGGATACTCTCCTGACAAATACTTCACAGAGTTTTTGCTTTCAAAAAACCTCTACATTTTCAGGAATGAAAAGATCGTTTCGGGGATTACGCCACCACTTTCTAAAGAAAACTGATGAAGGGGACCTGGAAAATCCCCGAAACGATCCTCTTTTCATTCCTGAAAGTGTAGAGGTTTTTTGAAAGCAAAAACTCTGTGAAGTATTTGTCAGGAGAGTATCCTGATGAAGAGAAAAAACAGTTTTTGAAAAGAGTACTTATTATGTTAATTCATAATAAGGAAATAGTCCTCGAACTGAATTAATAAATTTCCAATTAATGAATTAAAAAGGTCCAAAAAAACAAATTTTATTTTTTAAAATAAAAATTAAAAACCAACATGATAAAAAATTAACTTTCACAATTAATTTTTTTTTACGGAAAAATAAATGAACTTAAACCATATTTATTTCAACATATGTTTGTCTAATTTTTAAATTTAAAAGTAAAAATAATTATTTCGACCTTTAATTCCACAATGAAAAAAAAATTTCCTTTATTTATTTCTTTAAAATTATTTTGAGTTTAATAAAGAGTATTTCGCTAACTATTTGGAAAATATATGTTAAATTCAATTATAAACATTTATTTATATGTCAAAGTGCAAAATTCAAAACCAGATCCACAATTTCGGAGATTTTTTTAAATTTTTATAGTGCAATTAAACTTTATAAAATTTTGTATAATTAGATATCATGTCAGATAAATTTATATATAAAATTATTACAATTTTATATTAACTTTGTTATATGTTTTGATATAAGATTGTTTAGAGAAGCTTATACGCCATTATATATAATTATGTATAAACTATATTTGCAGATCTCTTAATATATGCCTGGAGACCAAATCGCATATGATTATATATAACATCATATCAAACATATTTATAAAACCAAAGTGTTAATATAAATGTATATGGTCATATAAAGCCACACATATAAACATTTATAATTATATCAAATCATATAAGATTATATGAAAACTTTTTTAGTCGGGAAGGCAATTTCTAATTTCTTTTATTTTTCGGAACGTAGGGGTGGTCTTTTTCAATTTTTCGTTATAGCTTTGGCATTTACAGTCGGATTTTAAAGTGCGATACATCGATTTATTTGTGGTTTGCTATAAAAAAAAATCCAATCCTAAAAAAAATAAAAAAAAATTTCTGCTGGAATTATCGAAGAACTTCCTTAGCAAAAGTTTTATTATTTTTTGCAGGCTTTAATTTTATGGCATTAAGATTGTACACTGCGAACTGTAAGTGCCAAAGATATAACTAAAAATGTAAAAAAAAATCAATTTTTGAAACCTCCTTGCAAAAATAATTTATATTCCTCGGTGTACGGCGAAATTTCAGATACGAATATATATAGTCATATATGGGGCAATATATGATCATATATTGTGCTATATATGGACATATATGTTCAGCTATTTGCATATATCATCATTTACGAACATATATATGCACATATATGTTAATATACGATCCCATTTTCACATGGGCACTCTAAAAATTGTTTGTTTTACTGTTACACACTTCCGTACACAATAATACCTGGGTAAAAAAAAATAGCATGACGTCATATGTAAGAAATTTAATATGATCCGAAAAATAGTGAATAAAATCATATCGGAAAAGATCTAAATTGAATCGTATAGAATCGTATCCGGATTTTGACCCGATATAATCATATCTAATATGGTATAGAAATACATAATTACAAAGACTGTTTTTTTAAGCCCCATAGAATTTTAAATTGTAAACAATAACACAAAAAATTAAAATTTAATCCAAATTTTTTTTTTATTCCAAAGATTGATATATGGCATTAACATTTGAAAATGATTTCAAGCAAATTGCCATCGCTGCTATTCTTGACGACGCGCATTCTGGACGTCCAATTTTGGGCCAAAGACTTACATTGTTATACTCTACCCAGTGTAGAAAATCATTACCAGATATGTGGTTATGTAACTACATACTTGGTAATGGTAACTAGTTACTTTTGTTATTACATTTCTTATTACCTATATGGCGATGTCGCGAAAAATAATGAGTTGTTACACACCAGCATACGAAAAATCACAAAATATATCGTTACCTATGTGCTTACCAGTACTGATAAAAATAATGAGTCTAAAAATAGATTTTCTAAAAAATAAATTATATAAAAAAAAATATTTTTTATTGTATTTTTTTTTTAAATAAAACAACAGCTTTACCATCTGAGCTATATCGACATGTAATATTTAATAGATAAAAACATAATTGACCTGCTGCACACAAGTAAGCTTACTCGCCAACATACAAAAAATCAAAAATATGTGGCTACATATATCCTTACCAGTGTTTAAAAAATATTGAGTCTAAAAATAGATTTAAAAAAATTTTCAAAAAAAATCTTATAAATTATTTTCTATTTGAAATAATGATAAAAATAAGTAATTATCAGTAACTCATTATTATATGTTTTAAAATAATACAGAAGGTAAGTGGGTGTCTATACTGGTAGTCCAAAAAATAATGATATGTCATTACCCTTTCTACACTGGGTAGTTTCATTTCTAAGATCTAGAAATATTCAAATAAAATTTTTTGTTTCTCTTGGATTATGCTAAACTTCTCCCAGGTATGACCAAAAATGGGATTTTTTTGTTAATTTTCAAAACTCTAGGTTTGAATTTTTAAAAATTTTTTCAACAAAATATAAAAAAGTGGTCGTGTACCAACTTTCTTTATGAGTGTAGTTGAAAGAAAAAGTAAAGTAAATTGAATTTATTAAAATTGTATAGATATTGTGGTATTTCTATATCATGCTTTCATAATCCCCCAAGTAATCTTCAAGAGAGTTTCAAAATCATTAGTAAAAGTGTTAAATAAATCATGCTACGAGTAAATAAAATTGTTTTTCATTTTATCTGTGTACCTAAGAATGCAATTTTTTTTCTCCTTTCATGTGTTATTATTTCTTTTAATACCTTTTGTTAGTTGGCATTATGATAAGGATGATGATGGCTGGTTGGTTGTTTGGTGGTGCCTACAGAGGTAGCAGTGCTTTGGTGTCTCGTTTTCCAACAAAATCTTTACCATAATGATGAACGAAATTGCAAAAGAAAAAATATATAAATAATAATGTTGTAATGTAGCTTTTGTGTGTTTAAAAGCGCATAAACACACAAAAAAAAACGACAGCAAAAATTGGGATAAGAGATTTTTTTTTCTTTTTTTTTTTTTGCAAAAAAAAATATAACTTTGCAGAAGTTATGGGCAACATAGAAAAAATACGAATAATGACATATTTTCCCTGTTTTACTTTGTGTCACAACAGAAAAAAAATACATTTTAATTTTAATCAGAAAACTATTTTTTAAACAAAAATAAACAACAATAAAAACAATAATAAAATAAAAGCTTAAAAAAAGAGTTTTTGGCATCAAAGACGACAAAGGAATATGCTACAAATTTTACACTATGCAAAAAAGCAAAAATCAAATGCATATTCCGACATAACGGTTCAGCCAAAAAATTACATTTGTTCGATTTTTTTTATTTGGAGGCATTGAGGAGAATTTTTGACACGATTTGAAGTGCAAAATTTAAGGAAAAACTTGTAACTTTTCCCATTTTGGCGGAACAATGAATTCGTTGTTTAACTTCAGAATTTTTCTTAAATTTGACAATAAAAATTAATTTTAATTTGCTCAGCAAACATTTTTCCATAAGCAAAATTTGTCCATAGTGGCTCATCATACCGAATACCGAACAAAACATTTTATGGCCGTATCGTTCTGTCGGATACGAATACTACAAGAGTATTAAAATTAAATTTGAAATGAATGTAAAAAAATGTTTTAGAGAAAAACTATAAAAATAAATTAAATTAAATTCACAAAGGGATAAACAAATTTAATTTATAAAATGTTTAAAATTGCATATTTTTCTAAAATAAAAAAATTTAATTCCATTTAAATATTTCATAGAGCTTTAATTTGCACTTCCTAAAAAGTTTTGAATTATAAAAGAATAAAAGAAGCAGAAAAAACAACAGTTTTAATGAAAATAATCTAGGATAAACGAAGGAAAAACGGAAGTGCAATTTTTTTTTCGCTAAATTTTATTCTTTTATTTCCAGTAATATTTTTAATTTTCTTCTTTTATTTTGTTCACTTTGGTCTTTAGAGACACTTACATTACACATATACATAAACTTACATAAACACACATACAGATGTACATTTTGTTTGTGTATATGAGACTTCTACATTTTCCGTTATTACAACAAACAAACAGAGAAATATACTGAAGCTATAGGGCTGTTAGGCTTTGTAAAATTTTAATAAATCATAAGCTTTCATTTTGCTAGACGCTGATGATGTTGCTGTTTTTTTTTTTATTTTTTTATTTTATTTTTTTATTTTAATACCACCCACTCCAATATGCACACTACACTCACTTGCATACTTACTATTTCCCCATACAGACATACTGTACGTATATGTAATATGATAGTCAAGTGGAAAAATATTACAAAACATAGTGTGATTGTAGCAATACACTGTAAAAAATTTAAGGTTTAGCAACTTACTAATCAATATTATTTTGCTAATACGCATAAAGCCCTGCCTCTATATTAAGATATTCGTTGAATTATAAAACCAACAAATAACTGCCACCATAGAGTAGAAATACAATCTTGCAGATGCGGCTGCGGATTCCGCTGCGGTGAAAAAAAAAACATTTAAATGCACATGTGGTGTGTACATTAGAGGTGTCCAATAAAATGAAAATGCGATTTTAAAGAGTGTCGGGGTCCAATTTGTTTGCTTTCTATATAAAACTAATAAATATGAAGTTTGGGGGCAATCGAATAAACAAAAGTCGAATTGGAAATCTGTTGAATATTTCAAGAGTGTTTATATGGGAAAAATATGACTTTTTCCAATTTTTTAGTTTTCGTTTAATTTTTTCAACAACTTGTGTTATGAATCGATTTTAGTATAAAATTACTTTTCAAAAAGCTACTTAACTTCAAAATTGGCTAAGAACTCGCCAAGAAATAGCCCAGACCAATTTTGTGCCAAAAATCACAAGGTCATGAAATTTGATGGCACTTTTTCAAACTTTCAGAAATTGATTAAAGCTATAATTGTTTTTTGCTCTCTTTACCTATAAATACTCAGATATGTAATATTGTTTTATCAACTGTCTATTAACTTGTCGCGCAATAAGGCAAAATAAGCATAAATTTTTTGGCATAGTTTTCAAAAATTTTCTGAAACAAATTTTAAAAAAATGGATTTTGCACTTCAAGGGCTTGTTAAGTACATCCTAGAAATAAAGTATGCCAATTTTTAGGTAAACCCCTCGATGAACCTGTCAGTAACAAGCTCTTATTTTTTGTGGATTTCGAGAAAAGTGTGATTTTTATAAAAAAAAAAAATAAGAAAATTTACCCTTTTTAATACTTTGTATCAAAAATTAATCAATTTTGTACTTTTAAATGTTATATTTCTTCTCAATAGCTTAGCGGTTTGGAAAAAAATAATATGACCTCATTAACCCTTTTGTCCATGGGGTAACATAAGACTCCAAGCTAATAAAGGACAATTTATTAAAAAAAAACTCAAATATTTTGTAACGACCCTAGTAAAAATGATTTTTATATATTCATATATGATTTTTATACAATCATTTATGATTTTATACAATTGTTGAGTATTGTGAAACATATATTTTTATATGATTATATCAAAAGATATTTAATTATATAAAATTATATTAACCAGATCCACCATTTTTCCGATCAAATAATATATTTTTTATATAATTATATTAACCCATACATGATTTGATCCGGAAAATGGTGGATCTGGTTAACATAATTTTATATAATTTAATATCTTTTGATATAATCATATAAAAATATATGTTTCACAATACTCGACAAGTTATAATTGTATAAAATCATAAATGATTGTATAAAAATCATATATGAATATATAAAAATCATTTTTACTAGGGTATGTACTGTTGAATTTTTACAAGTGATGCATAAGATATAATAGGCAAATGTGCAGAGCTTCCATGCTAAAAAATTTGAATAAATCGAACATCGTTAACCCATTCGTTGTCATTGCCAAGCTTTGAATTTTTTAATATTAAAAAAAATAAATACCTGAAGTCAATGTATTGTTCTAGCAAACAAGATGAAAGCATTACAAAATCCTGCAATATTTTTGGATAGAACCAGAAATGGGAAATGAGATTTTTGTTTCGGTATAGAAAAATTTTAAATTTTTTTCCTTTTAACTTCGGTAAATTATGGGATTATTTTTTTTAAAATATGGCAACATTGGAGGGAGTGTGAGAATAAAAATATGCAAGTTTCAGAGAAAATGCAAAGAATTAAATTAAATTTACTTTAGATCGAATCCGCAGTGTGGTTTTAAGTGTCAAATAAGGAGTAGAGATACAGCCTTGCGTCTTTGGATGAGAAAAAACAAATTAAATGACTGTGGCTGCGTTGACGGTTGTTTTCATACGTACATTTACATATTCGAAAAAACTGAATGTAGGGGTCGTCTTTTTCAATTTATTGTTATATCTTTGGCATTTACAGTCATATTTTAAAGTATGATACTTCGATGTTTTTGTCTCGATGGGACCAATGTTTTGCTCTAAGGGCCATTGACCTCAAGTATCCCGTTCTAATATTTACTCACCAGATCTCACCACCCTAATGCACAACCCTAATGTCAGAAAATTGAAGCTCGAAAAAAATCATTCAACTTTTGCTAAGGAAGTTTTTCGATAATTCCAGCAGAAAAAAATTTTTTTGTTGCCGGGGTCACCTTTTTAAATTGTTTCATTGGATTTTTCTTTTATAGCAAAACACTGGTCTCCTCGAGTCATAAAAATCGATATAGCACACTTTCAAATCCGAATTTAAATGCCAAAGCTATAACGAAAAATTAAAAAAGCCAACCCATACGTTCGGCAAAAAAAAATTCGAAAACTTTAAAGGCAGAAACTTATTCTAGTCTGATTTGCAAATTAATAATGTGTTTATAACTTTTGAAAAAATGTTTATTCTTCTTCTTCACCTCAAACCTACTAAATTTTCTTTGCAGTTTTCTATATTTAAGAATATTTGTACACTCACAATATTTTATCGTTAAAAACAACCTAAAGTACATATCAAATTAATTGAAAACACAATTAAAAAAGGACTACTGATTTTTCATTATATTCAAACCATTTTGCTATTTATTTTCAAACATTGTTTAAACAATCCATAAAAGAAATAAAAATAATTGAAATGCTGTTAAAACAATCATCAATTTTTAACTGACAAAACGTAAAAAAATGATTTTTTGGTTTGGTTTTTCATATTCGAAAGTTTTTATTTTTGTTTCAATTTTCAAAACACTGCACACATAACACACACGTTCTTTGTTTATTTAATTTCTCTTTAATTTAATTTTCTTTCGTTTTAAATTCAAAGCAATTTTGTTTTGTTCCAACACCAAACACGATTCGAACCAACGACCTTTGGTTTAGAAGTTCATCGCCTTACCCCTTGAGCCAAACTATATTGATACAAATAGTTTCATAAATATTTTTTTGTAATTGAAATTGTTTTTATTTTATTTGAATCTATCTTTTTAAATTTCAAATTACCCATCACACATAAATATAATAGTTAAAAGAAATGCCCTAAATGTAACAACGAACATGCTGCTCTTTTCAAATTTTTGGTATATAAATTTAATGCTTAATGCAGAAAGGCCCTAACTGGAATTAATATTCCACTAGAGGAAATGGAAATCTGAAAAACTTAGATTATACTTTTTATTTTATTGTTTTTGTATTAATATAAAGTTTCATTCTGAGAAACAATATTTCCACCGCTTTTATATTTTTATTGTCTTCCCCTCTATAGAAATTAAGAATAAAGATACACTGAGAGAATTGTCTGCATAATATTAATGAATTTTTGCATAAAATCGATAAAGTTTCACGGGAACTCGTCCATTGATACTTTTCATTGAATTAATGGAATTTTTCATAAAATATTATCAAAAATTTCATTTATTTGCTTAAGGTTTTCTACGCTCCATGAAAAAGTTTCACTAAAACTATATTCATAAAATATACGAAGCTTTTTCATCGAATTTCACAAATTTTTCATTTATATTGTGAAGAAAACTTCAACAGTTTACTGAAAAATTACACTGAAACTCGTCCAGCAAAATTCTCTCTGTGTAGCTTCTTTCTTTATTAAGCCATCGATATTAAACTTTGGAGCAAAATTGCACAAAAATATTTTTATCATAAAATTATTTAAGATTTTAAAATCATCCTGTTTGACGACAATTATCTTAAAAGTGACAATACTCTCTGAATTAGATTAGAATAAGATTAGTCGACTGACTAGAAATACCAATTTACATAAATCAAAGTCCATAGAATTTTGTGTTTAACTGCAGTTATAAAATTTAATTTTAATTAAGAAGAACTTGTGTTATATTTACTTTTTTTGATTGTTTAAGTTAAATTTTCATTTGAATAAAATTTATAACCCTGTATTTATTTAATTTCTGACATGCATAATACTTTTTGAGAATAAAAAAAAATTCATAAAATATAAAATCTTTCGTTTTTACTTCCACACAAAATTAAACATAAAAACTCTGTAAAAAAAATTCCCCTCAAAGAGCATTATAAAAAAAGCTTGTTTTTAAATTTTATTTTAGTATTTTATAGTTTTAGTTTTTATAACGATTTGTATGGTGAACATTTAAAACGATTTGTATGGTAAATATTTCAGTCGTATATACCGACCCTATTGCTAGCAGCTGACATCATCGAGATTTCTTCACATTTTTACAACCCAGCAACCCCGTGATTATCAAATCAATTTAAACATTTTTACTAACAATTCAAATAAATTTGGCAATCAATCTTGATAATTTCGTTATAGTAAACACTGATTGAATTCATATTATTTAATATTCAATTATTTTAAGTTAAAACAAACAAAAGAATTTAGATATAAAATGAAGTTCAGTTTTTCTAGTCGTGCGATAGATTCAAATTATTTTTATAAATTCAAATTGTGTGTTGGGTACATTTGTTTGTTTAAATTTCTTTTTGTTGTGTAAATAAATATTTCAAAATATTTTAAATTCAAATTTAATTTATACAATTTTCAAATCGGTTGTGGTGTAGATGTCTTGAAGGTCAGGCATTGACAAAATTTCAATTTTTGAGGGTGGTGGTTTAAATCTCATCCCAAAAAAAATTTTTTTTTTGCTATAACTATGTATACACTTAAAATATTTTATCGTTAAAAACCACCTAAAATACATATTAAATTAATTGAAAACACAATTAAAAAATGAAAGGATAATTGAAAAGTCTGTTAAAACAATCGTCAATATTTAACTGAAAACCGAAAATATTTGAATTTTTTGTTTTAAAACAGAAAACAACGAAATTATTTAAATTATTTTTTCTAAAAATAGAAATCTAAAAATAGATTATTTGACTGAAAATATCAACTGCTACAGACGATAAATATTTCTTGTAGTTTGTTTTTTATTGACGAATATAAAAAGTTAAACAATATGTTTCAATGTATTTTAATTGAGTCTTCAATTGAAAACAAACTTTACCTATTACTTTTCAAATAAACCTCAATCGGTTATGGAAAATATATTGTGAGTGTATTTGCGTTTGTAATGTGATTTTTTAAGTAATAAATAAAAACAAGTTTAGCTGTTCTGAATTTACCATTTCGACTACATTTGTTTTTACAGTTCAGCTACAAATTTTATGTTTGTTAATTAGACCGTTTTTTGCAGCTGTTTCTACTACATTTTAGTTGTTTTTTTAATAGTTAAAATTAACTAAAATATTAGTCATTTCTATGAAAGATACAGTTACTGCCTTTGCAATTACATTTGTAGTTATTTTAACTGTAATTTTTAGTCATTTTGGCCTACATAATTCCCTGAATGCAGTTACCGAAATAACTAAAATAAAGTTAACCTTAAAATGCGTCAATCGAAATAAATGATATTCCCTTACTATCAAAAAATAGTTTAACTAAAAGTTTAATAGTTTTACTAAAGTAAATAAAATACCGTTACCATAAAAATACCGTTTGTTTCGTTTACACAAATAGATTAAACTTATCCAATTTATAGTAGCAGAACAATTTTTTTGCTGTAATTTGAGTAAATTTCAACAGAAATTAATTTTAGTGTAGTGTACAACTATTTGTGCTTTAGGTACTTGCATTTTTTAATAAATATTTTCTGCCGTCTTTTCATTTAGCTTGAAATGTTATGACAGCAAAATCCCATCACTTTTGTAGAGATTTTTCATAATGCCATATTTGCCCATTGTACAAGATTTTTTTTTTTTTTTACAGAAAATATTAAAAAAAAAAATGAATAAACTAAATAAAAAATGAAAAGATATTTATGAACAAGCCTCATTTGTTTAAGTTATGAGTATTTGGTAGTTTGATTGCCTAAAAAATATGTGTAGAAAATTTGAAAAATAATAACTAGCACTGAAAAAGTTCAACAAACCTTAATGAGGAATTAAACAAAGAAATTAAAAATAATAGTATTATTAAAAAAAACTCAAATTTAAAAAAAAGCATACTAGAAATAAAATTTATTTAACAAAGTTTTATGAATTAGTAGTATATTTTTCAATAACTAATCATTGTTATAAACGCATATATTTTTATGGTTAGCAATTGTAGAATTTTACATATTTTTTTTTTCTTGCATATTTTGAATAAAATGTATTTCGGTATTTGAGTACGAGAATTTGCGAAGCTTGCTTTATTAAGGTTGATTGCATTTATTATAGGTTTAGGTATTTTTAGAAAATTTTTTTGGAAAAAAAAACTAAAAGTGCTATAACAGCAAACAAACAACAGTGGTTTTGAGGAACTACAACAAAATTTATAAGGATTTACATATTTCCACTTTCTGGCTTAATTTTTCAATACACTGTTTCGGTGGTAAATTTGGGATTCTAAAACAGCGCAGGTGGAAAGAAACGCTAAATGTGAAAAACAAAATAGTTAAAATTAGAAAAAATCTCTAAAATTATAAAATATGTCCCTGAAATAGAAAAAAACGCTAAAAAAATATTTGTGTGCTGAAAATATATATTTTTACACTTAAAATAATACGTCAGTAGAAAAATTTTTCAAATCAGTTTTATATCGATTGAACTAATTTTTAATAAATTCTTAGTTGAAACACTGATTTTAACACAGATTTTAGTTAACTTCATTTCAATACCAAAAATTTATTTTAACTTATTTTGATCGACAATAAAGCACAATATCTCGCACTGACAAAGTGGTGTTTTTATGCCATTCAACTTTCATATCAAAAAATAGCTCAGCGGTAGGGAGCTAGACTACCAACCATGAGGTCGCAAGTTCGATACCCAGTGTTGGCAATAAAAACACTTTTGTAAAAAAAATATAATTTTTTTTCGAACAATTTTTTTTAAACTTTTAATTGGTGAAAAAGAGCTACCTTTGCACTCGTTCAAAAAGTACGGAAAAAATGTTGAAGTTGGAGTAATCCTCCCTATGCCAACTCAATGTTAAAATCATTAGTGTTTTTGTTCAAAAAAAGTACATCTAGATCATCAATTGTAGTGCTTTTTCTACTGCTTCGGCATTTCTTTTTTGCTGGACTTTTAATAATCGGACCTAAGAGTGTATATTTAATGCTTTTATTCGAAAACTAGTGTATTTTTCATTCTTCTAAATTACTTAACCCTCTAACCGGCAAGCCCGCCTCCAGGCGGGGTATATTAAATTGACCAGAAATGCGCCAAAGGAGTATTTTGTAATAAGAAATTATGCTTTTTCAATAGAAAACAAAATTTATTAAATTTTTTGTGAAGAATTTGTTTGTATACAATGCACAGTTTGGAAGCGAGAAAATGTCAAAGATAAAATTTCGTAAAATTTCAAATATTAAATATTTTAAAACAACCAAAATTTTCAAACATCTTAAAAACATATTTAAATTGACTAAAACAATTGATAGTGACCACGAAGTAAGATTGGAGCTTAAGCTATTCAAAAAGTTCCTTACTTTGGTTTAACGACGCACAGGATCCCATAAGGATACCTTTAAAGGACATCGCCTTAACTTCAAAACGAATAGAGGGATTTTTCTGAAATTTGGCAAAAAGAATATATTTGGTATAGGTAGCAAAGTTTATAAATTTGAATAATATATATTGAAGTTTTGGTGCGTTTTCGCTGAATTTCGCGTTTTTCGAAAAACGAAAATCGCTATATCCTCTTAAGTAACAGCACAAAAAATGTAATTTTTTTATTGCAATTACATCTTGGTAAAAGAAGTAATTTGTGCCTAAACCTAGTAATTTTTATGCGCTAGATTTCGAGATTCACCCTGAAACTATTTTGGCCCATATCGCCTAAAGTAGGCAACGAAAAAAAATTTTGTAGAAGAACTTATTGTTTATTTTTCGTGAGGAACACATGTTATAAATTTCATTACAAAAAAGCTTAGGCCGGTTAGAGGGTTAAATTACAAATTCTACATTCGCTTGCTACATCTTCCAATACCACTGTTCCTACATTTGGAAAACTAATACACAGCTATGGAATCTAAAATAGCCAAGTTATAGAAGTAATAACCATAAAAGTGTGACTCAATTTACATGTATATTTTACCAAAAACAAACTAATAAAAAAAAAAACAACACAGAATGTGTAAAAAACTACAAACAAAAAACATAAAAATTTACCATTTACTCAACAATAAACCCTGACAAAAATATACAAACAAAAAACACAAAATATGTGCAACATAAAAATGCAACAACGATACAATACCAACACTATTCTTTGCAATATAACTGCGAATAAAAGATTTCTTTTTTTCAAAGTTTTTTTTTTTTTTTTTTTGGTGGAAATCAAAATAAATTTTTAATTAAAAAATGAACACATACACTTGTGAAAAACAAAAAAAAAACACACTTATTGCCAGCAACACATACACAAAAAAGCGCACTTTTTACAAATGGTGCAACACCGTATAAAAGGTGCTGGAATATTGTTGTACCACAACAAAAGGACAGCGTGAAATCCAAGTGGTAAAATTCATTCATATATTCATTCATTCATACAATACAATATGACCAAGTGACCAAAAAATGTTTCGTTTTTTTCTTTCTATAAATCCATCTGTAAGTGATTGTGCATGTGTGAGTACAAATGTGAATGAGTGTGTGTGCGTGCACTATACAAAACCCATGTTATAATGGTTGGTTTTAATTGTAACTAAATAAAGAAGGACTCATTTACACAAACAAAAATAAAACAAAGAATTTTTTACTGCAAATGATTGGAAGTTATTTTAAATTATAAATGTGTGAAAGTAACAGCGGGAATTTCAAAGTTTCCACTTGAATTTCTATGCAACAATATTAGACCCTACCAAATGGGATATTGCCAAAGAAGCTAAAACAAAAAATTTTACAAAAATCGAATATGGCATCTCTACATAAACCACTTTATATTTTATAAGGTAAAATTTACAAAATCTTTTTTTTTTGGATCAAAAATGGATTTCTCTACAAATGTTTTTTGAACAAATCTTTAATCTGAGCAGCAGCGATTCTTTTTAACAAACACAGCTATATACACATTTTAGCAAGGCTGTCAACCCAAACGGTACACACAGCGAAAAGACCTGAGTTTATTTAATGGTTGTAGCAACCAAAGTACATTTTTCAATTCGGTTGGCATTTTTTTACCTTAGTGTACCGTTTTGGTTACCAAGTTTCAACGCTAGCTTATCACATTTCCATATCAATTTGACATTTCTAAGCCACTGTTTAGTGATAACTCCCAACGTTACTTTTAACAAATATGTATGGTATTAACCAGGGAAAGTTTAAAATGGCACGAGAAAACAGAAAAATTGCCATGAAAAAGGCATGCTTATTCGAAAAATGTAAAAAAATAAAAGTTGATTTAAGTGTGTGTTTTTTTTTTTAATTTTTAACATAAAACAATAATTAAGGAATTCGTAGTTGAAAAAAAACCTAAAATATGGGTGATATCAAAAAATGTGATAAAAACCGTGTAACCACCGAATTTCTAATGCATGGATTACATTTGAGTTACATATTTCGATATATATCAGCGCATTGTCACCTGTTTTACAAAATTTATAACAATCTGACCAATTTTTGGTTAATACATAAAATTTGTGACCAATTTTATAGGCCAAATGTAAACTCCGTAACAAGTAACTCATAAGGTTTTTTAATTTTAATAGCTTATATTTTAATAACCAATAAAGCTAAACACTAACCGTAAGAATTTTTATGAAGAGTAAAAGTGCTGTTTTTAATAAAAATTAATACATTTTACAAACTTTTTCGAATATCTTAACTATCACGACTTCAACTCTATAACGATTTTTCGTCATAATTTTTGATAAAAATGCATATACCAGAATTTTGGAGTTATCTATTATTTATATTGCGAAAAGTATAATGTTATTTATACTCAAATGATCGTTGGACTGTAAGTAATCATCCAGTATAACAGACTTGAAGCTTTTCTGCAGCATGTAACATTCTCAAGATGAAAAAGGATGTCTTTAATAAGATTTGAAAAAATGTTGTAAACTCCGTTCCTAATTTTTACACCAAACTATTTAACGAGTAAGAAAAACAATGTCATATTTGGATTCACCTAGTAGGCATCATGCGATTTTGTTTCGGAAAAAAATTCTGACAAAGCGTTTCTGAAAGAAAACGAAAAAAGTAACCAAATGTAAACTCCGTAACTGTAAACTCCGTAACCACAATTGTTTGCATCAGGTTTCATTCAAATAAATGTAGATAAATGTTTAAAATATTTTAAAATAACCATAAACGGAGGTGATTCAACTAATATTTATGCGTCAAAAGACGATTCAACTAATAAGTTTGCGTCAAATCAAAAAAAGTTATCAGTTTTTTACCCTAAGCTGCTGGAGCGAAAAACGATTGATTTTGCATTTCATTGGTTTTGAATCAATATTTCGAGTCATTACTGATATTCGTTTGACAAATTAAATTTGTTTCACACAATTTAAGAATTTTTTGATCGCGAAATGTTATGTTTTTAATATATTATTTTGTAACTGCGCAACCGCTGTTTGGATTTTAAAAAATTTTATATTTTTGAAAAGCATTTAAAAGAACCAAAAATACAAAATTGAAAAAAAAATAAAAATTTTTTTCGCGGAATGAATTGTATTTTTATTCGCGAAACCGCCAATTTGATAAACGCAAATTATATATCATTGGAAAGCAAGTTGAAAACCCAAATACGAAAAACTAAAAAATTTAAGAAAATTCGTACGCAATTTTTTTTTTTTATATCTTTTACTTGCAGATATGTAAAGTCCGGTACAACAAAAAACAATTAAAATTGTGCAAAAAAAAGTTATTGCGACAACTTGTAGAAGAGATTTTTTGCAATTAGGTTTATAATGACTAAACTTACTGATTCCATTAAGAAAAAACATTTTTTGCTTCTCACAAATTTGGCCCAAAAATTTATCACATTTTTTGATTTCACCCATATATTAATATGATTTTTAAGGTTTAAAATTTTTGATGATGTAAAAATATCCGGAATTTAATTTTTACCACCACTACCAAAATGTTTGTTTCTCCAATAATTACACTGTGAGACAAATGGTAGGGGTCAGTGATCGGGAAGGGTTCAAACTACCGGGGAAAGTTATATCGGTAAAAAAGAAGTTATACGTGTCCCGGCGTTTCGCTGGGTCACTCCTAGGAAGTGAGATATATCGATTTGACCTTTGGTGGTCTTTTTTTGGCATAACTCGAGAACCGCTAGTCTGATTTTGCTCAAACAATTTTAAAAAAATTAAAAATTACAATTCCTTTAATCTGTTCATATAACGTTTTTCTATATACTCAACAGTTTTGCCGGTAAAAATAAATGTATGAAGAAAAAAATATTTTTTGCCTAAAATATTAAAAAAAAGTAATAAACAAAAGGTTATTGATTTTTATGGTAGCGGTAACAAACATTTATTTTTACCGGCAAAACTGTTGAGTATATAGAAAAACGTTATATGAACAGATTAAAGGAATTGTAATTTTTAATTTTTTTAAAATTGTTTGAGCAAAATCGGACTAGTGGTTCTCGAGTTATGTCAAAAAAAGATATACCTCGATTCCTAGGGTTGACCCAGCGAAATGCCGAGGCACGTATAACTTATTTTTGACCGATATAACATTTCCCGTTGGTTTCATCCCATCCCGATTTTGACTGTCGCATAGTGTTATATACAAAGGTATTTTATTGCATCTTCTGAAAAGTCGTAAAAACACCCAAAATAACTTTTTTCTTGGCAAGGATCCATAAAAATTTACTTTTTACAAAATAATTGAAAAATGGAATTTAATGGCGAATGCCAAAAAAAAACTTGCCCTAGTATTAGCATAAGCACACATTAATAGCTTATCGCACAAATACAGCTAATTTCAAGGATAAACATTTCAAAGTAAATTTCAATTGAAATTTCAAAATAGAGAAAAAAATTGATTTTTAAAGTTTTAATTGTAACACTGGAACTTCTTTAACAATTTTTATAAAAAAAAAAGTTTCTTACAAAAATGTTCAAAAGACACACAAGGGCCAAAAAGAAGATAATTGAGCAAAAAATAAAAATGTAGAAAAGGACACACAAATCCACGTACAAAAGAGAATTGAAATCAAAATAATCATTGATTTCTCTAGATGATTGCAAACAATAGAAAAGGATGTTTTTGAAAAGTAACAATGACAGCAAAAAAGTAAAACAAAAAATAAACAAATGAAAGGAGGAAGGATATACACTAGACCGTACCGCAAAAAAAAGTTCGCCGTATACCCTCCAATATGAAATATTTTTGCAAGGCAATTTCAAAAAAAAATTTTTTTTTGCCGAACGTAGGGGTCGCCTTTTTAAATTTTTTGTTATAGCCTCGGCATTTAAAGTTGGATTTTAAAGTGTGATATATCGATTTTTTTGCCTCGAGGAGACCAGTGTTTTGCTATAAAGGAAAAATCCAATGAAAAAAAATTAAAAAGGGACCCCTACGTTCAGCAACCAATAAATAAAAAAAATTTCTACTGGGTTTATCGAAAAACTTCCTTAGCAAAAGTTTAATGATTTTTTGCGAGCTTTAATTTTCTGACATTAGTGTCATACATTAGGGTTGTACCATCTGTGATCTGGTGGTTAACTACTAGAGCGGAATACTTGAGGCCAATGGCCCTTAGGGCAAAACACTGGTCTCCTCGAGAGAAAAACATCGATGTATCATACTTTAAGATCCGACTGTAAATGCCAAAGATATAGCGAAAAATGTAAAATGGCGACCCCTACGTTCGGCAAAAAAAAATGTTTTTGAAACCTCCTTGCAAAAATACTTCATATTGGAGGGCATACGGCGCACTTTTTTTTTTTGCCTGTAAGGTGGTACGCTCTAATATACACTCAGGGTATTATGTAGATACAATCAACCGCAAATGATAGTTAAAACAACTGCATTTGCAGTTAAAAATGTGTAGACTACATTTGCATTTAAATCGACTGCAATGTGGAGTAAAAATCAACTGACAAATGTAGTAAAAACAACTACAAATGCAATTAAAACAACATGCATGTAAATTATTGTAAAACTGTACAAACAACTGCAAATGTAGTTAAAATAACATAAACAAAAATTATTTTAAAAATTATTAATTTAATAAAAACAAATTTATGTAAATACTCTTAACTTAATTTTTTTCACGAATAAATTTAAAATTGAGAAATCAAAATTTACACCTAATATCACTTTTATTGTTCACTATTAAGATATTGTTCCCGATTTCAGTCTGTGAGGGATGAAATGTTGTTTGGCTTCCTTTTTATCTCCAGGTAGAAAGCGATGAAAATATAAAAGAACTGAAAGAAAATAAATACAATATTTTTTTTTAATATTCCCGTAAATAAATTAATATTTAATATTATAAAAACTTATCTTATTATTTTAATTATTTAATAAAGTATATAACCTTTTTCCGTATTAAGCGTCTTCTCTCTTTAGTGTTGTTTTATAACTAAAGGCCAAAGACAAAACATGTTCTTCTCATATTATTTCACTAGAATTTTCTAAACAAGCGCTTCGTACACACGCTCTTGTTTGTTTCACACACACACACACACACACTTCAAAATTGAAGTATTTGTAACAAAATTCTAAACAACTGCATAAAATAAATGTTATAGTTATAAAATAACTTCAACCGCATTAATTCACAAATATCTGTCATGTAGTAACTGCAGAACTTTTCTGAGTGTATGCTATTAAGTTTTTGTTTTAATGAAATTGTTGTTATAACTTGTGTTTGTAAATTTAAACAAGGTTTAAATTGGTAAATTTAGTATATTGTCGATGTTAACTTACAATCATTTCGATTCCATCTTGCTGAATATCGTAAACAAACTAATTACTCGTATTATGTTAGGCTATAGTAAATACATTTCCAATTCTTATCATTTACAAAACTCCAAAATAATTTAAAATTTTTATGAGACACTTCACAGAAATTTTCATCATATTTTCAGGTCAATCAAAATAATGTTTATAAAGTTTATGAAGATACCCAGCAAAACTTTGGTAATGGGTGCAATATACTCACGCATTACCTTGTAATGATACCTCGTTACCTTCTGTATTATTTCAGACCAAAAAGTAATAACTTACCAATCACTGATTACGTAATGCATGATTTATAAACAGAAAGTAATGATTAGAATATTTTTGAAAATCTATTTTTAGACACATTACTTTGTGTTTTTTTGTAAGCATGGGTGTAAGGTATATATTTTTCGACATTACAAATGAAAATACGAATCACAACAATTCATTTACTTTTTAAGCAATCAAATGTTATATGTGTCGATAGCTCAGGTGGTAGAGTTCTCGGCTAACATGCAGGGATCCCAGGTTCGAGTCCCAGCGTGACCACGTTTATATATTTAATAAAAAATATTTGTAATAAATTTTTTTAAAAAATATTTTTTTTACGAAAATCTATTTTTAGGCCCATTACTTTTCGCATCCTTGTAACCACATAAGTAACCAATTACTTTATCACTTCCTCCTCATACATTACTTTGAGGATCATCGCCTGTAAAATTCATCAGTGAAGTAAGGTATAAAGTAATGCATCGACCCCTATGGCAACACATTACTTTACACATTATTTGGTAATGTGTGGTTTTGCTGGGTACAAACAAATATAAACAAATCTTTGCTTATATTGTGATTTTTAAATAGAAATGGCCTTTTCAATAGTTTGCTAAGTGAAGAAAATATAAAATGTATGCAATGCAATTCCCTCAACAAGATGGTTGATGGCTTAGAGAATACAATCAAACATGGACGTAGTTTAGTTTACTATTTGGTCAAAGTTTAATATTTAGAAAGACAAAATATTATCCATAACCCATTGAGATTTATTTGAAAAGTAATAGGTAAAGTTTGTTTCCAATTGAAGAATCAATTAAAATACATGGAAACATATTGTTTAACTTCTTGTATAAGTCAATAAAAACAAACTACAAAAAAATACGTATCGTCTGTAGGAGTTGTTATTTTTAGTCAAATGTTCTATTTTTACTTAGAAAAAATAATTTAAATAATTTCGTTGTTTTCTGTTTTAAAACAAAAAATTCAAATATTTTCGGTTTTCTTTCTTTTTTTAAATTGTTTGTTTATACACAAAATAATTTCAATTCAAATTACAAGAAATTCTTTACTCATACACACAAACATAGCCAATAAAAATATGAACGCATTTTTTGTGTGTGTAGTGTTTTGAAAATTCAAACAAAAAAATAACTTTCAAATATGAAAAAACAAACCACAAAATCGCTTTTTACTAACGTTTTCTTAGGTAAAAATTGAAGATTGTTTTAACAGACTTTTCAATTATTTTTATTTCTTTTATGGATTGTTTAAACAATGTTTAAAAATAGTTAGCAAAATGGTTAGAATGTAATGAAGAATCAGTAGTCCTTTTTTTTTTAATTGTGTTTTCAATTAATTTAATATCTATTTTAGGTTGTTTTTAACGATAAAATATTGTGAGTGTATAAAACTCTGCACTCGAGTATTTTGTTGTCTTTAATTTAAAATTATTTTTTATCAATACTAAAAGTACAGCGTTCTGTTGGGTTAATTAAGCAACTGGAGTTAATAAAATGCCAGGATTTTTGAACGCCCCCTTTTACAAATAGTTTTTAAACCCTGCCTACGACATTAACTTTGTACCTATTTACACACCAGTTTCTGCAATTTTTTGTCATTTTTCTTTTTGTTTGTTGTTGAAAAAAATTCTGACCTACAAATTGATTATTGCAACAATTTGTGTATGACCCCTTTCGGTCAGTAACAAAAAAAAAAACAAAAGAAAATAACATGAATTTGCCATTTGCTACAATTTGTGACATTTTAACCAATTGTTTGCTTGGCATGTAGAAAGTCAAAAAATAAAAGTTATAATTGGGATCACATACATATGTATATGTATAACTTATGGAATGACCTTAGGTTAAATCGTGTACTGCAATAATGTACATATTTTGAAGTTAACTATTCTAGAACAAATTAAAGAATAATTGAGATATTTATAAAAAAAATTAAATCATTATCAACACAAACATATAGTGATTACTCAAGACTGATGTAACTTAGAATTTGTCCTACTGATGCTAATAAAAATGCTTTAAAAACTAATTACAATTGAGCAAAAAAAGCAGTTGTTTACAAAAACGGGGTTGTTTAAATTCACTCAGAAAAGTTCTGCAGTTACTACATGACAATTATTGGTGTAGTAATGCGGTTGTAGTTATTTTAACTACAATTGCAGTTAATTTACTTGGAGCAAAATTTTTCAATTTTTTTGACAGTTATTTTTTTAAACAAACTACAAAAAGTACTACATTGTAGTAACATTTATTTTATGCAGTTGTTTTGATTTTTGTTAGAAATACTTCAATTTTCAAGTGTGTGTGTACGAAGCAAAAGCAAAAGTGTGTGTATGAAGCGCTTGTTTAGAAAAACCTAGTGAAAGATTATTAGAACATGTTTTCTCTTGTAACTTTAGTCATAAAACAACGCCAAAAGTGAGACGCGTAATACGGAAAATGTTATATAATATATTAAATAACTAAAATAATAAGGTAAGTTTTATAATATAAAGTATAAATTTATTTACAAGAATATTTAAAAATATTGTATTTAATTTCTTTTAGTTCTTTTATATTTTCATCCCTTTCTACCTGGAGAAAAAAAGGAAGCTAAACAATATTTCATCCCTCACAGACAGACATCTAGAACAATATCTTAATAGTGAACAATAAAAGTGATATTTGGCCTTTTTTTTAATCACTGAATTTATTTTTGGATTTATTTTATTTTGTTAAAAAATCCAAATTTTGTTTTTTAATTTTTAAAATTTTATATTTTTATCCAAATCTAACACTTATTCCCTAATATAATGTGAAAGAAAAAATTTAAATTTTGCGAAAATGAAATTTCTGGAAGAAAATTAAGCTAAATCCAAAACGGATTTATTTATTTTTTAAATCCATTTTGGATTTAGCTTATTTCAATTCCTGTGTTCACATTTTTAAAAAATGTAATGATTTTCTTGCACAATTTATTGGCTTAACTATATCCGTTAACTCATAAAAAAATTTAAAGTTCGTAAAAACGCGTTTAACACGAAAACTAACATATGACTTTTCGTATGCACGTTAACTTTCAAGACGGATAATTATCAACGTTGAAAACTCAACGTTTATACATTTTTGTATTCGAAATAAAAACAATGATTTTTTTTAATAAAATATACTTGTATAACACTAAAAAATTAACTGTAAAAACAGTGGTTTTTACCCGTATTGGCAGTTGTTATAAAACTTTTGTAGTAAAAATTTGTCGAATAATTTTACGACATTGTTAGTTGTTTTTAATGCATTTGCAGTCATTTAAAGGTAAATACCTTTGTGGCCTTTTTAACTGCATATACCTTTGTTTTAACTGTCATTTTCAGTAGATTCTACCGACAAACTTTTTCGAGTGTGATAATAGAAATATAAATTATACGGATACGATTAAATTATCGTTCCCGATTCATTCCATTTCGTGTGATCTGGCAAATGTTCTAATTTCACTCGTTCCATCCCATAGAGTTTCGATGAATTATCGGAGTATTAAAAATCTCACACTATGACTGTTGTATAAAAATGGATCCCTCGAGAGCTCTCACGGACCTGGCCTGTTTGTATAATCGCAGTGTTTCAACACTTCTATCCCAGCAGAAATTACTGCTTGCTTGGAAGCAGTTTTGTCAGGGAAAGTTGAGCAGTGTAGCGATTGCATTATTGATGATATCATGCCTGACTTTTGTTCGAGATAGCTCGCGTGAAAGCACTTGTTTCGAGATCCGAAAAGGCATGAATTCACCGCTTTTAATTAGTGCTCCTGTTTTTCTTTTCAAATCTCGATAATTCATGCCTTCTGGAAGTGCATACTATAAAGCTTTTCAACTATGTATTTAAAATCTTGCGTTCTCAATAGAACAATATTCCTGCATATTTTTCCTGAAGAGAAAATGCCTCTTATTTTTAGTAAAACCTCTTATTTTCCTTAAAATAACTTTTTTCCGCATTTTAAAAAATGTTGATAAAAGAACCGAAAAAAAAAATATTTAAGCAATAAAAATGTATTGCTCATTTCATGCCTTTTTGAAAAGCACAGCAAAAAGCGATGTAATTTCATTAGTGCTGTTTACGAAGCTTTACATTTTTAGAAGCGGTAAAAGTAGCAGTAAGCAAGCAGTAATCGTTTTTACTGCTTCCACATTTTTGCTGGGATGGAGCAAAAACCTTGTCCCTTTTGAGTTATCTCGCTTAGTTTTACAGATAATGGCCATTTTACAAAATGGCATATATCTCGACATTTTTTCTAATCATTACATTTTGTAATTAATTACACATGCAATGACAAAAATATATGTAATTGTAATTGAAAAAAAAACTCAATTACCATTACATGTGTATATCTGGAATTGTAATTTAAAAAAGGACAAGATATTTAAAACATCAAAACCGCAGTACGAATTAAAATATTGCCAATTTTCAGTCCACTCTAGAGGAATAGAAATCATTTGAATAATGTCAAAAGCCCTGCAGATTTCTATGAAATTTGGATACCCAGCTAAAAATCTACATATATGAATACATACAGGTTAAATGAATGTTCATGTGTGCTCATAAACATGAATTAATGTCCATACATGGATACATAAATCCCCATACATGCATCATATATGTCCACACATGTGCATTAACGAAATTTGAGGTAATATCTACATGTGTGTACATGTATGAACACACATGAACACGCATGAACAAGCATGAACATGCATGATCATGCATGTAGATATTACCTCAAATTTCGTTAATGCACATGTGTGGACATTTATGATGCATGTATGGAGATTTATGTATCCATGTATGGACATTAATTCATGTTTATGAGCACGCATGAACATTCATTTAACCTGTATGTATTCATATATGTCGATTTTTAGCTGGGTATGTAATAGAGGAACAAAATTAAACAATTTTCGGTTCTAAATGGATATTTAGGGGGTAAAATGCAGTTATTATAAATTTATAAATACTTTTCATTTGTAATTATTTCCTTGAAACAAAATATAAAAAAAAATCCAAACAACGAAAATCAGGGTCAAACATGTTTTAACCCTGAAATATGAGATTCAGCCGCTAAAAAAGTGTAGTGTACATATTAATTTTTTCTGTTTTCTGCTTACGAAGCAGAAAATGTTATCCAATCTTAGGGAACCACGCACAGTGACCTCACTTGTCAGTGATGTTCTTTTTTACTGTTGGTACATGCAGTCGGGAGAAGTTCAGTGAAGGAATATTTAATAGGTTTCTTCTAAGTTCAGGTCCAATCATTTCCACTAGGAGTAAAAATTATAAAAAACATTTAGCACAGATCGCATTAGAATTATCAATTTATCCAAACTGACCAGATAGATAAAGGTGACGATTATGATTAGTAGGGCAACCAAAAAAAAGCTCTAAAAGTAATATTTTAAGCTCTTAAAAAAAGCTCGAAAAAAAATAAAAAAATAAGCCCTTAAGCTTCATCACTTCTTCATTAAAATCCTCATAAAATTTAAATTTTTTATTTAATACAATGCTACATTCCTTGGAACTTCCGGAATCAGACAAAGTTGTGACATTCTTAAATTTATTTTCATTGGGAATTGCATCAAAGAATTAAATGTGCTAAAATCATTCTTGCCTAAGGAAATCGTCATTGTCATATTTTTACTATTAGAATTTAGGTTGGTAAAAGTTTATTTTAACAAGAGATTTTTTAATTTAAAATAAATTTAAAAAAACAAATTTTAAATAAAAAAATTTATGTCAACTTAAAATAATTTTAAAAATGATTGATTTTATGAAAAAAAAGCAAAAATATGCTCTATTTTCGCATAAAAAAGCTAAAATAAGCTTATTTTTCAAAGAAAATATCAAAAATAAGCCAATATTTACAAAATCAGCAAAAACAAGCAAAATTAGATAAAATAAGCAAAAAAAAGCTCTAACAAATATAGCTTAAAATTCTTATATTTTTAAGATCAGAACTTGTATTTAATCTAAACTGTTCTATCTCTGCAAATAAAAAACATGCCCTGGCTTCTTTTTGGTTGGCCTAATGATTAGTATGATAATAATAAAATTGATGATTAGTATGATAATAATATCCTTCGCTGAAGATATTGTTGCTTACGAACATCATTAATAAAAAAAAGAGACTGTCTTGTAATTTATGAAAAGCACCAAAAGCATATCAGCTTAAAGACATTCCATTAAAATATTCTAGTTTAATACTTAGTCTTCGAAGCATGTAAAGTAAATCGTATTACATAATTATTATAGAAGCAGAAAACTATAAAGTTGAATATTAACATACAACTGTACAGTTTCTCATTAAGTGACACTTAAAGTAATGGCAGCTGTAAAAGTAAAATGTTGATTTTGCTTACAACAAATAATTGCAAAAGTCCAAGAGTATACTTGACAAGAACGGAATTAACAATGCTCTAGAGTATGGAAAAGAACCAAAATATAGACATGAATTTACAATGTGTAAAATATGGTCTATATGAGACTTTCAGAAGCCAATTGAAAATTTAGAGAACTTTTTTCATAAAGTCTAATGTTTTTCCAAATCTTCCTGAACAATATTAACTAAAATGAAATAAATAAAAAAGGAATTTAAAGTTTTTTCATAAATAATGCATTTTAACAATGCAATAAAATATATAAATTTTTTTTTTTAGTGTTATGGAAGACATTGTTGTGAACAAAATAAGGATTCAATAGTTCACATGCAATGGAAAATGGGTAAGATATGTCTGCCCAAATTAGACCAAATAGTAAAAACTTTTATTCAATTTGGCTCAATTGTAATAAAATTTCTGTACCAAATTTTTTCCAGTTAATGATATTTTTAATAAAATTTAAAAATATCATTGTACACTTAAATATGATCTTGCAGAAAAAACTGTTCAAATTGGCAGATTTTTTGCTAAATACTAGTAAAATAAGAACGGCAAAAATAAAATTGTTAATTTTACAGAATTTTAGCTATATTTGAGTTAATTCAAAATGAAAAATTGAATATACTATAAAAATCCGCCGAAAATTTTGGCTAGATATTAGTAGACTAAAACGAGTAAAAAGGTTAAAGTCGGGCATGCCGACTATACAATACCGTACACCAGTCTGAGCAAAAGGAAACTAATGGTTGGATCCGAAATTCGAATGGGTTAAAATGGGGCTTGTGTCAAAATTTTCTATAATGTGAGTCAGCGCACCAAATTTCATTAAAATATCTTAATATTTGCGATCTGCAGTTTGTAACCAAGCCAATTTTGGGGGGACCCTTATATGGGCACTAGGTCTAAACATAGACGGGTTTTCACCAAAATCAACAGGCTTCGTCCTTGGGCCAACATAGGTCTGTGTACCAAATTTCATCAAAATATCTTAATATTTGCGACCTGCAGCGTACAAACAATATAATTTTGGGGGGACCCTTATATGGGCACTAGGTCTAAACATGGACCGATGTTCACCAAAATTAATAAGCTGCGTTACTGCCAACATAGGTCTGTGTACCAAATTTCATCAATATATCTTAATATTTGCGACCTGCAGCGTATAAACAATATAATTTTGGTAGGACCCTTATATGGGCACTGGGTCTAAACATGGACCGATGTTCACAAAAATCAATAGGCTACGTTACTGGGTCAATGTAGGTCTGTGTACCAAATTTCATCAAAATATCTTAATATTTACGACCTGCAGCGTATAAACAATATAATTTTGGTATGACCCTTATATGGGCACTAGGTCTAAACATGGACCGATTTCAACCAAAATCAATAGGCTTCGTCCAGTTTCATCAAAATATCTTAATATTTGCGACCTGTAGAGTACGCACAAGAATGCATGGACAGACAGACGGAAGGACGGACGGGCAGACGGACATCGTTAAATCGAAATAAAAAAAATTCTGAGCCGATACTATAAGGTGGGTCTACGACCAATATTTTTTGGTGTTACAAACATCAGCACAAACTTATAATGCCCTGACCACATAGTGGTGTAGGGTATAAATAGCAAAAACAAACTGTTACTTCTACAAAAATGTTTAATATTTTTAAGTTAACAATCTCACAATAAAATATAAACAACAATACAATTTAATGAAAAATCACTGATGAAGCCTGTCCATAGAAAAAAAGGCAGAAACTAGATCTAGTCTGATTTGCAAATTAATGTGTTTATAACTGGGGGAATATTTAGTTGATCTCTTATTTTTAAGTAAATGAATGTTCTTTTCAGTTTGACTCAAGATCATATTATAACTTTTAGAAAAAAAGTTTATTCTTCTTCTTAACCTCAAACCTACTGCATTAAAAATTAATTAAAATGCATATTAACTTTAACTATTTTACTCGTTTTTTTTACAACCGTTAAAAAAGCTAAAATCGGGAATGCCGATCATATGATAACCTTCACCAGTATAACACCAGAGCACCATTTAAGAGGCTAATATCCAACCTGTTGGACAAATAAGGCCTGTAGTCTTATATTATATTTTATCTCTATTCTATTGTGAAATTTTTAATGTAAATTGTAAATTTTATATAATTGTAAATTGCTTTATATATTATTTTAAAACTATGTAATTTGAATGTAATCTGTAAGGGTTAAGCCGGGTGGAAGAAATAAATTGAAATTGAAAGCGAACTAATATTTTGATGTGGAAGTCTAATGGTTTGAAATGGACTTTTGTTAAAATTTGTCTATAAAATAATAAGAAATTTTAAAAATGGTAAGAAATTTTGATTTTAAATTTAGATATATTTAAGAGAAAATCCGAAATATAATCCATAGGGGCGATAGGTTCAAATATGGACCGATCCTATCTAGAATCAATAGGCTTTGTTCTTTTGTTCAATGTGAGTCAGCGTACCAAATTTCGTAAAAATATCTTCGTTATTTCGACCTAAATCACGTTTTGAATGCAATTTTATGTAAAACATTTTTCTCATACAAACTAACCCCCAAAATCTAGGTTTGTGGGATATTTGAGCGCCAATTCTGAATAAATACGGAATTAGCCCTTAAACACATTTTAAGTTTTGACTTATTTCTGGCATTGAAGTTAAATTTTCAACTAAGACATCTTCAAAGACTTATAGTAGAATTTCATGACAAATTTTAACCCACTAACTCTTCATCAACTTACGGATGTTTTTTGTCCCTATTAAAAGGGGAAAAAATTCCTTTAAGTAAAGAGTTAAAGGGTTATTTAGAGAGTTTATTTCTAAAGTACAAAATTTAATGAAGTTTTAGTGTCAAGTCAAGACAAAATTAATAAAAAAAAAAAAAGATTCCACTAATAAAAACAAGTTGGTGGTAAATTGAATAATTCTAAATAAAAAACTGAAAATTGAAGAAATTGGATTTGGCTCAAATTGCCTCTGAAAAGCTCATATATTTCAATACCTGGCATTATGGTAAATGAGCAAATTAGGTATGGTATAAGCTTTTTTGGTAGCAAATAATTTTTAATTTGAATGGTCAGTGAGTTTCTCGCTATCCAGTCATTTGGTTTGTCAATCAACTAATGGCTAATGATTATCTCCATCCACCACAGCCGGTGTCTATATAATAAACAGAATATTAACAAATTAGGTTTAAAATTTAACATATAACCATCACTGCTACAAGTAATAAAAGGAAATGTTTACCTACCATATAACAACAATTTAAATGTAGTTTTTTTTTCTTTGGTTATTAGAATAATGTCTGAATTTTTATTAACAATATTTTTTTCATTTCCTTAAATTTTCATTTACTTTACTTTACTTTAACTCTCTTAACTCAAAATCACTGCCCTTAAACTGATGAACATTTCCTAAAGCAAAAACTAAAAAAATAGCCTTAAATCTTGTAGAGAAGAAGATAAAAAAAATAACATGTCTGTGCTGAAGACATAAATTTTGTGTTAAATAAACAAGAGGCCATAATGACCAACCACATTTAGACGCATAAATCTTTCTGGTATATGGCTGGCATACGGAGAAAAAGTTAATTCAGCACTTTTAATTGCAACATTTTAGAACTTATAAATGTACGTACTTACACAGACATGAAAAGTAACTCCCTCTAACAACACTTTTAGATTTTAAAATGCATAAAACTTTGGAGATTTTAGATGTTATACAATGTTTTGAAGTTTAGTTGTTAGAAATATGAAATAACTATGAGTTTTTATAAACGAGGTGACCAGCTAGCCTCAAGATTTATGGATTATTAAAATTAAAATATATTTGCCCAAATTATAAGTGGCTCGATATAGCGAGAGAATTATCTACATGATATTGTAGAATTTATGCATAAATTCAATGCAGATTAAATTAAACTAGTTCATTAAAACTTTTGATTAAATTTCAATTATCATAAAATTCTATGAAAATGTGGATTCTATTTATTAAAAAAAAAAACCCCTAGAGACAGTCTGATGAAAGTGCTTGGTAGCACCTGAAAATGCATTAATTGTCAACCACTAGTTCTATTAAAGTTTCTTCATAAGTTTTTCTCTATTTGTTGCAGAATAAATTGTGAATTCTATTTGGTATTTGTCATATTTGACTTAAACCGAACAAAAATAACACCCATTGTAACAATTTTCAGATCAATTAAAATCTACGGTAAAAAAATTAAAAAGTTGTGATTGAAGACACCTTAAAAATCAACATCTTTTTCATTTCAATACAAAGTTCAATACATTTTACAATCATTTAAAAAAGCAATAAAATGAACTATTTTGTATAGAAAATTTCGACATTTTCAATCACAACTTTTGAACAGCTGCACCGATATTGATCATTTTTAACACAATACTGACTGGGGATATTACAAACAACCCTTCTAAAAATGGTCGGAAATTTATAAAAATCCAGGTTTTCGGGGTCCTTAGAACCATAAAATTCAAACACAAATATATTTTTTTAAGAGCTAATCCATAAAAATGGCTAACACCACTGGATTCAGCGTACTCGAATTAGGTTTACCGACCGGATGCCCCGCTAGTCGGATTTTTCAACTATTTAGCACAATGTAATTGGTGTTAGTAATTTTAGCGACAAGTTTAACTAGCAAAAACAGTATTTTTTCCTGTTTCACAATAATTTTTTTTCTGATGTTTTAACTACATTTGTTGTTATTTTTACTACATTTTTCAGTTGTTATTTAACAGTTAAATATAACTGCATATTGCAGTTGATTTAAACTTAAATGTAGTGTATACCTTTTCAGTTACAAATGCAGTTATTTTAACTGTCATTTGCAGTTGATTTTATCTACAAAATTCCCTGAGGGTATTGTGAACGAAACGAGATTTCCCTGTAAATAATTTACCTGACGAAAACGTAATCAAACAAAATTTTTATTTCTAATTTGGTTTATTTATAACGAAACAAAATCTTAGTTAAATCAAAAGCAGACTATAAAAAATTTGTTTTCGTTTTAAATGAATCTTTTGCATATTTTTCTTACACTCATAGAAATAAATCTCTAAAAATAGCAGAAAAAGTTACTAAGAATTTGTTAAAAATTACGCAGCAGAAAAAACTGATAAAATTAGCAGATATTTTTGCTAAATACTAGTAAAATAAGAATAAAAAATTGAATTTTAGTTATATTCAAGCTAACTTTTAGTTAATTGAAAATAACAAATTGTACTCTAAAATCTGCACAAAAATTTTGCTAAATATTATTGAACTAAAAATAGCAAAAATAAACTGTTATATCTACAAAATTTTTGCTATTTGTAATCTAAATTTAGTTGAATGCAAATATCAGTCTAAACTGCTGAAATCAGCAGAAATATTTGCTAAAAAAATTGTAAACTGCAGTTTTCAAAAAGCTCGATTTTTATTTGCATTTAAAAAAAAAATCGAGAAAAAAAACTTCGAAAATTTAAAATTTTTTTTTTTTCTATTTTTAAAGTTACAAATTATTTAGCAAAATTTTTTGCTGATTTGAGCCGATTAATTTGCTATTTTCTATTTACATACATTTAACTCAAATATAACTAAAATTCTGTACAGTTAACAGTTTTATTTTTAATGTTCTTATATTACTAATATATAGCAAATATAATCTGCTAATTTAGCAGTTTTTTTTCTGCAGCATCATCTTTAACTAATTTTTAGTAGTTTTAACTAAATTTTTTTACGGACTTTTTTTTCCTATTAGTGTACCTATCGTTCATATAGTTTTCCTTTCCTTTTACATAAACACACCGCTAAACTCTAACACTGAATATATCCCCGGGGTCACCTACCAATTGCGGTGAAATTTGAATTGTAATACACAAACTAAAATTAAGAAACACGTTTGTTATGATAGGTCTCCGTCAAAGCACCAATTCATTGTATATCTAAATTCCTAAATAATTGGTAGTTTGGTGGTGTCTTACACTTGTTTTATAACACCTTGTCTATATAATTTTTATAATTATAATTTTATATTTAATGTACCAATCATTTTTTTAATGCGTGTTGCTATATAAATACATATCGTGTTTTGAGGTATAATTTTAATTGAAGGTGTTAATTATAGATTTTGACCTGCAAGCATATAATTTGTTAATTATAAAATTTAAAAATTAATTAAATAATTATATTGAATATTTTAATTGATAAAGCTTTATGACAAAGAAAATTATTCAGTAATAGTTGCCTTTCATATATGTCATTATTTTAAAAATTATTTAGCTTAACCAGTTTTTTGACGCTCATCTGTCGCGTGAAAATATTTTAAGGAAATTAAGGTAGAATGATTTATTGGTTTCAAAATAAGTTTCAATTTGAAGTCTTTATAATTTTATCGCGCCCTCTAGTAGTGGTACATGTAATTAAAATTCAAACTTTGATGCTTTTTTTATACTTTTTAATATTTTCTCAATCTTCAGATCAATTAAAATGTACAATAAATTTTTTTTTAAATTTAAATTCTTTTATCGCTAAAGCAAATTTCTTTTTTTTTCAATATGTTGTTTTCAAGATTTTAAGAAATTTTTTACAAATGTTGGTATTTATAGAGCATTTTTCAAAATTTTAATATGGCAGCACTGGTGTCTTAATTTCTTATAGCTCGTTTAGACAGCGAAATTAGTCTACTTGATTAAAGTTAATCCAACCTTTTAATCTTTCGTTTACACATGAATTTTTTAACAGTTAAAATTTAACTCTGTCAGTTTAAAACACCAAGGTTGCGCTGATAGCGATCCGGCAAATAATGAACATGGAAAGTGTCGGCGTTAGCAACATAATTTTTCGGCAGCGTCTTAATGTTAATTTTTATCTGACTTTGTGTGTGTTATTTTGAGTGTTGCCAACCAGCATTATAACAAAAAACAGAGTCGTTTAGAAATGGTAACCACATTAAAAGTTGGATTAACAGCTAATCAAAAAGATTAAAAAGAAATTAAATCAAATTGTTTAGTGCTTGATTAAGCAGTAAATCCGACTTTTACGAGATTATTTTTTGTGTCTAGACGGGATATAACTGTTAATAAAAAACACTAAAATATGGCTTAATCGACTTGTTTAGTGCTCTATTAGAGATTAATCAGAACTGCCCAGCAAAACCTTTCATTACCATGTAATGAGTTTTAGGTATTAAAATCTTAAGTGTTCACTAGTTACCTTTTAATTACTAAACTACTTATTTTAACATGGTGATGTCATTGGAGGAAAGTCATTACACTGATGTTACCTGTAAGTAGTTTATCAGCTGTTCTATAAATAGATGTTGAATATAGATTTAAAAAAATATAAACATTTAAAAGCCAATAGGAGCTGACACGTATTGATCAGCGTACCCCACGATTGTCAGGCAAACACTCTAACCATTAGACCACGACATCACTAGATTTTTATTGCTTTAACTTATGTACACATTTATTGTGGCAACTGTTATACATGTCTATTTTTCACAAAACTTGTTGTTATTAAATACTGCTTAATGAACATCAACATTTCTATAAATAGATGTTTAATATAAATTAAAAAAAAAAAACAACAATGGAAGCTAACACGAGTTGAGCAGCGATCCTCATGTCTGTCAGGCAAAAATGATAACCACTAGGCTACGCCATAGTTATGGTTTTTAATGATTTAGAATATATATTTTTGGTTTCAGCTATTGTAAAATAGTAATGTGTGGGGTATAATTATCGGTAACTCATTACATTCAGTTTAAAAGTAATTCAACGGGTAATGAGATATGAGATCTAAGTAATGCATCTAGTAATGACCAGTCATTACCAAGGTTTTGCTGGGTGGGTCGACAACGACAACGAGAGTTGCTTTTTCATATATTTTGTATGGGAAGCAAAATGTCGCCATGTAGTCCGGCGATTTGTCGTCGGAATAGAATCTATTCTATTTTCGTGACGACACACTAATAACACTTAAAATATTTGTCAAATTGTTGCCATATTTTTAACTAATTAAAGATTGCCATTAGAACAGAGTTGTTAGAAATTAGAGCTGCAAAAATTCGTACTTTGTTCACAAAAAATTTATTTTTTTGACAGAAGAAACATAATTGAAATTTAAAATACATAATTTACGGCAAAAAAGCAAAATTAAATTACAATAAAATATCAAACAACAAGAATTAGTGAAAGACCAATTGAATTGGTGTAGAATTGTGGTGAAACAAATACAACCATATTCTTGTTTTGATTTCCAATTTTTTCTAAACGTCTACAAATGTGGACGGTCGATTATCGCTGAATTTAAATTAATCGTGATGACTTTTGATGTCCTCGGTCGACAATCGACCCAGTTGTGATTAACCTCTTAAGCAGTTTATTTGCTTTTTAGGAGATTAACTTTTCTGTCTAAATGGGGTATTACCTAAGTGTTTTCGATTGTTAAAATGAAAGAGATTAGTGGTTACACTAAAAAATGGAGTGATTTTTGCATATCAACATTTTTACGGGTTCAGAAAATTCTTGATAAAATCTGTTAATTTTATATAAAAATACTTGAAATTGTCACATACTTTTTACTAAGTTGCTGTAAAGCTCCCCTTTAAAAACATCTGTTCTTAAACGCAGGTACCACCAAGGTACCGTAAAGTGAAAAATAAATTTAAGAATAAACATTTTTTGTTGCTAAAAATTTTTCTTATTTATAAACTCTTTTCATTAAATTTTATTCTTTTTTATATTAATTTTAATTTATTTTAATTTAACTCGCCATTAAGCATTATCGTTTTTTGTCATTACCTGTTACCCATTATAATAATCAATTGTTAAGGCTGTTCTGCGATATTGTTGACCTGTCTATAGAATGTTTCCGTTTTTTCCTTTTTTACGATTTAACTCCTAATTAAATCTTCATTAACGGTTCAAAAGTATTATTTTTTTTTTTAATATTCTCCCCTTTTTATGACCCAAAGGCTATACGAACGTAGATTTCTCATACCTTTGACAGTAAACTGTTTAACAAATCCTCACGTTTACAGCAGCAACAGCAAAACAACGAACAAAATTTTACTCTTTTTCATCATAATATTTTATTACCAGATACGAGTATATACGAGTAAAGTAACAAACTATGAAATCTATAATATCCTTAATATCCAATTACCACTACAAGTATGAAACAGAGAAAACAAAACATGAAATATAAATGAAACCAATAACCCAGTTAAAAATTTGAGGAAAATGAATGTGTTGTAAATTTAAAAGTTAAATTGTTTTTATAAATTCAGATTATATAATAGTAATAACGTAATTGTTATTTTTTTTTTTTCAAGACAACATGCTTTGAATTTCAACAAATGTGATTGTTGGCTACTTTCCAGCAAAATTAGACATTACCAAGTAATTAAGCGAGTAAGTAGCACCCAAAGGGTTTCACTGGTTACTGGCCTATTTACTCGCAACATTACTTTTGTTCGAGATGTCAAAAAAAGTGAGAATAATGAGTTACCAGTGTGGTTACCCATAGTGAAAGAATAAGTAGTTTCTCACAAAGATAGAATAAGTGGTTACTCAGAAGTTAGGATATAAGAGGATATGACCCTACATTGTGAAATATTTGGTCATATTGGCAAAATAACTTTTTACTTTGGAAAATTTCCTATTTAGTCCAAAATAAATTAACAAATAAAATATATAATATTATATATTTAGCGTGTTTTTTAATCACCTGGATTTAGAATTTTTCATACAAAAAATGGATTTATTAAATCCAAAAAAAAAAAGCTGGATTTAATAAATCCACAATAAAAGCACAAATATATGAAACAGCCTATTAATTTAATGTCAGAAAAAAATACGAATGAAAATTAAAAGAGAAACAAAAAAATTGAAAAACTATTTTTTTTATGAAATATGTTTAGAAAAAAAACTACACCTCACCAAATACATATTTTTCATCTTGGACATGGAGAAATAGCTGAAATAGAAATGGCAATTTTTCACTCTACAGTAGGTAAATTAGTGAATATTAAATATTGCAATGGAATTTTTCAATTGTGTAAAAATATAAATTGAAGTGATAAAACTGAAAAGGCAGACTGTTTATCGCTGTTTTATGTAAAATATAATTATAACTTAAAAGTTAAAGTAAAATCCTTCATCATCGAATTCGGTATTAAAACTTAGGGTGAAAGAAGTGTCGGACAGAAAATTTTTTTAAAATAGGAAGAATCTAACCCCATCTGTTGAGCACTTTTAGAAATACTTTTTGGATTTATTAAATACAAGTGATTAGAAAAAATGGCTATTATAATATTACAACTGTACTTTTTTTTGGTACATTTTGACCTTCGTTGGTACTGTGGTACTACCGCTATTAATTTGGTACATTTTCAAAATTTTCCAAATTTTTATTTTTTGTATTGATATGAACTTAGAAGTTTTAAGCAAATATTGGGATTGGAGAAGTTGACCTAAATCATTCCACCAAAAGCAACTTTAAGCCCAATGTTGAAAAAAAATTAAAGCAAACTTTTTCCAACCAATACAAACGCTTGTCTCGGACCAAAAACACACTACATAGCTATTCAAGCTTATCTTAGAGCGTAAAAAATTGTTTATATTAAAAGTAAATTATTGAGGGTCGAAAAAGTATAAATTTTCTGCAAGTTTGCTATTAATCAGATAAATGTTCTATATAAGTAGCTGAGATGCAAAACTCGTTCATTACAGAAATTAAAAAAACGAGATAATTGATTCTGGCAGTTCTTAGGCGATTTGTGAGAATATTTTCGATTTTTCAACTGTTGAGTTTTTATGCCACATTTAAAAATTAAAAACATTCAACTAATTTTGTTAATTTAATTAACCGCTACAAGTTTTTAGCTTCATTCCAAAATTTAGTTAATGTATAACGAACGAGTTTTGCATCTCAGCTACTCATATTTAAAACAATTTGGTACCGCGACGATCGAAAAAGTACAATTTTCTTGTCTAGTTAGTACAAAATCTAAAACTTTATATTCCATCCCTGGTATTAACTACGTTGTCAATAAATCGGCTACGGTCTAACAACTGGTATGTACGGGTAGAAGCAGGAATCGGTTTATTCATGCACCATTATTACGGGGAGAAGTATAGTAAAACTCCAACTGGATTCGAGGCCCTCTATGGCATACATATCTTATTCTTCTTCTTCTTCTTTTGTCAACAACATAGATTACATAGATATCTTACTCTTCTTCTTCTTCTTTAATCAACAAAAACATTTTTTCACAAACATTCAACAGCAACAGGAATCGACTTATGTCTTTATGCTAGGCTTTGGAAGCCAAGGTGAAGCATATTCGGAATAATAACCTGATTATTGCTCCTCTTGGCCTACCCAACTTTTCCACTATATGTGGTATGTTTTATTTATTAACTGAGTAGGAATTATTAGATTATCAAGACACCCATGTGTAAATTAACTATTGGGTATAGGCAAGAGTAGTTATATTTTGTTATATACAGTTTTCTTTCTTTTAGAAATATGTCCAAAAACATCCAATTTATTTTAATCATACTGGGATTTAAAAAGATTTGATGAAACTTTTATCAAATTAAGTAGAAAATTATCAACTACAAGTGAAAATTTTTACTGGGTTATCGTTTAACAACTATTGTTGTAAAACAGTAAAAACAGTCTGTGTATTTGTTTGTTTTTTGTTGAAAAAAAAAAACGTAAATGCAATTATGTCCATTATTGTAGATTTCTTTTTTTTTTTTTTTTGTTCTCAACTCCGTAACGGTAGCCATCAATTGCTTTTATTAAGGGGTTTTTATTGTTGGTTCATTCCGGACAACATTTATGGGAGGCATATCGGGGTTACTATTGTGGTTTTAACACAGGAGCTGTTTTATTGTTATTTATTTGTTTGTTTGTTTATGTGTAGATACTTCATACGCAGCAGCTGTAAATGCATTTGCCATCACAATTTCCGTTCTTAATGAAGCAGGCTTAAATGAGTTAAGTTGCAATGATTTTTTCATTGCTTTTTACATTTTCCAGTTGTTATTGGTTGATTGTTTTTCAATTTTTTTTTTTAATTTGAAAATGATTTTATATTTGTGTACTTAGCACTTAGTAGCTGTAGAAGTTTATCATTTGTATATAATTTAGTGCTAAGGTAATACAAAATGTAGAAATGTCTCCTACTCAATTAATTTCTTTTAATTAACCCTCTTATTCGTAATAGAAAAATATTTAAATATGTTAGAGGCAATGAATAATTTTTATCTAAAACTATGATAAGATGATTCTAAGCTGATTTTAATCAGGATGTTAAAATGATTATAGTTTGAATTGACTTTAATCCAGAACTGAGATGATTTTAGTCAAAATTTATGGGTAATTTAAATGAAATTTTACGTGAATTTAATTCTGCACTCAGACAAGTTTTGGAAGAAAAGTTGAGAAAATTTATGTTCTCCATATTGGACAAAGTGCGTTTAAATGAATGTCCTACATAATTTCAAAATTTCTCCATTCAAGTAACGCAAAAAAATTAATTTCAATAAAATTTGTATTTTTCTAATTAATGATGTGTAAAAAGAAAATTATTATCTACCTTCTTGTTTCTTAAAAAACCAGAAAATCTACTGCGTGCATACGAATGTGTACAATCGAAATTTATTCACATGAAGAAAAACTATTTTTTCCCTAAAAATTTTTTTGCAAAAAAATAAAAGCAAAATACCCGGGCTATGTAACCACATAATTTTTTTTAATTTTTTTTTTTCGAATACTTTTGGGACATATTAAGAAATTTAAAAACAAAAATATATAAAACGAGTAAAAAGGTTAAAGTCGGGCATGCCGACTATACAATACCCTACACCAGTCTGGTGTATTGTTTGGATCCGAAATTCGAATGGGTTAAAATGGGGCTTATGTCAAAATTTTCTATAATGTGAGTCAGCGCACCAAATTTCATTAAAATATCTTAATATTTGCGACCTGCAGTTTGTAACCAAGCCAATTTTGGGGGGACCATTATATGGGCACTAGTTCTAAACATGGACCGATGTTCACCAAAATCAATAGGCTTCGTCCTTGGGCCAACATAGGTCTATGTACCAAATTTCATCAAAATATCTTAATATTTGCGACCTGCAGCGTATAAACAATATAATTTTGGGGGGACCCTTATATGGGCACTAGGTCTAAACATAGACCGATGTTCACCAAAATTAATAGGCTTCGTCCTTGGGCCAACATAGGTCTATGCACCAAATTTCATCAAAATATCTTAATATTTGCGGCCTGCAGCGTATAAACAGTATAATTTTGGTAGGACCCTTATATGGGCACTAGGTCTAAACATAGACCGATGTTCACCAAAATCAATAGGCTGCATTATTGGGCCAATATAGGTCTGTGTACCAAATTTCATCAAAATATCTTAATATTTGCGACCTGCAGCGTATAAAGAGTATAATTTTGGTAGGACCCTTATATGGGCACTAGGTCTAAACATGGACCGATGTTCACCAAAATCAAAAGGCTGCGTTATTGGGCTGACGTAGGTCTGTGTACCCAATTCCGTCAAAATATCTTAATATTTACGACCTGCAGCGTATAAACAATATAATTTTGGTAGGACCCTTATATGGGCACTAGGTCTAAACATGGACCGATGTTCACCAAAATCAAACTTGTTCGTCCTTGGGCCAACATAGGTCTGCGTACCAAATTTCATCGAAATATCTTAATAGTTGCGACCTGTAGAGTGCGCACAAGATTGCATGGACAGATAGACGGACGGACGGACGGACGGACAGACGGACATCGTTAAATCGAAATAAAAAAAAAAAATTCTGAACCGATCAGTATACTATAAGGTGGGTCTACGACCAATATTTTTTGGTGTTACAAACATCAGCACAAACTTATAATACCCTGACCACATAGTGGTGTAGGGTATAAAAATAAGTGCTATAAAAGTTCCGTTTTTAATTGCGTTAATAGATAATGTACCATATAATCCAACAAAATTCACGAGATATAAATATGCTTGAAAACAAAGAAAATATAATGACTTGAATTTTCACAAATTATAATAGAATTTGTAATTCCAGCAAAACGAAAAAAAATGTATTTTGAAACATCTTGCTCACAGGGAAATAATTAATGCATAGAATTAAATTTAAGATTCCTAAGAATTCAGTATTTCACATGAGCTACATAATTTCCAAATCTGAGCTACTGAAAATATGGACTTTCGGCTGCCTTCTCTAAATGTGTGCCACCATGCGGCTTGATGTATTTCCGCGTCGAAATCCACAAATTAGATTTTCAGTTTTTTTAAGTTCACTCATTTTACAAAATAATCACATAACAGATCTGAAAAGTGTTTTTATTTATAAGAAAAATTTTGTAAAAAGTTTTTTAAAATTGCAAAAAAATTAGGTTGAAGAAATTTGAAGTCATAGAAAAAAAATTTTTTGTTAACAATCTTCCATGAAATAGATGATAATTTTAAAAATAATCGAGCCAGCAAAATTTTTTTGAACTGGTTACCTTTGAATATGTTCTACAACAGCTCTTCTTACGACCGGTTTGATGGAACAGGTTCTAGAACTGATTTCTGGAAGTCAAAATGTAAGGTTTATCTGCCCAACTAGTTCTATAACCGATTCCAAAGAAACCTGTTCTAGTTTGGAGGAAAAGAACCTGTTGCTTTTGGGACAAACTCAAACAAAAATCACCGATGATAGAACATAAATTAGAACAGCTTGCATGCAAGTACAAGTATCGTATTCCATGTATTAAAACCAGGGACGTAACAGTTATAACTTTTATTTAAAAAACTGATTGTTTTACAATTATTTCTTGTTTGAATATTTTTAATTTTCTGTTTATTTGCTCTGTTTGATTTTTATTTTTAACTCAAACAAAAACAATCCAAATACGATTTTTATTTTTCCAAAAATTATAAAAGTTATTTTGTGATTTTTTTTTTATCAAAAAATAACAATTAAGAATTGAACAGTGATTTAAAGTGGGTAAATATGTATATTCCAGCAGCTTCCGTCATTCAATTTATGTCAATTTTTAATTTTTATTTTATTATCAAATAAAAAAGTTATTGCTTAATTTTTTCAAAAAAATTATTTTGCAACTTTTATAAAAAGTTTTAAAACAAAAATCAAAAATCAACAGAAATTTATAGAGTAAAATATAAAAATTGAAAAAATTAAAATCTTTGCCAAACTTTGTAATTTTTTTGTGCAATATGATTTATAAAATATAGTGCATTATTGTAATATTATAAATAAACAAATTTGGGTTGTGACTTTTTAATAAATATAACAGTTATTTTGGGTCTCTGATTAAAACTGACTTCACAAATCAAGTTGTCCTTAAAAATATTTTGCATTACAGGGTTAAATATAATGTTTACAAATAAAATTTTCAACAATAATAAAAAAATAGCTCACATTTTTTTTTATTTGGTTTTAGCTAAAGTTTTTTATTGTTTGATATAACAAAAAAATAAACAAAATAAAAAATAATCCTAGATTTTTTTTTATTCCTAGGGCTTTTTAGGCCTAATTGAGTTTTGAAGTTGTTTTTTTCTGCAATTGTATTGTATTGATCTATGTATGAGAGAATTTCTGTGTATTTGTGCACAAAAAAAAACTTTATAATTTTCGCTTACGTTTACGTTTTTTCTACTTCAGTAAGTAATAAATTATTACTGAAACGTGTGTTGTTTCATTCTTTCCTGAAACTATAGGCAAAAAAAAGGAGATTTCAACAAACATTGAACTCATCCTTCAGTTAAATAGTATTAAGTTTTTTTTATACGTATCGTTTTAGTTAAAGCTTTAACTTCATCTCTAATACCTTGAGATTTATTTGAAACAAAATAAAAGTATCTTGTATTTACTCGTACTACTAGCTATGAAGTAGTGTATTTAATAAATTTTGCTTGTTTTTCGTTTTTTTTATTTTATATTTTATATCTACGGATTAAATTGTGATGCGCAGATGTTAATCGAATGTTATGGAGAGGAAAAATATTCCTTAAGGATATTTGAAATTATATACAACTAAAGTAGAGTTAGAGAATCAATAATAATAAAAAAAGTAGGTACTTATTATGGGTTTGACATGAAAACTAATTAACCAGAATAAACTTATAATTTACGAAATGAAAATAATAAAAATATATAATGAAGTCATTAAAATTGTAACAAGTTTGTGTGCTTATAGTGGTCGTAGCAGAATTTATACAATACCTTACACTCATAGTAATAAATTTGTACAACCCATGTGAAAATCGAAATATTTCTGAACATACATGATCATACATTGGCTCCTGTGTGTTCATGCATGGGCATACATAGTCGTATACGTCCATGCATAGTTCAATGATCATACATGATCTCATATATTTCCATATATGTACCTTTGGATCCGAAATTTGAGGGTATATGGAAGTATATGCTCATATATGATCATATATGAGCATATGTGAATCATGTATGAGCATATATGGTCATATATGAACATGTTCGGTCATATACCCTCAAATTTCGGATCCGAAGATATATGGAAATGTATGAAATCATGTATGATCATACATCGAACTAGACATGGACGTATATGACTATGTATGCCCATGTATGATCATATACATGCCCATGTATGATCGATTTTCACATGGGAAATTATATAAAAACTACTAAATATTAGTTAAAAAGGAACCTGCATAAAAAGCTGCTAAAATCAGTAGATATTTTTTTGTGGTTGAAAACAATTTTATCGTGAAAAAATTTTGTGGTGAAAAAAGTGTTTGAAATAAAAAAAGTTTAATGTGGGTATATTGTTATTTACATGAGGCGTTCTGTTGAAAAAATATTACAAAATATTTTATTCGCCAGACGCTATCTTGAAATTGTACTGAAATACACGAATGTGTATGAAAAATTTACAGGTACATTTCACAGTAGTAAATTTAAAAACATTTTTTAGAGTGTATACAAGAATACATTTCTATTGTACTATTGTATAATAATCAATTCTTTGAAAAGTTGTGTGTTTATGCATCACTTAATAAGGTGTCCATTAAAACATTCAAATTAATCGCGTTTGAGTGAACGTGCAGCTTGATTTTGAGATTTTGAACTAAATTGATTAATATACTGGTTTAAAAATAATTTGGGACACATTTTTCTAAAAACCTAAAAATTTTTTTGTGACTTCAAATAGGAAGACTCGAAAGACCATCAAAATTCACTTTATATTTCTTTTAAGGAGGAGAAAAATATTACAACATCTGAAAACTACCCAGAAAAAAGAGATGCGAAAACAGTTGAAAAGGTACTAAAATTAACGATCTAGATGTACGAGGGCGACCGCAAAAGTAACTGGCCTAACATAAAAAGAACCGTTTTTTTGGAATTATTATTATTTATTTTTCAACAAAATCTCCTTCCAACTCAATACACTTCATCAAAGTTTTTCAAGTTTTTTAATTCCATCCGAAAAATAAGATTTTTCAAGACCTTCAAAATATGCCTCAGTTTCAGCAATAACCTCGCTATTGGACGAAAATTTTTTGCCACCGAGAAATTTTTTTAAAATTTGGAAACAAGAAATAATCAGAAGAAGCTAAATCTGGACTATATGGTGGATGCGGAGCAATTTGAAATCGTAATTCGGCCAGTTTTTGTTGAGTTAAAAATGCAGTGTGTGAAGGAGCATTATCTTGATGAAAAAGAACTTTTTTTTCTAAATGCGGTCGTTTTATCTTGATTTCTTCACTCGACCGATCCAATAATGCACAATAATATTCACTATTTATAGTTTTTCCTTTCTCAAGATAATCAATAAATATTTTACCCCTTGCATCCCAAAATACTGTGGCCATTACTTTTCCTGCTGACTTAACAGTTTTCGCCTTCTTGGGACCACTTTTACCAGCTTCTATCCATTGTTTTGACTGTTCTTTGCATTCTGGGATGTAGGGATGGATCCATGTTTCATCAACAGTTATGAATCGGCGCAAGAACTCTATTGGATTACGCTGATAAATCGCTAAAAGCTCCTCGGAATTGGTCCAACGGACGATTTTTTGGGGCAAAGTCAACAAACGCGGCACCCATCTTGCAGATAGCTTTTTCATGTGGAGTTCATCATGTAAAATACTCCAAACTTGTTTTTCGTGTATTTTAACAATATCAGCAAGTTCTCTGAGCTTTATTCGTCTATCTTTAGTCACTTCATTAAATATTTTTCTAATGTTTTCAATAGTAGTAGCAGTTTTCGGTCTTCCAGAGCGTTGTTCATCTTCCGTACTTGAACGACCCATTTTAAATTGTTGAACCCAGGATTTCACGGTGGAGTATGATGGTGCATTATCACCATGAACAGAATCCAATTCATCTTTGATTAATTGTGGCGTATAACCTTTCATATAAAAGTGTTTAATTACCGCACGAAACTCTTTATTTTCCATTTTTCAAAAATTACAAAACTTGTTTACTTCAATCACCTGTAACAAAGAAAATAATCGTTAAATATTTCGGAAATTTTGACAGATGACTTATAAAAGATTGCTTTAAAAAAAAAAAAAAGTTACTAGTAAAACAGAAAATGTGCCAGGCCAGTTTTTTTTTGCGGTCGCCCTCGTACTTCTTTCGTAACAGAAACACTAATGATTTTCGCATTGAGTTGTTGAGTTTCGGACTAAGTTTTAAACGAGTATAAAGAAAATTCTTTTTCATCAAATCAAAGTTTAAAAACATGTTTAGCAAAAAAAATATAATAATTTTCTATTCTAAAAATTTTTTTATACTAACTAATACTATGGAAGCAATGAAAGAAGCCATTTTTTTAAGTTGTTCAGAATTACATCTAAAAAAGCGATAAAAACACACTAACAAATACTTTTGAGGCAGTGCAAGAGTGGTTTTTAAAGCATGACGTCCAATTTTTTTTTTGTGTGGAAGAAATTTCTGATTAAAACTGCATTTAAAAAAATCCTAGAATTAAAGTTAGTCCAATTTATTTTAATTTTTCCTTCTGCTCTGGAGAAATGGGAAATTAATTTATGGCATTTCTAAACCAAGGGTCAGTTTTAAATTTTTATTAAATCAGATATTTCCAAAAAAAAAAACTTCTTACTTAAGAAATATTTAAGACAAAATTTTTTGTTACTTTTGACTATAAACTGGTGCTGAGCAATGGATTTGTAAGTTTTGTATTTCATTAAGAATATAATGCAAATGATTTCCTTCGTTTTTGTTGGTTGTTTGTTGATCTTTCGTTGTGGCCGTTGTAGTGTAATTATTAGCATGTTGGACTGTTACACATAATGTTTGAAGGTTCAATTCCCAGCGACAGCAACATCAATTTAGAAAATTAATATATATGAGTTTCTTTCCCTCATGTATATATCGGAGAGTCTTCCTTCGGTGTTCCATAGCACTTAACACCACCGAAGTAAACTAACAAGCTTCAACAAAGTTCGTCAACTCTCCATCAGATGGCGAATGTTTATTTTGATTTAGTTTTAAAAGAATCGATAGGCAAAACTCATTTAATTGATTTAATTACACTGTGAGACAAATGGTAGGGGTCAGCGATCGGGAAGGGTTCAAACTACCGGGGAAAGTTATATCGGTAAAAAAGAAGTTATACGTGTCCCGGTGTTTCGCTGGGTCACCCCTAGGAATCGAGATATATCGATTTGACCTTTGGTGGTCTTTTTTTTGACATAATTCGAGAACCACTAGTCCGATTTTGCTCAAACAATTTTAAAAAAATTAAAAATTACAATTCCTTTAATCTGTTCATATAACGTTTTTCTATATACCTAACAGTTTTGCCGGTAAAAATAAATGTATGAAGAAAAAAATATTTTTTGCCTAAAATATTAAAAAAAAGTAATAAACAAAAGGTTATTGATTTTTATGGTAGCGGTAACAAACATTTATTTTTACCGGCAAAACTGTTGAGTATATAGAAAAACGTTATATGAACAGATTAAAGGAATTGTAATTTTTAATTTTTTTAAAATTGTTTGAGCAAAATCCGACTAGTAGTTCTCCAGTTATGTCAAAAAAAGATATATCTCGATTCCTAGGGTTGACCCAGCGAAACGCCGGGACACGTATAACTGGTTTTTGACCGATATAACATTTCCCGTTGGTTTCATCCCATCCCGATTTTGACTGTCGCATAGTGTAATTAATCAAATTTTATTCGAGTTGATTCAGAAAGAAATTATGTTTTTCAAGCTCTGAAAAAATAGTAAAAAAGTTTCAAAATATAAGTGTATATTAAAAACGAACACGTTTTTCGATTTTTTTGAATTATTCTATAAATCGACCAAAATGACTCGAGTAATTCATTAATAGAAATTGGCCATTTTTATTTCTCGAATAAATATTTGAGACAAATTCATCGATTAACGGTTAACCGATTGCATACCCTACACTCATAGAAATAAATCCGTTAAAAAATAGCAGAAAATTAGTTAAAAATGATGCTGCTGAAAAAACTGTTAAATTAACAAATTTGTTGATAAATATTAGTAAAATGAGAACAGCAAAATTAAAACTGTTAAATTTACAGAACTTTAGTTATATTTAATCTAACTTTTAGTTAATTGAAAATAACAAATTGTACTGTAAAATCTGCAGAAAATTTTGCTAAATATTATAGTAGACTAAAAGTAGCAAAAATAAACTGTTATATCTAAAAAAATTTTGCTATTTTTAGGCTAAATTTAGTTCAATGCAAATAGCAGTTTATTCTGCTAAAATCAGCAGAACTATTTGCTAAAAAATTGTAAACTGCTGTTTTCAAAAGGCTCGACTTGTATTTGCATTTAAAAAAAAATCTTGGAAAATTTTAATTTTTTTTTTTTGAATTTTTTGGGCTGCTAATTATTTCGCAAAATTTTTTCCTGATTTTAGCAGGATAATTTGCAATTTTCCATTTACAAAAATTTAACTTAAATATAACTAAAATTCTGTAAATTTAACAGTTTTATCTATTATATCTATCTTGCTAATATATAGCAAAAATAATCTGCTAATTTAGCAGTTTTTTCTGCAGCATTTTTACTAAATTTTTTAACGGACTTTTTTCTATTAGTGTAGCATCCATTAGAAGTGATTTACATTATTCTGTGCTAGGCTATAATTTCATTGAAAACTAAAAAAATAGTGCACTAAAGGGTTAATATTTTTTTTTTAAATATTTTGATTTGATTCTTAAAGCAACATCCCAAAATAACACTTAGTTATATTTAAGAATTCAAATAAACGTATAACGACAAAAAGGTAAATGTAGTTAAAACCATAATTAAAAATATAATCCCCACCCACCACATAAAAAAAAAAATTTAATTAAAACAGAGACCTATAAAAACCCTATTAGACAACCATTTACAACTTAGTCTTTGTTCAGTTTATTTGACGACAAGAAAACGTGAGCCAGAACAAAAAAAAATACAGTACATATTTCATTAGCCAGCCAGTCATCGACACCATGCAATTGATAAAGCCCATAGATTTAGGACAACAATTAAATTCCGTCAGTGCTTTTAAATTTATATGGCTGAATTGGAGTATTATTGGTATATATCCACCATCTCAAACAGAAAAACATTGTCTATGGCGTTGGCTGTATTACTTTTATTCTGCAGTTTTAAATTTTGTTGGTGCTTTCTGCTTTCCAGTCTCAATGTTGGCAAATCTTATGTTTATTGAATCTTTGGAAGAAATTATAGGAAATCTTTCCTTAAGTGTTACCGTATCATTTTCCACATTTAAACAATTGGCTATAGTTAAAGAACGCCAGCGTTTGTTACAAGCAAATGCATATTTGCAGCAACTAGATATGAGATGTAACACCCACATGCGAGATCGTATGAAAATATTAACTGCTGTACGGAACTGCCAACGTATTTCCATGGGTTACATAATGTTGTATTCATTTTGTTGTTGTGGATTTGGCTATACCGCTTGGAACAATCATACTTTATATTTTAATGCTTATTTTCCACCATTCTTCGCTGATCCCGAAACGAATTATATAGCGGCATTTATATTTCAAAATATAACTCAAATGTTTACAGTATTTCAAAATGGCACCAACGATATGTATCCTTCGTGTTATATTACGTTAATGATTGGGCATTTGGATGCTTTGGCTGATCGTATAACGAGAATAGGAAATGATTTTAAAACACAATCGGTTGACAAGAATATTGAAGAGTTAAGACAGTGTATACAAGATCACAAACATGTATTAAGGTATGTTAAAATTTAATTAACAAGGGGAATATCCTGATGCGGAGGATAAGAGAGGTTTAAAAGTTCTTCAGAACTTTTTTGTTTTAGAACTTTTGAATAATGCCTCACTTTTGATACCAACTCTATTTATGTTTTTGAAAGAAATTCCCACAGCGCACAGTGGTTCCAAACCAAGAAAAAAATCTTCTAAACTACTAATCCAATCGAAAAAAAATTAAATTAAGAATATTATTTTAAGATCTAGAAAAATAATATCAAGAAGTGCTATCAATATCCGCTCAGGAATATCTGTTATAATACTATGTTTAAAAATAAATTAAAATCTCCTCAAATTTGACCTCTGACCTTACACAGAAGCAATTTAATGTATTTATATTTTGCCCTAATTTTCAAGGTTGAAGTATTTAGTCTTGTGTTGTTATATGTAATCCAAAATCATGTCAAATTAAAAGACGAAAAAAGAAAAACTTGCCTAAAAGCTAAATAAAATCCAAAAATCGCTGTTTTCTCGAAATCCGCTCAAAGAAAATCTCTGCCGCAGCCAAATTAAAAAACGAAATCCTACAATTTTTGTAGTTTTTAATCTTTGATATATTTTTAATAAAACCCTAAACTCCAATCGTTGATGTTTTAAAATTTCTTTAAAAAAATTTTAAAAAATTTTAAATTGTAGATTTGAAAACAGTGTTTAAGAATTCCGACCTTTTTTAGCACTAATTTAAAACAAGTTAGCAAACAATAGAAAAAAATAATTCTTATCTGAGTTCGTGAAACTTATAGAATAAAAAAATGTTTCTGTAGTAGATTATTTTAATAAATTTTAAAATTTGTACCCGAATTTCTTGATTAAGTTGACTGCGACACATCAGTTACCTGGGGAAACTGTTATAACTCGGCTGATTTTTAACCGATTTAAGTTTTTATTGCTTTATTACAAAGAGAATTCACTCTAAATTACGATTCTTTAGTGCTTTTAATTCGAATTATTTTTCAATTATCATTGTTTTCGAGAAAATGCACAAAAAGTCATATTTTCCCCTTGTAATCCGTGTTCCAAACTTCAGTGCCGATGCGGCACATCTTCCAGGGGGTAGCACGGTCAAAAACTCAAAATTTATTTTCCTCCATATAAGCTTGGAGACCCTAATAGACACATATACGCAATGCATACATATTAGGATGTCCCCTTGATCGACTTGTCGATTTTCATTTATAACAACCGCCAGTTTTGATCTTGTTGGTTCAAAATGGAAGAATTCGTTTTTTTATAAAACGTTAACCCGTGCCAAAAATGGCACCTTTTTGAAAAATTAAAAAATTAAATTATTAAAAAATTCCCAGAATTCAAAATTTTGTACAAATGACATTTTTATTTACATAATTTTTTATTAAATATCCCAGCAAAAAAAGTTGCAAGTAGTGCTTTACAAAGTACTTCTATTAATGCTTCACAAGTATCCGTTAGTGTATTTTTGCTGCTTTTTTAGAAGTTATTCTGAAAAACTTCAAAAAATCACTTCTTTCATTGCTTCCAAAGTATCCGTTATTACATTTTTACAGCCTTTTTAGAATTACTTCTGAACAACTTCAAAAAATCACTTCCGTCATTGCCTCCCAAGTATCCGTTATTACATTTTTACAGCTTTTTTAGAATTACTTCTGAACCACATCCAAAATATCACTTAAGTATTGCTTCTAAAGAGTAATTGATCTAAAAGTGATCGTAAAAAGTGATTTTGGTATCATTTGGCATTTCCAAACAGAGGGTCCCGGGTTCGATTCCCGGCGGGACCAATATTTTTTGTTTTTTTTTTTATTCTATTAATTTTTTTTTAATATTAACAATTAATTTGTTTAAATACAATATTTTTTTAATTTTTAAAAATATGTATATATATAAAAAATGGTGAGCTCAGCTACTAGCAATCGTGAGGTCGCAAGTTCGATACCCGGTGGCGGCAATAAAAAAACTTTTGTAAAATAAAAAATTTGGATTTGTGAAGAATTTTTTTAACTTTTAATTGTTGAAAAAGAGCTTCATTTGCACTCGTTCAAAAAGTACTGAAAAAATGTCAAAGTCGGAGTACTCCTCTCCTATGACAACTCAATGTTAAAGTCATTAGTGTTTATGTTAAAAAAAGAAGTACATCTAAATCATCAATTGTAGTGCTTTTTCTACTGCTTCGGCATCTCTTTTTTCGCTGTGTAACTAACATCAATAGGCTTTGTTCATGACCATATATGAATCAGTGTACCAAATGTCATTAATATATATTTGTATTTGCAACCTGTAGTGTGCGAATAATTCAATTTTGGGGGTCTTTTATATGGGCACTAGGTCTGAACATGGACCGATTTTAACTAAAACCATTAGACTTTGTTCTTGTACCCACAAAAATTTCATTAAAATATCTTAATATTTTCGACCTGTTTATATGGATAGACAAATAGAGGGACGGACGGACATCCGTAAATCGAAAGAAAATGGTTCTGAGTAGATTGGTATACTAAAAGGTGAGTCTAGGTTCAATATTTTTTGCTATTACAAATATTAGCACGAACTCATCATACCCTGTCCACTAGACCGTACCACCTTAAGCACCCTAAGTTGTTTTTTACGTAGAAAAATTCAATCAAACTTTAAAGGCCTTAAATAGTGATTTAAATTCTGAAAATGGAAATCTTTTTTATGTAATTAGAAAGCCACAATCACAATAAACACAAAATGTCACTTTTTCACAAGAAAAATAATAGTCTTATATATTAAATTTGCGTGAAAACAAAGTCTACACAATTTTCACGTGAAACTCATTGTCATGAAAAATTATTTTTTTATATGGAGTATAACAATTGTTTCACGTGAAATTCAAACAACTTACGGTGCTTTACAGGCAAAAAAAAGTGCGCGGTACACCTTCAAATATAAAGTATTTTTGCAAGGCAATTTCAAAAAAAAAAAAATTTTTTTGGCGAACGTAGGGGTCGCCTTTTTTTCGGCATTAAAAGACGGATTTAAAAGTGTGATAATCGATTTTTTTGCCTATAAAGAAAAAATCCAATGAAAAAAATGTAAAAAAATAGAAAAATTTCTGCTGGGTTTATCGAAAAACTTCCTTAGCAAAAGTTTAATGATTTTTTGCGAGCTTTAAATTTCTGACATTAGGGTGTACATCAGGGTTGTAGCAAGAGAGATCTGATGGGTAAATACTACAATGTGACACTTGATGTCAATGGTCCTTAGAGAATTGGTCCCCTCGAGAGAAAAACATCGATGTATCACACTTTAAGATTCGACTGTAAATGCCCAAGATATAACGCAAAATGTAAAATGGCGACCCCTACTTTAGGCACAAAAAAAATAAAAAAATTTTTTTAAACCTCCTTGCAAAAATAATTAAGATTGGACGGTGTACGGCGAACTTTGAGGTACGGTCTATTGTACTTGGAACTAAAACACAATCGGTTGGAGCAAAATTCGGTTTTAACAACGAATCTGTTTCCTATATGCACATATATGATAAATTGAAAAATCTCAAATATTTAATTGATTTAGTTAAATATTTGTTTAAAAACAAATTTTATTTTAATTTATTTTATTGTGTTTTAGAATACTTGTACTTCATTTTTTAATTATCAGTACATCAATATACGAATACTGATTACTTCCCAAATATGATTAAAAACATTATAAACCCACCAAAAAATACACAATTAAAACCCGTTAAGGAATGCAATTACCCCTTAGTCTTGGTTTAAGTCACTAAACGAGCAAAAAGTGTGCCAAAACAAAATGAAAAATATAGTTGTTTTTGTTAGCCAGCCAGTCAGTCATCGACACCATACAATTAAAACGGCCTATTGATTTAGGACAACAATTGAATTGCATGTATGTTATCAAATATCAATGGCTAAATTGGAATATTGTTGGTATACATACTAGGGTATTTAATTAATTGGCTTTTTATTTTAATCGATTAATCGTGCAAATAATTATTCGGGTTTTTTTTCTTAACCGGTTAATCGAAGAAAATTTTAAAATTAAACGATTAATCGAAAAAAATTTCTTTAAAATAATATACATACACTTGCTGTGTTTTAAATAATTTTATTTAAAAAAGGAACAAAAATAAATTCAGTAACTCTTCTGAAATTCGTAAAAATTAAAAAATTTAATAACACAGTACAAGAAAATAAGAAAAATTTTAATGCATCAGGATAGCGACACATCATTTCTAATAGACTATGGGACGCAGATCACGAATATGGCACTAGAATTTTAAAGTTAGCTATAGTTTAAGAAATATTTGCAAAACCGTATTTGCAAAAAAATACAAAATTAAAAGTATGAACGCTATTCTTTGCAAAATTTTAATAGGATGAAACATGCCCTTTAATTTGATATTTCGCACATTTTGACAGCTGCGATAATATTCTCTATATATGCATTTGAAGTTGAAATTTCTCTTTTTTCACGATTTCGTTAAAATTAATCTGCGATAAAAGGAATATCCATTTTTTGAATTTATACCATTAGTAAACATCTCATGTTACTTAATTTATCAAAAAAATTTCGTACTTCGTGTTTTAATTTTAAGTAAAAATTGGCTAAAGCTGAAAAATATTGATTTTTTTAATACCTAAAAATTAAGGAGTCTGTGACGAATCTGAAATTAAGAAACTCAGATAAAACCATTGAAATAAGTAAAACACATATTTTCTAATTAATTTCAACAAAGTTTTAGATAATTGAAAGTTCAAAAAAGTACTATAAAAGAGCATTTCAGATTTAGCCCGTTTTGTTGTTAAACATACAAAATTGAAAACCCTACAAAAATATTTATATTTTCAAACATTTTGATTGGTTGAAAATAAATTAACCAATCAGAATGCTCAAAAAATAAACCAAGTCAAAGCATACTGCCACCCAAAATTTTAAATGAAATCGATTTTAACAAAAATATACATTTTTGGAAATTGGCTGTTTCAGATTGAATTTTTGGAAAATGTTGATGCAAAAGTTGTGATTTTTTTGACAAAAAGAATTTAGTGGAGTATGAATTTACGTCATGAGTTAAGAGTTTGCAAATCCGATTAAGACATTTTACTACATTTACAAAATAGGAAAATAAGTCAAGTTTTGACTTTAGTTGCAAATATATCCTAGATCATTTCCCTAATCAAAATAAGTCAATATAGTTCTGAAAGCCCAAAGTCTATACTTTTAAACCATATAAAAAATTATCCGTATTTTATTCAGGTACATATATGAATAAATAAAAAATTTTAACGAAAAAACTGACTTTTTGCTAAAAGTTAAATTTGCCAATATTTCTAAAACTAGAGCTAGTTTTAAAATTTGGTGTTCAGATTCGTGATACCCACCCTAAAATCTATCAGAATTGATATGTCGCATGACCGAAGCATTTTTAGTGTTGTACTGTGAAATTGAGATCTGGTTTTCTCATTATTTTTATTTTTCCTGTCCCCTCTTTCAAATATTAAAATTTTATCCAAATTGGGGAGAACCACACTGTAATTAGTTAATGAGTTAAAGAAGAATAAAAGACCCCGTACATTAATTTGTATCTCTTTCGTATGCACTGAATACATAAAAAACGTAAATGTAGAGAGGAATTCTGTTGAGAATTGATTTTTTCTCTACGTTTCTGTACCTCCATCCCTTTACTTTATTTTGTTAATTCAGAGTGCTCACTAAACAAGCTTTAATTATAATTAATAACTATAATAATCATTAATTACAATAATTATTAATGCTTTCGTCTAATATCAACGTTTAAAAAGTCGTAAAAAATAATTCAAAATGTATTATACGTAAATAGATACCACTATTTTACTAGATAAGTCACAACAACAGAGTAGTAATTTGGAAGATGACTAAGCAAACTGTGATAATTTTATGTTCCCAGTGTAGAAAATCATTACCAGATATGTGGTTATATAACTACATACTTGGCAATGGTAACTAGTTACTTTTGTTATTACATTTCTTATTACCTTTATATGGCGATGTCGCGAAAAATAATGAGTTATGGTTACACACCAGCATACGAAAAATCAAAAAATATAGCGTTACCTATGTGCTTACCAGTACTGACAAAAATAATGAGTCTAAAAATAGATTTTCAAAAAAAAAAATTATATAAAAAAAAAATTTTTTTATTGTATTTATTTTTTTTTAAATAAAATTTCCTGGTGCGGGAATCGAACCTGGGTCTATAGATTGCCAGTCAATAGCTCTACCATCTGAGCTATATCGACATGTAATATTTAATAGATTAAAACATAATTGACCTACTGTACACAAGTAATCTTACTCGCCAACATACAAAAAATCAAAAAATATGTGGTTACATATATCCTTACCAGTGTTTAAAAAATATTGAGTCTAAAAATAGATTTCAAAAAATTTCAAAAAAAATCTAGAAAATTATTTTCTATTTGAAATAATGATAAAAATAAGTCATTATCAGTAACTCATTACTATATGTTTTAAAATAATGCAGAAGGTAAGTGGGTATCACTACTGGTACTCCAAAAAATAATGATATGTCATTACCGTTTCTACACTGGGACGTACTGAGTATTGTTGTTACAAATAAGGCTTCACTGGATTTGATTCAACTCAAAAAAACCAGTTCCTGTTTTTAATAAAAAAAATATTCACTTCTTTAATCCCACTGTACACCAGTGTATGCTTAGCTTAAAACCAACACGTTCCATAGAAAAACCTGCAACTTCAGTTGCAGCAGTAATAACAGAAAAAAAATCAACAATATTCTACGACCAAAACGAACACCAAAATGAAGGCAATAATGGTATGAGTCTTTCTCACTTTGTATATTTTGTAGCAATTTTTTGAAAATTTTTGTGGCTAAAAGTACTTAGCATATCATCAGCATTTAAAACAGGTGCCATGTATAGCATTGAATGGCTTTTAACAGCTCTTTTCAAACACAATTTAATCCTTTATTTTACAGTTTTTGGGGATAGTTAAAATAAAAACTTAAAAATAATAGAATAAAATCTGTATAAGTTTTTGGCATGCCAAACAAAAAAAGTAGCTTAAAATATTCAAAACTCAACACACAAAAACTAACAGCTTTTTAACACTCGAATGCATTAAAGCATTAACTAGACGAGGCAGTAAAAAAGCTGCAACTAAATAAAACGGAAGTTTTTGAATACATTAGGGATTATTACAACTACATTCACATAGTTTAAATGCTTAATTTCAGATATCATAAAATAAAATAATTTCACTAAAAATGTACAATATGAATACAACAAGTACGATTACAAAAACATATTTCAATTTCCATTTGCAGTTATTTCGATTGTATACGTCCTGTTATTTCCGCCACCTTATTTTTGCAATTTTGCATTACCGCTTTTGTTCTATGTCTAACGGCCATCAATTTAATTGCATTCGATCGTGATTTTACCCAGCAATTCTTTGCCATTGTCTATTTGGGTATCGTAATGATTCAAGTGTTTCCCTGCTGTTGGTATGTTAATGTTCTAATGGAGAAAAGCGACTATTTGACTACGGCCATGTACAGTTGTAATTGGATGGATCAAAATCAGCTATTTCGTAAAATGTTAATCATTTTTATGCAACGTTCCCAAAAATCTAACATTATAATGGCAGGAAATTTGGCTCCGGTGACAATACAAACATTTCTAGGGGTATGTAGTCAAAGTGCTAATTACAGAAGCAATAGTTTGGAAATTTTATTAATTTTTTTTTATTTTCTTATCATTGCAGATAATACGTTTTGCATTTTCAATGTTTACGATTTTTAGTAAAATGAGAATATAAAATAAATTTGGAATAAAATAAAATTCTAAATCGGAGTAGGAAATAAAACTCTAACAAGCCATATACACAGTACAAGACAAAAAAAAACTACGATGTTCTAACAATGGATTCTGGTAGAGGAGATCAAAAAAAAATACACATGTGTCGGCGTTTTGAAAGATCACATCGGAATTTTATTTGGGGTGTTGAAAATTTCACACCCTTTTCAATTATTTATTGTGAATCGGCATATGAAACCATGTAAATCTTGCATTTTAGGTATAAGATGTGTTCAGTGAACTTATGTAGAACACTAAGGGGAACATTTTAACCCTCTAACTCTGCAATTAAATTGATTTTTGGCCCCTTTTTAAAAAGCGACAAAAAATACCCGTAATTTAAAGAGTTAGAGGGTTAAAAGGTTTCACAAAAATGTTTCTCATAATGTTTTACATCAGTTAGCTGAACACACCCTGTACCTAAAATGGAAGATTCACATGGTTTCCCCCTAAAATCCAAGTTTGTTGTACATTTGTATGGCAATTCTGAATAAGTACGAGATTAACCCTTAAACACATTTCAAGTTTTGACCTACTTCTGGCATTGAACTTAAATTTGTAACTTTGATATCTTCAGAGATTTAGATCAGAATTTCATGACAAATATTTTTACGAAATATTTTAACACTCTTACTCTTCTAAAGGGTTCTTCAATAAGAGCGCTACAAAAGTTTATTTAAATAAAACAAAAACGGTTTTGGATATCAATGAAATTCTTTACTCCTGTGAAAGTACGTTCGATGCCATTATATATGGAATACGATCTCTTTTGCATGGCCACCACGGGCACGCTTGCAGAAGTCCAGACGCTGAACCCAATTTTCGACAGTTTTCAAGCATAAATGGGCCGATATTCGTACGAAGTTCATCAATCGTCGCTGGCTTGTTGGCATAGACCATAGATTTGACGTAGCGGCCAATCGACTGGACCATTTCGTGAGATAACACGTTCTCCAAACTTGGTTTGCAATAAATTGATTGTGACATTCGCTGTGTAGCTTGCGGCGCCGTCCTGTTGGAATCACATGTCCTCCAAGTCCATATCATCCAATTGGGGCCAAAAATATTCGGTTATCATTAAACGGTAGCGATTCCCATTCACAGTAACGTGCCGGTCTTGATCATTACGGAAGAAGTACGGCCCAATGACGCCGCCGGCCCATAAACCGCACCAAACCGTAATTTTTTCGGGATGCAATGATGACCAATAATTTTGTTTATTGACGAAACCATTCATTATGACGACCATAAATTGGACGTATCGCTCTTAACGTTGAGGCCACTGACTCCGAATTTCGGTAGTAAATTTTAATAATTTCGACTCGTTGTTGGCTCGTATATCTTTCCATCATGAAATGGCAAACCTTACTGAAGAGAAATGTCAAAAGAGCGGCAAGAAATATGGCGTCGTTTGCTGTCCCTGTCTTTCTACTTTTGTAGCGTCCCTGTTGAAGAACCCTTTATTAAAGGAAATTTTTGTCACCTTTTAGAGACGGCCAAAAAAGACCCTTGAGTTGAAGAGTTAGAGATAGGATCAGCATTTATTTAGATGTATCGCCGGACTATATTTCCGAGTTTCTTTAAAAAAAAACATGATATTTGGTGAAGTCAAAATTTCTTACCTCTATTTATATTGTCATTTTACAAACAAAATTTAACACAAGTCCATTTCGACCCATTCGAATTTCGGATCCAAACATTAGTTGGCTTTTAACCAGACTTGTGTAGGGTATATTATAATCGGCATGCCCGACTTTAACTTTTTTACTCGTTTTTAAAATTATGTAGTTTTATTCATTAATTGTTCGGTTAATCGCATAGTTGTAAAAATTACTCGATCAAAATTTTGTTGATTATTTATTTTTTCAAATTAAAGAAAGATGATACAATTTTTACAAGTAAATTACAAAGAATAAAAAATTTTAAAGAATTCGATAAGGCCAGCAAGACAGAATACGTATTTCCGGCTTTCGGTACAAAGCCATCATCAGTGTCGTTTGCCTTGACGGGTTAAACATTAGGGCGGGTCGATTTGTAGGGATGCAAAAAATCGCCCAAGTTACAAGGAAAATCGTATTCTAGGGATCAAAATAAGAAACTTTGCCCGAGGAACCATACCTATAAAACGAATTCTGATGTCCCAACTTTTGACCGTAAAGTCAAATTTTGAAAAATCCCACTTTGACCCATTTAGAGTGCCCCAATCGTGTCCAAATTTATGACCGACCCTCACTAACTTTGGAAAGCCGACCCACCCATGGCAGTGGCACACCCCCTGGAACCCCCTGGGGGTTCTCCATACAAACATTTCAAAAAATCACCATTTTTGACACTTTCGTACTTATTCAGAATTGGCGATCAAATGTCCCATAAACCTGGATTTTAGGGGGAAACCATGGGAATCTTCCATTTTAGGTATAGGATGTGTTCAGCGAACTTATGTAAAACACTACGCGGAATATTTTTGTGGAACATTTTAACCCTCTAACTCTTCAACTTACGGGTCATTTTTGTCCCTTTTTAAAAAGGGGCCAAAAAATTCCCTTTCATTGAAGAGTTAGAGGGTTAGAATGTTCCACAAAAATGTTCCTCGTAGTGTTTTACAAAAGTCTGCTTAACACATTCTATACCTAAAATGGAAGGTTCACAAAAAGAAAAAACATAGCCATTTCGCTGATTTTTTCATGTAAAGTACCAAAAATGGTGATTTTTTGAAATGTTTGTATGGGGAACCCCCATGGGATTCCAGGGCGTGTGCCACTGGTATGGGTGGGTCGGCCCTCCAAAGTTAGTGGGGGTCGGTCATATATTTGGACTCGATTGGGGCACTCTAAATGGGTCAAAGTGGGATTTTTCAAAATTTGACTCTACGGGTCAAAAGTTGGGACATCAGAATTCTTTTTAGAAGTATGGTTCCTCGGGCAAAGTTTCTTATTTTGATCCCTAGAATACGACTTTCCTTGTCACTTGGGCGATTTTTAAATCGACCCGCCCTATTAAACATTGATAATCGTCTACTTGTGTGAAAGTTGAAAGCAAATCGAATATGTTAACAACTCAACTTAGACTAACATCAACGAAATCTAACAATGCTATTTTTAACCATTATCCAAATAAAAGATCAACTATACATACCCCTCATTCAAAAAAAAAATTAATTTTTGAAGTTTTTTTCCGATGTTTTTTTAAACGAGCCTTTTGAAAAAAAAAGAGTTTACATTTTTTTGTTTGCAAATATTTCTGTTATTTTAATAGGAGAGACTGCTATTTGCATTAAACTATATTTAATTTAGCTTAAAAATAATAAAAATTTTGTGAATATAATAATTTGTTTCTGCAATTTTTAATCTACTAATATTTAGCAAAATTTTCCGCAGATTTTTACTATACAATTTGTCATTTTAAATTAACTAAAAGTTAACTTAAATATAACAAAAATTCTGTTAATTTAACAGTTTTATGTTCGCTGCTCTTATTTTACTAGTATTTATCAAAAAAAAAAATCTGCTAATTTAACAGTCTTTAATGCAGCATCATGTTTAACTAATTTTTAGTAACTTTTTCTGCTATTTTTACAGATTTATTTCTATGAGTATGGGTTTAAGTGGAAAGGAAAACTATTCACAATTCTGAAATATTAAATTTTAATAGTTTGAAGCAAAAATAATTCAAAATTCTAAATAATCCCATAAAAATATCGTTTTAAGAGAATACAAATACTATACAAATGAAGTGCACAAAATTACCTTTTGCTATTTTTTTTTTTTTTTAATCAATTCGTTTCTGAAATAACAAATTCTTATGTATAGATATGTGTATATCCTTTCTTTATTTTTACTATTTAATACTACAAAAGAAATATTATTTAGCATAACAAAAGCATTACTATTGTAATTGTAAGAATAATAATTAAATTTGTTAAAATAAAGAGATAATTAAATGCTGCACATGAATAGAATAGAAACGAAAAATAAATAAAATGTATGTAATTCAGCATAAATACGAATATAACAAATGTGAAAATGTGCACAATATATGAGAATACTATAGAAAAAGCCAAACACACTAAAAAAAATGTTAAAATCAAGCAGCAACAAGATTATGTTAAATAATAACTGCTTTGAAATCTAATTATGCTTTATTTTTAATTTAAATATTGTTACGAAAATGGCTTGGCCTAGTATAGAAAACTCTGGACTTTTCTAGAAGAAAATAGCCTAAGAGACGGGATGGACAAAATACATCAAACTGGCAACATAGTAGTACATTTAATTATACACCTAAGAATATGCTATGATTAATTACGCATTAGAATTGTATAGTTGGTTAATAATAAGTGTTTGTGTGTATGTATAATGTCAAGCCTAATGTAGAGTTATATTGTATAGTTGGTTAATGATAAATGTTTGTGTGTCTGTATAGTCTCTAAGCGTGATGTAGACTTATTATAAGTGTTTGTGTGTTTGTATAGCGTTAAGTCTAATGTAGAGTTATATTGTATAGTTGGTTAATGATAAGTGTTTATTATAACAGTTTGTGTATAGTGTTAAGACTAATGTAGAGTAATACTGTATGTATAAATGGTTGTATGTATAGTCTGTAAGCGTATGTAGAGTTAAGTATAGCATGCTAGAATTATCCAGTGTGTTGTAGAAATATGGCTGTTACTATATAAGGCGCGCGTTAACATTAGTGAAGGAAGTTGATTATTAACATTTGTGTTGTTAAGACCGCGAGTTAGTATCGTGTTAAAGTTAGTAGCGCTTTAGTAATCGTCATAATAGAGAGACTTTGTAAATAAGTAATAGTGTGTAAATAAATACGAGTATCTAAGCTATTTCAAACTTAAGTGTGTTCGTGTTTTGGTTATTGGCTAATTGGTTGTTAATATCGCTGTGACAGCACCTGGACGGTTTATCTAAGGGAGATAAACGAACGTTTTGTAAGGTAAAACGTAATAATTGGTGTCAGCGCTGGAACTGGTTATTTTGATCGCAATAGAAAAGAATCCGGTTTATTTAAGGGAAATAAACCAACGTTTTTAAAAAGTAAAAACGTAACAATATGTTCATTTTTATATTTGGAAATATTAATTTAAATACCCAAATTTTTATTCTAACTAGCATCATGTTTGCCTTAATTAAATTCATATTTAATTTAAAAATGTTCTTAAATAAATAAGATGTTAAATCTGAAATCTAAAATAATATAACAGTAAAAAAATTGGAAGTTATGCTTTACAAACACTGCTTTCATTGCTTCCAAAGTATTCGTAAGTGTATTTTTTTATGTTTTAGAAGTAATTCTGAGCAACTTAAAAAAATCACTTCTTTCATTACTTTCAACGTAACTTTTAGTATATGTTTACAGATTTTTTAGAAGTAATCCTGCACAATATCCCAAAAATCACTTAAGTATTGCTTTTAAAACATTACTGATCTAGAAGTGGTCCTAAAGAGTGATTTTTATAAAGTTTATTTTTTAGTTTTTTTGAAATTTTTTAATATTTAATTTTCAATTTTAAAAATATATGATTTTTAAAAATATATGATTTTTAAAAATATATGAAATAAAAAATTGATACTGGAGCAAATTCAGAATTACGGTGCACCTTTTTAATTTTATTGAATAAATCGCAATGACAAAGTGGTGCTTTTCGCTAGTCAACTTTCATATCAAGGAAGAGGTCAGCGCTAGAGAGATAGACTTGCAAGGACTTGAGGTTGCAAGTTCGATACCCACTGGGCGCCAATACAAAATTTTTCAAAAATTAAAAAATATAATTTTTTTTACGAAAATTTGTTTAAACCTTCAATTGATGAAAAAGACTTTAGTTTGCACTAGTTCAAAATACTGAAAAAATGTTTAAGTGGGAGTACTGCTCTCCTATGACAACTCAATGTTAAAATCATTAGTGTTTCTGTTAAAAAAGAAGTAGATCTAGATCATTAATTGCAATACTTTTTCTACTGCTTTGGCAGCTCTGTTATTCTGGGATACTAATTGCTTTAACTATGATTTTTTTTCTATGTGTAAATATATTTATAGGGAACGTTCAGCAATCAAAATTCTTCGATTTTGAGGAAATTTTAAAAGTCAAAGTAACTTTTTGTAGATTTAAAATGTTAAACGGCAAAAGAGACTTTGGTAAAAATACTATAAAATCCAAAAGTTAGGCATGTCGACTATATTATACAGTGCAAGTTCAGTAATTTTGTAAGCATTTCAAAATCGACAAAAGTGACTTTGGTAAAAATTCTACAAGATCCAAAACCACCGAGTAAAAATAGTTTTTATATAACAGGTAAGAAATTTGAATCGGTTAAATATACTTGTGTCAAATTTTTGCACTAGTGAAATCTGTTTCCAATAAGAGCAAATGTTATTGTTGTGCTGTATTATTAAGCCTGTTCGTTTACTTACTACAAGTTACTACTTTTACTGCAGCTGGAAAAAATCAATACAAAAAGTAAACAAAACTTTCCAATTGTAGTAAAAGTAGTAAGAAATTCAAGTAAACGAACACACTGATTGAATTTATTATACGCTACAGACAAAGCTACTTGTTAGAGATCCAACGAATAGAACATCACTTTATAAAAATAATACATATGAGTTTTCTCTCTTTCGAATATATTGCAACGCCCTCCTTAGGTGTTCCCATACTAAGTTAAACAATATATCAGCGCTATGAACTAAAAATCTTCACCATGTCCGCAGACCCCCCATGGTGAACTATCCAAATAGTGCGCAAAAAAAAACGTTCTCAAATTTAATATTTCGCTCAATTATGGTGTTGCCATGTTTTCTTTCTCCTCTAAACCCTCTACAAAAATAACAAATTAATTATTAGGAAAAATTTCCTGAGTGTTACCTCTCTTTCACAAAAGTAAGTGAGTGTACATAACTTCATCGAAATAACTTTATATTTGCGACATGTGTGAACAGGTATAAAAGCCAATTTTTGGGAGACCTTTATATGAGCATTTAGTCAAAATATAGACCGATTTAATGCACCGGCAGTAAAAAACTAAACTATTACATACACTCTCAATATTTTATCGTTTAAAACATCCTCAAATACATATTAAATTAATTGAAACCACAATTAAAAAAAGGACTACTGATTTTTCATTGTAATCAAACCATTTTGCTATTTATTTTCAAACATTGTTTAAACAATCCATAAAAGAAATAAAAATAATTGAATAGTCTATTAAAATACTCATCAATTTTTAACTGACAAAACATAAAAAAAAACTATTTTGTGGTTTTTTTTCATATTTGAAAGTTTTTTTTTTTTGAATTTTCAAAACCATAGTATACCATAGTAGCCCAACTCATTAAAAAATTGAGAGCTTGTCCCTATCTCATGTAGTTGTAGTGGTATTAAGAACCATATGTACAAGTAAAATTACAAACACTACTTAATATTTTCAAATGACAGAAAATGAGTAAAGCTACTATATTATACTATGTTCAAAACGATACACATACTATGTGTTAGGCTTTGTTTGTGTGTATGAGTAAAGAATTTCTTGTAATTTGAATTGAAATAATTTTGTATATAAAGAAACTATTTTAATCAAAAAGAAAACCGAAAATATTTGATTTTTTTTGTTTTAAAACAGAAAACAACGAAATTATTTAAATTATTTTTTCTAAAAAGAGAAAACTAAAAATAGAACATTTGACTGAAAATATCAGCTCCTATAGACGATACATATTTTTTTGTAGTTTGTTTTTTATTGAGTGATAAAAAAAGTTAAACAATATATTTCAATGTATTTTAATTGATTCTTCAATTGAAAACAAACTTTACCTATTACTTTTCAACTAAACCTTAATCGGTTATGGAAAATAGATTGTGAGTGTACGAGTATTTAATTATGTTTATGAGAAAAGATGAAATTTTATTTTTGTGCAAAAAAATAGTTCGTTAGTTATATAAAATTTATGAAAATCTGACCGATCAGAACATGAATTTTAAAAATATACAAAATCAAAAGTATGCGAAAATGTAAGCCCTATTCAACAAAAACATAAATAATGTCAAGATTTTATTAAAATACTTCTACATTTATAAAAATTATAATCTCAGGGTTGCCAATATGACAATTAAAAAAAATTTGTTTTCAAACAAATTTTAAATTGGTAAAATCGTAAAAATAAAATTTTCTTACAATATTGAATCAGGATTTGACTACAAAAACATACGAAATTAAAATTTTTAAAATATCTTAATACACCTGGACTTAAACAAAAAGTCTACAAAAAATTTAGTTAACACTACTAAAAATTAGTTAAAAATGATGCTGCCGAAAGAACTGCTAAATTAGCAGATTATTTTTGCTAATATAAGTAAGAAAGGAAAAGCAAAAATAATACTGTTAAAAATACAGTATTTTAGTTATAGTGAGCTTAAATTTTTGGTAATAGAAAATAACAAATTATTCTGCTAAAATCAGCAAACAAATTTTATTAAATAACACTATGCGACAGTCAAAATCGGGATGGGATGAAACCAACGGGAAATGTTATATCGGTCAAAAACAAGTTATACGTGTCCCGGCGTTTCGCTGGGTCAACCCTAGGAATCGAGATATATCTTTTTTTTGACATAACTCGAGAACCACTAGTCCGATTTTGCTCAAAGAATTTAAAAAAAAATTAAAAATTACAATTCCTTTAATCTGTTCATATAACGTTTTTCTATATACTCAACAGTTTTGCCGGTAAAAATAAATGCTTGTTACCGCTACCATAAAAATCAATAACCTTTTGTTTATTACTTTTTTTTAATATTTTAGGCAAAAAATATTTTTTTCTTCATACATTTATTTTTACTGGCAAAACTGTTGAGTATATAGAAAAACGTTATATGAATAGATTAAAGGAATTGTAATTTTTAATTTTTTTAAAATTGTTTGAGCAAAATCGGACTACTGGTTCTCGAGTTATGTCAAAAAAAAAAGACCACCAAAGGTCAAATCGATATATCTCGATTCCTAGGGGTGACCCAGCGAAACGCCGGCACACGTATAACTTCTTTTTTACCGATATAACTTTCCCCGGTAGTTTGAACCCTTCCCGATCACTGACCCCTACCATTTGTCTCACAGTGTAATTAATAGCCTCAAAAATCACAAAAAAAAATATAAAATTTTCGAAATTTTTTTTTTTATTTTTTTATGCAAATAAAAATAGAAAACTAAAAATAGACAAATAAACAAACAGCAGATTACAAATTTTTTAGCAAATATTTCTGCTAATTTAACAGGATAGACTGCTATTTGCATTCAACTAAATTTAGCTTAAAAATAGCAATAATTCTGTAGATATAACAGTTTGTTTTTGCTATTTTTAGTCTGCTAATATTTAGCAAAATTTTCTGCATATTTTGCAGTACAATTTGTCATTTTCAATTAACTAAAATTTAATACAAATATAACTAAAATTGTGTAAATTTAACAGTTTTATTTTTGCTGTTCTTATTTTACTAGTATTTAGCAAAAAAATTGCTAGTTTAAGCCATTTTTCTGCAACATCATTTTAAACTAATTTATAGTTGCTTTTTCCGTTATTTTTATAGATTTCTTTCTATGAGTGTAGGATTCATGTCCTATCAAAATCTCAACTTCGGTTGCAAATATTTCTACTAAGAGGCGCAGTAAAACAAAAGCAATAAAAAAAATTTCTTAATGCAGCATTGGCCAATAAATATATCTGCACAGTTCTTTTGGAAAATGCCCAGCGGAACTACGACTAGTCCTTAATGAGTTATTTTTGCACATTTTTTGGTAAATAAACTCAAATGTTAATTTAGCCCTTATTTTTTTGGGGGGTTTTTGTTAAAGTTTTTGATTTTTTACCAAAAATATTAAAAAGAAATAGAAAAAAATAAATCAAATAAAGCCCTTAAAAAGTCAAGAAAAAGTGAAGAAAGTAGCTAATTTTATACGGGCTTTAGGGCATTTTTAACATTATGGAAAATAATACAATACATTCAAAGATACTCGTACTTATACTCAAAAATGCATGTCTTATACACATGTGCACTAGACCATACCACCTTACAGGCAAAAAAAGGACGCGGTACACCTTCAAATATAAAGTATTTTTGCAAGGCAATTCAAAAAAATTTTTATTTCTTTTGTGATATATCGATTTTTTGCCTCGAGGAGACCAGAGTTTTGCTATAAATGAAAAATCCAATGAAAAAAAATTTGAAAAGGCGACACCTACGTTCGGCAACAAAAATATAAAAACCAGAAAAATAAAAAAACATTCTGCTGGGTTTATCGAAAAACTTTCTTAACAATAGTTTAATGATTTTTTGCGAGCTTTAATTTTCTGGCATTAGGGTTGTAGCAACTGAGATATGGTGGGTAAATACTAGAACGGGATACATGAGGTCAATGGTCCTTAGAGCAAAACATTGGTCTCCTCGAGAGAAAAACACCGATGTATCATGCTTTAAGATCCGACTGTAACCTACGTTCGGCAAAAGAGATTAAAAAATTTGTTTGAAACCTCTTTGCAAAAATAATTTAGATTGGATGATGTACGGCTTACTTTTTTGAGGTAAGGTCTAATGTACATCTGTATGTAAAGTAGTTGCTTTAGTAAATAATCCTTAAAATTACACTCGTGTCCGAGAAAACAACAAAAACACGTACACAAACAGACACAAAATTAAAAACAAATGCAGATTTTACTTCCTTACTGGGTGAATAAAGAGCTTGTTGTTTTATTTTTTCCTTAGGTTTTTTTGTCCTCCTTTTTGTTAAGTAGTCTATGTGTAAATATATATTTTGTGTGTATTTAATATTGTTTGTATATATGTAAACACATACACATAAACATCCATCCATATAGTATTATGGACAATGGACAGGATGTATAAAAGTAGAGGATACTTTAATATTCACACATCCTGTATCCTGGATATAAACCAAACCAACCAAACAAGTAACACATATACTTACACACATATTTACATATACAATTTACCGGAGTAAACATGTGTATGTTTCCATGCATGTATTTGTAAGATATTTCTTTTGTTGTAGTTTGTTAATGCAAACATATACACACAGGGAAATAAAGTGTCAAAGAAATTGTAAAGCCAATTTTGGTTGGTACCAGTAATAAAGTCAAATCTTATGCCTAAAAACTTTTTGCACAAGAACTTAAATTCATTTCTATTAACCGAATTTTGTTGTTAGAACTAGTAATCAATAGTACAAACATATTTAAGTGATGGTAACTTAATTGATTCAATTGAAAATCTAAACAGTTTTCTCTCTGAGTGTATTTGTATGTCTACAACAAAATGTAGTTGAAGTTGTTTTCAGTTTGAATGCAAATTTGCATTTGCTTATGGTAATTTTATATGAGCTGATGCTTTTCTTAGTCTTCTTCGTATATTGTATTTCTTTTTTGTTATTGTGTTTGCCTGTTGGATGATATAGACCAATTTATTTCTTATACATGTATTTATAAATACTTATACACACACACACATATATACCTTTAAACATACTAATAAACATTCCGGCAAATAAGTATCAAGACAATAACTAACCGACAGACAAACAAAATACACATAAACATTCAATACAACAATGGTTTCTTAATACTCGTACATCTTCATTATTTAAAGCAGGTTGCTTTCAAAGTGCATGAAAAGTAAAGCCTTAAAGTGTTTGCCGTCCATATCTTAGATCCTTTTCATTCTTAAACAAAAATATCAAACAACCATTGAGTTTCCTTAGGCCGATGGGAAGTAGGTTAAATAAATTTTAATGATAAATATATACATTAACATAAGTTGACATGCTAAGGCTTTATCATCGGATGTTGTAATTGTTTTTTGAAACAGAATAAAGAATAAGGGTCGTATGTATAATCATTTTTAAAGTTTTTAAGTGACTTATAAAAACAAATTTTTCATTACAAAATTAATTTTACAAACATGTTATAAGATTTTCAAATTATTATGCATAAACATATCGACGCCCTAGATTCAATAGTCCATATCTACGAAAATGGAATTGTTCGGAAAAGCAACAACAAAAAATAAATTCACTGATTTCTTTTATTTAAATTGAGAAGAAAAACAGTTTTGATAATTCTTCCGCACCATAAATTGTTATTTAAAAAATGTTTTACTTTCGATTTTTTTTTTATGGTTTCTTCATAAATTTTTCAGCCAACCAGTGTTATTTAACAACACAAATGGGTCAATTTGACACCATGCTCTCAAACAGGTTAACTTTAATATTTTTTTCGAGCAAATGCTTAATTAAAAATTTTTATGTCGATTTTCATGTCAAATGACACTTTTTTTACATTTTAAAAATTTGGGGTCATTTTGACTCCATGTACCTATCAGGGTTAATTTAATTTTTTTTACTATATATCAAATTAGATGTTAACAGGGTTTTCTGGACAATTATAGCCAAATTCCGTAAGAAACAAACCAATGTTTTGATATACTTTCAGGAAAAATCGAAAATTTCAAAAATTTCACATTTGACCTTGGTAAAGAAAGGGTTAACGTTGCCGAAGTTTTACAAAATTTTCGGAAAACAATCCGTTGTATCAGAACTAAAAGAAAAATCGGAAGTGACTCAAAAATGACTAATATTCCCTAATAATATTCTCTAAAATTTTCAAATTTAAAACGCCGTCACAGCTAAGTTAAAAAAGGGATGTGTGTAATTTTCGATAGAACTATTTAAAAAAACTTTATGCCTTCACAACTTTTTTTTATATTTTAAAAAACTTAAAATTACAGTTTTGCAAATTTATAAAAAAAAACTACATTTTTGACCATACCTGGGACTAGGTTAGCATAATCCAAAAGAGACAAATATTTATATCTGAATATTTATAGATCTTGGAAATAAAAATCAAAGAATAACATTGTATGTTTTTGAAAAAAATATTTAATTTTTTGCGATTTTCATAATTTATCTTAATTTAACCCTACAATGGTCTGGGGAATTACAATTACTTAAATATTTTCCGACCGATTTTGGATTTTTATGCATTGCTGGAAAGGTAATTCAGTTTAAATCTATTAACATTTTCCAGAAATACAGATATTTAGGAGCCAGTATTTAAAAAAACACAAAAATTAAATTTTTCTCCTTGTAAATCAAAGTTTAACTTTCAGGGCCGATGCGGCACGTTTTCCCAATTATTATTTTTCCCAATTATTATTATTATTATATATTATAAAAAAATTATTAATTTTACCTCAAAAATATGGGTTTTTTTGAAAATCCCAAATTTTCAACAAAAAAAGCTCCAAATTTTTTCAAGAAATATTTGAAAAACTTGGATGAGAACGTGTTCCCTAAAATGTCCTCTACCTAGGTTTTTGCGACCGTTTGCGACCGTTCATAAACTTTCGAGATTTTGCTCTTTAACTGAATAAGTACCTACAGATCTCACTGATTTCCAACATTCCGGAGTTTTAGTAAAAACTAACAAAATAGGACTAAAAATTACCTTAAATGAGTGTTCAGATTTTTTCATACAGACTAAACCCCTAAAGTCCAGGGGACTTTATAAGTCTTCAGAGACTTTTAGTAGAATTTCATGACAAATATTTTTGTTGAACATTTTAAGCCTCTAGCTCTTCAACTTACGGGTCTCTTTTGACATTTTTTAAAAAAGGACCAAAAAAGACCCATTAATTGCAAAGTTAGAGGGTTAAAATGTTCCATAAAAATGTCCCCCATAGTGTTTTACAGAAATTTTCTGAACACATCATATACCTAAAATGGAAGTTTCACATGATTTCCTATGCCGATTCACAGTAAACATTTGCAAAAGGGGGACTAATTTTAACCCCCCAAAACCTAGGGCCAGACGTTAACTTTTAAAACGCCGATACAAGTATATTTTTCTTTGGCCCCTCTGCCAGAATCAGTTGCGAGAAGCTTATGTTGTTTTATTTTGTACAGTGTAATTTATTTTCCAACACATAACAATTCTAAATTTATGGCCGCCATATTGGATCCGCCATGTTGAACTTTTCAATTTTCATTTCAGATTCGTAACCTAAAAAAAAAGTTGGCCTGGTAGAAATGTTGAGCAAATCAGACGACATAAGAAATTTTATTAAAAAATTGTTTGTCGCCATATTGGATCCTCCATTTTGAATTTCAAAATTTTAATTTCAGATTTTTAATCAGCGGACTCTGCGTCTATATAATTGATTATTTTAAGCCCAATATATTAAAAACTAAAAATTCATGGCTGTCATCTTGGATCCGCCATTTCGAATTTTAAATATATTATTTCAGATTCGTAGTCAGCAACTCCCAAACCCCCCTTTGTTATACTCTTTAGTCTCAAATATAGTCAATTTTCTAGTTTTGGCCAAAATTCAATGATTTTGGCCCACTGTGGATTGACGTGATTATTGTATCCCATTTCTCAGGTTATTTTTTTTTTTTAAATACCAGAATTTTCTACACAGATTAACAACAATATAATATTATACAAAAATTTTTATCGGGAGTTCAAAAGTCGGATACAATTATGGCTGATTAAAATATAATCTTATCAATTTATATCAAAACAGATACCAATAGATACAAGTTGATATAATTGTATCCGCCCATAATTCGGATACAGTTTTATCAGATTTATATACATTGTAATTTTATTACACTCAGATAAAAAAGTTAGTAAAAAAATTGGTAAACAGTTTCCAATCGAACTTTACTATTTTTATACTTATTTTTAGTACAATTTTTTAGTAATCATTTTTGCTATTCTTTTATTACAAATTACGGATTTTTTTACTAATTCTCGCTGCTGATTTCAGCTAAACATTTTACTAATTTTTCAAAACCGAGTTTATATTTGTTACTATTGATATATTCTTAGTTTGGAAATAACACTCAGTAAATTTTATTGTATCTCCAATGCATAAAAAGGTAATAACTGGAGAACCGTTTGCCGTCTCCAAATTTCAAGTACGATGAAGTATTTATAAGCTTGTTACAATCGAAAAAAAAAAGTTTTTTTTTTAAATTTTACAGCTTTTTTTATTTTTTAGTACACTTTTTTGCTAATTTCAGCAGATTGATTTTAAATTACAGTTTAAAACAATTTACTGAAATTTAGTAGCTGCAACTAATTATTTATACTAATTTCATTGTACTAAAATTATCATATTTAGAAAGTTTTTTAACAGATTTTAGCAAATCGATTTTGAATTGCAGTTTACTGAAATTTTACTAAAATTTAGTAGCGGCTACTAATTTTTTCTACTAATTTTATTGTACTACATATCAGCAGACATCTGCTGCTAAAATTAGCAAAAAATACCGCTGGGTTCAAAACAGTTAAATTTCTCGTAATAACAGCAAAATTTTCAGTAGCCATTACGGACTTTTTTGGTTGAGTGTAGATACGATCGGAACTTATACAATCTGAGAGATATCAGATACAGATACCATATTTCGGATGAAATTGTATTTTTATACAGATATAAATTAATCGCATTAGATATAAATATATTTAATTTTTTTTTTAATTGGGCGGGGATATTCTTTTGAAACCGGGATCTTTAGATTTTATTTAAATAATTAAAAATGCAATAGTGATTATTATCATTCCGCATGGATAATAAGTTCTTTGTTCTGTTTATCTATTAATAAATAATGATGTGAATTATTTCCATATAATTTGTGTGTGTATGTTAATTGTATTCCCTGTCATCATACACTAACCACAAAGAAGTATTTAATTATTCATAAGTGTTTAAGTCTGTATTTATGAGATGGTTGAGTACGAGTATTTATTATATTTACAAGTATGTACATAAGGACACTACAAAATACAGGATGAGCAGAATAAATTATACACAAACTGATAACATTGTATCGGGCCCTAAATAGGATACCAATTTATCTGACTTATTATAAGAAAATTTTCAGATAAAATTTCAAAATATCCAGTCTAAACTGGGAAAAATCAGATGGAATAAAACGGTATCCTTATAGAGATATAAATTAATCATATTATATATAATAAATATTTATACTTGTGGATATGAGTATATATTGAAAATAAAGTATTATTTAATTTTTTTATGAATATATGTTTGGCAAGATTTAACTATAAGCAATTGTATATATCAGGTGTGGGCACGTAAATGACTTGAAGGGCCAAATTTGGGATTTCACAAACATACGGTGTGCCGCACCAAATAACATGTTACTCAACAAAAATTAATTTTTGGTACAGCTCACTGCTAAAACCTTTTTTTGAGTATTTTGGTTTCCTAAGCCCGGATCTAAGGTCAAAAAAGGTCCATTGAATAGACTTCGGGCTGTGGGGTTCCTCTTTTTATCCCCTGACCTAAGCAAATACTCTATGAGTCAAAATTACGGAGAAGTACATCAAAATCTTTTATATTTTTATGAATTTTTATATTTTTGATGCAAATACATTTAAAAATATAGGCACAGCCTCAATAAATGTTTTTGAAATATTTTCCTCTCCTTAAAGCCAATCTGAAGTAAAAACCTTTGTCGAATTAATCTTCAAAAATATAGTTTGCGTTATTTCAAAAAATTTGGTTTAAGATTTTCAGCAGTTTTTCAAATATTTGCAAATTTATTTAATTGATTTTGATCCCTTGTTTTATTTATTGAAATGTGTAACATTAAATACGTAACGAACGGAATTTTGATACAAAAGGTGGAAAATATAATTTTTATATAAAATCTGAATGTAAATGAAATTTAAAACTTATAAGTCCACAACATTTTCGTACCGAAAATTTATAACAAATGTCAAACCTCTCAGGCTCTGATTGCATTAAATTAATTCTTAAATTTTAAAAATTCAATCACAAGACTGATAACCAGAGAAGACAGAAAAAAGCAAAATCAGATAAGTTTAAAGCAAAAAAATATTGTAAAAAAAGCAAGAAAAAAGCAAAAGTAAAAATACTTTGAAAAACAACAGTTTTTAAAAAGAAAAATCAAAATTAAGAGAAAAAATATTTTTTTGTGAGCAAAAGAAGTATTTTTGGGCAAAAAGTCTTAAAAAAAAAGCAATTCAAAGCTCAAAAATCTTAAGAAAAAGCTATTTTAAAGCTAAAACGCGAAAAATCCAAAAAAAGCAAAAAGAAGCAAATATGAGTAAAACAAGCAATAAAAAGCATAAAAAGCAAAAAAAGGAATTTTGTCTTCTCTGCTGATAACCCAGCCAGAAAATTCGAATACTTTTAGGGGAGTTCTTTTTCAGAAAGTCAAAAATTATTCAAACAAGCACATATTTTTAAATGTTTAAACCTATTTGTCAAAAATTGCTCATTTTTTGGACGAAAGTAATAGTTTAAGTAAAATGAGTCATAAAAGGCACAAACATTTGAGGAACATTTTTAAATCCAAAGATGATTCAGAAACAACTCGAAAAAGTAAATAAATTTTAATATTTTACGAACAATTCAAAAATAACTCAAAAAAAGTGGATGCTCAAAGTGGATTCACCACTTTCATACAAGTGAAAGTTTAATAATATATTTTGAGCATTTTTCTGATTCATGTTTGGGCTCGTTTGCTGGCTGGGAACTCTAGAAAAAATAAATTATGAAAACTTTATTCAAGAGTTGAATATCATATTAAAAATTCGGGATAAGGCGGAATTGTTTGTTCTAAAAAGTGGATAAAAATTCAAGGTGACACAAGCCTTTAAAAAGCGGTATAATACCGTCAAAAGCGAGATAATTGGTCAGGTTAAGTAGGTACACAGAAAAAAGCTAGAATCAGCAACAAATCTTGCTTAATATTAGTAGAATAAAAAAGTTTTTAAATTGTTTTAAGAGAATAAAGATCTCTTTTTGTAAAATTAGCAGTCTAATAATTTTCACCACATATTTCTTTTGATTTTAGCAGGATGACTATTATTATATTTAACAGTTTATTTTTGATCTTCTAATCTTACCAATATTCAACAAAAATTTTTTTGAATTCAGACTCATACAAAATAAGACTCTTAAGGACTTCTACGTCATATTGAGACAAAGTATTTTTCCCAGGCTTAAGGTTTAAATAAAGAAGGAAATTTTGACTTAATATTCGTATGTAGGAGGCGAAAATACTTTAAAATGTTTTAGAGGAAGTCTGTGGTAAAAAGTCGATATTTGTTGATCGTTGTAATTTTTTGAGGCTCCATTGGATGTTTATTTTGTTATCGCTGTTTTTTATATTATTTTATGTATATTTTTAAATTTTGACTTTATTTTTTTTGTTTCGAATTTAATTAAATTTTTTTTAAATTTAAAAATTTTTTTGATTTGCCCATGTATGGTATATATACATATGTCAATTTTTTTTTACTTAGGAATTGATTTGTACTTAGCTTGATTGATGGTTGGCTCGATAACTTTCATTCTGTTTATCCTGTATTTTTTATTATCTTTGGTATAACTATTAATATGTATTGTATGTTTTCTTTTATTAATATATAAATACAATAAAGTAAACTCTTACCTTATAACATACAGGATAAGAGCAAGGAATACATTCGGTGCACATTGAAAAGCCATTTATTTGAATCATCATCAGTCTTTTACTCATACTATGGAAAATGTTGACCAATAACTATCTAAGGAAACCAACAAATACATATAGTATGCTAAATACTTTATGCCCATGTGGTTTAAATACTATGGTAATATGTGTGTATATCTCTGAATTGTAAAATGTAAAATGCAGTTGTCATATACTACAATATTTTATGTCCTTCATATACATACATATATGCAGTATTTTTGGTTGCAATATACTTGTCGAGACTTGTATTCAAATTAAGTCTTCCTGCACTTTGTATTTAAAGTACATGCATGCATTTTCTTTTAATAACAAAAAAAAAAAAATACAAACACTTTCTGTTCAGGTCGATTCTAAATATAGATTTAACCCATTAATAACAAAATAAAAAATTTTAAAAAGAAAATTTTATTAATGTCCTAAATTACATAACAATATATTCATTATTTTTAAGGCTTGATATTTTTTGTGACACATTTAAAATGTATATGATAAAAAGATCACTAATGGGTTAATTGTTGCCATAAATACAAATATTAGCATTAACATTTCCTTCCTTTATTTCTAGTAGTTGCAGTAGTAAATGTTGTCGTTTTTATGAAAACATATACATAACTTTGTATATAGTTATGTTTAGACATTTTTATTTATGACAACTGCATGTTTTACTTGTTTTTTTTAAATTGAAAATCTAACAAATAAAAACAACAAACAAACCCAGAAACACATCATATATAAATATAACAACAATAATATTCGTAAACTGTCGGTTTTTCCTTTTTGGAACATGTGTCAAGTTTTTTGTTTTAGTGCATTTTTATGATTTCATCATCAGTTTTGCAAACTAACTCTTCATTAAAGTTAAAGAAAAGATTTGTATTTGCAAATAACAACCCAGCAAAAAAAGAGATACAAAAGCAGTAGAAAAACAACTGCAATTAATGATCTTGATGTAGGGTAGATGGGGAATCCTTAGCCAGTGGGCCACATACACTAATCGCATTTTTTTCCGATGTTAAAGGAGATAAAAATTTGGAAAAAATATATTTTGTGCATTTTTTAATTACCTTTCCGCTGACAGAAGTGTTTTTGTGTTTTTTTGGGGTGCCAAAAAAAATAATTGAAAGCAACTACATTTTGCAATAACTTTCTCAAATCGTGTGATAAAAAAATTATTCTTCATTATGTTAGACCTACACAGAAAAAAGAGTAGGCACCAACAATGCAATCACATTTTCTGTTAAATTTAAATTTTATTTACAACAATTTGTTTGTTTGAAATATTTGTAACTCGTTTGTAAATTGTTATCTTTCATATAAAAATTGTTTAAAAATGAAAATTCAAAGTTACAAAAAAAAAAGAAAATTTTTTTTTGGATTTTCATTTTTTATTTGTTGGTGCCTTTTTTTGTTTTTACAAATTTGGTATGAGAAAAGTGTTTAAAAATTTAATTAGAATTTTGTAAATTCTTTGTGTGTATGATCCTAAGCTTTCAAATAATAATAATAATTTGATTTTAATAAATGCTTAAAAAGTGTAAAAAATATTAATTTTATATTAGTGCCTGTCTCTGGGGCACAATTACCAGATGGCTCCTGGAGCTACAAAGGGTTGGTGCATCCCTGCCTGAAATGCTCTATGAGACTTTTCTATATGTTTAAAATATGTTTTATAGTAATTTAGAACAATCTTGTTCATTCTTAAATTTATATTAATTATTCAGTTTTTTGTAATTCTGAAGAATCATTATGTTATAGTTTTAAATTATTATTTTTTTAATATAGTGGAGACTTATTGATTAAAAAGAATCCCATATCTTAAAGAACTTATTCTAAATTATTTACTTCAGTCATTAAAGGATTAATTTTGTCGTATTAACAAAATTTTTTTTGTTGAAATTGTATCTAGCGGATTTGGCGAATATCGCCCAAGTTTGGGGCCGTTACGCCGATTTGGGTTACTTTGAAAATCATTAAAAAAGTAATAGAAAATATGCAAATAATTAGAATAAAAATCATAGAAATTAAAGCCAAGATATGTAGATCTTCAATTTAAAGGAATTTTTTAAAAATAAATAGGGGTTAAGAAATGACAGTGCTTTGAAAAAAAGTGGCGAAGGATCCCCCTCTAGCCTAGCTATTGAGGATTTATCCTGATAAGACGTTCACATCCTCTGAATATCATTCGAGTATGCTGCCGCATTCTTTGAGTTTCCGGCAATATCCTGCGAAGGTCCTCGAATATAATTTTCATCCAGAAAGCATGCCGTTCGTAGGACGCTCCTGATACATCTTCTGAATATCAGTCGATTAGCCTGCCATATCCTTTGAGTATCCTGCGAAGATACTTGCACATAATTTTCGTCTAGAAAGCGTGCTGTTCGTAGCTCACTTCCTGATACATCTTTCGAGTATACTACAAACGTCCTTGAACCTAATTTCCACATCCATTAAGTGTCCTGCCGTATCCTGCAAAGGTCCTTTGAAGGTAATTTTCGTCCAAGAAGCATGCCGTTCCACAGTGGGCCAGCATCATCGAATATGAGACTAAAATAAGGGGGGTTTGGTTGTTGCTGACCACGAATCTGAAATAAAAAATATAAAAATCAATATTGCGGATCAAAGATGGTGGCCATTAATTTTTAGTTTTTATTATATTGAACTTAAAATAATCAATTATATAGGTCTAGGATCCGTTGATTAAAAATCTGAATTTAAAGTTTTTAAATTCAAAATGGCGGATCCAATATGGCGACAAACAATTTTTTCATTAAATTTCTTAGGTCGCCTTATTTACTTCAAATTTCCACCAGGGGAAGTTTTTGGGTAGCAGATTACGAATCTGAAATCAAATTTCAAAAATTCAACACGGCAGGTACAACATGGCGGCCATAAATTTAAAATTGTTATGTGTTGGAAAATAAATAACACTGTACAAAAAAAAAGGAAAAGTTTCTGATGACAACTCATTCTGGCAGAGGGACCAAAGAAAAATATAAGTGTATCGGCGTTTTAAAAGATTTCGTCTGGCCTTATCTCTATGGGGGGTTAAAATTTACCCTCTTTTAAAAACGTTTATTGTGAATCGGAATAGAAAAGCATGTTAATCATTTTAGGTTTAGGATATGTTCAGCGAACTTATACTACGAGGGACATTTTTGTGGAACATTTCAACCCTATAACTTTGCAATTAAAGGGTCTCTTTTGGTATTTTTTAAAAAGTGTCAAAAAAGGCCCATAAGTTGAAGAGTTAGAGGGTTAAAATGTTCACCAAAAATATTTGCTATGAAATTCTACTATAAGTCTCTGAAGACATCAAAGTTGAAAATTTAACTTCAATGCCAGAAATAAGTCAAAACTTAAAATGTGTTTAAGGGTTAATTTCGTGCTTATTCAGAATTGGCACTCAAATCTCCAACAAACCTGGACTTTAGTGGGCTAATCTGTGTAAGAAGACCAGAACCTTCATTTAAGATAATTCTTAGTGCTATTTTTTAGTTTTTACTAAAACTCTGGAATGCTGGAAATCAGCAAGATCTGAAGGAACTTTTTCAGTTAAAGGGCAAAATCTCGAAAATTTATGAACGGACGCAAACGATCCCAAAAACCTAGGTAGAAGCCATCTTATGGAATACATTGGCATTCAAGTTTTTCCAATATCTCTTGGAACATTTTGAAGCTTTTTTTTTTGAAATTTTAGGATTTTCAAAAAAAAATCCACATTTTTGAGCTAAAATTAATGGTTTTTTTACTTTTTTCGTAAATACTTAACAGGTTTATTTTTTTTTTTTTTGAGAACTACTTTCAGTTTTATAATTTGAGACTGTTTTTGGGACAAATTATTGTTTATTTATGATTTTTTTAATGTATCATTATAAAATAAAAAATGTCACAAAATTAAAAAACTTTGACTTTGAACTCTCGCCAACTAACAACGAGTAACCACAATGATACAATATTTCACTCACAAAATATTCAACAATCCTCGATTTTGAATATATAAACACATTTTCCCTTTACCTGAATTTTACTTTTGGAAAAAAAAACGGCGATCCTGGCCCACAGTACGTTCATAGGTTGCTTCCTGCCACATCCCTGGTGAATCCATCCATATTTTGTAAACGCCCCTGAAAGAAAATTTTCATCCAGAAATCGTCTCGTTCATAGGTCACTTCCTCTCACGTCCTCTGAGTATCCCGGTATATTCAATTTTCTGTGATAATATCTACACTCATAAAAAAAAAGTTAGTATAAAAGTCAGTTAAACGCGTTAATGGAAGATCACTGATGAAGCCTGTCCATAAAAAGGCAGAAACTAGATCTAGTCTGATTTGCAAATTTAATGTGTTTATAACTTTACTAAAAAAGCGTTCTGATTCAATTGAATTAATTTTTCTGTTATCTTGTCAAAAATTTAGGATTGAACTAATATTTTTTGTAAATATAATTTAGCATTACAATCACTTTTATTCGTATTTGAACTAACTTTGCATGCTAATTATTAGTAATTTATGTTTCTTAAATTTTTAGCTAATTTAACCCACAATAATTTCCTAATTATTATATTTTTGTGTCTCTGCTATCATTATCACATAGAGATGGGGCTATATTAATTTTTTTTTTTTTATTACACTGTACAACACACGATTTTGGAACTCAATTCTGAGAATTGCATGTGAAAGTGCATATATCTCTGTATACCGTACGGAATACCGAGTAATACCGGCATACCGTGTTAAAATATAGAAAAAGTGCTAAAAATCAGCCTTGAGCTAAAAAATTCATATGGCCATTAAATTTTTAATGCAGCCAACTTGACAAAACGAATGATGCAGAAGTTATTATTTTTGGGGCTACTTTTACGTGCAATTCTCAGAATTGAGTCCCACATCAATGAGCTGAAAAATATTGTACTGTGTTATATAATCGTAAAATAACTTGTATCCGGGAAACTAAGCGAGAAAGAGCAAATGGACAAAAATTCGTCACTCTGTAGCTATAAGTTAATCCTTATAAGTCAACTATACTCCCAATAATAAATATGGCTCTGTCTAGGGTCAGATCTAGGAAGTTGCAATTTTAAGCGACATCTCAACAGAAATTTGTAGTTAAATCAGATAAAATTTCTGCTGAATTGCACTCAAATTTCCTACCTAATTTAAATAAAATTGACTGTATATTTAGCAGTATTTGCAATTTAGCTTACCTAAATTTAGCAGACCATGATTTTTAACTTCATTGGAAATTCTGCTGGCGCAAATATAGGTAAAATTTTCAGTTATTTCAGCAGAGTTTTCAACTATTTGTACGGGCTTTTTTGTGAGTGTACCCCGCGAGCATACCCCAGCTAATGGAGGAAAACTCATCGTTACAATATAATAGCTTTTTTGTTGCTATTTTTATTTCAACATAATCGTTGCGTTTTGGTAGTTACAGTCATCCGCACAGAACCATGTGGGGTATATACCACTTTAACCGGTAAAATTTTTTAGAACCGGTTACCATTGAATCCATTCTAGAAGAGGTTCTATTAGCACAGGTACCATGGACTAGATTCTAGAACTGATTTCTGGGAGTCAAAATGTGATGTTTCAGGTCAAAAAATAAAACACCACACAAAAACAGCGGTTATAGAACATTAATTAGAATACATGCAACCAACTTAGGATTTCCAAATACAATGAAGTACTTAAATCATGAATCTAGTAATGATTTAATAATAAGTAACATATTTGCTGACTTCTTTGCAACTACATATTCTGATGCTCAACACAACAACTCCAATAATTACCCTTACGCGATTGATGAACACCAGGCAATATCATTTTCTCCCATTATAACTTCCCAAATAGTAACCAGTTTGAAAAGCGTAAAATCATCCTTCCACAGTGGACCTGATTGTGTTCCAAGCTGTATATTAACTAACTGTGCTAATGCTTTTGCCACACCTTTATCAATAATATTTAACTTATCAATTAGATATGGCTACTTTCCTCAATTGTGGAAAGAATCTTACATAATTCCGCTATTTAAGTCTGGAAACAAATCAAATGTATCAAATTATAGAGGTATCGCTAAACTAAGTGCTATCCCTAAACTATTTGAAAAGTGCATAACTGATTGTATCTCTCATCAAGCATCTTCATTACTGTCACCTTTCCAGCATGGCTTTAGAAAAGGTCGCTCAGCAATGACAAATATTTTACAACTTACCACTATTGTAAATAATGGATTTAATAATGGTCAATTAACGGACGTTATATACACAGACTTCAGTAAAGCTTTTGATAAGGTCAACCATAGTCTTCTTCTTAGTAAACTTTCACTAATGGGTTTTACTAACAACAGTCTTCGCTGGCTCGAGTCATACCTTATCTGTAGGAAACAAAGTGTTCGTTTTAATAATACAACATCCAAGGGCATTATCGTCAATTCTGGAGTACCGCAAGGAAGCCACCTTGGTCGAATCTTATTCTCACTTTTTATAAATGATTTGCCGTGTGCAATACACAATTGTAATGTATTAATGTATGCCGATGATGTAAAAATCTTCTTAAGCTACAAAAAACCTTCGGAAATGCTCAATCTTCAACTTGACTTGGATAACTTTTATAACTGGTGTAATATTAACCTCATGGAACTTAATTTAACAAAATGCAAGCACATGCGTTTTTCCAGAAAATGGAATTATCTTGGTTTCTATACTTTTGGTGACAGCCAACTTGAATTAGTCAAAGAGATTTTAGATCTTGGTGTTTTACTTGATTCAAAATTAGATTTTATAAAACACATTACGTCAATGATAAACAAAGCTCGTGGAGTACTTGCTTTTATAAAGCGTTGGGCAAAGGAATTCACTGATCCTATAATTACAAAGCAGTTATACACATCTTTGGTAAGACGAATCATCGAATATGGTTCTATTATCTGGGATCCTGATTATGATGTTCACATAAATCGAATAGAATCTGTCCAAAAACAATTTTTATTGTTCTGCTTAGGGAACTCAACTTGGAACCCTTCTGAAGCTCTTTCATTCTATTCAGTTAGACTTGAACGAGTTAAATTGCCTACACTAGAAAGCCGAAGAAAAATGCTTAACATTACATTTTTAGTTAATTTGCTTAATGGTACTGTTTGTTCTGAATTCCTGCTTAATAATGTTAAATTGAACGTTCCGCAACGATCAACTCGCAATTTTACACCATTGTATCTTCAGGTCTTTCAAAAAAATTACGCAAATTCTGATCCTTTTCGTAGAATATGCAGAGATTTTAATGAGATGTATAATTTTATTGACTTTTCTTTGAGTGTTAGTGTCATTAAACGTAGTATTATCTTGTTTTTAAATACACAGCCTTATAATATTGTTTGTAATTAAATTAAATAATATTAATTGTAATTAATTTAAATAATATAGTCTGTAAGGATTTAAAATCCATAGACTTAACTAAATAAAATAAAAAAAAATACAAAAAAAAACTGTTTGGATCTGCCTTTTTTACTGAGAATGTATATCGCATTAATATTTTATTTCCCGAGTAAAAAAAATTATATATAATCATATGTGGCATATATTACAATATATAATTAGACATGTGGTTATGTATATCCATATATAATTATATATGACGTTTTTTCCGAAAAATTTTCCTTATATTATGCCATATATAATTTCATCTAATTAGATATCGGCCTTCATAATATTAGATATGGCATATATAATTATATATTACATAACATGGTTGATCTTATTGCATATATAGTTATATATAGAACTATATCTTAATATATATGGTGTCATTTAAGAAATATATAATTATATATGGTATCATTTAAACAATATATAATTATATATGGTGACAGTTAAATTAGATATTATCATATATGGTGCCATTTAAACAATATATGGTCATATATGGTACCTCATAAACCAAATCTTTAATTCAGTTCCAGATATGATAATATATGGTACTATATATAGTGCGATATATATTTATATATGGTGTTATTTAAGCTATATATTATCATATATGGTGCCATTCAAACCATATATTATCATATATGGTGCCATTCCAACCATATAGTATCATATATGGTACCATTTAAACCATATATTATCATATATGGTGCAATTTCAACAATATATGCCCATATATGGTACCTCATGAACAATATTTTTAATACAGTTCCACATATGATAATATATGCTACCATATATAGTGCCATATATATTTATATATGGTGTTATTTAAGCAATATATTACCATATATGGTGCCATTTAAACCATATATTGTCATATATGGTGCCATTTCAACAATATGTGCTCATATATGGTACCTGATGAACGACATTTTTAATACAGATGCAGATATGATAATATATGCTAACATATATAGTCCCATATATATTGATATATGGTGTCATTTAAACAATATTAATATATAGACATATATGGTATCATTTAAACAATATATTGTCATATATGGCACAATTTAAACAATATATGGTCAAATTTGGTACCACATCAACATTTTGAATACAATTCCATATATGGTTTAATTTGAATAATGTAAAACTATGTATGGCGCTATAAAAAATATTATCAGATATGTTACTTCATTAACAATATTTATAATACAGTGTCATATATTGTAATATATGTATATCATTTAATATATATTGATGTATGGTAATGGTACAATAATTCCAATATCAATTGAGATACAATTTGTGGGTCCATATCAACAGTTTGTTCACGTACATTTAACAAATATATATGTACATTTAAGTTATAATTTAAAAACACTTTATAAAGTTAAATAGTTCCATAAACCTCGTCTAACTGTATAGAATGTTTATGAATATACGATTTAATATATAATAATTACAACTACAAATTGGTGCCATTATCTAAAATTTAATTTAATGTTAACTTCCCGAGTAAAAACAGTTACATATAGTCGTATAAAATGCGATTAAATTATATCTGTATAAATATACTGTTTCATCCGAAAAATGGCCCGATGTAATTGTATTAGTTGTTTATCAGTTTTTATCTAATTGTATTAGTTTAGATCTCAACTAATAAAATTATACATTATTCAGATGAAATTATATCCAATTTTTGACCTGATACAATTTTAGCGGTTTATATCTAATGGTATCTGGTTAGATCGATGTTGGTACAATTTTATATAAATAAAATAAATTTTGCCTTATATAATTGTATCAAAGTTTTAAAGCAGATCTAATTGCATCAGGTCAAAATTCAGATATAACTATATAAGTTTGTATAGTAATGTATCAATTTGGATCTAAACTAATACCATGCGACATAAACCCATAAAATTGTATCAGGTCAAAAATCAGATAAAATTTCATATGCTTAATATATAATCTAATCAGTTAAGATCTAAACTGATACAATTAGATAAAAAGTGATAACCAACTGATACAATTATATCGGGCCATTTTTCGGATGAAATGGTATATGGATCACATTAAGTTATATATTACCATATAAAGCTCCATATTAATTTTTTTTAATAGGGTTATAATAAAATAAAATTGTATTTCCTAAAAATAAAAATATAGTGTTAATTAATGTTAATATACAGTACGTTTAAGTTTAACATCCCAGACAGAAAAATATAATCGGCACAATGCTGGCAAACCGTTGGCGATGGTCAGAACGTTGCATTATCTTGGCAAAAAAATAGATTTCAAAAAACATTTTTAAAAAAATTGAGAAAACTTTTTTTAATATTTGCTTTTAAAAACACGAAATTTAACCCAGTCCACCAGATTGTCAGCCAAGACCTCTAACCTCTAATCTAACGAGACTTGTTATAGATGTGTGATAGCTACAAATTAAATGAATGATAAAAGCATTTCGAGCTAACTTATAAGCATCGAAAAAAGGTATTCCAGAAATTATTAAATGTATTTTAGAAAATTTTAATTGTATATCACAAAATATTATTTGCACTTCAGAAACTACAATATTACGCAAATTTAATTTTATTTATTTAGTTGTGTCCAGAAATAATGAAATCTATTTCAGAATTTCATAGCTAATAGAGAAAAATTTCTCAAATACATTTCATAATTTCGGAAATACGATTGATAATTTCTGAAATACAGTTTGATAATTTCTGAAATACAGTTGTGAATTTCGGAAATACAATTAATAATTTCTGAAACACAATTGATAAAACTGAACTTCAATTGACTAGTTCTGAAATACAATTCATAAATGTGAAAAATAATTGATGAGTTCTGAAACACAATTGATAAAACTGAAATTCAATTGATTATTTCTGAAATACAATTGATAAATCTTAAAACAATTAATACAATTGGAAATGGTGTAGAGCGTCAAAAAGATGTAAATAAAATTATTTTATTCAAAGATTTCAATTTAATAAAAAAATATATAATTTATAGAAAAAAAATTTTAATTTTATAAAAAGAAATTCATTTTGTAAAAGAAATGCATATTGAACTAGTTACCTTCTGAGTTTAAACCTTATTTTAAAAAAATATTGTAATTTTTATACAATCAGTGCTCTGCCAGTCTATTATTTTTTGAACAGTTGGCAATATATGTCTGGTATCTTATTTAATCCCAAATAAATGGAGATCTTACGTAGTACCCAAATATAATGCGGCATCTAATTTTATCTGTCATTTTTATGGATACTTTTAGATGTCAATCCCCAAATATATTGCCGTTTCTAATTCGATCTGCCATTTTAATACCGAAATAAATTGCTGGATCTAATTAGATCTGCCATTTTTCTGATAAATTTAGATCCAAGTTTATCCCCAAATATATAGCTAGATCTAATTCGATCTGCCACTTTTTCGGATCAAATTAGATATACGTTTATCCACAAATATATTGCGGGATCTAATTTGATCTGCCAAAATTGAGATCAAATTAGATCTAAGTTTATCCCCAAATATATAGCTGGATCTAATTGGATCCGCCATTTTTCGGATAAAATTAGATCTAAAAATATCCGAAAATATATAGCTGGATCCGCCAATTTTCGGATCAAAATAGATCTACGTTTATCCCCAAAGATATCACTGGACCTCCCAATTTTGAGATATAACTTGATCTTAGTTTATCCCCTTATATACAATGGGATCTAACACGATATGATTGGATACACCCAATTTTGAGATCTAATTGGATCAGCTAGATATTACAGCATATCTTAAACAATATCAAATTGGATATAATTAGATATTGCGCGAGATCAATTTTTTTTACTCGGGTTTCTATATAATTCCTAATTCAACTTTATAACTGATTCATTAAATTTTTCTATTTACTTCGTTCTTGTAAAATCCATAATTTGTTTTTATGTCTTTTCATTTCATTATTGTTGACTGGTTGTAAAGCTGAGTAAGTTTTGGTTGGTTGCTTGATAATTTTTCTTTTGTTATAATCATCATCATTATTATGATTATGATGACAATTATTAAGTATTTGTTGGTTGGTGCTTTGTTAGTGTTAATAAATCATTTCCATTTTGTTGCTGATTGTTGTCACATTTACATTTTAATGCATTTTTAACAATTGCATTAAAATGTTTATGATTTTTTTTTTCTTTTGCTGTGAATTAAAATAACTTATTTTTGAAAAGGAAGAAATTCTAAGAAAATGAGGAAAAAATATTGGATTAAAATTTTCTTTTATGGGATTGCCTTTAATTGAAATTAATTATCATTTAAATTATTCTATAAGCAGCTTTTATTTTCTTCTATTCTAACTATATTTAGAATTGTAAAATACTGTATAGATAAAGGGGAGACTTTGGTGATTCGTTACTTATATACTTTTCTTAAAAGTTTTTCTGCTATATAATCATTTGGAAAAGTTTAGTTTATAATGAAAAATAAACTTTTTCTAAAACAAAGTCAATATAATAAACTGCATAAATTATAATCAAAGTGTTCTCAACATTTATTAATAAAACCGATTTCAAATTCATTTAAACATAAAACAATTAAATAGTTTAATAACTCGATTAAAACATTCTTTCCATTTCAAGTACCGCTCTTGAGCTAAAATCGAAAGGTAACAACAATTGCGTTGCTAGCTGTTTCATCACTTTTTTGTTTTGTTTATATAAAACCCATTAAATTGTTATTAAAACATGTTAAAGGCAATTCCAAACGATACAATACCTGCAGACATCAGTTTTCATAAAGCCGTTTCAATGAAAACCCCCTTTAAAAATACAAAAAAAAAACTTTATTTTAACCTAAAAATGGAAAAGAAAAAACTTTTAAACCATATTGTAAACTTTTGTGGCATATTGCAGCATGTGAAAATATAAATATATTCAAACAACTCACATGCAGCAATCTGAAGAACAAATATTATAACAAAAAATGGGTTATAACAACCTTCGAAATATGTTTTTTTTTTTAATATTTTTAATGAAACTCTGATGATGTGGTAGTTTGTATGTTAAGGAATTTGAGAGGAAACCACAGTTACCTACAATATATGATGATTACAATAGCCTTCATACCATGTTGAAATTGCATTTATATTCTTTGATATTTTATAAACCCTTAAGCCAGTGGATATATGTGTGTGTGTGTGATGAGCAGGGCAGCGACTTTCATGCAAATGCATATTTGTAGTCATTAATCCAAAAATAATTTAAACCAAATAATTTTCCTAATCAAAGAATTTGCAACAAAATGGCATCGATTTGTTATAGCATATTTTTGCAATTTTTGTTATAAATTCGTATTTTTGCATATTTTGCTTTTAAGTGCATATTTTTTGCATATTTTATGATTTTTGTTGCATATTTTTTGCATATTATTCTATAAATTGCATATTTTCTTCATATTTTTTTTTTACTAAGAGTAAATAAAATAAAAATAAATAAATAAAAAAATAAAATAAGATTTAATGAAAAATAACGAAAAAGAAGAATTTGCAAACCTTAACGCAGCACTTAACTAGAAGGAAAACATCAAGTTGTCATCTACTTAGACATTTGTATTGAATTTAAGTTTTAACCAAATGCTCGAATAATAAATATGATTTTAAAAATCGATAAATTAAAAGTGCATTTTTTTGGTTTTAAGAGTTTAATTTTGGATTTTAAATGCATATTTTTGGGTTTTTAGTGCATATTTTTGGATTTTTAGTGCATATTTTCATTTAAGTGCATAGTTTGCATATTTTACTGCATATGATTTTGGATATTTAAATGCATGAAAGTCGCTGCCCTGGTGATGAGTATGTGCAACAAAACACCAAGTGTTTTACACGTTCATATATATATTTATTCACTCATACAGCCATATAAATGAGGTTTGGTTGTTATAACTACTTTGCACAGAGATATTCATTTGTATACGTATTACCGTTTACCTCTAGGTAAGCACTATGGGTTAGAATCTCTGAAATATATGTATGCACAATAAATATGCAACAGCAAATGGTCGAACTAGTTCTACTTAAAAAGTACTAGTTTCTTCACTAGTAACACTGTATAACAATTTTGAACTTTTTCCAAAATTACGAGGTTCTGACAATGGATTCTGGTAGAGCAGAGCAAAAAAAATATACGTATATCGGCGTTCTGATATTTTCATTATGGCTTTTAAATTTCATGATGCCACTATTTTGGCAAATATAACATGTAGTCTCGTTATGCCCAGCAAAAAATAACCTCGATTTGGTAGGCAGTAACTACATTTGTGTGCTTCCAAAATAGCGCTTAAACTTCATGTGTTCAAGAAATCAATTAAAGAAAGCAGAAAATCAAATCTATTTTTATTTGCTTTGCCTTCTTAACTGCATACTTTTAAAGCAGTAACGAATGCACAGATTTCTTTTGTTGTTTATACGATTTGTTACGAACAGTACAATGCTTCTAAATTACGAGCACACATTTTTTTACTCTGCCTTCTAAACTTCTTCTTTTATGTAAAGAAGGCAAAGATTTTATTATCGATTTTACAACAAAGTGTTACCAGAATGGAAGCTCCTCAAAAACAAAAAAAAAAGTACGTGACCCCTTTAGAATCAGATAGAAAAATTTCTTTTTCAATTCCAAAAGGGGTCCTTTATTTTTTTTAGCGCATTACTGAAGCAAGTATTTTACTGCATCTTTGGAGAAGTGAGTAAAGTGGTTTAAAATTTATTAAATACACATTATTTTAGTGCATCTCGAAATGCGCATTTCATTGGTTATGAAGGCCTAATTTTATTGCTTCTTAATTGCCATGGAAGAAGCGCTTTTCACCTGCTGAAAAGAGACATACCAAGTGGGACATCACGAACAAAAATCATGTCTTCTGGAATTAGTTTAGGAAGTGCACGGTTATTAAATAATGCCTTCCAAAACTGCTTCTAGATATGCAGTATTTTTTGCTGGGTGCTCACCTGGCTCTAGTCAACGCATCAGAATGACAAATTTCATTGAGTTTCTTTAACCTAAACCAATAATTACAAAAATTATTGTCATGCTAAGAATATCAATCAAAATTTGTATTACCCCAGTGTAGAAAATCATTACCAGATATGTGGTTATGTAACTACATACTTGGTAATGGTAACTACTTACTTTTGTTATTACATTTCCTATTACCTTTATATGGCGATGTCGCGAAAAATAATGAGTTGTCGTTACACACCAGAATACGAAAAACCAACAAATATATCGTTACCTATGTGCTTACCAGTACTGACAAAAATAATGAGTCTAAAAATAGATTTTCAAAAAAATAAATTATATAAAAAAAATATTTTTTATTGTATTTTTTTTTTTTAATAAAATTTGCTGGTGCGGGCATCGAACCTGGGTCTACAGACTGCCAGTCAACAGCTCTACCATCTGAGCTATATCGACATGTAATATTTAATAGATAAAAACATAATTGACATGCTGCACAGAAGTAAGCTTACTCGCCAACATACAAAAAATCAAAAAATATGTGGTTACATATATCCTTACCAGTGTTTTAAAAATATTGAGTCTAAAAATAGATTTCAAAAAATTTTCAAAAAAATATAAAAAATTATTTTCTATTTGAAATAATGATAAAAATAAGTCATTATCAGTAACTCATTATTATATGTTTTAAAATAATGCAGAAGGTAAGTGGTTGTCATTACTGGTACTCCAAAAAATAATGATATGTCATTACCGTTTCTACACTGGGACCTTTAGGCAACATAAGGCTGTTGTAGCAATTTCGGCAGATATGTTTTGGCACTCATGGCTCATCTGGAGAAACTTCCAGTTCAAAAAAAATTATATACAATATCCTTCACTTTACTATTGAAAAATGAAACCTTGTATTCCTTAAGGGTATGCTTGCCGCAGACATAGCAAAAGCAGTCAAGTTTTTCCAAACAGTCAGGCATTTTAATCCTTACAAATTCCCTTGTGGGACAATTAAAAAACGAAAACGATTAAATTCCCTTATGGCAATTTTGAGTGACAAAAAGATAATAACAAAAAGAATGAAGAAGGAAATAAGCAACAAAACTAAAGTCATAGTGACATATATACAAAAGTATTCGTTAGTTGAGTGTCAAACCTTCTCGTCAGATATGGAATGATCTACATATGTGAACAATAACTAAATTAACCCTTAATGGGCAATCTGGCTGGTTTTTGCTGTTTGTTTTAAGTTTTAGGATTTAGTGTGTCCTGACATATGAAGTAAAATTTTATGGCCAACATTTTTGTAGAACATTTTATCCCCGCCCTCCCTCTTTTTAGCGATGTTTTTACGATTTGTTAGAATAGAGCCAAAAATTACCGTTATTTGGGGGAGTTAGAGGGATAATATATTCCACAAAAATATTTGCCTTAATATTTTCTAAAAAGTTGCTGAACACACCCTATACCTAAGATGTAAAGAACAAATAGTTTCATATAGCGATATGCTGCACGAACAGGCCCACGCGGGGAAACTTTAACCCCCCCCCTAAAATAAAATTCCGCTGTGAGTTTTCAAAATGCCGACACACGTGTATTTTTTTATTTTTCTCCTCTACCAGAATCCACTCTCAGAACCCCGTAAATTTGGAAAAAGTTCGAAATTGTTTATACACCGAACGATTACCCGAAAAGACCTAATAATTATGAACTCGTTCATATCATTTAAAGGAGTGAATCGTTTAATTGAACTAGTTCGTTCATTAACGACACAACTCTATTATAAACATGAGCAAACACTTCCAAAAAATAGTAAAGTACCTAAATTAAATAAAAAATTAAAAAAATATTAAATAAAGAATGATTTTATTAGATAAAAATATGAACTAAATTTGTATGATTTTTTTTTTGAATTGTATTTTTTATTTACGATTGAAAAAATTTTTGAAAGAAATGCTGTTTTAAATGTATGTTATTTAAATTATATTCTGCACCGTGTCATGTGTTTTTAAGATGAATGAGGGGTATGTATCGTTGATCTTTTATTTGGTAAATGAATGTTTTTTTAGTTTGACTACAGATCATAAATTAATATCACTTTCTGTTTAAATTATTTTTCAAATTAAAGAAAGATGATACAATTTTCACAAGTAAATTACAAAGAATAAAAAATTTGAACGAATCCGATAAGGCCAGCAAGACAAAATACGTATTTGCTGTGAGCAAAAATTATATTAACATCGATTATACTCGTAGTTAAAAAAATCTAGCTTTCTAGGCTTTGAACAAGAGCTGGTAATAATAATACAGAAAACTTACTACTTAAAGTAGTGTTTTTCTAAATTGACGATTTTTAAATTATTAATTAAATATCTTTTTAATGGAAATTTTGATGTTTTAACTACGCAGCAGTATACTCGTAGTATAAGGTTTAAACATAGTTTTATGTTTTGTGCTAAATCTCTATTACGTATATACAGTTAAACTCGATTAATACGAAGTTGGTTTAGATGAATTCTCAGTTCTCAATTTGAAAGTGCCGATATTTTGGTATAATACTTTTTTAACCTACACCACTACGTGGTCAGGGTATTACAAGTTTGTACTGATGTTTGTAATACCAAAAAATATTGGTCCTAGACCCACCTTATAGTATACCGATCGGCTCAGAATTTTTTTTATTTCGATTTAACGATGTCCGTCTGTCCGTCCGTCCCTCCGTCCGTCCGTCTGTCTGTCCATTCATTCTTGTGCGCACTCTACAGGTCGCAAATATTTTGATGAAACTTGGTACACCGACTTATGTCGGCCCAAGGACGAAGCCTATTGATTTTGGTTAAAACAATTATATTGTTTATACGCTGCAGGGCGCAAATATTAAGATATTTTGATGAAATTTGGTACACCGACCTATGTCAGCCCAAGGACGTAGCCTATTGATTTTGGTTAACACCGGTCCATGTTTAGACCTAGTGCCCATATAAAGGTCCCCCCAAAATTATATTGTTTATACGCTGCAGGTCGCAAATATTAAGATATTTTAATGAAATTTGGTTCGCTGACTCACATTATAGAACATTTTGACACAATCCCATTTTAACCCATTCGAATTTCGGATCCAAACATTAGTTGGCTTTTTACCAGACTGGTGTAGGGTATTGTATAGTCGGCATGGCCGACTTTAACCTTTTTACTTGTTATTATAAACATCTGTTAAGACGAACTTGCTTCAGATGAACCCTCGGTATAACCGAACTGCTTGTGACAGTCCCACATGCAAAATTTTATATTATTCTTCATATTTAATACGAACTTCTAAAAAATTGGAAATATTTCTTATAATGATTTTTCAATTTGACAGATCTTAAACTTTTTAACACAGCTACTCGTAATTTCCATAAAAATGCATTAAAAACGATTTACTACAGCAAATGCAATGAATCCTTTCATACAGATTTTTATCAAAATTTTTGATTGTACTAAAAATCTAAATAATATTGTAAAAAAAATAAGCTAGACAAACTTGAAATTAGTTTTACTGTATGTATATTAGGGCGGGTCGATTTAAAAATGGCCCAAGTGACAAGGAAAATCGTATTCTAGGGATCAAAATAAGAAACTTTGCCCGAAGAACCATACCTCTAAAACGAATTCTGATGTCCCAACTTTTGAGGGTTAATTTTAGAGGTATGGTTCCTCGGGCAAAGTTCCTTATTTTGATCCCTAGAATACGATTTTCCTTGTCACTTGAGCGATTTTTTTGCCTCCCTACAAATCGACCTTCCCTAATGTACATATATATTCCCAAAAATGTTAAAACAAATAACTAATATCGAAAATCATATACGAAATCAGATTAATGTTTATGGGAAAATATTTTTGTTCGAGGTAATTGAAATATAAAATGATTATATATAGTGGTGTTGTGTCAACAGACTAACAAGGAATATACCCCAAGTGGTACACGCCGATTTTAATGAAATTCGGATAGAGAATAAAAGTATAAGATTGACAAATATTTTTTTTTTTTTGTTTTGTATGGAGATATATACATGATTAAGCATCAAATTCACATATATTAATATTTAAAATATTTTAGTGATGGGTGTTTCGGCTTCTTTCGATATTCAGCTTACTTCGGGTTTGAGACAAATTTTTCTGAAGGTCTATATTTTTAAGATTTGGGAAGCTTTGACTATTTAACGTAGGCAATGTGGATTCTAAACTTTTTCTTTTTGAGAGTTGTGTAAAAATAATTTAAAATTTCATAAATTTCAGATATGTCGCCCTACAAAAAATATGAAAAATGTAGTTTATCCCAAATATCTTTTTTGTTTGTTGCACAACATGTCTTGTCTCCACTAATGCAGTTTTCGCTAAGCTTTCCAGCAATATATAATACAATAGACATTTAACAAACACAAATATTCAATCGTTGTGTACCTCATTCGGTGGTACACTACGATATATAGGGTATGTGTTCCTTGGGCGTACTGTACATATTGGGTACAGTTTGTTTCCCTACTCTGTTGAGAGATGAAGTCAGTTTCAAAGGATTTATATTTTTTTTTTTAAAGCCCATATATTACTTTCGGAAATGCATTTGAATGTTTTTTTAATTAAAGAAAAATATTAAAAATCAGCAATGTCTTTAAATATTATTTTGCAATAATGGAAAGTAATGATTTTCTGGCCCAACGTCAGCAGGTACAAAAGTAATGGTGGCTGTATAAAATCTCTAGTAATTGGTTGCACCGGAAATTGTTATGATTACAATAATAATTCGTTTAATTTGCTTCACCGCCATTTCATACTCACCGCCACTATTTTGCTTTTTTGATGTTATTGTTGTAGTACTTGTTATAAACTCAAATATACTATATTAGGGTGTCCTTATCAAACAACTTAATATTAGTCATTATTGAATATAAAAAAATTTGGAAGTGATCTTTAGTTCCCTGCTATGATGCCTCGCTTAACCACTTTCAGAGTGAGATATTATCGTAATGGCAGCCAAAAGTTGTGAACCCCTATAGACATTACAGATATAATTTGTTTTTTCTAAATCCATTGACATCTTATGTTAAATTTTTTTTTCTTATCGGGACACCTCAATACAATAAAGTAGAGGTAAAGATTTAATAAGTTGTATTAATGCCTGTCAGTGAATTTTGTACTGAGATGTAATCAGGTCTGTACATGTTTTTGTGTGAGAACTCTTTATACATACATACATACATACATACATACATACATACATACATACATACATACATACATACATACATACATACATACATACATACATACATACATACATATTTATAACTTTATATTCATTTGCGAATTGCAATTGGTTTGGTGCCTTTCTTACCTTTTATGTATGGCATGATTGCAGTTAAAGCAAATTTTTTTCTTTGCATTTATTTTATTGTGTGCATGTGGTAACTATAAAGGATTAAAATTGAAAATAATTGCTTATTATGTTGTAAATCATAGATGGGTAAAAGTTATTGTGAAATGGTTTTTGCTCACAAAATGTTTTCTCAAAATAATTTTCAATAATACTATTGTACAAACTTCTGAACTGAACTCACGAATCTGAGCTCAAAAATCTTCATTAAATTTCCTTTTCGAGTTAGAGGTTTTAACGAATCCTACCTTACGGCCCTGTCTTTTCGAGTCTGGGGCTGGTCCTTGTTCCCTCCATTTGACATACTCCCGTTCATCGAAAGCTCTTGAATTAAGATCAATAGAAGGTAAAGTTTCTATTTCCATTTCAGCCACTGTGAGGACGATTGTTTCTGTAATTTTGTTCGGTGTGAATTTGTTTCGAATTCTACTGAAAATTTCTGAAAGTGTCTGTTTTGTTTTATATTTCGTTTGAAATTATAATTGAAAATGTTTATCATAGAGGCAGATAGATAGTTTTCATTTTGACTTGTAAAAATTTTGAAAAGAAAATTTGATTTTTCGTTGGTATAAAGAGCAAACGATCACGTATCAATAAAAACTCATAAAACGAGATGTACAGTTTAATTGGCCAGGAGGGCGAAGAGAAGCTCTCCAGATTTTGGAAAAATTGTTCGGGGATTTTAATGAATATTTTTTTTGTTTATCTTTGACACATCGAGACCTTCAAAAATTCATCATTATAAACAAATAAAAGGAAAAGGGAAATAATAAACAGCATTAAATTCTGATGTACAAATAAGGTTGCTGTTTTAGTTTAAAAAAATTGCTCAGAAGGAAATTCGTCTCCGAGAGATCATCTATCTTCAACTTCGAATTGGTTCGTATATTATCCTTATCCAAAATTTTGGTCATAATCGACAACCACATACGTCATAGAACTTAATCAAAATTCTTATTCAAATCAAAGAATGATTAAATATACCTCAATATATAAATCATTAGGGTGTGCCACGACCTTTAAAATTCTATAGTAATAATTAATTTAAAAAAAAAAATACAATAAATGTTCTTTGTTGTATCTTCTCAGTTTGTTAATTAATTGTTTAAGTTTTTTTAAATCAATTTGCTTAAATATCTAATTATTCATTAATTTTGATTTTATTTTTTTTTTAATCAAATTTAATGGTACCCTAATGAACAAATTTAATTATAATTGTTCTCTCTTATACAGTTCTTATTGTTTTTTTGTTTAGCAACTCAACTTTTACATACTTTCAAATTCCCAATATTACACTCAACTTACACACATAATATTTAACATAAGCACTCATTCTCTCTCAGGATACTCACACAAAATATAGTAATAAATAAGTTATTTACGCAGCTGTTCGATTGTCGATTGGCGCCCGTCGACGAGAACAAGTATTTTACGTAAGTTGCATGTTTATTTCTAAATTTTTTTTTTAAACAATTGAGTATCTTTTAGATACTAATATACTTTCAAACTCTCTATTTCTTCTATTTTTGGCATTAGGGTGGCCATACTAAATTTAAATAAACCTTTTAAATTTCCTATTACTCTTTTATTTCTTTTTAATTAAATTCATTAATTTTAAACTAAAATACCTTTAAATTTTCTCATTAATTTTATTAATTAAGTTTTGTTCCAAATCTTTTAATAATTCTTTCTTTTTATGTTTTATAAATAAAATAATTTTGTATTCGATATCTCTTATTATTGATTCCTTGTACTACTGATCAGAGAAGTACGATAAACATTGGGCCGACTGAAATCTACCCTATAGTCGGCAAGGTAGGGTGGGTATAGACCAGGGTAGTCTTAACATCTAAGACTACCCATAACAATCATCAACATCCCTTAACTATCCTTTTCTTCATTTTTATTGTTATCGTTTTGTTTAGCTACCTAATTTTAATATTTTTGTTAATGAGCCTAAATCTACCTCAGATGGGGCAAGAACACACCCCAGCTCTGAGCACGGCCGGCTTTATAGGTAGCCCTGCCCTGGACGAGGTAGACCAAGGATGGAAGGTTCGTTACACCACCACATTATCCTTTACTTCATAAAAACCATGAGACAAGGCGTCTGGCACTACATTGTCTTTACCTTTTCTATGCTCTATCGTGAAATAAAAGCGACCAGACAAGTCCTTTTGCCTCATTAGCCATTTAAGGCTGGTATGATCCGTTATCACCCTAAACTCGTGCCCCTCAGTGTAAGGTCTAAACTTTGTTATTGCAAGAACCACTGCAAAACATTCCAGTTCTGTTATAGTATAATTACATTGGCCCTGTTCAGCTTTTGCGACATGAAAGCCTCTCATTATCCTCTTCATCTAATTGGGCTAAAACGGGACCTATACCATAGGTACTTGCATCACATTGTACAATGAATGGCTTATCAAAATCGGCATGAGCTAGTACTGGAACTATTGTCAGTTTAGTCTTAAGTGTCTCGAAAGCTTTCTGCGCGTCTTCAGTCCAATTGAACGTCTTCTTTTTCGAAAGCAATTCAGTCAAATGAAATATTACCGTAGCATAGTCGTCAATGAACCGTCTGTACCAGCCGCTCATCCCTAAAAACTATCTTAGTTGTCGAATACTCTTTGGTATAGGAAATTCGTTAATGGCCCTAATCTTTCCGGGATCCACTTTCAAAGATCCTCCACCGACCGCATAACCCAAATACTGCACTTGTTATATAGCAAGACAACTTTTCTTGATATTAATAGTCAAACCTGCCTTTTTGGGTTGAGTCGCCACCCTATTTAAGTGTTCTAAAAATTCATCAAAGTTTTTCGAAACAATAGCCGTTTTTTCTAATCACTTGGATTTAATAAATCCAAAAAGTATTTCTAAAAGTGCTCAACAGATGGGGTTAGATTTTTCCTATTTTAAAAAAATTTTCTGTCCGACACTTCTTTCACCCTAATTTTTAATACCGAATTCGATGATGGAGGATTCAACTTTAACTTTCAATTTATAATTATATTTTACATAAAACAGCGATAAACAGTCTGCCTTTTCAGTTTTATCAGTTCAATTTATATTTTTACACAATTGAAAAATTCCATTGCAATATTTAATATTCACTAATTGGATTTAATTAAATTACTTACTGTAGAGTGAAAAATTGCCATTTCTATTTGAGCTATTTCTCCATGTCCAAGATGAAAAATATGAATTTGGTGAGGTGTAGTTTTTTTGCTAAACATATTTCATAAAAAAAAATTTAAGAAAAACCTTTTATTTGTTAGTTTTTCAATTTTTTTGTTTCTCTTTTAATTTTGATTCGTATTTTTTTCTGACATTAAATTAATAGGCTGTTTCATATATTTGTGCTTTTATTGTGGATTTATTAAATCCAGCTTTTTTTTGGATTTAATAAATCCATTTTTTTGTATGAAAAATTCTAAATCCAGGTGATTAAAAAACACGCTAAATAAGTAAGTCATCAAGATAAACAAAAACAGTGGACTTCAGATCGTACGCAATAAGTCTACACATAGCCTGAGGAGCACTGCACAACCCAAACGGCAGTCGTGTAAACTGATATAATGGGCGATTAGGGATTGTAAATGCTGTCTTTGATCTTGAAGATTCTTCTAGTTTTATTTGCCAAAAGGCATCTTTATAATTCACTTTGGATATAAAATAAACTGGCGGGTCTAGATATTAGTCCATCGGATAGACATCCTTTACAGTCACAGAATTCAAATTTCGGCAAATTTCTACATAAAATCTCACTTTCCCAGGTTTGACTATCAAAACTCCTGGTGATAACCAAGGAGAACTGGGACATTCTTCAATAACTCCCAAACTCAGCATTCTATCGATCTCCCCACATAACATTTTTCACTTGCAGGAGATATAGGATAGTAGCGTTGTTTGATCGGTGTAGCTTCTCCAGTATCGATTATATGTTCTATTAATGTTGTACACCCAAGACAGTGTTACCATATATATTTTTAGAAAAACTGTAAATAAAAACTGTTTCTTTATAGAAAAACTGTTCTTCGAAAATATTTTAAAAATCAGAAGAAATTCTGGGATCCCGAAGTATCCTGAGACTAAAATATTATCCCAGGGTGTCAATTTTCAAAATATCGAGATTTTAATAGTTTAATTGCCTTTGGCATAATCGACTTTTTGCATAGCCTCCTAATAAAACTTTTTGTTTAAGAATTTTGGTCTCCTAGGCCCGAATCTAAAGTTAGAAAAAGTTCATCGAATCACCCTTCCGAGATTGACCCCTAACTTAGGATAGAATACTTTACTGGTCAATGTTGTACACAGAGAAAACAGATTCATTGTGACAACCGAATTCTTTGCCAACCGAATGGTTTAGTTGGAACCACCGATATATTTGTTTGTGCCAACAGAAATTAGGTAAAGACAATAGAATTTCGGTCGGAACGATATATTTAAGTTGTGTCGGGAATACATTTGATTGTCACAACCAAATAATTCGGTTGTTGCAACAAAACTATTCAGTTGGCAAGAAATTCGGTTGTCGCAATGAATCTGTTTTCTCTGTGTACTTCAAAATATTATTTATTGATTTGCATTCCACATAAAATTGATATTCATTTGATTGAGTATTGTTATGTCGGGAATTCTTTGTTTGAAAAAATTACGTTTTTGCAATTGTCCTTGATCATAATTGAAAAAATAGTAGGAAATTGTTATTCAGAATTATATTTGCCAATTTAAAAAAAATAAGAAATCCATTTTGGCCTTTCTCGATGAGACATTGTTTTAATTTGTTCAAAAAATATAAACTTCTAAATGATCTTAAAAGTTTGGCTAAAAAATGTCCGTCGGGTCTATGACTTGTCAGATATGGCTTAGCCAATTTTATTCCGTGCTAATTTTTTATGAAATTTGTTATAAAAATGATTCGTTTTTCCAGTAAGCAATTTTGCAGTATTATATTGTTATTTTTAAATTTATTTATGTTTCGGTTTGTACCTAATTTCTGACAATTTGAAATTTTTATTGTAATTTTTGGGTCATATGCACAACCACTTTCTAAGTTTGTAAATGGCTTATAAAACAAATATTTTATACAAAATTCATTTTATAATCGTGTTATAAAGTTTTCAAATTATTATGCATAAACACTTTTATATTTTAATTCCTAAATTTTAGTTAAAAAAATAAAAAAAAATTGTAAATGAAACAAATGTGCCGATTTAATATAAAAAACTGTAAAAAAAATCCATGAATTTAAAAAAACTGTTTTTTACATGAAAAAACTGGAAAACTGTTAGGCATCCCAAAAAACTGCAAAAAACAGTTAAAACTGGCTATATGGCAACACTGACCCAAGACCATCTCGGTCCGAATTTGAAAAGGTATCAATAATCATATTTAGTTTTTGTTTTGGTACATCAGTAAGCGGTATTTTGTCCTTTTCCGTTTCATTACTATCAAGTTCACTAATCATATCACCAGTTATAATTTTGATTCCAAAACTGTTCCAAAAGTCAATACTAAAAATGACATCCTGCTTAATTGATGGTATCACCAAAAATTCATATTCGTTTGTTTTATTTTGAAATTTAATATTCAATTTCACAGAACCTGCAACACTTTGTCGCTGTCCGTCTGCTGTCCTTACAAGGCCTTGTCTTTTGCCGAACACAAATTAAAACCTATTGTAATGCAGTATAACGTGTTCTGCAACCAGTTCTTTGAATTTTACCTTTTTAGTGCCCAAGAAAATTTTTAACAATCGGTTGTCAAATACCAATCCCGGGACTGTTTCCACTTCAGTCGATTCCGTGGAAGGTATGACAAACGGAGAATCAGTACTGGACTAGTTCCACAAATTATTCTAAGACAACTTTGGAGTTATAGAAACGGTTTATTTTGCAAGAATTTCAAACAAAAATCATTCATATCAATAAATAATATCCATCTCTGATACATATTTCGTATCCCAGCGAAAAAAGTGATACAAAAGTAGTAGAAAAAGCACCATGATTATTACTCTAGATGTATTTCTATTTTAAGAAAAAATTCGTATTATTTTAACGTTGTTGAAGTGGGAGTACTGCGCTCGTATGAAAGCAGTAGCCAAGCACTTTCAGAACGAGTGCAAAGAGCCCATTTCATCAATTAAAATAAAAAAAAATGGACAAAACTGATAAAAATTTTTTACTGCCGCCATCTATTGAGCTTGCGACCTCAAGATTGCTAGACTAGCCTTTTACGGCTGAGCTATTCATTGATATGAATGTCGTCTAGCATAAAAACACCACTTTGTCATTGCGACATAGTGTGTCTTATTCTCTTCAATAAAAGTACTTTTTAAACAAGTGCAAAAGATGCACTGCAACTGAAAGCAATTTTTCAACATTTTTATTTTATTTACTTTAAAAAATCTAAAAATTAAAAGAAATAGTAAATTTAAACAAATTAATAATAGTACTAATAAATAAAAAAAGTATTGGTCCCACCAGGATTCGAACCTGCGAATAGCTGTTTGGAAATGAACTATTTTTTAGAAGTAACAATTGAGTGATTTCTTGGATATTGTGCAAAATTATTTCTAAAAATAACTGTAAAAATATACAAAAGGATACTTTGGAAGCAATGAAAGAAATTATTATTATTTAAAGTTGTTCAGTTTTACTTGTAAAAAGCAGTAAAAATACACTAACCGATACTTTGGAAGCAGTAAAAGAAGTGTTCCAATTGTTTTTTTTTTTTTTTTTGCTTGGATATGAGAAGAGTTTTATGCATTTAATTGTTCAAATTAAATATTCCAAGCTGCTTATAGCTACTATTTGCCAAAAAAAAAAAATGTTCTACCTATTACAAATGAAATGGTTGTATAAAAAAGTAATAATAAACTTTCATAAAAAAATATGTAAAATACAGATGTATGTATTTTAGATATTATAATCCATAAAATATATAGAATTGCAACAAAATTCATAAAAGAAATAATAACCGCTTTTTTTATCACTTGTATTTAATAAATCCAAAAATTAGTTCTCAAAGTGCCCAATAGATAGAGTTGGTTTCCACCTATTTTAACAGAATTTTTCTTTCCGACCTTATTTCACCCTAATTTTTAATAAAAAATACAATAATGCAGGCTTTTATTGTAACTTGAAATTCTTTATTATATTATATAAAACAGAAAGAAATAGCAGTTTCTTTGAGTTTCATCACTTCAATTTATATTTCTACACAATTAAAATATTCCACTGCAATGTTTAATATTCACCAATTAGATTTAATTAAATTACTTATCGTAGCGTGTAAAATTGCCATTTTTATTTCAGCTATTTCTCCATGTCCAAGATGGAAAGTAAGTATTTACAGAAGTTCAGTTTTTTTTCTAAACATATTTAATACAAAAAATTTAACGAAAATGCTTTAGTTTTCTAGTTTTACAATATTTTTGTAAAACTAGAAAACTTTTAACTTTTATTCGTATATTTTTTTGACAATAAATTAACAGAATGTTTCATATATTTATGTTTTTATTGTTATGTGTAAACCCAGGTAAATAAATCCAACTTTTTTTTGGATTATTAAAAAATTAGGTGATTAAAAAATACGCTTAATAATGAAAAATTTATAAAAAAAAAATAATTTCAAGAGAATATAATACAAATTTAAAAGTACCTATATTAGGGCGGCATTAACATTAAAATTTTGGATTTTCGTAAAAGCCCAGAGAGAATATTATTTAAAATAATTCAAGTCCCAGTGGACTACCAGTAATGACACCGACTTATTTTCTGCATTATTTTAAAAGATATAATAATGAGTTACTAATAAATATTTATTTTTTTCATTATTTTAAAATAAATAATAATGTATTACCAATAATGACTTATTTTTATCAGTATTTCAAAAAAAAAAAAGTAATGTTCTACACTCAAAAATATAAGTTAGTAGAAAAATTATTAAAACGTCTTGCATATCAAGTGTACTAGTTTTCAGCAATTTTTTCCTGAAATTTCGTTTTCATCAAAAGTTTTAGTTATATTTTTTTAGCACTAAACTACCCAGGAAAATTTTCTCTTCCAAAGAATTGGTTGTAAAATAGCTACCCAGGAAAATTTTCTGTTCCAAAGAATCGGTTTCACAATAGCTGCTTTTCCTCTACAACCCCTTCTACTGTCAATTCTAACACCGATTATTTTTGTTTGAAATTGTCCCAAAAGCAACCACTTCTATAGCTCCAAAGTGGAACCGGTTGCCCTAGAATCAGTTCTGGAACTAGTTCTAGAATTCATTCTACGACCATCATACCTTCTATATGAGATCCCTGGAACTGGTTCCGGAACCAGTTCCATTGAATCGGTTGCAGTGGAACCACTTGCAGAATTGGTCTGATTGGCAACCGATTGTAAAAAATTTTCGCGGGTACTTTTCATTTACAACCCCTTCTACTGTCGATTCTAATGCCGATTCTTTTTGTTCGAAATTGTTCCAAAAGCAACCACTTCCATAACTCCAAAGTGGAACCGGTTGCCCTCGAATCAGTTCTGTAACTAGTTCTAGAAAAGAAAAACAACCCTACACAATTTCTATATTTAAATTTTTAGCAAATAAATAAACTAAAGTAAAATTTCGCTACAAGTTTTTTTCAATCTACTAATATTCAGCAAAAAGTTTAGTGATTTTAGCAAGAATTTTTTTCATTTGCAATCGACTAAGTGCTAGCAAAACTTTTGCTGAAATTATTATATTTTTTGGTAAAAATCAGCTCGCTGATTTTCAGCAAACGTTTTGCTGAAATTACCAACTTTTTTGCAAGCACGCTCCTGACTAAAAATTCGCTGACACAGCCACATTTTTAGATGACTTTAATGACTTATTTTTTTGAGTGTAGATTTTTCTGTAAATTTTTTTTAAATCTATTTTTAGAATCAATATGGTTTCAACAGTGGTAATGATATATGCAACCACATATTTTTTTATTTTTATTTTTTATTTATTAAAAAAAAATTTTACATTAAAAAAATATTTTTTTTTATAAAACTTATTTTTTTGAAAATCTATTTTTAGAATCATTATTTTAGTCAATACTGGTGAGCGCATAGGTAACGACATATTTTTTGATTTTTCGGATGCTGGTGTGTAACTGATTATTTTTCGCGACATCGCCATACAAAGATAATAGGAAATGTAATACGGAAAGTAACTAGTTAAAAATACCAGGTATGTAATTACATAAACACATATCTGGTAATGATTTTCTACACTGGGACAGAAAGAAACTCGATTTCATTATTTTTAGTCCGAAAAACCACACCACACAATAAATTGCAACATGTATGTAACAAAAGATCGCCACAATATTTTATGCAATATATGAATTCAATATAACCTCAAAATACACACAAACATAAACAGCGCAAAATTAAAATTGCACAGTGTTGCCAATAGATTATGCAATATTTCAAATTGTCTAATAAAAATCAAAAGTGTTTTGATTCACCACATAATATTTCTCAACCTTCAATTTAATACACATACGGTCAATATGCTTGCACCACTTGGAAAGTTGTACCATAATATTGCAAATGTATGGCCCGCTTAAGACATGCACATTTGAGTTCAATATTTTGGAATTTTGAATCAAATTAAAGAATTTTTTTTAAATACTTACATACCCAGGAAAAAATTAATGTCATGCTTAGAAACCACTGCTTTCGTTGCTTCAAAAGTATCCGTAAGTGTATTTTTACTATTTTTTGGAAGTAATTCTAAAAAAAATCACTTCTTTGATTGCTTCCGACATATCCGTTAATATATTTTTACAACTCTTTTAAAAATTATTCTAAACAAAATCCAAAAATTACTTAAGTATTGTTGCTAAAGCATTATTGCTCTGAAAGTGGTCATAAAAATTGATTTTGATGCAGTTAATTTCAAAATAGATAATCATGTTTTCGATTCCTGGCGGGCCCAATATCACTATGCGACAGTCAAAATCGGGATGGGATGAAACCAACGGGAAATGTTATATCGGTCAAAAACAAGTTATACGTGTCCCGGCGTTTCGCTGGGTCACCCCTAGGAATCGAGATATATCTTTTTTTTGACATAACTCGAGAACCACTAGTCCGATTTTGCTCAAACAATTTTAAAAAAATTAAAAATTACAATTCCTTTAATCTGTTCATATAACGTTTTTCTATATACTCAACAGTTTTGCCGGTAAAAATAAATGTGATCATTAATTCCAGTACTTTTTCCACTGCTTTGGCATCTCTTTTATTTGTTGGGTGCACTCAACTAATATAAGTTAGTAGAAAAATTAGTAAAACGTCTTGTATATCAAGTCTACTAGTTTTCAGCAATTTTTTTTGCTGAAATTCCGTTTTCAGCAAAAATTTTAGTTATATTTTTTTAGCACTAAACTAATTTTGAACTAATGTTTTACTAATTTATTTTGCTACAAAAATTGTGCTGATAACCACATGCATAGCGTGGACGACAACGAGATAGACAAGATGTAGATGTCGCAGCTTGTCTGGAAACGGAAATGACAGAAAAAGAAAAACAACTCTACACATATTCTATATTTAAATTTTCAGCAAATAAATTAACTAAAGTAAAATTTCGGTACAAGTTTTTTGAGTTTTTTTCAGTCTACTAATATTTAGCAAAAAGTTTAGTGATTTTAGCAAGGATTTTTTTCATTTGCAGTCGACTAAGTGCTGGCAAAACTTTTGCTGAGGATTACTATTTTTTTGGTAAAAATCAGCTCGCTGATTTTCAGCAAACCTTTTGCTGAAATTACCAACTTTTTCGCAAGCACGCTCCTGACTAAAAATTTGCTGACACAGGAACATTTTTTGCTGACTTTACTGACTTTTTTTTTGAGTGTATGTCTTGTGACATATCGCTGATCACAATCTAAACAACAATTTTTAAGTCGCTCAAACGGTATTCAAGATTTCTTAATTCAAACAAAAAGCGATGTCTCGAAAATCATTTAATCGATTCATGTGCAAGTTCAAGATCCTAAACTTTATTATAAACGATATTACAAGGAATCAGAATATTTTTTGGCTTTGTTCTAAAATTCCGAAACTTTGACATCATACATGCGCAAGTTTGCCAAAATGTCTAGGATTTAAAAAAAAATCTCCATACAACATAATGCCACCCTAACCTACATACACACATGCAATAATTGACTAGATTTAACCTTCCCTCGCAGTCAACTCCTCTTTGGTAAATCGGCCATGAAACACAATAGTAAGGGAGCTCAGTCTGTTGTCTATGTGTGCATCATAAACACCTGCTCATCAAAATTTATGTGTTAATAAACGTCAGCAATGTGTCATGACAAAACATGCATACATAAACAAAAGCAGCAATAATAACAACAACAATGACAATAGCAATAAGAACATGCAACAAATAACGCCTACCAAAAATAATACATTTGCAAAATTTATACATACCTACACACACATTAAACATTCAAAAATATTCAAACAAGGATACTGGTTACGAGTTGGTAAACTCTTCATTTTATATTCTCTTCATCCTTAGTTTTAGTTTAAATTTATCATGATGTTTCTTGCATGTAGATTTAAAACGACAGACCAAATAAAGCGTGTACTCAAGCTTAAATTTTTATATTTTTTTTTTTTTATCGTAGACAAGAAGGGACTGTACAATTATTGTAGCCTGTTGTTGTGTCATAGATCTTCTCCAGTATTAAACAAATGTGTGTTGTTCCATTTTCCTCCTTAAAAATATATTTTAATATCAAGTACGTATATTAAACGTTGTGTCTCATATGAACATGACAGGTAGGATGGCTTTTGGAGTTGTATAACCAAATTAAAAGTAAAAATTTATACAAGAGTTCATAAAACATGTTTGGGCTTTAAAACATAATGTTCATTTTTGTGGTCTTTATTACAATATAATGTTTATTTGTGTACTGTATGCACTTTATATTTTCTTCAATGTTTTTTAATAAAAAAGAAATTAAAAAAAAGATTTTTGATAAAAATATCAAAAACCAAATAAAAATATAACACTTTTCGGAATTTTTTTGTTTTTATTGTTTTAATTTTAAATGCGTTAGTATAAATTTTAATTATACAGTACAACAAAATAAGAAAAATTTGATGCATCGGGATTGCGACACATCACTTCTAATAGACTATGGGATGCAAATCACGAATATGGCACTAGAATTTTAAAGTTAGCTACAGTTTACGAAATATTTTAAAAACCGTATTTGCAGAAAAATTCAATTTTTTGCAAAAAAAATACAAAATTAAAAGTATGAACGCCACTCTTTACAAAATTTTAATAGGATGAAATATGCCCTTTAATTTGATATATCGCACGTTTTGACAGCTGCGATTATATTCACTACATATGCATTTAAATTTGAATTTTCTCTTTTTTCACGATTTCGTTAATAATTAATCTGCGATGAAAAGAATATCCAATTTTTTAATTTATACCATTAACAAACATCTCATGTTAATTAATTTATTAAAATTTTTTCGCAATTTCTATTTTAATTTTAAGTAAAAATTGGCAAAAGCTGAAAAATTAAGGAGTCTGTGACTAATCCTAAATCGAAAACTCAAATAAAACCATTGAAATATGTCCTACACATATTCTCTAATCAATTTCAATAAAGTTTTAGATAATTGAATTGCAAATTCTTGAAAAAGACGATTTTAAAATATGCATCTTCAAAAAAGTACTATACGGCTGCATTCACACATAATTCTTAAACACGTGTTTAGCTAAAACATGTGTTTTATCTCTTTATTCTATTACAGCAGTTCTTTATTCTTTTACACTCGTTTTGGCTAAACAGATGTTTAGGATTTAGGTGTGAATGCCATTTAAAAGAGCATTTTAAATTTGGACGATTTTATTTTTAAATATAAGGTTTTTTTCATTTCGTGTATGAAAACCCTACAAAAATATTTATATTTTAAAACATTGTGATTGGTTGAAACTAAATTAACCAATCAGAATGCTCCAAAAATAAACCAAGTTAACAAAAATATTCATTTGGAAAATTCAGATAGTAAATTTGTGCTTCAGAGTGAATTTTCTGAAGATGTTGCCACAAAGGTTGTGAAACTTTTTCGTATATTTTAGCTATCACGACTTCAACTCTGTAACGATTTTTCGTCATAATTTTTGATAAAAATGCATATACCAGAATTTTGGAGTTATCTATTATTTATGTTGCGAAAAGTATAAAGTTATTTATACTCAAATGATCGTTGGACTGTCAGTAATCATCCAGTATAACAGACTTGAAGTTTTCTGCAGCATGTAACATTCTCGAGATGAAAAAGGATGTCTTTAATAAGATTTGAAAAAATGTTGTAAACTCCGTTCCTAATTTTTACACCAAACTAATTAACGAGTAAGAAAAATAATGTCATATTTGGATTCACCTTGTAGGCATCATGCGATTTTGTTTCGGAAAAAAAATTCTGACAAAGCGTTTCTGAAAGAAAACGAAAAAAGTAACCAACTGTAAACTCCGTAACTGTAAACTCCGTAATCAAAATTGTTTGCATCAGATTTCATTCAAATAAATGTAGACAAATGTTTAAAATATCTTAAAATAACCATAAACAGAGGTGATTCAACTAATATTTATGTGTCAAAAGACGATTCAACTAATAATTTTGCGTCAAATCAAAAAAAGTTATCAGTTTTTTACCCTAAGCTGCTGGAACGAAAAACGATTGATTTTGCATTTCATGGGTTTTGAATCGATATTTCGAGTCATTACTGACATTAGTTTGACAAATTAAATTTGTTTCACACAATTTAAGAATTTTTTGATCGCGAAATGTTATGTTTTTAATATATTATTTTGTAACTGCGCCACCGCTGTTTGGATTTTAAAAAATATTATATTTTTGAAAAGCATTTAAAAGGACCAAAAATACAAAATTAAAAAAAAAAATTTTTCGCGGAATGAATTGTATTTTTATTCGCGAAACCGCCAATTTGATAAACACAAATTATATATCATTGGAAAGCAAGTTGAAAACCCAAATACGAAAAACTAATAAATTGAAGAAAATTCGTACGCAATTTTTTTTTTTTGTTATATCTTTTGCTTGCAGAAATGTAAACTCCGTTACAATAAAAAAAATTAAAATTGTGCAAAAAAAGTTATTGCGACAACTTGTAGAAGAGAGTTTTTGCAATTAGGTTTATAATGACTAAACTTACTGATTCCATTATGACTAAACTTACAGAAAATACCGAAATATTAACACTTTTTGCTTCTCACAAATTTGGCCCAAAAATGTATCACATTTTTTGATTTCACCCAAAAATATTTTTATCTTCTTTCTATGCATTGAAAATGTTGTCAAGTAAAATCGTAAAAAAGTTCTGTTGAAAATAGAAATTTTCTATTTTATTACTTGACATTTAATTCTATGCACAAGAAAAAGATAAAAAATACAATATTTTTATTTTTTATATTCTTTTTATTCATTATGAGGATGATACGTTACTTTTTTTACGATACTTCCAAACTAATTTGGGCTTTACTATCAATATTTCCCAAAAGTATATTTTAGTTAAAGTCGACTTCATTTTTGTAGGGTTTTCATACACAAAATGAACAAAACCGTATGATTAAAAATAAAGTCGACTTTAAATTTAAAATACTCTTTTATAGTAAGGACCTATACTTTTAAACCGTATAAAAAATTATCCATGGTTTATTCAGGTATATGAATAAGTACGAAATTTTAACGAAAAAAACTGACTTTTTGCTAAAAGTTAAATTTGCCAATATTTCAAAAACTAGAGCTAATTTTAAAAATTGGTCTTCAGATTCGCGATATTCATTCTAAAATCGATCAGAATTGGTATGTCGCATGCCCGATGCATTTTTAGTGTTGTACTGTATTATTTAACAAAATTTGTTGCTAATTTTAACAGGTTGAATTTTTATTTTCTATTAACTAAAATTTAACTCAAATATAACCAAAATTCTGTATATTTAACAGTTTTACTTTTGCTGTTCCTATCATACTTATATTTAGCAGAAATAATCTGCTAATATCAGTTTTTTAGCAGTTTTAACTAAAATTTTACTATTGTAATTTAGAAAACGCGCTAATGTACTTAAGATTGTACACTGCATCTTCCATTGCCGTAGTTTTTAGTGATTTTTTAGTTTACCAAATATTTAGCAACATTTTTTCCTGATTTTAGCAGGTTAAGTTGTTATTTTCTATTAAATAAAATTCAACTCAAATATAACTAAAGTTCTGTATATTTACTATCTTACTAATATGCAGCAAAAGTAGTCTGCAAATTACAGCAATTTTTTCTGTAATTAATTTTTAACTTATTTTTGGTATTTGTAAATAAATTTTTACAGACGTTTTTGCTATCAGTGATATTCTGACTATAGAACTGGCCACATATATGTATAGTCCAGAACTAGGTATTGACAAAAAAATTTTACACAAAAAGTGTGTATAGGGGTTGAATACACTATATTTATGAATAAAAAAAATTTCATTTTTAAAAAAATCTGTAGACGAATTTAAAAGATATCACCATTCAAAATTTTTCGTTTAACAAAATTGGCGGCCATTGGGAAACTCTTGAAAAAACAACTGCTAAAATAAATATTTGACAAAAAACACAGAAAAGTACGTTAGTTTCTCTTCAAAAAAAAATTGTTCTTAAAAATCAAAACAAAAGTTATGGCAATTTCAAGTTTTTATTTAAACAAATTTGGCACCCCTGGAGAAATCGAAAAATGACAACTGAAAAAAAAATGAATACTTCACTAAAAGTACGCATGGGCTTAAAAGAAAGCTATTTTCAATTAAATAAATAAAATTAAAAATTAAAAAATTAAAATTAAATAAAACTGCATAAAAGTGAAGGACTACTCTCAAATTAAACCAATTACTAAATCCCCCATTAGACTTGCTAAATTGATACATAAATATTTTTCATTTTTCTGTTTACTCAACCCAACCCAATGGCCCACAATTTTTTTGAACAAAAAACTTTGAATGGTCATAACCAGGGCAAGTTTTTTTTTGGCATTTGCCATTAAATGCCATTTTTTCACTTATTTTGTAAAAATGTCATTTTTACAAATCCTTGCCAAAAAAAAGCCATTTTGTCTATTTTTTTAGACTTTTCATTATAAAAATGCTATAAAATTCAGTAAAAACCAAGGACCGGAAACTTTTTATTTTTTGGTTTTTATCAAAAAATAAGGCTTTGATATTTGGCGGTTTTGCAAATCTTTTTTCAGCGACATTTTATCGCGATTTGTTTTTTTGCAACTAGCCACCGAACTTTGTTCTATGAATTGCGTATTCAACAACACCGCACCTAAAAAATTACAAAATATTGGTGGAACGTGAAAAAAGACTTCATGGTAAAAAAATTGTATTAAAAAACCTTATCAGCGATTTTCATTCTGCAAACAAATATACTGATGTAAGAATTTTACTTTTTGCAAATTTTTTTTCTGCGACTTTTTTTTTCGCGATTTTCTTACAATTATCCACCAAACTTTGTTGTATGAAATGGGTATTATAGTCTCTAGATTTCATATTTAACAAAACCGCACCTAAAAAACCGCGAAATTTTGGCGGAACGCGTTAAAAGACTTTATGGTACAAAAATTGTATTGAAAAACCTAATCAGCGATTGTCATTCTGCAAACAAATATGCTGATGTGAGAATTTTCCTTTTTGCAAATTTTTTTTCCGCGACCTTTTTCGCGATTTCTTTGCACTTAGCCACCAAACTTTGTTCTATGAAATGGGTTTCATATTTTACAAAACCGCACCTAAGAAAACGCGAAATTTTGGCGGAACGCGAAAAAACACTTTGCGATAAAAAAATTGTATTAAAAAACCTTATCAGCGATTTTCATTCTGCAAACAAATATACTGAATTAAGAATTTTCATTTTTGCAAATTTTTTCCCGCGACTTTTTTTTCGCGATTTTTTTGCACTTAGCCACCAAACTTTTTTGTATGAAATGAGTATTATAGTCTCTAGATTAATTATTTAACAAAACCGCACCTAAAAAATTGCAAAATATTAGATGAACGCGAAAAAAGACTTTACGATAAAAAATTGCATTTAAAAACCTCATCAGCGATTGTCATTCTGCAAACAAATATACTGATGTAAGAATTTTACTTTTTGCTAATTTTTTTTCCGCGACTTTTTCCGCGATTCCTTTTTTCAATTAATCACAGAACTTTGTTCTATGAATTGGGTATTATAGTCTCTAGATTAAATATTTATCAAAACCGCACCTAAAAAATTGCAAAATATTGGCGGAACTCAAAAAAAGACTTTATGGTTAAAAATTATATTGAAAAACCTCATCAGCGATATTCATTCTGCAAACAAATATACTGATGTAAGAATTTTACTTTTTGCAAAATTTAGTTTGTAAGAAACAATATTTTCCAAATGTAAAATTTTTGCATCATTAATTCGTTTGCAGATTTTACTGAAGCTAAAATTTTATAAATTGAAAAAAAAAACTGTTTTTCTTAATAAAGAAACTTTTTTTTTTCTACGAAAAAAACTTTTCTTTTTTTTGTACAAAAACTTTTTTTATATTTTTTCTTTTTTTGTTTGGAGTTGAAAATAAAAAAATATCATTTGTATAAAAATATAATTTGTAATTTTTTTCTCTTTTTTTCTAAAGATTTTCAATTTTGGATGAATATAAAAAAATATAATTTAGAAATTTACTTTATTTTGAACAGAATACTTTTTTATTTCTTGATGAAAACTTAAAAATAAAGTTTTTTGTTTGTAAAATCCGGTGCCTGGTAAAAACTCAATCTTTGTAAATAATTTTTGGAAAAAATAAAAAAAAAACGATATTTTTTAGAGTTGATTTATAGGAAGAAGAAGAAGAAGAAGAAAACATGTTTATTGAAAAATTTAACAGACACAAGGGAATCATATTTAATATTTAATAAAATTCCAGATTTTTTTTAAATCATGCTAATATACGGCGAATGCACTTTAGCAGTTCAACGATAAATTCCTTAGTAAAGTGTTGTTTTTTCAAACGCGTCCTTCCTTCATTATTGTATTTTTGTAAAAAACATTCAGAAAGACACTTAAATCAACTATTATACTTTAAAATTTTTGGAATAAGCGTGTCATTTTTAGATTTTTTTTGCCAATTTAACTATTTTTTCGTGCCATTTTGCCTAACAATTTCAACTTTTTTTGTGCCATTTTAAACTTGCCCTGGTCATAACTTTTAAATTCTTCGACAGTTTTTTTTTTAAATTTTTTAATCATAAATATAGTATATTCCACCCCTATACTCACTTTCTGTAGAGGTTTTTTTATCAATACCTAGTTCTGGACTACATGTGTGGCCCTAATTAAAACCAATTTTTGAGATCCGGAAATTCCATCTTATTTGAATAAATTTAAAATTTAAGTTTTCATATAATTCATTTTTCAAAGTACCTTTTAGGGTATCATACGGGTATCTTGTAAATCGACAATAATATAAAAACAAAATGTTTCCATATAAATTCTCACCTCCTTCGTGGGAATTAACTGATGTTCTACTCCTTACTGAAGTTGCTGAATTATCGCCTAAAGTAGAAAATTCATTTGGAAAGATATGTATGTATGTAAATTTTAATTAAATGCATAATATTCAAATAAAATGTTTTCTTTGTAGACATTTCAAATTCTATACATATTTTATTACATATATATTTTTAAAATTGCTATAAAAACATAGTCAGTGTCTATTTTCTATTATTTAATTACAGTAAAAGAAAACCTGTCAATTACAGTAACAATGGTAACCAAAGAATTTGATTTTTGCAAAAAAAATAAATAATACATAAATATGTAATATTTAAGAAAAATTTAAATACTGAATATAACGATGGTTATAAGCAAGATGGAGAAATCTTTTGCTACGTTAACCCCCAGCAAAAAAAATTGGAAGTCATGCTTTAAAAATTACTGCTTTCATTGTTTTTGCTGCTTTTTTGGAAGTAATTATGAACAAATTTAAAAAAAATCACTTCTTTCATTGCTTTCAAAGAATCCTTTAGTACATTTTTACAGCTTTCTTTGAAGTAATTTTGAACAACATCCAAAAAATCACTTAATTGTTGCTTCTAAAGCATTACTGCTCTAGAATTGATCACAAGAAGTAATTTGATTTTACCCCCCAATTTTTTTACAAATGGTCCTAAATTAACAAAATCGGTTTTGTTTTTTTTTTTTGTTTGGAAAACGTTAACTCGTGCCGAGTTGCGGCCCATTTTGGAAAAAAAAGTGTGTTATTATTAAAAGTTCCCCAAATTCGAAATTTTGAAAAATTTAGTATTTTCTTTCATTTATTCATTTAATATAGTCAAAATGATTCAGACATGGAATTTTGACTTCATCGGATATCATTAACCCACTTTAGCCTGTTGGATTCCAGGCTAAAGTGGGTTACCCACAAATTGAATAAAAATCTGATAAATGTTATTCTGCTCTTTTTTTGTGAAAAGTGAGAATATTAACACTATATGTATCAAGTTACTCAAAATAATAATTTCTATCAAGTGTAAAAAGTTTTTTTGTTATTTATTTAAAATGATATTTTTCTGAAAATTATTATGTTACATAAAATAATTACTTTTATTCAGTTGATATCCTTTTTTTTATCAATTTAATGGCTTTATAATCTCGTCGTAATAATTAACAATTATCTTAATTTTTGCATTAAAAATACAAAAATTATTTTTTCGGACTTTCTATATTTTCATATAGTTAGAATATTCTTCTACCTCAAGTCCAAATTCTAATATGATATTGTCATATTAGATTTTATTTGTTGTTTCAAAAAGGGTTGATCATTTTCATGATAGACAATACAATTTTTTCGTAGACATCACTCTACTCTTCAGTTGTCCGTAATAAGAAAATGACAACTTTCTTACTCAAACCGAGACATTACATAAGGTACAAAAAATCAACGGGACGAGAATTTTGTACTTTCGTATATGAAAACCAGATATAAATCAGCTCCTTTTTGAAAGCAACAATTACATAAAAGTAGCCTTTGGGTACTATTTATATGTATGTTCGTACGTATGTACATTTTGTAAAAACAACTAATTTTAAACTCAAAAAAAAATAATATTTGAATGAGATTTTAGCCGTGGTCAGTGTTACCATATATTTTTTTAGAAAAACTGTAAAAAAACTGTTTCTTTATAGAAAAACTGTTTTTCGAAAAAATTTAAAAAATCGGAAGAAATTCTGGGATCCCGAAGTATAGTGGGATTAAAATATTTCAAAATTTTCAATTTTCAAAATATCTAGATTTGAACAATTTAATTGCGTTTGGCATTTATATTAATCGACTTTTTGCACAACCTTCTAACAAAACTTTTTTAAGAATTTTGGTCTCCTAGGCCCGAATCTGAAGTTAAAAAAAGTTCATCGAATCACCCTTCCGAGATGTGAGCCTTTTTTTTATTAACTCCTGACTTAGGATAGAATACTTTACTGGTCAATGTTATACCTCAAAATATTTTTTATGGATTTGCATTCTTCATAAAATTACCTTTTATTCGATTGAGTACTATTATGTCGGGAATTGTTTGACGGCGTGTAAAAACCCCGTAAAAATTTCGAAAATCACGTTTTTTGGAATAGTCCTTGCCCAAGTAAAAAAGTTTTGATATAGTCATTTATTATCATATAAAATTTTGTATAATTATATATTGGAACATATATACGAAGACATAATCATATATAATTTTACGAAATTATATCCTAAGTATATAAATATATCTAGTTATATATTGCACAATATATAGTGCAACATATTACAATATCCAATTATATATAGTTACATATGCCTCATATAATTATGTATAATTGTATCGAATTATATACCATTATATCTAGTTGGATATGATTATAATATATTTGATAAAATTGTATCAAACCATATCTTATTCCATCAAATTGGATCTAATTATTTCAAATTATATCTAATATGATCATAATACGATCTAATTTGATGCGATTAGATGTTCTCATTTTTCGGATATAATTATATATAATATCAAAAGTCATATAATTTTTCTTAGTAGGGTGATCATAATTTAAAATTAAAAAAAAAATTATTAAATTGATTGATCAAATTTAAAAAAGTTGTAAACTGTTATCCAGAACTGGCAAATATTTATTTAAAAAAAAAATTAATTTCGGACTTTTTTGATGAGACATTGTTTTAAAAATTTTTTCAAAAAAATATAACTTTCTAAATTATCCTTCATTTAGAAATGATCTGAAAATTTCGGCTAAAAAATGTCCATGTCAGATGTGGTTTAGCTAATTTTATTCCATGCTAATATTTGATGAAATTTGTTAAAAGTGTCGTTTTTTCAGTAAGCATATTGTGTAGTATAATAATGGCATTTTTAAATTTATTTATGTTTCGATTTGTACCTAATTTTTCAGCACGATATGAAAGTTTTATTATAATTTTTGGGTCATATGCATAATCACTTTCTAAGTTTATAAATGGCTTATAAGAAAAATATTTTATACAAAATTCATTTTATAAACGTGTTATAAGGTTTTCAAATTATTATGCATAAGCACTTTTATATTTGAATTCTAAATTTTTAGTTAAAAAATTAAAAAAGAATTGTAAATGAAACAAATATGCCGATTTAATATGAAAAAACTGTAAAAAAATCCATGAATTTAAAAAAAACTGTTTTTTACATGCACAAACTGAAAAACTGTTAGGCTTCCCAAAAAACTGTAACAGTTAAAACTGGCTATATGGCAACACTGGCCGAGGTATGCTTATTTTCAACAATTATCTTAATTTTTGCATTAAAAATAAAAAAATTGTTTTTTCGGACTTTCTATATATCGTAATAATTAATATTAAGTTTCATGGTTCTTTTCTGACCCCAGGCCACTAAGGGTTAAAGCGTTTTTAAACAAATGTAAAGATAATTATAGTCTAACCAAATTTAAGTGTTGTTTTTCCGAAAACTGTGTAAAATTTGATGAAAACATTTAAATTTTGTTAAATTTTTGACAAAATGAGCAATTTTTGTAGAATGTCCTGGAAAGTAGTCGCTCCAAAAATAAAATCGAATTATTATTTTTCCAATTTATTTTTTTTTTTTTTTTTTAATATCAACTATTATGTGGTACAAATAGCAATCGACATCTCCAAATTAAGCATTTTAAAAAATCTTTAAAATTAATTTAAAAAAAACACGTTTTTGCATTTTTATCAAATTCGTGGGTCATTTTGGATTCCAGGCTAAAGTGGGTTAATGATATCCGATGAAGTCAAAATTTCATTTCTGAATCGTTTTGCCTATATTAAATGAATAAATGGAATAAAAAATATTTTTTTCCGAAATTTCGAATTTTGGGAATTTTTAATATTAATACACTTTTATCCACAGTTAACGTTTTCCAAAAAAAAAAAAAATCGATTTCTTCCATTTGGGACCATTTCCAATAAAACTAGGGGGTCTAATGACAAATCTATTTTTAAGGGACATATATTTCATATTACATATTAATCATAAGAAAAATTTCTCTTTTAGAAAATGAGGCAGGACAGAATAATTATTGTATTCAAGGTAGGAACAGCGAAGAACCAAAATTATTGAGTTATTTAATAGTTTTGTTGTAACACTGCTCAGTACCTTTGTACCATCAAAACTTCCAATATCAAAATTACAGTACTGTAGTAATAGCAGTCGAGTTTTTTTTTTTTTTTTTGTAATGAAACACATGTCATAATTGCAACATCAAAAACAACATTGTCAAAGTAACGTCAGCTATTTCTTGCAGGGCATAATATAACTACACAAACAACCCGATATAGAAAGACATACACTAATAGAAAAAAAAGGTCTGTACAAAATGTAGTTGAAACCACTAAAAATTAGTTGCAAATCACCTTTCAGAAAAAACTGATGAAATTAGCAGATTATATTTGCTACAAATTAGTAAGAAAGGAACAGCGAAAATAAAACATTTAAATATATAGAATTTTAATTATATTTGAGTTAAAATTTTGTTAATAGAAAATAAAAACTTAACCTGCTAAAATCAGTAAAAAATTTTGTTAAAATTACAAAAAAAAAAAATTTTAAATTTCCAGTGTTTTTTCTTTTGAAATCAGCAGTTTACTAAGTTTTTAAGCAAATATATCTGCTGATTTTAGGAGGGTGGACTGCTATTTGCATTCAACTAAATTTAATGTAAAAATGACATATAACAGTTAAATTAAATATAACAGTTTATTTTTGCTATTTCTCTTCACTAATATTTAGCAGAATTCTCTGCAAGTTTTACAGTATAATTTGTTATTTTCAGTTAACTAAAAGTTAACTCAAAAATAACTAAATTTCTGTTAATTTAATAGTTTTATTTTTGCTGTTCTTAATTTGCTAGTATTTAGCAAAAAATCTGCTAATTTCAGCAGTTTTTTCTGCAAGGTAATTTGTAACTAATTTTTAGTAACTTTTTCTGCTATTTTTAAAGGTTTATTTTCCTAAGTGTATAGTTTCAATCATTGTCTAATACTTATCAGTTCTTTTGTTTCTATTTTTCTAACCAATTTTCTATTTTCCAAATTTCTAACATAAGGTTTTAAAATTGAAATTTGGCCAATTGATAGACAAAGTCAGACAATTCAATAGACAGACGAACAATACGACAAAACATATCAACAAACAAACAAACAAACAGACCTACATCCATATTTGGAATTAGACATACAAATTGTTTGTTTGTTTGTTTTTGGAGAAAGGGGAAACGGATATACCATACTAGACAGGATTTTTAAAAGCAATTATATACACACTAGAGTGGTCCCAAAAAGCATGAAGTTTGGATTTCGCGGTTCCCACAATGTTGCCCCTATTTTTTCACATCCAAAATTCTCTGTGCCAGCTTTCGGTTAAATCCGCGTTTATTTAGGGGCCGCAGAAAAAGTTATCTCTTAGTAATTTGTCCTTAGTGTAATTTATACAAAAAGTAGGATTGATTTTAAGTTAAAGTATTGAAATTAATGTTTTTTGTTAGATTTGAGATCATACAAGTAAATTACAGAGGATAACAATTGATAAAAATTTCGATTAGGCCAACAGGATAGAATACGTATTTTCGGGCCCTGCTACAGACCCATATTTAGTATTCTATGCCTTTATGGGTTAATAATTGATGACGATCTATTTATATCGAGTGTGAAACAAATAAAAAAATGAAACAACTCAATTAAAACGAGTAAAAAGGTTAAAGTCGGGCATGCCGACTATACAATACCCTAAACCAGTCTGGTTAAAGCCAACTAATATTTGGATCCGAAATTCGAATGGGTTAAAATGGGACTTGTGTCAAAATTTTCTATAATGTGAGTCAGCGAACCAAATTTCATTAAAATATCTTAATATTTGCGACCTGCAGTTTGTAACCAAGCCAATTTTGGGGGGACCCTTATATGGGCACTAGGTCTAAACATGGACCGGTGTTAACCAAAATCTATAGGCTTCGTCCTTGGGCCAACGTAGGTCTGTGTACCAAATTTCATCCAAATATCTTAATATTTGCGACCTGCAGCGTATAAACAATATAATTTTGGGGGGACCTATGGCCACTAGGTCTAAACATGGACCCGTGTTAACCAAAATCAATAGGCTTCTTCCTTGGGCTGACATAGGTCGGTGTACCAAATTTCATTAAAATATCTTAATATTTGCGACCTGCAGTTTGTAACCAAGCCAATTTTGGGGGGACCCTTATATGGGCACTAGCTCTAAACATGGATCGCTGTTAACCAAAACCAATAGGCTTCGTCCTTGGGCCAACATAAGTCGGTGTACCAAGTTTCATCAAAATATCTTAATATTTGCGACCTGTAGAGTGCGCACAAGAATGCATGGACAGACAGACAGACGGACGGACGGACAGACAGACAGACGGACATCGTTAAATCGCAACAAAAAAAAATTCTGAGCCGATCGGTATACTATAAGGGGGGTCTAGGACCAATATTTTTTGGTGTTACTAACATCAGCACAAACTTATAATACCCTGACCACATAGTGGTGTAGGGTATAATAACATCAACGAAATTTTAACAATCCTTTTTTCTCCTCTGTTATTACTATTTTTGATTTAAACTTTAATTTAAAAATTAGTGGCTTTTAAATCATTTGCGGTTTTTGAAAATTCAAAAAAATCAGCGATAAATCACCAGTGGTACAAAAAATCAAGCACTGGCATACCACTGGGTAACCATGGTGTTGAAAATAAATGACTGGGAGAATACTCATTTGGGACGATTTGCCAGCGCTTGCAAAAAGCGTTTTTTCAGCATTTGTTTTACAAAAATTTCGTTAGTTTATAAAAAAACCACTGGCAAAGAATTGGCTTAGAGTGATATGCCAAGGTTTGCAACCAGTGGTTATCCAGTACTACCTAGTCAATGGTAGCATTCGGCAGAGAAACCTTAAACTGATACCGGTGACTTGTAACGCTTTGTGATAACTTATTCTGCCGAACGATGTTTTCTTTGTTTTGTTTTTAAAAACACTTTTTCTATAGTTTCCTTTTATTTTTTAAAATTTTTGTTTTCGAATTATATTTGTATGTTTTTATTTGTCATTCTTACAAAACAATTTTTATTGTAAATGAACAACAACAAATGTATCACTATTTGATCAAAAGTAGCAAACATTTTTTACGCTACCAAAATGTGACAGCGCTACCTGAGCGCTCAGACTGAGCGAATAGTGATCAGGCCGTTCAGCAGATAGTTGTACAACTGTTGTAGAACTGTTGTCTATTATGTTGTATCTGCCGAACGCATCCAATGCTACCAGTGGTACAAAAACCAATTCACTGGTAGAGCAATGATTTTATAAAAATGCTGACGCTTCGTTAAAAAAGGTTTGTAGTGAGGAGGTTCCGAGTTCAAATCCGGTTGCAACCAAAAAATTTTTTTTTGATTTTTTTTAATTCAAAAATTTTTTTGTTCTGTAAAATCAATGTTTTTGTTTGAGGAAAAGCTACTTTAAGACCAACTTTTTTTTTGCTCTCCCAACGCTGGCATATTAGTTCCAAAAACTGTTTTCCAGTGCTAGCTTTTTCGTATAGCCAGTAGTTGTACAGCGATTATCACTCATTTATGTGTTTAGTTATCAAATATTATATGTCGCATTAGCTCAGTGGGTAGAGCAATCCTCTGACAATCTGACGGTCTGGGTTCAAATCACGGTAGGACCAAAAAAATACATATGAACTTTTTTTAAATTTTATTTTGGAAAATATATTTCCAGACCACCTATTTATTGGTTTTGTCAGCGTTTTCCCAATGTTCAAAAATTTTGTTTCTCCAGTGCTCTTCCGGCGCTTTTTTATCAGCCGGTCCTTTTGTTTAATGATGTTATCATTTTGGGAATGGGAAAGTACTTTTTGCCAGTACTTGTACCACCTGTTAAAGTGTTTTGCCATTGCTTTCCCGTTTGTATTTTTCTGACTGGGAAGATACAGATTTTCAATTAAATTGATTTCCATTTCATTGATTTCTCAGTATATAGGATCAGTATATTCTGGAATATTTAAAGCATATCGATAAACTCTTTTTTTATCATGCATGCTAAAAATGTTCACTTTTAAATATATTCCAGCTCAAATCCGCTTTATAATGATTATTTTTTTTATTAAGCAACTATTTTTATGCTTTTTACAGTTTATTTATTTTTTGGGGCTCTTAAGGATAAATTAATTCAGATTTGGCTAAAACTTAAAAATAGAGTTTCATTATCAATTTACACTTTTTTCAAATCACTTTTTCGATATTTTTCTAAAACCCAAAATCTTTCCACCGTAACACACACACACAGTCGTACATAAACAGATATACCCAGAATGACATTAACATGAAATGGGCAGTCATACAATAACTACCAAACAAAGATAGAATTTTGGTTACAAAACTTACATGCGTATGTGAAGTCTATTAGTTTTGAGACCCTAAAAATATGCCTACATGTTGATATTTGAAAGCTTTACAAAATAATACACATCAGTATTAATATTATTAGGTCTAAAGATAAATACATGTACACTAGGGTTATGACTTTTTGTTTTTTTTTTTTGCAAATAACAAATTTTACATGCCCTAGCCAAAAAGGCCATAAAAATATTAAGAAACGCAATCTTACTTTTTCGCTGCCGTCAAAAAAGTTCCCGCACCAAAAGGGTTGAAATTTATTCTATATTTCTTTAGTTTAATTAAAATATTTCTCCGAAGTTTTAAACAAATGAGATTCAAACGATGCATATTCAAAGCTATTTACGGTAAAAACTACAAAACCTTTTTGGAGGGACTTTTAAATACATATTTTTTGTCGTTTACAATAATTCGTTGCGTAAATTAAACAAAATCCCCGAGCAAAAAATTATTTTTATAAATTGCGTTTGGTGTGGAAGTTTTTTTTTCCAAAATGACCCGCAAAGACGACTTTTATTATTTATTTTATTATTGCCTATCACGTGGTGATAGGTAAAATTTTTATTAAAAATGAGTTAATACCCTAATGTACACTAAATACTATAATAATATATAGTGGAAACATTTATAAATAAAGTAAATTCAAAACTAAATAAAATTACCATTCCATACCGAGCAAAAAAGAGATGAAAAAGAAGTAGAAAAAGAAGTGCAATTAGTGATCTAGATGTACTTCTTTTTTAACAGAAACAATAATTATTTTAACATTGAGTTGTCATAGGAGAGGAGTACGCCCATTTCAACATTTTTTCAGTACATTTTGAACTAGTGCACAAGAAACTGTTTTTCGTCAATAGAAATCGATTTTCGTAATTTTATTTTTGAAAAAAATTTATTGCCGCCACCGGGTATCATACTTGCGAGCTCAATATTGCTAGCCTTTCTCTCTACTGCTGAGCTTTTCTTTGATATGAAAGTTAACTGTCATAAAAACACCACTTTGTCATTGCGACATATTAGCTGCGTTTGTACGCCAAGCTAGCAACGTTTGCTTATGTCATTCCAATATGCCAACGTTTATAGCTTTCCGCAGCTAATATGTCGCAAGGAGAATAATATTTTAAAAACAAGTCCAAGCACGAGATACCCTGCATCACACTATCCATGATTTAGATCATATTTCAGGAGAACGATCAAATTCTGGGAAGAGACCTTATTCGTATTATATGGGTAGATAATTCACGGTACATTATAAAGTTAAAAATTGGAATGAATTGCCGAAAAATTTAATTTAAACAAATACCGGGTAGCTGAGTTCATATTGGGGGCTAGATTCAATTGAATTCCGATGTTCTTTAAATTTGGAAGCATTTAAGCATAATGCCGATAATCCCTTTTAATGGCGTCTAGGTGAAAACATAAACCGCGCCAACAAAACACTATTTGCGGGAAGTTTTGTCTTACTTGTTCAATTTGAGAAAAAAAAAGTGCATCTAAAGCACATCCATTGCTCACCGAAGCTTATCGTGAATATATTTTATCGATTTAAACGTGCGAGAGATGGTTTGTGCAGTTCAGAAGTGGTGATTTTGAAAAATGCTACCAAAAATTTGTTAAAAACTACCTTGGTTTTTGCTATTTTAAATCTACTAATATTTAACAAAATTTTCTGCAGATTTTACAGTATAATTTGTTATTTTCAATTAACTAAAAGTTCAATCAAATATAACTAAAATTCTGTAAATTTAACAGTTTTATTTTTTTTTTTTATTTTCTTATTTATTATTTATTTTAATAATTTGAAAACCTTATAACAATAATATAACATGAATTTTGTATGAAAAATGGTTCTATAAGCCATTTACATCTCTTACAAGTGATTATGCATATGGCTCCTAGTATTTAGCAAAAAATCTGCTAATTTCAGCAGTATTTTTTTTAAGGTAATTTTTAGTAGCTTTGTCTGTTATTTTTACAAGTTTATTTTTATGAGTGTGATTTTCTCAGATTTTGTTAAATTTAAAGTGTGGTAGAAGAGCCAAAAAGAAGGAAGCCGTAATTTTATTGTCTTCCTAATCTCTTATTTAGCTTGCCCGGTGTCTTCAAATGCAATAACTAATATGATATGAAATGTCAAAACGATTGCAGAGAAACGTCAAAATGATATCAATTGCACTGTAATGAAAAACACTTGAACATTTTATGGCTAAGAATTATTATAGTTTTCTTTCTTTGAAAAACGCTAAATTTTATCAACAGTTAATTTGTTTCTATAGATAATAAATAATTATACATTTCCCCGTTCTTATTTACTAAAATTTATGTTGTTTTTTACTGTTAAATTAAAGTGAAAACTAAAAGTGATGCCAGACATCATTGGAAGAGCCGCTTGCATGTCAGCGATATCATGATATTGCAATAAAATTGAAATTAGTTGCCTTCACTTGAAATGAAATAGTTTTGACAATTGCTTGATATGATTTTATTGCATGCCAAGACACTAGGTTATAAAAGGAATAATTGTCAAATTTTATATTAATTATAAAGTAAGAAAAGCTGTAACACATGAAGTCCAAATTGAATTATATACCCCCTATACAAACAACTACGTACATATATAAAAAACATTATAAATATTATCAAATAAAGCAAATATTGCAATTGTCAAGTTACCAAAAAATATAAAAAGTTTTTATTTTTTTCTATTTTATTATTTACAAAATATTTTAATTAAATTAAATATTTGTTGCATAAAAATTCATATTTAAAATAATTTGCAAATTGCTAGCATTTATATACACAAACCATTTTCCTTATAACAACTTCCTTATTTTCATTAAAACACTTGCAATATTTAAGCGTAATTGCAAGTTCAACGCCATTTGTCATTTTAGCAGACTTAATTTCTCTTTCGCTTGGCAGTTGCTCTGACAGCCACAGACATAATGTTTCATTTTTGTATTATTTTCTTAAATTTTTTATTTTATTTTTTTAATGTCGTCGGTTATATAAAACAGTCAACTTTATTATAATAATAATTTCAATAGTAAATGTACGGACTTATGGGCCAGTTGTCTGCTGTAGTTGGTTGTTCTTGTTATTTTCGTTGGCGTTCTTTTTTCTTGTGTTGGCGCGTGGTTTACAGATAATTGCATTTAATAGATACAACTCTTGGTGTATGTATGTACTAAATATACACAAAAAGACATTTTGGTTGCAAAGCGACAATACAGTAGGTAATAAGTAGATGCAACAGTTAGTAATGTGAAATTTGATAACAGTGGGGTGATGGAAAATAAAGAGGGATTTTGAAAGAATCTTTATATTTTTTTATAGAAAACTATTCCCAGCAAAATATTGGTAATGGGACCACATTACTATCTGTCTTATAAAAAATTATATACCATTACCTTTTGCATTATTTTAAAATATAAAATAATGGCTTCCTAATAACGGTCATTGTTTTTAAAAATGAAATAATGATTCACTCGTAATAGTTTAAATAAGTACTTTTTACACAGTTAAATTTTATATATTTTTATTTTAGTTTTGCATTAAAAAATAAAATTGTTTTTTTGGAATTTCTATATATCTGACATGAAAATCTTTATATCCTACACCACTACGTGGAGAGGGTATTACAAGTTTGTGCTGATGTTTGTGACAACAAAAAATATTGGTCCTAGACCCACCTTATAGTATACCGATCGGCTCAGAATTTTTTATTTCGATTTAACGATGTCCGTCCGTCTGTCCGTCTGTCTGTCTGTCAATGCATTCTTGTACATGGTAACTAGTTACTTTTGTTATTACATTTCTTATTACCTTTGTATGGCGATGTCGTGAAAAGTGATGAGTTATGCTTACAAACCAGCATACGAAAAATCAAAAAATAAATCGCTACCTATGTGCTTACCAGTAGTGACAAAAATAATGAGTCTAAAACTAGATTTTCATAAAAATAAATTATATAAAAAAAATATTTTTATTGTATTTTTTTTTTAAATAAAATTTCCTCGTGCGGGAATCGAACCTGGGTCTACAGATTGCCAGTCAATAGCTTTACCATCTGAGCTATATCGACATGTAATATTTAATAGATAAAAACATAATTGACCTGCTTCACACAAGTAAGCTTAGTTGCCAACATACAAAAAATCGAAAAATATATGTTTACATATATCCCTACCAGTGTTTAAAAAATATTGGGTTTCAAAATAGATTTAAAAAAATTAAAAAAAAAATCTAGCAAATTATTTTCTATTTGAAATAATGATAAAAATAAGTCATTATCAGTAACTCATTATTATATGTTTTAAAATAATGCAGAAGGTAAGTGGGTGTCATTACTGGTAGTCCAAAAAATTATGATATGTCATTACCGTTTCTACACTGGGAGGTCGCAAATATTAAGACATTTTGTACACCGACTTACGTCGGCCCAAGGACCACGCCTATTGATTTTGGTTGAAATCGGTCCATGTTTAGACCTAGTGCCGATGTAAGGTTGCACTCAAAAACAAAAGTCAGTAAAGTCAGCAAAAAATGTTGCTGTGTCAGCAAAATTTTAGTCAGGAGCGTGCTTGCAAAAAAGTTGGTAATTTCAGCAAAAGGTTTGCTGAAAATCAGCGAGCTGATTTTTAGCAAAAAATAGTAATCTTCAGCAAAAATTTTGCTAACACTTAGTCGACTGCAAATGAAAAAAATCCTTGCTAAAATCACTAAACTTTTTGCTGAATATTAGTAGACTGAAAAAAACTCAAAAAACTTGTAGCGAAATTTTACTTTAGTTAATTTATTTGCTGAAAATTTAAATATAGAATTTGTGTAGAGTTGTTTTTCTTTTTTTGTCATTTCCGTTTCCAGACAAGCTGCGACATCTACATCTTGTCTATCTGGTTGTCGTCCACGCTATGAATGCGGTTATCAGCACAATTCTTGTAGCAAAATAAATTAGTAAAACATTAGTTCATAATTAGTTTAGTGCTAAAAAAATATAACTAAACTTTTTGCTGAAAACGGAATTTCAGAAAAAAAAATGCTAAAAACTAGTACACTTGAAATACAAGACGTTTTACTAATTTTTCTACTAACTTATTTTTTTGAGTGTGCCCCCCAAAATTGTTTTTTACACGTTGCAAGTCGCAAATACGAAGATATTTCAATGAAATTTGGTACACAGACCTATGTCGGCCCAAGGACGAAGCCTATTGATTTTGGTTAAAATCGGTCCATGTTTAGACCTAGTGCCCCCCAAAATTGGCTTGTGTACACGCTGCAGGTCGCAAATACGAAGATATTTCAATGAAATTTGTTTCGCTAACTCACATGGTCCTAAGGAAAAGGCCTATTGATTCTAGATAGGATCGGTCCATATTTGGACCTATCGCCCATATGGGCTATATTTTCGATTTTCTCTTCTTTTATGATTTTATAGTAAATTTTGACACAAGTCGTTTTAACCCACTCAAATTTCGGATCCAAACATTAGTTGGCTTTAAATCAGACTGGGTGTAGGGTATTATATAGCCGGCATGCCCGACTTTAACTTTTTTACTCGTTTTACTAAGATGGCGTATCCAATAGGGCTGATGATGTCTTCAAAAAGGGATAGATTTTTTTCAAAATTATTAATACGAAAGTATTTAGAGGTGCTTAATATCAATTTCAAAATTAAATAGTAAAAAATTTCAAGTTGCGCAAACCGACTATATAATCCCCTACACCAGTCTTGTTTGAGGGCAATTATGAGTAATATATTTATATATTTGAATGGGTTGAAATAGACTTGTAGACAAATTTGTCTATAAAATAGTAAAACATTAAAAAATCAATAAGAAATTTTGATTTTACCTAGTGCTAGGTGTATTTAAGAGATAATTGGAAATATAGTCCCTATATAGGCGGTAGTTCTATCTGGGCCCATGTGAAACAGCGTACTAAATTTCATTAAAATATCTTTATATGTGCGACCTGTATCATGCGAACAAGCATTATATCCAAGTTTTCGATGACTTTTATATGGGCACTAGCTCTAAATATTGTCCAATTATTACCAAAATCCTTGAGCCGAAGACTAATTCAGTGTACTGAATTTCAGCAAAATATCCAAATATTTGCTACCTGTAGCATGAGCAAAAGAACACATGAATGGTGGTGTAGGGTATAAAAAAAACCAATTTTTTACCATCGTTTTTAAATGAGTAAGCAGTAGTTTTTCACCGCTTCACAGCTTCCCAAACCATTCAGAAAGCGTTACTAAGTTCAACAAGCATTTACGTTGTCAAATCTATTTATTAATTAAAAATTTTTAATTTTCATTTCCAACAATTGAAACGACATGTTAATTTCCATTATAATAGGGTGTGTAAATTAAAATACAAATTATTATTAAATTAATCTTCTTATTGTTCTAAAAATCCACTTTTGGTCGAAAATATAAGTGATTTCAGCTTAAGCTCCTTTTTGTTCTAATGGCCTTAGTTTACGAAAAAAATGGATTTAAAAATTTTTAATTAACATTTTGTTTTAAAATGATGTTTTTGTCGAAAATATACAGATTTCAATTAAACAGCGTTTTGGTTTGCATTTTTGTTACATAATATGATTCTAAATCAATTTATTTCAGAAGGCTTTAGGGCCCTTATTACTTCATAGTCCCTAAGGCCTTATAAATTGATTACAATATATATTTTAATATTTTCTTTTTTAATACGAGGGCAGTACGAAATGTTCTGAAATGCCTTACACAGAGATGGCAAACTTCCATGTGTCATGTGAACACGTGGTAAATTTAATTTTATCTGTCAACACATTCGTATAAAAAGGCGCTTCAGTGATTTTTTTGTAATGGAAAACTCAGAAGTTCGTGGTATAATTAAATATTTACATAAGAAAGGTTTATCGGGACAAGAAATTCATAATGATATGGTGAATATGTTAGGTGATAGTGCTCCTTCATATGCAACAGTAAAAAATTGGGTTGCTGAATTGAAACGTTTTCGTACAAGCATTGAAGTTGACGTCCAAAAATTGCTACAACGCCAGAAATCATAGCTAAAGTCCATGATATGGTATTTGACGACCGACGACTGAAAGTGCGTGAAATATGTAATAACATAGGCATATCAAATAATCGAGTACATTTTATTTTGCATCAAGAATTACAAATGAAAAAGCTTTCTGCAACATGGGTGCCGCATTTGTTAACAGTTGACCAAAAACGCATTCGAATGAAAATTTCTCATTTCTCTGATTTAGCTCCCTCTGACTTCTACCTGTTCCCAAATCTAAAAAAAATTCCTTGCTGGTAAACGCTTTACCTTGAATGAAGATTTAATGGCAGCTGTAGACAATTATTTTGAGGAGCTCCAGGGAAATAATTTCAAGCAAGGGATAGAATTGCTAGAAAAACGTTGGACTAATTGTATTGAAGTTTCAGGAGATTATATTGAAAAATTAAATAATTTTAAAAATCTAGCTCTTGTTTTTCATTGTTAGGCTAAGCACCATGGATGGTAACCGAAACGAATGCGGTTATCGTTAGGGTAACGATATTTTAGGTTATTTCGGTAACGGTATTTTAAGGGTAACGCTATTTCATTTATTTCGGTATCGGTATTTTAAGGATAACGGTATTTCAGTTATTTCGGTAACAGTATTTTAAAGCTAACGATATTTGGGTTATTTCGGTAACGGTATTTTAAGGTTAACGGTATTTGAGTTATATCGGTAACGGTATGTTAAGGGTAACGGTAGTCAGTTATTAAAATTAAACTAAAGTAAAAACAAAACGAATTAATTGACTTCATTTTTATGAAATACTCAAAAATCACGTGCAATGACCAAGAGCAGAGAATTAAAAATAACGGTAACGGTATTTTAAGGATAACGCTATTTCATGTATTTCGGTAACGGTATTTTTAGGTTACCGATATTTCATTTATTTCGGTATCGGTATTTTAGGGATAACGGTATTTCAGTTATTTCGGTAACGGTATTTTAAGGATAACGGTATTCCGGGTATTTCAGTAACGGTAGTCAGTTGAAAGGGTTTTGAATCGATAACGGTATTTTAGCGGTATTGCCTGCCAACCCTGCTAAGCACATTTCGAACTGCCCTCGTAATTTACGAGATAAGTCGAATTGAAGATTTTTCATTTTGATGTCATATAAAATTTCATGACATCTTTCCACAAATAAGAAATAGATAATTTCCAAAAAATTAATTTGCAAATGTCCCACCATGCATTTATATTTGTTACAAAAAACACAATGTCACACCTCGCTGTCATATATTTATTCCTTTTAGACACAGCTAGACATAGCCATATGGTCTGGTACAATATTCGAAATATTATTTAAAGAAAAGCAGGCAAATAAATGTCCTATGACCCCATCTCTTACATCTGACCCTCCACACTGTACATTTTCTCTATAACTTTTCTGCAAATATTCATTATTATTATTTTACATTGTTAAAAAAAGAAAGAAGAAGCACATTTCGCATTTTCATAAAAATTTCATTTCATTCGAAAGCATTAACAAACGGAAACAGGAAAATTAAGCCATGATTTATAATTCTTTCACATTTGCTACATTATGTATAATTTTTAATGTCGAGAGCGAGTGAAAATACTAAAAAATGCTAAATGCCAGGCATTTCAATACTTTATGTCTTTATATTATATTTGCGTACTTTTTACATTTTCTGAAATGAGAAACTGCGAATGGACATACAGCCGTGCATATACACATTTATTCATTTCGTTTGGAGTTTTTGTTCTGTCTGTTTGTCTCTGCAAATAAAAAAAAACATAGACCATAATTTAAGTAACGGAATGAAGTAATCATCATTCATATCTTTGTTTGAATACAAACCATTCATTTCATAACGCTATCAGTAAATATGCTTATAGATATTTTCATCCTTTATATTTGTATTTGTGTGCATAGTTTTTATGGGATTCAAGTAAAATGGGTTGCCAAAGTTATAAAGAAAACAAACTCTGTTATCAAGCGTGGCAGAATTTTTTTTCTATCGGCCCAATCGCAAATATATATATATAGGGTAAAGGAAGTGGTGAAAATATAGTTTTCTTTGTATATGAGCATTTAGACTTGTCCAAAAAAAAAAAAAAAAGATTGAATTCTCACGCTCCACAACCCTAAAAATATGCCATTATGAAAATAAATATGTTCTGATAAAAAGAATTACCAAAAAAGTTTTGTTTAGAGGTTGCAGATCGCAATTGAAGTTTCGAGATTGTACTTGTTCTATTTTTTAATTAATTACAAATAATGGAAAATATGATAAAAATTTATGCCCTATCACAAAAGCCGACTATTATTTTAATTTTCTTACCACACAAAATATTTAAAGTCGGATTTTAAAGTGTGATATATCGATTTTTTTGCCTAGAGGAGACCAGTGTTTTATTATAAAGGAATATTCTTGGTAAGCGCATCACTGCACTTAACCAAAAGTCGTAAGTGAAATCAACATAAAAATTTTGTTACTTTTTGATGAAACGAATTGTTAAAACAATATCTTTTTTATTCAAACTGATGTGTGTTTTTTTGAACTCAACCATTTTTTTTTTTTAAATGTACATACTTATTGCCGTCAAAAATTCTCTAGGAAGCAATTGTTGTTTTGATGAATTTTTGTTAATTTATTAACAAAATTAAATTTGTTAACTCTAAAAAATTTTGTTATCAAGGTAGTTATGTTAATTTGATATAACTTTTCATCAGTTTGAAAAAAAAAAGTATTAAATCTGTAGAAAAGGTTTAGTGTGGTTACCCAGTCAGAAAAATACAAACGGGAAAGCGGTGGCAAAGCACTTTAACAGGTGGTACAAGTATTGGCAAAAAGTGCTTTCCCATTCCCAAAATGATAACATCATTAGACAAAAGGACCGGCTGTTCAAAAAGCGCCGGAAAAGCACTGGAGGAAAAAAATTTTTAAACGTTGGCAAAACGCTGGCAAAACCAATAAATAGGTGGTCTGGAAATATATTTTCCAAAATAAAATTAAAAAAAAGTTCATATGTATTTTTTTGACCCTGCCGTGATTTGAACCCAGGCCGTCAGATTGGCAGACGATTGCTCTACCCACTGAGCTAACGAGATATATAATATTTAATGGCTAAACACATAAATGAGTGATAATAGCTGGACAACTACTGGCTGTGCCAAAATGCTAATACTGGCAAACAATTTTTAGTAACTAGTATGCAAGTGTTTGGAGGGCAAAAAAAAAGTTGGTCTTGAAGGAGCTTTCCCACAAACAAAAAAATTGATTTTATAAAACAAAAAAAATTTTAAATTAAAAAAAATCCCAAAAAATTTTTTTGCTTGCAACCGGATTTGAACTTGGAACCTTCCGACTACAAACATTTTTTAACGAAGCGTCGGCATTTTTATAAAATCATTGGTTTTCCAGTGAATTGATTTTTGTACCCCTGGTAGCATTGGCTAGGTAGCACTGGATAACCACTGGTTGCAAACCTTGGCATATCACTCTAAGCCAATTCTTTGCCAGTGGTTTTTTTTATAAACCACCGAAAATTTTGTAAAAAAAATACTGGTAAAACGCTTTTCGCAAACGCTGGCAAAGCGTTCCAAATGAGTGTTTTGCCAGTCATTTATTTTTAACACCATGGTTACCCAGTGGTATGCCAGTGCTTGATTTTTTGTACCACTGGCGATTTCTGACTGGGTAGTTTTGTCGCGTCATTCCTCGTGCTAGCATGTGACAGCCATTTGTGATAGTTAGAAATATTAATTAAAAACATTAAGTGTTTCTTTTTTCTTTTCAAAGTATTAATAATTAGCAAATTCAGTGACATTGTTGAATTGAATAAACTGCATTGGTAAAACAACAAAATAATTATTCTATTTGATTAAATATAATTGTTAACATAAATAATTTTTGTTAATACGTTTGACGATATTTTGTCAAGCTAACATCACATAAAATAGTTAAACTTCAAAATAGAAATGTACTAAGTAATTCATCAATTTAATGTGGATTTTAGTTGATTTCAGCGATGTTTTTGGTTCAGTGTGGAGAACGGCTGGACCGATTTGGCAATTTTTTTTTAATGTTCGTAATAGGCCAAATCAGGTCTTTTGGCAAGAAAATTTGTCCACGCCCACTTCTACGCCCACTTTTTTTGTTTGTTTTTTTTCTGTTTTTTTTTAAGTACGCCCACTTTTTTTGTTTTATTTTTTTTATTTTTTATTGTTTTTTTTTTCTTTTGTCCACGCCTACTTTAAACACCCAAGTGGAACGAAATGGAATGGAACAGGGAAGGAACGAGTGGAATTGAAACTATAGACAATGGGAATGTAATGGAACCGGGTACGAAATGGAATGTGGAATGAAATGGAATAGAATAGAACGGGAAATGAAGGGTAACGACTGGAATTGAAACTCTAGATAATGGAAATGGTATAAAACAGGAAATAAAATGGAATAGAATGGGTCTACTTTTTGTTAACACACAAGTGGAACGAAATGGAATTGAACGGGGAAATGTAATGGAACAGGGTATGAATTGGAACAGGGAATGAAGGGTAATATATTTGGTTGATGAAAAATAAATTTAGATTCTATTGTCATAATATTAGAAAAATATTAAAGACTTTAGGAAATGTATTTATTTATTTATTTATTTATTTATTTATTTATTTATTTTATAAACAAACTGAGTAAATTTTGTCATATTCCCAGTGCAGAAACGGTAATGACATATCATTATTTCTTGGACTACCAGTAATGACACCCACTTACCTTCTACTTACCTTAAAACATATAATAATGAGTTACTGATAATGACTTATTTTTATCATTATTTCAAATAGAAAATAATTTTCTTGATTTTTTTGAAAATTTTTTTAAATCTATTTTTAGACTCAATATTTTTTAAACACTGGTAAAGATATATGTAACCACAAATTTTTTGATTTTTTGTATGTTGGCGAGTAAACTTACTTGTGAGCAACAGGTCAATTATGTTTTTATCTGCATTAAAGGAATTAAATATGCTAAAATCCCAAACGTATTTAACAAATTGTAAAAAATAACCCGTTGCAGGCATGTCCCTATCCGGATTTCATTCTTGCCTAAGGAAATCGTCAGGGGACGACGTTTTTAGAAGTTCTGGAAATATTTGTTAAGTTAAATTACAAACTCAATGAGAATTTCTTGTTCTCGTCTATAAGCGTTATTAAACATTTAAAATATCAAAGAAAAAACAAAAACAACAACAGAAAATTTTCCACAATTTGCTTTGTCATCTTCCAATGTACTACTCTGTTGTTTTGACAGATCTAGCAATGTAGTGACATCCATTCATGTAGAAACAACAATAGAAATCAATGTTTTCTAAAGTGTCAGTAACATTTAAATTTGCACAAGCACTTGCATATTATTTTTTTTTTTTTTTAATTTTATTTTATCGGGATATACATTAATTGCATTAAAGGAATTAAATATGCTAAAATCCACATATCTATTAAATATTACATGTCGATATAGTTCAGATGGTAGAGCTATTGACTGGCAATCTGTAGACCCAGGGTCGATTTCCGCACCAGGAAATTTTATTTAAAAAAAAATACAATAAAAAATATTTTATTATATAATTTATTTTTTTGAAAATCTATTTTTAGACTCATTATTTTTGTCAGTACTGGTAAGCACATAGGTAACGATATATTTTTTGATTTTTCGTATGCTGGTGTGTAACCATAACTCATTATTTTTCGCGACATCGCCATATAAAGGTAATAAGAAATGTAATAACAAAAGTAACTAGTTGCCATTACCAAGTATGTAGTTACATAACCACATATCTGGTAATGATTTTCTACACTGGGTTGCAATGCCGCCAATAAGAATGGAATAGGAAATGAAAAGAAATGGAATATGGAACGAAATGGAATAGAAAGGGGGACGAATGGTAACATATTTGGTTGACGAAAAATTTAATTTCGCATGGTCAATTGTATGTCGCCTGTTCCCGTGTCGGAAAACATTCAGCTTTGTATGTTTACACGTCAGACAACAAAACAAAAAATGCAGTGTATCATTAAGCATTAGAATGACCGAAATTGTGATACGAATCGGAAAAATTAATTTCTTTGTTTTGATTGGCTTTACTACACTGCATGACAAAATTTTGACTTTTAAAAATTAATAGAGTGCTGACTTAATAGAGTACTTTATTATTCGATCAATGGTACAGATTTTTCGTTAAATGTCTTTAAAGTTTGGCGGTTGTCCATTCAGCTTTTTATATAAAAAATTTTTCAAATTCAATTAATATGAATTTTTTGTGTTAAAATGTAAGCACAAGACCTGTGGCCATATTTAACATATAAATGCGATGTGCTAATCTTGATAATTAAACCGCTATTCAGCGTTTTATATAGGTTTTCATGGTTTTTTGCTATTTCCGCGAATATAGTCGCCGAATGTACAATCGACCTCAATGATATGACTGAATAGCTTTCCAAGATGTCCCCAAAGTCCAACTTTTAGTATAATATAGGGTCACCTCTAAAAACTGTTGTTGCAAAATTTCAAGCAAAACAGTTTCCATTGCAAAAGTATTTTTACTAACCCAGCAAACAAAGATGATCATTAATGACTGAGAATTGTGCTCCAAAAACATAAACATTTGTCCACTTTTTCCTATGAAAGTGGTCTGTCCAAAAGAGCCCCCTGTGTACTCAGAAATGATTCCGAAAAAAGAACGTATAAAATCGAAATTTTCTTCATAAATTTAAATAATTTTGGAATCTTCTTTGAGTCCGAAAAATGAACCCTCGTTTTGAGACAGCTTTTTAGATTGCAGAGACAACTTTTTGGATTGTTTTCTGAGGGTTCATATTTTCTACCAAAAAAAAGTGTTTTAAAAAAAACAATAATCATTTCTATGAGCAATTTAAAACTCTTATTAATGAGCGCTCCGGAATTGCTGGCTGGGAAGGTTAGTATTGTACTAAAGACATTTTAAGATACTAAGGTGTCTTTAGTACGATACTAACCTTTTAGGGCAAGGGATACATCGCAACCATCTTCGCGTGTACTTGTGAGATGTGACCGTTCTCATAAAAGTTTTATTGCATACAAATTTCGTTGCATTGGCAATCCTATAGAGTTTTATGATAAACGCAGGTGTTGTTTTGAAACATTAAAAAGGTCTGCTAACTGCTTTTTATTTGTCTATTCTGCCGCAGTTCTTTTTCATATCCTTTATTTTGCTATTCCAAACATTTCCATTCAATTCATTCATTTACATGTTTATTTACGGTTATGATTGTTTGTTTGCTTTCTTGCATAACCCAGCAAAATATGTTTACGAAAATTAAAATCTGAAAAATGTCAAAACTTGGTAAATTTTTCCAAATTTGTTAAATTTTTTATACACAAAATTTGAGACAAACCTATTTCACTAATATTTTGGCAATTAAATTTTTTTTTGTATATATGTAACTCATTTCTTTAACGCTATATAATTAATTTTAAAACAATGAATAAATTTCAAAAGAAACATATAACATATAGTAACTTCAAAACTATTTTCTAAGCCTTGTTTGTATTCAGAAAAATCTCTTGAATTTAACTACAGTTTAATAAAACAAATTAACATGCAAAACAACAACAAATATTAATCCATCCTTTAAAACCAAAAGTTTTTTTATGAATAAACATGTAAATGTTTGCTGGTTTATATTTCAAAACCAAGAACCAACTGAACAACATCTGAAAAGCAAACAAAAATTCAATGGCATGTGTTTTGCATTCGAATTACATAAATGTGTTCTACGATGTTGATGCTACCGAAGTTGCTGATGCTGTGGTTGTTGTTGTTGTTGCATCTTCTACAGCAACATAAACAGCAGCCACCTTGAATTGCAATGCAATTAAAATTGTGCGCTTTCATGAGCTTATAACAGCATATTCTTCATATTCTTTATTTATTTTTTTTTTCATTATTTTACATGCTTTTAATAGAAATGAAAATTACAAAAAAGAAATTGGCAGCAAAGGAATGTTGAGTTTTTTCTACTTCTTCTCGTTTTTCAAAAGGAAGTAAGAACTAAAGAAAAAAAAAACTCAACTGAAAAATGGTTTTTATAATTAAAACAAAGAATATTGTTTTTTTTCTCGTTTTGTGTAAAAAAGAAAATTCTATTATTGTGGTAGATTTTTAGGAAAATGGGTAAATAAATGTGTTGCAATATTTCAAGGAATTCTTCAATTTTCACATTTCCATAGAAATATTTAAGGTTATGAACTAATTGCAATCTTTCATTTTCTTTTGATTTAATTTTATGGAAATTAATTGAGAAGAAAAATATATTATAATTGAAAGCTGCAGTACGGATGGGGAAATAATTCGAAGAAATACTGTATTCAATGATGAAGTACATCTTTGTTTTATTTAAAAGATCTTCAAAATCAGAATAACATTTGGTAAGAGAAAAATGCATTTCTTTAGAAAATTTTTTTGAAATCTATATATAGGCAAAAATCTCAAGTTGCTCTTTACTAACGCCTTAGGTCGCCTAACTTATCTAAAAGTACGATCAATTTAAAACTATCCGGACTCATTTTAATGCAAAATTTATTTGTGGTTCAGGTTAAAGACCAACTTCATTACCTTAACCAAAGGTAAAATTCTCCTCAAGATAACTCTAAATAGTGTTAAAACACGCATTCTTTTAGATAAGTTAGCCGACCTCAGTATATTAAATTTTGTATTTTTGTCTTTTTGTTTTTTTTTGTGAGAAATTTACAAAATTCAAAGCAAAGTCTATTAGGACCTCTTTTTATCAGAAACGTGGTAAAAATGGGGGTTTAAACGGGGAAAAGTCTACCCTTTAACGGCCTGCCCAAACCACCTTGTTGCGAAACCTGGAATTTAGAGTGTATTCCCTGGCGTACACTCAGAAAAGTTCTGCAGTTACTACATGACAGTTATTTGTAATGCGGTTATAATTATTTTAACTACAATTACAATTATTATACTTGGGGAAGAAGTTTTCAATATTCAACGTGACGAGAATTTTGTATTCAGACAGTTCATATACAAAAGTACAAAATTCTCGTCCCGTTGAATTCTTGTACCTTATGTAATATCTCGGTTTGTGTGTTCCAATCATCATTTTCTTATTACGGACAACTGATAAGTTGGGGTGATGCCCACGAAACAATTGCATTGTTAATCATGAAAATGATTAACCTAAAATAAAATAAAATAACTGTAGAATAATTTTCTTTTGTATCTTTAGTTAAAGAAAGGACGCTAAAGACAGCAAACTGAATATTTCGCAGAAAGAAGTTTTATTAAATAAAGGAAATAAGTGTAACAGAAAATTATATTATTTACTTAAATATTATAAAATATTGTATTTCCGATAGTTCAGCTCTTTAGCATTTTTATATTCTACCTGCAGAAAAAAGGAGGCCAAAAAAATATTTCATCCCCCGCTGGCAGGCATCCACAACAATTAAGTATTAAAAGTGAAAAGTGAAAAATTAGAAATTAGTTTTCTAAATTGTACACTTATAGAAAAAAGTTTGTAGAAAAGTTAGTAAAACTGTTAGTACTTCAACTTAACAAATTTTTAACTAATTTTTATTTAAAATTTAATTTTAAGTTAATTTTTTTGCTACCTCCACATTACCAACTTACAAATTCTTTTGCTACTTTTTTTTGCTGAATTTAGTTACTAATTTTTAACAATAAATTTGCTAACTTTAAAGTATTTTACTGAATTTTAGTTACTAATTTTTAACAGAAGATTTGCTAATTTTACAAATTTTTTGTAAACTAAACCACCAATTTTGGAGCTCTTATAAACAGAATGTTAAATGACTCATAAAAATTACTGCATATTTTTAACTCGCCAAAAATAATGCAAAAAGTTTTTAAATAAAGCTAAATTGAAATGGTTGAAAATTTGTCCAACTCATAAAATATCTAAATTATTAAAATTTATGAGAAAAATTTCTATTTATCGTAATACATTAATTTTCAAAGATCAAGGTTTATTTTGGACGAACCATTTTAATATGAAAATTGTGATTAAAAGTATCTCTGGGGAGCAAGTGGAGTTTACGGGGATGACCTTATTTTTTTCCCCCAATATTGTACTTTTTAAGCTTATTTAAAGAATGCGATATTTTTAATCGGCCACACCTTCTTTCCTGTGGGTGGAGCTTTAGAGGTGAAAATGGAAACTCAAATAAATTCGGAAGTACATATCCGATCAGCAAACAATGAAAATCAAAAGAAGGGTCTCTGAAATACATTTTGTTATGGTTAACATATTATTGTCTATAAATATTACCACTTTTACAAAAAATCATTCTTGGGAATATTCATTGGCATTGAAATATAATTGGCATTACTTTATCTCAATGTCAGTGCGAACAAATTTCATCAGCATTCAATGCCAATGAAATTTTTTTCAATTTGCATTGATGAAAACAATGGTAACGAAATGTACACATAATTGAAGAAAAAGCATTGCAACATAAAAAAATATAAGAAATACGCGAATTTTTAATTTATTAAAACATGAAAACAAATACTTCTTTCATCAATTATAAATGGTCATTTAGGCATTGAACAATGCCAATTGAAAAAATTTCAATTAATTGACACATTCAATAAACTGGTCCCAAGTATGTTTTTAAATACCCATTTATTTTTTATTTATTAATTTTCATTTCATTTGCTCCTTTTTACACTTTTCCAGTCCACTAGTAATCTGCAAAAGTTTTGTTGATTTCAGAAAATTTTAGCAAAAATTTTGTAGATTTAACAGTTTTGTTTTGCTATTTTCATTCTACTATTATTTAGCATTTTTTTTTTTGCTAATTTTGGCAGGTTAAATTGTTATTTGCAATTAACAACAATTTAGCTCAAATATTACTAAAATTCTGTAAATTTAACAGTTTTTTTGATGTTTTCATTTTATTAATATTTAGCAAACTGATTCTGCTAATATTAGCAGTTTTTTCTGCAGCATCATTTTTAACTAATTTTTAGTAACTTTTTCTGCTATTTTTACGGACTTATTTGTATGAGTGTAACATCTATTTAAAAATAAAATGAAGTGAAGTATTTTAAGTACATTTATATTTAATTGTATAACAATATTGCAGTTGATTTATATGCAAATGTAGTGTACACCTTTTTAACTGCAAATGCAGTTTTTTTAACTGTCATTTGCAGTTGATTTTACCTATATAATTTCCTGAGTGTATGGACTATTTACCTGATCAGATTTTCGTCATGAACGTGAAAAAGAAAAGGTTAAAAATGGAAACTTTTCGCCCTTAACGACGTGTTCAAACCGCTTTAATTAAAAACCCGAAATTTTGAACTAGATATTTGTTGAACAGTGTTATCTGTTCATGTCCAAATAATAAAATATTTTCTTACTTTATTGCTTTAACCTGCTTTATTAAAGAATTCTATTGATCACATATGATATGACCATTTTTAATAATAAAACGAGTAGAAAAGTTAAAGTCGGGCATGTCGAATATACAATACCCTACACCAGTCTGGTTAAAAGCCAACTAATGTTTGGATCCGAAATTCGAATGGATTAAAATGGGACTTGTATCAAAATTTCCTATAAAATGATAAAAGAAGAGAAAATCTTAAATATAGCCAATATGGGCGATAGGTCCAAATATGGACCGATCCTATATAGAATCCATAAGCTTTGTGCTTGGAAACATGTGAGTCAGCGAGCCAAATTTCATTGAAATATCTTTGTATTTGCGACGTCCAGCGTGTAAAAAAGCCAAGCACTAGGTCTAAACATGGACCGATTTTAACCAAAATTAATAGGCTTCGTTCTTGAGCTGACATATGTAGGTCGGTGTACCAAATTTCATCAAAATAGCTTAATATTTGCGACCTGTAGATTGCGCATAAGAATGCATGGACAGACAGACGGGCGGACGGACATCGATATATCGAAATAGAACGTGATTCTGAGTCGATCGGTATATTTTAAGGTAGTTCTAGATCCAATATTTTTTGATATTACAAACATCATCACAAACTTATTATACCCTGACCACATAGTGGTGTAGGGTATTGAAAGACATTTGAAGAAATGACATGTGTTCCTTAAAATTTTACCTTCCTGTATAAATTCTTTTTTATCCTTTGGTTCTTGCTTATTGATAAGTAATACTAAAAAATTCTATCTCATTTCAAACACATTCAATTGATTTGAACATCCTGTTTCATTTTTTTTTTTCCTCAAAACTGCACTACTCCACCAAAATCGTGTTCAACTTGTAACCTTGTTACAACAACATTAGCAGAAGCAGTACAGACAGCACTGCAACAACACAAATAACACTGAAACTCCCCTTTAACAATATTATCATGATCATCAACTTTTTGGCCAATGTCACAAAATGGCATGTAATTCATAAAAACAACCAACGAAAGATATATAAACTTTGAAATCTATATAGACGGGGTTCTCAAATGGTTATATATATGGGTGAAATCAAAAAATGTGATAAATTTTTGGGCCAAATTTGTGAGAAGCAAAAAGTGTTAATATTTCCGTTTTTCTTAATGAAATCAGTAAGTTTAGTCATTATAAACCTAATTGCAAAAAATCTCTTCTACAAGTTGTCGCAATAACTTTTCTTGAACAATTTTAATTTTTTTTGTTGTAACGGAGTTTACATTTCTGCAAGCAAAAGATATAACAAAAAAAATTGCGTACGAATTTTCTTCAATTTATTAGTTTTTTGTATTTGGGTTTTCAACTTGCTTTCCAATGATATATAATTTGTGTTGATCAAATTGGCGGTTTCGCGAATAAAAATACAATTCATTCCGCGAAAAAAATTGTATTTTTTTTTTAATTTTGTATTTTTGGTCCTTTTAAATGCTTTTCAAAAATATAAAATTTTTTAAAATCCAAACAGCGGTTGCGCAGTTACAAAATAATATAGTAAAAACATAATATTTCGTGATCAAAAAATTCTTAAATTGTGTGAAAAAAAATTAAATTTGTCAAACTAATGTCAGTAATGACTCGAAATATCGATTCAAAACCAGTGAAATGCAAAATCAATTGTTTTTCGCTCCAGCAGCTTAGGGTAAAAAACTGATAACTTTTTTTGATTTGACGCAAAGTTACACTGTGAGACAAATGGTAGGGGTCAGTGATCGGGAAGGGTTATATCGGTAAAAAGAAGTTATACGTGTCCCGGCGTTTCGCCGGGTCACCCCTAGGAATCGAGATATATCGATTTGACCTTTGGTGGTCTTTTTTTTTACATAACTCGAGAACCACTAGTCCGATTTTGCTCAAACAATTTTAAAAAAATTAAAAATTTTTCGGATATAGAAAAACGTTATATGAACAGATTAAAGGAATTGTAATTTTTAATTTTTTTAAAATTGTTTGAGCAAAATCGGACTAGTGGTTCTCGAGTTATGTCAAAAACAAGATATATCTCGATTCCTAGGGGTGACCCAGCGAAACGCCGGGACACGTATAACTTGTTTTTGACCTATATAACATTTCCCGTTGGTTTCATCCCATCCCGATTTTGACTGTCGCATAGTGTTATTAGTTGAATCGTCTTTTGACACATAAATATTAGTTGAATCACCTCTGTTTATCGTTATTTTAAAATATTTTAAACATTTATCTGCATTTATTTGAATGAAATCTGATGCAAACAATTGTGGTTACGGAGTTTACATTTGGTTACTTTTTCGTTTTCTTTCAGAAACGCTTTGTCAGAATTTTTTTTCCGAAACAAAATCGCTGGATGCCTAGAAGGTGAATCCAAATAGGACACTATTTTTCTTACTCGTTAAATAGTTTGGTGTAAAAATTAGTAACGGAGTTTACAACATTTTTTCAAATCTTATTAAAGACATCCTTTTTCATCTCGAGAATGTTACATGCTGCAGAAAAGCTTCAAGTCTGTTATACTGGATGATTACTTACAGTCCAACGATCATTTGAGTATAAATAACAATATACTTTTCGCAATATAAATAATAGATAACTCCAAAATTCTGGTATATGCATTTTTATCAAAAATTATGACGAAAAATTGTTACAGAGTTGAAGTCGTGATAGCTAAGATATACGAAAAAGTTTGTAAAATGTATTAATTTTTGTTAAAAACGGCACTTTTCCTCTTCATAAAATTTTTTACGGTTAGTGTTTAGCTTTATTGGTTATTAAAATATAAGCTATTAAAATTAAAAAACCGTATGTGTTACTTGTTACGGAGTTTACAGTTGGCCTATAAAATTGGTCACAAATTTTATGTATTAACCAAAAATTGGTCAGATTGTTATAAATTTTGTAAAACAGGTGACAATGCGCTGATATATATCGAAATATGTAACTCAAATGTAACCCATGGATTAGAAATTAGGTGGTTACACGGTTTTTATCACATTTTTTGATATCACCCATATATGTATATTAAATGGTTATATATATATTTTAAAAATTTATTTATAGAAAGAGAGTATGTAACTTAAAACGCCAATTTAGAATTGATAGTAGAAAAGGTTAAAAAAGAGAATTTTCTATTCTATAACCAATTTTTGGAGGAGAAAATCTTTAGTAATAATTTAATTTGTTTAGATCTATTTTAGTGAAAACAAAAATATATCGTTCTGTAATCAGCAGTCTATCATTTTTAGCTAATAATTTTGCCGATTTATATTGAACTAAATTTAACTGAAGTACATATAAGTAAAAATTTTCAGATATACAATAAAAATTTTTTTCTTTACATTAGGAGTGTTTTCAGGATGGAACCATTTTAACTAAGTTTTAGTAGCTTTTTCCACTATTTGTACAGGTTTATTTCCATGACTGTTGTTAAAACAACACTGTACTAATAAACAACGTAAAACGTAAAAACCATACGTCAGTGTGGCAACATTTGCGAAAAAGGTGACACGGAGGAGATTAGAAGATAAACAAAACATCTAAAGTAGAATGTTTGTATCTATCTGTTTGAAAGTAAAAAACAATAACAGAAAGCTGAATAGGAAAGAAAACTATGAATTAGCTACACTACATTCAAGGCCGTACGTGGTTTAGATGGCTCAGCTATCGAACTTTAGTATAGTTATGTTTGTAATGTAGGAGTGCATGGGTTCGATTCCTACAGCCGACGGGTTGTTTAAAAATGATCATATAGAGACAATCTGACAATAAAATATAAACAATAATACAATTTAATGGAAAATCACTGATGAAGCCTGTCCATAGGAAAAAAGGAAAAAACTGGATTTAGTCTGATTTGCAAATTAATGTTTTTATAACTTTTAAAAAAAATATTTATTCATTTTCTTAACCTCAAACCTACTAAAAAAAAACCCGATTTTTGAAGAATATTTTTTTAACTGATTTGACGATTTTTTTTTAATATCTCTAAATCGACTATTTGCTTTGATTTTTCAACTGAAAGCCCTCAACTCTGAACACAAGCTCAATACTTATACCCAGTAAAAGATTCAGAACCACTTCCCTGCCCTATACTATTACAACCAACTAACATATAACAAAATTGTGGCAAAGAAAAGCCCAAGTAAAAGTGGAAAAAAATAATGTTACCAAAAATGAGCATAAAAACTTTTTTTAGAGCTGAAGAAAAGAAAAACTTAAGTGCATTATTTCCGGCTTTTATAAAGTTTTACTAAAAGATGCAGCAATAATAACCAAAAAGAAAAACACAAATGTGAACATACACAGAAAACTATCAATTCCTTGGGAAAATGAAAAAAAACAAACACATCTACACTAGAGAAGCAATCTTTTTTTGAAGCCTTGGAAGAAAAAATAGAAAAGCAGTTAAGAGAAGTATGCTTGGAAGTAGTAAGCGATTTTATAATAAAAAACTTTCATAGAGAATCGAAATTCTTTACTATCCTACCCAGTGTAGAAACGGTAATGACATATCATTATTTTTTGGACTACCAGTAATGACACCCACTTACCTTCTGTATTATTTTAAAACATATAATAATGAGTTACTGATAATTACTTATTTTTATCATTATTTCAAATAGAAAATAATTTTCTAGATTTTTTTGAAAATTTTTTGAAATCTATTTTTAGACTCAATATTTTTTAAACACTGGTAAGGATAATGTAACCACATATTTTTTGATTTTTTGTATGTTGGAGAGTAAGCTTACTTGTGTGCAGCAGGTCAATTATGTTTTTATCTATTAAATATTACATGTCGATATAGCTCAGATGGTAGAGCTGTTGACTGGCAATCTGTAGACCCAGGTTCGATTTCCGCACCAGAAAATTTTATTTAAAAAAAAATGCAATAAAAAATATTTTTTTTTATATAATTTATTTTTTTGAAAATCTATTTTTAGACTCATTATTTTTGTCAATACTGGTAAGCACATAGGTAACGATATATTTTTTGATTTTTCGTATGCTGGTGTGTAACGACAACTCATTATTTTTCGCGACATCGCCATATAAAGGTAATAAGAAATGTAATAACAAAAGTAACTAGTTACCATTACCAAGAATGTAGTTACATAACAACATATCTGGTAATGATTTTCTACACTGGGTACCTAAGTAATTTTCCATTCAATTCTAAGCAATGACTCTCTAATTGTTGCAGAGTGTACTTGACAAAAACTGTTATAAAAATCATAAACAAATTACTAGTGTCCGACCGAGTATTCGGCTTGGGGGTTCGGCCAAAAAGTGATGTTCGGCCAAGTTCGGTGTTCGGCATAATTTTGGCCGAATACCGAACTTTTCTATATATAAATATTTTGCAGCATTTAGCTCTTCAATTTTGTATAGTAACTTATAAATATGCACAGATTCAACTTAATTTTTACTTTAAGAGCGAAAAATACAACTTTTTTATGTTTTTGCAATTTAGAAATATTTAAAAATTGGTTTACGCATTTTTGAATTTGAAAAAGTTGCATGAAATTGTATTTTTATTCAAACACAAAAGTATTCGGCTTCGGTTCGGCCTTCAAAAAGTAAGTTCGGTCGGACACTACAAATTACGGCTCTTTTTATCTTTAGAGAAAATGCAGAGTCAATTGATTTGTCGATCTTAAAGTTACTGTTATTTTTGCTGATTAAAATTTGCTAATACAGTCATAGAAACACGCTGAAAAAAATCGCCCTGCAGGAAACATATTTGCTGGTTATATATATATGTTTGGAAGAACTGTCAAAATATATTTGCCGTGTTTTTAATATAATATGTTTGCCAGCAAATATAATATTTTTGCCTGTAAACATATGTATGTTTGAATCATATGAAATACAGCTACTCGCAAATATATAAAAGATTGCAGGCAACATATATATATTTATCATTATTATATTTGCACTCCACAAACATAATAATGATAAAATAAAAATGCAAATATATTTTTGTTTAAGTGGGAAAATATGCTTAATATTCAAATATTACAGTGTTTGCCTGGAGACATACGTATTATAACGATAAAAATAAAATAATTGGAAACACACCTCAAACATAAGTATAGTAGTTTATAAATATATATATAACTGCCCGTAAATATATCCAACAATCTCTTTTTTCTGCGTGAAGCTTATCCCAATTTTGTTTTATAATACAATTTTGTCGCTTCTTGTACTTGGCGAAATTTACTTTAACGTTTTGAAAATAGGCGTTTTTTTTTTAATTTCAAATTAAGTTTATTAAAATTTAACTCACTTCTCAAAAGTAACTTCCCTTATCACTATGTTGAAGTGAGTGTTATAAAGTTCCATCGTTTTTTTTTACTAAAGGGTGGGAGGATATAACTTTGTTTTATGGAGAAAAAAAACGTCTCGAAAAGAAACGTTTATTTATTGAGTTCATTTTTGTTGTAAAAAGAAGTACATACAACATTTTTTTCTCCCAAAGTTTTTCTTTAAGAGATTTGTTACACAATATTTGTTCAATATAAGCCTTTTTTCGTTGAAACACCAAAAATAAAAAGGAAAAAGGAAAATTTTCATAACAAATTTTATTGGTGTTTTTTTTTGTTCTTAACTACGAGATGAGTTTGTTTTTAACAAAATAACGAAGCCAACATAAACATGAAATTCATTTGTATAACTTGTATATGAGATGCTCCTTTTTTTTATTTAATTTGAATTTTTTTTTCCCAAAAAACTTTTGATGCTTTTTTAAGTCTGCTAAGTTTTTCTTATAAGTGCGCCATAGAGAGTAGTAGTGGTGGTATATAGTAAAAAAAGTTTTTCCAAAAAAAATGTATTACTGAAGATCCCAGCGAAAGATTTTGATGAACGTATTTCAGGCATTGCACGGTTAGCCATTACTTCTTTGCAATATTTTTAAACGGTAGTGATATTGTGATATTTCAGCATACAGGTATATTTTTCGTCATCGTTGTAAATTTCAAATTTAAAACACAAATTTATTTCAAGTAATCGATTTAAAATCCTTGTTTTTTTATTTATTCATCCCCGATTATCTGAAAACAATAATTACCTAAAAATTGGTAAGTCTTGGATACGGAATGCCCAAAAAGGAACGAAATGTAATGTTCTACAAAGCTAGCTCACCTTTATGGACATTAAAAATAATTTTTTTTTTTTTTTCAAATCGAGTGATATTTTCTATGGGAATATTTGCGTCAATATTTTTTTTTTATTATCATTTATGCAGAGACATATAATATAGAGATGCAACATGGATAATTTTGTAAACAAACTGTAGATGTCGCTAGTATGTGGGAAATTTTCTCAAGGGGGGATTTTTTTACGTCAAATAAGGTTTTACAGAGTTGTTAGGTAAGGGGATTTGGGCCCAAATTAGGGATTTCGACTTCGTTTTGGGGACAGATTAAAAACTTGTAAATTTTAAAAGATTTAGTTTTAGGCCCAAAATAAGAAGAATTTTGGTATAAATTATATGCGTATTATTTGAAATTAAAGTCGATCAAAGTAGGTCTGTTAAAGAATTTAAAAATTTCTACAAAATATTTGAATTATTGAAGAAATGTTCTCCAAATATTTATAAATCTTGAAATAACGAAAAGCAACCAATAATAAATCAAAAAATTTTATATTTTCCAAATACTGAAATTGTTACATGTAAAGGACTCAGAAAAAATAAATTTTGTGTAGGCTCAATTTTATTTAATTTAATTTAATTTTATTTAATTTGCTCACTCATTTCTTAATAATTTTCTGTCTGAACTTAAGAGCGATGCTAACATAGCGCCTTTTTTTGAGTTTTTGTTTAAATTAAAATGAATTGGGTTTCTTTAAATCAAAATATGCTATTGAATGCAAAATATCCAAAAATATGTTCTAAGAAATCGATGCCACATTTCGTCAATAGTTCTCAAATGGATAAATATCTTATTTACTTTTCAATAGATCGCACCGGAAAAAATATGATAGAGTATATTTCTGGTTGCCCTGTTATATGTAATGGGTCAAACCAATATAACTGTACAACAATTTCTAACTTTTTCAAAATTACGGATTTCTGACAATGAATTATGGTAGATGAGACCAAAAAGAAATATATACGGGTGTCGGCGTTTTGAAAGATCATATCGGAATTTTATTTTAGGGGTGGTTAAATTTTCCCTCTTTTTCAAATGTTTATTACACTGTGAGAAAAATGGTAGGGGTCAGTGATCGGGAAGGGTTCAAACTACCGGGGAAAGTTATATCGGTAAAAAAGAAGTTATACGTGTCCCGGCGTTTCGCTGGGTCACCCCTAGGAATCGAGATATATCGATTTGACCTTTGGTGGTCTTTTTTTGCCATAACTCGAGAACCACTAGTCCGATTTTGCTCAAACAATTTTAAAAAAATTAAAAATTACAATTCCTTTAATCTGTTCATATAACGTTTTTCTATATACTCAACAGTTTTGCCGGTAAAAATAAATGTATGAAGAAAAAAATATTTTTTGCCTAAAATATTAAAAAAAAGTAATAAACAAAAGGTTATTGATTTTTATGGTAGCGGTAACAAACATTTATTTTTACCGGCAAAACTTGTGAGTATATAGAAAAACGTTATATGAACAGATTAAAGGAATTGTAATTTTTAATTTTTTTAAAATTGTTTGAGCAAAATCGGACTAGTGGTTCTCGAGTTATGTCAAAAAAAGATATATCTCGATTCCTAGGGGTGACCCAGCGAAACGCCGGGACACGTATAACTTATTTTTGACCGATATAACATTTCCGGTTGGTTTCATCCCATCCCGATTTTGACTGTCGCATAGTGTTATGAATCGGCATAGAAAAACATACGAATATTCCATTTTAGGTATAGGATGTGTTCAGCGAACTTATGTAGAACACTACGGGGAACATTTCTGTGGAACATTTTGACTCTCTAACTCAGCTATTAAATTGACTTTTTAGGTCCCCTTTTCAAAAAGGAACAAAAAAGACTCGTAAGTTGTAGAGTTAGAGGGTTAAAATGTTCCATAAAAATATTACTCGTAGAGTTTTACATTAGTTCGCTGAACATATTATATACCAAAAATTATAGCAATTCCAGAAATAAGTCAAATCTTATGGGTCTTTATTGTCCATTTTTGAAAAGGGCCAAAAACGCCCCTTTAATTGAAGAGTGAGAGGATTGAAATGTTCCATAAAAATGTTCCTCGTAGTGTTTTACATGAGTTCACTGAACACATTCTACACTTAAATGGAAGATTCACATGGTTTCCTCCTAAAATCCAAGTTTGTTGTACGTTTGCGCGCCAATTCTGAATAAGTGCGAGATTAACCCTTAAGCACTTGACTTACTTCTGGCACTGAAGTTAAATTTTCAACTTTGATGTCTTCAAAAAAAAATTTATAAAAAAACTTTTTTTCTTTTGATTGTAACAACCGTATAATTACTTCATCGGACTTTGAAATTTGGAGTCAAAATTGCAAACGGTTATCCAGTTATTACCTTTTTATGCATTTGGAGATACAATACAATTTTCTGAGTGTTATTTCCAGATAAAGAATAAAAAACTAAATAAGAATTGTAAAAAATCCAAGAAAAAAAAATTTTAAATTAGTATATTTTTTTGCTAAAGTTAGCACTCGGTTTTGAAAAATTAGTAAAATATTTTGCTGAAATCAGCAGCGACAATTAGTAAAAAAAAAATCCGTAATTTGTAATAAGAGAATAGCAAAAGTGATTACTAAAAAAATTGTACTAAAAATCAGTATCAATATAGTAAAGTGCGATTGGAAACTGTTTACAAATTTTTTACTAACTTTTTTATGTGAGTGTAGCATAAAATAATCTCCTAATTTCAGCAGTTCTTTTCAAGATATTTTTTATCTAATTTTTAGAAGGTTTTGCTGCTTTTTTCGGTTCTGTTTGTATGATTGTATAATTTTTTGCTTATTCTTATTCTATTTTCCATTGCTTGGTAATAGAAGTTTTTGCTGGGATGTGAAACGACAAGCATAACAGATGTAAAATGTAGTTTGAGTGTTTTAATTTTTTGTATAATATGACCACCGAGATTAATACAAAATAACCAAGTTAGTATTTGCTAAGCCATATAGTGAAACCCTAGCAATAGACGATTATATAAAAATCTGTTTTGAGAAATTATTTTCATTACAGATTTTAAGCTTTTTAGCTCCTATAGAAGTTATTGTTAAAGTTGTTGCAAAAATGTTCAAATAATTTGAACTAGTCTAACTTTTTTCTCTAGAAATTTTATTTAATTTTGTTTGATTATTATGATAAAAATAATTTTTGTTTTATTTCTGAAAGTGTTTTCAAATTCGGTATTTGTTTCAAACTTTAGAACCGATATTAATCAGGATAACTCGGTTCTAAATATTTATTATTTCTTCAACAAAAAATAAGTTGAAGGTAATGCTTTACAAACCACACATTTTATTGCATCCATAGTATTCGTTCTTACTGCTTATTTAGAAGTAATTCTGAACCACTTAAAAAAAAATCACTTCTTTCGTTGCTTGCACAGTATCCGCTAGAATATTTGTACAGCTTTTTTAGAAGTGATTCTGAACAATATCTAAAAAATCAATTATTGCTTCTAAAGCATTATGGGTCTTAAAATAATCCTAAGAATTGGTTTGGATACAGTTTATTTCCAAACAGATGATCAAGGGTTAGATTCCAATATTTGGTACCAATATTTTTTTTTTTAATATTTTTCATTAATTTATTTAAATTCAATATTTTTTTTAACTTTTAAATTTTTAAAAATTTGTAAAATAAAAATTCCCTTCTGAAAATTCCTGTAAAAATACTACTGGAAGAAACACAGAATTGCAGTGCACCTTTTGCACTTGTTTAATAAGTACTTTTATTAAGGAGAATAAGGAACAATATCGCAATGACAAACCGGTATGTTTATACTAGTCAACTTTCACATCAACGAGTAGCTGAGCGGTAGAGAGCTAGACCAACAATCTTGGGATGGCAAGTTCGATACCCGGTGGGGCAATAAAAAAAAATGTAGATACAAATTACTTAAGATTTCTTGCGATTTTTTTTTTTTAATTCCAATTGATGAAAAAGTGTTTCCTTGGCACTCATTCAAAAAGTACTTAAAAAATGTTGAAGTGAGAGTACGTCCCTCCTATGGCGTCTCAATGTTAAAATCATTAGTGCTTCTGTTGAAAAAGAAGTACATCTATATCATTAATTTTAGTGCTTTTCTACTTGTTTGGCATCTTGTTTTTTGGCATTTCGTTTTTTTTTTAATCTGAATAGAAATTGTAAAACTATTCCGATGTTGTTTCAAAGAAAAATATTATAGTGTGAATTCAAGTAAAAAATGTCGAAAAAGTTTTCTTATTTTCTTTTGAAAATACGGAAATATTATTGTTCGGATATTTGTCAAAAAAGCAGTAGTGGCGACAAAACACTTTTCGAGTATCATTGCTTAGTATAATTTATCCATGCCGTTGCTCACATAATTTTAAATAAAAACTTTAAAAAGTTTAAGTCCTTGATATCTTGCCCACACTTAACTTTTTAAAAACATAACTTCTGTTTAAAATTTTTCTGTAGAATTGTTTTCATTTTTTTCGCTACAACAAATTTATCAACAACAGTTTTTCTTTTAGAAAAGTTTTTTTAGAAAAAAAAATTCCTAGTAAGAGCAAGAATATTATTTAAAACAAGTTGTTGGCAACACAGTATGCCAAGTGTTACCAAGTTTATGTAGTATTATTATTAAAAACTTTTTTCTTACAAAATTGAAACTGTTGCTCAGACTAAAAAAGCACTGTTTAGAAAAAGTTCAAGTAATAGTTAGTTGGAAACATTGTTCTTTTTTAATGTTTACTAAGGGTAATCACAGTGTCTCATTAGGAAATGTAAATATTATGTTATTTATTCAGATTAAAAAAAAAGTCGGTTAATTAAATACCCTAGTTGCCATTCAGTTGCTCAACCGAATTATGCGGGTTAGTTCGGTTGTGGTAACCGCGCCATATCGGGTAAAAAATATCGGTTACCAACGGCATTGTTATTGGAATGTAAATGACGAAAACTCATAATTTGAAAATTGTTCGGTAATCCCTCAAAATCCCAATTTTTTTTTTTTTTGGAATTTTTCCATAAAAAAGTTTAAAGAATACAGCCGATGACCGACTTGCGCCCCCTTTATTTATTTATTTATTTATTTATTTATTTATTTATTTATTTATTTAGGACTGGCGAATCAAAAATATTTTCCTGATTTCGAAAAAGATCATTCTAAATGCATCTCTCCAAATTTAGTGGACAGGATCCAACTTTTGCCTAGGATATTTTTGATTGTATGTAACATAGGACATTTTTTTAAATATTTATATAAAAAAATTGTCTTCTTCTTAGATCCTCAAAGTTTGTATCATCAAACTATCTGTGATTACCCATATTTATAAAACTGCGATTTATTACACAGAAATACTTTTGAAATATTAGAGGTTGGTTGTTGATGATAAATACAATTGATGTTGTTTATGTTGTTGTTGTTAGTATTGTTATCGTTATCGATATTGTTTTTGTTATTCTTGCTCTTGGTAGTAGACATTTTTACTTAAATTGCATATAGTAGTAAAATGTTGTTGATATTCTATTGTGTATTGCTTAAATTCGATTAACAACTTTTTTCTTATTTCATTCGACTCTCTCTCAACTTTTTTTCAGAACTTATTATTGAAGTTATTTTCTTGTTATGTTGTTTGCTACAAAAACAACAACAACCATAGTAACTACATCAACAACATTAACAACAATACTAGCAATAGAAAAAAAAAACGACTTACTACTATCCTAGAAAAATAAAATAAGGAAAATTGTCACAAACTCAATTTACTTCTATAATAAATAGAGTAGAAAATGTGTTGTTAACTTTTTTTGTGATGAAATAAATAGAAATTCTAAAGTTTTTTATTTTATTTGTTGGGATTTTTTTAATGTCAATTTAGTTTTTCTTTATTAAATGAAAACTGATGAGGCTTTCTGGAATATTTAAGAAAGAGTTTTTTTAATGTAATAAATTATAAGGTTTTGTTTAAAATAAAATAACAAATTGAATTTTTAAACACACCCTTAGCATAAGTAATTAATTTCAATGATTTCTTTTTTCTTAATTTACGTAAGTATTATAATTTTAATTATTCAGTAAGCACTCAGATATGGCACAGTGGTTTGGTTGGCTGTTTGTTTGATAAAATTTTTAATTTTAGTAAATAAATATTATCATCGATAACAATTTCGATTAATTATTATTAAACTTTAGCGAATGCAAAAACCAGAGACTATTAATTATAGAGATAGGAAATCAAAACTGAGCAACTATTTAGTAACAGTTTAGTATCAGCTGAGCCTATATTCAAAAACCCAAAAACTGCTGAAAACTGCCCAAAATAAAGAAAAAACAAGGGCGTAATATAATTAAATAATAAAATTTGAGATATCCGTTTGTTTTTTTTTGCTTTGTTGTTTGTTATTTTTTAAATTTAAATAAAAAAAGAAAATTGTCAATTTTTTAACAAAGTGCCATCTAGTGACAGCAATATTTTTATAACTTATTTTTTTTTTTTGGTGATGCCATACCCCTGGCAAAAACAACTTACTGTTGACATATAGTATGAGGAAATAAATATACTACACTAAAGAAAAGATTCCAAGGAAATATTTAGGAAATAATCGATATCTTATAAGAGCAGCATCAGATGGACGAAGAATTCACAACATATATAATGTAAAATTCGTCATATAAATGTGATTCACATACACCTTTAAAAAGTTATACAATTAGATAAAGATAAAACAATTTCAAATAAACCACATGGTAAGAGTCTCAAATTGGTAGAAACTTTTAAAAACAGTAGTCGAAGTTTCACTAAAACATAAAGTTGAGCTTCCTTAGTGAAGCTTTAACAATATTTTTTATATTAATAAACTCCCCAAAGAAAATCCCCTTCATTCCACTGTACATTCGGCTGATTGCTTGTCAATAAATGTTTAAAACCATTTAATTGTACGTAAAACAAAATTTAATAGCAAATAAACAAATAAATACAACAAAAAAAATCAATATTTTATAATAATTATGCAAATCTCATTTAGCACTCTACAATTCAATACATGCTTAAGTACACAGCCCATCAAACAAAAACAATAAAATTAACCATACAATGTGCAACATCTTACTGCAAATGGAATATAAAAAGTTAATGGTAAACTTTTGTTAATAACTTACACGGGAGTTCTCCTATGGCGGAAATGTAGCTGTTAAGGATATTAAACATAAATAATCACAAGGCACAACATAAGTAATCACAGATTACAAATAGTACTTCTTCGACCCTCATAGTACCAAAAATTTAAATTACCAAAAAACTTAAAAATCTTCTGTACACAAAAACAAAATTCAATATTTGAATGCCTCGTTACCAAATCGATTATTTAACTTCATAAAGAAAAGTGAATGAGTCTCAATGAGAAAAATGAAATAATTCGGCGTCGTATAAGCAGTCTAGCTTACGCGCGACTACTTAAATATCCAGCAAAACCTTGGTAATGGGTAAGACCTTTTTCACGCATTGCCTGGCAATGGGTACCCCTTTACCCTTGTTTTTACTTAGAAACGTAAAGTAATACGTTACTACAGGGTCCGCCAAATAACTTTTTTTTTTTGAAAATGCTATAAAAAAAAACTACTGAATATCTTCTCAAATTTCTTTTTTTATTTGAAAGTACAATCGTTCCGGTTAATAATGGAAAATAATTTCATTCATATGGCTGCCTCGGCTGGCCATGCAGTAGCCTACACGATCGTCCCAATTTTTAACACATTATCGATTGTGTGCAGCTGTATTTCACCAATGGCTTCACGAATATTGTCCTTTAAAGCGTCAATTGTCTCTGGCTTGTCGGCGTAACACTTATCTTTGACGGCACCCGACAAATAATAGTCCAACGGTGTCAAATCGCAGCTCCGAGGTGGGCAAACGACATCAGCTCTGCGGCTGATAATGCGATCTTCAAAAACAGGGCGCAAAACATCGAGTGTAGCTTCGGCTGTGTGGCACGTAGCGCCGTCCTGTTGAAACCAACTGTAACGGCCACTCCTTGCTCATTTTCGAAGAAAAATGGCCCAATTATGCCTCTGGACCAAAATCCGCACCAAACAGTGACTCGTTTTGGGTGCACCGGCTTTTCAATGTATGCGTGCGGGTTTTCTGTGCCCCAAATGCGACAATTTTGCTTGTTTACATACCCGCCAAGATCAAAATGAGCTTCATCTGAAAAGATGATTTTTTTGGCAAAATCGGCATCTTCTGTAAGTCACAATATTTCCCAGCGTTGCTCAAGCGTATACACAACCATATTCGTTAAGGGGAAGGATAAAACTAATTATCTGTCAAATCAGACATGAGCTAAGTGTTACCATTCACGAAGTAAGCACTAGTTGAAAAAAAAAACGTTAGATGGCGGACCCTGTAATATTATGATGTGGAAGTATGAAATAATGAGTTACCGATATGGAGATATATCACTACTTATTTCGAGCCTTTAAAATAATATATTACCGATATTGTGTTTTATAATAACTTATTAATAAGGGTAAAAATAATAAGTAATTAGCATTGCATTATATAACTACTTATTATGCGATGCTAATTACATTGCTGGGATCGGTGTACTTTTAAACAAAGTCATTACTGGTAACGTCTTATTTTATTCCCTATATGTAACTAATGAAGTATGTACCAATGTGTAATGACTTACTTCACTCTATAAAAGTATGTACTTAATTTAGCTAACTAGTGAATTTACTATTACAAGTAACAACTTATTTCAGTAGTTCCTTCGTAATCACTTATATTAGCATATACCGGTACGATTTAGGTAACCATTTACCCCCAATGACACCCCCATGTTAAAATAATGTGTTATGCGACCCAAGTGTAAGTACCCAGTGTAGAAAATCATTACCAGATATGTGGTTATGTAACTACATACTTGGTAATGGTAACTACTTACTTTTGTTATTACATTTCTTATTACCTTTATATGGCGATGTCGCGAAAAATAATGAGTTGTCGTTACACACCAGCATACGAAAAATCAAAAAATATATCGTTACCTATGTGCTTACCAGTACTGACAAAAATAATGAGTCTAAAAATAGATTTTCAAAAAAATTAATTATATAAAAAAAATCAAAAAATATGTGGTTACATATATCCTTACCAGTGTTTAACAAATATTGAGTCTAAAAATAGATTTCAAAAAATTTTCAAAAAAATCTAAAAAATTATTTTCTATTTGAAATAATGATAAAAATAAGTCATTGTCAGTAACTCATTATTATATGTTTTAAAATAATACAGAAGGTAAGTGGGTGTCATTACTGGTAGTCCAAAAAATAATGATATGTCATTACCGTTTCTACACTGGTTAGTTACAATTTTTGGTTTCCTATTACATTTCCCTTTACCTGGTAATAGAAGGTTTTGCTGGGTATTTATTTATAAAGATAATGTGAATTTGATAACTACTTATTTTTTAACCACTAGTAAGTATATAAGTAATTCGTATTATTTACCAACTTGTAACCACTTATTTTTAACGGCGTATAAGCACCCGAATAACTACTTACTTTGGTAACTACTTATTTTATATACTTTTGTAATTCAGCGGGTAAGCGGATGCACAAATTTTGTGCAGCGAATATGGACAACTAAACTAGTAGAAATAAGTTAGTAGAAAAATTAATAAAACGTCTTGTATATCAAGTGTACTAGTTTTTAGCAATTTTTTTGCTGAAATTCCGTTTTCAGCAAAAATTTTAGTTATATTTTTTTAGCACTAAACTAATTTTGAACTAATGTTTTACTAATTTATTTTGCTACAAAAATTGTGCTGATAATCGCATGCATAGCGTGGACGACAACCAGATAGACAAGATGTAGATGTCGCAGCTTGTCTGGAAACGCAAATGACAAAAAAAGAAAAACAACTCTACACATATTCTATATTTAAATTTTCAGCAAATAAATTAACTAAAGTAAAATTTTGCTACAAGTTTTTTGAGTTTTTTTCAGTTTACTAATATTCAGCAAAAAGTTTAGTGATTTTAGCAAGGATTTTTTTCATTTGCAGTCGACTAAATGTTAGCAAAACTTTTGCTGAAGATTACTATTTTTTTGATAAAAATCAGCTCGCTGATTTTCAGCAAACCTTTTGCTGAAATTACCAACTTTTTTGCAAGCACGCTCCTGACTAAAAATTTGCTGACACAGCAAAATTTTTTGCTGACTTTACTTACTTTTTTTTTGAGTGTACTTACAAAAACGACCTTGTCGAACAAAAATAATTAGTTTTGACACCGAATTATAAGTAGTAGACCCTAATTCTACTGCTTATTATTTAGATATTAGTAATAAGCACCCATTACTGAGATTTTGCAGGGATTATATTAGAATTTGGACTTAAGGTAGAACAATATTCTAACTAAATGTATTAAATGCCCCCTGACGATTTCCCTAGGCAAAAATGAAGTCCGGATAGGGACATGCCTCCAACAGATTATTTTTCACAATTTGTAAAATACGTTTGGGATTTTGGCACATTTAATTCCTTTAATGTATTAAAATTTTAATTAATATTTTAGTTGATATAATTAATATTTTATTTGGATTTTGGTTCTATAAATTATGTACAATATTTTCTCGGTTACTATTGAAAATTAATGCTATTTTGTATAAAAAATTTAATAATACGAATACTTCTGAAAGCCACCCAGAGCCATAGACCAACTTTGGCTGCCCTTATCATTAAGGGGTTAAACACAAAAAATTAAAACAACAGAACAACAGAACATGAATCATTTTGATTAAATTTGAATTATCAAGATGGGCATACATCCATAAATTGTTTACTTATAAATTATTAAATATTTATGTATTCCTGTTATTGTTATTAGTTTTTTTTTTTTTGCTAACATCTCTTAAGCAACATGATTTTTTTATAATTACCGATAAAAAAAAAAATATAATTGAAAATAAAATCAATTACTCTTATGCTGGAGTACTTGAATCAACTTCCGTGAAGAACATAAAAAATGTTCTCTGATTTACGAACAAACCTTAAAATCCTACATATAAATTTATGCAGAACTGTAACTAGCTCATTTCATTTAAAATTTCCGTTTGATATCAACACTGAAAAATGTTTACCGGTTGCTACATGAGAGTTGTTTGTGTAGTAATCAGTAGTTGTTGTTGTTTTTAACTATAATTACAGTTTTTTTTTCTATTGAAAAATACAAAAAAACCAATATGCAAATTATTTAGAAAAATAACTAATGGAAAGTACTCTATTTCGTAAAAGTTATTTAAAGAAGTTATTTTTAATATTATAATAAACGAATACCAAAACAGTATTTTTGCAGTAAACAGTTATTTTTGTTACTTATTTGAAAAACAGCAAAATTTTGATGAATTTTTGAAAATTCTTATTTAGATTATAGTTGTCATTACTGATGTATTCTTAGTTTGCAAATAAAAATGAGAAAATTGTAAAAACATACGTAATAACTGGAGAACAATTTGGATTTTTGACTTTTAAGTAGGATGAGGTAATTGCACTTTTTGGTAATAGAAAGAAAAAACTATTTTTTTTTATATTAAAATAAATTTTTACATTATAAAAAATAACTGTAAAAAATAGTAGTTTTTACAAATTTTGTTAGTTGCTTAAAATGGCTGTAGCGAAAAATTGCCATTTATTATTTGTCAGTTATTTATTTTTAATGTAGTTTTCAGTTATTTTCCAACAGTTAAAAATAGGTAAATTTTTAGTTATAGGAAACACAATTTTTTAACTGCATATACTTTAGTTTTAACTGCCGTTTTTAGTAGATTGTACGAAGAAACTTTTATGAGTGTATTTCAGACACCCAGTTTCTATTTTTGTTGATCCTACTGTGTTTTGTTTAGAAAGTCTTGGAAAGCATAGGTGTTCTTTTGATGTTATTTTTTTTAGATCTTTTTGTAGGGTTACTAATCGATTATGCCATGACGTTTATTTATGGCAAAGATGTAAATTAATACTCAAGCTTAAGAATTCTTAGAAATTTCTAACGAAATAAACGTAAAAAAGAGAATAGAGAAGTGAAGTATGTATTGTTATGTTTTGTAAAAGTAGAAAACAAAACAAATTTAATATTTTAACAGATGATTTGTTACACAAAAAATGACAAAATATTAACAAATGAATAAAATATCAATAAATTCTTTAAATTATGTTGATTAACCTATGCGGTTGATTAACCTATTTCGGACACACTGTCGCATTTTGATTAATAATAATAAAATGCCCAGCAGTAACTTATATTACCCGGTAATGACTTTGGTAAGAAGAAATAATGGTGGGTAACCTCTTACTTTTCTATTATTACAAAAGCTATTATTTTAACAATGGCATGTATATCGAGGTAACTCCTTACCTAGAAATATGTTATTCTGAACTTACAGGCAGGGTGTTTTCAAACACATATTTTTTAAATTTTTTTTTTTTAATAAATTCTAAATTAACAGATTTTTAACAAAAATTGGATTTCTTAAATTTTATAGAAAAATGTATTAATAATGCCAATAAAATATTCGAACGTATGAATTTGGTATTATAAATAATGCAAGGGTAAGGACTTAAGGGTCCAAAGTTATGCAAGGATAAGCGGTTTGATATATTACCAGGTAATATGCATAGTAATACCCATATATTCCAAAGGTTTTGCTGGATACCTTTTGTTAAGGTAAATCGTCTGTTTCTAACACCATAAAAATAATTTGTAAAAATAAGTCAAAGAATTTGTGTACTAAGGATGGGTTCGAATTGGCTAAATAAAATCTAAACTAAATTCAGGTTTCCAAATTTCTATGAAATTTAAAAAACTTTTCGAAAAATATTCCAAAAATTTTAAAACTCTTTTGTCAATTTGTGTTTAGTTTAGAATTTATTTGGCCACCTCGCACAGGGCCTACATTATAAATTGAAATTTATGCAAATTCTACCGCTAGAATTTACTAAAATTTTCTTAATCTAAGTTCTTAATATCTGTAAAGTTTGATAAAAGAAAGTATATTGGATCAGTGGTGTGTCCATGCAACAGTGGTAGTAAATTCGATGCTAGTCGATGTTCTAAATTTGGATACTCAGTAGTACTCAATACTTTTAATGGTTTAAAATTTTTAATTTCTTTGAAAATTAGAATAAAATTCTTTGAAAATATTAACGTTGGTTTAATATTTACATTTAAAAACATATTTTTAAACTTGTTTACCATATGTGTTTCATAGATTTTTAATATCTGCTTTTAAATATTTCACCTACGATTTTTTTTTTCTTTTAACAGAGTTGTATTTTTTGATACAGCGAAGTCACATTTTTGTATAATTTTTCCATCCAAAATACAATTCCCAAAATACATAGTACTAATTTTAAGTATCGAGTACCCAAAAAAATAGACAAATACTCGATACCCACACTACTCATATTTTCACCATCACTAGTATGTATCTTCTGAAAATTTGGCACTTTCCAGTTCTCGCATTCCCCGGAATTTGGACCGGAAATCCCGGGACTTCACAAAATACACTTAAAAATAAAGAAGTTAATTAATTCAAATTTCCATATTCAAAAAACTTTCTAAAATTTTGAAAATAGCAAAAATGTTATATTAATTCGTACACTCAAAAAAAAAGTCAGTAAAGTCAGCAAAAAATGTTGCTGTGTCACCAAATTTTTAGTCAGGAGCGTGCTTGCAAAAAAGTTGGTAATTTCAGCAAAAGGTTTGCTGAAAATCAGCGAGCTGATTTTTACCAAAAAAAATAGTAATCTTCAGCAAAAGTTTTGCTAACATTTAGTCGACTGCAAATGAAAAAAAATCCTTGCTAAAATCACTAAACTTTTTGCTGAATATTAGTAGACTAAAAAAAAAACTCAATAAACTTGTTGCGAAATTTTACTTTAGTTAATTTATTTGCTGAAAATTTAAATATAGAATATGTGTAGAGTTGTTTTTCTTTTTTTGTCATTTGCGTTTCCAGACAAGCTGCGACATCTACATCTTGTCTATCTGGTTGTCGTCCACGCTATGCATGCGGTTATCAGCACAATTTTTGTAGCAAAATAAATTAGTAAAACATTAGTTCAAAATTAGTTTAGTGCTAAAAAAATATAACTAAAATTTTTGCTGAAAACGGAATTTCAGCAAAAACATTGCTGAAAACTAGTACACTTGATATACAAGACGTTTTACTAATTTTTCTACTAACTTAATTTTTTGAGTGTATACTTGCTCGAACTCGAAAATCGCACTTGTGCTATACAAAAGTAAAGAAATATTCGTCCATCGAGTTGTTCAAAATTTTCCAATTGGCTAGAATTATTTTCCATAATTAATTTTTTTATTTTATTTTAATTTTGGACGAACAAGTTTTTTGGTATAATATTTAATTTATTTTTACAATTTTTCACAACCATATACCTGGGTTTTTAAAATTTATATTATAAAATTAATTATTTCGTAATGAGAAATCCCTTTGTAATTCCAAGAAAAACCACCCACGGTCTAAGCTTTTCCACTAGAATAAAAATTTGATATCGGTAATAAGACCCCAACAAAGAAAGAGTTGCAAAAGCAATAGAAAACGCACTACAATTAATGATCTAGATGTACTTATTTTTTTTTAAAGAAACACTAATGATTTTAACATTGAGTTGCCATAGGAGAAAAGGATTCCCATTTTAATATTTTTCCACTACACTTTGAACTAGTGCAAAGGAAACTCTTTTTCATCATTTGAAAGTTTAAAAAAATATTTTGCAAAAAATTATAATTTTTTATTAAAGTTTTTTTATTGCCGCCACCGGGTGTCGAACTGGCGACATCAAGATTGGTAGTCTAGCTCTCTACCGCTGAGCTACTTTTTGACATAAAAGTTGACTGGCACCAAAACACCACTTTGCCATTGCGGGATATGGTGTCTTATTCTCTTCAATAAAAGTAATTATTAAACCAGTGCAAAAGTTGTACTGGAATTCAGTATTTTTTCAGCACTCTTTTCACTGGAGCACAAAAAGCGATTTTGCCATATTTTTATTTCATATATTTTTAAAAATTGCATATTTTTAAAAATTTGAAAATTAAAAAAATTGTAACTTAAAAAAAATTATTTTAAATATAAAAAAAAAAATTAAAAAAGAACTAAAAAAATATTGATTCCGCCAGGAATCGAACTCGCAATTATCTGTTTGGAAATAATCTGTATCAAAATCACTTTCTAGGACCACTTTTGTAGTAATAATGCTTTTTTACGAGAGGCGGGAAATTCTTCCTATTATTGAGCGTCGTTTTCTTTGGAAAGGTGATAGAGAAGAAATGAAAAGTGTTAAAAGATGTAGGGCTTCAAATATGGCAACTCCATAATTGCAAGAAATTCGGAATCTTACTAATATTTACCAAAAATAATCTGCTAATTTCATCAGTTTTTCCTACAAGGCCATTTTTAACAAATTTTTAGTAGTTTAACTGAAATTTTTACAGAGTTTTTTTCTATTAGTTAGGGTCAGTATGGTATAAAATTGTTGAATGAGTCATAACAATTTGGAAAATAGGACTCGTGAACTAACCTTTAAATAAAATTTTTACCTCGAAAACTTTTGATCTGATATTTACACACAGCCAATTCGGAAACTAGATTATTAGATCTGACAGAGCACATAAATAACAATCCCCCATCTGTTGTGGTATAGGAGAAATTGAGATCTGAACTTGTTAAACACGTTTTTATAGAACTATACCCTACAGCATGTGGTATATGATTTAATAAATTTGTGCTGATGATTGTTGCGATCAAAAATTATTGGCCGGGATCAACTTTTTTACACCTAATTATATATTTTCTACATTTGTTGCACTATCAATTACAAATTCTTTTCCGGAATTCGATTGGCATGCCAGATATTAGCTTCTAGTTAAAATAGTACACTCACAATATATTTTCCATAACGGATTGAGGTTTATTTAAAAAGTAATAGGTAAAGTTTGTTTTCAATTGAAGAATCAATTAAAATACATTGAAACATATTGTTTAACTTTTTTATCAATCAATAAAAAACAAACCAGAAAAAAATATGTATCGTCTGTAGGAGTTGTTATTTTCAGTCAAATATTCTATGTTTAGATTTCTATTTTTAGAAAAATTCAAATATTTTCAGTTTTCTTTTTTGTTAAAATAGTTTATTTATATACAAAATTATTTTAATTCAAATTACAAGAAATTCTTTACTCATACACACACACATAGCCAATAAAAATTTGGACGTGTGTGTTGTGTAGTGTTTTGAAAATTACACAAAAAAAAACTTTCAAATATGAAAAAACAAACCACAAAATCGTTTTTTTACGTTTTGTCAGTTAAATATTGATGATTGTTTTAATAGTCTTTTCAATTATTTTTATTTCTTTTATGGATTGTTTAAACAATGTTTGAAAATAAATAGCAAAATATTTTGAATATAATGAAAAATCAGTAGTCCTTTTTTTAATTGTGTTTTCAATTAATTTAACATGTATTTTAGGTTGATTTTAAGGATGAAATATTGTGAGTGTAGGTATATTTACAGACCTTGCTCTTTGAGTGTAGCAATCCAGCAAAATTTTGGTAGAGGGTGCGATATGCTCATTACCTTGTAATGATAACTTGTCACCTTCTGCATTATGTCAAAACAAATGACTTACCGATCACTGATTATGTATTGCATGATTCGTAAAGGGAAAGGAATGGTTAAAACTTCTTTCAAAAACATACCCAGTCAGAAATCGCCAGTGGAATAAAAAATAAAGCACTGGCATACCACTGGGTAACCACGGTGCTAAAATAAATGACTGGCAGAACACTCATTTGAGGAGGCGCTTTGCCAGCGTTTGCAAAAAAGCGTTTTCCAAGTATTTGTTTTACAAAAATTTCGGTGGTTTATAAAAAAAACACTGGCAGAGATGGGCTTAGAGTGCTATGCCAAGGTTTGCAGCCAGTGGATAACCACTGTCCAGGAAAGCAGTCGTTCCAAACACAAACTCGAATTATAATTTTTCAAATTTATTTTTTTTTTTTTTCTATATATCAACTATTATGTGGTACACCTAGCAATTGACATCTCCAAATTAGGCATATTAAAAATCTTTAAAATAAATTTAAAAAAAACTCGTTTTTGCAATTTTATTTTTGTTATTCTGTAAATTTCCTAGTGGGTCTTTTTTTGTGAAAAGTAAGAATATTAACCCTATATGGATCAAGTTAATGAAAATAATAATTTTTATCAAGTGTAAAAATTTTTTTGTAATTCATTTAAAATAATATTTTTCCAAAAATTATTAAAGATGTTATTCTGTAAATTTCCTAGTGGGGTGTTTTTGGCCAAAAGTATAAAAGTTAACCACATTAGGATCGTGTTACATAAAATAAATATTTTCAGCCAGTTGAGATTTTGTTTGTCAATTTAATGGCTTCACAATCTCGTAGTCATAATTAATATTAAGTTTCATGGGTCTTTTCTGACTCCAGGCCACTAAGGGTTAAAGATTTTTTTAAAAAAATTTAAAGATAATTAAAGTCTAACCAAATTTAAGTGATATTTTTCCGAAACCTATGTAAAATTTGATTAAAACATACAAATTTTGTGAAATTTTTGACAAAATAAGCAATTTTTGAAAAATGTCCTGGAAAGAAGTCGCTCCAAACATAAACTCGAATTATCATTTATCCAATTTATTTTTTTTTTCTTTAATATCAACTTTTATGTGGTACATTTTAAAAAATTAGGTATTTTATAAAATCTTTAAAATTAATTTTAAAAAAAATCACGTTTTTGCATTTTTATCAAATTCGTGGGTCATTTTGGATTCCAGGCTAAAGTGGGTTAGTGATATCCGATGAAGTCCAAATTTCATGTCTGAATCATTTTAACTATATTAAATGAATAAATAAAACAAAATACTAAATTTTTCATTTGTTTGAGGGAATTTTTAATAATAATACCCTTTTTTTCCAAAATGTGCCATTTTCGTCCGCAACTCGGCACGGGTTAACATTTTCCAAAAAAAAAAATCGATTTTGTTAATTTGGGAACATTTGTAAAAAAATTGTGGGGTATGCGTGTCGAAAATCGACCAAACACTTTATAAGGGACACCCTAATATGGATGAATGTACGGAGATGTATGTATTCATGTATGAAAAAGCATGCAGGTTTATAAGCAAGCACGAGCATACATTAAGCCTGTATGAATCCATATATGCCGATTTTTAGCCGGGTTATTAAAACAATATTTAATTTTTTAAGCATTTTTACATGTTGGTGCTATTTTAATGACTGCCCTGTGGCAGAGTCTTTTTTCTAAGATTTGTTTTGGAAGAAGAACTCTCAGAGAGAATACACTTAGTATAACGATATCGCTTAGTTATATCCAAATAATAACACTATGCTACAGTCAAAATCGGGATGGGATGAAACCAACGGGAAATGTTATATCGGTCAAAAACAAGTTATACGTGTCCCGGCGTTTCGCTGGGTCACGTCTAGGAATCGAGATATATTTTTTTTGACATAATTCGAGAACCACTAGTCCGATTTTGCTCAAACAATTTTAAAAAAATTAAAAATTACAATTCCTTTAATCTGTTCATATAACGTTTTTCTATATACTCAACAGTTTTGCCGGTAAAAATAAATGTTTGTTACCGCTACCATAAAAATCAATAACCTTTTGTTTACTTTTTTTTAATATTTTAGGCAAAAAATATTTTTTTCTTCATACATTTATTTTTACCGGCAAAACTGTTGAGTATATAGAAAAACGTTATATGAACAGATTAAAGGAAGGAAGTTATGTCAAAAAAAAAGACCACCAAAGGTCAAATCGATATATCTCGATTCCTAGGGTTGACCCAGCGAAACGCCGGGACACGTATAACTTCTTTTTTACCTATATAACTTTCCCCGGTAGTTTGAACCCTTCCCGATCACTGACCCCTACCATTTGTCTCACAGTGTAATTTTTGTTTTGTTTTGTTCGAATGAAAAATAATTTTCTTACTAGTGCTATTTTTTTGACTGGCACTGTGTGAGCTATCGATCAGGTAGTAGAGTTCTCGACTCTCAAGCATTGATCCCAAGTTCAAATCCCAGCGTGACCACGTTTATATATTTAATAAATAAAATTTGTAGCAAATTTTTTTTTAAATAAATCTTTTTACGAAAATCTATTTTTAGATACATTAATTTTCCCATCCTCGTAATCAAATAAGTTACCACTTAATTTATCAAATCCTTCCTATACAGTATCTTGAGGCTCATCGCCTGTAATATTCATCAGTGGAGTAAGGTGTAAAGTAATGCATAGGCCCCTATGGCAACACATTACTTTACACATTATATGGTAATGTGTGGTTTTGCTGCGAATCTGATACCGCAGATTGAAAAATAAAAATCTAGCCCAATAAGCACATAGGTTTTAAAAATTCAAGTGCTTTAAATTTAGCTTGAAGTAAAGTATATTTCAAATTCTAGCTCTGGTTTTTTTAACAAAATATTTCAAACTTGAATTTTTGTTTCCCTTTTGCTGGAGTATGCTATTGAAATAAAATGTAATAAAAGTTGAATTCAAGCCTTGAAACTGGAAAACAGGGCTGGAAATGAACTTGATTTCAACTTGAATTCCAGTGAAAATGTTTATAGGGAGGATTATGAATGTTTTTTTAGTTTGACTCTAGATCATAAATTAATTTCACTTTAAATTATTTTTCAAATTAAAGAAGGATGATAGGATGATTTTCACAAGTAAATAACAAATAATAAAAAATTTGAAAGAATTCGATATGGTCAGCAAGACAGAATACGTATTTTCGGCTTTCGCTACAAAGTCATCATCAGTGTCATTTGCCTTGACGGGTTAACTTTGATAATCGTCTACTCATGTGGAAGTTGAAAGCAAATCGAATATATTAACAACTTAACTTAGACTAACATCAACGAAATCTAACAATGCTATTTTTATCCTTTGTTATTATTACTCTTTTTTGCTTTGAACCTTAATTCTTGAGGTATCTTAGCTGGTCCTTTTCAACTATGTGTATGATAACCACAGATTTTTTGAATTACAACGAACCGTTAAATTTCAATGTATGTTATTTAAATTACATTTTGCACCGTGTCATGTGTTTTTAAGATGAATGAGGGATATGTATAGTTCATCTTTTTATTCATCTTTCTAGATCATAAAATTAATTTATGATCTAGAGTCAAACTAAAAAAACATTCATTTACCAAATAAAAATATCAACTATACATACCCCTCAGTAATCTATGAGTATTTAAAAAAAAATGTTATTGTTAACTTAAAACTTGTTATTAAGGGTTTTTGGGTCGATGAAAACAAAGTACATTTAAATATTATAAAAATAATTTATATAAATTTTTGATCTCATGTAACCCACTGTTATTTTACGTTCTTTCCTCTCATCATTAGGGAACTTTTGTTTAGACAAAATTCCAAATCTTTAACTTTTTTTGTATTTTTTTTTTCATTGCTGTATAATTATTTTCTTTTATATGTTTGCTAATAATTTCTATTGGGTGTTAAGAGTCATATAGAAATAACAACAACAACAAAATTTGCGCAAAAAAATATACAAAATTGTAAAGAACGGAGAAAAAATCTCTAAAAAAAAAGTCTGAAAAAAACAAAATGTTTATTTGTCATCGTCACTACATAGAAATAGACGCCACATAAAACTTAACACAATAGCTTACAAGCCGATCAGTCGTAAACATTTCACTACAGATGTAGGTAGTAGGTAATCAAAAAATATTGAACTCTAAACGCAAACAAAAGTATCAAATAAAACGAAAATCATCAAAATCTCCAAATATATTTCACGCAGAGTAATCCCAGAGAAGTGAAGGTGTAAAAATATTTTATAATAAGAATTAAAATAAAATTATAAATTGTTTAATAGAACAATTGTTTTTTAAGAATTTATATTAAAAAAAAAGAGTTTAAATAAATTATAAATTATGTTAAGCTGTCAGAAATTATGGGTAAGTGAGATCATACAGAATATTAAAAATATGAATTTTTCTTAATAGTGATTCAAATGTAATTAATTTTTGAATTATTATGATTTTAATTTGCTTGGATGATTTGCTTGAATAATAATTTAATTTTTTATTTTTTTTTAATAAACTGATTAAAGTCATGATTAATTATATTCTCACCATAATTGTATATCTTTTCAGTTCCTACTAGTGACTGTGATTTTTTTAATTGAAAATCACAAGTCATGGGCAAAACCAGTGGCCGAAGTAGCAGCAGCAGCTGAAGTTGAAGCTGATAAAGCCAATGCAGCAAGTGATGTATCCAAATTACTGTTAATAACAGATGATGTTATACCAGATAATGTTGAAAATACTCAGAAGAAAGTGATACGTGTTAATCCTTTGGATTTACCACCCATTCTAGAAGATCTCAATGCTATGAATATGGATTCATCGCTGCATAATATTCAACTTTTAAAACCCTATAAAAAACGTAAATATACCAACTTACGTAGACATAAACCACAACGGAATATTGATTCTAATTCTTCTGTAACCGATACACCCATTATTAGAGGTTTCACTTTAGATCCTGTCACCGATACGCCCATCATTAGGGGATTTACTGTAAATGGAGAGAAAAAATTTCTAAAACCTAAACATCAACCAAAAAAGAAAAATTTACATTTTCTTTACAACCAAGAAGATCTAGCTGGTAATTTGTTGTCCAAAACTATGCGTGTTCATATAGCTCCTGGTGCTTATCCTGTGTATTATGTTGTTTCCAAGACCAATGGACGTTTTGGCAAATATCCTTTGAAGAGTTTTGGTAGCCCTAAACAATTTATGAAATATTTAAATAAACATAAATTAGAGGATTTACCGGCTTTAGAAACTTATGGACATGAAACTTGAAAGTAAAGTTTGTTTTAAGTTTTAATTTTAACAGCTTATTGTGTATATATCGCGATATAGATTTAAGTATTTATTATAAGTAATTTTAAGTATTTAATATGTATTATTAAAAATATAATTAAAGTGTGAATCAAATTTTTTAAATTTATTTAGTTTGAAAATTTCTTACTTAGGAAATATTTAAGAAAATGATCAGTGTTGGTTTTGACTATAAAACTGGCCCATAACCGTTTCTTTGAAACACCTGATTTTGCTGGGCTGTTGAAAATTTTTTTGTAATTTACTAATTTTCAAATATACAATTTTAAATCAAACACATTTTAGTTAAGGCCAAAACTCAGAAATATTTTTCTAAAATTTATAGCTAATATTTAAGAAAAAATGTTTTTTAGTTCTGACTGTAAAACTTGGTGCAAAAACGGCATGATATGTTGAAAGTTTTACAGAAATATTTCTGATTTTTGGACTAAACTAAAATTTGTTTAATTTTATAGTTGAAAATTACTAAATTTAGAAAAATTTTAAGAGCCCAGCAAAATTATCTGTCCCAAAGCACAGGCTGTAGAATCTTTTCCAGTTCTATGGAACCCATTTTTCTTTCAGTTCTTTCATCGATGGATTTTGTTTGACTATTATACTTTGTTCACTTCTTTTTATAGTTGTATTTTTTTAATGTACGTCTCAGTATTTTTTTTTTATATCACAGACCACAAATGACCATTATATTTGAACTTGTGAAATAACAGTTACTTTTGACCTTTATTTTTTTGAGTAAGAGTAAATTATTTTTTTAATCAATGACAACTGAAAATTGCCATGGAACACGCTTCAATAGGGATTTCTCATATTTTTATGTATCCGATATGAATTTGTCGAAATTTTAATATTTTAATATGTTAAATTCTTTTCGTTTATTTAACCTTCTTTTTCAATTTTTAACTCTACAATTTTCTTGAGCTTAAGGTTTGTTTTTTATTTATAAAAAGGTTTTTATTTTCGATATTTCGCTGAACAATTTTAATTGTTATTTCCTGAAGATTCTACACATTGGAGTAGCGAAATATCGAAAATAAAAAACTTTTTATAAATAAAAAACAAACCTTAAGCTCAAGAAAATTGTAGAGTTAAAAATTTTAATATGTTTTTTGTTGAAACAATAACTTTTATTTTTGCTCGAAAAAAGTTTTAATTCAAATAAATCTATATTTGAGTTTTCTTTCAAAAAATCTACAAATAGACAAATTTTTACGCTGTTTCCTTGAGTAAAGTATTTGTATCCGTTGCATAGGATGTTTTTTTTCCATTTTATAAATTTATGGTCATTTTCACCCCAGTTCATATAAGGGTTAATTTTAATTTCTTCTTTCTAAAAATACTAAATTAAAAACTTTTCTGTTTACGTATTCTTAAGTTTTCAACCCCACAATTTCTTTGAGCTTAAGGTTTATTTTTTATATATAAAAAGTTTTTTTATTTTCAATAATTGTGTAGCATCTTCAGGAAATAAATAAAATATTTCCTGAAGATGCTACATAATGGAGTAGCGAAATATTGAAAATAAAAAACTTTGTATATATAAAAAACAAACCTTAAGCTCAAAGAAATTGTGGAGTTGAAAATAGAAAAAGGAGGTTAAATAAAAGACAAAAATTTATTCTTAAGTTTTTTAATTAGAATTTTGTAACGTTAAAAAGCTTTTGCTCTTTGGTTCAAATTTTGGCAAAAAATAGTATTTTCCTACAAATTCGCTCAAATTAAATAGCTGCCAACACTAAATTAAAAGAGCGATATGGCTAATATTTACAATTTCCATTTGCTATCAAAGTCTTAATAAAACCTTTAAGTGTAATCCTTAAATTTAAAATATTTGTTTAATAAAATGGTCAAAAAACTGAAAATTGAGTTTTGAAAATGCTGTAAAAAAATTTATATTATTAAAGCTACCTAGGAAAGGGTTATGGTTATCCTCGAGAAACAAAACTTAATATATGAATTTTCTTGGGTCTGGAGAATAAAAGAAATATTGTATTAAAAATTTTCTCAAACAAAATGTTAACCTTAAATCTGCCCCAGTCAGAAATCGCCAGTGGTATAAAAAATCAAGCACTGGCATACCACTGGGTAACCACGGTGTTAAAAATAAATGACTGACAGAACACTCATTTGGGACGCTTTGCCAGCGTTTGCAAAAAGCGTTTGGCCATTATTTGTTTTACAAAAACCACTGGCAAAGAATGGGCTGATAGTGATATGCCAAGGTTTGCAGCCAGTGGTTATCCAGTGTTACCTAGCCCGAAATTACCAGAGGTACAAAAATCAATTCACCGGTAGAGCAATGATTTTATAAAAATGCTGACGCTTCGTTAAAAAAGGTTTGTAGTCGGAAGGTTTTGAGTTCAAATCTGGTTGTAAGCAAAGCATTTTTTTTTTGATTTTTTTTTAATTTAAAAATTTTTTTGTTTTATAAAATAAATTTTTTTGTTTGTGGGAAAGCTCCTTTAAAACCAACTTTTTTTTTGCTCTCCCAACGCTGGCATATTAGTTCCAAAAAATTGATTGCCAGTACTAGCATTTTAGCACAGCCAGTAGATGTCCAGTTGTTATCACTCATTTATGTATGTTTTTAGACAGCAAGTATTAAATGTCTCGTTAGCTTAGTGCGTAGAGCAATCGTCTGTCAATCTGACGGCCTGGGTTCAAATCACGGCAGGACCAAAAAAAATTCATATGAACTTTTTTAAATTTTATTTTGGAAAATATATTTCCAGACCACCTATTTATTGGTTTTTCCAGCGTTTTGCCAACGTTCAAAAATTTTGTTCCTCCAGTGTTTTTCGGGCGCTTTTTGAACAGCCGGTCCTTTTGTCTAATGACGTTATCATTTTGGGAATGGGAAAGCACTTTTTGCCAGTACTTGTACCACCTGCTAAAGTGCTTTGCCACCGCTTTCCCGTTTGTATTTTTCTGACTGGGCCTATTTAAGTGGTTTTTGACTCATGAATGGCAATGGGGAATTTGTAAGAACTTGGATATTTTACAATCGCTTTTCAATTTTTTTCTACCTTTCTGGAAATATAATTCACAACCCATGTGAAAATCTAAATATATATGAACGTACATGATCATACATGCATTAGTATATGACCACGTATGGGCATACATGATCATATATGTACGTCCATGCCTAGTTCAATGTATGACCATACATTATCTAATATATTTCCATATGTTTTCGGATCCGAAATTTGAGGGTATATGACCATACATGTTCATATATGACCATATATGATTCATGTATGCTCATATATGATCATATATGGCCATATACCTCCGTATACCCTCAAATTTCGGATCCAAAGGTATATGGAAATATATTAGATCATGTATGGTCATAATTTGAAGTATGCATGGACGAATATGACTATGTATGCCTGCATGATCACATACGAGCCAATGTATGATCATATATGTACATATGTATTTCGATTTTCACATGGGATCTCAAAATTCCCAAAAATAAAATTAAAACTTCCAAAAATGGGATTTTTTACATTTCTCGCTGACACGTCTACATTTGAAGCAGATATTGGAAGGGATTCATCCAATAAATTTTGTATATGTTGGAGTATCTACAACCGCTTCCGCTATCCAATTGGAGGCGTGCAAATTTTGGATTAGTGGGTTAAAATTGATGTTTGCTTCAAAAATGTGGCAATTTTAGAAAAGGCTGGGGGAAAAATTATACACAAGTCAAAGATTTTTTTTAACACAGACTTCTTCCCCATGAAAAGACCTTTCAGAATAGTATGCATACTTTATATGTTTGCAAAGAAAATATTTATCTGGAAGTAAAAGAGTGTTGGTGGTTCTTGTGGAAAAAATTTTTTATTTTTCTTAAATTTTTTATTTAAACGAATGCAGTTTTTGATTGAAACAAGATATTGCATTAATTTTTTTTATTTGTTCGAAAAATTATTTGGTTAAATAACTTATAGATATTTTGATGTTTTTCGACCTTTGTAGATTTATTTAAAAATTTTATGGAAAATAATTAAGCATGATGTCAGTTTTATTTAATAAATTTATATTTATTTTCTCTTTTTCTCTTCAATCAATATTTCGCCACCCTTTGGCTGGCATCCTCAGGAATCTTAAAATAAAATTTAAAACTAAAGTTATATTTTTATTTGTTATTTTTATATATTATTTTAAGATTCCTGAGGATGCCAGCCAAAGGGTGGCGAAATATTGATTAAGAGAAAAAGATAAAATAAATATAAATTTATTAAATAAAACTGAACTCGAGCTTAATTATTTTCCGTAAAAATTTTAAATAAATTACTTACATTAAAAAAAAATTGGCCTTGATTTGGTGCCGCTAATCGAGAAAAACTGGACCTGGATCGGACCAAATTTGGAATTATACATTTTGAAATTGGAATATCTCGGGAACTATAAAAGATAGCCCACACAAGTTAGATGGTTTTTATAGGCCTGAACTAGCGGAATACAAATATGTTAGTTTTATGAAAATCTGATAAGAAATGGAAAAATGGCGAACGCTCAAAATTTTTTATGGAAAATGTACCCTATTTTGGGGAGTCATATTGCCGTCCCCGGAGGGTCTGTGAGATCCAACGTCTAAACTTTAGTTCGATATTACCTCAGCTATGTTCGTTCTAAATTTCAATGTAATCGGTAAGAAATGGCCGAATTATTTCCAACAATGTTGTAAAATATTCCACTGTGTAACGTATAATTTACACTGGCGGACGCCATAAAAGTCGTTAATTTTTAGAATTTTAAAAAATTTTTTAACGATAATCTTAATGTGGTTTCTAAGAGTTACCTACTGTGTACAGAACTAAATTGAAATTGGAAAACATATGGTCAGAAAATACATTTTTAATGACTTTATATGGTATGACCCGTATATTTTTTTGAAGGTTTTTTTTCAGGAAAAATCTTTATAAATAAGTTATTTTCTTCTTTTCATAATTATTATCATAATATTAGTTAAAGAAATGTAGTTTTTAATGCAATAATTAAAATAATTACACTATGCGACAGTCAAAATCGGGATGGGATGAAACCAACGGGAAATGTTATATCGGTCAAAAACAAGTTATACGTGTCCCGGCGTTTCGCTGGGTCACCCCTAGGAATCGAGATATATCTTTTTTTGACATAACTCGAGAACCACTAGTCCGATTTTGCTCAAACGATTTTAAAAAAATTAAAAATTAAAATTCCTTTAGTTTTGCCGGTAAAAATAAATGTTTGTTACCGCTACCATAAACATCAATAACCTTTTTTTTATTACTTTTTTTTAATATTTTAGGCAAAAAATATTTTTTTCTTCATACTTCTACCGAAAGTCCGTATTTTCTGTATTTCACACAGAAAATGAATCAGTTGGAAATCGAACATAACGGCGTTTATTTTACTAACAAAATAAACTTTTTATCACAATGGCATAAAAACGATTGCATTAGGAAAATTTTAGCTATGATGACTAACAATTTCAATCTTTACTAAAAGAAAGTTATTTGTACTATAAAAGTTCGTATTCCTGACCAATTAAAATAAAATTCAAATTTCTTATTTCATTCGATAGTGACAACTTCTTATAAATCTTAAAAATTTACATTCCACCCAGTATTTCGGTTGCAACAATCAAAATTGTCCAAATTTTATTTACTAATGCAATACTAAATACTTTCTACGGAATGGTTCGGTTACAATAACCATGAAATAAAAAATACAACCGAAAGTATTTTTGTCTTAGAGTAAATTGAATTTAATTGTCAAAAATTTAAAACAACAAAATCAATAAAAAAAAAAAATTAAAAAAATAGATAATATAATAAATATGTAATAATTTTGTTTGCATAATTAATTTGCATTGCTTATGGTTTCGTCATCAGTATAGTATAAAAGAGGTAATTTATTCAAAAACTAATTTGTACATTTAATAATTGTGTATTCCTTTTTTAGCACAAGAGCTGTGGTCAGTAATACAACAATTTTTTGGAAAATTTCGATTGATATTTCCTGCCATCCCATAAATATAAATAGCTACTTTACTTATAAAAACTTCGACAAGTAAGGAAATAAAGACTTTTACCTATACAGAAAAATAAATTCCGGCAGCTTTTCCTAACAGGAAATCCACCAGGTTCTGTGTATCCTTATCCACTTCCGAGACCCACTTCTTATAGAAAACTTCTCACATTATAAGGACTTTTTTCCATTAGAAAATCATTTCCAGATTTCCAGAGTGTATTTTTCTATAAAAATCCTTTAGAATATGAGTGTTTTTCGATATAGAAAAGTTCGAAGAATTTTATGCTTTTTTCTAGGAACAAGCTCTGAGGGCCTTTTTCTGGAATATAAGAGTTGTTTTCAAATCTGAAGTTTTTTTTAGGAAAATGTCCTCAATACCAGAAGGTTTTTCTATACGAAAAATGAAGCACTATTATCATTTATATGTTTTTAATAATTTATGAAGTTTTTTTTCAAGCTTGGTTACCGTTTCAGTTTTAAAATAACGGTAGTTGTCAGACATGCCGAAACCAAACCTCAAATGAGCGTTTTAAAACCCTGACCTTATTAAGAGTAATTGTCTTCTTTTTGAACCGTTTTATTTCGATATTTTATCGGTCCAATTACGTAATATATGCATATCGGTGTTATAATACCGCTAAAATGACAAAACGGCAATTTATTTATAACGGTAATTTGCGAGTAATAAAAAAACCAAGAAAATAAAAATGCCAAAACATGAAGACAAGTACCCCAATTGATATCGATGATATAAAAAATTCAAATGAATTTTAGTACGTAATTACCGTTATTTTAAAAATAAAACGGTAGCCTACCCGGGTTTTTTGTATTGTTTTTAAGTATATTATTTTTATGTCTGTAATATATTCTTAGCGTCTAAATAAAAGTTTTTCAAAAATATTGGAAACAGTGTTTAATTTAATTTCAAAATGAATTCGGTTGTATCTACTAAATATACCATTCGGTTGGGTTTACCAACTCAATTCGGTTGGGGCAACGTTCTTTGTAGTGTTTTTTATTGTAGGTATAACTGAAAATGTAGGAGGCTGGAACCGAATTATGTGATAGTACATGTAACTACTAAAATTCGGTTGGCAACTAATTCGGTTGACACAACGAATCTGTTCTCTGTGTGTTTGTTTATTGAATGACTGATAGAAAAATTAAAAAAAAAATATATTTATTTGCTATTTAACTACTTTTTCAATTGAAACAACTTTACTGATGAACTTTTTAAACAACTTTTGAACTTTTACGCTAAAGTTATTGTGAGTGTATTAATAATTGTTTTGTTATAAATATGAGAGAATGATTCCTCAAACATAATTAGATTTTCAAAATCAATTAATAAAATAATATGAAATTAATAAAGAAAATAATTAAATAAATAAGTAATTTAAATTTGATATTTGTAATTTACAGATGGAGCTTGAAGTGATAATTATCAACAAGGTCAGTGCTACCAACTCACATTGCCAGGGACATGCGTGCATTTGTAATACCAGTTAATTATTTAATGTGATTTCAAAATTAGCGTTAATTTAGATAAATTAAATAATATTTTAATTTTAATTACTTTATTTTTTATTAATATATTAATTATGCATATAAATTGGAAAAAAATAAAGCAACTCACATTTAAGTTCTAACGTGCTATCTTTGTAAAAAAGCATGGGTTTTGAAATTTAAACCATACAAAATTGCAAAATTTACGATAAATGTTAATTTACTACCTAATATAGTACACTCAAAAAATTTGGCAGTTACTACATAATAGTTGTTAGTGTAGTAATCCATAGTTGAAGTTTTTGTTAATGCTACTGTAGTTGTTTTTTTCGTTTCTATGGACAAATGAAAAACAACTATTAAAACAGTTAACATAACATAAAAAACAACTAAGGAAAGGTATTGTATTTCTTAGAAGTTGTTTAAAGCTTTTATTTACAAAAAATTGTATTTATTAACTGTATTTTTTCAGTAAAAATAAAAATTTCGTTGAGTCTTTTAAGATTGTTGTTTAGTTTACATTTTTTAGTAGTTTGCAAATACAAAGCAAAAAGTTTTGTTGTGTCTCCAACACATAGAAACATAATAAGTGGATAACCGGCGAAATTATGACAAATTTTAAGTAGGATTAGTAGGATATAATATAAACAGCATTTTGTATTAATTTTTTCAGTTGTTTGAAAATTTCTGTAGCAAAAATTTGCCAGCTATTTTGATGACATTCTTAGTTGTTTTTAATGAACTTGTTAGTTATTAATTTAAATTAAGGGGGGACATGACATTGGCCGTTTTTTGAAATCGACTTTTTTATAATTTTGTATATTATTAAATATTCTTAAGATTCTAAGAAAAAAAATTTCATGTAAAAATTCCTACGGGTTCAAAAGTTACAGCCAGATTAGTGAGAGCGCATTTTTAATTTTACATACGGCAGCTGGTATATACACAAACTTTGAACGCGTTTATCTTGAAACCATGTTTTTCGTGCTGGTTGCGGCACTAGCGGGTTCATTTTTTGACGAAATTTTTTTTTTTTTTTTTTTTTATCTTTTTAAACTTGATTCGCTATCGTATGACACGAGCTTTTTTTTAAATTTTTTTTCGATTTTTTATGAATTTTTAAAGTCAATAATTTTTTCGAAAAAAACACACTTTCAAATTTGGAACATCACCAAAAATTAAAAAAAAATTAAAAAAAAAAGTCCGTGTCATACGATAACCAATTTTGTTAAGATTTAAAAAAGTCATTTTTTTCCAGATCGGACAATTTTTGCGACTCCCAGCGCTGCAACCACGAGGCCCCGTTTTTTTCTCTGCCGCCAGTTTGGAGCTCTATAAAACCATGTTGGAGTGAAAAATATATTTTTTTAAATTTTTTTTCTTGTAATTTGTTTAATTCTCTACAATAATAAAAAAAAATTGTAGAGAAATTTTTGTTTTTGACTGAGTTATGAATTTTTAAAAAAAGGTCTGTTTTCTCTGCCGCGAATGTCATGTCCCTCCTTAACTAATTTAGTTAAAATTAACTAAACATTTAGTTATTTTAAAGGTAAATAACTTTGTCGCCTTTTTAAGTGCATATATATTTGTTTTAATTAAAACTTTCAGTAGAGTATACCGACAAACTTTTTGGAGTGTCTAAACTCTAAATTCTAACATTATTTTAGCCAAAAAAGAAAAAAAATTTTTTTTTAATTGCAAGAATGCAATGAAAATTTTTAAGTAAGACATATAAATTGTATTTTTCCAGGATATTTATATTTTTTATATCACTCATAGATTTCGAGGAGATTAGAAATTTTGAACAGTTTGAAATTCGAAATGACATATCACAAATATATGGCGGTCACACTATTGAGTTAAACTATATTCTTACTAACCGTGAATATCGTTTGCAGTAACAATTCTGTTTATGCTCCATAAATAACTTCTGCTTCAGGCTAAAATGTAAAAACAACAAAATAAAGCTGACTTAAAGCAAGGACTATGTAGATCTCTCACATTATGTTAATAGCTGGTGCCTGCAAACAAAAAAGGCGCCCTTTTTAAGGAAAACCAAAGAAGGATTGATCAATTTTATGTTTAAATTACAATAAATATTATGAAATCTATTACCAGCAATATTAAAAAATATCATTTTGTTATTAATAATTAGCGAAAAAATTTCAATTTGCAACCACATTTTATAAATTTTTTTCTCACTAACTGAGAGAATTGCATGCTATTAATTTTAGAAACACTTTGCTAAAAGCAAAAGTCATTTAAAAAGTGAAATATAAAATATTTCATTCCAGTTTATATCTCTTTATAACACTTAACTTTAGCATTACTTTATTTTAAAACTTCTAGAACAATTTCCTTAATAAACAACTTTAAAAAAATGCTGTCTCTTTTCTAAAACGTCAATAAAATTAAATAGACAAATTTGTCTTTTTTATTTAATTATAAATTCTTTGTAACACAATAAACTGTCTAAATGTTATACCCACATATACTAATTTATGGAATACACTATGATCAAAATGTATTTGGAATTCGGCAGTATTTTTAAACAATTCATTGAAATTTCTTTTGTAAAATACAACAAAAATTGCCATTCTCTGGCATAAGTATTTGAATCAGCAGTAAAATAATCCATAAAAATTTAATAAGAAAGTAAATTATTCAACTACATACATCCGGAAATAATTTAAGCAAAGTATAAAATTTACCTGTGATCTGTGATTTGATGTTTAATTTTTATTGTGGCTAAAATTCTAATAAAACAAATTACAATCTGTAAAAACAAAAATAAATAATGATTACCTCACTCATGCCGTCCGTCGTTTTATACTTAAAACTATTCCAACAATGTCTTGGCTGGGCTAACAAACAATAACGATGTAAAACAACAAAAAAAGCATCAACAGCAGTCAACAGCAGACGACAGCATCGTCAGCAACACTAATATCATTGAAATCATAATAAATAAGCAGCTTTTGGTGTTTTATCTATCACATTGTCGTCGTTGTTATTAAAAATTTCATATAATTTCTATGAACCTTAACTTAAAAGCGTGCTAAAGCGTAAATCCGTTCATATCCCAGCAAAAAAAAATAAACAACTTTCTCATTACTTTAAAAGAATTCGCAATTGCATTTTTACTTTTTAGAAGTAATTCTGAATAACTTAAAAAAAAATAGCTTTTTTAGAAGTAATTCTGAACAACATCCAAAAAATCACTTAAGCATTGCTTCTAAAGCATTATTGCTCTAAAAGTGGTCCTAAAAAGTGATTTTAATTCAGTTTATTTCCAAACAGATAATGGCAGTTTCAATTTTTGACGGGATTAATATTTTTAGTTTTTTTTTAAATTTTTTTTTAATATTTATAATTAAATTTTTTAAAATTCAATATTTTTTTAATTCTTCAGTTTTTAAAAATATATAATTTTGAAAAACATGAAAAAGAAATGATAAAAAATCGCTTTTTATGCACCTCTGAAAATATGTAGTACTGGAAAAAATAGTGAACTTTTATTGAAGAGAAAAAGAAACAATATTTCTCAATGAAAAAGTGGTGTTTTTATGACAGTCAACTTTCATATCAAAGAATGGAGCAGCTGTAGAGAGGTAGCCTAGTAATCTTGAAGTCGCGAGTTCGATACCAAATAGCGGCAATAACAAAAATTTTTAAATAAAAAAAATTTTATTTTTCGCGAAAAATTTATGAAAAAGAGTTACCTTTGCGTTAGTTCATAAAGTACTAAAAAAATATTTAAGTGGGAATTTTACTCTCTTATGAAAACTCAATGTTGGAATATTTAGTGTCTCTGTTTCAAAAAAATATCTATATCAGTAATTAAAGTGCTTTTTCTACAGCTTTGGCATCTCTGTTTTTGCTGGGTATATTTAAATTTAGATTAAAAACTTTGCTAAAAAATATATTAAATTTAAAAACAATATAATCAGACTTAGGTCGGCTAACTTATCTGATAATAAGCACAATTTGACACTATCCTGAGTTATATTATTGTAATAAAAATTTGACTCTTCGTTAGGGTAGCTAAGTTGTCCTTTAACTTAAACTTTGAATAAAATCTGCATGAAAATAATCCTGAATAGTGTAAAATAAGGAATACTTTTAGATAAGTCAGCCGACCTTAGTAATATAAAATTTGTTTATTTATAAAATAATAATATAAACACAAACATAACATATTAACGTATATTTTTAATTACAATGTTAATAATTTATTTATAATAGACAGTGAGTAACATATAAGAAGTCATTTACAAATTATTTGATAATTCTATGAGAACTAAATGAGGCATCTTCAACAACCTTCTCGTTAATCATCTATAACCGATCTTTATCCCCTGTTAAATACCAGAGAACAAACAGTTCGACCTCAGATTTTTTTTAGTAGGTTTGAGGTTAAGAAGAAGAATAAACCTTCCTCAAAAGTTATAAACACATTAAATTTGCAAATCAGACTAGATCTAGTTTCTGCCTTTTTAGGGACAGGCTTCATCGGTGATCTTCCATTAAATTGTATTATTGTTTATATTTTTATTGTCAGATTGTCTCATTGGATTTATTTATGGATTTATTATATTTTATTGAAAAATTCACATTTTCTTTTTAAATTTTCAAAATTTAATATTTTTATCCAAATCTAAAACTTATTGGCTAATATAATGTGTGCTCTTGGTTTCTAAGATCACAGTGTCTAGTGAAGTAACTCTAAAATTTACGTCACAAATTTGGATTGTTATTTGCCAGTTTGAATAGCACGATGGAAACCGGGTCCAAAGGTTTTCGAACCAGTATACATATTCGCCTGTTTTGAGCCACCGTACATGAGCGCCTGGTCAGGCTCCCTAGATCGACGAAAAAGATGCCACCATCAACCAACATAAATAATGTCAAAATATCTGACGAGAACCTGTTCCGGTAACATCCTGTCCGCGAATCGTAAAGATTCTCATGTGACCCCTTAGGTCGCCACTTTTCATGTTGCCGAATTCCCGAAAAATAGTGAAGCCCATACTGACAGCCTCCATTACAGAAATATCCAAACGTATAATGCCTAGCAGATCCCCGAAGGCATCCATCGGAAACGTTCTGCCGGCCCGAGTAAAGGTATAATTAGTTTGTACGTAACGTGCTGTGACGAATCAGCTGATTTGTTTTTGTTCCATGAAAAAGCATTTGAGTCATTAGTTTGTCTGTAAAGTGCCGGATGAACCTCTTAAAACGGCTAAGCCGAGCCGCCGTCTAATTTTTGTCACCGCCGTCATCAAAATTTTTTTATACGATAAAAATCTAAAAATAATAATTCGTTTTCTACCATTAAGCCGATGTTTTGTATGTGTCAACTTAAAGTTGGCTAGCCTATCAGCTTTTCGCTCACAGTCAGCTTTAACTCGCCGCTGAAATTTTTTTATTTAGCCACCGCAGCCGATTACTCTGGTCGGCATAGATCTCAGCTAAGAAACACAACATTAAACAGCTGATACGTTGTTACGGAAAAGACTAACTACACAAAAGAGCCATCCGGCAAATCGCGTTATAGAAACGTCACGGAACGTAAAGACTAATGTAGCCTTAAGAATAGCGGCACAACCTTGTGGCTACGCCTGTGGATTTCGCTGCGGTGGGAAAAACTAAATTAAATAATTTCTTTAGATGTACATTAGAGTGGGCCAAACTTTGCGAATTGCGAATTTCAAAAACGGGGGGTGCGGAAAAGTTGAGTATGCGTCCAGTTAACAGTAAAAAATAAAAAGTTTGAAAATCGGTTCACGTTCAAAGTCCCCGCAAAGCGGTTGAAATTTCGAAATTTCGGAAAGTGTAAAAAAATTCTTAAATTTTGTTAAAAAATATTTGTTGTTGTGATATATTATTTCTAATAAATTATAGTTCGCTGAACCCAAAAAAATAAAAATTTTTTTATCGGCCGAAGGGGTTCTGAAATATTGCTACTTGAATTTTGCTGAAAAAACGTTTTTTTCTTTTTTCAGTCGAGCCTTCAAAAAGTTAGTCTAAAAATCTTTTTATTTTTTTTTTTTTTCATTTTTAAATCTACTATTTATATAAAATTGTTTTTTTCCAGTTTCAAGGCTTGAATACAACTTTTATTAAATTTTATTTCAATAGCATACTCCAGCAAAAGGGAAACAAAAATTCAAGTTTGAAATATTTTTGTTTTAAATATACAAATGCTAGAACTTGAAAACAACTTTACATCAAGCAAAATTTAAAACACTTGAATTTTTAAATCCATGTGCTTATTGGGATATTATAGAAACACCACCAGGAATGGAAAATTAAGTTTTTATTTCGATATAGAAAAATTTTTAATTTCTCTAATTTTTTGTTTTAACTTTAGCAAAGATCATTAATATAAAAGTATAGGTTTACTGATTTCGAAACTAGAGTATTGGAGAATTTTTCTCAAAAATGGTTCGAATAACTTAAAATGACCCAATTACGAATAAAGAATAATTGGAATTATTTAATACGATTAATCGATTAATCGAAATTGGTAAAAAACTACAAAAATGTTTAAAAGTATATTATTTTACTACAGTTACTTTTGACAGTTACTAAATGACAGTTGTTTGTGTAGTAATCAGTAGTTGTTGTTTTCAACTGTATTTACCATTGTGTTTCTATGGAAAAATATTACACAACTGTTATGATAGTTATTTAAGAAATCAACTAACGAAAAGTACAGTAATTTTTTAACAATTGTTTAAAGCAGTTATTTTTAATATAATAATAAACAACTACCAAAACAGTATTTTTACAGTAAACAGTTATTTTTGTTAGTTATTTAAAAAAAAAATTTCCTTGAATTTCGTTGAATTCTATAAATTCTTGTCTTGTTTATATTTGTTTATATTGATATATTCCTAACATAGTTTGCAAATAAAAATCAGAAACTTGCATTGTATCTCCAATATATTTACAAAAGCATAATATCTGGACAACCGTTTGGAATTTTTACTTCAAGTTTTCAATAGGCTGAAATAATTATATAAATTTTTGTAATCAGAAGAAACAAAATAACTTTTTTGTTATTAAAATATAGTTTTATAATAATAAAAGAATTAACTGTAGAAAATTAGTAGTTTTTACCTATTTTGTCAGTTGTTTTAAAAGTTTTGTAGTAAAAATTCGTCAGTTAATTTAACGACATTTTTAGTTAGTTTTAATGTATTTGTTAGTTCTTTGTCAACAGTTAAAAAAAACTTCATTTTTAGTTATTTTAAAGGTAGATAGATATTTTTGTCGCCTTTTTAACTGCATATACCTTTGTTTTAACTGTCATTTTCAGTAGATTCTACCGACAAAATTTCTTTAGTGTATTTGAAGTATTCTTTATTCGAAATTTGGAAATTTAAAATGTGCCAAAGCCCCAAAACATATTTAAAAAATTGTTAAAAATTAATTTATTGCACAATTAGGGAAATTTGCAGTCAAAATGTTTTAGTTGTTTCAGTGAAAATAAAAATCATTTGTAGAAGAAATGCAAAAATTCGTAAGTAATTAAAAATAAAAACAAACAACATGAAATACGGAGAATTTGTAAAATTCATTATGTTCATTCATTTTAATTTTTAAAAAAATATATGTAAGTAATTTTTGTTAGTTGTTTTTGTCTTTACATACAAAATATTTTAATTGTAGGCATGTACATATCCAGATTTCATTTTTGCCTACAAGAATCATTAGGGGACAACTTTTTAGAATGTTTAGAAATATTTGTTAGGTTTAACAGATATTTCTAAACACCTCTGAGGGGTAATTCTGTAACTTGTTAACGACAAAATTCAGTAGTTAAATTGACAAGTTTTCATAGTAGACTGACAACTTGACTACCGAATTTTGTTGTTAAAAAGTTAGAGAATCCCACTACTGAAAATGAAGTTTTGAGAAGAACGCATTTAAAGTTTCATAACGCATTATCACTTTGAACACACCTTCAGTTGGGAGATGCGATTTGGCAATCGCGTGTGTTATCACCATCTAACTCAGAAATTTAACTCATTTCATCTTATTCTACACCCTTTTAGGTACCAGAATCCACTCTTAAGTCCAAACTCGTTTTTTGACACACTAGGTCCCTTTTCTCGGAAAAGGTCACATATGTTTAACTACAAATTCAATGAGAATTTATTTTTTTCGATGAGAATTGAAACCAATATACATATTACCTAAAGTCTTCGTTTTAGTTAATGCAACAAATTTTATTGTTTTGCACCAAAGTGCAGTATGCTCTCAAAAAAAAGTTCGCCGTACAGCATCCAATATAAATTATTTTTGCAAGGAGGTTTCAAAACAATTTTTTTTGCCAAACGTAGGGGTCGTCGTTTTACATTTTTCAATATATCTTTGACACTTACAGTTGGATCTTAAAGTATGATACATCGATGTTTTCCTCTCGAGGGGAAAATGGCCCTTAGAGCAATGGCCATTTTGCTCTAAGGGCCATTGCCCTCAAGTATCCCGTTCTATTATTTACCCACTAGATCTCAGTTGGTACAACCCTAATGTATAATCCTAATGTTCCTCCCTAATGTACAATCCTAATGTTACAAAATGAAAGCTCAAAAAAATCATTAAACTTTTGCTAAAAAAGTTTTTCGATAAATCCAGCAGAAATATTTTAAAATTTTTTTGTTGCCGAATGTAGCGGTTAAATTTTTTTTCATTGGATTTTTCCTTAACAGCAAAAATAAAAAAGGCAACCCCTACGTTCGGGAAAATTTTTTTTTTTTTAATTGCCATGCAAAAATATTTTATGTTTGAAGGTGTACCGCGCACTTTTTTTTTTGTCTGTAAGGTGGTACGGTCTAATGCCAATAATGGGTTAATTTAGCAAAAAAAAAAATTTATTGCGGATAATTCAGAAATATTGACTCTTCTCGAGCATATTTGTACCACTTCAGTGGTATATCCTGGTTATCAGCTGTTTTCAAGGCTCACATGACAGGTGCTTACATTTCACTGGCACCTATTTTTATAGATGGTCTCTACTGTTTCTTTATAATTTTTTATTTCAGTTGTTAATTTTTTGTTTCAGTTCTAAAACTACAGAAATAGAAATTCTTTTTAACCCTCTAACCGGCCTAAGCTTTTTTGCAATGAAATTTATACCATGTGTTCCTCACGAAAAATAAACAATAAGTTCTTCTACAAAATTTTTTTTCGTTGCCTACTTTAGGCGATATAGGTCAAAATAGTTTAAGGGTGAATCTCGAAAACTAGCGCATAAAAATGACTAGGTTTAGGTACAAATTATTTCTCTTACCAAGATGTAATTACAATAAAAAAATTACATTTTTTGTGCTGTTACTTAAGAAGTTGTAGCGATTTTCGTTTTACGAAAAATGCGAAATTGAGCGAAAACGCACCAAAACTTCAATATATATTATTCAAACTTATAAGCTTTGCTACCTATACCAAATATATTCTTTTTACCAAATTTCAGAAAAATCCGTCCATTCGTTTTGAAGTTAAGGCGATGTCCTTTAAAGGTATCCTTTTGGAATCCTGTGCGTCCTTGGACCAAAGTAAGGAACTTTTTGAAGAGCTTAAGCTCCAATCTTACTTCATGGTCACTATCAATTGTTTTAGTCAATTTAAATATGTTTTTAAGATTTTTGAAACTTTTGGTTGTTTTAAAATATTTAATTTTTGAAATTTTACGAAATTTTATCTTTGACACTTTCTCGCTTCCAAACCGTGCATTGTGTACAAAAAAATTCTTCACAAAAAATTTTACAAATTTTGTTTTCTGTTGAAAAAGTATAATTTCTTATTATAAAATACCCCTTTGGCGAATTCCTGGTCAATTTAATATACCCCGCCTGGAGGCGGGCTTGCCGGTTAGAGGGTTAAACTGAGATGACTTACGTTGAAATATTCTTTCAATAAGCTTTATATTATAAAATACAAAATAAATCCTCACTATTTTTGTTTTCAAAATATTTGAAATTTATAAAATTTACATAATTATTCTTTGTTTAGTACGTATTTATATAGAAAGAAAGATTTAAAAAACTTAATTAAAAAAAAGCTATAGAGTTCAGTGCTTTAAGCCATATTGCTTCCATTTTAGTTTAAAATTTATTAAATTATTGTTAAATGTTGTAGCAGTTGATGTTTGAAAAAAATTCTGCTGCTGCGGTAAATGCTGTTGCAGATAATGATAATTATGATAATGTTTGATGGTTCATTAACATTTTGCTAAATAAAACAGAAAAAATAAAATAATATTATATTTATAAATATATTTTGTTTTTTATAAATATATTTGGTTTAAAACACTTTCAATCTGGATTCTAGTTTTTAATAGTACAAATACTAAATAACTTAATAATAAAACAGGTTATTATTTGTTTTGTTTTGTTTATTTTGGGGTTATTATTAATTTACAACAAAATATATATAAAAGATTTGTATTTGTATGTTCTTGACCCGATTGTTATTGTAGAACATAATGACCTGTTTTTGCATAGTACTGATTTACTTTCTTCAAGTTTAGTTGTTTTATCAAATGAAACAAGTTAATCGACTTTATTCTCATAGTTTTTGTTGTTCAATTGTATTATCAAATTTTTAAATAAATGCTTGTTAATTTATATTTACCCATTAATATTTTAATTGTCTAATTTGATGTCGTTAAATTAATCTTAAATCTTGTACATAATTATTGATATAAAAAATAACATTTTATTCGGCAACTTAATTAACTGCAAAGATTTTACGATAATTAAAAAGATGTAGTTGATTAATTTATTTTTGTACAAATTTAAAACGTGAAAGGACATAAACAAAACACGTTAAAATATTATTGTCGGGCATGCCGACCATTTGGTCCCTACACCACAATAGGATTTGGGTCAAGGTAGTTTCATCCATCTTTCCGTTACTTGATACCTTAACAAGTATTAAATAAGGAGATTTGCGCTCGATAACTCGGATCAGAGTATCATACATTAATGTATTCATAAAATTTCTTGAATATTGCGTCTCTTTAAAAAAAATATTTCGTCTAAGCCAAGGTTTATACAAACGTGCAGAAATTAGATGGTCCCTAAACATCTCACTCATTCGCAACCTACTCTCTTTGTATTTATTCGTGAAGAACAGCAGCAACTTCAACGTCGACATGCTATAATTCTTGCTGCTCCTTAAGGGCAGTAAGATCTCTTGGTCATTCGTTAAAAGTGTACAGGATAATGCTAGTTGATTTGTCCAAACTATTATAAAAGATGACCAAATATTTACTAAACTATTCGCAGAAAATTTCTTTGTTATTTTTTATTTGCAATTTTAAAGCCTGATACAAAAAGTTAAAAATATTTTTTTTACGTATTTTAATTGATTCTTCAATTGAAAAAATGGCTGCGTTTACCAGACGCTCAACTGTTACTAATCTGTTGTTTGTCATATTTTATGAAATAAAAAATATAGTAATTTCAAATATTTTTATGACAAATATTTTTCTTTACATTTGAAAGAGGAAAGCCAAGTATTTTTAAGACTTGGGCGTTTTTATAACTACCCAGCAAAAATAAATGGAATGACTTTTAAATGAATCACTTCCTTCATTACATCACAAAGAATTACTGCCTTAGGAATGGGTTTTAAACAACATCTAATGCTGCAATAAATATATGCTAGTCAGAAGTTCTTTTTCATGGGTGATAAGAAGTTAATATTTTGTATGGGGGTTACATAGGAACGTGCTGGCACAGAAATCAGAGGGTTGCGGGTTCGAATCCCACCAGTTGGAAAAAATTTTTTTGTAACTTTTTTTACACAATTAATAATTTTTTGTAGTTTTCACTGTAAAATTTTTATTTTTTTCTATTTTTGAACACTCAAAAATTAATTTTTGAAACGATTTAAAATTTTTTTTTTTTAATTTTCTATTAATTTTTAATAAAATTTTATGGAAATATAAAAGTTCTAAATAAATGTGTAATTCTTCAAATATTTTTTGTTTAAATACGAAAAAGGTAAATATTACAATTTTGTGTGTATATAAAAAATTTTAATTTAAAAAATCCATTTTGATCAAATTTTTACTAAATGTATTTAGAAACTAAATATAACAGAAAAAGAAAAATCCTGTAAACATTTTAGTTAGAACTAGTAAAAATAAGTTAAAAATTACCTTGCAGAAAAAACTATTTTTTATCTACTAATATGCTGCAAAATTTTTTACGGATTTTATCAAGGTAATTCGTATTAAAAGTTAACTTAAATGTAACCAAAATTTTGTAAATTTAACTGTTTTATTTTTCCTTCTTATCTTACTAGTATTTAGCAAGAAACAATCTGCTAATATCAGCAGTTTTTTTGCAAGGTCATTTTTAATTATATAATTTTTAGTAGCTTTTTCTCCTATTTGTACAGCTTTATTTCTTTCTATGAGTGTATTATTTTTATAAAAAAAAAAACACTTTAAAAAAACAACTTTATATATTTTCCAATATGTTATATATTTTTGTTAATAAAAATAGAAAGAGTTTGTAATTTAACTTAACAAATATTTCCAGAAATTCTAAAAACGTCGTCCCCTGACGATTTGTTAAATACGTTTGGGATCTTAGCATATTTAATTCCTTTAATGCAATTAATGTATATTCCGATAAAATAAAATTAAAAAAACTAATATGCAAGTGCTTGTGCAAATTTAAATGTTACTGACACTTTAGAAAACATTGTTTTCTATTGTTGTTTCTACATGAATGGATGTCACTACATTTCTAGATCGGTCAAAACAACAGAGTAGTACATTGGAAGATGACAAAGCAAATTGTGGAAAATTTTCTGTTGTTGTTTTTGTTTTTTCTTTGATATTTTAAATATTTAATAACGCTTATAGACGAGAACAAGAAATTCTCATTGAGTTTGTAATTTAACTTAACAAATATTTCCAGAAATTCTAAAAATGTCGTCCCCTGACGATTTCCTTAGGCAAGAATGAAATCCAGATAGGGATTATGCCTACAACGGATTATTTTTTACAATTTGTTAAATACGTTTGGGATCTTAGCATATTTAATTCCTTTAATGCAATAAATATAACAATTTACTGAACAAGACTGCTAAAAGTCAGCTATAAGTTATAACAAGCCATAGCATAGTGGGTAGAGCGTCTGCTTGAAATGCCAACGAGTGTGGGTTCAAACCCCACACGATGCATGATATTTTTTTTTAAATTAAATTAAAATAAAAACAGGTTAAAATGAACTTCCTTTCCATTCGTTCAAATATACATAATTTGTTTCAAAAAAGAACAACTTCCCTCCTATGACAAGCCAATGTTAAATTCATTAGTGAAAACCACAAATTTTCACTACTCCCTATTCCACTGTTGTTATGTTTTTACTACTTCTTTTTCCTCACTTTTTTTCCTGGGTAGGTACTTCTTAATTTTTAAGACACTAAATTTATATCTACTTAAAAATTTTATAAATGCTTAAATTTGTGTGGAATATTTATACAAAATTCGAAAAAAAAAACTAACCGTTTATTTAGTTTTACATTGATTTGTTAAACCTGAATGTTGAAACGATTATAATTTTTAAGCTTTAAAACATTTTGGTGATCTGTTTTTTTTTTTTACACACATTTTATTGATCACTAATAAGATCACAATGAATATCTAAACAAAAAAAATTCAGGCAATACATTCGATATGTCTCATATTTAGCATAAATTTATGGAATGAAATTTAAATAGATTTTGAGATTTATTATTATTATTTTTAAATATGTCACACTTTCTCCTTCTTTTTATTAGAAAAAAGAAAATACTTTCGATTGCTAACTACAGTAAAACTCATTTAAGGCGAATAACATTGATCAAATGAAAGAATTGCACAATATTTGAAATTGTTCTATAGAATTTTAACTATTTTGTGGATAATTAAAAAAGTTTAAACAATTTCTATAAATAAGTAAATACTCAATTTAGTTTTTATAAATTTATACATTTTTTGTTTTTTTATTAAATACTAAATTATTAAGGTGTAGCACTTTATCACAGCACTTTTAGTGGGTTGTTTTTAAAATTAATTTAAATTAGTTAACTTTATTTTACTAAAATCTATTCCAATAACCAAATTTTTTTATCTTGAAATTTGCCATTTGCATTTCCTGGCATATAATAGACGGGATAAGCACCATCAGCGAAATTCAAAGCCATACCCTTCTGTGTTCCCAAGGCCATTTCACCTTTCTGCAAATTAGCTCGAGCTGCAATATCCATATTGACTGGTACAAAAACGCGTTGAATTTTTCCCTTTGCATTCGTTAGTTGATTTGTGGTATAGGGTTCATATGGAATAACAATTGTACTGATTGGTGAATCATTCACAGGCATACCATAGATGGTAACAAACAGGCAGAATGCTAACAGTAGCACAGGATACTGAAATAAGATAGAGGAAACATACATTTAACAGAACACAATGTACAAAAATATAATACTAAAGAGATTGTTTTGTGGTTTGAAATATAATGTACTTAAAAAATATATTCTGTCAAATATGTATTTGGGATGTCTCAGAACAACAGTGCGACAAAACCCAAAATCTCAGATAGGGAATTTTTACAAAAATCTCCTTTGAAATTGCAGAATTTTAAATTTTCTGAATTATCCGAAAACTATCAGAGATATAAAAAACACTAAAGACCATTAGGATGATTTGAAGATTCTAAAAATAGTTCTACTTGAAATATTTTATTATTTAAAATCATTTAGTAGGGAAAGTAAAATCTAAAATATTGAATTTAGACTGAGCAAAAGTTATTTGGTTCTTGTACAAAACTAAATTGCAAAAACCAAGACATTTACACTGATAATTTAGTTTTTTTTTTGTCATATCACTTTTTATGTTTTTTATTTTTTTAATTAAAGTAAAAAAATTATTAACTCATTTAAAAATTAATAACAACACACAATTTCAAGTAAAAGAGAAATATTCTACAAAAATTAAAAAAAAATTGTTCTATATTTGTTGTAACAGGGTGTATCGAAAATTAATTATAAATGATACCGGTTTTATCAAAAATGTACATTTCAAATATTTTTAGTTATTTTTTGGCAAAAACCACATAGAATATGGTGTTCAGTTTGTATAAAAATTGTATTGAAAAACTAAATTAGTTTTCTAGTTTTCGATTCAAAAACTAAAAATGGCCAAAAACTACTAGTTTTTGTCCAGTCTAAATACACTATAAGATATTTTATTGCGGTTTCAAGACTTACTGCCTGTTCTAGTTATTCAAAAGCTGCGCGTTAAACTTTTTTTAAGTATTACAGATGGCTTTGGGAAATCTTGTGTTTATCCCAAACTGATTCCATAACCTATTCGCTAATAAATTTGAGTCATATCTTCAGCACACCTCAACGGAATCAACTTTAGCATTCCAAGTATGTAATAAAAAATAGATATGAATGCGGGAGATCTCGGCTATTGATCCAATGTAAAATAAATAGCGAGATGAATGCGAGAAATCTCGGCTACTAATCTAAATTAAAATGTGTATTGGCAAGAGAATAAACAGTAAGACGAATTTGAGAGATCTCGGCTATTGCTCTAAGATAAAATAAATAGCGAGATGAGTGCGAGGGATACTTTATTTTGCTCTAGTCTAAAAAAATGGGGAGATAGTTAAATGCGAGAGATATCGGTAATTGCTCTAAAATAAATAAATAGCGAGAAGAATGAGAGTGATCTCGGCTATTGCTCTAATGCAATATAATTGTTTAACTTTTTTATCAATCAACAAAAAACAAACTAGAAAAAATATGTATCGTCTATAGCAGTTGTTATTTTCAGTCAAATATTCTTTTTTTAGATTTATATTTTTATAAAAAATAATTTAAAGGAGATTGGCGATTTTTGAAATTCGATATAGCAGACACAAGATGGCTAACACATTTTTTCAAAGTGGCTGATTTTATTTGAAACTTTTTACTCACGGTCTTTTGAATTTGGTTAAGCAGAATCTGAAGTTAGATTTTGAAATGGCGAATTTTATATCCCGTGTAAAAAAGTTTAGATCTGACCAGATCTTTTTGGTTCTCAATAGATATGATTCAATCTAATTAGATCCTGTACCAGATCACATCAAATATGATCAGATATGGCATATGTAATAATACCTAATGGCAAGATCTGATAAGATCTAGTGCCAAATTTGTTCAAATCTAAAGTGATCTGGACAAATGCGCAAGATATGCCTAGATCTGATCAGATCTAATTAGATCTCAAATTTGTCCCCAATTTTGAGATCTGATTAGATCTGGTAAGATCTAAGAAGATCTGGCCAGATATGCCTAGATCTGATCAGATCTAATTAGATCTCAAATTTGTCCCCAATTTTGAGATCTAATTAGATCTGGTAAGATGTGCTGAGATCTGGCCAGATCTGATCTTTTTTACACGGGATGTGAAATATTTAAAAAAATGTTGGTTTGGATCCGCAATTTTTAATTTTAAAAATCTAGGTTCAAATTCTTGTTATTCAACCCCAGAAGCATATGTGTGAAAAGTTTCAAGTGAATTCGGTCACTTTTAAAAAGATTTTCCGCCATTTAAGATCCGCCATATTTAAATTCAAACAATGCCACTCTCCATTGAAAAGTAAGTATTTTTAAATGATTTTTAAAATAAAAACATTTAATTAAAATCTACAACATGGGCCTGATTAACAAAGACAAACTCATGATACACTGCGAGAATTTCATTAATGAATTTTTATAGTAATTGAATGAAGTTTCACGGAAATTCTTTCATGGAAACATTTTATTAAAATACTTATTACAGTTTTTCATATTATTTATTAAAAATTTCATATGTGCAATGAAATAGTTTTATTAAAAAAGTTTCATAAAAACAATGAAGGTTTTTCAAAAAATTTAAGAAGTTCTCATTAACTTTGTGAAGAAAACCTTATTAGTTTAATCAAAATTTTCATTAAAACTCGTCCAAGAAAATTCTCTGTGTGTATATTTTGGTATTAAGGATAACGATAGTTCAGTTACTTTAGTAAGGATAACGGTATTTTGGTAACGGTAATTTAAGACTAAATACATTTTGGTTATTTCATTAACAGTTTTTATGGGTAACGGTAGTCAGGTGAAAGGGTTCTATATCCATAACGGAATTAGGTGCCAACCATTCAAATTTCCGGTTTTTTAATGCATTTTTTATATTTATATTTTTTATTGAAACAAATTTTTTTTTTAATTTAGTAGGTTTTAGGTTAAGAACAAGAATAAACATTTTTCTCTAAAAACTATAAACACATTAATTTTCAAATCAAACTAGATCTAGTTTCTGCCTTTTTCTATGGACAGGCTTCATCAGTGATTTCCCGTCAAATTGAATTATTATTTATATTTTCTAGTCGATTGTCTCTATATGATAATTTTAATTTTTTTCTACTCACGCCCACTCACGTTCATGTGAGTAAATTCCGTTTTCACGAATTAAAAAAAAAAAAAAATTGCAAAAATTACGGTAAATTATGAATGTTGAACTTACAATTGCTATAAATATGCAGTTTTGTAATTTAAAAAATGAATGGAAATATTTATTAAATGCCGAAAAACAAATTTGATAAAATTCGACTCACGCACTCTCATTCATGGAAAAATTTTGTTCACGCACACTCACTCACTCACGAATAAATTTTTTCTATTCACGCTCACTCACGTTCATGTGAGTAAATTAAGATTTGACTCCCACTCACATTCTGCTCACATGCCCATCTCTAATTATTATTTTCAAAAATGAACAGTTTTTAAAATTTTGTTGTCTTTTAAAAAGGCATTGAATATTGTTCATATTGGAAAACTAATTAACTTACTTTAACTAATTATTATTTTTTACTTATTTTTTATTACTATTTTTGCTAAATAATTGTGTTCGGTGCATATTTTTGTAATGCATATTTTTCTTTTTTAATAAGCTGCATTTGTTAGGTGCATATTTTCTTACGTATTTCCCTAGTATAAACAAATTGCAGTTATTTATATTATAGATATTATCATTAGAAATAAAACTATAAAAATAGCAGAAAAATCTATTAAAAATTAGTTCAAAATTTCCTTGCAGAAGAAACTGCAAATTATACTATTAAATCTGCAGAAAATTTTGCTAAATATTACTTGGCTAAAAACAGCAAAAATAAACTGTTAAAACTACAAAATTTTTGTTATTTTTAAGTTAAATTTGGCAGAAAATATGCTAATAAAATCTACAGAAATATTTGTTTAAGAAATAGTAAACAGCTAATTTCAGAAGTCTGATTTTTTATTTGCATTAAGGGGGGACATGACATTGGCCGTTTTTTGAAAGCGTTTTTTTATAATTTTGTATTTTAGTAAATATTCTTAAGATTCTAAGAAAAAAAATTTCATAGAAAAATTCCTACGGGTTCAAAAGTTACAGCCGGATTAGTGAGAGCGCATTTTTAATTTTCGCGCCACCTACGTACCTTTTTTTCTTTGTTAACAAATTTTGAACGCGTTTATCTCGAAACCATGTTTTTCGTACTGGTTGCAGCACTAGCGGGTTCATTTTTTGACGAAATTTTTTTTTTTTTGTATTTTTTTAAACTTGATTCGCTCTCGTATGACATGAGCTTTTTTTTAAATTTTTTTTCCATTTTTTATGAATTTTTAAAGTCAATATTTTTTTTTGAAAAAACACACTTTCAAATTTGGAACATCATCTCGTGTCATACGATAACCAATTTTGTTAAAAATAAAAAAGTCATTTTTTTCCAGATCGGACAATTTTTGCGACTCCCAGCGCTGCAACCACGAGGCCCCGTTTTTTTCTCTGCCGCCAGTTTGGAGCTCTATAAAACCATGTTGGAGAGAAAAATATATTTTTTTGAATTTATTTTCTTGTAATTTGTTCAATTCTCTACAATAATAAAAATTTGGAAAAATGTTTGTTTTTGACTGAGTTATGAATGTAATGTCCCTCCTTAAAAAACGTAAATTTTTTTTTTACAATTTTAAAATTTTTTATTCTACTAATTATTTAACAATATTTTTTCATTTCAGCAGGTTGTTATTTTCTATTAACAAAAATTTAACTCACATATAATTAAAGTTCTGTGCATTTATCAGTTTTATATTTGCTGTTCCTATCTTACTAATATATTGCAAAAAAAATCTACTAATTTCAGCAGTTTTTTTCCGCAAGTCATTTATACTAATTTTTATTTTTTCTAATTAAAATTTTTTACAGACTTTATTCTATTAGTGTTCAAAAAAAGTAGCACGATTTTAATAGTCTCTGGTTGAAATGTATTGAATTTTTTTTTTCAATATTTTATTGATGTTGTTTGTGGCATTGTAAATTTATTAATGTTCAATTAATTTTATTTTCATTTTTAATTTCAGTAAAGTTTATTTTTTTTTTTTATATTTTCCAAAGTTCATTTCATTATAAAAAAAAGTCTCTTTTTTATTTGTAAAAATATTCATATAATTTATTTTTATTACCACTTTCATGTTATGTTTTTTTTTTTTTGTTATTTTCACTGAAATCCTTTGTCAATAAATTGTATTTCCGTTTCAAAATTGTGTACACGTTTTTTTAAACTGCTGCTATTTCACGTACCTCGCGTACTAAAGTTTTTTTGAGATTTCAATAAAGTTTTATATAGACGATGTCGATGCCTTTAAGTCTTTGAATAAAGACTGCGATTTTTCGTTTTAAAAGAAAACAATTTAAATAAATTTATAGTCTTTGAAGAAAAAATTTGACATGTGTTAATATAAAAAAAAAAATTATAACGTCTTCCAAAAAGTACAAAAAAAATAAATGATGAAGCTTCATTGATGAAAAAAAAACGTTTAAACTTTGATGATGGTATTTTTTTAAACAATAGACCCGGCTGCTATTTACTGTTTTATGAATATTTTAGTTGGTGTTTTGTCTTAAAATGTTCCCTGGTTTGATGGCTCGCACTACTGTCTAATACTGCTGCTTGACTCTACTGCTGTATCCAGTAGTGATGCCGTTGCCAGACGATGGATGCCTGACGATGATGATACTGCTGCTGATGATGATGATCGATGAGGTTTTGTATTGTTTTAGCAACCGAAAAAACAAAAACCGGGGTGTGTTTATAGATTTAGTTTTTGTGTTCATATATTGTTTGATAAATACAGGTTCAAACGAATTTAAATTAAATAAATTGTTGATTTAGAAATATTTACAACACAAAGTTAAACGTTTAAATCAAATAACAATGAAACAACATTATTAACAATTCAATTTATCATTAATATTTTATCTATCACCTGCAAAAAAAGTGTTGAAATGTGTTTTTGCTAAAACAATATTGCATAAGTTTTTTTTTAGTATTAGTTTCGTTTGTTTCTTATCTGTAAGGTTAATCTTAAATTGAAGTTTATAAAAATATTGTTAAATATCTAAGATTCGTTTTCACAATATTCCATTAGCAAATAACTGGGACCTTAACTGACAAATTTGTTGTTGTCTCCCATATAAAATTTGAGTTTAACTGTTGTCTAAATTTTAACTGAACAGTCAGGAGTCGGCCCCAGGTATTAGATATTCATATTAACAAAAATATTTCAAGTATTCTACAGTGCATGTTAAAACAAACTTGGGAATAAAAAATCGGCAATATTCCAAGTTGTAAATAGTTTGAGTTAGATAAAAAAAAAAAAATGTTTTTAAAAAACTATTCACGATTTTTTCACCGATAAAAGGATAAGCTGAAAAGTAATTTCTAGTATTAGACTCTGATGCATAAACTTTTCTTAATTTTCCGTTAAGAAATACAATTACTAAAGTATTCTTTTTTCTTATTAAACGTTTATTAAAAAATATCATGCATAATCGTAAAATAACAGTTTGTTAATTTCTCGTTTTAATCTGGCAGCACCGTTATAAAATGTGTCTTTACTTTCAAATAAATTGTTAGTGCTTCATAAAGTTACTAAACGATTGAATCGTTAATCATAGATGAATAATTTCGTTTAGAAGATTTCATCAATAACAATAATTTATGATAACCCATGTGAAAATCGAAATATATATGGATGAAATCAAAAAATGTGATAAATTTTTGGGCCAAATTTGTGAGAAGCAAAAAGTGTTAATCTTTCGGTTTTTTCTTAATGGAATCAGTAAGTTTAGTCATTATAAACCTAATTGCAAAAATCTCTTCTACAAGTTATCGCAATAACTTTTTTTGCAAAATTTTAATTTTTTTTATTGTAACGGAGTTTACATTTCTGCAAGCAAAAGATATAAAAAAAAATTGGGTACGAAATTTCTTCAATTTATTAGTTTTTCGTATTTGGGTTTTCAACTTGCTTTCCAATGATATATAATTTGTGTTTATCAAATTGGCGGTTTCGCGAATAAAAATACAATTCATTCCGCGAAAAAAATTTTAATTTTTTTTTTTAATTTTGTATTTTTGGTCCTTTTAAATGCTTTTCAAAAATATAAAATTTTTTAAAATCCAAACAGCGGTTGCGCAGTTACAAAATAATATATTAAAAACATAACATTTCACGATCAAAAAATTCTTAAATTGTGTGAAACAAATTTAATTTGTCAAGCTAAAGTCAGTAATGACTCGAAATATCGATTCAAAACCAATGAAATGCAAAATCAATCGTTTTTCGCTCCAGCAGCTTAGGGTAAAAAACTGATAACTTTTTTTGATTTGACGCAAAATTATTAGTTGAATCGTCTTTTGACGCATAAATATTAGTTGAATCACCTCTGTTTATGGTTATTTTAAAATATTTTAAACATTTATCTACATTTATTTGAATGAAACCTGATGCAAACAATTGTGGTTATGGAGTTTACAGTTACGGAGTTTACATTTGGTTACTTTTTTCGTTTTCTTTCAAAAACGCTTTATCATAATTTTTTTTCCGAAACAAAATCGCATGATGCCTACAAGGTGAATCCAAATATGGCATTGTTTTTCTTACTCGTTAAATAGTTTGGTGTAAAAATTAGGAACGGAGTTTACAAGATTTTTTCAAATCTTATTAAAGACATCTTTTTTCATCTCGAGAATGTTACATGCTGCAGAAAAGCTTCAACTCTGTTATACTGGATGATTACTTACAGTCCAACGATCATTTGAGTATAAATAACATTACACTTTTCGCAATATAAATAATAGACAACTCCAGAATTCTAGTATATGCATTTTTATCAAAAATTATGACGAAAAATCGTTACAGACTTGAAGTCGTGATAGCTAAGATATACGAAAAAGTTTGTAAAATGTATTAATTTTTATTAAAAACGGCACTTTTCCTCTTCATAAAAATTCTTACCGTTAGTGTTTAGCTTTATTGGTTATTAAAATATAAGCTATTAAAATTAAAAAACCTTATGAGTTACTTGTTACGGAGTTTACATTTGGCCTATAAAATTGGTCACAAATTTTATGTATTAACCAAAAATTGGTCAGATTGTTATAAATTTTGTAAAACAGGTGACAATGCGCTGATATATATCGAAATATGTAACTCAAATGTAATCCATGCATTAGAAATTCGGTGGTTACACGGTTTTTATCACATTTTTTGATATCACCCATATGAACGTACATGATCATACATGGACTAATATATGATCATGCATGGGTAAACATGATCATATACGTCCATGCATAGTTCAATGCTTGACCATACATTATCTCATATATTTACATATATTTTCGGATCCGAAATTTGAAGGTATATGACCGTACATGTTCATATATGACCATATATGCTCACATATGATTCGTGTATGCTCATATATGATCATATATGGTCACATACCTCCATATACCCTAAAATTTCGGATCCGAAGATATATGGAAATATATGAGATCATGTATGGTCATACATTGAACTATGCATGGACGTATATGATCATGTATGACTATGCATGATCATATATGACTATGCATGATCATGTATGACTATGCATGATCATATACTAGTCAATGTATGATCATGTATGGTCATATATATTTCGATTTTCACATGGTAAATCAAAATATGATAAAAAAAACAATTTTTTTACATATCTTGTTTATGTAATAGTGTAATATAATATTTTAAATACAGTTTAATACTACGAATACTGAAAGTATTCGAATGACGAATATGTTTTGATTACATCAACATCACTATTTTGTTTAATTTATGTTTTATTTTATTTGTGCACCAATATGGAAAATTTAATCCAAACGGTTTAAATGGTGCAATTGTTCCAGGTTTTTTTGATTTGTTGGTTACAAAATGTTAGATTTTTCATATTCTTGGGTGAATAACGCTTGAAAAAAGCCTTTAAATAAATGAAAACTCAATATTTTTGGTAACAAGGAATACGTTAATATAACTTTTCAACCATTTCTAAGACATTTGTGTGCGTTATTTGAGTCTTTTTTTAGGAGGAGTGTATTATATGTTCACAATATATAAAATATGGGCCAGTTTTTAGTCAGAACTAAGAACAAATTTTTTCTAAAATTTTACTTAAGTTATATTTAAGACATAAATCGGCCTTACAAAGAAGGTATCCCAATGGGTTCCCTCCGATCTTAATGAGATTCGGGTATGTGCTACAGAAGAAAAAAATAGTGTACACGGGATTTTTAGCGGCAAAATCTCAAGTAAATGAATGTTCTTTTTAGTTTGACTCTAGATCATAAATTAATATCACTTTCTGTTTAAATTATTTTCAAATCAAAGAAAGATGATACAATTTTTACAAGTAAATTACAAATCTCATGTTTAGGGATTAAAAAGGGAGGTAAAAAAGCAAAAGGTTGTGGGTTTAAATCCTGGCAGAGCGAAACAAATTTTTTTTGCAGATTTTTTATAATTATTTACTTTTTTTATTGGAAAAAATTTATTTTGAAAAAATACAAAAAGGCCGTAAAGTTTTAAAAATTATAGAAATCCGTTAGAATGCGTACCTAGGCCACATTATTAGAGGAGCTAAATATGAATTTTAGATTAATTTTGTATTTAATTACTTATACATAATTTTAGTTATTAGTTAGGAAACAGAATCTTGCATGTAATCGCTTATATTCAAAATTGGATAGGCAATAAAAGAAGCAGAAAAAATTTTGTCCATTCATATTTATATAAAACTTTATGAAATTTCGACAATTTATTAAAATATTCGAATTCCTAAAATATTTTTTTTTAGAATACCAAAAAGATAAATATTTAACATTTTGTTTGTATTTAATAAAATTTTTATTTAAAAAATCCATTTTCTTCAAACCCAGCAAAAAAAAAATTGAAAGTAATGCTTTACAAACTACTTCTTTCCCTGCTTTCAAAGTGTCCGTATTTACTACTTTTTTAGAAGTAATTCTGAACAACTTCAAAAAATCACGTCTTTCATTGCTTGCAAAGTATCCGTTAGTATATTAACTATCTTAGAATTACTTCTAAACAATATCGCAACTATCTTAGAATTACTTCTAAACAATATCGAAAAAATCACTTAAGTATTGCTTTTACCGCATAATCGCTCTAAAAGTGGTCCTAAAAATTGATTTTGGTATCATTTGGTATTTTAAAACAGAGTTCCAATCCTGATAGACCAATAGTTTTTTTAATTTTTTTTTTTTTTATATTTATAAAAAATTTGTTTAAATACAATATTTTTTTATTAGGTGTATAACTTAAAAATGCGGGATTCACAACAGATGGCACATCTTTTACACATGGTTTGTGTCTTTAATAACTTATATGACATTTTTGGATGTGTAAATAAATAGTGTAAATAACAAAGTTATTTTGCATCGCAAATGCATCATTTATGGGAAGTTTAGCTTTACTTTTTCAATTTAAAAAAAGTGCATAAAAATAATTATAATTTTCTAAGTTTTTTTTCGATTTTTTTTTTAATGCAAATAGAAATCTAGCCTTTTGAAAACAGCAGTTTACAATTTTTTTTTTAATATTTACGTTAGTTTAACAGGATAGACTGAATTCCACTAAATTTAGCTTAAAAATAACAAAAATTTCGTAGATATAACAGTTGGTTTTTATTATTTTTAGTCTACTGATATTTAGCAAAATTTTCTGCAGATTTTACAGTACAATTTGTCATTTTCTATTAACCAAAAGTTAAATATAACTAAAATTCTGTAAATTTAACAGTTTTATTTTTGTTTTTCTTACTTTACTAGTATTTTAAAAAAAATTTGCTAACTTAAGAGTATTTTCTGCAACACAATTTTTAACTAAATTTTAGTTGCCTTTTCTGCTATTTTTACAGATTTAATTTCTATGAGTGTAGCACAAATATTTGAACAGAATACATTTTATATCGAATATAAAGAATTTTTGCAAGGAAATTTCGAAATAATTTTTTTTTACGATCGTATTTCTAATAGTGCTGGTAAAAATATGAGTAGTGGGTATCAAGTATCGAGTATTTGTTTTTTTTTTGGGTACTCGATACTCCAAATAACTACTCGATATTTTCAGAGTTGCATTTTGGACAGACAAAATATATAAAAATGTGACTCCCTTAAAATATTTACCACAAAAATGTGACTCTGTTAAAATGTTTGTCACAAAATTACAACTCTGCTAAAAGAAAAAAATCAGAAGTAAAATATTTAAAATAATATGTTAAAAAAACTATGAAAAACGCAATGAATAGTTGGTGAAAAAGTTAAAAAATATGTTTATAAATTTAAATATTGAATTACGAAAAACATTTTCAAAGAATTTTACCAAAAAATTTGAAATTTAAAAACCGTTAAAAGTATTGCGTAGTATCGAGTATCCAAATCAAAAATATCGAGTAGTATCGAGTACTGAAAAGTAACCGAATTTACCAGCACTAATTTCTAATTTTTCGTTATAACTTCGGCATTTACAGTTGGATCTTAAAGTGTGATACATCGATTTTTTTGCATCGAGGAGACCAATGTTTTGCTATAATAGAAAAATCCAATGAAAACTTTTTACTTTCGGCAACAAAAAAAAAAAAAAATCTGTTGGAATTATCGAAAAAGTTCCTTAGCAAAAGTTTTATGATTTTTTGGGAGCTTTAATTTTCTGACATTAGGGTGTGCATTAGCGTTGTAGGAACTTAGATCTGGTGGGCAAATACTATTAGGGGATACTTGAGGCCAATGGCCCTTAGAGCAAAACGTTGGTACCCTCGAGACAGAAATATCGATGTTTCATATTATAAGATCCGACTGTAAATGCCAAAGATATAACAAAAAATTTAAAAAGGCGACCGCTACGTTCGGAAAAAAAATAAAATTTTGATACCTCCTTGCAAAAATAATTTAAATTCGACGGTGTACGGCGAACTTTTTTTTTTTGTAGTACGGTTAATATCCAATGTACTATTATCATCTTTAAATGCCCAGTTTTCTTAGTGTTGCTTCGAAATCTATATGAAAAATTCTTTTTTAGCGTCCATTATTCTCCAGTCTTTTTATCCTTTTAAAAAATTATGTGCCATCCGTGCAGCACAACCAAGGTCGGCCCTAAATTTTTTTCATGTTCCATGTAAAAATCGAAATATATACGAACATACATGATCGATTGTGATCATGCATGGGCATGCACATTCATATACATCCATGCATAGTTCAATGTATGAGCATACACGAGCTTATATATTTCCATATACTATTGGATCCGAAATTTGAGGGTATATGGAGGTATAAGCCCATATATGATCATATATGAGCATATTTGAATCATATATGAGCATATATGGTCATATATGAACATGTACGGCCATATACCCTCAAATTTCGTATCCCAAGATATATGGAAATATATGAGATCATGTATGGTCATACATCGAACTAGACATTCACGTATATAACTATGTATGTCCATGCATGATCATATACAACTCAATGTATGATAATGTTTGTTCATATATACTAATTCGATTTTCACATGGGGCATCAAAATATCACCAATTCTAAATGTTAAGTCATAGATGTGAATTTTTCTAGCTCGACAAAATAATATTTGTTGAAATTTTTGTTGTCAAACGTACTGTATAACTGATAATTTCAAATAATTTATCTTTTACATTGAAACGTTACACAATGTCAACGGTATTTAATTGCTCATCTTAATCATCACAATAAAAACCACCGGAAATAAATCATCAGAACAAAGAATTAAATCATGTGTACATGATTCAAGTGCAAAACTACCTAACAAATAATCGCATTAACATATATTAATACAAATAAACCTGTAAATTTAGCAGAAAATTTTAGCAGATTTTTTTCTAAATACTTTATTAAAATAAGAACAGCAAAAATAAAACTGCTAAATTTATAGAATTTTAGTTATATTTGAGATAACTTTTAGTTAATTGAAAATGAAAAAATATACTGTAAAATCTGCAGAAAAAAATAAAATAATTAGACAGATATGACGACAGTAATTAAACTGATTAATTAACCATTATTGTCACATCAATTTGTGATCATATTTTACTAACAAAACTCTGTCGTCTTATTTATTATTTTAATATCTTAACCGCAACAAAACAATTATCAGACAGAAAAAAGCAACAAAATTTAACAACAATGGTGACAACTTGAGTCATTTAAAATCCGACCAATATACCATTACCATCAAACAACTAAATGACTCTTTGTTTCTGCTTTTTTAATGACAATGACGACGAACGACGACAACGATACTGATGGTGTTTGTTCAACGCCTAATTATATGCAACAATAAACCAACCATCAAAGCAAAACAAAAGATTTGTTTGTTGCTTTTTTCTCAAACTGCAAGAAACAACTTATTTATTTAGAAAAACACATTAAGCGCTTAGAGAGTTGATAGCAAAATGAAAAACGGAAACTAAAACATAAAACTTACTTCATACTAAATTTTGCAACACCTTTTATTGCCGAGACAACAAAACACCTTGTGGTTCAAAGAGCCAACACTCAGACAGACAAACGGACAGACAAACTTTTGGTAACCTTTATCACAATAACTACCGCAAAGTAAAGTTTTCAGCGTAGTTTTGTCTATTTCTTTTTTAGTTAAATATGCAAATGTGTAAATTATTTCTTATTTAAAAACATACCAAGTTTTTTGTCGCCATTAAGCTGGGTAAAGTAACACAAGCGTTTTAAATTAAAAATAATATAAGAAAAGAAGGCATACAAACTTTTCATGAATTTCTAAAAAATAACCCAGTGAACATAGATAAGAAATTAGAAAAATTAACGAAAATAATGATAGTTAAAGCCAGATTCAGATTCGATTTGGGAAAGTATTTTAAAACAAAATTCTAACAAAGAAACAACTTAGTGGTGTAACCTGTAAATCTTGACGAAAATCAGATATCCCATCCCATGTGAAAATCGAAATATATATGAGCATACATGATCATACATTGGCTCGTATGTGATCATGCATGGGCATTAGGGTTTTTCTTTTCCCGGACTTTTTCATTTCCCGGGACAGCGGGATTTATTTCAGAATTTCCCGGGATCCCGGGAATTCCCGCTCGTTAGAAAATATATAAATTCGAGATAAGTTTCACTTGAAAAACTCCATTACTGTTAAAACACCGTCCGACAAAGTTCGTCTTTTGGTTGTACCCATGAGAAAATGCACTTAATATATTCTGAAAGGATGGCTAAATATAAAATATCCATGTCTTCCACTTTTTCTGGATCAATTCATTCAACAATTTAAATCGTGAATTAATATTTAGGTAATATATAATAATAATAATAGTAATATTTAATTTTAAGAAAAACTCTTAGAAATATATTAATTAAATATTAATTCGCGGTTTAAACGGTTAAACCAATTGATATAGAAAAGGTGACACGGGTATTTTATCTTCATCCCCTTTTTCAGAATATATTGGAATTGTTAATGGGTGCAAAATTGTGTCGGACCAGTTTTATAGTCAGAAATAAGATCGATTTGTTGCTAAAATATTTCTTAAATATGAAATCCAAAAATTTCTATTTCTAGATATTTTATATATATCATTCTATGCAGATTTTCAAAAGTATCCGTCTAGAATTATTTTTATAAAAAAGTTTAAAAGTGAGTATTTTCTACACAAATTTTTAGGCAAATTCGCCTAAATCGTTTTATAAAAAAAGACTACAACATTATTAAATAGTTTCTTAACTTTAATTGGTTTTCTTGAATAGACATTTTTTATGCCACAGCTACTTAAAAATAAAATATTTAATTTTCGTATTTAGTTGCATTTTAAATTAACATATAAAAAATCCAAAATAATTTCAATAAAGCATCTGATGGATTATTTTAAGAACAAATAATATTTAAAAAATACAATTGAAATAAAGGAATAACAATTGAACTTAAAATTAAATTATTTTAAATAAAAGAAACTCAAAATACTTGTCAATTGAAAATATGAAAACATTACAAATTTTTTAATTTTAATGTTTAGTTTTTTGGAGGTATTTGAAACTGAAATGATGACGTTGAAATGTTGAATAAGGCTGGTTTACACTATAAGATTTTCGGTACGATTTTACTTTAGTACACATGCAAAACATATAGGCAAGGTTGCAGAATTTTTCAGAAAATATAGTGTAAACCAGCCTATACAAATATTTCTTTATTTGAACAAAGACCATTTTAAAGAAGAAAAAAATTCCGAAGTAAATACAAGAATTTTTGTTGGTAAACTTAATAATGGCTGATAAAATTTTTTCGGTTTAATTAAACCAAATTCAACTGGCATCTGAAAACAATTTGGCCTAATTCCGTTTATTAAATTTTAAATCGTATTTTTTTAATTTTAAATATTTTTTGATCAAATTAGTTTCAAAAAAACAATCAGCTTTACTATAAAAAACAAAAAGTCGATTTTAAATCACAAAAGCCGACAAAATATTTAATATATGCATTAAAATTCGGTTTTAAATTTGAAGTTTTCATTTGTTTTTATTTTAAATTTATTTATTTTTCAAATTTTTTCAAATTTTGTTTACTTTTGTTTACAAATTTCCTTTTTATTTTGGAATTTTTTGTTTTGGTTTTCAATAAAAATAAACAAAATTTTTGAATGTATATGTTTAGCATTATTTTAAAAGTTTTATTTTAAATATTTTGTTAGTACGGTTAAAACAAAACCTTTGCTTTAAAATAAAGTCGACTTTAACAAAAATAAACCTTTAAAAAATATTGATAGTAAGGCTGAATGCTTTAAATTTAAATAAAGCGTCCAAAATTGCAATAATATTAGCTAAAACTTCTGTAGAAGAATAAAAAAAATCCCGGGAAATCCCGCACAAAATTCCCGGGATTGCGGGATCCGAAAAAGGGCGGGATTCCCGGGAATCCCGTCCCGGGAATTCCCGGGACATAAACCCTAATGGGCATACATAGTCATATACATACATGCATAGTTCAATGTATGACCATACATGATCTCATATATTTCCATATACCTTTGGATCCGAAATTTGAGGGTATATGGAGGTATATGGCCATATATGATCATATATGAACATACATGAAGGAGCTTTCCCACAAACAAAAAAATTGATTTTATAAAACAAAAAAAAATTTAAATTAAAAAAAATACAAAAAAAAAATTTTGCTTGCAACCGGATTTGAAGTCGGAACCTCCTGACTACAAAACATTTTTTAACGAAGCGTCAGCATTTTTATAAAATCATTGGTCTACCAGTGAATTGATTTTTGTATGCCTGGTAGCATTGGCTAGGTAGCACTGGATAACCACTGGTTGCAAACCTTGGCATATCACTCTAAGCCAATTCTTTGCCAGTGGTTTTTTTTATAAACCACCGAAATTTTTGTAAAACAAATACTGGTAAAACGCTTTTTGCAAACGCTGGCAAAGCGTCCCAAATGAGTGTTCTGCCAGTCATTTATTTTTAACACCGTGTTTACCCAGTGGTATGCCAGTGCTTGAGTTTTTGTACCACTGGCGATTTCTGACTGGGTTCGTTATTATTGAATTAGTATATACCAAACCCAAAGTTGTACATACCACAGAGGGGAAAATTCTTAAGTCTTCTAAAGGACAGCTACACGAAGCATCTTTTATCAGCGAAGCCGGTAATGGGTATAACCCAAATGACAAAATTCCCAAGTTCTACTGAAGGTCGGAAACCTATGAAGCATTCATCGAGCAGAAGAGGTCGGTAAATATAATGCAGAATTCGAAAAATTATAGGGATTTTAACCCTTACACCCAATTCACACAGAAAATTTAATCTACACTGAGAGAATTACCATCATGTCAGTAATGAATTTCTTCATAGTTTCAATGAAAATTATCACTGGAACTCGTCCATTGAAAATTTTGATAGAATCTATAAAACAGGTTTCATTAAAGCCAATATTTATGAAAAGTTTATAAAATTAATGAAACTCCTCATAAAATTAACAGCCATAAAAAGCTTCATAAAATCTATGAAGCAATTGTTGGTTGTTATGGTTGCTAAGCTGGAGTGGATAAATAAAAGTATTTAGTAAATGCAAAAACCGTAATAAAATTGTAGCCTATTTTACGGTACATCCGTAAAATATATCTAATGAAAAAAATCATTAAATTAAAAAGTTTCGTAGAATGTTATAATAAGCCTAATTCAATTAATGAAATTACTTATTAATGTTATAAAAAAAATTAATGATTTAAAAAAAATTTCATTGTCCAAAATTAATAATAAAAAATTAATTAAAAAAATTAAAATTATAAAAGATAATTCTCTCAGCATGGAAATTAATGCACATCATTAAAACTCGGCCTTATAGTTACAAAAAACTATTCTATTTGAGAATTAAATGTTTAATATAAAATTAATGAAATGACAGTATTTTATAAAAACAATTAGAAAAAATAAATACTATTGAACAATTTCATATATATAAATAACATTTTCATTAAATTTATGAAGATGAAATTCAGTGAATTTTTTTAACGAAATTATGAAATTTTATGAAACAAAAGTTATGAAAAATTTCATAATATTAACTAAATGTTATATACATAATGAAATTCTTCATTGATTCCACGAAAAAAATTCTATAAAATTATATCATTAATATCATGAAGGATAATTCTTTCAGTGTAGTAAAAGTAATATAGTGAAAGCTTAATCGAGCACTAAAAAGTCGACTTAATCATATTTTAATCTTTTTTATTAACAGTTAACCTAAATTTTAATCTGGTTACTATTTCTAAACGTCTCTGTATTCATATTACTAATTGTAAGAAACGATGTGTGTTTTGTTATAATGGCGGCTGGCAACACTTAAAAACACACACACAAACTCAGATAAAAATAAACGTTAAGACGCTGCCTCAAAAATATTTTTGGTCTGTCGACAAATATGTTGCTAACGCCGACACTTTCCATGTTCATCATATACCGGATCGCTATGCCCAGCCTTATTAAGAGAGTTAACTTTTAACTGTCAAGTTAATCTTTTAACTATCAAAAAATGCATTTGTAGACGATGGAGATTAAAAAGTTGGATTATCTTTAATCAAGTAGATTAATTTCGCTGTCATAGTTCCATCTTAAAGTGTGGGGGTTATATTCGAAACATTTTCGGATATAATCCCAATACCGGATATTGGGTTAATGTCATATTACCGTCCCAGCAAATAGGGCAATACGAAGAAGATTCTCCGATTGCCTGCAGGAAATATTTGTTGCTTGCAATAATCATTTTCGTATTCCAGAAGTTTCTTCCATTAGGAGCAACTTATACCCGAAAGCTATATTCCTTAGCAATACGAAAGTACCCAGGTAGAAATTGCCGACGGTACAAAAAACAAAGCACTGGCAAAGCGTTGCTTTACAATGGTACAAAAAAAGCATTGCAAAAGCACTAATTTAGAATGCTTTGCCAACCTTTGGAAAGAGTGCTTTCCCAATACTTGTTTTACAAAGTTTACTACTGTTTATGAAAAAAACCCACCGGCAAAACATCGGTTCAAAACGATTTGCCAACGTTAGGTAAAAGTACTTTGCCAGTGCCTGTTTTACAAAATTTACAACCGTATATAAAAAAACCACTGGTAAAACATCGGCTTAAAACGAATTGCCAACGTTTGCTAAAACGTCAAGTCTATTGATAAAATTGGAAAATTGTTCTTATGGTAAAATTTGTGCGAAAATCTATTGAATTTGTAGTTGCTATACTAAAATTTACGTTTTTCTTTTTTTCGGGATTGGGATTTTACAGATTTTTTCATGAAGCATTGATTAAAAAACAGTTGATCTAAAATACCGATTGGCAGAGCACTTATTTTACTATTGTTACCAACGCTTTGTCAACGTTGGGAAAGATAAACGGCCAACCGAAGATCGACGGACGCTCTTCCAGCGCTTGTACCACAATATACAGTGATTTGCCAACGTTTTGCCGTTTGTATTTTTCTACCTGGGTAATTTCGTTGGAAAATAAATCCGCGATATTTTAAGATATTTGTTATCGCTAAATTGTCACCGGGAAGATAAATTCGTGATATTTTAAGATATAATGCCACAATATCTTCTTGGTAACATACGTTCCAAATGTTTGCAGTGGTAGTTTTTTTGATTAACAATATAATACAATTTAATTGTTAACTGGGTATTCTCTTTTTCACCAACAATTATATCATATATGGGACTAATTCATTATGAGCCCATTAATTAACGATTTTATTAGTATTTCGTTTGTGCTTTTACTTAATTATCGGATTAAAAACATGTTCCATCAAGATCAATTGACTAACTGAATGATATTAAAGATTGGCAGATTTCAAAAAGAAACAACATTTGGCCCCCAGAATTTTGAGAACAAATACTTTTGGGACCCATTTAATTACTCATTTGAACCAGATGCAAGTTTAACATAAAGAATTCAATATTTCGTACATTTGAATCTTTAGTTAAAAAAAATATAGGGGCCAAGGGCAAGGACCGGAAACTTTTTATTTTTTGGTTTTTATCAAATATAATTATCGTAAAAGTATGAAAATAAAAATTCAAACGTACAAAAAAATAAAAAGAAAGAAATATTTAATTAAAAATACTCCTCATGATGAAAATAAAAAACTTTTTCTGTTTTAATTTTCTTTCCAAAAAAAAAAAATAAATAGATAGAAAAAAGAAACTTTTTTTGTGTTGTTAAAATAAATGGTTTCAACAATTTGAAAAAAAATATAAATATAAATATATTGTTGGGTTTTTTATTCAAAAAAATAAAAATTGTTTTTTCGACCTTTTTATTAATTAATTAGAAATTTATTAATTCAGTTCGAGGCCAATTTCCTTATTATGAATTAACATAATAAGTACTTTTTTCAAAAACTGCTATTTTTCTTCATCAGGATATTCTCCTAACAAATACTTCACAGAGTTTTTGCTTTCAAAATACTCTAAGTACTTATTATGTTAATTCATAATAAGGAAATTGGCCTCGAACTGAATTAATAAATTTATAATTAATTATAAATATATTTTTTTGAAATTTTCTTTTGCTGTAAATTTTGTTTAATCGTAGCATTTAAAAAATAAGGCTTTGATATTTGGCCGTTTTGCAAATTTTTTTCAGCGACATTTTTTTGCGATTTGTTTTTTGCAACTAGCCACCGAACTGTGTATTATAGTCTCTAGATTACATATTTAACAAAACCGCACCTAAAAAATTACAAAATATTGGTGGAACGCGAAAAAAGACTTCATGGTAAAAAAATTGTATTAAAAAACCTTATCAGCGATTTTCATTCTGCAAACAAATATACTGAATTAAAAATTTTCCTTTTTGCAAATTTTTTCCCGCGACTTTTTTTCGCGATTTTTTTGCACTTAGCCACCAAACTTTTTTTGTATGAAATGAGTATTATAGTCTTTAGATTACATATTTAACAAAACCGCACCTAAAAAATTGCAAAATATTGGCGGAACGCGAAAAAAGACCTTTATGGTAAAAAATTGTATTTAAAAACCTCATCAGCGATTGTCATTCTGCAAACAAATATACTGATGTAATAATTTTTCTTTTTGCAATTTTTTTTCCGCGACTTTTTTCGCGATTTCTTTTTTCAATTAATCACGGAACTTTGTTCTATGAATTGGGTATTATAGTCTCTAGGTTACATATTTATCAAAACCGCACCTAAAAAATTGGAAAATATTGGCGGAACGCGAAAAAAGACTTTATGGTTAAAAATTATATTGAAAAACCTCATCAGCGATATTCATTCTGCAAACAAATATACTGATGTAAGAATTTTACTTTTTGCAAAATTTAGTTTTTTGTTGCAAACAAAAAAAAACAACACCCATGTAAGAAAAAAAATTTTCCAAATGTAAAATTTTGGCATCATTAATTCGTTTGCAGATTGTACTGAATCTAAAATTTTATAAATTGAAAAATAAAAACTGTTTTTCTTAATAAAGAAACTTTTTTTTCTACGAAAAAAACTTTTCTTTTTTTTTGTACAAAAACTTTTTTTTATATTTTTTCATTTTCTTTTTTTGTTTGGAGTTGAAAATAAAAAAATATCATTTGTATAAAAATATAATTTGTAATTTTTTTTTCTTTTTTCTAAAGATAAATATATTTTCAATTTTGGATGAATATAAAAAAAATAATTTAGAAATTTACTTTATTTTGAACAGAATACTTTTTTATTTCTTGATGAAAACTTAAAAATAAAGTTTTTTGTTTGTAAAATCCGGTGCCTAACCAAGGGAATTCGTTTTTTTTTTTAATAAGTTGGTTTTATGATAAAAATAATAATATAAATAAATGCTGAAATTTGGTTCAAAACTTTGAATTTTTGGTTAAATATTTTGTTTCTGATTAATAGATTAGCAAGATTGACCTCTCTTTCTTCGAAGATTGTCTATTGTGAATACAGTTATAACGATGTTATAAGGACAATTCCAAAAAAGGCCATTATCGATGATACCGTAATCGTTAAAATACTGTTAAACATTTTCCCGACATAATTAGATATATGATATCTCAAATCAACCAATGGTTGGAATCAACCCCTTTCTATTTGGATGAATTTTGTTCAGAACTTTTCTTTCATTATATAACGAAGTTTTGCCAAAGGAAAAAAATTAAATTTTTTTTTCAAAAGTATATAAAATTTCAAAAAATGTCATAATTTTTCTAATTTTTTGCTTTGTTACGAGGTTATTTTTTGAATATCAGAATAACAGCTGCAAAAATGGTTCTTAGCTCGTTTTAAAGAGGATATTTAGCCGTATTAAAAAAAATATTACAAAAATATTTAAAAATAAAAAAAATTTAAAATTTTGCAATTTTACAATTTTAAAAATCGAAAAACTCAAAAACCAATTTTTTTTTCTCAATTTTTTTTTGCAATCAATATTTTTATTGTATATCAAATCCTAATCCCTAATAAATTTTTACTTTAAAAAAAGTGCAAGATTTGTTTAATAAATTAAGTAATATGAGATGTTTACTAATGGTATAAATTAAATTATTAAAAATTTCATATTCCTTTCATCGCAGATTAAATACACTGTGAGACAAATGGTAGGGGTCAGTGATCGGGAAGGGTTCAAACTACCGGGGAAAGTTATATCGGTAAAAAAGAAGTTATACGTGTCCCGGCGTTTCGCTGGGTCACCTCTAGGAATCGAGATATATCGATTTGACCTTTGGTGGTCATTTTTTTGACATAACTCGAGAACCACTACTCCGATTTTGCTCAAACAATTTTAAAAAAATTAAAAATTACAATTCCTTTAATCTGTTCATATAACGATTTTCTATATACTCAACAGTTTTGCCGGTAAAAATAAATGTATGAAGAAAAAAATATTTTTTGCCTAAAATATTAAAAAAAAGTAATAAACAAAAGGTTATTGATTTTTATGGTAGCGGTAACAAACATTTATTTTTACCGGCAAAACTGTTGAATATATAGAAAAACGTTATATGAACAGATTAAAGGAATTGTAATTTTTAATTTTTTTAAAATTGTCTGAGCAAAATCGGACTAGTGGTTCTCGAGTTATGTCAAAAAAAAGATATATCTCGATTCCTAGGGGTGACCAGCGAAACGCCGGGACACGTATAACTTGTTTTTGACCGATATAACATTTCCCGTTGGTTTCATCCCATCCCGATTTTGACTGTCGCATAGTGTTATTAACAAAATCGTGAAAAAAGAGAAATTTCAAGCTTAAAGGTATATATCGGATATATTATCGCAGCTGTCAGAAAGTGCAATATATCAAATTAAAGAGCATATTTCATAATTTTAAAATGGTGCAAAAAATATCGTTATTACTTTCAATTTTCAATTTATTTGCAAAAAGTAAATAAAAAATTTAATTTTTTAATTACTTTTTAAAATGCCAATAAAAAATGCCCCTATATGAATAACACACAAATTCCTTATTATTACAGAAAAAAAAACCTAAAAGTTGTCGTCTTGGTACTTAAGTAAAATATTCAATTAAGCAAAACTTTCTTTTTTAACAAAGACATGTAAATTTTTCTTTTTCACTATATTTACAAGATAAAGAAGCCGCATATTTAAGCAGCCGAAAATGTGTAGAAAATAGTTAGTAAAGGTGTCGTCTTGCCACATGCCGCCTCCTGCATGAGGGTCTGTGTCATTGTAAAGCTCTTGTTTTTCTAACAAATAGTTTTTCTTTTTGTTTTTTTTTGTTATATAATTATAAAAGGTTGAGGGTAAAAAGAAAAAACTTTTTTTTTTGAATTTTTAAATATGTAATTTATAGCATATGAGGTTTTGCGGTTTTGTATAGAGTTTTTGTCGGTAAACATTATGTTTAGCGTTAAAAAACAATATGATGTTAGAAAATTTTAATTGAATTTAAATGAAATTTATGAACAAAAGTTTTAGCAGACTTAATGGAAATGATAGAATATCTTTGTGAGATATTAAATTTGTTAAATCCAATTTAAGAAGAATTGTAAGAAATTTTATGGTTACAAAAAAGGTCAGGAAATTTTTTTATTAACATTACATTTTATTAAAAATAGTGACAATTCTTTGTATAAAAATTGCAATAATCTCACATTAAACGCATACGTATACTTAATATAAAATATTGGTTAAAAATATCAAGTATGCGCCACAGTAGTGACAATGAATTCTATATTACGTATACGTCACCATAGACCTTTTCAGCTGTATTTATAATGAAAATTTAGTAAAGCCTTAATATGAGTTTCATTAACAATACTATTGTTAAACTCAAGCTAGTAATGTTGCCGAATTCTTTCTAAAGTTCTGTTATTAAAGACAAAAAAAAAAAAAACAACAAAAGATTTCTCTCACAATAATAAAAAAAGCCTTTGATTTTAAAATACTGGGTTCTTCTTAATCAATATGCTAAGAACTCATTGTAAATAAAAACTATTCTAATGAATTGCTAGGCCTAGAAACATTCTGGCTAAAAGCTCATTGTGTGGGATGTATAATTCATTATTTACTTTTCATTACGAATTAACATGCTTGTTTTAATTAGTTTTACATGAGCTGATTTAATTTTTCTAAAATCCATTAAAAATACATATATCAAGTATAAGTGCTTCTAAGTGAGTATATATTATATTTACTTTGAATTCTATATCTGTGTTAGTATAACACACCTTTAGGCAATATCATTGTTATCCTTTATATTTAACAAAATCTAAAATAGTTTTTCCTTTTTCATTTAATTTTGTTTCGTGGTTTTTGTTATAAAATTTAATTAAGTAAAGTTATTCCTTAAAAATATTATATATAGTTAAGACAAACAAATTGTTGTATATTAACAACAACAAAAAACCTAATAATAATATTTAAAGCCATAAAATATTATTGCTTTCACCATCATACTCGCTCAAGTCATTACAAAAGTCTCGTTGTTGTTAGAAAATAAAAAAGTAAAAAAGAAAAATGTCTAAGAAAACGGAAGTACGCAATGAGGGCAAATAACGGTCATCAAGGAAACAGCGAAGAAAAAGTTTAAGTAGCAGTACAACAAGTTTAAATTGCAGACGTTACAATAACGAATAGACATTTAGTTTAAGGAATACCACAAAAACTAAAATGTTTATGAAATAGTTGTTGGTACAACAACTAACTGTTGTTCGGTTGGGTTTTTCTTATGACTACTGCACTAACAAATAAGGGGTTAATAAGAGCATAAAGCCATAGATTTTTACAACACATTAGTTACATTTCATTGGTTTGTTCGAAGGAAAAATACGAAGCCGTTAGAAAAAGTTAGAAAAGTATTCAACAGTATGAGTATACAAAACATTTCCGGTGTTGGTTTTATGTTGATAGTTGTGAATGTATGTGTGTGTGTAAGCTCGTTTGTGTGAGTATTTAAATGTCTGATAACTACGGATGTGGCAAGTGTCCATTTGTAAATGTTTCGCTTTTTTTGCTGTAGGTCTCTTTTTGTAGCTTTGTTGTTGCATTTTTGTATAATTCATGAGTACCATTAGTTTCAATAATGACGCTGGGCTAAATTGGTACTGGTTAGTTGGGTGTTTTTGTTTTGAATTTTGGTTTGAGGTTTTGGTTGCTTTGTTTATGGTAGTCCCTTACATCAAATTAGGTATATTAAGTTAAGCAAGTGATTCGAAGCCTCTTCTATAATAAAAAAATTTTATGAAAAAATATAAAAATTAAGTTTAGTTTAAATTTTAATAAATATAATAAATTATTTCTGAAACAAAAAAAACGGGGACTTTATATATACCTTTTAGGGTACTCAATCAGTTAACCGTTGTTCGATTAATCGCAGAATTTTGTTCAAAAATTGATCGAATAACTTTATATATCCAAATTTCGATTAAAGAATAATTCGAATAATATAATACGATTAATCGAAATTGCTAAAATTAAATTAGGAATATTATTTTCAGACCTAGAAAAATAATATCAATATCCGCTTAGTAATATCTGTTATATCAATATGTTTAAAAAAAATTAAAATCTCCTAAAATTTTACTTTTGACCTTACACAGGGGCAATTTAATGCATTTCCATTTTGTCCTAAATTTCAGGGTTGAGGTTTTTCATCTTGTGTTGTTATATTCTGGACAAAATAATGAGGAACTAAAAGAAGAAAAAATAAAAACTTACCTAAAAGCTAAATAATTGCCAAAAATCGCTGTTTTCTCGAAATCCGCTGAAATAATATCTCTACCCTAGCAAAATGAAAAAAGAAATTGCTACAAGTTTTGTAACTTTTAATCTCCAATATGTTGTTCATAAAACCCTATAGTCCAATCGTTGATTTTTAAAATTATCTTTAAAAAAATTTTTTAAATTTTAAAAATTTTAAAATAGTAGATTTGAAAACAATGTTTTAGAATTCTGATTTTTTTGCCACTAATTTAAGCGAGTTAGCAAAACATAATAGAAAAAAGGTACTTCTTATCTGAGTTTCTTGGAACATATAGAATAAACAAATGTTTCTGTAGTAGATTATTTCAATAAATTTTAAAATTTGTACCCGAATTTATTGATTAAGTGGTCTACGACACATCACTTGCCTGGAGAAATTGTAATAACTCGGCTGTTTTTTAACCGATTTAAGTTTTTATTACTTTATTACAAAGAGAATTCATTCGAAATCACGATTCTTTAGTGCTTTTAATTCGAATTAGTTTTAAAATATCAATTTTTTCGAGAAAATTCACAAAAAGTCATATTTTCCCCTTGTAAGCCGTGTTCCAAATATCAGGGCCGATGCGGCACGTCTTCCCGATATCCGATTATCCTAATTTTTTGAGGGCCATAGTTTTAAACCCAAATAAATATTTTGAGGGGGTAACCCGGTCAATAACTAAAAAAACGAGTAAAAAGGTTAAAGTCGGGCATGCCGACTATACAATACCCTACACCAGTCTGGTGTATTGTTTGGATCCGAAATTCGAATGGGTTAAAATGGGGCTTATGTCAAAATGTTCTATAATGTGAGTCAGCGCACCAAATTTCATTAAAATATCTTAATATTTGCGACCTGCAGTTTGTAACCAAGCCAATTTTGGGGGGACCCTTATATGGGCACTAGTTCTAAACATGGACCGATGTTCACCAAAATCAATAGGCTTCGTCCTTGGGCCAACATAGGTCTATGTACCAAATTTCATCAAAATATCTTAATATTTGCGACCTGCAGCGTATAAACAATATAATTTTGGGGGGACCCTTATATGGGCACTAGTTCTAAACATGGACCGATGTTCGCCAAAATCAATAGGCTTCGTCCTTGGGCCAACATAGGTCTATGTACCAAATTTCATCAAAATATCTTAATATTAATACCTGCAGCGTATAAACAGTATAATTTTGGTAGGACCCTTATATGGGCACTAGGTCTAAACATAGACCGATGTTCACCAAAATCAATAGGCTGCGTTATTGGGCCAATATAGGTCTGTGTACCAAATTTCATCAAAATATCTTAATATTTACGACCTGCAGCGTATAAACAGTATAATTTTGGTAGGACCCTTATATGGGCACTAGGTCTAAACATGGACCGATGTTCACCAAAATCAATAGGCTGCGTTATTGGGCCAATATAGGTCTGTGTACCAAATTTCATCAAAATATCTTAATATTTACGACCTGCAGCGTATAAACAGTATAATTTTGGTAGGACCCTTATATGGGCACTAGGTCTAAACATGGACCGCTGTTCACCAAAATCAACAGGCTGCGTTATTGGGCCACTGTAGGGCTGTGTACCAAATTTCATCAAAATATCTTAATATTTACGACCTGCAGCGTATAAAGAGTATAATTTTGGTAGGACCCTTATATGGGCACTAGGTCTAAACATAGACCGATGTTCACCAAAATCAATAGGCTGCGTTATTGGGCTAACATAGGTCTGTGTACCAAATTTCATCAAAATATCTTAATATTTACGACCTGCAGCGTATAAACAATATAATTTTGGTAGGACCCTTATATGGGCACTAGGTCTAAACATGGACCGATGTTCAAAAAAATCAAACTTGTTCGTCCTTGGGCCAACATAGGTCTGCTTACCAAATTTCATCAAAATATCTTAATAGGTGCGACCTGTAGAGTGCGCACAAGATTGCATGGACAGACAGACAGACGGACGGACGGACGGACGGACAGACGGACATCGTTAAATCGAAATAAAAAAAAATTCTGAACCGATCGGTATACTATAAGGTGGGTCTACGACCAATATTTTTTGGTGTTACAAACATCAGCACAAACTTATAATACCCTGACCACATAGTGGTGTAGGGTATAAAAATTTCCGAGCCCCCTAATGTCCATATATAGTACAATATATGACCATAATCTCATATACCATACGACCACATATGTTTGGACTAGAAATTTGAGTCCATACATATATGAGTTGGGCATATATGTTCACATATGCACATATATGCCCATATGCCCATATATATGATCGTATGTGGAAATATAAATGTACATATATGATCAGCTATAACCATATATGATCATATATGTGCCCATATATGATCATATATATTCACATACCATCCCATTTTCACCAGCCCATGTGAATATCGGAATATATATAATCATACATTGGCTTGTATATGATAATGCATGGGCATACATAGTCATATACTTCCATACATAGTTGAATGTATGACTGTAAATGATCTCATATATTTCCATATATCTTTCGATCCGAAATTTGAGGGTATATGGCCATAAGTTATCATATATGAAGATATATGGATCATATATGAAAATATATGGATCATATATGAACATATATGAATCATATATGAGCATATATGAATCATATATGAGCATATATGGTCACATGTGAATATGTACGGTCATATACCCTCAAATTTCTGATACGAAAAAATATATGAGATCGTGTATGGTCATACATCGAACTAGACATGGACGTATATGACTATGTATGCGCATGCATGATCATATAAAAGTCAATTTATCATCATGTATGTTCATATATATTTCGGTTTTCACATGGGTGGGTATCGAAGAAATAACCAAAAGATCCCACAACTTGCTTTGTCATCTTCCAAAATACTATTTGTTGTTTTGCCAGATCCAGCAATGTGGTGACATCTATTTGCGTATAACCAATTTTGAAATAATTTTTTTAAGATTTAATGACTCGTCAGCTTTTTATTGGTTTAATCCATATGCCAAAAAGTCATTACCAAAAAAAAACGCTAAAGAATGTTTAAACTTTTCAATTTTTGTATTCAAAGTTGGCATGTAGATCATATTCGATACTGGATGTCTTAGATATGATACAAGGTATCGGTAAATTTGGTTCGGAATTAGAAAAAGGATATGAAACCAATTCCTACCTCAATTTTTTCAAAAAGGATCAGTGGGTCAAGCCAATATAAAACGAAAGCAGTAATAAGAGTAAATAGTGCTCAATCTTATAAAACTTGTGCTACGATTTTTGCGACTCCCAGCGCTGCAACCACGAGGCCCCGTTTTTTTATCTGCCGCCAGTTTGGAGCTCTATAAAACCGTATTGGAGTGAAAAATATTTGGAAAAATTTTTGTTTTTGACTGAGTTATGAATTTTTAAAAAAAGTTCTGTTTTCCCTGCCGCGAATGTAATGTCCCCCCTTAAAATGATTTTTGGGAAGTTGTTCAAAATTACTTCTAAAAAGCTGTAAAAATATACTACACTAATAAAAATAAATTTTTAAAAATAGCAGAAAAAGTTACTAAAAATTTGTTAAAAATGATTCTGCAGAAAAAACTGCTGGAATTAGCTGATTTTTTTGCTAAATAGTAGTAAAGTAAGAGCAGCAAAATTATAAATATACGGAATTTTAGTTATATTTGAGTTAAAGTTTTGTTAATGGAAAATAGCAAATTAACCGGCTAAAATCAACGAAAAAATTTTGCTAAATAATTTGTAGCGGAAAAAAATATTTCGATTTTTTTTAAATCCAAATAAAAATCGAGCCTTTCGAAAAGAGCAGTTTACAACTTTTTTTTGCAAATATTTCTGCTGGTTTTACCAGGATAGACTTCTATTTTCATTCAACTAAATTTAACAGTAGATATAACAGTATATTTTTTTCTATTTTTAGTCTACTAATAGTTATCAAAATTTTCTGCAGATTCTACAGTACCATTTGTTATTTTCAATTAACTAAAAGTTAACTTAAATATAACTAAAATTCTATAAGTTTAACAGTTTTAATGTTGCTGTTCTTATTTTACTGGTAATTAGCAAACAAATCTGCTAATTTCAGCAGTTTTTCCTGCAGCATAATTTTTAATAAAATTTTAGTAACTTTTCTGCTATTTTTACAGATTTATTTCGATTAGTGTAACAATTACGTTGGAAGCAATGAAATAAGTATTTTTTTAACTTTTTCAGAACAACTTCTAAAAAGACAGTAAATATACTTACACTAACGGATACTTTTGAAGTAGTGAAAAAGTTGTTTGTTAAGAATGACTTCCTAGTTTTTTTGCTGGGTATAGTCTAAATTAATCTTTATTAAGATATAAATAGTCTTTAATGAGAACTAATTGTATTGGCCCATCGGATTTCAGATATACTAGGCGGAGCCGTGTTGATGTTCTGATTTCTGTTGGATTATCTTATTGATATGTTCTTCAATGACTCCCGGTGTGTTATGTTTAGAGTCCTTTCAGAATTCCTCTTCCATACTTTTAGTTGTTCCTTCCTAGCGCCCATAGACTCACAATATATTTACAGTAAAGGCTCAATCGTTATCTCAAAAGTAAATCAGTAAAATCGTTTTTAATTGAATAAATAACTACGAAGTCTTTTAATTGAGTGGACGATGTTGTTTTTGGCATTGAAATCGCCTGAAATAATGACAACACCTACTTCGATAAGAAAAAAACGGAATTTTGGAGATTTTTCGTGAACGTTAAACAAGAAACGGTATAATGTAACGATATCGTCATAGTTTATTGGTTTGTTCTCTTCATCAACACTCAGTTAAAATTAGTAGGTTATGTAAAGTTCGATCAAAATAATAATTTTATCCCCTTTGGTTTTTTGCTTCAAAAAGTTTACTGTTATAATTTATGTTTATTTGTTTGTATTTGGCATAGAAAATATGTTCAAATAGTGCTATTTGTGCATGTGTGTGTGTTTGTGTGTATGTATGCGAATGTTTGAAATGTCTATGTATGTTTTAAACATTAAACAAAAAAGTTCTACAATTCATGCCTACCCAGCAAAAAACCTGCTTCGCTGGATGCAGCTTTGTAAGGGAATAAATAAAATTAATCCCTTACAAAGCTGCTTACGGAAGGCATGATTTTTCCATACAAAGGGCCCGCTTGGAAGCACGTTGTTTTGTGAGAAAGAGCGCATTATTCGCTGCTGAAAAATTGCAGTAAATTCATGTACATTTTTTGGAAAAAGTGCTTTTTTTGCTGCTGAAAAGATGCAGTAAATTCATGATTTTCATTGAGCGCATTTTAACGCGACTTCTTATGAAAATAAATGCATTCGTTTGCCGACTTCAAAATGCAGACTGACTCATGCTTACATATGTGGCGTCTATACATTAAACTCTACTAAAGAAGGGTAAAACACGATTGAGATGACTCAGATTTCATGCGCATTAATTTTTGGATAACTTACATTTTATTTTACTCCCTTACAACCTGCTTCGTCGTAAGGGAATAGCGTAGCACTATAATTTTTTAAATAACTTGCTTACGATTTGCTTCGTTTAAGGTAGTTTTGCAGGGTATACAATCAAATTGCAAAATTTTTTGTGTATTGTATACGCATAAAGTGGCGCAACTCTGTAAAGCAGAATTTGTAGCGCGTTTTTAAGCGCTTCGTATTTTTACTGCTTCCAAAATACTAAAAATTTTTTGCTGGGTAGTGTGTGTGTTTTTTCCCATTTGCCGCTGTTGTTTTTGTGCTTGTTGACCAGGCTATTTAAAAAAGCTCGACAATGCAATTTTGTGGTTAGTAATTTTTTTTTCTCCTACTGTTATTGTTATTATTGTTCTATTCTGAGCTTGTTTGCATGTTAGTAAAATCCTTTCCTACCGCCACTCGGCAAAAATTTGTCATTGTTACATCTAACATATTTTTTGTGTAGGAGTTATTGTTTGAAAAATTCTGCCAACTACGAAAATAAAAATTAAATTTGTAGGTAATATAATGTTTTTGTTAACACAAACAACAACAAAAGTTAAAATTTTATATAAAATATTAATTTTAATTAGTTGCATTTTTAATGATTTATTGTCCTTTTAACATTTTTAGCAGGACTATGTGATAAATTAATATTTTATAGACACATATTTACTAACAAACCAATAAATTGTACATTAAAAAACGTTTTTTTTTTTAATTAAATGAAGCTAATATTTAACCATTTGTATTATAGAGATTTGAAAACTATATAAAAAATATATAGAAAAATGTGAAATACATTTGTTATTATCAGTAAAATAGTTATTTTTACTAAATAAATTTGTTATTAAAAAAATGTATGATTTCTCTAATAATTTTTCTCAAACGCATCGTCCTGTATCACACATTCGATCTTATACTTTATATTTATAATTTTATAAGGACATCCTTAAATGCTAAATGAGAGGTAATTTTATTCTTAATGATTTAGTAATTTTTCAAATGTTGTTAGTTAAATTGAAGATATTATTCTTATTATCTTGTCTTTATTGTCTTCTTAAATAGAAAAAGCTCTCAAGTGGGACTTTTTTATTTTGTTTCTGTCTAACCAAAACTCTTCAAAAGATGGCGCTCAAGTATTATCTCAGTGACACTCCATTAATCTGCAACCAAGTAGAAAACCTTAGACTATATGATGATGAAGTACGAGTAGCATAAGCGGGAGAAGAATAAGAAAAACTAAAATGGAAAAAAAGTAAATGTTAAATACTTCCTGGCAAAAGTCATACACACAAATACATACTCCCATCTAAAGAATATTCAAACTCAACACAAAATACTTAAACTAGAATAAAAACAAAAAAGACATACATAAGAATAACTTAAGGCTAAAACGCTCTTCTCACACATAACGTCGTTTGATTATTGGAGTGCCGCACCGACAAAAAAAAATTTTTCTACAAAAATAACAAAGAAAATTTATACTAATTTTTCTCAATATCTACACTATACATTTTCCTTTTTTTATTTTTAATATCAATTGCAAGATATATTATTAACAATAATATTAATTTAGTTAGAATATTCTTCTACCTCAAGTCCAAATTATAATAGGATATTGTCATATTAGATTTTATTTGTTGTTTCAAAAAAGGTTGATCATTTTCCTGATAGACAATACAATTGTTTCGTAGCCATCACGCTAACTCTTCAGTTGTCCGCAATAAGAAAATGATAACTTTATTTCTCAAACCGAGACATAACATAAGGTACAAAAAATCAACGGGACGAGAATTTTGTACTCTCATATATGAACTGTCTGATTTGGTAAACCAGCTATAAATCAACTCCTTTTTGAAAGCAACAAAGCAAAGTCCGATAAAACAATTTTTGTATTTTTAATAAATAAAATTAAGGTAATTGTTGTAATAATATTAATTTTTATAACTTTTTGCACAAGATATCGAAAATTATTAGCAACTTTTCAAAAAAAAAAATTATTTTTTCACTCTATTCCATAACCTGTTTTTATCATCTTTTTAAAAAAAAAAAAAAAAAAATTTCGTTGTAGTCTTTCAGAGCTCGAAAAGATAAGTCTTTTTTGAATAAATTCGCTAAAAAATTTATTCATTTTATGAATCAGTGAATAATTTTAAATCAAAGATTTGATATTGAATGATTTGATATTGAATAAATAAATTTGATTAGACTGAATAATTTGTTTTGAGAGTTAGTTCGCGAAGCATAAATCAAATTAGAGCTTTGAAGAATTGATTCAAAAAGAATTATTTTCAAAGATGATTAAAAAAGCTAATTAATAAATTCGCGATTTATAAGGAGAAAATTTAACTTTGTATTTAAAATTATTATTAAATCAATATATGCAATGAGAATTTATTTCCTACAGAAATATTATTGACTAAAATTAATTCGCAAATCATAAAAACAATCTTAACCTTCTAATGCACAAGGCCGCCTAAAGGCGGTCTTCAGATTTTAAATAGTTTTTGGCTAAATAACAATATTTTATTAAACAAGTTCTATTATATCCATAGAAAACTTAACTGTCTACTTTTTTTGCCTTCAAACTTTTTTTGTATAAGGAACGATTTTCAAGCGAGAACCATGTAAAGTGAAAATTTAGAAAATTTGAAAAAATTAACTTTTTAAAACAGAAAATAATATTTGAAAAATTGCCAAAAATACATTTATGATCTGGCGTACATTCCTGACAATAACAAAGCTAGTTTAGAGTCTCTAATTGTAAAATCCGTTAACAATTTTTCTCCAGGACTCACAGGATAACGCCAGGATACGTTATACAAATATCTCTCTAACTCAAATACGGATTATTTGCTCAAAGATAATAGTAAGCAGAACTAATTTATAGATGTTTAGTGCCAAATTCGCCAAATTTCGTAATTTTCAAAAAGCGAAAATCGCCATAACTTTTGAAATAACAGCAATTGATCAACAATTTTTGGTACATAATTTTATTTTATTGATAGTGTTATTTACAGCAAAAACCGAAATTATTTGTTGTGCTATATCGCCGAAATAAAGCGATAAATTAAAATTTTAATATTTGTTCCATAGTAGATTTTCAACGCCAAATATATGGTTTAAATATTATTGTAATCAGAAAAATCAACATATAATTCGCGAATCAAAAATTATTTATTGAAAAGGTGACACGGAGGAAATAAGAAGTTAAACAGAGAAATTCTGAAGTAGAATGTTTGTATATGTCTGTTTAATCATTTCTGAAATTATTCATATAGAGACAATCTGACAATAAAAATATAAACAATAATACAATTTAATGGAAGATCACTGATGAAGCCTGTCCATAAAAAGGCAGAAACTAGATCTATTCTGATTTGCAAATTTAATGTGTTTATAACTTTTGAGGAAGGTTTATTCTTCTTCTTAACCTCAAACCTACTAAAAAATTATTTTCGTTTGTCCTTTTCTAGAAACTGAATTATTTTTTTAAAGGTCTGAATCAAATGAATAATTTTTACTGATACAAAATTAATCAATTCGTTTGATTTTATTAAAAATCAACAAAAACCAAATTGATCTTTTGAATAAGATATTGATTGAACAAAGTAGGCAATAATTCAATCAGGTTTATAAATCTTATTAAGGGATTATGTTTTTAAAGGTCTGAGTGGGTCAAAATGGACGGTGGCTTAGCTCAGCCAATTTTAAGACATTTGGCACACATTTAACATCCGGCAACACAAAATTAACGAATAATGTTTTGTATTTTGTTTTAAAAATTTGCTTCATATACTGCCAGAAAGTTCCGTGTGCAGCAAAACAATATTTAGTAATTGTGAAAATTAGGGATGTGAAGCATAATTGGGGTTGGATATCACCCAATTTAGAAATAGGACACATTAAATATAAGAAATGAATGGTCTCTAGGTCACACCAATTATCAAACGGCGATGTATACACACACACACACACACAACTCTAATCTTAACAGCAACAAATACAAAAAGTAAAGCTAAAACCTAAATGAAAGGAAATCACACACAGTTAAAAAAAAACTTTCATAGAGAGTTAAGGCAATAAGCCAAAATGAATGAACGAGTCTTTTATATGTAGTGGTGAGGATTGCAAAGGCTGTGAATATTATTACACATAGGTACTACAAACATTGATTTATACACATACTTAAGAACATAATGTGGGCGTCAAAAGAAAATATACACCCAGAAAACAGATTCGGTGCTGACAACCCAATTTGTGGCCAATCAAATGGTTCAGTTACATCAAATGAATTTTTCTGTTGCGACTACCGAACTATTCTTGATACAGCTGAAATTCTGTTGTCATAGTCAAATTTGTGCTGTCTGAATTGGTTTTCTTTTGTCACAACTGAAAAACTCGGCTACCATAACCGAATCATTCGATTGGCTGCAAATGCGGTTGTAAGCACCACATCTGTTTTCTGTACCCCGTTTCTGCATCCAATGCGAGAAGTTTTGTCATCGAGAAATGCATAGTCATCCTGTATTAAACAGTGTGATTTAAGTGATGATAAAATGGACTAGAATTTTAGTCGTAAATTTTGCAGATATTTTAACTTTTATAACTGAGTACACATCTAATTTTTTATAATACCTAATTAAATTAGAAATAACTTACATGCGCCGCATTATTAGCTGATTTGGTTTCATATATATTTTATTGTTTGCGACTCATCCTATATCAAGCAGATCAGGGTTGCATTTAACATGTTTTTTGCGAAAACTTTTTCGATGCGAGAAATACAGAAACGGGGTGCTGGGTGTACGCATTAGACTTTTATGTTTTCAACTTTATTATTTTACTAATTTTATTTGTTTTTTAATTAAACATTTTATGTTTTTTGAAAAATATATTTTCTCAATTTTTAGGAAAACGATAATAAAAATATTTCAATAACAGAATATATACAACAAAATCAAAAAATACTTCATATTTACCGCTTCAAAAGAAATTGTACAGTAAGAATTACAAAAGAATTAAAAAGAATTTTAAAGAATTTAGTATTTGGTTTTCTTTTTATTTGATTTGAATACAGCTTGCAATCTTCTGGATATCAATCCCACTAGCTTTTTGGTTACTTTGGAAGCAATTTTTGCCATGATTTTAGAGAGTCCTTGCTGGTAATTGTTCTTCTTTATATTTGCTGGTCAAGATACTCCCACACTGCGGGAATGATCCAGCTGTTTTAGAGTATGGTAAAGCAGCCATTCCTATACTATATTTGTGAGGTGTTTGGGGTGATTGTCTTGTTGGAAGACCCAAGCTTAAATCAAGCTCAATTTTTCCACACTGTGTGGCAAATTGTTTTATTCACAGTTATCCACATTAGTGGCCGGCCGACATATACCCCAATACCGTGACCGAACCGCATTGTTCAAGAATGTATTGGGTTTATTTTCATATTTTTTAGCAAAATCTCGATGCCGCTGTTGATTGATTTTTGATATAAACGGGTTTCTTCTTTTAACTCTTCCATGTAGTCCATTTGCATATAGTGCTCTACGTATTGTGCTGGCGCACACGTTGACATCTGAGCATTCTGAAATATTGTCGATTATTTAATTATTATATTATATAATTATTATTTTCATTTGTTTAAATACGAACAAATTTTAAGAAACGATGTTGTCATATCGACAAACGAGTTTGTTGAACTACGAAACAAAATTTAACAATTTTTAATTTAAAACACCCCTGGAATAACAAAAATACCAAATTTAAGCAAAATTTTTATATAAACCGTAGATTTTAGTTTATGTGAAGATTGTTACAAGGAGTGTTATTTTTTTCGGTTTCGGATAAAATATGACAAATTCCAAATAGAATTCATAATTTATTTTACAACAAATAGAGCAAAAACTTATGAGAAAAACTTTCCTAGAACAAATGGTTGAAAATTAATGCATTTTCAAATGATACCAAGCACTATCATCGACTTGTCCTTATGGGGTTCTCTCTAGGTTATAATTTAGATTTTAGTTTTTATATTTATCTTAACTCCAAAGTGAAAAATGTTTCAAAAAGTAAACAAAACCTTTTTACTGAGTTATTTTATGTTTTTGTTATATAATTTTTGTTATTGTAATATTGTTGTTTTTTTCATATAAATTAAGAGAGGAGAAAATATATAATCAAAAACACATAAGTGTTAAATTAAGTAGAATTGCGAAAGAGTGAAATGCAGCTCTAAGCATAATAAACCAATGTGTACGTAGACCTTACCAGTATTTTTTCAAGGCAATTCCAAAAAAAAAAAAAAAATTTGCCGAACGTAGTGGTCGCCTTTTTTAATTTTTCGTTATAGCTTTGGCATTTAAAGTCGGATTTTAAAGTGTGGTATATCAATTTTTTTATTTAAGGACCCAATAAACCAAAGAACGATATGATAGCGAAAACGCTATCACCTTAAATATCCGTAAACGATATCATATTCCAACAATATCGTTTTTGATAAGGTTTAATGAGAAAGCATACTTCAAAATATTCATTATTTACAAAAATTCAAGCTGTTTTCAAAAACAAATAAAATTTACAAAATTTTGCAATTTTTTCTTCGTTGGGCTATTTATTCTTTTTTTATTGGACAATCAGTTGCAAAATCTAGGTGAGTTCAGCTTTTCTTCTTAATATAACAATCTCATTATCAATTTTCATATAACTTCATTTCACCTCATATTAAAGAATTCCGATATTGCTATCATATATAATATCATTTTCGATATCGAATTCGCCTGGAATAACGATAGTGTTTCGATGCTGGACCAGATTTTTGCCGGTTTTACTATCGTTATTCCAGCGAATTTCGATAGCGAAAACGGTATCATAATTCCTTGGAAAAACTATATCGTTAGGAAAGGTACATTTTAGAACAAAAAATCTTATATATACATATTTATACTTTTAACAAACTCATGTGAAAGTATTATCCAAAACATACCAAATTTAAATTTTTTTTTAATTTTTTCAACTTTGGCGCCTTTATTTTCTAATACTTTATTTGAAACCCTATTTTTTTCTTATTTTTATTTGAAAGCGAAGAAATGTTACGGAAAAATTTGGGTTGAAAAAGCAAACGAAATTTCCTAAAAAATTCCTAGTATGGCAAGCCATATGTAGATGCGGGCAAAGAAGTCAGTCATTTGTGACATCTGTCTCTATAAACAGCGAAATTTATATCAAGGAGTGTTTGCAGAAGAGACTTTTTCCATTTTTGAGTCAGCACAATGTATCCACTTACTTTTGGCCCGATTTATCATCTTGTCACTACAGCAAGAAAGCGCTGGAGTGGTATAATGATAATAATGTGGTTTTTGTACCAAGAGAGGCAAATCCACAAACTGCCCGGAGCTCAGACCAGTGCAGAGGTATTGGGTCTTGTTAAAAAATAATTAAAGTTCACAAAAAAGGTCTCCCAGGATATGCATGATTTCAAATGTGGATGGACCACCTGCTCTAAAAAGGTGACAGAAACTACCATAAAAGCCTTAATGGGAGGGTTTCTGGAAAAAGTGGATAACTTTGTTCATGATGGTTAGAATTCCATGCGTCTTTTTTTTTTTTTTTTGATTTTATATTAAATTTCATTTAATAAAAATTTGGTTTCAAGTCTTAAAATTCAGTGGTTTGTTTTTTATTTAACTTTATGTGTGTTACCATTTTTATGATCTCACTCCTTAAACGAAAAATCTAATGAAAAAAAAAGTTACGTTCGGCAACCAAAAAAATAAAAAAAAATCTGCTGGGTTTATCGAAAAACTTACTGAGCAAAAATTTAATGATTTTTTACGAGCTTTAATTTTCTGAAATTAGGGTTGTACATTGGGGTGGTAGCAACTGAGATCTGGTGAGTAACTTCTAGAAAGGGATACTTGAGGTCAATGGCCCTTAGAGCAAAACATTGGTCCCCTCGAGAGAAAAACATCGATGTATCATACTGCGGCCCTATGCTCCTTGCAGGAGTAAAAGGAACAAATATATATATATCATACTTTATGATCCGACTGTAAATGCCAAAGATATAACGAAAAATGTAAAATGGCGACCACTACGTCCGGAAAAAAAATTTAACCTTTTTTCAAAAATAATTTAGATTGGAGGGTGTACGGCGAACTTTTTTTTGAGGTACCGTCTAGTGTACAGTGTCTCGCAGTGTACATAAATATTACTTCTTATGTGATCAACTAGGAGCAATTCTAGAATCTTTATTTTAGTACATTTTGGAATTGAAGTCTCTGGATTTCATTAAAAATTAGCACATGCACTGAATGAATTAAGTATCCGTATGATATTAATGAAAATTTACATTATGAATTTTCTCTGGAATTCGTCCACTGAAAATTTTCATTAAATTAGTTTAGTTTTTCACAAAATGTTATGACAAATTTCATATTATTTATTAAAAATTTCATACACCCAAGGAAAAAAATAAGTTTTATGAGAATAGTTTCATAGAAAATATGAATATTTTTCATAAAATTTAAGAAATTTTTGATTCACTTTGTGAAGAAAAATTCATTGGTTTAAAGAAAGGTTTTAGTAAAAACAATGACCATCTAATTTTTGCTAAGTGTTCTTGTAGATAGCAAGTCAAAAAAAAAAAAAAATACTAACGCGAAAGCGATGGCAAGGCGCTTAGAAAGGTGGCGCAAATACTGGAAAAAAATGATTTCGCATTCATATACCCAGAAAAAAATTTGGATGTTTTATTTTCTTAAGCTTTAATTGACGAAAAAGAGTTTCCCTTGCACTCGTTGAAAAAGTATGGAAAAAATGTTGAAATGGGAGTACTGCTCTCCTATGTTAAATCATTAAATTTTTTAAATAATTAGTGTTTCTGTTAAAAAAAAGAAGTTCATTTTGATCATTAATTGTAGTGCTTTTTCTGCATCATTAGGCAAAGGGACTGGCTATAGAGCAAGAAGAGCTTCATTTATAAAGAAAAAATATATTCTAACAATACCACGTATAGGCAAAATGCCAAATTACGATGATCCAAAGACTCCATTTTTACCCCTTAAATTTCTGATACGGATCAAAATTCGAGACAGATCGATTTTAGAATTTTATTTTCTCCAACATATTCAAGTTTCATTTAAACTGAGATGTTTAATTACGAGTATGATTTTAATACAAAGAAGATAAAAAAAAATCGTTAAAGAAAATCGTTTTTAGAAGTTGGTCACATTTAACAAACAAAAACTTGGTTAAGTTAAAAGTTACAAAAATTACATATGGTAGAATTATATTGTAAATGTGGCTAAAAAAAGTAAAGATGCAAGCATAACTGTGCCTCTTTACCAAACACTGTGAAAATAAATTCAAAATATATATACAAGTATGTGTGTAATACATGTTTAGTTTTAAATGTGTGTTGGAATTTTTTAAGCCCTTTAGGCTACAAATGAAAAACGTTTAAACAAGAAGCAGATAATACAAGTCAAAATAAAAAAAAAAGACATAAATGTTGCTACAATACTACAAGTATTGTAGGTGTTTATATATATTTATTTCATATATACTCGTACTACTAAAAACATATAAATACCAATTCCCTTTCTCTTTACCCATTCTTACTCCTCCATTCATTCATTTCTCTAGACATTAAAGACAAATTACGCAACACAATGACAAATTATTTCACATTTTACTAGACAACAACATTAATTTTATTTTAACTTGGTAAGTTACCACCACTTACTTCAACTGCTATTGCTTTTGTTAGGTGGCAGTAGTATTTAGTATATTATGTAGTAAAGCATTTAAACTGGTATTAAAAGGATCTTAAGATATTTACTTTTTTTTTTGTAAGGATTTAAGTTTTTTTTTTTTCTTTTTGGTATTTCTCTATTACTTTTTCAAGTTTGTGTTAATGAGTTTTTCAGTTTAAATCTAGCGTTTTTGTCTTTTTTGGCAGCTTAGAGAGCTTAAGATTTTGATTAATAGTTTTAGCGTTTAAAATGTGTATTAAAAGAAAATTTGTAATCGACCTATGATTAAAGATGTGATTTAAAAAAATACACACATTTAGTCAGGATATTAATGAATACAATAGATTTTATATACGAATATATGTGTTACGAAAAACTTTGCGTTTTACACATCGATTGTCAAATTTTAACATCTTCTTTTTTAGATTGATATAAGGATGTTATAGGACATAGTCATTTGACATACTTGACTCAGATTTAAAAGCACAATTAAAGTTATGAGTCAGCTTATCATCATAAATTATTATAAAACAAAATATTATCAGTAAAGGTGGCCGCATATAGAAAAGTTAAAAATGTAACATATTACATTGCTCAACAAATTGTGCGTTATCGTCATTGGATACATAAAGTGTTGCAAGGTTTTTTCGGAAAAACCTGAAGTTGGCCTGTTTTTGACAATTTTTCCACAATTCGTAGAAACCATATCAACTCAACATAAAATAGTGCCATTTTCGTATTTGCCATCCCCGAAATTCACCATACAAGGAGCTCAAAATGATGCATAGATAACCGAAATCCCGTTATCCTCAAAATACTGTTAACAAAATAAGTGAAATATAGTTATTATTAAAATACTGATACTGAAATAAATGAAATTATCAATACTCTTAAAATACTGCTACCGAAATAGCGTTATCCTTAAAATACCGTTACCGAAATACTGAAATACCGTTGTACTTAAAAATATGTTGGTTCCAGGCATATCGGCTCACATTCAAATTCAGATTATATGTAACTGACAAGTAGGGTATCATAATTGATTCTCTCCGATTTTAATGACATTCGGATATGTGATATAGGAGAAAAATAATAAAAAAATACGTAAGGTTTAAAAAGTGTAATCAAAAATGTACCTATTTTTTTATTGTTAAACTACTCGAGAAAATTAAAATTTTGTTACCAATTTTGTTGCCACTTATTTAAAATATTTGAAATATAGGTGAAACGAGTAAAAAAGTTAAAGTCGGGCATGCCGACTATATAATACCCTACACCAGTCTGATTTGAAGCCAACTAATGTTTGGATCCGAAATTTGAATGGGTTAAAACAGACTTGTGTCAAAATTTTCTATAAAATCATAAAAGAAGAGAAAATCGAAAATATAGCCCATATGGGCGATAGGTCCAAATATGGACCGATCCTATTTAGAATCAATAGGCTTTTTCCTTGGGACCATGTGAGTCAACGAACCAAATTTCATTGAAATATCTTGGTATTTGCGACATGCAGCGTGTAACCAAGCCAATTTTGGGGGGACCATTATATGGGCACTAGGTCTAAACATGGACCGATTTTAACCAAAATCAATTAGCTTCGTCTTTGGGCCGACATAGGTCTGTATACCAAATTTCATTGAAATATCTTAATATTTGCGACCTGTAGAGTGCGCACAAGAATGCAATTCTCACTAATACTCAGTAATAAGGAGCAGAATAATTAGGTTCTACAGCATATAATTCAGTGTCAAAACTCATTATTTTTATTCGACAAGGTTTTTTGTAAGTTCGGTGCACAAAAAAACGCAAAAAATGTGCGCCTTACCCACTGCATTACAAAAATATAAAGAAAGTAGTTACCAAAATAAGTAGTTATTCGTATGCTGATATGCAGTTAAAAAATAAGTGGTTACAGGTTGTTTAATAATAAGGCTTACTTGTATACTTACAAGTACTTAAATAATAAGTAGTTGCCAATATCAAATTATTTTTGTAATTCAATAACTAGCAGCGCCTAAGCTATACTGCATACAAAAACGACTTCGTCTAACAAAAATAACTTATACTGATGCCCAATTATAAGTAGTAAAAAATTTTAGTTTCCTTATATAACCACTTATTTGGTAATGAAACATTTTGTTGGGAATAGGCATTAATATATGAAATTTCGAACTAAAATCAACAACTATTTTCCATACTAATGTGTTATTCAAAAATATATATGACCTTCTCCGAGAAAAGGGTTTGGACTTAAGAGTGGATTCTGGTACCTAAAAGTGTGTAGAATAAGATGAAATGAGCTACAAAAAAACTTCATTTTCACACACTAGGTCCCTTTTCTCGGAGAAGGTCACATATATTGAAATACAAAAAAGCTTTCGTTTTATATTTAATTTGTCCATTTTTCTTTGAAATTTCAATTCCGCTCTATTTCTCTTTTTTAAGCGAATTGGGGAACGAAATGGCATGGAATGGAGAACGAGGGAAATTGAAATACTAAAGTTGGAAAGCGGAATGGTATGAAATGGCGAACTAAATGGAATGAATCAGATAACGAGTGGAAGTGAAACACTAAAATTGGGAAACGAAATGGAATATAATAGGGAACGAGTCGAATTGGAATACGAACTGTAAAGGAATTTGAATGACTGTCTGGTTCTTAAAATTTTTTATGGACATCCACTGATGCATGAGTATATGGTATATTTGGAAAGTTTTACGGGGAGGGGCAAAAACGTAAGAGCACCCTCTTTAATTACCTGTGCAAACTCTTTAAGGCAGAAATCTGAAACTTAGCATTTAAAAATTCTTTAAAAAAGGTTATAAAAATTTATTTTCATTACCTCTACCACATATTCAAATTTCATTCAAATCAGAGTATACCACACAGCAGACCTTCTCTGTTCGCAGCAATTTTTTATTAAAGTTTTATTTAAGTAAGAAATTCGGTTTAAAAAATGTTCACACGTTAAAAACAACCTAAAATGCATATTAAATTAATTGAAAACACAATTAAAAAAAGGACTACTGATTTTTCATTATACTCAAACCATTTGCTATTTATTTTCAAACATTGAAATAAAAATAATTGAAAAGTCTGTTAAAACAATCTTCAATTTTTAACTGCCAAAACGTTAAAAAAACGATTTTGTGGTTTGTTTTTTGATAGTTTTGGGTTTTGTTTGAATTTTCAAAACACTACACACACGTTCATATTTTTATTGGCTATGTTTGTGTGCATGAGTAAAGAATTTTTTGTAATTTTAATGGAAATAATTTTGTATATAAACAAACTATTTTAACAAAAAAAGAAAACCGAAAATATTTGAATTTTTTGTTTTAAAAGAGAAAACAACGAAATTATTTAAATTATTTTTTCTAAATATAGAAAACTAAAAAAAAAATAACATTTGACTGAGAATATAAACTCCTACAAATGATATGTATTTTTTGTAGTTTGTTTTTTATTGACTTGTACAAAAAGTTAAAAAATATGTTTCCATGTAGGTTAAGTGATTCTTCAATTGAAAATATACTTTACCTATTACTTTTCAAATAAACATCAGTCGGTTATGGAAAATATATTGTGAGTGTACTTAAGTAATATTTACTGGAAAACTGAACTGAAACTCTATAGGGAGCTCATCCGAATTTTGATGAAATTTGGATATAAGATAGAGGAGACAAAAATTTTGGTGAGAATCATAGCGGCCCAATCACATATTTAGGAGTTTAAAATGGGTTTTAAAGTTGTTTGTTTTTTAATATTTTTATTATTTTAGTTTTTTATATATAAACCCAAAATACAAAAAATTAGGTAGTTTCTGACCCACGTTTTAACCCTTAGACGTGATATAAGGCTGCTATAACAGTATCCATGCTTGTTTATCTTGTCTTCTCTAGCACATTCATACATATTTCATCTCAATTGGAGAAAATCCATCAATAGTTCGTCCTTGAATTAGAAGAGAAATGGGGAGAAAAATATCCCTTGGTTTTAAAATCTTGCTAGAATAATTGGGAAAACTTATCCAGTTATTTTAAGTACTTTATTCATTTTTAGACAGCTTTTTCATTGTTGAAGTAACTTTTTGAATTATTTTCATTACAGTTTATGGTTCTATTTTATAAATTACTTGCGCGAAATGAATTTTATATAAAAATTTTTTTTGTAACAAAAACAAAGTTTTGTGTTTCAAAAAATATAACTCCTTATAAATTTTCAACTATTCAAATATTTAATTTGATAAAACAAAGTTTAAATTTCCAAAACACACACTCTCACTTACATTCGAGCACACATTTTTAAATTACAAAAATATCTGAAAGCTACTAACTTTAAAGCTACTACTATCAATTCGTTTTTTCTAATATTTTCTTTACATATTCCTGTTCTCTATTTCATCACAGCACCCTCTTTAAATGTTTTTGTCTACTTTTTTTTCTTTACTAACTACATAACCATTTATGGATTAAGCAAAACAAATTGTACGTGACAAGATATTTTTTCTATATCGAGCAGTTATTTGCCAACTAATGCAGCAGATATTTTCTTATTCTTTAGTTGAAAAAAAATAAAAAAAAAAAATTAAAAACATTTTAAAGAATTGCGAATAAACTGAATACAAATCCCTTTTTTCCACTTGCAATTTTTGTTTAGAAATACGAGTATACCTATGTAGAAGAAAAATCTAAGAACAAAAAAAAATGAAAAAGAAAAAAGATCTACAAAATGGTAGTAGCAACATTACTACCTGGTTAATATGCATGCCAAAACGTTCATAATCGTAAAATATATGTATATGTATAGGTACAAATATACACGTTGTATAAAAGCACATACACTTCAGTACATACACTGGCACACATATAGAGCTGTATATTTAATAGGGAGATAATTAATTATGTTTCTCATTTAACAAATCATTTTTACTAGTTACGCAGATAAAAATATTACAAAGTTTTAAGTGACAAAAGTAATTGAGAAATTTAAATCTCTATTTCAACAATATTTTTAATTGAATCAATTAAATATTTTGTTCATATGACAAATTTAAGTTTGTTTCAATTTCAATTAAATTTGTTTGTTGAAACTCAGCAAGTTCTTTACTGACTCGCTCATCATCGTTAATCCGATGTGCTGCTCATTGATGTGCTGGCAGTGGTGTATCTCGCTAAGAGGTGAAACCATGGATCATAGCCTGTGTAGAGGGCTGCCGGTATGATCCCCGATCATTGCAATACACAAAAAATTTTTCATATAGAGACAAATTAGCAATTAAAAAATACTTTGATCAATTGACACAAAACTAACCACTGACGAGTCTTTGGGTAAGACGAAACTGCGGCAGTCTGGTAATTCCTTTGTGGCTGTTAAAATTTTTCAGTAAAAATGTTTTCTTCTTCTTCCTGTAAATCAGCTTTAGAGAAAAAAATTCTTTAGTAATTAATTCTAATATTACACCCAGAAAAAATATTGGTTAGAATTCGATAAAGAGCGTTAAAATGAATTTGCAAGGACGTTATTTTATTTGAAGTTATCTATATTTGAGTACTACACCAAAAATATTTAATTAGGTATTAAAAATAAGGAAAATAAACTAAAAAACAATCATTTTACCAAATTATTGGTATCCCCAATCAATTTCAAATTTAATATCAATTTAGTAATTCTGTACAGTAGAAGCAGCCATTTATTTAATGAATAACTAGAAAATTCGTGTTATCTATCACTTTTGTTAAAAAAATTTCAATATTCAAAAGTGGTAACTAGAAATACGGGTATCCTAATCAAATATAACCTTAAAGTCGAGTTTCTGTAGAACCAACTGATTTGTAGATTGCATTGATAATATACACTATATTTGTTTTCCTAACCAAATATGAAAATTCAAAATTAGACATTAAAATTCCCAGCAAAAAAAGAGATTCCGAAGCAGTAGAAAAATTAAGTGCTTTTTAATGATCTAGATGTACTTCTTTTTTAACATAAACACTAAGGGTCATATGCATAATCACTTTTTAAATTTCTAAATGGTTTATAAAACAAATTTTTCATACAAAACTCATTTTATAAACGTGTTAGAAGATTTTCAAATTATTATGCATAAGCACTTAATGATATTAACATTGAGTTGTCATAGGAGAGGAGTACTCCCACTTCAACATTGTTTCAGTACTTTTTGAACGAGTGCAAAGGAAGCTCTTTTTCACCAATTAAAAGTTTAAAAAAATTCTTCACAAAAAAAATATTTTTTTTTTATTTTACAAAAGTTTTTTTATTGCCGCCATCGGGTATCGAACTTGTGACCTCAAGATTGCTAGTCTAGCATTGTACCACTGAGATATTCTTTGATATGAATATTGACTGGCATAAAAACACGACTTTGTTACTGCGAGATATTGTTCCTTATTCTCTTCCATAAAAGTACTTATTAAACAAGTGTAAAAGGTGCACTCCAATTCAATATTGTTTTCAGTACTATTTTTACATGTGCATAAAAAGCAATTTCTCACTATTTTTTTATATATACAGTTGTGGACACGCATTTAAGTCAATTCAAGTTTTTTCTAATTTTATTGTTGTTGCCTTTATTTTTAGAGATCAAAATAGTGGCTAAATTCGCCACGAAAGGCAAGGAATTTGTTTGTTTTATCATTTTGTCACTTGTTATAAGTGGGCGTGGCTTTTAACGAAAAATTAGCAATATCAACCTTTTATCAAACAAAAACCGGCAATAAAATAAAATAGATTCTATCTCACAACAGCTACGCCCAGCGATTTTTAAATGTCAAAATGTATGGAAAAAATCACTGCGCTCTTAGTGTAGTGTAAGCCCAGAATAAGAGCGCAGTGATTTTTTCCATACATTTTGACATTTAAAAATCGCTGGGCGTAGCTGTTGTGAGATAGAATCTATTTTATTTTATTGCCGGTTTTTGTTATTCTCCCATTTTTTCTTTCTCATACTCTCACCAATGTTGTCAACTCTATTGTTGTTGTTGTTGTAGCAACGCCTCATACAATATCAATACAATATACAATCAACTCTATTGTAATTTTTGCTGGTGTTCACTACATCAAAGAGTACAGCTAACAAAGGCAATCAATGGCTCTTCTGGCTCTTCTGACTCTTTTTCTATTTTTTTTGCAAAAAAAAAAAATTAAATTTTTAAATTATTAAAATTTTGTTTTCTTTATTCTATTGAGGTATTGCACATTATTAGTAGCTCGTTAGTTCAACATTTAGCATTGTATATTATGTTTGCAGTAAACTAAGAGACATATGAGTGGCATAAAGTATCCTTGTTATATATAACAGGTGCTCAATTATGTCGCTGCCGCTGGACGTCGTTATTTCGGGCGCTATTTTTCTCAGAACGTAAATCGCTAGCCTCTGCGCTCTTATTCTGGGCCTACACTCATTCTGGGCCTACACTTAGGATCTGAAGGTCTTGAAGGTTAACTGTATTTCATTTATTTCGGTAACGAAATATCAAGAGTATCGATATTTCATTGATTTCGGTATCGGTATTTTAAAGATAACGGTTTTTCGTTATTGGTAGTAGAAGGATTACGGTATTTCGGTTATTTTGGTGACGCAATTTCAGCAGTATTGCCTGTCAACCCAGTGCTTTTGTAAGTGATTTTTGTTTGATAGTTGTAGTAAGAACAAGTGCAAAGGCAGTCAATTTTACTATTTGTTAACTCATTTGCTTTTTGTATCTGTATTGAAAACAAATATCAGCCAATTTTTCTATTTTGTACGGCAGCTTTATATATTTATATTGAAAACAGGTGTAATAAATAACAGCCAGTTTTAATGCTTTCAAAGTCGTCCCTTTTAGTAAAAATTAATGAGCAAAATATTTTGATTTTGATTTTTTATCATAAAATGTTAATTCATAAAATGAATTTTACGTACTTTCCGTAATTTAATATAGCTTGTTTATTTAATAACTTACAAATATTGTTAAAAATAATTTTTCGCTACAAATAAATGATATTTCATTTGAAATCAACAAAACTGAATTACTAATCAAACAATTAAAAATCCTGAATGCTGAAGTTCTCTGAGTTTTCCATTTTTATTGTAAATATCTATAACGCTAGCTGGTTTTCTGATTTTCAATAAAATTATTATGCAATATTTTTAACGATGGGAAAATTTTATTTTTCACAAATCAAAATTTTGGAAATAAGTATCGGTTTAATACTTATGTATGCATACACAAATACGCAAAATATGAAAATACAATCAAGTTGTATTGTACATTAGAGTGTCCCTTAAAAGTGGATTTGTCATTACACTCCCCAGTTTTATTGGAAATGGTCCAAAATGGAAGAAATCAATTTTTTTTTTTTTTTGGAAAATGTTAACCCCTGTCGAAAGTTGGACAAAAATGGCCCAATTTGGAAAAAAAAAGTGTATTACTATTAAAAATTCCCAAAATTCTAAATCTCGAAAAAAATTATTTTTTATTTCATTTATCCATTTAATATAGCCGAAGTGATTCAGATATGGAAGTTTGACTTTATCGGATATCACTAACCCACTTTAGCCTGGAATCCAAAATGATCCACGAATTGGATAAAAATGCAAAAACGTGTTTTTTTTAAATTAATTTTAAAGATTTTTTAAAATGCTTAATTTGGAGATGTCGATTGCTATTTCTACCACATAATAGTTGATATTAAAGAAAAAAAATAAATTGGAAAAATGATAATTCGAGTTTGTGCTTGGAGTGACTGCTTTCCAGGACATTTTACAAAAATTGCTCATTTTGTCAAAAATTTAACAAAATTTTAATGTTTTCATCAAAGTTTACATAGTTTTCGGAAAAGTATCACTTAAATTTGGTAAGACTATAATTATCTTTATATTTGTTTAAAAAATCGTTAATCCTTAGTGGCCTGGGGTCAGAAAAGACCCATGAAATTTAATATTAATTATGACTACAAGATTGTGAAGCCATTAAATTGACAAAAAAAAATCTCAACTGGATAAAAATAATTATTTTATGTAACATGATCCATATGGGGATAACTTTTATACTTTTGTCCAAAAACGCCCCACTAGGAAATTTACAGAATAACACCTTTCATAATTTGCGAAAAAATATCACTTTAAATTAATCAAAAAAAATTTTTTTCCACTTGATCAAACTTTTTGCATTTTTATCAAATTCGTGGGTCATTTTGGATTCCAGGCTAAAGTGAGTTAATGATATTCCATATCTGAATCATTTTGACTATATTAAATGAATAAATGAAATAAAAAACAATTGTTTTCGAATTTTGGGAATTTTTAATAATAATACACTTTTTTCCAAAATGGGGCATTTTCGTCCAACCTTCGGCACAGGTTAACGTTTTCCAAAAAAAAAAAAAAACAAAAATTTATTTCTTCCATTTGGGACCATTTTCAATAAAACTGGGGGGTGTAATGACGAATCTATTTTTAAGGGACACCCTAATGTATATGTATAATATGTGTAAAGGAAAAAGGAAAGAAAATGTTATATTTGTAGTAGTTTTACTTTTTGCACTACTATTTACATCTAACGTTGAAATTTATCACTAACAGACGTAGTTGTAAAGTAAAACATGATATGACGGTGTATTCTACTCGTACATACGTTGTTGTTGTTATACAAAGAATGTTGCAGTTGTAAATACTGCATATCATGTCGTATTAACAAGGTTGAATGCCAACTAATATATACATCTATATTTTCAAACATACACTTACAATTGAAGGTAGTATCATCAAGAGATTATACGTTAAGGTGATACAATCCTTGTGGGACACGTAGTCGTGATACCACAGACGAATAAGGATGATATTTTCGTTGACAATATAAAAAAGGACACTGGTTGAATTACATTATTCACATTGTTTACATTATTTCAATTATTTACATTACATAATTTACATTTCTTTTACATTGTTTACATTATTCACACTGTTCAAATTATGTACATAACTTACTTTACATTATTTATACTACAATCTCTACATTTTCTACATTCGTAAAATTTTAATTTTTGGTTTCTGACTTTCCAGTCTTTATACCCTACACAAGGTCAGGGTTTACTGGGCAGGCTATATTTCCGACATTGTCTTACATGCACCTATCATTAGGCAAAATTGAAATGTCTTACTGATTTCCTAATTTTTATTAATAGACAAATTGTAATACAAGTCCATTACAACCCATTAAAATTTCGGATCCAAACATTAGTTGACTTTCGATTAAATGGAGTACGGTATAATATAATCGTCATTGTCGATTTTAACTGTGTGATAGTGCTATCCGACATTTCAAGAAATTTTATTAGAAAGTGATTGGTTAAATTTTATGATTAAATTTTAATAAATATTAAAAATTGTTAGAATAAATATGCATAATATGAAAAAGTGTAATAAAAAAACTAAACCCGTTAACTGCAATTTAACTTCTTAAAATTTGAGCCAGAACTAGTGAGAAAGCGCTTAGCAGAACTTGAACGGCTTGTATAGAGTCTGGTGCTATCATTCTTTTGTCCGATGTCCGGTTCGGCTAAGACTGGTACTCCTAAATTTATAGCCTTCTTGGTATCTTATGTTATGAGATGAATATATAATCCGGTGTCTTGAAATGCAATAAATGATATGATTTGAATTGTCAAAACGATTTCAGAGAAACGTATCAATTGCACTGAAGTGGACAAGACCATTTCAGGGCTAACGATGGGTCTCCTACTGTAGGTTTACTTTAACTTAACTAAAAACAAAAGAAAGTGTCAAAAAATCTACACCAAACAACAACAAAATTTTGGGTTAACTATTAACTATAGTTTAAACCTGCAGTATGAGACCCACCGTAAGAAATATTATAGTTTGTTCTTCGAAAAACACAAAATTAATTAATTAATTAATTTTTTCTTTAAATAGTATATATGTATGGCTGAAATCAAAAAATGTGATAAATTTTTGGGCCAAATTTGTGAGAAGCAAAAAGTGTTAATATTTCGGTTTTTTCTTAATGGAATCAGTAAGTTTAGTCATTATAAACCTAATTGCAAAAAATCTCATCTACAAGTTGTCGCAATAACTTTTTTTGCACAATTTTAATTTTTTTTTGTGGTAACGGAGTTTACATTTCTGCAAGCAAAAGATATAACAATAAAAATTGCGTACGAATTTTCTTCAATTTATTAGTTTTTCGTATTTGGGTTTTCAATTTGCTTTCCAATGATATATAATTTGTGTTTATCAAATTGGCGGTTTCGCGAATAAAGACACAATTCACTCCGCGAAAAAATTTTTTATTTTTTTTTTTAATTTTGTATTTTTGGTCCTTTCAAAAAAATAAAAGTTTTTAAAATCCCAACAGCGGTTGCGCAGTTACAAAATAATATATTAAAAACATAATATTTCGCGATCAAAAAATTCTTAAATTGTGTGAAACAAATTTAATTTGTCAAACTAATGTCAGTAATGACTCGAAATATCGATTCAAAACCAATGAAATGCAAAATCAATCGTTTCTCGCTCCAGCAGCTTATGGTAAAAAACTGATAACTTTTTTTGATTTGACGCAAAATTATTAGTTGAAACGTCTTTTGGCGCATAAATATTAGTTGAATCACCTATGTTTATGGTTATTTTAAAATATTTTAAACATTTATCTACATTCATTTAAATGAAACCTGATGCAAACAATTGTGGTTACGGAGTTTACAGTTACGGAGTTTACATTTGGTTACTTTTTTCGTTTTCTTTCAGAAACGCTCTGTCAGAATTTTTTTCCGAAACAAAATCGCATGATGTCTACAAGGTGAATCCAAATATAACATTGTTTTTCTTACTCGTTAAATAGTTTGGTGTAAAAATTAGGAACGGAGTTTACAACATTTTTTCAAATCTTATTAAAGACATCCTTTTTCATCTCGAGAATGTTACATGCTGCATAAAAGCTTCAAGTCTGTTATGCTGGATGATTACTTACAGTCCAACGATCATTTGAGTATAAATAACATTATACTTTTCGCAATATAAATAATAGATAACTTCAAAATTCTGGTATATGCATTTTTATCAAAAATTATGACGAAAAATCGTTACAGACTTGAAGTCGTGATAGCTAAAATATACGAAAAAGTTTGTAAAATGTATTAATTTTTATTAAAAATGGCACTTTTCCTCTTCATAAAAATTCTTACAGTTAGTGTTTAGCTTTATTGGTTATTAAAATATAAGCTATTAAAATTAAAAAACCTTATGAGTTACTTGTTACGGAGTTTACATTTGGCCTATAAAATTGGTCACAAATTTTATGTATTAACCAAAAATTGGTCAGATTGTTATAAATTTTGTAAAACAGGTGACAATGCGCTCATATATATCGAAATATGTAACTCAAATGTAATCCATGCATTAGAAATTAGGTGGTTACACGGTTTTTATCACATTTTTTGATATCACCCATATATTTAAAATTTTCCCCGCTCTGGTTATCTAAAATTTATGTAGTTTTTTGATTGCTTCAATAAAATGAAAACTAAAAGTGAAATTTGCTGGCAGACATCACGGCAAGAGCTGCTTGGCTATCAACGATATTGCCATGTTATTGCAATTATATGTCTTCACTTGAGATGAAATCATTTTGACAATTGCTTGCTATTGTTTTATTGCACGTCAAGACACTAGGTAAGCAACGTCTACATACGACGAGTACAATATAAAAAAAACTTGTCGTTGTCTTGCATAGACACGCTTAGTTAAAGAATATGAAATCGTATCAAATCGCACTGGTTTTTTTTATTTATCTGTTTTTCTTTACAACTCTCTGAAAGCAATTTGTTTGATGTGCTTACAGTTTTCAAAAAGGGGTTTTAAAACTATGTGAAAAGTATAATTTTATACAGGAAATTATCAGCAGTATTTATTGGCTTAAGTGCAGATATTAATATTTAACAATTTAATTTTTTTTTTCTTTACAAATAGGTACGCAATTTTTTAAATTCCTGTAGACATACTTGGGCTTTTTTAATTTGCATTCCCTCTTCTAATGATAATTCAATGGTTGGAAGTGCAAACTAAACTTTTTGAATTATTAAATGTATAGATTTGGCAGCGTAATTAACCCTCTAATGCTCTTTCTTCACCATATATTTGGCGTTGAAAATCTACTATGAAATAAATATTAAAATTTTAATTTATCGCTTTATTTAGGCGATATAGCACAACAAAGGTTGAGGACGTATCTTGAAACCCAGTAGTCAAATAATTTCGGTTTTTGCTGTAAATAACACTATCAATAAAATAAAATTACGTACCAAAAATTGTTGATCAATTGTTACTATTTCAAAAGTTATGGCGATTTTCGCTTTTTTAAAAATACGAAATTTGGCGAATTTGGCACTAAACGTCAAATTAGCGAAATTAGTTCTGCTTACTACTATCTTCGAGTATATAATCCGTGTTTAATTTCAAGAAAATCTGTTGACTAGTTTTTGAGTTAGAGAGATATTTGTAAAACGTATCCTGGCGTTATCCTGTGAGTCCTGGAGAAAAATTTTTAACTGATTTTACAATTAGAGACTCTAAACTAGCTTTGTTATTATCGGTAATGTACGCCAGATCGTAAATGTATTTTTGGCAATTTTTCAAATATTTTTTTCTGTTTTAAAAAGTTAATTTTTTAAAATTTTTTAAATTTTCACTTTACATGGTTCTCGCTTGAAAACCGTTCCTTATACAAAATAAAGTTTTAAGGCAAAAAAAGTAGGTAGTTAAGTTTTCTATGGATATAATACAACTCGTTTAATAAAATATTGTTATTTAGAGTTTAATCACAACTGTGTCGATTGTCGACCGACGACAGCAAAAGTCGTCGCGAATAATTTAAATTCAGCGACAATCGATTGTCGACATTTTTTGACATTTAGAAAAAATTAAAGCAAAACAAGAATATGGTTGTATTTTTTTCGCCACAATTCTTAACAAATTCAATTGGTTTTCCATTAATTCTTGTTGTTTTACATTTTTTGTATTTAATTTTGCTTTTTTGCGGTAAATTATGCATTTTTATTTTCAATTATATTTCTTCTGTGAAAAAAATATTTTTTTTGTAAACAAAGTACGAATTTTTGCAACTCTAATACGAATTTCTGCAACTCTGTTCCCTTAATTAGTTAAAAATATGGCAACTATTTGACAAATATTTTGAGTGTGTATTAGTGTGTCGTCACGAAAATAGATAAGATTCTATTACGACGACAAATCGCCGGACGACATGGCGACATTTTGTTTCCCATACAAAATATATGAAAAAGCATATGTCGTTGTCGTTGTCGACCCCGTTCTGATTAATATCTTAGCCAAAAACTATTTAAAGTCTGAAGATCGCCTTTAGGCGGCCTTGTGCATTAGAGGGTTAAGAATCACCATTTTGAGTATTTTAAATGTTAAAGTATGTGGCTTATTTGTAACTAGTGTCCGATCGATTAATCAGAATCTTCATCGGCTTCGGCCAAAAGGTCACAATCGGCCAATAATCGGTAATCGACTATAATTTACCCGATTACCGATTATTACCCAAAACAATTCGAAACAGCCCACACAACAATTTAATTTCAGCTTATTTTATTTGTTTTTTTTTTTTAAATAAAATTGACGAATTGATAAAAATTAAAGTGAAGTTTTTTCATTCATCTAACCCTAAAGCATTATAAGCTAAATACGTGTATCTCAAAAACAACTGAACCTATATTTCCAGAATTTTCAGTGAATAAAGTAGATAAGAAGTGTTAAAAATTTGATTTCTGCTTTTTAGTAGTACATTTTAAATAGATTTTTTCGGAAACAACATATCGTGAGCTTATTATTGGTTTGACCCATAAACCATTATTGAAAAAACTTAATTAGGGATGGATTACATATAACATAAATATCATCTTTCCGATTCCAAAACCCGTTCCTTAATATCTGCTCTCATACCTTAGATACATATTTAATATCGACCAATTTTGTATACAAAAATGAAAATATGTGAATCTGCTCTATCGTTTTTCTCGATAACGACTTTTTGGCATATAGGTAGGAATTTTCTTTTCCCGAACTTTTTCATTTCCCGGGACAGCGGGATTTTTTTCAGTATTTCCCGGGATCCCGGGAATTCCCGCTCGTTAGAAAATAAAAAAAAAACTTGAAAAACTCGATTTCTATTAAAACACCGTCCGACAAAGTTTATGTTTTGGTTGTACCCATGAGAAAATCTACTCAATATATTCCGAAAGGAGGTCTAAATATAAAATATTCATGTCTTCCACTTTTTCGAGATCCATTTGTTCAACAATTTAAATCGTGATTTAATATTTAGGAAATATATTTATAGTTATGGAAGGCCGTCTTAATTTAAAAAAACTCTTAGAAATATATTAAGTAAATATTAATTGGCGTTTTAAACAGTTAAACAAATTGATATAGAAAAAGTAAGACACGGATATTTTATTTTCATCCGTTCTTTGAAGATATATTGGAATTGATAATGGGTGCAAACTTGTGTAGGACCAGTTTTATAGTCAGAACAAAGATCGATTTTTTGCTTAAATATTTCTGAAATATGAAATTCAAAAATTTCTATTCCTAGATATTTTGTTTCTTTCTATGCAGAGTTTCAGAAGTATTCGTCTACAAATTATTTTTATAAAAAAGTTGAAAGTGTGTATTTTTCATACAAATTTTTGGACAATTCTGTCTAAATTTTTTTTTATAAAAATAGACACTAAAATATAACTAAATAGTTTTTAAACTTTATTTTTTATGCCACAAACTTCTTAAAAAAATTATTTAACTTTCATAGTTGTATTTTAAATTAACATATAACAAAAATCCAAAATAATTTGAAAAAGCATCTGATGCATTATTTTAAAAGTATTAAAATAATATTTAAAAAATATATGGCTGATAAAATTTGTTTTCGGTTTAATTAAACCAAATTCAACTGACATCCAAAAACAATTTGGCCTTAATAATATTTTTGCACTAATTCAGTTTATTGGGTTTTAAATTGTAGTTTTTAATTTTAAATATTTTTTATTTTCAAAAAAATCAATGCTTATTTCAAAAAAAATCAATGCTTCAAACTTAAATAAAACTTCCAAAATTGCAATATGTACTAGCTTAAACTTCTGTAAAAAAATAAAAAAAATCCCGGGAAATCCGGCACAAAATTCCCGAGGTTGCGGGATTGAAAAAAGGGCGGGATTCCCGGGAATTCCCAAATATAGATCAAACCAATAAATATAGGGTGCCACTGTTTAGCTTAAACAGGTAGACCAATTTTCAATCTGTCTTTTTTGATTTTTAGCAGACTAAAAAAGGAAATCTGTGGGGTGGATAAATTTTTAAATTTTTGCCTACATTTTTTTTAGAATAAAAAGATTTGGAAGATGACAAAGCAAATTGTGGCAAATTTTTTGTTGTTATTTTTGTTTTTTCATTGATATTTTATAAATTAAAAAACGCTCCTAGACGAGAACAAGAAATTCTCATTGAGTTTGTAATTTAACTTAACAAATATTTCTAGAAATTCTAAAAACGTATTCCCCTGACGATTTCCTTAGGCAAGAATGAAATCTGGACAGGGACAAGCCTTCAACAGATCATTTTTCACAATTTGTCAAATAAGTTTTGGGATTTTAGCACATTTAATTACTTTAAAAAACCAATAAAATTTTTATACAAATTTTATACAAATAAATTTTTATACAAATCACATGTTTGAAAATCTGTCCACGTGAAAGAAAGAATTTATTCATCTGTAAAAAAATATGTTCCTTTTTATTTTGAAATGAAATAACCCAGCAGGTTTGCCGTGGTTGTCCGAATTTAAAATTATAATTTTTAAGAAAATTTAAAATAATATGTCTTTTTTAATAGTACACTCATTTACTTTTTATAATCCTTTAAATATTGGTGTTTTTATTGATTTCTAAAGCGAGTAAACCCCTTAAGTACTATTAAAATCAAACTTAAAATGATCTGTCAATTACTCGGCTACTAACTTTATTTAAAACTGTCTACACAATTGTAAAACTTAATTTGATATGAGTAATATCGCAACTTAGTGTCAAAGTAATAAAAGAAACAATAAAAACCATCGAATCTTTGTCATATCAAAAAATACTAAAATAATGATAATAGGACTTGTAATGACAAAATTTTAAACTATATTAAATGGGCGAACTCAACAGAAAAAAATCTGAAAAGTTTTTCATTAAAATTTTATAACTTAATGGTGAACAATTTTTGTGACATTTAAATGAGATTATTATAACAAACATAAAGAACATTAGTGGCATACAACACAAACAAACCAACACATATACAAACAAATGCTATTATAACTATATTTAAAGAAAATTTAAATTGTTTCTACTTAAATGTGGGTGGATAGAAAATTCAAATCAATGCTTAACAGTTTTTATAATAACTAGCACAGTTAGACTGACGATAATATAAATGATATTGCAAATTTATCAGATTTTGTTACCGCTACCATAAAAATCAATATGACCTTTTGTTTATTACTTTTGTTTAATATTTTAGGCAAAAAATATTTTTTTCTTCATACATTTATTTTTACCGGCAAAACTGTTGAGTATATAGAAAAACGTTATATGAACAGATTAAACGAATTGTAATTTTTAATTTTTTTAAAATTGTTTGAGCAAAATCGGACTAGTGGTTCTCGAGTTATGTCAAAAAAAGACCACCAAAGGTCAAATCGATATATCTCGATTCCTAGGGGTGACCCAGCGAAACGTCGGGACACGTATAACTTCTTTTTTGCCGATATAACTTTCCCCGGTAGTTTGAACCCTTCCCGATCACTGACCCCTACCATTTGTCTCCCAGTGTTATTGGTTTGACCCACTGACCAAATTTGAAAAAAATTAGTTAAGAATGGATCATATATACTGTAACTACCCTCTTTCTGACTCCGATACACGGTCTTTGGATATCTTGTTTCGTATCTGAGATATCTAGCATCGACTTTGCTCTATATCCGCAATTTTAATAATTAATAAGCATTTTTTTGATGTATACACCACTCTTTGCCATATAGAGAAAATTTTTTCATACAAAAATAAAATGACTTCATTATTGTTGTGCTGCATTAAATATTTGGGTACTAAATACCGCCTACATTTACGAGTACTCAATACCCCATTGAGTAGTTAAATAGTTTCATTTCTGTATTTTCCCAAATAATGTTTGCCATGAAAATAACCTACGACAATATAACTCTGCCTTATAACTCCTTCGGCAAAAGGTTGTATGGAAAACTACTTAGCAGTATCGAGTACTCAATAGAAAAAGCATTAATAGCTCTATTAAATTAAAATAAAAAAGAGAACTGCTTTTAGGCGCACATAAAACTATGGATATGCAGCAAAAAAAAGTCAAATTGAAAAACGAAACTTGATATGCAGCATACAACAAGAAAATTTATTTTTTCGAAAAGTTAATAACTTTTGATTTATTGTACATTAGGGTGTCCCTTAAAAATATATTTGCCATTACAATCCCCAGTTTTATTGGAAATGGTTCCAAATGGAAGACATCGATTTTTTTTTTTTTTTTGGAAAACGTTAGCCCGTGCCGAAAGTTGGACGAAAATGGCCCATTTTAGAAAAAAAAGTGTATTACTATTAAAAATTCCCAAAATTCGAAATATAGAAAAAAATTATATTTTATTTCATTTATTCATTTAATATAGTCAAAATGATTCAGATATGGAATTTTGAATCCAAAATGACCCACAAATTTGATCAAAATGAAAAAACGTATTTTTTTTTAAATTAATTTTAAAGATTTTTTAAAATACTTAATTTGGAGATGTCGATTTTTATTTCTACCAAATAATAGTTGATATTAAAGAAAAAAAAAATAAATTGGAAAAATGATAATTCGAGTTTGTGTTTGGAGCGACCGACAGCTTTACAGGTCATTTTATAAAAATTGTTTCTTTTGTCAAAAATTTAACAAAATTTGAATGTTTTCATCAAAGTTTACATAGTTTTCGAAAAAGTATCACTTCCATTTGGCTAGACTATAATTAGCTTTACATTTTTTTAAAAAATATTTAACCATTGGTGGCCTGGGGTCAAAAAAGACCCATGAAACTTAATTTTAATTATGATTACAAGATTGTAAAGCCTTTAAATTTATAAAAAAATCTCAACTGGATAAAAATAATTATTTTATATAACATGATCCATATGGGGTTAATTTTTATATTTTTGGCCAAAAAAGGCCCACTAGTAAAGTCACAGAATAACGCCTTTCATAATTTTATGAAAAATATTACTTCAAATGAATAAAACAAAAAAAATTTTTTTTTTCTCTTGATAAAAATTATTATTTTCAGTAACTTAATCCATATAGGGTTTACGTTCTCACTTTTCGTCAAAAAAAAGACCCACTAGGAAATTTACAGAATAACACTGTGCATCAAATTCAGGTTAGCAAAAGTTAGGTCGATTCTGAGAGTGAGTGATTCTGAGAGTGAGTGATTCTGAGAGTGAGTGAAAAATTCGAACTAACATAAGCAAACGCCGCGATACGGGTCTTCTAATTTAGCCTCTATTTTCACCCCTCACTCTCAGAATCGACCTAACTTTTGCTAACCTGAATTTGTTCCACAGTATAACATTTATCAGATTTTTATTAAATTGGGTTATGCGATAGAGGGTACAAAAGTAACGAACAAGCGTAATTCTCTATAGTCCCAATCTTATTTTTAAGGGTTAAAAATGTGGTGTCAAAAGTGTCCGTATGTTAATAGCAATTTTTGTTTTGTAATCGTATTAGATTCTAATTAAAAGCTTTGTTTATTAGCATTTATTGTTTTCTATTCGGAAAGACGTTATTCTGTAAATCTCCAAGTGGGTATTTTTTGCCGTAAAGTGAAAACATTAACCCTATATGAATCCAGTTACACAAAATAATAATTTTTATCAAGTGGGAGTGGAAGTGATATTTGTCCGAAAATTATGATAGGTGTTATTCTGTAAATTTCCTAGTGGGTCGTTTTTGGCGAAAAGTATAAAAATTAACCCCATCCGGATGACGTTACATAAAATAATTATTTTTATCCAATTGAGATTTTTTCTCAATTTAATGGCTTACAATCTCGTAGTCATAATTAATAGTAAGTTTCATGGGTCTTTTCTGACCCGAGGCCACTAAGGGTTAAAGATTTTTTAAACAAATATAAAGATAATTACAGTCTAACCAAATTTAAGTGATGTTTTTCCGAAAACTGTGTAATATTTGATGAAAACATTCAAATTATTTTAAATTTTTTATAAAATGAGCAATTTTTGTAAAATATCCGAAAAAAGTCGCTCCAAACACAAACTAGAATTGTCATTTTTCCAATTTATTTTTTTTTTTTTCTTTAATATCAACTATTACATGGTTCAAATATCAATCGATATCTCCAAATTAGGCATTTTAAAAAATCTTTAAAATTAATTTTAAAAAACACGTTTTTGCATTTTTCTCAGATTCGTGGGTCATTTTTGATTCCAGGCAAAAGTGGGTTAATGATATCCGATGAAGTCGCAATTCCATATCTGAATAATCTCGACTATATTTAATGAATAATTGAAATAAAAAATTAATTTTTTCGAAATTATACATTTTAACATCTAACGTAACTTTTTCTACTTCCCTACCTTTACCACCAAAAAAAAGTTCGATTTTATTGGAACACTCACAATATATTTTCCATAACCGATTGAGGTTTATTTAAAAAGTAATAGGTAAAGTTTGTTTTCAATTGAAGAATCAATTAAAATACATTGAAACATATTGTTTAACTTTTTATATTCGTCAATAAAAAACAAACTACAATAAATATTTATCGTCTGTAGGAGTTGATATTTTCAGTCAAATAATCTATTTTTAGATTTCTATTTTTAGAAAAAATAATTTAAATTTTAAAACAAAAAATTCAAATATTTTCGGTTTTCTGTTAAAAATTGACGATTGTTTTAACAGCCTTTTCAATTATCCTTTCATTTTTTAATTGTGTTTTCAATTAATTTAGTATGTATTTTAGGTGGTTTTTAACGATCAAAAATTTAAATTTTGTCAATGCCTGACCTTCCAGACATCTTCACCACAACCGATTTGAAAATTGTATAAATTAAATTTGAATTTAAAATATTTTGAAATATTTATTTATACAACAAAAAGAAATTTAAACAAACAAATGTACCCAACACACAATTTGAATTTATAAAAATAATTTGAATCTATCGCACGACTAGAAAAACTGAACTTCGTTTTATATCTAAATTCTTTTGTTTGTTTTAACTTAAAATAGTTGAATATTAAATAATATGAATTCAATCAGTGTTTACGATAACGAAATTATCGAAATTGATTGCCAAATTTATTTGAATTGTTACTAAAAGTGTTTAAATTGATTTGATAATCACGGGGTTGCCGGGTTGTAAAAATGTGAAGAAATCTCGATGATGTCAGCTGCTAGCAATAGGGTCGGCATATACGACTAAAATATTTACCTTACAAATCGTTTTAAATGTTCACCATACAAATCGTTATAAAAACTAAAAATATAAAATACTAAAATAAAATTTAAAAACAAGCTTTTTTATAATGCCCTTTGAGGGGAATTTTTTTACAGAGTTTTTATTTTTAATTTTGTGTGGAAGTAAAAACGAAAGATTTTATATTTTATGAATTTTTTTTATTCTCAAAAAGTTTTATGCATGTCAGAAATTAAATAAATACAGGGTTATAAATTTTATTCAAATGAAATTTAACTTAAAAAATCAAAAAAAAGTAAATATAACGCAAGTTCTTCTTAATTAAAATTAAATTTTATAACTGCAGTTAAACACTAAATTCTAGGGACTTTGATTTATGTAAATTGGTATTTCTAGTCAGTCGACTAATCTTATTCTCATCTAATTCAGAGAGTATTGTCACTTTTAAGATAATTGTCGTCAAACAGGATGATTTTAAAATCTTAAATAATTTTATGATAAAAATATTTTTGTGCAATTTTGCTCCAAAGTTTAATATCGATGGCTTAATAAAGAAAGAAGCTACACAGAGAGAATTTTGCTGGACGAGTTTTAGTGAAATTTTTCAGTAAACTGTTGAAGTTTTCTTCACAATATAAATGAAAAATTTGTGAAATTCGATGAAAAAGCTTCGAATATTTTATAAATATAATTTTATTGAAACTTTTTCATGGAGCGTATGAAACTTTAAGCAAATAAAATGAAATTTTTGATAATATTTTACGAAAAAATCCATTAATTCAATGAAAAGTATCAATGGACGAGTTCCCGTGAAACTTTATCGATTTTATGCAAAAATTCATTAATATCATGCAGATAGTTCTCTCAGTGTATCTTTATTTTTAATTTCTATAGAGGGGAAGACAATAAAAATATAAAAGCGGTGGAAATATTGTTTCTCAGAGTGAAACTTCATATTAATACAAAAACAATAAAATAAAAAGTATAATCTAAGTTTTTCAGATTTCCATTTCCTCTAATGGAATATTAATTACAGTTAGGGCCTTTCTGCATTAAGCATTAAAATTATATACCAAAAATTTGAAAAGAGCAGCATGTTCGTTTTACATTTAGGGCATTTCTTTTAACTATTATATTTATGTGTGATGGGTAATTTGAAATTAAAAAAGATAGATTCAAATAAAATAAAAACAAGTTGAATTATAAAAAAATGTTTATGAAACTATTTGTATCAATATAGTTTGGCTCAAGGGGTAAGGCGATGAACCTCTAAACCAAAGGTCGATGGTTCGAATCGTGTCTGGTGTTGGAACAAAACAAAATTGCTTTGAATTTAAAATGACAGAAAATTAAATTAAAGAGAAATTAAATAAACAAAAAACGTGTGTGTTATGTGTGCAGTGTTTTGAAAATTGAAACAAAAAAAACTTTCGAATATGAAAAAACAAACCAAAAAATCGTTTTTTTTTACGTTTTGTCAGTTAAAAATTGAAGATTGTTTTAACAGACTTTTCAATTATTTTTATTTCTTTTATGGATTGTTTAAACAATGTTTGAAAATAAATAGCAAAATGGTTTCAATATAATGAAAAATCAGTAGTCCTTTTTTAATTGTGTTTTCAATTAATTTGATATGTATTTTAGGTTGTTTTTAACGATAAAATATTGTGAGTGAAATATTATAAATAATAACTCTTTAAATTTTTTACTGTAATCTTACTTGCTTTAAGTACTTAACGTAGATAAGCGAAAATTAAACTATTCTAAAGTTTTTTTTTTCAGTTGAAGTCTAAACACTGTATAATAACAGAAGAGTTACTTAAAATTTCATTTAATTTACTCTTTCATACATACAAATAATATTCTTCAAGCATAAAACTAAAAATAATATAAAAGCTGCTTTAGTTTTCTGTTTTTTTTTTTTTTCTTCTTCTCCTTCTTATAACTTTATAGAGAATGTGTAATAGAAAAAGGATTGTAAGGAAAATAAAGCTGCTTTTATAAATTAAAATGTTTAAAGTTATTAAATTGTTGCCATTTAATTGTAAAGACAAGTGGAATTATTAAAAGGGACTTTATGTCAATTTTCTATTAAAAAAGAAATGGAAAAAGTGACTAAAGAATGAGTAAGTGAATGCATGAAAAGAACTTAAAATAGAAGAAACTAAAGGAATATTAAAATATTATAAACGTTATACACAAATACATACTTACGCACAAATACATACGTCTATACTTAGAATTATCTAATGAAAATTCCCGGAATATAGAAAAAGAAGATGATTGAAAGCAAAATAATGTTAAAAGGGTATTTAATTAAAAAAAAAGAAAGTTAAATAATTTAAATCGGTTATGCCGACTATATGATACCCTACGGTACGGTTTTGGCCATATTTCGGGAAGCGGATCAAATTTCGGGAACAAATTTCAATCAATGGTGCAATAAATATAAATATATAATACACTGAAAGAATTATCCTTCATGATATTAATGATATAATTTCATAGAATTTTTTTCGTAGAACCAATGAAGAATTTCATTATGTATATAATATTTAATTAATATTATGAATTTTTTCATAACTTTTCTTTCATAAAATTTCATAAAAAAGGAAATTCAATGAATTTCATAAATTAGATCTCCATAAATTTAATGAAAATGTTCTTTATATTTATGAAATTGTTCAATAGTATTTACTTTTTTTTAATTTTTTTTATAAAATATCGTCATTTCCTGAGAGAATAATCTTTTATAATTTTTATTTTTTTTTAATTAATTTTTTATTATTAATTTTGGTGTATGAAATTTTTTTATAAATCATATTAATTTTTTCGAAACTTTTTTTTATGAAACTTTTTAATTTAATGAATTCTTTCTTTAGATAAATTTTGTACATCCATAAAATATGCTACGATTTTATTACGCCTTTTGCATTTGCTAAGTACTTTTTATTTATTCACTCCAGCTTAGCAACGACAACAACCAATTAGATAATAAATAATAGTAAATGAAATTGCTTCATAGATTTTATGAAGCTCTTCATTGGCTGAATAATTTATTTATTGGACGAGTGGCCTATTAATTTTATGAAGAGTTTAATTAATTTTATGAACTTTTCATAAACATTGACTTTAATGAAACCTGTTTCATAGACTCTATGAAAAATGTCAATGGACGAGTTCCAGTGACCATTTTCATTGAAACTATGAAGAAATTCATTACTGAGGTGATGACAATTCCCTCAGTGTAGTGTGGATGAAAACTTCAAATCCCAATTTATCCAATATTGGAACGAAACGGGACCACGGATTGTATGCTGTGTGTTAAATCAGATATATAAGTTCTTGAATTGGTAAGTTTCTTGAATATCGCCTCAATAACTTTCAAGATATATACAAAATGGCGATAATGAATTTTTCGGTTTTTCCAGTTTTTGCTTGGGGTCTTGAAATTTTACAAGTAAAATTTTCGGCTTTCTAGCCGGGTCAGGTCAAAATGTAGTCTATTAGCTATACTAATAGAAAAAAGCCTGTTAAACTGTTTGTTAAAACTACTAAAAATTTGTTAAAAATGTTTTTGCAGAAAAATCTGCCAAATTAGCATATTATTTTTGCTATATCTTAGTAAGATAGGAACTGCAAAAATAAAACTGTTAAATATACAGACTTTCAGTTATATTTGAGTTAAATTTTTGTTAATGGAAAATAGCAAATTAACCTGCTAAAATCAGCAAAAAATTTTGCTAAATAATTTGTAGCTTAAAAATACACAAAAAAATTTTAAATTTTCGAAGTTTTTTTTTTTATTTTTTTTTAATGCAAATAAAAATCGAACCATTTGCAAAAAGCAGTTTATAATTTTTTAGCAAATATTTCTGCTGATTTTAGCAGCATAGACTGCTATTTATATTCAACTAAATTGAGCTTAAAAATAGCGAAAAATTTTGTAGATATAACAGTTTGTTTTTGCTATTTTTATTCCACTAATATTTAGCAAATTTTTTTCAAGATTTTAAACCACAATTTGTCATTTTCAGTTAACTAAAAGTTAACTTAAATATAACTAAAATTTTGTAAATTTAACAGTTTTAATTCTGCTGTTCTTATTATACTAGTATTTAGCAAAAAAAAAAAATCTGCTACTTTCAGCAGTTTTTTCTGCACTATCATTTTTAACTAATTTTTAGTAACTTTTTCTGCTACTTTTACAGATTTATATCTATGAGTGTATAAGGGTTAAAAAGCTTTCCATGTAACGATATTACAGTCAGAATATTTTCTTTAAAAAATTTATCTTTTTTAAATTTTACAATAAATATACTGTGCCCTTATTGGTTAGTGTTTAGTTTATAAGTCATAGTAGTCAATGAAGTAGTAGTTGTGGCATTAATAGTTTGAAGTTACATAGTTGCCACTTTATTATAGAACAACAGAATAGTCGAAGCAGTAGCAACACACTTATACGCTTCAATGAAGCACGTAATTATCAAATAATTGGATGCGACACCAGCTGTAAACTTAAGAAGCAACAGAAGAATGTAAGGAAATCTCTTTTTAGAAAACTAAAAATCTTTAAAGTGCGTCACTCTACACTAAAACATCTTCTTCTTCTTCCCCTTCTTCGAAAAAAAGTTATAAGGAGATGATAAAGGAGGCAACTAGCACAAAGAAGCATAACAAAATCACGTTGACAGTAATGTCAATGTTGTAAAGAACTTATATATAAAAAGCACAACTACTCCACTGAACCAGATTTTATTGAATAACACAGAAATGTTATTAAGAAATTATACTACCAAAATGAAACACTACCCATCGTAAGTAACTTTAGCAGAATTTTATAAAATCTAAAACTACTTTTTAAAAGTACTTAATATGGCAGCAATTGATTAAATTATACATATTCTAAAGCAAAAGGTTTATAAAAAAAAGTTTTTTTTATAAATTTTTTTTTTTATGTTTAAACAAATAAAAAATTGCAATAAATTGATTTCAAAATCACAAATTTATAACAAATTATTTTTAAATACTTATACGCTCTAGGGTGTCATATATAAATTTGTTTTAAACATAAATAATAAATGACTTTTTAATATGTTTATATTTGTATTTGTTGATTTATATAAGGGTGACAATTATTATAACTACTTAGTCGCAAATTCTAAATTACTTATTAATTTTGTCATAAATGGATCTTTAATCAAATACTAGTAACATTTTATAGTTTTATTAATTTTCACTTAAAAAATATTTTTAACTTATTTTCATTTAATGTTGCATTTACATCTGCACCCAAATCCCGAAATTTCGACTAATGTGAAATCCCGAGATTTCCCATACAAAGAAAATCCCGTAAATTTGCGAGATTTCTAAGAAATCTCATGAAAATTTCACAAATCTGGAGACTTTTGCAGAATACAACACTGTGTTTCGCTTAATTTGTAGAGTTTTTGCATGAAAAAGTGGCAACGATGGTCAACAGCTGACTAAAAAAATAGCCTAAAAATAACACAAAATAATGAAATAAAAAAATTATTATTAATTTAATAAATATGATTTTAGACCCAAATGGAAATGCACTAATGATTATAGGAAGTGGTTTTAATTTTTGCTTCCCGCGAAGAATAACTATAAAGAAAGCATTGGGAAGTGCATGTCTTCCTTCCGCCAAAATATTGCAAAATATGGCTTCTAGCTTGTCGTCCTAATAAAAAAACAAATTTACTAACATATTTAGCGTTAGATCTTTACATAAAATAATGTAAATTGTTCTCCGCCAATGAATAAATGGTTTTTAGAAATATTTTTTTTTGAGGTTATTTTTTATGGTACTTTGTTTACAAATAAAGTGCAGTTGTAAAATCGAAATCTCGCTACTGTCATAAAGTGCAATGTAAACGGTCAAGATTTCGGGTCGAGATTTCCATTGAAATCTCGGGATTTGAAAACAGATGTAAACGCAACTTAAACCAGAAATCAATAATAAATTCTGTTATAGCGTCTGTAGAAATAACAGTAAAAATATTTGGATTTAATAAAAAATAAATCAGTATTTCAACCTAACTTTTAAGACAAAAATACAACTAATCAGAACATTTTATTTTTAAATACTTTGTTCGGATTGGTTGATTTTAAAAAAATTATCCAATAATATTGAACGCGCATTCTTGCCTTTAAGGCAGAATACACGTTCAAAATTATTGATCAAGTTTTCAAAAATCAACCATTAAATACTTTGTTCTTATTGGTTGATTTTAAAAATATTAATCAATAGTATTGAACGTGTATTGATCAATAGCATATGAACGTGAATTTAAATTTAAAAAGAAATAGGAGAATTACAGTTTTATTTGTAGTACGGATTAGATCAAGCTCGAAGGTCTATCGAGAGCTTTCCCAATCTACATGTAAAAAAATATGGTAGATTGAATTGGTAGTAAAGGGTGGTCCAACCATAATGCACGATGCTGACACCTTAACGTCAAGTTTTTTGACCAATTTAATTTTACATTTCTTTGTTTCAGTGTTTGCGAAATTTAACAATGGAGAGGTACACAATTGAGCAGCGCGTTAAGATTGTTAAAGCCTTTTACGAAAATAGGCGTTCAAATGAAAATGCATTTCGTAAACTTCGTGATTTTTTTGGTCAGCATAATCGACGAAATGTATCCACAATCGGGAGAATTGTGCTCAGATTTCAGCCAACCGGGTCTGAAGGAAATGTGAAAACATCCTGGTGACTGTTTGGTGCGGTTTATAGGCTGGCGGCGTCATCGGGCCGTACTTCTTCGAAAATGAGGTCGCCCAAGCAGTCACCGTGAATGGTGTTCACTATCGCGAGATGATAACGGACTTCTTGTGGCCAGAAATTGAGGATATGGACCTGGACGATATGTGCTTGCAACAGGATGGTTCCACTTGCAACACAGCCAACGCAAGAAAATCTTTTTCTTTTGCGCAAAAAAATCAATGGCCGTGTTATCTCACGTCGCACAGTGGTTTCGATAACACCCAAACTGGCGATTAATTCCAGGCAGAGGTTTATTGACGAGATATTATTTTTTTTTTTTTTTTGTGCAATAGTGCAACAAATGCGCAATTTTTTTTTAATATAAAGGGTTCTTCAATAAGAGCGCGACAAAAGTTTTTTTAAATAAAACAAAAACGGTTTTGGATATCAATGAAATTCTTTATTCCTGTGAAAGTACGTTCGATGCCATTATGTATGGAAATCGATCACTTTTGCATGGCCACCACGGGCACACTTGCAGAAATCCAGACGCTGAACCCAATTTTCGACGGTTTTCAAGCATAAATCGGCCGATATTTGTACGAAGTTTATCAATCGTCGCTGGCTTGTTGACATAGACCATAGACGTAGCCCGACAGAAAATAGTCCAACGGCGTCAAATCGCACGACCGAGGCGGCCAATCGACTGGACCATTTCGTGAGATAACACGTTCTCCAAACTTGGTTTGCAATAAATTGATTGTGACAATCGCTGTGTGGCATCCAATTGGGGCCAAAAATATTCGGTTATCATTGAACGGTAGCGATTCCCATTCACAGTAACGTGCCGGTCTTGATCATCACGGAAGAAGTACGGCCCAATGACGCCGCCGACCAATAAACCGCACCAAACCGTAATTTTTTCGGGATGCAATGATGACTCATGGAGTACGTGTGGATTGCTGTCTGACCAATAACGCTATTTTGTTTATTGACGAAGCCATTCATTATGACGACCATAAATTGGACGTAGAGCTCTTAACGTTGAGGCCACTGACTCCGAATTTCGGTAGTAAATTTTAATAATTTCGGCTCGTTGTTGGCTCGTATATCTTTCCATCATGAAATGACAAACCTTACTGAAGAGAAATGTCAAAAGAGCGGCAAGAAATATGGCGTCGTTTGCTGTCCCTGTCTTTCTACTTTTGTAGCGTCCCTGTTGAAGAACCCTTTACAACCTCAAATGTTCTACTTTTCGAAAATCTACAAATCAGAACCCAGGACTGCCCAGAAAAATATCCCTGGGCCTTTAAATATGAAAAACAACCCAAAATTGGTAAATTTTTAAAAAAATAATTAAAAATATTTACACATAATTATTTTTAACAAAAAGGCATTAACTATATAACTAAATACCTGAAGTTGAAGGTTTCATCACAAAAAATTAATTTTTGAAAGGCTAAATAGAAAAAATAAAGACTTAAATCGTATCAATTTTCAATTTTTATCACTATATGCGAAAACACTAATAATTCTCTGACTTTGAGTGCCCACTGTAGAATAAGTAAACAACATAGACGATTGATTGTGACAACTACCCGGTGTAGAAACGGTAATGACATATCATTATTTTTTGGACTACCAGTAATGACACCCACTTACCTTCTACTTACCTTAAAATATATAATAAAGAGTTACTGATAATGACTTATTTTTATCATTATTTAAAATAATTTTCTAGATTTTTGTAAATTTTTTGAAATCTATTTTTAGACTCAATATTTTTTTAAACACTGGTAAGGATATATGTAACCACATATTTTTTGATTTTTTTATGTTTTTATCTATTAAACATTACATATCGATATAGCTCAGATGGTAGAGCTATTGACTGGCAATCTGTAGATCCAGGTTCGATTCCCGCGCCAGCAATTTTTATTTAAAAAAAAAATACAATAAAAAATATTTTTTTAATATAATTTATTTTTTTGAAAATCTATTTTTAGATTCATTATTTTTGTCAGTACTGGTAAGCACATAGGTAACGATATATTTTTTGATTTTTCCTATGCTGGTGTGTAACCATAACTCATTATTTTTCGGGACATCGCCATATAAAGGTAATAAGAAATGTAATAACAAAAGTAACTAGTTACCATTACCAAGTATGTAGTTACATAACCACATATCTGGTAATGATTTTCTACACTGGGTAGTGATGCAGAATTTTATCTAATTTTAACCGATACCAAAAATTATTTTAAAAAATTGATTCTAAAATTTCAATTAATCGCCACTTTGGCATCATTTGAACCCAATGCGTCGTGGCGATTTTATTTGGCCGCCACGATCATGTGATTTGACACCATTGGACTTCTTTCTTTGGGGATATTTAAAATAAATAGTTTACGTCAATAAGCCAAGAACAATTCAAAAGGATGAGATAATTCGTAACATTAACGACATTGAACCTCAATTATGTCTCAGAGTCATTGAAAATATTGACCATCGGGTAGAGGTATGCCACCGAAACCGTGGCGAGCATTTGGCCGATACTTTGTTTCACACATAATAAATAAATAAAAAATATTAAGATAATTCTCCGAAAATGTTTCGTTTTATTTACAATTAACATCGTGGGTTTTGGTTCGACCACCCTTTAGAAACATATTTTAAATCAGTGGTACGCGGAGTTGGATATTTAGATATTGACTTTTTCCTTTATATTTCAGTAGTTTGAATTTCGTTTTATATGCTGTAAAAATGTTTGGTGGAACCGAAAAATTCGGTTGCCGCAAAATAACCATTCGATTGGCAACAAACTCTGTTTTCAGAACGAATCTGTTCTCTGGGTGAAGATTTGCTTAAATAAAACAGTTACTTCATATAAAGCAGATTTCTAAATAATATTTTGTAACATTTTATTTCAAGGTAAACTGATCCTCAGCTTAGCGGGCTCCCGCATTACGGCATTTCGCTATTACGGCATTTGTTAAATTATGGAGCAAGAATAAAACCCTCGCTTACCGATTTACTGAAAAGGAAGGTATCTCCATGGGTTCTCTCCGGTCTTAATTATTATCAGATATGTGACAGAGGAGACGCATCTTTTTGGAGACGCATCAATCGGTATTAGAGTTTTTCGTGGAAATCCGTTCACTCCCAGAATTCCGGGATTGGGAATTCTTTTTCTACAAGTAAGCCCTTAAATGTTTCTGTTCTCACTACCGAACATTATCAGAAAACCTTTGCAGAAAAGGCGGTGGAGTACCCAATATTTGAAGGAAAAAGGTCAATGTTTACTCATATTAATTTGGAAACTAATTCCAATAAAAAATAATGTTATACAAAGGTTTTATATTGACTTTCAATAGTGTTATCATGAATATCATTTTATTTTTTTAATAAAATTCGAACTGGTTTTTATTATAATAAATAATAGTAAAAACAATGGATTTTTAAACTTAAACTTACTCGTATAATTTGTGATAGAAGATCGAAAAATAAACTTTATGCTTTTAGATTTGAGGTAGAACAATATTCTAACTAAATATATGAAATTATTTTACTTGACCTAAATACGACAAGGGTTCCTAAATAGTAAAAAGGTGCACCAAATAAGTGTTATAAGTGATTTTAATCAAAATAAGAACAGTTTTTAGCAGCCAAATATTCAATATAAGTTTCACCCTAATTTATATTTAAATGAAAAAAGTTTGAGTGTGCATATAATTTGTCCGTTATTAAAAAATAAACACACTCATAAAAAAAGTGAATTCTGTTAAGAGCGTTCTGTTTCAATTCAACTATTTTCCGGTTGTTTTGTCTTAAAATTTAGAATTGAACTAATATTTTTTGTAAATTCCATTTAGGATAAATATTTTTATTCGTATTTGAACTAACTTTGCTTGCTAATTTTTATTAATTTGTGTTTCTTAATTTTACAATTTTTTCAGCTAATGTAAACTACAATTAACTCCAAATGAGATATAGAAATGGCGCTACATATTCATAATTGTTATTTTATAATCATAAAATGATTAATCCTACAAACCACCTGTACTCTCAACAATATATATGAGCCTGCCTCGGGAAAGATGCGAATTCAAACCCCCAGATTATAAGCCATATTTTAGCAGAACGTTTCAGTTTATTCAGGTAAAGTTTTTGTTGAATTTAGCTCAAATCTCATAGCTAAATTAACTAAAAATGTCCATGTATTTAGTAGTGTGTAAAATTTAGCAGATAATAATTCTTAATTTCATTGAAAATTCTGCAGACGCAAATACACGTACTATTTCCTGTTATCTTAGCATAATTTTGAACTTTTTGTACGAGCTTTTTTTATGAGTGCATATATATTTTTTCTATAAAACATATTTATATATGTGGTATGTTAGTAATTCAATATTCAATTAGTTTTTCATTACACCTGTCTCCTCACCATTAACAACCATATCAAACCAAATTAAACATTTATGTTTTCCAACATGCAATTCATAATAAATAAAATTAATTAACATTATTAACACTACCTCAATAAATTATAAAAATGAAAATAAACAACAACAGCAAACATGCCAGTTATGATTAAAAACACAACTATTTTATACGGTTTATGGTTTTCCTAGTGATTTTTCATTAATTATATTTAATTCGTTTTTTTTTTTCATTTGCATTTTTTTTTTTTTGTCTTTGTAAATTGTAATGAATGTGGTGTGTAATGAAAATTTGAAAAATAAATCCATATGGGATAAAGTTTTCAATTTGCTTAAAGGTATTATTATTAGAATAAAAGTTTAGATATAATACCCTAAAAGTAAAAATTATATGAATTGAAAATTAATAAAAATGTAAGGAAATTTTTTTTTAAACATTATTGATGATCTGAGATATTTAGTTTGTTGGAAAGAGGTCAGATTCTCTAATACATACCATTATTTTGCCGAATTTTGTTCCATCCAAACACTATGAGATTGGGCCGATATAAAAACATCCATGTTCATTAGAATTATCTCAAATTTTTAATATTTTTATTTCCCATCATTTTTATTATTACTTTCGAATACACACACAAAAACAATTGTTTGTTACATTAAAAAAAAAAATAAATAAAATCTTTTAACCTTCCTAACAAACTACACGATTCCCCTGATGATGATTGCAAAATTTTAAAGTTCTCTTCAAGTTCGTTAACGCATCCGCATCCATTTATTTGATTTTCTATATGAAACTTTGGATGAATGTCAACAAGACAAACACAAAATGGCTGACAAATACAAAACTTAAACGGATTGAAGTTTGCAAAAAAAATCATAAAACTCTAACACAAACCAACACCATAACATTTTGTAATTTTTCCCGTTATATAGTCAGTGTTGTTATATTTTTGTTAACAATGTTTTAAAGTAATTTTGCAACAAAAAAATAAAATTAAGAAAAAACGGGTTAAAAGAAAATAGCGTCACAGACAATAGCATACAATTGCAATTGTACACACGTGACTTGAAAGCTTAACAAAAATTTTAAAAACAAACTTTAAAAAAAATACACCATAGATTTTTTATGCGTCTTAAAAGAACTCATTCAGTTTAAGAAACTTCAAAAAGAAAATAAAGGAGTTTTCTTTTTTTTTTTTTTTGAGCAAGATAAAAAATTAGTTTAGATTTCTTTTCAGCCATACAAAGTTATGTTTAAAAAGAATTAAAGCAGAACATTAAAGAATGAAATCAATAACATTGTTATATATACCCAGCAAATTTTTGTTCAACCGGTTGCCTTTGAATCTGTTCTAGAACTGATTGCTGGTTCTAGAACCGGTTCCAAAGCTACCTGTTCTAATTTGGAGGAACAGAACCTGTTGCTTTTGGGCCAAACTCAAACAAAAATCACCGATGATAGAACATAAATTAGAACAGGTTGCATGCAATTACAATTTGTTCTACAACTGGTTCTTTGCATCCGACAATTTTTCTGGTAGTAAGTAGACCAAGGGATAAAAACCAAGTTAAAAATGAATATCGGCCTTCACTTCCACACGTGAGCAAAACTTCCATAATCAGACACGATCAAGAATATATTACAACAATAAAAACGCTGGATTGATCTTGGTATTTTGAGAAATTTCAACTGCGGAAGTAGTTAAAAGTTGTGGATAGAAAAAATATTATTTTTCCGATATTAAGACAAATCGGAATAGTTTTTTACGTGCCTTTTATATAAAAGCCTAAAACCTTTAAACAATATGAAAAATATATTATAAATAATACCTTTTATTTTCTTTTATTAACCCGGTAAAAAAAATGGAAGTCATGCTTAACCAGAGCTTTAAAGAATTAATTTCTTAATTCAATTTTTCAATTCTGAATTAAAAATTCGATGAATTAATTCACTAAGCACCATATATTGAATGGAATTAATTCATATTTGCTTTCGTTCGATTTATTTTGTTACGCATTAATTCAATTGCAATAGTTCTTTTTATTAAATCAAATGAATTAATTCACTGGTGAACATGTTCAATTTTATAAATCGAACGGAAAAAAAGTGAATTAATTCCTTACTGAATTAATTCCTTACTGAATTAATTCCTTACTGAATTAATTCCTTACTGAATTAATTCACTACTGAATTCGTTCAATTTCATTTTCGTTCAGTGAATTAAAAAAAAAATAAAATTACGTTCACTGAATTAAAAAAAAATAATAAGTTCACTGAATTGAAAAAAAATAAAATAAGTTTAATTTTTCAAACTAGTTATATAATTATATTTTTTGTTTACAAATTTATCTATATCTGTAAAGTTTTTATTTTTAATAGTAAAAGGCTTTATTTTTGAATCATGTAGGTTGATAACCAACATCCGGTTTCTAATTTGTTCATTTTTACTAGCACACGCTGTAAAATTGCTTATTTAAAAATTTTATTTGTACATTATTGTTTTCTTCTACTAAACGGCAGAAAACCGGCTTTGAATTCAGAGAACTTATTTTTTTTTTTTTTTTTCAATTCAGTGAACTTATTATTTTTTTTTAATTCACTGAACGTAATTTTATTTTTTTTAATTCACTGAACGTAATTTTATTTTTTTCAATTCACTGAACGAAAATGATATTGAACGAATTCAGTAGTGAATTAATTCAGTAAGGAATTAATTCACTTTTTTCCGTTCGATTTATAAAATTGAACGCGTTCACCGGTGAATTAATTCATTTGATTTAATAAAAAGAACTATTGCAATTGAATTAATTCTTTGAATTTGTTGTTTGATGAGCGCATTCAGTTGAACGAATTCAGTGAATTAAGAAAAGGAATTCATTCAATTCTAGAGAAAATTGAATTCGATTGGTAGTGAATTCATTCAAAAAGGAATTAATTCTTCAAAGCTCTGTGCTTAACAAACGGATTCTTTCATTAGATTATAAGTATCCGTTATTGTATTTTTACTGTTTTTTAGAAGTAATTCTAAACAACTTCATACAAATCACTTCTGTCATTGCTTCCAAAGTATTTGTTGTTATATTTTTACAGCTTTTTTAAAAGTAATTCTGAACAACATCCGAAAAATCACTTAAGTATGGCTTCTAAAGATTAATTGCTCTAAAAGTGTTCCTAAAAATTGATTTCTATACAATTGATTTGCCAACAGATGATCGGGGGTTCGATTCTCGGCGGGACCAATATTTTTTTTATTAATTTTTATTCTTTTTTTTTAATATTTATAAGTAATTTGTTTAAATTCAATATTTTTTTTTACTATTCATTTTTAAAAACATATTTTAAAAAATTATTATTATCAAAAATTGCTTTTTATGCATCTGCGAAATTAGTATTGAAAACAATACTGAATACAATACTATTTGCGCTAAATATCACTTTTATTTTCTTGCCAATATGTGTGCCAGCGGAAGTTGTATTATTTGGTTCCTTTTTTTGTCTATCTGCAGTTAGAATTTAGATGAAAATGTTAAAGGGCTGAAATAAAAGAAAAAGAACATATTTAATAGTATTCCTGTAAATAAATATAGTTTATATTATAAACCAAACCTCATTATTTTAGTTTTTTCATACAATTTTAACTGCGAAATATTAATGTCCAGTAGAGCGTACCACCTTACAGGCAAAAAAAAAAAAGTGCGCCGTACACCCTCCAATATGAAGTAATTTTGCAAGGAGGTTTCAAAAAAAAATTTTTTTTGTTTTTGCCGAACGTAGGGGTCGCCATTTTATATTTTTCGTTATATCTTTGGTATTTACAGTCGGATCTTAAAGTATGATACATCGATATTTTTCTCTCCAGGAGACCAGTGTTTTGCTCTAAGGACATTTTGACCTCAAGTATCCCGTTCTAGCAGTTACCCACCAGATTTCAGTTGCTACCACCTTAATGTACCACCCTAATGTCAGAAAATTAAAGGTCGCAAAAAATCATTAAACTTTTGCTAAGGAAGTTTTTCGCTAAATCCAGTAGAATTTTTTTTGTATATATTGGTTGCCGAACGTAGGGGTCGCCTTTTTATATTTTTTTTAATTGGATTTTTACCATATAGCAAAACACTGGTCTCCTCGAGGCAAAAAAATCGCTATATCACACTTTAAAATACGATTTTAAATGCCAAAGCTATAACAAAAAATTAAAAAAGGCGACCCCAACGGTCGGCAAAAAAAAATTTGTTTTTGAAATCGCCTTCCAAAAATACATCATATTGGAGGGTGTACGGCGAACTTTTTTTTTGAGGTACGGTCCAGCATACCCCCGTTTTCTTTTGCGTTCCTTTGCTGACTGAAAGAAACAAGAGAAAACATGCTCTTGCCATATTATTTTATTTACTAGAACTTTCTTAACAAGCGCAATATTATTTTATTTCACCACCACACTTAAAAAAGAAGCGTATTCAGTGATGACTCATCACACACATTAAAATACACTTACTAGAAATTTTCGAATTTGTATTGGTCGGCAAACTCACCAATACACATTTCACCATCAAACATCATCAATCACTATACACTAGCGCCCCTATCGTTTTCTTTTGAAACACACAAATATTAAAAAAGTTGCCAACAAATTTATCTATATTAGCTGATACATTGTCAATATCATTTATAAAAAAATAGCTAAATATCAGGAGGAAAAATTAGTTATAGTACAGCACAAATATGTTTTTGTGGTGAAATTGGATAACTAACAACTTTAGCTAAACAACGGATTTAAACGAAAACAACAGGAAAAATTAGTTCAACTGAGTTATAACGCGTTTAACAGACTTTTGTACTAACTATTTTTTATGAGTGTAATAATTTGTCATTTTCAATTAACTAAAATTTAACTCAAATACAACGAAATTTCGGTATATTTAAGAGCTGTATTTTTGCTGCTCTTATTTTACTAGTATTTTGCAAAAAAAAAAATCTCCTAATTTCAGCAATTTTTAACTAATTTTTAGTCGTTTTTTCTGCTAATTTTACAAGTTTATTTTTTTTACAAGTTTAAAAAGATGACAAAATTATTTACCTTCAAAATAACTAAAAATTCTGTTATTTTTAACTCATGAAAAATAACTTACAAATGCAGTAAAACAACTGACAATGTTGTAAAAATAACTGACAGATTTGTACTTTAAACAAGTGACAAAATTGGTTTTTACAGTTAATTTTTATTAACATAAATATTTTACAAATGTTGGGCTAATGTGACCCCACGTGCACATAAGAGTTATTTTAATTTTTTTTTTTTTTGTTTCTTTAAAAATGTGAATTTTAGACTTCTTAGAATAATTAAGTCAAGTTTCATCGAAATCCGTTAAACCTAACACAAAATATTTAGATATCTTTACGTGAAATTTACAAAATATCAAAAAAAAAAAATTACGTTTGACCGCGATGGCATCGAGGGAATTTGGCCGATTTTGTTAAAATTTGGGGAATAACTATATTCCTAATGAAAGAAAGGACTTATATTCTCTAGTGAAAAGGCGATGGAATCTATATTGGAGACAAACACAAGAGTTCCAAAAGCCATTCAAATACTTAAAAAATCTTGAACTTGCAGCCTGTAAATACATCAGGTAAGTAAAATCAATAAGATAAAAATCTTATTGATTTTACTTTCTTTTGTAAATAATTAAATATTTTTGATATATAACTGTTTTTAGAATATTCCAGTCATCTTAATGATATTTTCCTAATATTTTTCATAACATATATTCGCGAATTAAATTTTAAAATTTTTTTGCGGTTTTAATATACAATAGAATTTTCGATTATGCCATATAATTTTGTTTTTAGGTCTCGAATAGTATTCGAATAATTTCGAAAATTTAAGTTTTTGCAAATTCGAAAGAAATTTAAAAAAAAAACCACTAGGTCGAAGATTTGGTTTTTAATCGCAATATTGTTCTGAGATATCCCAAATTCATAATCAAGAAAAAAATTTATTGTTATCGCATCTTTCAAATAAAGTTTATTCAGACAAGGAGTATACAAGAGTCAGATCACAATTGGCAATAATTTAAATATTGTATGAGAAACATACACAGAACAAATATTTTCAAATCCGCAATCCAATTACGCATTCTCTAGAATAAAACAGCTTCGCTTTCGGCCCTCCAACTTGGGAAGATAATTTTTAAATATTTTTTTTTTAATGTTGGCAAAAATTAAATCAAACATATTTTTTAAAGTAAGGAAAATTTTAAATTTTTCTTAGAAATATTAAAAAAAAAAACCTTAAATCAACTAGTATTTTTTTTTAATTTATGGAATAAGTATGCCATTTTTCATGCCACTTCTCGAGTGTCAATTTTAACATTTTTTGAGCCATTTTAAACTTCCCCGGATTCTTTTTAAAATGAATTTAAATAAATATTGATATATGCATTCTTAAACTTTTGAATTCTAGTATGAATATTGAACTAAAGAATAAATTCTTTTTGTGGCATTAAAGATTTACAAAACTTTTATTGTTCCTTTTATACAGGAATGCAGTGTTATTGTTTCGTTGTATTGTATTATTTGCTGCAATTTCATTGTACTATTGTGTTGAGAGTATAGATTAACAATGACACTGACATTGTGTGGTCAATTGACAGTTATTTCATTGTAGCTGACAATTTTTTTTCACTCCCACTACTTGTATTTTGAAAATAAAAACAATTTTTAATACAAATCTTACATAGTTGCATGGTTTGTTGTAAAATCGTTGTATTATTTGTTGTTCTTTTCTTCTAACCATAATAAAGTTTTCAGTTACTTTTTTTTATATTTTTTAACATAAATTTTTATTTTTCTGTACTTTAAAAATCTTTTGTTATAAAATAAGTCTGAGCTTGTCTGTGCATTTGTATGAACTTAGAAAGAGTTTCTGTTGTAATCTTTGCAAACAGTAAAAGAAATGAGCAAAAGTGTTTAAAACGTTTTCGTTTTATTATAAATAAACAAAAATGTAATATAAACGTGATATAAAAAATAAAAGAATATAATTGTAGTATATTCTATCCCTTTTTTTTAAATGACATCTAATCAACAAATGCCATTTTAGCTTAGAGCTTATTGTTGAAAGTCAAAGAAATATAGAAATTTAAGAAGCAATTGCAGATTTTATAAATTTCAAAAAAGAATATCAAAAGCATGGAAATTATAATTCATCTACTTAAGATATGTTGGAAAAAAAAACTAACTAAATAATATGCGATCAAAGCCGGATGATAATTCTAAAGCTGTTTATTCTCGGACCCAGAACAACAGAAAATTAGACGGGATTCACAATGATGGAGTACTCCACTCGGCAGATTGAATATTGTTCCTTTCTTTTTCAGATTAATATATTTTATGTATCATGCTATCTGTATTTTAGTACACTGGAGTACTCCACTCAGCAGAGTGGAGTAGTCCAGCATTGTGAATACAGCTTTAATCAAAATTTGAGAAGTTTTATTGCAAATAAAAATATATTGCAATCTTAAATACATTCTTTCTGAAAAATGATTATTATGGCAAACATACACGTTCAATATTATAGATCAATGTTTTTAAAATCAACCAATCAGAACAAAATATTTTAAAATAAAATGTTTTGATTGGTTGATTTTTGAAAAAAATTTTTGAAATATATAATAATATTGAACGTTGAGTTTACTTGTTTGGCTTATATTTTGTCGGCTTACCTGCAACTAGTGCAATGAGTTTTTTAACGGGTTTTCAGGAGAGCGGAAAAACTGATTTATATTATCCTTTTAAGACATTTTATTGGCATAATAAGCCTTAATGATTCACGACCGCATTTACTAAAATCACCATTAAGGCATATGATGTCAATAAAATATCTTAAAAGGATAACATAAATCAGTTTTTTCGCTCTCCTCAAAACAGGTTAAAAAATACATAGCACTACTTGCAGGCAAGCCCAGAGACTATTAAATATAGAGATAGGAAATCAAAACTTACTCTACTCACCAGTAGAGGGCGCTGAGCAACTATTTAGTATTAGTTTAGTATCAACTGAGCCTAAATTTAAAAACTCAAAAATGCTGAAAATAAGGAAAAACTAGTGCGGAATATATTCAAATAATAAAATTTGAGATAACCGTTTGTTTTTTTGCGTTGTTGTTTGTTATTATTTAAATTTAAATAAAAAAAAAAGAAAATTGTCAATTTTTTTAACAAAGTGCCATCTAGTGATAACGATGTTGTTATAACTTATTTTTTTGGTGATGCCATACCCCTGGGCAAGCCGACGATTTGTTATTATTTATATACCCGATCAAAAAAATTTGAATTTTTCTTTAAGGAAAAATGTACAAATGATAAGAATATGAAAATTCAAAAGAAAATTTCAGATATTTTTCGTTTGGGAAATTTTTTAAGAAAATTTTATCAAACTATAAAAAGAAGCTTTTAATCTAAGAATTAACTTAGATTAAAAACGAGTAAAACAGTTAAAGTCGGGCATGCCGATTATATAATACCCTACACCAGTCTGGTTAAAAGCCAACTAATGTTTGGATCCGAAATTCGAATGGATTAAAATGGGACTTGTGTCAAAATTTTCTATAATGTGAGTCAGCGAACCAAATTTCATTAAAATATCTTTATATTTGCGACCTGCAGTTTGTCACCAAGCCAATTTTGGGGGGACCCTTATATGGGCACTAGGTCTAAACATGGACCGGTGTTAACCAAAATCAATAGGCTTCGTCCTAGCGCTGATATAGGTCGGTGTACCAAATTTCATCAAAATATCTTAATATTTGCGACCTGCAGCGTATAAACAATATAATTTTGGGGGGACCCTTATATGGGCACTAGGTCTAAACATGGACCGCTGTTCACCAAAATCAATGGGCTTCGTCCTTGGGCTGACATAGGTCGGTGTACCAAGTTTCATCAAAATGTCTTAATATTTGCGACCTGTAGAGTGCGCACAAGAATACATGGACAGACAGAAGGACGGACGGACAGACGGACATCGTTAAATCGAAATAAAAAAAAATTCTGAGCCGCTCGGTATACCATAAGGTGGGTCTAGGGCCAATATTTTTTGGTGTTACAAACATTAGCACAAACTTATAATACCCTCTCCACGTAGTGGTGTAGGGTATAATTAATTGTGATGTGGTTTTTCGTAAGAACATTTTCTTTTAGAAAATAATCTATATTTGGAAGAATGTTTTGAAAACTTAACTTTTACAGAGACCTTAGAATTTTTCGATTTTTCCCTTGCGAAAATTTTAAGTGCCTAAAATATTTATTTGAATTGTGAATGAAAACAATTTTTATTTTACACAATTTTAAATTTTGAAACACTTTATAGTAAAAATCATTTTAATTATATGTAAAATCAAAACAACTTACTTTGCTTCGAATAAGAAATTTTAAAAAAAATTTTTAGAAACGTTTTTGCAAATCAATTTTTTTAAGGTAGGGACTCTAAAATTGTTTCTGTTTGAAAATTATGTATATTGAAACTTCAAAATGTAATCATAATATTTCATTTTTTCATTCAGATAATTTTTTTAATTAGAATTGAATCAGGATCTGAAAATTTTTTATACTTAAAAATATTAAATGAATTATGTTTTCGCAAAAAAAAATTTTATGGTGTAGAATTAAACTATAAAATGTTAAAAATTAATTATGTTCCTGAAATCTACGGGAGTTAATCTTTCGTTTCATTAAAATAATGTCGTTTTATGTTCAAGGATGCCATATAAGTTATTAAGGACATAAAAAGATACGCCATCTGTTGTAAATCCCGCATTTTTAAGTTACATATATACCCAATATTTAAAATAATAAGCATACTCCTCAGCAGTTGAGTATTCAAAACAAGCAAAATCGTTCTACCGCTTCAAAAGTTGTGAGTTAAGATGTGAAGATATCTCTGTTTTATACAAATTGCTGTATTTTTGTACAATATCAAGTATCGTCTGGTGAATAAAATATTTTATATGCAACTAATTTTTTTTTCATCTCAATTTTTTTCACCACTCGCTTTTTTACTATAATTTTTTTTTTTGTCTATAATGTCTGATATATTTTTTTATTGGCACGAAAAATAGCAAAAATGGCACGCTTATTCCAAAAATTTTAAAAATACGGGTTGATTTAAACGTTGTTGTAAATTATTTTTAGCATAAAACAGTAATAAAGGAATTCACAGTTGAACAACTAAAGTGCAATCGGCTTAAATTAGTATGATTTTTAAGGCTTGAAAATTTCGTTTACGTAAAAAAAATACGCAAATTAATTTTTACCAACATTAAAAAAATATTTTTTTTATTTTGGCAATTTTTTACAAAAATTATATACAAAAAATCACTAAAGAGATTTTTCCATTTGCATTAGTTTTAACTATTGGTAATGAAATTTCAATGGTAATGAAAAATTCCCAACTATGAGATTTAACATACATATTTGTTTGGGAGATGTGATCCCTTTTTACGATTTTCCAAAAAGGCCATGATCAGCTTTTTCGCTGAAAGTGGTTTTGAGAACTACGAAGGGTCATCTAATAATATCCAAGAACATTCTAGCCAGATTTTATTCAAATCTACCCAGTGTAGAAACGGTAATGACATATCATTATTTTTTTGGACTACCAGTAATGACACCCACTTACCTTCTGTATTATTTTAAAACATATAATAATGAGTTACTGATAATGACTTATTTTTATCATTATTTCAAATAGAAAATAATTTTTTAGATTTTTTTTTAAATTTTTTGAAATCTATTTTTAGACTTAATATTTTTTAAACACTGGTAAGGATATATGTAACCACATATTTTTTGATTTTTTGTATGTTGGCGAGTAAGCTTACTTATGTGCAGCAGGTCAATTATGTTTTTATCTATTAAATATTACATGTCGATATAGCTCAGATGGTAGAGCTGTTGACTGGCAATCTGTAGACCCAGGTTCGATTCCCGCACCAGCAAATTTTATTTAAAAAAAAAATACAATAAAAAATATTTTTTTTATATAATTTATTTTTTAGAAAATCTATTTTTAGACTCATTATTTTTGTTAGTACTGGTAAGCACATAGGTAACGATATATTTTTTGATTTTTCGTATGCTGGTGTGTAACGACAACTCATTATTTTTCGCGACATCGCCATATAAAGGTAATAAGAAATGTAATAACAAAAGTAACTAGTTACCATTACCAAGTATGTAGTTATATAACCACATATCTGGTAATGATTTTCTACAGTGGGTACCTAAGCTCCAGTATACCTTAATTTTTAAAGAAAAAAAATACAAAAAAAGATGAAAATTTATTAATGTTTAACTGTAAACTCCTCCTATACTTTTCCTACAATTGGCCCACTGTATTTTTCTATTTAAAGCTTACACTTTATAAAGATGACTATGTCAAGTTCAAAAACGTATTTTTTACGTATTTTTTAGTACTGATAAGAAATCAAAATATATAAACACAACAAGTAAAATCTCATCACAATTCAGTTTGCCATAAATTAGACTAATCAAAACACACAAAACGAGAGTGTTAAAAATTTGAATTAAACAAAAAAAAATTTTAAACTTTCGGTTTCTATATTAAGTAAAATAATGAAATTTGTTTTAATTAGCAGTAAGTGCAAATCACAAAAAAAAAAAGTTTGTAAAAAGTTTCATAAATCTTTTCTAATTAATTTATTTTATAATTAATATAGTTTTCGTGCTAACAACCCACGGTTTATTATGCTACACCCAGATTACTGCTGAAGATTTTACATTAAAATTAATACAAAATATTTTGAATACAACCAAAGATAATCAAAACTTTGTTATAGCACCATATGAGGCCTATAATTTATATCAAGAAATATTTCCCATCCAAAAATCAAATGACAGTGATGAAGTAGAAAATACTAACGAAATATATGAAGAATCCGAAACAGCCGTAATAAAACAACAGAAACTTGTAGCTTCTCATAATAAAAATAACTCAACTTTACCCGATTTATTATCAACAATCTCTTTAAAAGCCAGATGGTCTTTTAATTTTCAATCTCGTGATACCCACAAACAAACATTTCATCAATTAGGATCGATGGATCGTAAAATTTATCGAGATTTTCTACGTAAAGATGATATATTTCGTTACACACATGATGATCAATTAAATGCTAGTATTTTGGAATTACCTTTGAATTTAAATACAGTGGAATTAATGATCATATTACCCGATGAATGGGATAACTTGCCCGAGTTAAGAGATTATTTAACTGATAACATTGAAGTGATTGATAATCTTATTAGGAAAAATTATAGTCAGACATTATGTAGAGTATCATTGCCGAAATTTCAAGTATCGTATAAATTAAATTTAAATGATTTTTATGAAGAGGTATTAATAGTACTTAAGATGTTAGCAAAAAATTTACTCAATTTTTAATATTTTATAATTACAGATTTCTTTACAAGATGTAACAAGTAAGAAAAATATTTACCAAATATCCAATTTAGAATTCAATGAACGTGGTATTGGTAAATTTGAAAAGACCAGTACGTAGTCTATTATTTTGATTGAAATTTTTGATAAATATTATACTCTTTTCAGCCGTTTTGTTTTGGAATGTTTATTCCTACTTGAGAATTTCACCCGTAATCTGCGATATTAATCATCCGTTTCTATTTTTGATAACTAACAAAAATGGCGTACAATTTTTTGGTCAAGTTGTTAGAATGCATAGTTAAGCTGTAGATCTGTAATTTAATTGAAGATTAATTTATCTCTAAGACTAATTTAATTTTTAGATTAATTAAATTTTAACATTCATTGTAAAAGTTATTAGAAAAGCATCAAAGGAATTAAATATGCTAAAAATCCCAAACGTATTTAACAAATTGTGAAAAATAATCCGCTGCAGGCATGTCCCTATCCGGATTTCATTCTTGCCTAAGGGAATCGTCAGGGGACGACGTTTTTAGAATTTCTGGAAATATTTGTTAAGTTAAATTACATACTCAATGAGAATTTTTTGTTCTCGTCTAGGAGCGTTATTAAACATTTAAAATATCAAAGAAAAAACAAAAACAACAACAGAAAATTTTCCACAATTTGCTTTGACACCTTTCAATGACACCTTTAGAACAATGTTTTCTAAAGTGTCAGTAACATTTAAATTTGCACAAGCACTTGCATATTAGTTTTTTTTTTTTTTTAATAATTTTATTCGAAAGTTTATTGTATTCAATTATTATACCAAAGCTCAAGTATATATTTATATACGTATCAGATATGTTTATATCTAAGTATGTATGGCATATATAAATACACTCAGAGAACTTCTGAAGTCCGAATTTGTTAGTTAAGTAGTATTTGAATTTTGTTGTTTCAAATGAAAGTAACATTTATTTGTAGAAGAAATTTAAATGTTAACTATTAATATTATTTTCAAAATTCATATAGAAAATTGATTTTTCACTTGCGTGGAATTGTTGCGAAATTACTGTGACATTTTTTCGCATTAATTTAATAAACAGGTCCATTGGAAAATGTAACGAAATGTGACATTTGGCTTTATTATGATTTTAGCTTTCTTTTGGCTGTAAAAAAATTGTGCATTTTAAACTTTTTATTATAGTTTTTCGGCTTAAAAAAAGAGCGAAATTGTTCTTCATCAGGATATTCTCCTGACAAATACTTCACAGAGTTTTTGCTTTCAAAAAACCTCCACACTTTCAGGAATGAAATGACGATCGTTTAAGGGATATCAATTCCCCGTCATCAGTTTCCTTTAGAAAGTGGTGGGGAACTGGAAAATCCGCGAAACGATCGTCTATTCATTCCTGAAAGTGTCGAGGAAACCAACTCACGAAAATAGTGCCCCTCAAAATAAACCTTGGTTTGTTTTATGATGACTCCCAAAATAGTTCGGGTCTAGCAATGAGATCTCACGAGCTGGACCATTTTTAAAAAAGGTATTGTTTTTAGTTTTTGTAGAAATTTTGCATTTTATCTGCAGACAACATACACAATATGGGTATCATATGAAAGGTTTTTTCGAGGCGCTTCAAGCGGTATATATAACAAGCATATCCAGAGATGTCATATTTTTAAGGATATTCTATAAGAAAAACAAATTTTTGAACCTTTTGTAGGGAGATATTTTTGAGTGAAATATCAAACTTACACATCATAATCTGTAGACAATTTAGGTGAACACGTGTTTCAGATTTAGTTGAAATTCGTGATTTTTCGCGTTTTATCAGAAATTCAATGTGATGAAAGACAAATGTTCTAAATAGGGCAAATTGGGTACCAAAACTTTTCTTTTGACAAGTAAATCTTCGTTAAGTGGATATAGTTTGGAATTTTGCAAATTTCATACATTTTGCACGGTGCTGTGGACCAGATTTTTTAAAAATTTTTGTGTTACTGCAATCTGCATTTGAATTCAAACCTGCAAACATCAGTGTCTGACCGGCCCTGTTTGTGAAGCTGGTACCTGAACCCACAGTGCCCAGTTAAGTATCCCGTCAGGGTTCTAAGGTTACCCCTGTCGAGTGACAATAGTCGCCTTTATACTCCGCTGGACCAGGAAATAAATCTTTTGGCCTGTCTTTGGCCAGTAAAAGTTTCCCAATGCTTAGCAAAATTAGTCTCTCTCCATTGCCTGAGTTTTTTCCTAGCGTACCCCTTAGTTATCCCAAAGAAGGGTTCAGGGCCGATGAAGGGTCGACGTGCTCCACAATTGGCTAGACAATCAAAACTTTCGTTACCCTCGTGCCCTTCATGACCAGGAATCCATTACAGTGTAAGGAAGTTGTTCCTACCGAGTTCGTTGAGAATTCCCATACACTCCATGACCACATCAGATGATACCCCGTAAGCTCCTAGAGACTTTAGCGCAGCCTGGCTGTCAGAAAGAATGTAGATGCAGGCACTCCGCAGGCACTCTCTCACAGATATGCAGATGGCGAAAATATCCGCCTGAAAGACAGAGGGGTACTTGCCCATTGGTAGAGCACGTTGGAATCTGGGTCCAAAGACACCCGCCCCCGTGTCACCGTTAGCCTGTTTCGAGCCATCAGTGAACCATATCTGAGCCCCCTCTTCGGGCTTCCAGGATTGGCTGGTCCACATATTCCTGTCAAATGACATAATGTCAAAATGCCTGACAAAAATCTGCTCCTGGATCATTTTATCCGCGACCCTTAAGATTGGGTCGTCAATAAAGTACCCGGTGATCCTCATATGACCCTCTAGGTCCCCGCTCTTCATGTCCTCGACCCCCCTGAGAGGAAGTGTGCCTATGCTTGAAGCCTCCTTCACGGAAATATACAATGGTGGAATACCCAACATGACCCCAATGGCATCCGTGAGGCACGTTCTTCCAGCCCCCGTAATGCCAGTACACACCAGCCGATACAACCTCTTTAGAGTATCCCTTGTCGTTGACTGCTCAACCTTTGGCCACCATGCTAAGGCAGCATAAGTGCTCATAGGGTTCACAATGGTGTCGAATGACCAGTAGACCATGTGTGGTCTTAGACCCCATGTTTTCCCAAAGAGCCTCTGACAGGCGTAATATTAATAAACATTTGGTTTTACATTTATTTATTTTTTTGCCTAAAAATTAAAAATAAAAAAAAATTTATTTTTATAAAAAAAAAATTTCCCTATATAGAACATTTTAAATTTTGTTTAATATTTTGTGATTAAAGCTACAAAATGAAGAAAATATTAACTTTAATTTGTACCAGGTGAATGTCCTGGTTCAGTCCCTGGTACTTTCAGAATGGTGCTATTTTCACCATTTACAGGACATGTACTTTGAAACCAATCCTGCTTTCAGCGGTCACGTGACAGACCACCAGAGTACCGATTCCGAATGGTTTGTGAAGCTGTAAAGTGGTGAAAAATATTATTCACTCATTTAAAAATAATGAAAAGAAATGACAGTTTTTTATAACTTCATCGCTTACAAACTATTCAGAATCGGTACTCTGGTAGGTATTTTCAGACCGGTCCTATTTTCACTAGTCATGGAACCGGCCCTTTCCAAACGCACCTACTTCCAACGGTCACAAGACATATCACAGTATAGGTTCTTTCAGACCGGTTCACCGGAAAGGTGCTCGCATTACAACTGATCGCTTTTGTCCCACAGTGACTTTTAACTGTACTGTACTACGGTGGGCTATACAAGAGAAAAACATCAATTTATATATTGTAAGTATATCATGCATATAACATTAATTCATAAAACATAACTTTTAATGTTGACCAAATTATGTTCATCATGTACACACCTCTTATGACTTTAAAAAAGAATTAACATAATAATCATAATAGTTACGTGATTATAAAGTTAAGAACAACTCTAAAATATAAAACGGTAAAAGCAGTAAAATAACTTTTGGCTACAATATAAAACAAACTTATATATGTATATATAAAGAAAATACAACAGCAAATATTTTGATTATAAAATATATAAACCTTTTGTAAACTCTTTATTCAAAATACTTGTAAAGGATTGTGCATGTGTATTTTTTATTAGGATGGCACTTTTTTGAAGCGAATTATTTAAAAAGAAATAAAGTTTTATTTGAAAACAAGACCACTAACATTTCATTAAATTAAAATTTACATTTTCCTTTTTTTTTTGACTGTTAATAAAATGAACCACAAATTATCCAAAATAACTAACAAAAATTATTTATAATATATTTAATCTTAACCAAGATCAAATATGACAAATTCCAAATAAAATTGACAATTTTGTTTTTACAATAAATGGAGAAAAAACTTATGGAAAAAAAACTTTCCTGGAACCAAGCACTATCATCAGATTGTCTTTATAGGGTTCTGTGTAGATTATAATGTAGATTTTAGAAATTACATTATAACCTAGAGAGAACCCCCATAAAGACAATCTGATGATAGTGCTTGGTAGTACTTGAAAATGCATTAATTGTCAGCCATTGGTTCTAGGAAAGTTTTTTCATAATTTTTTTCTCTATTTGTTGTAAAAATAAAATTATAAATTCTATTTGGAATTTGTCATGTTTTATGTTAAAACCGGACAAAAATAACACTCAATGAATATTATGTTCACCTGAAACAACAAAACTAAAATACTACTCAAACAACTAACAAACTCTGACTGCAGAAGTTGCCTGAGTGTAGATTTAACTCAAAAAATTTTGTTTGATACAGAGTGTAAGCAGATTTTTCTAACACACCTATTGAGAAATTTTAAATATCTGGGATTTGCAGTTCTAAAATTTTTCTAACAAATATTTTAAAAAAATTTACAGAAATTTAGATTTGTTCCACCAAAAAAATAGAGTAGAGCATTTAGGTACAATTAATAAATATAAGTACCACCTTTAGATAAATATCCCTGTTTGTGTATTTTTTTTTTTTTGTTGTTGAAAATATATAAAGGGTTTGTCCCCTTTTTTTGTATAAAAATTTCTAAAAACAACTTTTGCCTTTAGGAAAAAAATAACATAAAGTTTTTAAATTAAAATTATGAATTGTTCAATTTTGGTCACGTTGTAAAAAAAATGGTTGTGGACAAAAAAGACCAAAAAAGTCCAAAAAATGCAACAAAAAAAACACTAAAATGAATGTGTCTAATGAATACGGCAAGGGAAGCGATAAGTAAAGGAAGCACAATGTTTGAGGTTATATTTATAGACCATCTATATAAACAACGAAAATCTGCAGGAGATGGAGAAATTTTTCACAAATGAAAGTTTATAATCAAAAACAAAAAGTTTGACTTTTTTCTAAACAACTTTTCATATAAAAATTTTTTGCTCATTTTTTTGTTTTTTTGTGGGCTATTTATGAAATACAATGGGAATTGTTTAAACTATTGTTATGAAAAGTATAATTGATAAATAGAAGTTAAATAATAAGAACAAAAAACCGGACATACTAATAAAAATTGTAAAATAAATTAAAATAACTTTTGATAGTAAAATTTTGAGAAGTTCTGAGCAGAGCTTTGAAGAATTAATTCCTTTTTGAATGAATTCACTACCAATCGAATTCAATTTTCTTTAGAACTGAATGAATTACTTTTCTTAAGTAATTCACTGAATTCGTTCAACTGAACGCGTTCAACAAAAAACAAATTCAAAGAATTAATTCAATTGCTATGGTTCTTTTTATTGAATCAAGTGAATTAATTCCTTACTGAATTAATTCACTCCTTACTGAATTAATTCACCACTGAATTATTTCACCACTGAATTCATTCAATTTCATTTTTCATTCAGTGAATAAAAAAAAATTACTTTCAGTGAATTTAAAAAAAATAACGTTCACTGAATTGAAAAATATAAAATTATGTTCACTGAATTGAAAAATAAAAAATTAATAAATCACTAAATTCAAAAGCTGTTTTCTGCCGTTCAGTACACATTGAAGTATTTTCAAAATATTTTGGCAATAATTCAGCCATTTCTTATTTGTTACTATTCTTTATATAAAAATAGAAAAAAATTTTAGAAAAGATGAAGAAAATCCCACTACTCCCAAAACACTGTGAAAATTTTCCAAACATAGAATGTTTTACTCGAATTCGGAATGGTCTGGGGAAAGAAAAATTTACAAGTGAAGAATATTTTTCCATTAGGCCCATCTAAAAGAAGTATGCTTTTAGAAAAACATATATATACTGTATGTGTTCTTAACGTAAGTTTTAATCTGGAGGCAATAGAGTCTTGCTAAGGGCGTGTGAAGTTTCATCTCATACCGACCAACCAATAACGGCTAATTTTATTTCCAAAATATTTTGAAAAAACTCCACTGTTTACAGGACGACAGAAAATAGCTTTTGAATTCAGTGAACGTAATTTTTTGTTTTTCAATTCAGTTCAGTTTCTTTCCAAAATATTTTGAAAAAACTCCACTGTTTACTGAACGACAGAAAATAGCTTTTGAATTCAGTGAAAGTAATTTTTTGTTTTTCAATTCAGTGAATGTAAATTTTTAGTTTTTAATTCAGTGAAAGTAATTTTTTTTAATTCACTGAATGTAATTTTTTTTTCAATCCACTGAATCAAAAATGAAATTTAACGAATTTAGTGGTGAATTAATTCAGTAAGGAATTAATTCACTTCTTACACAGAGAGAATTTTGCTGGACGAATTTTATTGAAATTTTTCAGTAAACTAATGAAGTTTTCTTCACATTATAAATGAAAAATTTCCTAAATTCGATGAAAAAGCTTCATATATTTTATGAATATTGTTTTAATGAAACTTTTTCATGGAGTGTATGAAACTTTTAATAAATAAAACGAAATTTTTGACAATATTTTATGAAAAGTTCCATTTATTCAATGAAAAGATTCAATGGACGAGTTTCAGTGAAACTTCTTTGGTTTTATGCAAAAATTCATTATTATCATGCAGTTAATTCTCTTAGTGTATCCGTTCGATTTATAAACTTGAACGCGTTTGCCGGTGAATTAATTCATTTGGTTTAATAAAAAGAACTATAGCAATTGAATGAATTCGTGATAAAAGAAATCGAACGAAAATAATATGAACGAGTAAAAAGGTTAAAGTCGGGCATGCCGACTATAGAATACCCTACACCAGTCTGGGTAAAAGCCAACTAATGTCACCAAAATCAATAGGCTGCGTTATTGGGCCAATATAGGTCTGTGTACCAAATTTCATCAAAATATCTTAATATTTGCGACCTGCAGCGTATAAACAGTATAATTTTGGTAGGACCCTTATATGGGCACTAGGTCTAAACATGGACCGATGTTCATCAAAATCAATAGGCTTCGTCCGTGGGCCAAAATAGGTCTGTGTACCAAATTTCGTCAAAATATCTTAATATTTACGACGTGCATCGTATAAACAATATAATTTTGGGGGGACCCTTATATGGGCACTAGGTCTAAACATAGACCGATGTTCACCAAAATCAATAGGCTTCGTCCTTCGGCTGCCATAAGTCGGTGTACCAAATTTCATCAAAATATCTTAATATTTGCGACCTGCAGCGTATAAACAATATAATTTTGGTAGGACCCTTATATGGGCACTAGGTCTAAACATGGACCGATGTTCACCAAAATCAATAGGCTTTGTCCTTGGGCCAACGTAGGTCTGTGTACCAAATTTTATCAAAATATCTTAATATTTGCGACCTGCAGCGTATAAACCATATAATTTTAGTAGGACCCTTATATGGGCACTAGGTCTAAACATGGACCGATGTTCACCAAAATCAATAGGCTGCGTTACTGGGCCAATGTAGGTCTGTATACCAAATTTTATCAAAATATCTTAATATTTACGACCTGCAGCGTATAAACAGTATAATTTTGGTAGGACCCTTATATGGGCACTAGGTCTAAACATGGACCGATGTTCACCAAAATCAATAGGCTGCGTTATTGGGCCAATATAGGTCTGTGTACCGAATTTCATCAAAATATCTTAATATTTACGACCTGCAGCGTATAAACAGTATAATTTTGGTAGGACCCTTATATGGGCACTAGGTCTAAACATGGACCGATGTTCACCAAAATCAATAGGCTGCGTTATTGGGCCAATATAGGTCTGTGTACCAAATTTCATCAAAATATCTTAATATTTACGACCTGCAGCGTATAAACAATATAATTTTGGTAGGACCCTTATATGGGCACTAGGTCTAAACATGGACCGATGTTCAAAAAAATCAAACTTGTTCGTCCTTGGGCCAACATAGGTCTATGTACCAAATTTCATCGAAATATCTTAATAGGTGCGACCTGTAGAGTGCGTACAAGATTGCATGGACAGACAGACAGACGGACGGACGGACGGACGGACGGACAGACGGACATCGTTAAATCGAAATAAAAAAAAATTCTGAACCGATCGGTATACTATAAGGTGGGTCTACGACCAATATTTTTTGGTGTTACAAACATCAGCACAAACTTATAATACCCTGACCACATAGTGGTGTAGGGTATAATAAATAATTCCATTCAATTAATTCATTGATTTTTATACCCTACACCACTATGTGGTCATTATACCCTACTCCACTATGTGGTCAGGGTATTATAAGTTTGTGCTGATGTTTGTAACACCAAAAAATATTGGTCGTAGACCCACCTTATAGTATACCGGTGGGTTCAGAATTTGTTTTTATTTCGATTTAAAGATTTCCGTCTGTCCGTCCGTCTGTCCGTCCGTCCGTCCGTCTGTCTGTCCATGCAATCTTGTGCGCACTCTACAGGTCGCAAATATTAAGATATTTTAATGAAATTCGGTACGAAGACCTATGTTGACCCAAGGACGAACAAGTTTGATTTTGGTGAACATCGGTCCATGTTTAGACCTAGTGCCCATATAAGGGTCCTACCAAAATTATATTGTTTATACGCTGCAGGTCGTAAATATTAAGATATTTTGACGAAATTTGGTACACAGACCTACGTTAGCCCAATAACGTAGCCTATTGATTTTGGTGAATATCGGTCCATGTTTAGACCTAGTGCCCATATAAGGGTCCTACCAAAATTATACTGTTTATACGCTGCAGCTCGCAAATATTAAGATATTTTGATGAAATTTGGTACACAGACCTATGTTGGCCCAATAACGCAGCCTATTGATTTTGGTGAACATCGGTCCATGTTTAGACCTAGTGCCCATATAAGGGTCCTACCAAAATTATACTGTTTATACGCTGCAGCTCGCAAATATTAAGATATTTTGATGAAATTTGGTACACAGACCTATGTTGGCCCAATTACGTAGCCTATTGATTTTGGTGAACATCGGTCCATGTTTAGACCTAGTGCCCATATAAGGGTCCTACCAAAATTGGCTTGGTTACAAACTGCAGGTCGCAAATATTAAGATATTTTAATGAAATTTGGTGCGCTGACTCACATTATAGAAAATTTTGACACAAGCCCCATTTTAACCTATTCGAATTTCGGATCCAAACAATACACCAGACTGGTGTAGGGTATTGTATAGTCGGCATGCCCGACTTTAACCTTTTTACTCGTTTAATTCAGAATTCAAAAACTGAATTAATTAATTTTTTAAAGCTCTGGTTCTGAGTGAAAAATGTGATTTTGAATGGTAAATAAATGGGGGATTCATAAATCGCCTCCTGTATGATGTATAAATACTTAAGGAATATTTGCAGGGACGTTCTTTAACAATTGCTGCCACATTTTAAAAAAAAAAAATATTCGTTTTTTTATAAAGTAAAATATTTTGTGATAAACAATCAAAATAATTATTCGTATTTATTTAAATTTTTGATATTAGGTTTGTTTTTCCTGAATTTTATATAAATTAAACCGAAAAAATTTCTCAGTTATTTGCTACTAAATTCTCAGCTGAAAAACTTGCGGATTACACTACGAGTATGACAGGGTTGAAAAATTTAGTACTTTAGTACTTTTCCACTTTAGAAAGTACCCCCGGGGATTTAGTATTTTTTCAGCAATTAAAAACTTAAACTAAAATTTTAGAAAAATTATTTAATTTTTATTGCTACTCTCAAGGAAATTCTGCAGTCGGAAATTTGTTAGTTGTTTAAATACTATTTCAGTTTTGTTATTTCAAGTGAAAATTATATTCATTTGTAAATCATTAAAAAAACAAATAACATAAAATACTGCGAATTTATAACACTAATTTTATTCAGTCATTTTGTTAAAAAACAAAAATTGTATTTTAGTAACTTTTGTTAGTTGTTTTGACTAATTTGTGGTTCATTTTATAAACAGTCATAAACAAAAGTAAACGTAAGTTGAATTTAATAAAATGTTAGTGGCCCTGTTTCCAAATGAAATTTTACTTGTTCTAAATATATTTGAAGCGGTCTTTACATACAAAATATTTTGATTGTAGTGTTAGAATTTTTCATATTTAAGTGATAAAAAGTCTCTAAATTTTGCGAAAATTGGAAGAAAGACCTTTTTAATAGAAAAATCGTATCATTTTTCAGCAGAAATATTTTTTCAATTAAATAGATATCTTTGAGTCTGTGTGAAAGTTTTTGTGAAAGAGTTCTCCGATTTTTATAAATTTAAAATTTTAAAAGAAACAAAAATTGGAGGGAATCATTCAGATTTCTTTTGATTTTTATTGGTTTTTTTTATGTTGTGAAAAAATATCATAGAAATACAATTCCACGAAAATTTTTTACAACCAGTCGCCAACCATACCAATTCTGCAACTAGTTCTACTAGAAGGGATTCCATAGAAATGGTTCAGGAACCCGTTCCACGGATATTATATATAAGGTATAACTGAGGGAGAAGTAGTTCTAAAACTACACTAAAAAATTTTGACAGTTTCTACATGACAGTAGTTTGTGCAGTAATCAGCAGTTGTTGTTTTCAGTTGTAAGTACAGTTTTTTAGTAGTATAAAGTAATTACTCCTTTATTTATAATCGAAAGAAAAAAATTGCGATTTCTTATTATTAAAATATACTTTTATAATATTGTTACGTTTTTACCTTTTAAAAACGTTGGTTTATTTCCCTTAAATAAACCGGATTCTTTTCTATTGCAATCAAAATAACCAGTCCCAACGCTGACACCAATTGTTAAGTTTTACCTTATAAAACGTTCGTTTATCTCCCTTAGATATACCAGCCTGATGCTCTCACAGCGTTAATAGCAGCCAATTATAATAACCAAAACACGAATACACTTAAGTTTGAAATAGCTTAGACACTCGTATTTATTTACACACTATTACTTATTTACTAACTCTCTCTATTATGATCATTACTAGAGCGCTATTAACTTTAACACGATACTAACTCGCGGTCTTAACAGCACAACTGTTAATAATCAACTTCTTCTCCGCTAATGTTAACGCGCGCCTTATATAGTAACAGCCATACTTCTACAACACACTGGATAATAGATGCTATACTTAACTCTACATTAGGGTGACCATTTTTTTCTGTCTTCAAATCAGTACAAATTTTAAAAAATATTATCAAAAAAAATCATTATGCAGCCAACCTAATTTGTTGTCAACCGAATGGTTTGGTTGAGGCAACAAAATATTACGGTTAACCATCATACCATTCTAAAAAACCTTACACATTTCTCCCTATTCAGACCCCAAGACAAAAATTTTTTTTCCATGAAAAATTCCAGTGTTTTAAGTACAGGAAACGGACCCATTATTAAGAAATTTCATTTATCTGTTACTATTCCTTTTCTAATTTTTGTTGTAACAGATTGATGAAATATAGCCATGTTGTGAATGGAGTCAAATATGACCCCAGGATAGTATGAACGTTAATTCTGAATTTCTGTTGTCATGAGCAAATTGCATTGTCTAAACTAATTTTCTGTAGATATAAACTAAACAATCGATTGGCTACAAATTTAGCTGGCAGAACATAGAAAAACTTCACATTTTGGCTACGTTTTTCTATAAAAACACGTAATGTTTTAAAAAATGAAAATTTTAAGGTTTTGTGAACTCTTTTGTATTGAAAATCCCACAGATTCGAAAATTTTTCATGGAAATACCCATATATATTTCTTCAGATTTTAAGGATTTTTGTACAGAGAAATCTTCAGCTTTTAATGTCGTTTCCTAAAACAGAGTCATTCTCACAACCGGATAATTACAATATTTTTACCACAGTCAAATAACTGTTGTATCAACTGATTTTCTATTATCGCAATGGAACCATTTGATAAATTCCGTAGTCACCACGAATCTTCTCTGTGTAGGAAGCTACATATTATATTAAGAAATTTACATGTAGAAAAATTATTTTGAATGCTTTCTGGTAGAGAAAACCTCTCACATTCACAAAAATTTATCCTATAAAAGAAAAACTACATTGCACTTGCATTTTGGCTTTTTTTACTAAAAAAATATAATATTTTTATAACATTTTTTTTATGTTTGAATTAATAAAGTTTCGTGTATATAACCCTTGCAAAAGTCATACTATTTATAGTAATCATAATCCGACATTTTTGAGTTAATTTTAGCTTTTGTACAAATTTTAAAAAATCAGTACAAATCAGTACACGACTTTTTCATCAGGACACGTGACCAAAAATCAGTACATGTACTGATCAAATCAGCACGAATGGTCACCCTACTCTACATACGCTTAAAGACTATACACACAACCATCTATACAATATTACTCTACATCAGTCGTGTTCAAAACTAAAAATGTAGTTGTGTTGGTGAGAAAATGAGAATTGCACTGGAAGAAATGTTGAATGTGTTAATAGAATCTGTATGTATTTTTTTTTATTAAAAATATGAAAATGTTTTGTGTAAAAAACGATGTAGGTACTTTCGGAAAATATAAATAAATACTACACTGTTTTAAAGAAATAAAAATAAACAAAATACAATTTTTGAAAGAAAAAAAATTTTTTTAATTTTTTTAAATCAATATCAATGGTTTCAATGTATTTACATATTTATAAAATATCTTTAATCTGCATTTATAATCATAAAATATTTGTCCTATATTGTTATTAATTTTTTTTTTTTAGTACATTAAAAAAAAATCAGCGTATATCCGTACTCATGTTCATTCATCGCTGTTTCAGTGACGACTAAAAGCAAGAGCGTAAGAATACATGTGAATTGAGCAGGGACAATTGTCCTATGGGCTGAACACCACTGCTCTACATTAAGGTCTCGTTACTAGATCGTAAATGTAACGAGAACGAGTCGTAACGTGGTATTTTATTTTTTCTAAGTTACTCAAAATATGTAACGTGCTATTAAGGATTGAAAATTTTGATTTTCAAAATAGTACCAACCAGTTTAAAAATAGTACCAAAACTTGCACTTTTTTATAAAATAACAAGCAAGAACTTTCATAAAAATTCATTGTGGATTATATTTTATCCCTGAAAATCGGATTCAATTTCATTTTAAATCGAAAATAATTTGTAGTCGATTTAGCTCATTTGATTCATTCAATCATTAAATTAGTTTTTATTTACTTAATTTGTTTACTTTTCAAATATAATATTTTAAGTTTTCGTTTTAAACAAAAGTTTTTGTATGAAAATTAAAAAAAAAAATTGTATTGTTTTTGCCAAATAATTTCTTTTTTAAATAAACTGGATTTCTATAGAATATTTGGAAATAACAAAAATGTGCCAGTGTACTAATCAAACTTTGATTGTGTCAAACATTGTACAATTGTGCCACAAATTCCATCACTTGTATGCAACTAAAAACAGCTGTTTTGCTCTCTCACGTAAAAACGGAGAAAAATTCTGTTTTCAACAGAAATGAACGGCACGTTACGACTCGTTTACGTCTAGTACTCGGCACTATGTGTTTCTCATTAAGCAGGTTGAATCAGCTGATTCGTCGCGTTACATTTACGTTCAAGTAATTTGGGCTTTAGTCTTAACATTATACATACACACAAACACTTATAATCAACCAACTATACAATATTACTCTACATTAGGCTTAACATTATACATACCCACAAACTCTTATAATAAACCTACATTACGCTTAAAAACTATACACACACACAAACTCTTATAGTCAAGCAACTATACAATTCTAATGCGAAATTAATCATAGCATATACTTAGGTGTACAATTAAATATAGTACTACGTTACCAGATTGATGTATTTTGTCCATCCCGTCTCTTGGGCTATTTTCTTCTAGAAAAGTCCAGAGTTTTCTATACTTGGCTTATCTAAATTCGTAGTTTTCTATACTTGGCTTATCTAAATTTATAAGTTAATTTTATGACATTGTTAGTTATTTTTAATGCGGTTGTTAATTATTTATTTAGTAGTTAAAAATAATTACAGTTTTAGTTATTTGCAGTTACCCCAGTTTTAACTGTCATGCCCTTGCATATATCCTTGTTTTAATTGTCATTTTCAGTAGACAATGACTAAAAAATTGCTGGTCATATAGAAAATAGAAATAATGTCCATTACAGGTCCCATTTCAATTTTAGGGATTATCACCCATTATCATTTTGGGAATTATGACCCAAGACTACAACAAAATTTAGAATACGACCAACTTGAAATTGGATTATGGCAAATTTTCGAAATTATAGAGGCAACAAGTATTTCTGGAGGGAATGACGTATTTTCTCATTCGGACTTTATACCCAGAACCGCAGTTACGGAGAATTAAAACAGAATCAGTGCCTAAAGTGCCTCAATCCCCCAATAAATTCATAGAAATATTTTAATAGAAAATATTTATTAACTAGAAATTTATTAATTCAGTTCGAGGCCAATTTCCTTACTATGAATTAACATAATAAGTACTTTTTCCAAAAACTACTATTTTTCTTTATCAGGATATTCTCCTAACAAATACTTCACAGAATTTTTGCTTTCAAAAACCTCTACACTTTCAGGTCGAAAAAACAATTTTTATTTTTTAAATAAAAATTTAAAAAATCAACACAGAAAATATTTATGTCTGACTTTGGGAAGCGCGAAAGCGACACGGAAAAAAAATTTTAAATTTTATGGAAGGCATGGTAAATTACATTTTATTGCGAAATTCATTAAAACTTCAAACTGAAAACAGCATGACTTTTAAAACAATTTCATGTATTAAGTGGCCTAGGATCTATCACCGAATCCCCACTACAAAACAAAAATTTACAGACGGTCATAGCCCCATTTTGGTTTGGGGGTTATAACTCGGTCATAATACGCAATTTTGCAATAGGTATAATATCCGTGGGGGTTATAACTTGTGACCATTTTTTATATATAGATGAACGCTAAATTAGTCAATATTTTATCACGGCTACTTCGCCCACTTTATGGAAATTTTTAATACATTGTTCCATTTTTTTATTCGTATCATAAATACTATAGCTTTGACATTGTTACAATATAATATTTCTTGTAGCGTGGCAGTTGGATTGGAAAGTCCCATATATGTAATAAACAGGGCAAGTTTAAATTGGCACAAAAAATGTTGAAATTGACACTCAAGGCAAGACAAGACAGCAAAATTGCCACAAAAATGTCAAAAATTCAATACTTATTCCGAAAATTTTAAAAAATACTAGTTAGTTGTGTTTTTGTGTTATAATATTTTGTACAAAAAAACAATAATGAAGGAATTCACAGTTGAAGAGCTATAATGCAATCAGCTTAAATTTGTATGATTTTTAAGGTTTTAAAATTTCGTTGATGTAAAAAAAAATCCAGAATTACATTTTAATCAACATAAACAAAATATTTAGTAGGTTTGAGGTTAAGAAGAAGAATAAACCCTTTTTCTAAAAGTTATAAACACATTAATTTGCAAATCAGACTAGATCTAGTTTCTGCCTTTTTTATTATGGACAGGCTTCATCAGTGATTTTCCATTAAATTGTATTATTGTTTATATTTTATTGTAGAATTGTTTCTATATGATAATTTTTCAACAAATCGTCGGCCCATGCACTCCTACATTACAAACGTAACTATTAGGGTTCGTCAAAAAAAAAATTCTTTGATTTTCGGATATCATCACTTTTTTTAAAGTTTTTGCATAGAAAAAAAGAATGGCGTTTTTTTCTTTTTTATTTCAACTCCTTCCACTGGCGCAAGTCGGCCAAAAACGCTGATTTGGAGACCCATTTTCTGCAGAGCAAAAACGGCTGCATTTCTGGGAAATCTGACTTTAACATTCGATTCGACAGCAAAACTTAATATAAAAAACATTTTTTTTGCGTTTTCTGAATACAGCAGATAGTCATTAGAGTGGTCCAAAAATACACTTTCTTCAAAAATTTCAAAAAGTTACTTTTTTATTACACACAATGAAAATATATACCCTGCTGAGAATATTGGTACAAAAATTTTTGATATACCTCAACCCGTTAAAAAGTTATTTAGTAATCAAATATGTTTAGTAAAAAAAAAAAAGTCTTTGTAATAAACATTACAAAACTTACAATTATTTTTGTTACTTTTTAGAAGTTTTTGAAAAAAGCGGATTTTCGAACCACTCTAATGGCTATCTGGTGTATTTTGAAAATGCAAAAAAAAAGTTTTGTGTATTAAATTTTGTTGTAGAATCGAATGGTTAAATCTGCTTTCCTATAAATGCAGCTGTTTTTGCTCTGGAGGAAAAAGGTCTTAAAATTAGCGTTTTTGGCCGACTTGCGCCAGTGGAAGGAGTTGAAATAAAAAAGAAAAAAAACGTCATTCTTTTTTTCTATGCAAAACTTTAAAAAAAGTGATGATATCCGAAAATCAAATTTTTGTGACGAACTCTAGTAACTATACTACAGTTCGACAGCTTAGCTACGTAAGGACTTGAATGTAGTGTAGCTAATTCATAGCTTTCTTTTCTATTCCGCTTTCTGTTGTTGTTTTTTGCTTTCAGAAGTGATCAAACAGACACATACAAACATTACACTTTAGATTTTTTTGTTTATCTTCTAGTCTCCTCCGTGTCCCCTTTTTTTTAATTTTTAATTTTTTTTTGTAATGAAAAGTCGTAAAAAAAAGCAAAAATGACAAAAATAGCAGTTAAGATCAAATGCCAAAAAAAAACTTGCCCTAGTAACAAAGTTTAAATTAAAAGTACATATAAGACCTGATAACCCATTTTGCCTTCCAAAATAATTCAGCAATAGCTTTTGTTCCACAAAATCGCAGCAGGTGTTTGTGACAGATGTAAACAACATTTCAAGCACAATTTATACTATCGAGAACAACACAAACAAAAGTTTGGCATATTTAAGAATTTAATTGTACTCATAGTTTCTTCTTAAGTTTGCTCTCTATAAAGTTGCTAACCTGCTGTGTAGAATTAATTTGAATTTTCTTAAGTGTATTAAACTCTATTTATACAAACATTGCAAATTGTTTTTAAATAAACATTACTAAAGTAGGCCATACAAGATTAAATAAATTCAAATACATTTTAACATTTAATTGAAATTGAATTCAATGTAAATGTACAAAGAAGAATTCTAAGAAAAGGAATAAATTTATTTTAAAATATGTAGAGATTTTTAATAAAGAGATAAATTAAAATTTTTGTGCAAATGTAACAATAACACTTTGCAGCAATTTGAGGTTCATTGCTTAGGGCCTTAAGCAAACCAAATGTAATTGAAAGTTGTTGTTGTTGTTGTAACGGCTTTAAAATGAGAATTTGTAGTTAATAATTCTCATTTAAAGCCGGAGTGGCAATCCTTGCTCGGATAAATTCGAAGATTCGAATACATCCGAATCGTTCCGGCACATAGTCCGATTGCCGTGGGAACCGGGTTATACCGCCCATACTCGGTCGTCAGAGCCTCGTCAGCGTTAACAGGGGACACCATGTCCAAGGTGGACTGTGGGTGAGGTTGGCATTTGGAAATAATTTCCCTTGACCCCCTAATTGAAAGTAATTGTGTATGATAGTACAACACTCGCTGCGTTTTTGCATTTTTAGTTGAAAGCTTCAAAAATTGTCAAAAATTCGAAAATTCTCTAAACGATAGAAATTGACAATTAATTTCGTCAAAAAATATATGGGAAACAAAAAGAAAATTGCGTTCCTTTGCTATCGTTTAGACCATTTTCGTAATACAGTGCTAAATGTATCTCTTACAAAAACAAAATTAATCAAATAGTGATAAATGAATGCTTCACTTGCCAAATCGATTAACTCCACTTTCAGAATTTTATAAAACTTTAATTTCAAAACACTTTATTCACCCCTAACTATAAAATTTTAAAAATAAATTTCTCTGATAATAAATATTAACACCACTAAATGACAAAATTTTTAATTTATCAGAATTTAAAAAAATATTGTTTACTATTTTCTCATTTTTCTCATTCAGACTCATTCATTTTTCTTTATGGAATTAATCGATTTGGCAAGTGAAGCATTCAAATATATAACTTTTAATGTTAGAGTGGCTCATTGTTCAAAATTTCTTTAAAAAGAAAATTTTGTATCCCACAAAATTTGATTTCGATTGGACAATTGTCCCCCTATCTGTATTCCTATGTTGACCACACAAATTATGCAGGTTTTAAACAATTTCAATCAGAATTTAACTTAAAATATAATACTTTCTAATGTTTATGCTACACTCATAGCAATATATCTGTAAATATAGCAGAAAAATCTATTTAAAATTTGTTAAAAATGTCCTTGCAGAAAAAACTTCTGAAATTAGCCGATTTTTTACTAAATACTAGTAAAATAAGAACAGAAGAAATAAAAATGTTAAATTTATAGAGTTTTAGTTATATTTGAGTCAATTTTTAATTAATTGAAAATGACAAATTATACTGTAAAATCTGCAGAAAGTTTTGCTAAATATTAGTAGATTAAAAGTAGCAAAAACTTTATTATCTAAAAATGTTTGTAATTTTTAAGTTAAATTTAGTTGAATCCAAATAGCGGTCTATTCTGCTAACATAAAATTAACAAAAATATTTACTAAAAAACTAGTAAACTGCTGATTTCAGAAGCCTGGATTTTTATTTGTATTAAAAAAAATCTAAAAAGACTTAAAAAAAAAATTTTTTTAGACTTCTAATTATTTAAGCATACTTTTTCTATTAGTGTATTTATACACTCTCATATGTAAGTCATATCTTTTTATGCCAACATCTTTTAACAATTTACCTTAATTTGGTATAACCAACACGTAAGAAGTTCTTTTGTACAACAACATTTAATACATAAACAAAAAAGAAAAATCTTTTTACAAATTCAAGTGGCATTTCGTTTCCACACCTTTTACTCTGAATGCCAATACATTTTTTTTTCTCCACTACTTTGTCAATTTTTCTTAATAGACGCTTTAGTGAACATATAACACGTGTAGTATACAGAAAAATATAGAGACATCATTAAGAAACACTTAATGAGGTACTTCCTCTTTTATTCTTTATCCCTAAAAAGGAAATTTATAGTTAAAGAAAATGGTAAAAAATTGTTTTTAATACACTCATAGAAATAAACTTATTTACACAAGTAAAAAAAAAAGGGCTTGTGAATAAAAATTTTATGGAAAGGACCTTGCAGTAAAACTGCTGCATAAAAAATATTGAACACAAAATATACAAGATAAATCAAAACACTGTCAAATTACCCAAAATATTGACTTTTGTAATCAGTATATAAAATACTAACTTCTACATTACATTCAATAGGAACAACTACTAATTTGTCGAAAATATAATCATTTTAATAAAATATCGGCAGCAAAACCCTAGTATCAAATTTGTTTCAATAAAATCTATCACTCTATCCAAAGTATTACTTTCTTCAATCAATTAAAATTTTTTTTTTGCCAACTTCAGTGCAATCAACCATTAATTACACTGTGAGACAAATGGTAGGGGTCAGTGATCGGGATGGGTTCAAACTACCGGGGAAAGTCATATCGGTAAAAAAGAAGTTATACGTGTCCCGGCGTTTCGCTGGGTCACCCCTAGGAATCGACACGTATAACTTGTTTTTGACCGATATAACATTTCCCGTTGGTTTCATCCCATCCCGATTTTGACGGTCGCATAGTGTTACTATTACTTTGGTAATGTTATAATACCATATTAAAATTAGCAACAGAGCAAAACGGAGGTAATATTGGCAATAATATTTGCAATAATATTGTTTAGTGTATGGATATCTAGCAAATATTTTAACAAACCTTTTTCTATTAGTGTACTGAAACTATTTAAACACCATTTCTTACTTTATATTAGACAACCAAAAGTGTTTAATTTGATTTGATTTAAAAATATTGCAAAAAAAAGTGAAGTGAGTCCACCAAAATAATGTTATTTAACATAGTGGGTACTTACAAGAAAGCTATTTTAAGCTAAACTCTCCAATTTTGATGAAGCTTTTATGTGTACTAGAAATAAAATCCACCTCGTGGAATTTAATTGGTCAAAATAGGGTTAAAAAATTTTAATTTTTTCGAATTTTTGGGAAAAGAAATGGAATGAAACAGGGAACGAGTGCAATTCAGGCACTAAAATATGGAATTGAAACACTAGACAAGTAGAAGACAATGGAATGGAACGAGTGGAATTGAAACACTAAAATTATGAAAATAAATGGAATGGAACGAAGAACGAGTCCATTTTAAACACTGCAAATGGAAACGAAATGGAATGAAACATGGAACGAGTGAAATTGAAACACTAGGCGAGTGGAGCGAAATGTAGCTGAACGTGCAGCGAGTGGATTTGGAACACTAAAATTGGGAAAAGATATGAAATGATAAGGAAAATTACCCAATGTTAGATTTCGTTGATGTTAGTCTAAGTTGAGTTGTTAACATATTAGATTTGCTTTCAACTTTCACATAAGTAGACGATTAGCAATGTTTAACCCATTAAAGCAAATGACACTGATGATGACTTTGTAGTGAAAGCCGAAAATGCGTATTCTTTGTGTGTAGGGTAGAGGGGGGATCCTTCGCCAGTGGCGCACATACACTAATCCCATTTTTCTCCCCTATTAAGGGAGATAAAAAATTGGAAAAAATATATTTTGTGCATTTTTCAATTACACACAGAAAACAGATTCGTAGTTCCAACCGAATTTTTCGCCAACCGAATTTTTGTAGTTCCAGGTACAATCCCTTTTTTATTTTTAATACCATTGTTACTACCGAAACTTATTTAGAATTTTTGAATTTTTGTTGTGTTAATAGACTACTTTAATGTTTGTGGATTATAAATTCTATAAATAGAAAAACACGTTCCACAAAATTTATTTAAAAATTAAAATTTTTTATGTCGCTAACTGGGATCAAACCGGCGACTCTCCGCTTGTCAGCCCATTGCTTTCCCTCTAAGCTAAGCTCTATTTAAATTTTTGTAGTCAAATTTCAAATTTAAATTTCTTCAGGTTTGAATATTTTGTCTATAAATAAAATTATATCAACAACAGAAAATCAGGTGTGTCTTTTAATTTGAATAAAAAAAAAATTTTTTTTAATTTATATCGCGAACCCGGATTGAACCGGCGACCTTCCGTTTGTCAGCCCATTGCTTTTCCTCTAGGCTAAACTCGACATAAATTTTTTTGTCAAATTTCAAATTTGAATTTCTTCGGGTTGAAAATTTGAATATTTTGTTTTTGAATAAAATTATATTCACAACAGAAAATCAATTGTGTCTTTTAATTTGAATCAATAAAAAAATTATTAAAAAAAAGTAATGCCTTGGTTGAGGTTTGAACTCAAATCTCTAAAGCTATAAGGCTGTGTCTCTACCTCCTGCGCCACAGATACTTACGTTTAGTTGTTGTCTAACTTAGAATTTAAACACGCATATGTATGAAACGAAAAAATATGATAGATTCCAAAATTTTATTATGATAAATAAAACTTCTGTTCCTTGTCTCAATATATTATTACAATTACCAAAATAATAGAAATTAATGGTTAAAGCTACTATATTTAAAAAAGAAATTTTAAATTGATTGAAAAAACTAATACTTTGGATAGAGTGATCGATTTTATTGAAACACAACTGATACTAGATTTTTGCTGCCGATATTTTATTGTAATGACTAAGTCTTCGATAAATTGGTGGTTGTTGGTATTGAAGGTAATGTGGAAGTTAGTATTTTTTCAATATTGGTTAGAAAAGCCAATATTTTGGATAAGGTGACAGTGTTTTGGTTCATCATATATATTTTCTGTTCACAAATAAATATAACTTTCCTGATGATTAATTTTAAATAACTGCAATTAAAATTATTGAATGATGAAAATATTTCGTTGGTTCCGATGGAACTCCAACCAATTTATTTTCTGTGTGTACCTTTCCTTGACATCCACTTTGATGAATTTATATCACATGTGGTCGCAGACAGATGTGTTTTTGGGGTGCCAAAAAAATAATAGGAAGCAACTACATTTTGCAATAACTTCCTCAAATCGTATGATAAGAAAATAATTTTTCATTATGTTAGACCTACGATCCTAAGGTTTCGAAAAATAATAACTTGATTTTAATAAATGCTTAAAGAGTGTAAAAAAATATTAATTTTATGTTAGTGCCTGTCTGTGGGGCACAATCACCAGATGGCCCCTGGAGCTACAAAGAGTTGGTGCATCCCTGCCTAAAGTTCTCTATAAGACTTTTCTATATATTTAAAATATGTTTAGTAGTAAATTAGAACAATCGTGTTCATTCTTTAATTTATATTAATTATTCAGTTTTTTTTAATTTTGAAGAATCATTATATTATAGTTTTAAATTGTTTTTTTTTAATGTAGTGGAGATTTATTGATTAAAAAGAATCATATACCTTAAAGAACTTATTCTAAATTATTTATTTCAGTCATTAAAAGATTGACTTTGCTGTATTAAGAAATTTTTTTGTTCAAATTGTATCTAGTTCTTTTGGCGAATATACCCCAGGTTTGGGGAAGTTACGCCGAATTGAGTTACTTTGAAAATCATGAAAAAAATAATAGAAAATATGCAAATAATTAGAATAAAAATCATAGAAATTAAAGCCAAGATATGTAGGTTTTCAATTTGAAAGTAATTTTTGAAAAATAATTAGGGGTTAAGAAATGACAGTGCTTTGAAAAAAAAGTGGCGAAGGATCCCCCCTCTACCCTACTGTGAATTCATTTATGCAAAAAAGTCAATTTTGGAAAATTTTGAGTTGTTGCACTTTTCTAGTTAGGGTGCGATATGTTGAATAAATTTATTAAAAGAGACCCAGCAAAATCTCAGTAATGGGTGCTCATTACTAATATCTAAATAATAAGCAGTAGAATTCTGTCAAAGCTAATTATTTTTGTTCGACAAGGTCATTTTTGTAAGTAGTTGTCCATATTCGCTGCAGGAAAAAACACACAAAATTTGTGCACCCACTTACCCGCTGCATTATAAAAATATACAAAATAAGTAGTTATCAAAATAAGTAGTTATTCGGGTGCTAATAAGCAGTTAAAAAATAAGTGGTTACAAGTTGTTAAAACTAAGGGTTACTCAGATACTTATTAGTGGTTAAAAAATAAGTAGTTACCTATATCAAATTATTTTTGTAATTAAATAAGTAGTCGCGCGTAAGCGGAATTTAAAAAAGTTATTAGAAAAGAATGCAATTTACTGCTAACCTGTACCCTAGACCGTACCTCAAAAAAAAAAGTTCACCGTACACCCTCCAATATGATGTATTTTGGGAAGGCGATTTCAAAAAAAAAATTTTTTTTGCCAACCGTAGAGGTCGCCTTTTTTAATTTTTTGTTATAGCTTTGGCATTTAAAATCGGATTTTAAAGTGTGATATATCAATTTTTTTGCCTCGAGGAGACCAGTGTTTTGATATATAGTAAAAATCCAATTTAAAAAAAATTTAAAAAGGCGACCCCTACGTTCGGCAACCAATATATAAAAAAATTTCTACTGGGTTTAGCGAAAAACTTCTTTAGCAAAAGTTTAATGATTTTTTGCGAGCTTTACTTTTCTGACATTAGGGTGGTACATTAGGGTTGTAGCAACTGAAATCTGGTGGGTAACTACTAGAACGGGATACTTGGGGTCAAATGTCCTTAGAGCAAAACACTGGTCTCCTCGAGAGAAAAACATCGATGTATCATACTTTAAGATCCGACTGTAAATACCAAAGATATAACGAAAAATGTAAAATGGCGACCCCTACGTTCGGCAAAAAAAAAAATTTTTTTGGAAGCTCCTTGCAAAAATTCTTCATATTGGAGGGTGTGCGGCGCACTTTTTTTTTGCCTGTAAGGTGGTACGCTCTACTGTACCCCCTAGGCAGCCATCAAGCAATATATTAAAAGTTTCAGTATTTATTTATTATTTTATTAATCATACTTTACAAATTAAACAGTCGCCTAAAATCATTTTATAAATAGTTAATATCTCTATTTTGCTCGATCATCACATTATTCTCTCGTCTGCAATCATATACTCTCTGGATAACTATTTTTCTCTCTTCTGATTAGATTATTATCTGAATTCAGAGAGATCACTTTAACCAGCACTGGTATACAGTTCGTCAACTCAGAATATTCAGAATATTTTTTTATAAGCGTCACTGTTCAGTTACCGTCATCCTTGTTTGAGATTTTTTGAAAAAGATATAAAATATAGAAGAACAACTTATTGGTATTCAGTGGCAAGTCTGAGCAAAATATAGATTGTCAAGCAACCTTCAAAAATTTTAAGTGCTTAAGTTCGATTACTGAATGTCCAGTTAGCTACTAACTGGCACATTTGTTGTTATTTCCCATAAATTAACTGTCAGCTAAACTTTAACTGTACGTTAAGTAATAAGAGCATCCATAATAAGAAGTGTGAAAGATTTTAGTTTTGTACGAAAGTGAAATTTGAAAAAATATAAGAAATTTAAAGAAAATGAAAAGAGTGCACGAAATATTCATAAAATATTCCTAGAGATCATAATATGCCCAGGAAAAAAATTGGAAGTATTGTTTTGCAAACTACTTCTTTCACTACTTAACAAGTATCCGTTAGTGTATTTTTACAGCTTTTTTAAAAGTAATTCTGCACAACTTCAAAAAAATCACTTCTTTCATTGCTTCCAAAGTATCTGTTAGTATATTTTTTCAGCATTTTTAGAATTACTTCTGAACAACTTCCAAAAAATCACTTAAGTATTGCTTCTAAAGAGTAATTGCTCTAAAAGTGATCGTAAAAAGTAATTTTGGTATCATTTGGCATTTCCAAACGGATGATCTAGGGATCGATTCCCGGTGCGACCAAGATTTTTTTTATTTTTTTTTATTTTTTTTAAATTTTTTTTTTATTTTATTAATTTTTGTTTTAATATTTATAATTAATTTGTTTAAATTCAATATTTTTTTAATTTTTAAAAATATGTATATATAAAAAAATTATGAGAAATTGCTTTTTATGCACCTGTCAAAATAGTACTGTTAACAATATTGAATTGGAGTGCACCTTTTACATTTGTTTAATAAGTACTTTTATTGAAGAGAATAAGGAACAATATCTAACAGTAACAAAGTGGTGTTTTTATGCCAGTCAACTTTCATATCAAAGAATAGCTCAGCGGTAGAACGATAGACTAGCAATCGTGAGGTCGCAAGTTCGATACTCGGTGGCGGCAATAAAAAAACTTTTGTAAAATAAAAAAAAATATAATTTTTTTTGCGAAGAATTTTTTTTTTATTTTTCATTGGTGAAAAAGAGCTGCCTTTGCACTCGTTCAAAAAGTACTGAAAAAATGTTGAGGAGGGAGTACTCCTCTACTATGACAACTCAATGTTAAAATCATTAGTGTTTAAGTTAAAAAAAAATTACATCTAGATCATCAATTGTAGTGCTTTTTCTACTGCTTCAGCATCTCTTTTTTTGCTGGGTGAAACTAAGTGTTAAAAAAAATTTAGAAATGACAATAATATGATCATTGCGAAAATATTATATAATCAAGAAAATATTATGATCATTAGGATCATATTATTATCATTTTTTGATGTATTGTGAAATTGTAGTCTTAACAATATTTTTCCATGTGTGATATCTTCCATAATTTGTTTCTATTAATATTTAAATGTGTAAATTAATCATTGAGTAAATAGATTCCTTATTGTCAATAGAAAAACATACATACACTCATAAAAAAAAGCCCGTACAAATAGTTAAAAATTCTGCTAAAATAACAGGAAATAGTACCTGAATTTGCACCAGCAGAAATTTCAATGATGTTGAGAATCATGGTCTGCTAAATTTAGGTGACCTAAATTTTAGGTAAAAAAGTTAGTTCAAATACAATAATTTATAAGAAATGTTGTTTAATGGAAATGAAAATTACTCAGCTGAAATCAGCACATGTTTTCTGCTAAATTTTAGTTGGTTATTAACAGATAAAAAATTTAGTTAACATTCAAAAATTTAGAAGAATTTTCGTTAAATAGAAATGAAAGTGGGTCAGTTGAAATCTGCAAAACATGCTGCTAAAATTACAATCACTTTTTGTTATTAATTGAATAAAAACAAATTAATGTAAATATTGTTAATTTTATTTTCAAATAAATTACACAAACCAAAAACACTATTTGCACTTTTATTTTCTTGCCAATATGTTAAACTTCCGCTGGAGTTGTATTATTTGGTTCCTTTTTTTCGTCTACCCGCGGGTCGAATTTAGATGAAAATGTTAAAGGGCTGAAATAAAAGAAAAAAAAATAACATATTTAATAGTATTCCCTTAAATATAGTTTATATTATAAAACAAACCTCTATTATTTTATTTTTTAAATACAATTTTAGCTGCGAAATGTTAATGTCCAGTATACCTCCGTTTTCTTTTGCGTTCCTTTGCTGACTAACAGAAACAAAATAAAACATGCTCTTATCATATTATTTTATTTACTAGAACTTTCTAAACAAGCGCATATTATTTTTATTTGTATTGGTAAGCGTCATAAGTGATGACTCATCACACACATTAAAATACACTTACTAGAAATTTTCTAATTTCTATTGGTCGGCAAACTCACCAATACACACTTCACCATCAAGCGCCATCAAGCACCATCAATCACTATACACTAGCGCCCCTATCGTTTTCTTTTGAAAACACAAATATTAAAAAAGTTGCCAATAAATTTATCTATATTAACTGATAACATTGTCAAAATCATTTATAAAAAAATAATTAAATATCAGGAGGAAAAATTAGTTCAAGTACAGCAGAAATATGTTTTTGTGGTGAAATTTGATAACTAAAAACTTTAGCTAAACAACGGATTTAAACGAAAACAACAGGAAAAATTAGTTCAATTGAATTAGAACGCGTTTAACAGACTTTTGCAAAGGAAGGCGCTCATCAACAGTTCTAAGATTTAGCATCTGACCCAATTACACTTTTCCCATATTTGAAGCGCATCAATATTTCACTTCTTTTCATTTCTTAATTAATTGAAAAAATTTACTGAAAATTGCTTCTTTAAAAAAGATGAAAATCACACAAAAATAAAAATTTATGATGTTCTTCGAATATGCTCATCTTAACCATGTTTTTCTTTGCATGTGGTCCTTGGAAATTCTTCAGATTTTGATTTATTTTTGCCACACAAAAAAAGCAAGCACAAAAAACAAAATAAAATTGATTAAAACATTCTGATAACTGAATGGATATGGTGTTATATAATCTAAATCATGCTTTCATATGTATAGGTGGACTTTCTGTATAGTACTTACCTAAATAGAATAGAAAATAATAAATTGTTATACAATTTTTCCAGCAAGAAAACAAACTGAATGGAACAAATGATTAAAGAGAATCAATTGACGGAAGTGGTAAAGTGAAGTGATTAAGTTGATGATTATTTATATGAATTTCTTTCAGTAACCTACCATTTAGCTTCTCTTACTATTGCCATTTAAATATGTAACTTCTATAATTGTTTTAGAAATTGGTAAATCATTAGCGTTCATTAATAAATGTTATAAATCTTTGATTTCATATTCGGGTATTGTTTTTACATACAAACAACAACCATATCGTAGGCGTATACTCGATGTGTTATTTATTAGTATTACGTATACTTCACAGGGGTATAACAGCAAGTAAGAAATATAACAAATCCCGTTGTTATACCCTACACCACTATGTGGTCAGAGTATTATAAGTTTGTGCTGATGTTTGTAACACCAAAAAATATTGGTCCCAGACCCATCTTTTAGTATACCGATCAACTCAGAATTTTTTTATTTCGATTTAACGATGTCCGTCTGTCCGTCCGTCCGTCTGTCCATGTATTCTTGTGCGCACTCTACAGGTCGCAAATATTAAGATATTTTAATGAAACTTGGTATACCGACTTATGTCGGCCCAAGGACGAAGCCTATTGATTTTGGTTACCATGTTTAGACCTAGTGCCGATATAAGGGTCCCCCCAAAATTATATTGTTTATACGCTGCAGGTCGCAAATATTAAGATATTTTGATGAAATTCGGTACACAGACCTATGTTGGCCAAAGAACTTATTGATTTTGGTGAACATCGGTCCATGTTTAGACCTAGTGCCCATGTAAGGGTCCTACCAAAAATTTATTGTTTATACGCTGCAGGTCGCAAATATTAAGATATTTTGCTGAAATTTGGTACACTGACCTATATCAGCCCAGGGACGAAGCCTATTGATTTTGGTTAACACCGGTCCCTGTTTAGACCTAGTGCCCATATAAGGGTCCCCCCAAAATTGGCTTGGTTACAAACTGCAGGTCGCAAATATTAAGATATTTTAATGAAATTTGGTGCGCTGACTCACATTATAGAAAATTTTGACACAAGCCCCATTTTAACACATTCGAATTTCGGATCGAAACAATACACCAGACTGGTGTAGGGTTTTGTATAGTCGGCATGCCCGACTTTAACCTTTTTACTCGTTTTTTTTTTTTTTTAATTTATTAAGTAAAATATATAAAATTTATTATCACTTTTCCGTTTTAAGCTTCAAATGTAGTATATAAAAGGCATTATTTCCGCTAAGTAAACTAAAATCTAGAATCCTCCAAATAAAACAAAAAACCGACAAAAAAAATCTCTAATAAAAAAAATCCACCGACAAAAAAACAAAAAACGCAGTACAAAGACCAGACAACGGTTCAGTGAATTGATAAAATTTATGTACTGGAAGTAAACAGCAAGTCCAAACGAATCAGCATTAACCATCAAAAAAAAGCAACAGAAATTTACCTACCAAAAGTATAATGAAATGAATACAAATAACATGAATAAAAAAAACTAAAATCATAGTAACAAATATACATAAGTAAATTAACATCTCAGCTCAGTGGCAACTAAAAAAAAATACAAATAAAAAATATGTACTTTCCAAAAAATTTATATTGAAAATTTTTGTAAAAACATTTTATTATCACTGCTGCTTTTTTTAGAGGAAATACAAACAAACTCCAAATATAAATATGTTTATTTATTTAAAATAAAAACACATAAATTGAGCTTTAGTATTAACCACATTGTTGGTGACCACAGCTATAGCAACATATAACTTTATCATACCACGCAAGTTTCTCAACCGTAAGTAACAACAAGGAAGCAGTAGCAGCATATCAAAACAAACAATGCACTAGCAACAGCATCATCATCAGCAACTGAACATTGTTACCGCTATTGTAATTAATATTCCCAAGCTGAACAATAAATTTTAAGCCACTGATTAATCCTGGCATTCTAGCAAACATAACAGCACAATACCCGTATACATTTATTTACTACATACAATATTTCTCCATAAACCAGCATGTCAGCTCTATCTGAAAACCATTGAACATTACAAAAATGTTGTAGTAAAATTCGCTTGCTTTTCCTTCCATATCCGCCATATGAAATGAGTTTTCTTTTACAAAGCAACCATGTACTAGTTACGACGTTGGTTGTCACAACAAGCCTGTATAATACAGGCTTTCATGTGCTTTTTGACAAGGTCTAAATATAAAGCGTTTATGATGGTGTAGACTTATATACGAAACAAGAGGAATAAAAATGATGATGGTCATAACCATATTGTTTGACAATAAGCAAATGGTTGGCTTTGGTAAAAAATATAAGATAAAGTAATTTATTTAATTCGAAGGTTGTTTAATCTTAAAAGTACATGCAGGCAAAGAAAAAATATATTTGGGATGACCATATTCGAAGAGCATTAATATATTTTAGGGTTTATGATTGCGACAATCATATTGTGAAATACCTTTTTTATCATAATATGATCCTTAATTTATCACATTATGATTCTAAAATACTCCCAATGTTATCATATTAAAGACCTGATGCATATTGTGATCACTATATTATTTTCTCAGCATTTTCTGGAAGCTGGGTTAAATGCTTTTTAACCCAGCTTCTTTAATTCAGAAGAGTACATATATTTTATGAATGACTAATTTACACATTTTAGACTTGCTAAATGTGCTTTAGAAGCACAGACAAATTTTTAAATCGAAATTACGTTTTACTTTTTTTGCTAATAGTTTGAAAAACAAATAAGGTAAGAAATGGCACACTCTTCTATTAATATATACATGTGGGTGTGTATGTGCCATTTCTGCACTTACTTGTTTTTCAAACTACATATTACCAAAAATATAAAAACGTTACTTCCATTTAAAAATTTTTCTGTGCTTCTAAACCCTTTAATTTCTTTTTTATTGCTCAAAATTTCAAAATTGCATATTTGTTTAATATTATTGTATTAAGATTCAACTTAGAAAAGAGAATAAAGAAATTCAAAAATTCATCTTTTTTTTAAAAAAAACGCCCTCTTGAAAATTTCAGCATGTTTTAAGTTCAGTTAGAGGTTTTTTTTTTAAAAAATTGAGCAAAAAAAATAAGTTTTTGAGTTTTTCGATTTTTAAAATTGTAAAATTTCAAACTTTTAAATTTTTTTTTATTTTTCAATATTTTTTTTTTAATACGGGCTACGAACCATTTTTGTAGCTATTATAGTTTTCGAGATATTCAAAAAAATAACCTCGTAACAAGGCAAAAATTAGAAAAATTATGACATTCTTTAAAATTTTAAATATTGCATAACTTTTGCAAAAAAAAAAAATTGGAATTTTTTTCCTTTGGCAAAACTTCGTTATATGATGCAAGAAAAGTTCTGATCAAAATTCATCCAAATCGAAAAGGGTCGATTCCAACCATTGGTCGATTTTAGATGGAATGACCCATACATGAATTCAGAATGTTAAAAATACAATTTCAGCATGCATCCAAAATGGTCATACAACATTTTCCTATATATCATAATAATTTTTACCCATTGATCATAATATGGTAATATAGGAAATTTTGTGGTCAATTGGGATCATATTATAATCATTAGGAACATATTGTGATCAATTCGTGCTAAACTTGAACAATATTTTTCCACGAGAGTGCAAAACATTAAAAAAAATAAATCACTTTTTTTAATCCATGTTGCTTAATTTATAAAACTAAACACTTAAGCACCGTAAGTTGTTTCGATTTTACGTGAAAAAACTATTATACTCCCATATAAAAAAATGGTTTTTCACGATAATCGGTTTCACGTGAAAATTTGGTAGATTTTGTTTTCACACAAATTTAATGTAAAAGACTATTATTTTTCTTGGGAGAAAGTCACATTTTCTGTTCATTGTGATTGTGTCTTTGTTATAAATTATAAAATTGTTCATTTTCATACCCTACACCACTACGGGGAGAGGGTATTATGAGTTAATGCTGATGTTTGTAGCACCAAAAAATAATGGTCGTAGACCCACCTTATAGTATACCGATCGGTTCAGAATTTTTTTTTTGCTTCGATTTAACGATGTCCGTCTGTCCGTCCGTCTGTCTGTCTGTCCATGCATTGTTGTGCGCACTCTACAGGTCGCAAATATCAACATATTTTGATGAAATTTGGTATACCAACTTATGTCGGTCCAAGTACGACGCCCATTGATCTTGGTTGAAATCGGTCCATGTTTAGACCTAGTACCCATATAAGGGTCCCCCCAAAATTGGCTTGGTTACACGCTGCAGGTCGCAAATATTAAGATATTTTAATGAAATTTGGTACACCGATCTATGTCGGCCCAAGGACAAAGCCTATTGATTTTGGTTAACACCGGTTCATGTTTAGACCTAGTACCCATATAAGGGTCCCCCCCAAAATTGGCTTGGTTACACGCTTTAGGTCGCTAATATTAAGATATTTTAATGAAATTTGGTTTGCTGACTCACAAGGTCCCGAGAACAAAGCCGATAGATTCTAGATAGAATCGGTCCATATTTGGACCTATCGCCCATATGGGCTATATTTACGATTTTCTCTTCTTTTATAATTTTATAGAAAATTTTGACACAAGTCCCATTTTAACCCATTCGAATTTCGGATCCAAACATTAGTTGGCTCTTAACCAGACTGGTGTAGCGTATTGTATAGTCGGCATACCCGACTTTAACCTTTTTACTCGTTTTCAATTAAATTGCAATTTGAGGCCTTTAAAGTTCGAGTGAAATTTTTCCACGTGAAAAACAACTTACGGTGCTTTAAATGCAACATAAGGAATAATTTTGGGTAGACCGAAATCTCTCTTCCATAAACAATGCCACTATAAAAATTAACACCACTAACAGGGAAGGTATCAATACCAATGAATTCTCTCCGATCTTAATGAGTATTGGATATATGTTATCATTTATATACAAAAATGATAACATATGTCCAATCTCAATTCAGTGAGAATTGAAAAAAACAAAACGTCAGTTTGTGATAAAGTCTTTCTCTAAAAAAACCGTCATATCCTTAGGACTTTATTCTATAGAAATTTTCTTAGATTCTGATGACTATTTTCTAACCTGACAACTTTTCTAAAAAAGCCTCAGATGATGGTGATCACTTTTTCCTAAAGAAAACAGCTCCAATTCTGAGCACTTTTTCCGGATTTCTTTAAAAAAAAGTCCAGATTTCAAGAACATTTTCTTACAGAAAAATCCTCGAATTCGGAGGAAAGCTCACAGAATATTCCTCACCTTGTAGGGATTTTTTTTCTTATAGCAAAGCGATCGCTGAATCTCAGACATTTCCATAGAAGAGATCCTCAAAATTTGAGTTTTTTTTATACGAAAATCTTATGAATCTGTTTTAACCCCTTTTTTAGGGAAATAACTTTTTCTGTAGGAAATGGGTCTCAAAATAAAATATTTTTTAAGTAAAATAGACTAGAACCTAAGGCTTTCTCTACAGAAAAAGTTACTTAGAATCTGAGGCTTTTTCAACAGAAAAAAGTGCTGAGAATATAATGTGTGTCAAGGGAAAAATCTACTCAGATTCTGAGGTTTGTATTAGACTTAAATAATATTTAGGTTGTTCACAAGGGGGGTTGCTATCTATTGTATCGTCCTAACAAAAAACAGAGTTGTTAAAATTTTTATTAGACTTTAAGAATGATTTTCTGTTGGGTTTTCTATCTGTTAGCACACTCAAACACAGGACAATAAACATACGTAAAAATGTTTTATTGTGCTATTCTCAAATGTTGTATTTTTCAATTTAAATTTTAACAACTCTTTTTTTTTTTGTTAGGACGATACAATGATATAACAAATAGCACACCTCCTGTGAACAACCTTATTATAACATTTACAGTTAATAAAGCATTTTAAAAATAATTTTTTTCTTAAATATTTGGACGGCATTACGTATTTAATTTGGTAAATTTACGTAAAAAAGTGGTAAAATTACATATCTTTTTGTAAATTTTTTAAGCATTTTCAATGTAAATTCGAAAATTTAATTGCGCACTGGGAGGTAAATTTTTTTATAGAACAAGTCCAACTTCCTACTATAAGTTGGGTAAATTTAAACAAAAATTAAATAGAGTGTAGCCGAGTCCATTTTTAGACAAAAATATAATTAAATTTTAAATAAAATAAAGAAATGATTTGTGTTTAAAAATATTTGAATTTAAAGATATTTGAACACATATTGTGTATTCTACTACACACATATATGACGCCTTCCATACCAGTTGAGTTGCCAAATTTTTTCAGTACAGTGGCTCTTGTACTAATCAATTTATTTAAGATTTAAGAAATAAACTAAGAAAATATTTTTTAAAATAACAAGATCTCTTGCAAGTTATAATAATTTATATATTTTTTATTATAATAATTTTTTCACCTTTTCCAGCAAATGGGCGGAGAAGGCGGTTTTAATATATTACTTATTATAATTTCGGAATTGCTTTAAATTTGACTATCTCAATAGATTTTTATATGATCAATTATAAAAATTGAGATGTTGAAAAAAGTTCGGAATATTTATTGTAATAGATAAATAACTCAATTTAACTAAAAATTGGCAAAATTTGTTTGTATTTTCTTATTTCCATAAAAGTGCACATATTTTTCTATCCATTTAGAAAGTTTCAGCATGTTACTAGGCTTGGTTTTCGAAAAAATATTCGTTTAACATTCTACATCGCAAATATTCAGTATATCGTCGGTGGCCATTCAAAAAGTCATATGCGTTATTCAAAACTTTTTGAAAACATGACCTTTAAAAGCTCAGATTTACAAAATTAATATATTTTGAGTTCCGCGAATAGCATTATTTGGTTGCCTAACGATTTTCAATACAACAATTTAACAAAGCTCGACTGAATTACACAATCGCTAATAATCAACTGACTAAATGATATATGGCAGCCTTATATTGTTTTACTTCCGTGATGGTAGAGAATTTCGGAAACAACCAGAGTACTTACTAACATTATAGTTTAATGTAGTGCTGCCAGATTGACAGTTTCAGTGAATCCCGATTTTCGGTAAATTTTTCTTGCAAAATTCAAGAATTTTCTGTACTAGACTAATCCAAATTCGTAACAGTATATTAAAAATTAACGCTACACAGGTTAATATTTACCCAAGCCTACTTCAAGAACTTCTTCAAAAAATTAAAAAAGTTGTTCCAATACATGCTGTTTTGAACATTAGTATGATATTATTTCTTGTATGCAGCCACAGTTGTCATGGAAAGTCTCATATCTATGTATATTTCATTTTAATATAGAACTTTCATATGTTTTTAATATACGAAATAAACAACATGAAAAATAAATGCCAACAGCAACAATTTGTCAACAGTTTTTCTCTGTTGTAGTTTGAAATATGAAACATTTAAAAAGAGTTGGAGTAGAAGAAAGGATGTTGGATCAAGTTAAACTTTATATTTCGTTAAATTTTGCAAAATTATTTGTTGTTTTTTGTACTTTATTATTTGTAGCAACATATTCATTCACATGAATTACTTGAGAATAAGAAGAAAAACAAGCAACAACATTGAACAACAAAAACTTGTAATTGAAAAATTTACTTTACAAAAAGAAAAAAAATCGACAGAAAAAGAAACAAGTTGGAAAACGACTGGTGTAAAAAAAATATATAAAGTTTAAAAAAAACATGAATAATTTTAAAAGAGATACAATTGCTAAAAAGAAAAATAAATTTTTTTTTTATTATTATTTGTTATGAGCACAAATGTTAAGAGAGTATATATGATGTTTATCTTTTCTTCGTATTTAAACCAATTTAATTTTTCCCGCCCCCCCCCCCCCCTCCTCTTCTTAATTGTGGAAAAGTAATGGTAAATTCAGTTCATCAATTTGTTTGTAAAAACGAAATGTTGCTGGTATTGGTACAGTAAAGTAATTGTAGGTTCTGCAATTACAAAGTCACGGGTTTAATTCCTGGCCCTACAATTTATTTCAGGCTTGCTTATTTTCTCCAGATAACGTACCGCTATTTTACTTTAATTAAAGAAGACCCTTTCGTAGAAACTTTATTTTCAAAAATATATATGAATTGCTTTTTATACAAATATTTGAGTGATACAAAATTTTACTTGTTTTTGGTATAAACACCTAAAATTATAAATATAAAGTTAATCCTTTACTGCATGAGACTAATGATTTTAATAAAAGTTGTATATTCTGATAATATATTGAAAATAATTGGACACTATTACGGCGTTTTTCGAAATTTTCACTTTTTATGATTTTATTAGCGAAAGTCTAAAAATTTTCATAATTTCGGATCACTCAATAACAGGAAATAAAGCGATAATTTAAAAACTTAAATAAGTGTGTCGGAAAGCTTATAATTTTCTCCTAATATTCAATTAGTTTGTTAAATTTTTTATATTTATTTATTAAAATATTAATGTTCTTTAATTTTAATTTTTTAAAAATTATATTTTAAGCTTTTTTTGGAATCACCGATTTTTAAAATTTTCTTGTTACAAAAAGGCTTTATTTCCAAAATTTCCATTATTTTAAAAATAATATCGGTTAAATCTTAAAATACAGATGCGGTTTAATCGTATTTATTAAAAGAACATATGTCTTGGATATTTTTATTAGGCGCTGCCTGCAGTTAAACTCTTCGTTACCTATATGCAATGCCATACAGTGAAGGGTTAAAGAAAGCATACAAAAATTCAAGTTTCATTTAAAGCCTTAAATTTGTAAATATTTAAAAATATTTGTAAAAATAAGTTAAATTTTTTCATAATAACAGTAATAATAACAATCAATGGTAAAGCATTTAAATTTCGTTTTAACTTAATCAAACATTTATAGTTATTTTAATATTAAGTTACTACAAAGGAATTACCAGTATTGTGTTGAATATCAGTTGGATTTTCAAATGCTTTTATGCACGAGTGTGTAACTGTTACTGATGTTAACTTTATCTTTTTTGAAAAGAATTGGGTGCGCTCAAAAAAAGATACATTTATTTAGTTTACATTAACAAAAGAAAAATGTTTAAGAATTCTTTTAACTGAAAATGAATGCGAAAAAAAACTTGAGAACGTTTTCTTAAGTTGGGAATTAGTAAAGCTTTTCAGCAATATAACACAAAAAACTTTTATGTCGTTGGCTTATTATAACTAGAACTACGACATCTACGACGACAGCTGATAATGGTGCTGTTATATACATAATTATAAAATATTAAAAAAAAAAAAATTGTGTTGTTCGTAGTGGTGGATATGAAGACTACACTATTTTACAAAATAAACGTAATATTTTATTTTGCTAAAAAATTTTTTTGAAGGCAATCAATATAGTATTGTTCAATCGTCTTTTTCTGATATCTTTTTACATTTTTGTAGAGAAATTTAAAAACTCCATGGCTACAAATGAAGTTGCGGGACCTTAATAGCTTGACAAAATTTATGAATATTTAGAAAAAATTATTATTACCCCAGTAAAAATAATTTTTATATAATCATTTATGATTTTATACATTTATATCTTGTCGAGTATTATGGAACATATATTTTTATATGATTATAACAAAAGTTATTTAATTATATAAAATTATATTAACAATATTCACAATTTTCTGGATCAAATCATGTATGGGTTAATATAATTATATAAAAAAATGTATTATCTGATCCGAAAATTGGTGAATCTGGTTAATATAATTTTATATAATAAAGTATCTCTTAATATATATATTCCCATCGTTCCTATAAGGCGCATAGGGCCTCTTAATATAATCATATAAAAATATATGTTTCACAATACTTGACAAGATATAATTGTATAAAATCATAAATGATTATATAAAAATCATTTTTACTAGGATACTCATATGAAACTTTCTATGCCAACTGTCTCACCTTTTAACATTTTAAATTTTTCCAAAAATTGGGCCAAGTGCGTCCAAATTTTACTATCCCGACTAAAAAAGTTTTCATATAATGTTATATGATTTGATATAATAATAAATGTTTATATGCGTGGCTTTATATAACCATATACATTTATATTAACACTTTGGTTTTATAAATATGTTTGATATGACATTATATATAATCATATGCGATTTGGTCTCCAGCCATATATTAAGAGATCTGCAAATATATTTTATACATAATTATATATAATGGACACACAGGTAGAAATTATGTGTGGTAACAAAAAAGAAGCACTGGCGGACCGCGGTCTAACAAAAAGAAGTACTGGCAAACCACTAAATTTGGACACTTTATCAACAGTTGAAATGGTGACTTTCCAGCGCTGTTTTTCCTAAAACATTATTTTATTTTTGAAAAAGAAGCGAGTGAATATTTAAATAATTTTTGACTCCACAATACAATAACTCCAATAATCATCTATTTTTAGAGTAATTTGAAATTCTTCAGTGATGAGGGCTCATAATTTGGTGGCAGAGAAAACACTTGATTTTTGTGATTTCTTGGTGCCATCTCAGTACTTTTCAAAGAATTAAATAGATCAGTGTTATCATTTGGGTGCCAGGAAATCACTTTAATTTTTTTATTTGGGCCTTGGGAAAGCATTTGATTTTTATGTTTCAGGGTGCTTTCTCAGGGCTTTGTAAAGCATTGGCACCACCGTGGGACGGTGTTATCATTTGGGCGTTGGGAAAGCACTGTTAAAAAGCACTAATACCACCCATTTCGGTGCTTTGTCAGTGCTGGCCCCTTTGTAATTTTCTACCTGGGCAATCTTATATCAAAATATATAACAAAGTTTATAGAAAATTGTATTAATTTTATATGTAATTATATCTGACATGATATCTAATTATACAAAATTTTATAAAGTTTAATTGCACTATAAAAATTAAAAAAAACTCACAAATTGTGGATCTGGATCATCCTGAAGATGCTACACAGTGGAGTAGCGAAATATCGAAAATAAAAAACTTTTTATATTAAAAAACCAAACCTTAAGCTCAAGGAAATTGTGAAGTTTATAATTGAATTTAACATATAGTTTTCAAATAGTTGACAAAATACTCTTTATTAAAGTAAAAATAATTTTAGAGAAATAAAAAAGAAATAATTTTGTTTTTTCATTGTGAAATTATAGGTCGAAATAATTATTTTTACTTTTAAATTTAAAAATAAAAATTAGACAAACATATGTTGAAATAAATATGGTTTAAGTTCATTTATTTTTCCGTGAAAAAAAAAATAATAATTGTGGAAGTTATTTTTTTTTATTTTATAAGAAAGACACATTTTATAAGGAAGACTAAAACTCTAACCTAGAAAAAGTTGTTCCGACAAATTTTTGTAATGTTTTATTTTGTCAGCTATTTCCAAGTTTATTATGAAAATTTTTTCTAAACTTTAAGCATTAGTATTTAATACGAATGAAATAAGTGATCTCAACAATATGTACTAAAATTTTCTTTGAAAATCTTCATCAAATTATATGTATTTATATATAATTTGATGCAGTTAGATAGACCCATTTTTCGGATCAAATTGTATCAGGTTAGATAACATGCATATCTCGCTTGATATAATTATATATTCCAATATTCGGATCAAATTAGATATGGACGTATATATGGGTTTATATAAGGGGAGATATGATTATATAACATCTTTTTTAGTCGGGATATTAATATAGTTTTTTATGGGCAATTTGAAAAAAAAATTACATTTTTCGCCTTCCGAATATCCCGTCTTAGGATATTGTTACGAAATTTGATTGATCTGGTTCTGGTATTTTGGAACCAAGATATCCCGAGAAACGGGATTCACTAAACCTGTCAATCTGGCAATGCTACATTTGAGTATACAACATTATGCTATAATGTGCTATAAAGTGTTATACTGTGAATTGGTTTGTGTCTCGGCTAAGAATAACGTGGTTTGTGTCTCGGCTAAAATCCAAGTGGTTGGTGTCTCCGCTACGAATACTCTGGATGCTTCTGGAAACTTCTGGTATGTTCTACAACCATGGTTAACAATCTGGATGTCTCTGGAATCTTCTGGTTCATTCTACACAAATCTGGATATCTCAGAAACCTTCTAGTTCATTCCACACACACAATCTGGGTGTCTCTGGAACATTCGAGATCATTCTACAATTGCAGACATTACACTATAAAAGGGCTGCAGCTTGTGTTAAGAAGGAGTCACGCAGTAGCGTTTGTACAGTTAAGTTGTGCTCTAGTATATGTAGTATAAATACAAACTTCTATTAGGCTATTTGCCTTAATAGCCATATTAAAAAACCTTATTTTCGCCAAAAATCTCAAAAATTCTAAAAAGTATGTTATCTGTGAATTAGCTCTTACTCGAAGAAATACATACTTCTCTCTAACTTTAGCGAATGGAAGATATGAGTTTTTGTTAATTTTATCAATAATTTTGATATTTCAAATCGCATTTGAATCAAAACGTTTAAAAAATCGTGATAAAACAAGTAAGTTTTTACAATTTCTCCTGGCAACTAATGTGTCGCAGACCACTTAATTAAGAAATTCGAGTCCAAATTTTTAAATTTATTGAATTAATCCGCCACAAAAACATTTTGGTTTTCTATTGACTCTCAATTTAACATTCAGCTAAGAAGTATTTGTCATATTCCCAAGCAAAAAAAAGTTTTGATATATTCATATATTCTCATATCAAATTTTATTTAATTATATATTGGGACATATATACCACGACACAATTATATAAAATTATATGAAATTATATCTTAGATAAATAACTATATATTATTTTATATAGCCCTATAGTGCAACATATTACAATATCCAATTATATATTGACCTATATATGCCACATATAGTCATGTGTAATTATATCGAATTATATACCATTATATATAGTTGGATATGATTATATTATATTTGATACCTTTGGATGAGGACAAAATCCAAATAATATGATCTAATTTGATACAATTAGATGTTCTCATTTTTCGAAAGTAATTATATATACAGTATCGTTGGTGTATTTTTACTACTTTTTATAAGTAATTCTGAACAACTTCCAAAACACATTTTCATTGCTTCCAAAGTATACGTTAGTATATTTTTACGGATTTTTTAGAAGTTATTCTGAACACCATCCAAAAAATCAATTTATTCTAAAGCATTATTTCTCTAAAAGTGGTAAATACAAGTACGAGATTTGGATACAGTTTATTTCCAAATAGATGACCGTGTGTGTGAATCTCCTTGGGAGCAAAATACTTTTTTTTTTTATTTGTAATTAATTTGTTTAAATTCAATATTTTTTAATTTTTCAGTTTTTAAAAATAAACAAAATATAAATTATGAAAATTTGCTTTTTATGCCTGGCGAAAAAGTATTGCACTGCTTTAACAAGTACATTTATTGAAGAGAATAAAGCACAATATCTCGCAATGACAAAGTGGAGTTTTTATGCCACTCAACATTCATAATACAGAATAGCTCAGGGATAGAGGGCTAGACTAGCAATCTTGAGGTCGCAAGTTCGTTACCCAGTGGTGGCAATAATAAAGTTTTCAAAATATAATTTTTTTTTTATTTTCAATTGATGAAATAGGGTTCCCTTTTTACTCATTCAAAAAGTACTAAAATATTATTGAACTGGGAGTACTCCCCTCCTATGACAATGCAATGTCAAAATCACTCTGTTTCTGTTGAAAAAGAAGTACTTCTAAGTCATTAATTGTAGTTCTCTTCCTACTGTTTTCTCATATGCATTTTTTTTTTTTGCTGGGTATCGCAAATTTCATAGAACTCTAAGAGTTCGCATTAAGGTACTGTCCTTGTTAATTCGCAGAAAAGTTCGAATATTTTGTAAACTAGTGTTATTTGGTTATACGAACTAAACTGTTTCCATATTGATATTAGAATAGAAATATTTCAGTTTAATTTGAAGTTACAAAAAAATATATATTAAAATCTTGGAATTTACATTATCCTCTAACATTATAACTTTTATATCGGCCGACAGATTTTATCCATATTTTATAACAAAAGGCTTAAGGTAATGACAAATATTTTGTTTTAAAATCAGCAACTCCGCCTGCATGTTTAATGAGTGATAATAATTTCAACAAGATTGTTTAAGAATATCACATTCGGCAACCAGAAGGCTTCAAGTTCGATTCCATCTCAGGAGCTTTAAACAATTTTTTTAATAAAAAAATCTTTCCAAAAACCCATTGGAAATGGTGTAGTAGTGGTTATAAATAACAAACAAATTTAGTTTTCTTCACAAAAAACAACAATTATCATAAAGTCTGTATAAAGAAGCGTTAATATGTACTTCTTATAACTAAATAAATTCTATAAACTTTGAATAGTTTTTTGTTGCTGCTGACAGTGATGTGATAGTTGACAGTTAAAGTTTTTTTTGGTGGTGGGAGTGGGGAATTTTCTCAGAAATACTACAAGTAGCAAATTTGTTTATTACTGTTGTTTAAAATAATTCCTTATCATCATTAACATTCCCTTTCATATAAATTTCAAGTGTTATTTAACTACTCATCTTGTCGTTGCTGTTGATTTTATAAAATATTTCAATTATAATTCATTTGTATTTATTGAATTCATTACATTCATTCATTCATTTTGCTTAAGGAATTGTTTTGTTAATTGAGTTATTTGAAGACAAATTTATATTATATAAACAATATTATCAAGAAACAAAAATTATGATAGTTATTGAAGAGGAAAAAGTAAGATGGTGGTACCCAAATGAGGATGAGAATATTTTAATTATCTAAAGGTAAACATAATTAAAATTTTGCAATCTTTATAATGTTGGAAATTGTGTTTACTTATATATAGAGATTGTATCTGATGATAATTGTATTAATATTTACATAGTAATAAATTTATGATAGTAAATTGTAATTGATTTTATGGTATTTCAGTCAGCTTGCCAAATATTTGCACTTGAAAGTTGAAAAAAAAACTATTTTGATTATTTTTAACAATGGGTCATATGAGAAAAATTGAGTAATTATTTCTAAGCAATTACTTTTGGCTTAGAAATGACTTAACTTGTAGAATAGGATGAAATATGAATGAAAATATAAGAAAAAAAAATAGTTTAATCGCAAGCCGACTAAAATATTAATATCATCAATTTGTTATTCATATAATCCAATATTTACTATTTACCCAGGAAAAAAAGTGAGGAAAAAGAAGTAGTTAAAACACTGCAACTGTTGAATAGGGAGTTGTTCTTTTTCGGGTTTTTCACCGATGAATTTAACATTGGCTGGTCATAGGAAGGAAGTTGTTCTTTTAAAAAACAATTGATGTATATTTGAACCAATGATAAGGAAGTTCTTTTTCACTTCTTTTTATTTTAATTTATTAAAAAAAAAAGAAAATCGTCATGCAGCATGTGGGGTTTAAACCCACACTTGTTGGCATTTCAAGCAGATGCTCTTTGCCCTGTGCTATATCACGTTATAGATGATATTTAGCTGATTTTTAGCAGTCTTGTTCAATAAATTGTAGTTATCTTCATTTCTTTCATTTTTTATTAACAAAAATATATAACATATTGGAAAAATATATAATGTTGTTTTTTTTTTAAGTGTTATTTTTTATAAAAATATTAATACACTCATAGAAAGAAATAAAGCTGTAAAAATAGTAGAAAAAGCTACAAAAAATTGTGTAATTAAAAATGACCTTGCAAAAAGAAACTGCTGACATTAGCAGATTTTTTGCTAAATACTAGTAAGATAAGAACGGGAAAAAAAATTAAATTTACAAAATTTTAGTTACACTCAAAAAAGTTTGACGGTTACTACATGACAGTTGTTTGTGTAGTAATCAGTAGTTGTTGTGTTTAACAGTAATTACAGTTGTTTTTCTATAGAAAAATGCAAAACAACAGTTATGACGGTTATTTAAGTAAACAACTAAGGAAAAATTCTGTAATTTCGTAACATTTATTTAAATCAGTTATTTCTAATATCATAATAAACAACTACCAAAACAGTATTTTTACAGTAAACAGTATTTTTTGTTAGTTATTTAAATATAAAAAATTTCGTTAAATTTTAAAAATTCTTGTTTAGTTTATATTTGTTATTATTGATATATTTCTAGTTTGCAAATAAAAATCAGAAACTTGTATTGTATGTATCTCCAATGCATAAAAGCATAATAACTGGAGAACGGTTTGGAATTTTTACTTCAAATTCTAAATAGGCTGAAGTAATGACACATATTTTTGTAATCGAGAGAAAAAAATTTTTTTTATTAAAATATACTTTCATGAACAAAAAGAATTGACTGTGAAAAGTAGTAGTTTTTACCGATTTTGGCAGTTGTTTTGAAATTATTGTAGTAAAAATGTATCAGTTATTTTAACGATATGGACCGGTGTTAACCAAAATCAATAGACTTCGTCCTTAGGTTGCCATAGGTCGGTGTACCAAATTTCATCAAAATATCTTAATATTTGCGACCTGCAGTATATAAACCATACAATTTTAGTAGGACCCTTATATGGGCAATAGGTCTAAACATGGACCGATGTTTACCAAAATCAATAGGCGTCGTCCTTGGGCCGACATAAGTCGGTGTACCAAGTTTCATCAAAATATCGTAATATTTGCGACCTGTAGAGTGCGCACAAAAATGCATGGACAGACAGACAGACAGACAGACGGACGGACGGACGGACAGACGGACATCGTTAAATCGAAATAAAAAAAAATTCTGAGCCGATCGGTATACTATGAAGTGAGTCTAGGACCAATATTTTTTGGTGTTACAAACATCAGCACAAACTTATAATACCCTGACCACATAGTGGTGTAGGGTATAAAAACACTTTCAAATATGAAAAAACAAACCACAAAATCGTTTTTTTTTTACGTTTTGTCAGTTAAAAATTGATGATTATTTTAATAGACTCTTTAATTATTTTTATTTCTTTAATGGATTGTTTAAATAATGTTTGAAAATAAATAGCAAAATGGTTTGAATATAATGAAAAATCAGTAGTTCTTTTTTTAATTGTGTTGTTGTGGTTGTTTTTAACTACAAAATATTTTGAGTGTAGCTGTTAGATTTCGTTGATGTTAGTCTAGTTGAATTGTTAACATATTATATTTGTTTTCAACTTTAGCACAAGTAGATCATCATCAGTGATTAATCCCTCAAGACAAACGACACTGATGATACGCAAGACAGAATACGTATGATGAAAATAAGTATTCTGTCTTGCTGGCCTTATCGAATTCTTTCAAATTTTTTATTCTTTGTAATTTACTTGTGAAAATTATATCATCTTTCTTTAATTTGAAAAATAATTTAAACAGAAAGAGATATTAATTTATGATCTAAAATCGAGCTAAAAACATGCTTTTATAAAAGTATATTTTTATAAAAAAAAAAAAAAAACATTTTTTCTTTTGATTAAAAAAAATTAATTACACATTTTTTCAGCTTACTTCAAATTTGTAAAAAAAAATTCAAACGGTTCTCCAGTTATTATTCTTTTTATATATTAAAGATACAACACAATTTTCTGATTTTCATTTGCAAACTGAGAATATATCAATAATAACAAATACAAACTAAACAAGAATTTTTAAAATTCAACGAAATTTTTTATTTTTTAAATAACTAACAAAAATAACTGTTTACTGTAAAAAATACTGTTTTTGTTGTTGTTTATTATCATATTAAAAATAACTGGTTAAAAGAGCTGTTACTAAATTACAGTACTTTTCTTTGTTTTTTAAATAACTGTCAAAATAGTTGTTTTGTATTTTTCCATAGAAAAACAGCTGAAATTAAAGTTAAAAACAACAACTATTGTTTACTACAAAAATAGCTATCATGTAGCAACTGTCAAATTTTTTTGAGTGCAAGAGTAAAATCACTGCAGTACACTGCAATTAAACATTTGCATTGGTGTTATTCTCAGTGCTTTTATTTATTTAATTGTTTGGTGCTATTATTAGGTCCATATTAAAAATATTAAATTAATATTAGGCACCGGATCTATTTTTGGATTTATTTCATTTATTGATTCATTATTTTTTTTATTTTTATATTATTTTATTTAGTTACTTAATATTTTATTTTAAAAATAGATAATTTAATGAGAAAAAAATTATATTTTTATCAAAATCTAATACTTACTAGCTAATATAATTGTTTCTTTCCAATTCCAGTTTAAGTTTTGTAAAACCGCAAATACTGGAATCAAATTTACCTAACCCAAAATAGATTTAAAAAATAAAATAAATTCGTTTTGGATTTGGTTTAAATTCATTCCAGTATTTAAATTTTTTCAATATTTTAATATGTATTTGTTTTCCCATTGTATTAGCGAACGAGTATTTGATTTAGATAAAAATTTAATTTCTTTCAATTTAAAAAGCAAAATATCTAATATTTAACGAAATAAAATAAATCCATAAATAAATCTGATGATTAAAAGACCAGGCAATTGTTTCCAATCTGGAAAGTCGTTTCATTCTTTATTCCAAATTTGCACTCCTCAAAATACTAAAATAGCTATAAGCACCACGGACAACCTATTAATGGAAAATCAAAATGGATCAGGTTTTTATAAATGATAATGAAATTAAATTATTTAGTTACATCCAAAAATGTTTTCAAATTTAATTCTACAAATATGGCCGTCATAATCAAGGGTTTTGTAGATTCCATCATCATTAATCGTATTGACTTTTGAACAGGTATGGGAAATTCATACCAGCGACTAGAGTACAGAGCAAAACAGAGATTATCATTCTGGAAAAAAATAAAGAAATTATTTTTTAAATAGTTTGAATTGCAAAGAAAATGTAGTCTTTTTTCAAAAGCTAGAGCAGTTTTTCAGCCTCTAGTTCAATGTTTCTATTTATATTTATTTTAACAAAAACAGTGCTTATAAATGTTTAAAATTTTGTTCCTAGAAACAGGAAAGACAGTCTGTTTCGAAGGGCGTTACTGTGTTATAAAGTGTGCTTTTTTTGCAAAAAAATAATAATAATAAATTTACTAGTGCATATTTTTTATTCTTTTAATGTATATTTTAGTTTTTTCGTTTTTAGATGCTTGAAAGTGATATAATATACCCAGCAGAAATTACTGCTTGCTTGGAAGCAGTTTCGTCAGGGAAAGTTGAGCAGTGAAGCGATTGCATTATTGATGATATCATGCCTAATTTTTGTTCGAGATAGCTCGCATGAAAGCACTTGTTTTGAGATCCGAAAAGGCATGTATTTACCGATTTTAATTAGTGCTCCTGTTTTTCTTTCAAAATGCCAATAATTCATGCCTTCTCGAAAGTGCATATTATAAACCTTTTCAACTATTTAAAATCATGCCTTCTCAAAAGCAAAATATTCCTGCATATTTTTCCGTGAAGAGAAAATGCCTCTTATTTTCATTAAAATTACTTTTTTCCGCATTTTAAAAAATGTTTATAAAAAATCCGTAAAAATATTTAAGCAATTAAAATGTATTGCTCATTTCATGCCTTTTTAAAAAGCACAGCGAAAAGCGATGTAAACAATTAATCAACTTAGGCCTTTCATTAGTGCTGTTTACGAAGCTGTACATTTTTAGAAGCGTTAAAAGTAGCAGTAGGGAAGCAGTAAACGTTTTTACTGTGATATATATCTATAGTTTTTTATAGTTTTAAAATATATATTGATATATTTATTTTAAAACTCATACATAGTTAATAAATTTTGCATAAGACTTACACTTTCAGCTATTAATGTGGCGTGCCAATGATATAACCATAGTAGTGAAGCCATAACAAATAAATATATTGTAATAAAGATATAATCCATTTTCGAAGGAGTCTAAAACAAAAAAAAATGTAATTCGAAACCTCAAATGAATTTCAAAATCATCTTTAAATACTTACGCCTGATGTTATAGCATAGAAAAGAAAACATATTAAAACCGAAAATATAATAAAATCCAAAAACACGGGTATACGAATTAAAGACTGTAGCTCATTAGTGAACCTAAAATGTTCTCAAAACAAAAAGTATAACATAAAATTCTAAAATTTTATGATGTTCGCTTTTACCATCTAATTTTAATCTGCTCCTTGACACAAAATTCACACATTTTTATATGCCAATGCATTAATTCCTTATCAGTCATCTTTCCGATATTATCTTTATTGATTTTGCGAGATAATTTGGCAATCTGAAAATGGAAAATATATACAAAATTACACTTTGAGAAAAAATTACTAATCTAATACTTTACTACTTAACATCATAATCCGCTAATCTTTTGTTAATAATTTCATATTTCACCACAACATACTTCATTAAACATGTCACAAATGTATGCCAACATGGTATGGCAGTAATGCCCAAAAATAAGGCATACCACGAACCCAAATAACCGACAATAAAATTATCGTAAACTTCACCGAATGGAAACAACTGAAACAGCAATATAGGCTGAGCTGTACCATTCAAAACCTCTGGTATATTAAATACAGTTTCCGGTAAAAATATAGTGCGATAAAAACAATCAATCCAGGCTATAAAACCAGCAATTAAAGAAGGTGTCCACACGATAGTTGTGACAATACGTAAATATCGTACAGTTTGTGATATCATATTCTCTTCCAGAGAATCAGTTATATGCAATAGAGATGTAGTGTCTTCATGCAGAAAACTAACCATGCGAACAACACCTAAAAATAGTAAACATAAAGAACTTTCAAATATTTTTGATGGAAAATACACAGAGAGAAGAGATATGTCTGCAATATATATAATAGTTAGTGGGTACAACACTAAAAATGCATCGGGCATGCTACATATCAATTCTGATAGATTTTAGGATGAATATCACGAATGTGAACACCAATTTTTAAAATTGGCTCTAGTTTTTGAAATATTCGCGAATTTAACTTTTAGCAAAAAGTCAGTTTTTTTGTTAAAATTTCCTATTTATTCATATACCTGACTAAACCACTAATATGGTTTATAAGTATAGACTTGGGGCTTTTAGACACATACCAACTTATTTTGATTAGTCAAAGGATCTAGGATATAATTGCAATTCAAGTGAAAACTTCACTTATTTTCCTATTTTGTAAATATAATAAAATCCCTTAATCGGATTTGCAAAATCTTAACACATGGCGTAAATTCATGTTCCACTAAATTTATTTTATTAAAAAAATCACAAATTTTGCATCAATATTTTCTGAAAATTCAACCTGAAACAATCGCCCTTACTATCTCAATTTTCCAAATGTATATTTTTGTTAAGGCAAACATATACGTTCAATATTATTGATCAATGTATTTAAAATCAACCAATCAGTACAAAATATTTAAAAATAAAATGTTCTGATTGGTTGATTTTTGAAAAATTGATCAATAATATTGAACGTGAATGCCCTACTTTAAAGTCGAACACACACGGTCAATATAATTTATTTCAGTTTTATTGATCTTTGCACACACACTTTCAATGTTACTAGAAAAATATAAATGAAATTAAAATTGATCAACATTTTACATCTTAGAAAAAATTGCAAAAATTAACGGATTTTAAAATGAAACCTCGTTTATAGTGATTATTTGTTTATTTTGCAATAATTTGTATGTTTTGTTTATTTTATTTATTTATTTTTTAACAACAAAAAAAAACAAATTTAAAAAACCAACCTTTCAATATTGGCCACACACTTTTCAGTAATATGAAATAAAAAAACAAAACTCCAAAACATTTTGAATTTTTCAATTTAATTTTTAAATTAATTTGTAAACAATCAAAAATTTATCAATAATATTGAACGTGTATGCCCGCCCTACTTAAAGGCAAACATATACGTTCAATATTATTAATAAGTGTTTTTTAAAATCCACCAATCAGAACAAAGTATTTAAAAATAAAATGAAGCCTGTCCATAAAAAGGCAGAAACTAGATCTAGTCTGATTTGCAAATTTAATGTGTTTATAACTTTTGAGGAAGGTTTATTCTTCTTCTTAACCTCAAACCTACTAAATTAGAATTAATAAAAATACATATTAATGACAATATTAATTGTATTTGGTCTATACGACGCGTTTGAAAAAACAACACTTTACTATAAAATGTTCTGATTGGTTGATTTTTGAAAAATTGATCTCCCCACATACCTGGGTCTCACATAAGGCGAAAACATCATCGCAGATTAATTATTAACGAAATCGTGAAAAAAAAGAAATTTCAAGCTTAAATGCATACATAGGGAACATTATCGCAGCTGTCAAAACTTGCGATATATCAAATTAAAGGGCATATTTCATGCTATTAAAATTTTGCAAAGAATAGCGTTCATGCTTTTAATTTTGTATTCTTTTGCGAGAAATTTATTACAAAATTGAATTTTTCTGCAAATACGGGTTTGCAAATATTTCTTAAACTATAGCTAACTTTAAAATTCTAGTGCCATATTCGTAATCTGTGCCCCAAAGTCTATTAGAAGTGATGTGTCGCAATCCCGATGCATCATATTTTTCTTATTTTGTTGTACTGTGTTATTATTGCATAGATTATACTTTTCTCTCTTTTTATCTCTTTTCCTCCTTTTCTTTCGATTATCATATTATTCTCTCATCTACAATTATATATTATCTGGGTTATCATATTCCTCTCTTCAAACTACAATCATATTATTAACTGAATTGAGAGAGATGATATTAATAATGATCAAAATTATTTTATATTTGCAGCAATCATTGGTGTAGTTTCGCCAGCTATAAAATGCTCAGTATATTTTTTTAGAGAGTCATTGTTCAGTCAGCGTCCAGTGTTGCCAGTTTTTTTTCAGAATTTATCCCCAATTTTCAAATTGTTATCCCCAAAAATCGCCAATTTTCAATTTGTTATCCCCAAAAATCCCCAATTTTTATTTTCTGGAAAATAAATTAATGTAAAAATACCATATTTATTTAATTCTTTTCGGTACCTTATACACTCAAACTCAATAAATTTTGTAATTCTAACAAATTATAAAAAAGAACAAATAAATTTAAATAACAGCATAAAAAATGGGAGCCAAATTTTTTCGTTTTAAATATTTCAGAATCAAAATTTTCCGATTCATTAGCTGCAGACATTTTGTTGCGTATGGTATTTTTGGGATAAATCCCCTAAACTGACAACACTGTCAGCGTCTTCTTTAAAATACTCTTAAATAATATAAAAGAGTATTTTAAGTTTAAAGTCGACTCTATTTTTAATAATACGGTGTTTTTCATTTTGTTTATGAAAACCCTACAAAAATATTTGTATTTTCAAACATTTTGATTGGTTGAAAATAAATTAACCAATCAGAATGCTTCAAAAATAAACCAAATCAAGGCATACAGCCACACAATATTTTAACTAAAGTCGACTTTAACTAAAGTATGTATTAAAAAAATGTAGATAGTAAGGGCGTATGTTTTTAATTTTTTTCAATTTTAAAAAATATATAAAACAAAAATTATGAAAATTTTCTTTTTATACACTTGTCAAAATAGTACTGAGAAACATATTTAATTGCACTGTCCTTTTTGCACTTGTTTAATAAGTACTTTTATTTAAGAGAATAAGGAGCAATATGTCGCAATGACAAAGTGGTATTTTTATGCTAGTCAACTTTTAGTTTAGTTTAGTTTAGTTTATTTATTTCCATTCCAGTACAACAAGAATTAATCTTATAATTATAGTACAGGAATTTTAAGTGCTAAAATTTTGATTTTAAAAAGTTATCGTCACATTAATAATAGTAATAAAATAATTAATATAAATAATCAAATAAATAATTAAAAATAAAAAAATAATAATTAATTAAAACAAAAACATATTGCAAAAATTAAAGAAATATTAATTCTAAAAATGAAATTGAATTGAAATTAAAATCGAGCATAGTGTTCAAAAAGAAATTTTTTAAAACTCAAAGCGTTGCCGTTTAGCTGTTGAGTTTGAGGGAGCATGTTCCAAAGACTTACGGAATTTATGAAGAATTGCCATTCAGATACGAGGTAGCGATGACTTGGTGGAATTAGCTTATTTCCTCTGTTCGTTCCGATGCCAAAACGGAGTTTCTCATAGAGATAATGGGGCTTTTTTGTGTAAACGATTTTGTGTAAGAATAAGAGCACTCTAATCTTCATAAGACTTTCCAAGGACACCCCAAAAATGCTTTTAGAGTAGAACGACGTTCCCCTGGCTCTTCTTAACCCGAAAACGTATCTTACTACATTGTTAAATACAACTTTTAACTTCCCCATACTTATGGTGTCACAATGAGAAAAAAGTTCACAACCGTACAAAATGCCAGGAATAAGGTAAGCTTTGGCTAAAAGCAATCTTATTTTCAAAGGGGTATAAGATTGAGTTAACCAAAGTGATCTTAGTTTCATATATGTCTGTCCAACTATAGCGTTGATATGATTTGACCATGTTAACGTGCTATTTAATATTATACCAAGGTTTCTTGCTGTGGAAACAACTTCAATTTTCTGACTATCTATAATAATGATGTCCTTTATATCAGAGAATAGCTCAAATGTTGCCACACTGACGTGCAGTTTTTACGTTCAAGAGCAGTCAGTGTGGCAACCTTTTCGAAAAAGATTAGAATATAAACAAAAAATCTAAAGTAGAATGTTTGTATGTGTCTGTTTGATCACTACTGAAAGTAAAGGGTTCTTCAACAGGGACGCTACAAAAGTAGAAAGACAGGGACAGCAAACGACGCCATATTTCATGCTGCTCTTTTGATATACGAGCCAACAACGAGTCGAAATTATTAAAATTTACTACCGAAATTCGGAGTCAGTGGCCTCAACGTTAAGAGCGCTACGTTCAATTTATGGTCGTCATAATGAAAGGCTTCGTCAATAAACAAAATATGCGTTATTGGTCAGACAGCAATCCACACGTACTCCATGAGTCATCATTGCATCCCGAAAAAATTACGGTTTGGTGCGGTTTATGGGCCGGCGGCGTCATTGGGCCGTACTTCTTCCGTGATGATCAAGACCGGCACGTTACTGTGAATGGGAATCGCTACCGTTCAATGATAACCGAATATTTTTGGCCCAATTGGATGATATGGACTTGGAGAACATGTGGTTCTAACAGGACGGCGACACAAGCCACACAGCGAATGTAAAAATCAATTTATTGCAAACCAAGTTTGGAGAACGTGTTATCTCACGAAATGGTCCAGTCGATTGGCCGCCTCGGTCGTGCGATTTGACGCCGTTGGACTATTTCCTGTGGGGCTACGTCAAATCTATGGTCTATGCCAACAAGCCAGCGACGATTGATGAACTTCGTACGAATATCGGCCGATTTATTCTTGAAAACCGTCGAAAATTGGGTTCAGCGTCTGGACTTCTGCAAGCGTGCCCGGGGTGGCCATGCAAAAGAGATCGATTTCCATACATAATGGCATCGAACGTACTTTCACAGGAATAAAGAATTTCATTGATATTCAAAACCGTTTTTGTTTTATTTAAAAAAAACTTTTGTAGCGCTCTTATTGAAGAACCCTTTAGAAAACAATAACAGAAAGCTGAATAGGAAAGAAAACTATGAATTAGCTACACTAAATTCAAGGCCTTACTTGGATTAGATGGCTAAGCTTTCGAACTGTAATATAGTTACGTTTGTAATGTAGGAGTGCATGGGTTCGATTTCTACAGTCGACGGGTTGTTGAAAAAAATTTTCATACAGAGACAATCTGACAATAGAAAAATATAAACAATAATACAATTTAATGGAAAATCACCGATGAAGCCTGTCCATAGAAAACGGCAGAAACTAGATCTAGTCTGATTTGCAAATTAATGTGTTTATAACTTTTATAAAAAAGGTTTATTCTTCTTCTTAACCTCAAGCCCACTAAAAAAAAGTATTTATTTACAAAAAAAAATGAGGTTGTTTAGATTGCTTTACATTGACTGTTTTATAAAAATGGATCTCTCTGAATTATCGGAGTGTGTTAAAACTCAAATTTTGGTCTTGATTGCTCTCTAGAGGAATCAAATTTATGAAACACCCACAGCGTGGCCCATTTTTTTAATGTCACCATGTTGTCACCAGAAATTGATCCATCGGGAGCTCTTCAGGACCTAGCCCAATTGTGTTATCGGAGTTCATTAATACTCCAGTGGAACAAAAATTTCGTTCCCCGTTTAATACCATTACGTTCCCTGCGGAAAGTGTTCCAATTTCACCCGTTCCCTCATTCATTCCATATCGTTCCGATTTGAACCGATGTTCCAATTCATCAGCGGAATATGTTTATTTGAATTATCACGTAAATTATTAAAAAAAAAATTTAATGTCACGCCGTTCCTGTTGTTTAAAACTGGATCCCTCTGGAGTTCTGTATTAATACTCCATTGGAGCAACAATTTTGTCCGTTTTGCGCTCGGCAGTGATCACAATCTTATTATTCAGATAAGGTAAGTGAACCAGCTACAAGGTAACACATTTGTTTTTACTAAATTTTGTCATAATACAAATTAACACATTCCAACTGATAATTCGTATTCGGTTGCCACAACTGAATTCGATTGGGGCAATCGAATTACGAGGTTGCGGCAACCGAATAAATTCAGTTGGAAAAAATTCGGTTGAATATTATTTGAAACTCTTTGTGTAATCTTGTTATACATTTTTTTTTTAACTACACGAATTAGAGGGAAAATTACTTAAATTTCTAATATTTCATATAAATATAACTTACGTTCTCTTTGAAAAAAATCATTTGACGTAGCAATTGAAGTGGACAAATACAAAAATGCTGTAGCACAGCTTGTAGCACCACTAGTCAAATTCTTAAATCCCCGAGAAATTTTAATAAACTGAAAAACAATTTTAAAATATCACATTTTTTTATTAAAAGATTACTTTACTCACTATTAAACAACACGAAACGACAAATGATGCAGTAAATATTGCTCCTTTGAGTAAATGAAAACGCTTATGACGTTGATTTCTGGATACAATATAACCGTACATTCGCATACACTTCAAATGTAAACTTATTAAAGGATTTTCAAATACTACTTCCTCCACTTGTAAATCTTCTAATTTAACCATGATGTACTCACAATAAAATTATTTATTATCCTTTGCCTGGCCAAATAGTAGTGAATTCGAAAATTTTTCAATATTTCTATTTAACATTAAAAATGTTCACACCAATTTTTGTTGTCACAATTATAGAATGCAATTATTTTGTAATTGTTTTTTTAATTTATTTACAAATAATTTAATTGCTATAAAATTTGTTACATATCCTTTATAAATAATATTTAGTACCTATGTATGTAGACAAATATGTTGCATATTATTTACAATTGTTTGTTTAGTACTTATAACAGGTTCACCATCAACTTTTTTATGAGAGGCAATCTTTTTATACACTCTCCCGACATGTATTCACAATCACTTAGGCCCGATAATTTCAATGTTACCAACTCATGAAGTCAGAAAGCAACGTTAGCTTTGTTAAAACGTGTAAAAAGTGTAAAAATTTACCAAAACTGGGGTAATGAGTTTGAACATGATTCAAATCAATCATATTGCTAACCAATTTCACCGTTTTTTAGATCTTGTGTTTGTTTCTTATGACTGTAAATTTAAGGTTTATAAATCTTTACTGCCAATTTCTCCTCCTAATGTTCATCATTTGCCATTGGTAATTGAGATGGAAGATTACAAATTTTTTAAATATTCAAAATCTTCAAATTATAATAATTTCAATTTCAATCTTTGTAACTTTGACGTGCTAAACTCTATATTTAGTTCAGTTGATTGGTTGCATATTTTTTCGGGGCAATTAACGTCGATATGTTATGATGAATTTTTACGGAAAGTTTTAACTGTTTGCAGGGAAAATGTTCCATACAAGAAAGCTAAACCTTATAAACTTCCCTGGTATACCAGTGGCCTTAAAAAGCTTAAGAATCTTCACAACAAATTTCATAAACGTTTTGCTGATTCTGGTAATCCTGAACATCAAAACAAATGCATGCATTATCAACGAGAGTTTAATTTTTTAAATAAATTTCTTTACAAACAATTTATTCTTGGTAAAGAACAGGAAATCAAAACTAATCCTAATGCTTTTTGGTCTTTTATAAAATCTAAAAAACAGTCGTCTGATATTCCTTCTACGGTAAAATTTGAGGACAGAATTTCGCATTCTTGTTATGATTCCGTTAATTTATTTGCAGACTTCTTTAATTCAAATTTTGAGCCCACACGGCCACGTGGATCTATATTTTCAAACCATTTATCCAATTTGGATATTGGTTATATTGTAGTCACCGAAGAAGAAGTTTATAACGAAATTTTGTTAATGAAAAATAGTTTCAAATCAGATGCTGATGGTATCTGTGCTTATTTTTTGAAAAAATGTGTTTCAACATTAACGTTTGTACTAACGTATATTTTTAATGTATCTCTTAAGGAGGGTGTTTTTGTGGACCGATGGAAGTTGGCTACGATTACACCAGTTTTTAAAGATGGAAGAAGGGAAGATGTAACTTGTTACAGACCTATTTCTAAACTATCTTGTGTCTCTAAAATCTTTGAGCATGTTATCTATAAAAGAGTATTTTTTGTTACAAAGTCGTGGATATCACCTAATCAGCACGGTTTTTTCTCTGGTAGGTCCACAACAACGAACCTAACTGTATTTAGTGAATATTGCATTTCAGCCCTCGAACAGGGTAGTCAAGTTGAGACTATTTATACTGATTTTACAAAGGCCTTTGATAAAGTGTCTCATGACATTCTTCTTTCAAAGCTAATACAGATTGGTTTTCACTCTGTTTTCCTAAAATGGCTTAAATCATATTTATCGAATAGAGTGTGAAGGTGGTTGTTGAGGGTTTTGAATCAAAACCTTATTTTCAAACTTCTGGTGTGCCCCAGGGCAGTGTATTGGGCCCACTTCTATTTAATTTATTTATTAATGATATTTCTACGTGCTTCACTGTAACTAAATTCCTGATATATGCAGATGATCTAAAAATATTTCTTAAAATTAATTCAGTTGGTGATGCTACTGACTTACAAAATGATTTGGATAATCTAAATGCATGGTGTACGTTAAATAACTTACATCTTAATCTTGCTAAGTGTTTCCATTTAATAGATCTGTGAATCCTATTTTATGCAATTTTAGCATTAACAATCATAATTTAGAAACTGTTAAGTCCACACTTGATCTTGGCGTTATTTTTGACTCTTCGTTTTCATTTGTACCACATGTTGATTATATTATTCCGAAAGCTTATAAAATGCTTGCATTTTTAAGAAGGAATTCTTCTGACTTTCTGACCCCAACACGTTGAGGTTAATTTATACTACATTTGTTAGATCAAAGTTAGAGTATGCTGCGGTTATTTGGAATCCCTAAAATAGTACTCATGTCTCTCGTATCGAGAGAGTACAGAGGATATTTATTAAATTTGCTTTAAGTTCATTTGCCTTCGTTGATCCTATTCCTTCATATAGATCTAAATGCCTATTTCTAGGGCTGCAGACCTTGGAATATCGTAGAATATATCAGTCGGCGTTATTGGTGTTTGATATAATTAATGGTGTAATTGATTGTCCTGATTTGCTATCTCTTATTAGTTATATTTGTCATGTTGAACAGTTAACAGACTGATGTTAACTCTAGAGTGCAACAAATCTGTACTCCAGAGTCAAACAAATTTAACTCTGGAGTGGAATAAAAAAAGATAGCCAAATATAAAAATGTATTAGTCAGAAAGAGAAAGCAACTAAATTTGCTACAGATTGGAGTACTCCATCATTGTAAACGTACCTTTAAGCTACATTCACAGTGATGGAGTACACCACTCTGCAGAGTGGAGTGTACTAAAATAGAGATGGCATGATACAAAAAATATGTAAGTGCGAAAAAGAAAGGAACAAAATCCACTCTATCGAGTGGAGTACTCCATCACTGTGAATGTAGCTTTAAAATGAAAATAAATTAAAAAAATATTTAGAAGAAAAATAATGCTTTATAAATTTATTAACTTCATTTTTATACCCCACACCACTATGTGATCATTATACCCTACACCACTATGTGGTCAGGGTATTATAAGTTTGTGCTAATGTTTGTAACACCAAAAAATATTGGTCCTAGACCCACCTTATAGTATACCGATCGGTTCAAAATTTTTTTTTTATTTCGATTTAACGATGTCCGTCTGTCCGTCCGTCCGTCCGTCCGTCTGTCTCTCTGTCAATGCATTTTTGCAACCATTGAAGCTGAAATTTCTTGTTTCACTGTGTAATTAAAAGTTTTCAGCTAGTGTTGTTTTTTGTGTCTTTATTTCTTGAATATTTTGTTAGTGCTTTTGTTAAGTGCATATTAAAGATGTTATGAATTACAAATACATATATAAATAATTGTTTCCAATTTTGAAAGTCATTCATTTAATTTTTTACTCCAAATTTGCATTCCGCAAAATACTAAAATAGCTGTAGGCGCCGCGGACAACCTGTTAATGGAAAAAAAATTATTCAATTAATTAACAACTATCATGATATTTAAGTGTTTAGTTACATCTACAAATGTTTTCAAATTCAGTTCTACAAATACAGCCTTCATAATCAAGGGTTGTGTAGATTCCATCATCATTAAACGTATTGACTTTTGAACAGGTACGGGAAATTCATACCAACGACTAGAGTAAAGAGCAAAACGAAGATCATCATTCTGAAAAAAATTAAAGAAATATTCAGTGTGTTCGTTTACTTAAATTTCGTACTACTTTTACTACAATTGTCTTGTTTACTTTTGGTATTGAATTTTTACAGCTGTAGTAAAAGTAGTAAATTGTAGTAAGTAATCGAACAAGATTACTATTTGTTAAAATAAAGAAATGTAAATAGAAAATGTTGTCATTTACGAAAGTTTGCAGAAAAAATGTCTTTGTGAATATTTTGCAAACAGCAGCTTATTTGACAAGATTATGATGTATACGTATGATTAATATTTTCATTTCATAACACTCATACGTAATTTTTGACTTTTCGATAATACTTACACTTCCAGCTATTAATGTGGCATGCCAATGATATAACCATAGCATAAAAGACATAGAAAACAAATACATTACCATAAAGAGATAATCCATTTTCGAGGAAGTCTATTAAATTAATCAAACAAGTAGAACTTTAATCAACCACTGCCGCAATAAATGGATTAAAAAATTATTCTTAAATATGTACTTACGCCTGATGTTATGGCGTACATAAGAAAACATATTAAAACCGAAAATAGAATAAAATCCAAAAACACTGGTATACGAATCAGAGACTGTAGTTCATTAACGAACCTAAAAAGTTATCAAAATAAACGCAGAATCTACAATTTAAAAAAATGTTTTTAAATTTTCCATAAACTTTTACCATCTTATTTTAATCTGTTCCGTGACACAAAATTTGCACATTTTTATATGCCACTGCATTAGTTCCTTGTTACTCATCGTCTCAATATTTTTTTTATTGATTTTGTGAGATAATTTTGCAATCTGAAAATGGAAAATATTAACAAAGTTTCAACTTCTAGGAGAAAATTACTAATTAAAAACTTTACTAACATCATAATCTGCTAGTCTCTTGTTGATGATTTCATATTTCACCACGACGTACTTCATTAAACATGTCACAAATGTGTGCCAACATGGTATGACAATAATGCCCAAAAATGCAGCATACCATGAACCCAAATATCCGACAACAAAATTATCGTAAACTTCACCGAACGGAAACAACTGAAACAGCAATATAGGCTGAGCCGTACCATTAAGAACCGCTGGTACATTAAATACAGTTTCCGGCAAAAATATGGTACGATACAAGCAATCAATATAGAGGATAAAACCTGAAGTCACTGAAGGTATCCACATAAGAAATGTAGCAATATGTAAATATCGTACAGTTTTTTCTATCATATTCTCTTCGAGAGAATCTGTTATACGCAAAAGAGTTGTGATGTCTTCATGAATGAAACTAATCATACGAACAACACCTAAGAATCGTCAAAAAAAAATATTTTTTGAATGAATGAAATATTGTAAGGTCAAAAATCGGGAAATAGTCGGAACTTGTGTATTAACCAGTACTAAAAGAACAAGTTTTATATACTATCACTTAAAAAATTGTAAGTTTGCATATTTCCAATGTACTTGTTACACAATACATTGATTTACAATTCCTTTTTAAGTACAAGACTACTTGTCAAGTACCCTGTTACTTTTCAATTACTTGTTACTTAAAACTACTTAATATGTACAATAGAGCGTACCACCCTACAGGCAAAAAAAAAGTGCGCCGAACACCCTCCAATATGAAGTATTTTTGCAAGGAGGTTTCAAAAAAAAAATTTTTTTTGCCCTACTTAGGGGTCGCCATTTTACAATTTTCGTTATATCTTTGGCATTTACAGTCGGATCTGAAAGTGTGATACATCGACGTTTTTCTCTCGAGGAGACCAGTGTTTTGCTCTAAGGGCCATTGACCTCAAGTATCCCGTTCTAGTAGTTACCCACCACATCTCAGTTGCTACCACCCTAATGTACGACCCTAATATCAGAAAATTAAAGCTCGCAAAAAATCATTAAACTTTTGCTAAGAAAGTTTTTCGATAAACCCAGTAGAACGTAGGGGCAGCCGAACGTAGGGGTCGCCTTTTTAAATTTTTTTTCATTAGATTTTTTCCTTTATAGCAAAACACTGGTCTCCTCGAGGCAAAAAATTGATATATTCGACTTGCCGAAGCTATAACGAAAAAAATTTTTTTTTTTTGAAATTGCCTTGCAAAAATACTTCCTATTGGATGGTGAACGGCGAACTTTTTTTTGAGGTACGGTCTAATGTACAACTTTCCCCCTAAAGCACCGTAAGTTGTTTTGCACGTGGAAATATTTCACTCGAACTTTAAATGCCTCAAATTGAAATTTAATTTAAACAAATGAAAAATTTTTTAATTTTATAACAAAGACATAATCAAAATAAACACAAAATGTCACTTTTTCCCAAGCAAAATAATAGTCTTGTACATTAAATTTGCGTGGAAACAAACTCTACACAATTTTCACATGAAACTGCTTGTCGTGAAAAATAATTTTTTTTATATGGAGTATAACAGTTTTTTCAAGTGAAACTGGAACAACTTACGGTGCTTAATACGTCAGTAAAATCTGTCAAGTTGGGGTTTAAAATCGATTTGACTAATTTTTAACCAAGTTTTAGTTGATACTCTGATTTAAACAAATATTTTAGTTATCTTCATTTAACACAAAATGACGATGCTGTTGGATTTCACATTCGTGGATATTTTCAAAATAATCAGAGAACATAAAGAAACATAAAAAAATTATAGCCACCATATTAGATCAGACATTTTGAATTTTCTGAATCTGAATTCAGTTTTAAATCTGAATTCATTTTTAAATTTAGTAACAACAAAAATAACTATACCAACTTATTTTGCAGAAATCATGACCGCCATATTGGCGGAACAAATTGAAATATGTAATTTTTATTTCAGATACGTTATCAGCGACCCCTTAAATCTGATTTGTAATATTTTTTAGTCACTTAGCATTCTATTTTTGACCAAAATTTGAGTTTTCCAAAATTTTTTGTTACCCACATGCTTGAAAAATTTTTAAATTAAAATCGTTTAACTATCTTTGCATGGTTTTGTTTCTAATATTTGTAATCTTCAATACATAACTCACGTGTCCTTTGAAACAAAGCATTTGCCGTAGCAATAGAAGTGGATAAATACAAAAATGCTGTAGCACAACTTTTAGCACCATCTGTCAAATTGTTAAAACCACGAGAAATCTTAATAAACTGAAAAAAAAAATATTGCAAAACCACATTTTGAAATTACAAAAAAAACTCCTTACTAGTAAACAAGAGAAAACAGCAAATGAAGCGGTAAATATTGCGCCTTTGAGTAAATGAAAACGTTTATGGCGTTGATTACTGGATACAATATAACCATACAGGCGCATACACTTCAAATGTAAACTTATTAAAGGATTATCAAAGACCTCTTCCTCCACTTGAACATCTTCCAATTTAACCATGCTGAACTCACAAAAAATCCTATATTATCTTTTGTCTACCCAAACAGTAATAAGTTTAAAAAAATTTCAATATTTCCAATTACTAGTATTAAAAATTTTCACACGAATATTTTTTGCCTTAATTATAGAATGCAATTATTTTGTAATTGTTTGTTTGTTTATTTAAAAATAATTTAATTGCCATTATATTTGTTACATTTCCTTAATAAAATATTTAGCAAGTAGACATATATATTTTATATCCTTTACAATTGTGGCTCCTCATTTATTAAAACAGGTTCGCCATCAAGTTTTTTTATAGTAGGCAATCTTTTGATACACTCTGCTCGCCATGTAGGCTCATCTAGACCATCACCTATCGGATTGCCCACAACCACCAAGTCTTCTAAGGCTTCCAATTCTTGTAGACGACTAAATTCTGACCAATCTTTTATTATATTATTGCTGAGATATAAAATTTTTAACTTCTTCAAAGCCGATAGTCCTTTAACTTTTTCAATTAGATTATAGCTTAACCAAAGTTCTACCAGAGTGTCACCAACAGCTTCCTGGAAAGAAAAATATAAGTACCTATAGATGATTATAAATGTTAATACTTTTTGCAGTCATTCGTTTAGTTTCCGAGAAAAAGGCATTTGTGTTTTACTCACTAGTCCCGATATTTGCTTTATATAATTTCTTGACAATGATAATACCCGAAGATTTTTCATGCCATTTAAACCAAAAATTTTCTCAATCATATTCGTAGAGAGACTTAAACGTCTGAAAATTAAGAAATATTATTAGCGTATTTTTTATTTTCAAAATCTTATTCTTACTCGCAATTAGCCAGTGTACCCAACGTATTGTCCATTTTCTCTATGGGAGGCCACTGAAATTGTAACTCTATAACTGTGGCCTGTGCTGAACTTTGTTGTTCTCTCTCCTCCCAACGTTTGAGAGCCTCTTTTATGGTAGTAGCTTTAGACATTTAGAAGAAAATAGGTATTCGCAACTATAATACGATTTATAATAATATTATTTAAAGGATTAGTTAAATTTATTTATATTGTTGCTACGAGAAACTGTTACTATATGGTTACTGTTTAAATTAACCCTTCCACGACTACTGTTAAATATGTGTATGTTCCACTGTTAATTGTTATAGACTCCACCCTAATGTATACAGATAAAAATTGGTTGTAAATACAATTAAACTTTTTATAAACACAATTAAACTTTTAATTGAAATTGCGCCTACAATTGATTTTGTAAATACAAACATTTTTGTTGCTTGACTGCTGAATTTATTTCAATCAAATAGCCAACGAACACATTTGTTTAAATTCAAAGAAAATTTGCAACAGACGTGACATCTGTAGTATTTACTTCTTTTTTCCGAAGATTATGCGATATTTTTGGATAAAAAATATACCAGTTTTTAAGTTTTCAGAAATATTAAGGTATTTGAAATTGGTCAATTCCACTTCGGAGTTTTTTTTTCGATGTTACAGGCCGTTGACTTGAAATGAAAAACGAAAATTGTTCAAGAGCTTATTTTTATATTATATATTTTTATTATTTTTATTTTATTATCATATATTTTTATATATTGTATTATATTACCATGATGAAAGTTGTTCATTTAGAGCATAATCACTAGGTCAAGGAATGCCATGCACTTAAAAATCTAAAATATGCGTCTAAAAAAATGCAGTTGAAAAATATGATAAAAAATATGCGCTAGAAACGATAATATTGGCAAAAATAACGCACCTTATAACATAAAAATATATGTAGGTTAGTTATTTTGCAAGTAGATATAGAGATCGATGCTTTTCCATAGGTAAATAAGGCTTTTAAGAATGTTATTTTCAAAAGTAATGAATAAAAATATGAAATAAATACTTTGAATGACTCAAAATATGAAAGTGTATCAATTTTTTATATTTTTCTACAAATTAAGAAATTTAAAAAAATTTTTAAATATGTAGAAATATACATTAAAAAGGCACCAAATATCCCAAGAAACATTTTTACGGACTCTCCGGCATGTACGGAATCATCAATCCGGCTTTTACGGAACATTATCGGTCCGTAAAACAGGTATCCGTCAAAGTTGTACGTATACGGAACAATAACAGACCGTACTTTCGGATTTTCGAATATAATACATTTTGAATCCGTTTTGGTGTATCCGTTTCTGCACCGTTAAATAGGGACTTCACCAATTTTCATCAGTTTGAACTCCGGAGCTAACGGTGTCGTCTTTCTTCAGTTTATTCGTGAATTTTTGTCCGCAAAATATAATTAATTAAATAATTTAATACGGGTCGCGCGGTAAAGTCGGTTAAAAAAGTTTCTGGATGTCGCTAAAATGAGCATCCTGTCTTGGCCGTTGCCGCAGTAGCCAAATTACTTTAATTCACATAAAATCATTAAATAGTAAGTGTTTATGAAATTTTATATTTTTTCACTATAGTTTGTGAATTGCGTATGAAAAAACTCAATCGTGAATACATCAATTTTGCGAATTTTGAGGCTGATTAATGAAGTTAGTTCCAGCGGCGGTAAACATAGTTTTTAATAAAATTAATAAATTATTTAATAAATCTATTAAAAAACATACAATATTAAAGTTAGTAATGTGTCAATTTAGGTAGATATAAAAGTCCGAAAACGGCATTCTAAAAACGGAGTCACTCCGTTTATTACACGACATAACGGTCCGGAAACGGTCCGGTATTGACGGACTTTCAGCGGACTAGTCCGTTTTTTACATGACATAACGGTCCGTAAACGGTCCGTCATTGACGGACTTTAAACGGACTTGTCCGTTTTTAACACGACATAACGGTCCGTAAACGGTCCGTCATTGACGGATTTTCAACGGATTCGAATCAGTTTCGATGTTCCTTATGTTCCGTTTTCTGGTCCGTATACGTATCCAGAAAACGGTACGTATACGGAGTTGGATTCCGTTTATGACGGACCGAAAACGGTGCGTAAACGGAACGAATTGTTTGTTGGGATGCATTTGGACTATAGGGAAAAAACATGCATTTGCATAGAATTCTTTTCCCTAATAATCACCAAAGGATTTTACAAGGCATGATACACAATGCATGATTCTGAGAAGTTGTTTGTAAGATTTTGGGCACTTACAAGAATGCATTTATATCCCCAGCGAAATTGTCGGATGCAAAGAACCGGTTTAGAACAACTTGTACTTGTATGCAACCTGTTCTACTTTATGTTCTATCATCGATGATTTTTGTTTGAGTTTGTCCTAAAAGCAACAGGTTTTTTCCTCCAAACTAGAACAGGTTGCTTTGGAACCATTTCTAGAACCAGTTATAGAACTGATTCTGTGACAGTGAAACCTTAGATTTGGATTCCCAGCAATCAGTTCTAGAACCTGTTCCATGGAACCGGTGGTAAAAAGAGCTGTTATAGAACAGATTTAAAGGTAACATGTTCAAAAAAATTTTGCTGGGTCATACTACTGTAATTTATTCCCTCAAAAGTTATGTGTTTGTGTATTGCTAAATGAAGTATCCATTAAGAGGTGGTAATATCTTTTTTGCTGGGTTATATTGGCTCGTATAAATAAAGAATAGATATTACTAATAGTGGGAAATATTTGTTTTTAAGCAATTACTTCAAAATTTCAAAAATTTGTTTTTATTTTCGTTTATATTTCATGCTATTCTACAAGTCTATGGATAGATTTGTTGTAGAAGTCATTCCTAAGCCAGAAGTAATTACAACTTGCTCGTATTAAATGCATATGTAAATATAAATGCAAATATGGGAAATTTTACAAGGTGTGTTCTTTAAATCTATCAAAGTTATAATACTAACAGTTATTTTTTTACAAACGGTTGAGCAAATAATATGAATTAATTTTAATTGATTATATGTATATTAGGTTTGTTTTTTTCGAATTTTATATAAATATTTCATACAAATTTAAGCATTTATAAAACTTTTAAGTAGGTATAAATTTAGCTTCTTAAAAATTAAGTGGTTATAAAAATGCTACCAAGTCTTAAAAATTCTTGGCTTTTCTCTTTCAAATGTAAACAAAAATATTCGTCATAAAAATATTTGAAATTTTAGTATTTTTAATTTCATAAAATATGAAAAACAACAAAAGCTAACAAATGCGTTGGTTAGTAAATTTCAAGGGTATGGCATCACCAAAAAAATAAGTTATGAAAACATCGGTATCACTAGATGGCACTTTGTTCAAAAAAATTGACAATTTTATTTTTTTATTAAAATTTAAATAATAACGAGTAAAAAGGTTAAAGTCGGGCATGCCGACTATACAATACCCTACACCAGTCTGGTTAAAAGCCAACTAATGTTTGGATCCGAAATTCGAATGGGTTAAAATGGGACTTGTGTCAAAATTTTCTATAATGTGAGTCAGCGAACCAAATTTCATTAAAATATCTTAATATTTGCGACCTGCAGTTTGTAACCAAGCCAATTTTGGGGGGACCCTTATATGGGCACTAGGTCTGAAAATGGACCGGTGTTAACCGAAATCAATAGGCTTCGTCCTTATATGGGCACTAGTTGTTCACCAAAATCAAAAGGCTTTGTCCTTGGGCCGACATAAGTCGGTGTACCAAGTTTCATCAAAATATCTTAATATTTGCGACATGCAGCGTATAAACAATATAATTTTGGGGGACCCTTATATGGGCACTAGGTCTAAACATGGACCGATGTTCACCAAAATCAATAGGCTTCGTCCTTGGGCCAATGTAGGTCTATGTACCAAATTTCATCAAAATATCTTAATAGTCACCAAAATCAATAGGCGTCGTCCTTGGGCCGACATAAGTCGGTGTACCAAGTTTCATCAAAATATCTTAATATTTGCGACCTGTAGAGTGCGCACAAGAATGCATGGACAGACAGACAGACGGACGGACGGACGGACAGACGGACATCGTTAAATCGAAATAAAAAAATTCTGAGCCGATCGGTATACTATAAGGTGGGTCTAGGACTAATATTTTTTGGTGTTACAAATATCAGCATAAACTTATAATACCCTGACCACATAGTGGTGTAGGGTATAATGACCACATAGTGGTGTAGGGTATAACAAACAACAAAGCAAAAAAAAACAAACTGATATTTCAAATTTTATTATTTGAATATATTCCGCGCTTGTTTTTTCCTTATTTTGAGCAGTTTTCAGCGGTTTTTGAGTTTTTAAATATACACTGAGAGAATTATCCTTCATGATATTAATGATATAATTTCATAGAATTTTTTTCGTAGAACCAATGAAGAATTTCATTATGTATATAATATTTAATTAATATTATGAAATTTTTCATAACTTTTCTTTCATAAAATTTCATAATTTCATTTAAAAAAATTCATTGAATTTCATAAATTCGATCTCCATGAATTTAATGAAAATGTTCTTTATATATATGAAATTGTTCAATAGTACCCAGCAAAAAAAAACCGAATACATTCTACAAGAATGCCTTTTTCACTGCATATAAAGTAGCTACCCAGTCAGAAAAATACAAACGGGAAAGCGGTGGCAAAGCACTTTAACAGGTGGTACAAGTATTGGCAAAAAGTGCTTTCCCATTCCCAAAATGATAACATCATTAGACAAAAGGACCGGCTGTTCAAAAAGCGCCGGAAAAGCACTGGAGGAACAAAATTTTTAAACGTTGGTAAAACGCTGGCAAAACCAATAAATAGGTGGTCTGGAAATATATTTTCCAAAATAAAATTAAAAAAAAGTTCATATGTATTTTTTTTGATCCTGCCGTGATTTGAACCCAGACCGTCAGATTGGCAGACGATTGCTCTACCGACTGAGCTAACGAGACATATAATATTTAATGGCTAAACACATAAATGAGTGATAATAGCTGGACAACTACTGGCTGTGCCAAAATGCTAGTACTGGCAAACAATTTTTAGTAACTAGTATGCCAGTGTTTGGAGGGCAAAAAAAAAGTTGGTCTTGAAGGAGCTTTCCCACAAACAAAAAAATTGATTTTATAAAACAAAAAAAAATTTAAATTAAAAAAAATCCCAAAAAATTTTTTTCCTTGCAACCGGATTTGAACTCGGAACCTCCCGACTAAAAACATTTTTTAACGAAGCGTCAGCATTTTTATAAAATCATTGGTTTTCCAGTGAATTGATTTTTGTACGCCTGGTAGCATTGGCTAGGTAGCACTGGATAACCACTGGTTGCAAACCTTGGCATATCACCAATTCTTTGCCAGTGGTTTTTTTTATAAACTACTAAAATTTTTGTAAAAAAAATACTGGTAAAAAAAATACTGGTCCGCTTTTCGCAAACGCTGGCAAAGCGTCCCAAATGAGTGTTCTGCCAGTCATTTATTTTTAATACCATGGTTACCCAGTGGTATGCCAGTGCTTGATTTTTTGTACCACTGGCGATTTCTGACTGGGTATATATGCTGATTTCTTACTTTCAATAAACGTATTTTAAATGACTTCCAAAATGCCATTAATTAAAAACTTTTCTTTATTTCCGAGCAAAAAAATACCTGACTATGATCCGTAAAAGCACCTATACTGTTCGGCACAAATGCGTTCAAATTGAGGTGAAAAAAGCAAATTTTTTTAACATTGGCTTGTCATAGGAGAGAAGGTGTTTATGCTTCTTTAAGTCTGCTTTGCACATCATAAAAATGAGTGCTTGGATGTTCTTTTTCATATAGGAAAGCAATTCATTTTTTTACTATCTAAGGAGAGATGAAAAGTAACTTCTTGTGAATGCATTCAAATATATATTTAAGAAGTGATATTTATGACTTTTGAATGCATTCCCAGGAAGTTACTTTTGCATCTCTAGTTAAAAAAAATGAATTGCTTTCCTATATAAAAACGAGTAAAAAGGTTAAAGTCGGGCATGCCGACTATACAATACCCTACACCAGTCTGGTGTATTGTTTGGATCCGAAATTCGAATGGGTTAAAATGGGGCTTATGTCAAAATTTTCTATAATGTGAGTCAGCGCACCAAATTTCATTAAAATATCTTAATATTTGCGACCTGCAGTTTGTAACCAAGCCAATTTTGGGGGGACCCTTATATAGGCACTAGTTCTAAACATGGACCGATGTTCACCAAAATCAATAGGCTTCGTCCTTGGGCCAACATAGGTCTATGTACCAAATTTCATCAAAATAGCTTAATATTTGCGACCTGCAGCGTATAAACAATATAATTTTGGGGGGACCCTTATATGGGCACTAGGTCTAAACATAGACCGATGTTCACCAAAATCAATAGGCTGCGTTATTGGGCCAATATAGGTCTGTGTATCAAATTTCATCAAAATATCTTAATATTTGCGACCTGCAGCGTATAAACATTATAATTTTGGTAGGACCCTTATATGGGCACTAGGTCTAAACATGGACCGATGTTCACCAAAATCAATAGGCTGCGTTACTGGGCCAATATAGGTTTGTGTACCAAATTTCGTCAAAATATCTTAATATTTACGACCTGCAGCGTATAAACAGTATAATTTTGGTAGGACCCTTATATGGGCACTAGGTCTAAACATGCACCGATATTCACCAAAATCAATAGGCTGCATTATTGGGCCAATATAGGTATGTGTACCAAATTTCATCAAAATATCTTAATAGTTACGACCTGCAGCATATAAAAAGTATAATAATGGGCACTAGGTCTAAACATGGACCGATGTTCAAAAAAATCAAACTTGTTCGTCCTTGGGCCAACATAGGTCTGCGTACCAAATTTCATCGAAATATCTTAATAGGTGCGACCTGTAGAGTGCGCACAAGATTGCATGGACAGACAGACAGACGGACGGACGGACGGACAGACGGACATCGTTAAATCGAAATAAAAAAAATTCTGAACCGATCGGTATACTATAAGGTGGGTCTACGACCAATATTTTTTGGTGTTACAAACATCAGCACAAACTTATAATACCCTGACCACATAGTGGTGTAGGGTATAAAGAACATCCAAGCACTCATTTTTATGACGTGCAAAGCAGACTTAAAGTAGCATAAACACCTTCTCTCCTATGACAAGCCAATGTTAAAAAAATGCGTTTTTCACCTCAATTTGAACGCATTCGTGCCGAACAGTATAGGTGCTTTTACGGATCTTGGTCAGGTATTTTTTTGCTGGGTATTTACTCTTTTTTAATTTTTTTTATAAAATATCGTCATTTCCTGAGACAATATTCTTTTATAGTTTTTTTTTTTAAATTAATTTTGCATTGAAATCTTTTTATAAATCATATTAATTTTTTCTAAACTTTTTTTTATGAAAATTAATTTAATGAATTCTTTCTTTAGATATACTTTGTACATCCGTAAAATAGGCTACGATTTTATTACGCCTTTTGCATTTGCTAAGTAGTTTTTATTTATCCACTCCAGCTTTTCAACGACAACATGAAACCCCAGTGAAGAAAATCATTACCAGATATGTGGTTATGTAACTACATACTTGGTAATGGTAACTAGTTACTTTTGTTATTACATTTCTTATTACATTTATATGGCGATGTCGCGAAAAATAATGAGTTGTCGTTACACACCAGCATACGAAAAATCAATAAATATATCGTTACCTATGTGCTTACCAGTATTGACAAAAATAATGAGTCTAAAAATAGATTTTCTAAAAAATAAATTATATAAAAAAAATTATTTTTTATTGTATTTTTTTTTTTGTTTTTAATAAAATTTGCTGGTGCGGGAATCGAACCTGGGTCTACAGATTGCCAGACAACAGCTCTACCATCTGAGCTATATCGATATGTAATATTTAATAGATAAAAACACAATTGACCTGCTGCACACAAGTAAGCTTACTCGCCAACATACAAAAAATCAAAAAATATGTGGTTACATATATCCTTACCAGTGTTTAAAAAATATTGAGTCTAAAAATAGATTTCAAAATATTTTCAAAAAAATCTAAAAAATTATTTTTTATTTTAAATAATGATAAAAATAAGTCATTATCAATAACTCATTATTATATGTTTTAAAATAATACAAAAGGTAAGTGGGTGTCATTACTGGTAGTCGAAAAAATAATGATATGTCATTACCGTTTATACACTGGGACTGCTTCATAAATTTTATGAAGCCCTTCATTTGCTGAATGATTTATTCATTTTATGAAAAGTTTCATTAATTTTATGAACTTTTCATAAACATTGACTTTAATGAAACCTGTTTAATAGATTCTATGAAAAGTTTCAATGGACGAGTTCCAGTGACAATTTTCATTGAAACTGATAATTCTCATTGATAATTCTCTCAGTGTAGGCTCAACTGATACTAATCTGATACTAAATAGTTGCTCAGGTAATACTAAATTACAGCGCTTTCTACCGGTGAGTAGGGTAAGTTTTGATTTAGTATCTCTATAATTAAGTCTTTGGTAAATTTAGAGCAGGGCACACAAGATAATTGCTCTATTTCGCGTTCCGGCGAAGTCCTTGAACAGCTTTCGTACAAAGGCGACCCCAAATTCTTAATTTTATTTGTTTACCAAAAATAAAAGAAAAAATCAGGTATGTACGGACAGGTGTTTTTTACAAATAGTTATAGATATAAAATTCGAAAAAAAAACAAACCTATTGTATTGTTTATGATGTATCGAACCTGTGATAATATTACAGTGTTGTTATACACACATTTTTTGAAAGTGGTGTAAAATAAAAAAAAAAAAAAATAAAACTATACGCTCCACTTCGACAAAGGAAATCTCATCGATAAAAGCACTGGCTAAGCGGGGAACTCATTAATCTCGGTAGAGATGTCATTAGAATTCTATTAGGAAAATTGGGCGAAATGTAGAACAATTCTTTGCAACAACGAGCATAGAATTTCAAGAGGATGCATGCGTCTCTTCCTCTGTTAACTGGCTCTGGTCGAAATTTCAAGAAATTTTATTAGAAGGTGATAGGTTAAGTTTTTTGGTTAAATTTTTCAATAAATATGCACAAAATGAAAAAATTTAATAAAAAAAACTAAACCAGTTAGCAATTTAAGCTCTTGAAATCTCAGAGGGAGCTAGTGAGAGAGCTCGTAACAGTACGTGGGGCACTTGAATAGAGCCTGGGTTAGCCAGATTCTTAATAAAACCAACGACTATAAATATAATCACCGACTATAACCAAGAGCTACAAAAAGCTTTTCCACTTTTAACCCACTTTCAACCGCTCCTAAACCACTGGTTAAAAATCCACAAAACTTTATAGAGGTGGAAGATAAAAAAAGATAAAAAAAGGGTCAAGTTTTTAGAGTTTATTTTTATCTCTTCAGGTTTGACCAGGAAGGGATGGTCGATTTTTCGACCACTGCCTGGATACGATATACAGAAATTCAAAAACATGCATATTTATTTGTATTGCAAAAGATAGTTTTATTTATGTAAAAACGTAAAAGTAAATGCAATAAACTAAGTAAATGTACTAAAATAAATGGTTTTACAATAATTCACAAGTTGTAGAATGAATTGAAGGATTTGGTGTGAACAGAAACATCGAATATTTGAATGAAAAATGTTTATGACAAACCCTGCAAGGACGAGGCTTTTCAAGGCTGCATTAGCGATCTTTTGTGTCAGTGGTTTCGCTTGATAATAATTGTCTGTGGCATTGTCGAACAACTTCTCGTTTTCCATAAGTTTTTTTACGCTTTGACGAACCCGCAACTTTACCGGGCATTTCCGGTCGCTTAAAATGAACAGGTTTTCGTCGATATCTTCTTTGTCGCTCAATCCATCGATTTATCACCAACACCAAATCAACATTATTTGCATCAAAAACAAGTGTTGCAGTTTCATCCTCATCACTACTTTCGTTAACTAAACGTTCCATTTACACTTGAATGACATATATTTACCGATCTATTTTTAAACTTTTAATGGCCAACAATTAACAAAAAATACGGAATGTGATTAAAAACAAAGACCAAAGTACCGAAAGGCTGAAAAGTCCGTGGGATAACCAATAAAACAAGCATTTTTTGGCAATCACTCTAACGCCTTTGTAACATTTCGATACCTTTTTTATAAAGTGATTTATCTTTGGCCTCAAAATAGGCCTCTGTTTCGGAAATCATCTCTTCATTCGAACCAAATCTCTTTCCAGCGAGCATTTTTTTGAAGTCTGAAAACAGGTAGAAATCGCTGGGAACCAAATCTGGGTGTGAAAGCAATTGAAAGTGTAATTCGTGCAAATTGGCCATGGTAGCCAACGACTTGTGACACGGCGCATTGTCTTGGTGAAAGAACAGTTATATTGCGATTTCCTTCTGCAAACGACCAGGCCTTTTTCAAGGTAATCAATGTACAAATTCCAGCCGCATCCCAAAATACTGATGCCATGACTTTACCAGCTGACTGTTGCGACTTTGGCTTCTTCGGGCGAGGTTCGCCAGTTGCTGTCCACTCAGCTGACTGACGATTCGACTCTGGAGTGGAGTGACAGATCCAAGTTTCGTCCATTGTTACATACCGACGCAAAAAGTCCTTTTTATCTCGCCGAAACAGCTCCAAGCTGCTCTCAGAATCATCTTTTTTTTTTTTTTGATACACTGTGAGCTAACGCGGCTCCCAGTTCGTAAACAGCTTTCTCATGGACAAATGTCCATACCAAATAAAGCAAACACGTTCCTTCTTTAACTTGCAACTTCACTTTACGGTCTGCCAAAACGTTTTTGTGAACTTTTTGATGTTTTCCGGTATCACCACCTCTTTTGGGCGACCAGAGCATGTTTGTACGACCACGTTAAAGTCAGCAAACCACTTTTCTACCATTTGTCTCCATGGAGCAGAGTCCGAATAACACTTATCAAGCCAAGCTTTGGCTTTAAAGGTAATGGTAAATCAACACAGGAAATTACTTTGAATGCATTGTTTCCAAAATCGCAAACGTAGCGTCACTAATGAACGAATTGTCATTAAATTTTGACAGGTATCATCTGAAAGTTGCTAGTTTCAAAAAATCCTACGGACTTTTCAGCCGATGTGTTATTACGCAACAAAGGCCGCATATGTCCTTTGCAGCTGTAAGTAAAAATGTTAATAATTGCAGCTGTTATAGAAAATTTCAATATCGTATCCAGGCAGTGGTCGAAAAATCAACCATTGCTTTTTGCGTTCACCTCTCCCAGCAAATAAAACAAGGTACAGTTTCAAATAATTTTTGCTGTATTCTAATACAAGTTGAAATTCAAAGGCAAGAATGAAATTCGGATAGAGACATGCCTTCAACAGATTATTTTTCAGTTTTAGTTTCTTAGCTAGCTGTAAAAAAATTATTTCCGATTTTTTAAAACCAGATAAAAGAGATTGTTTTCTGAAAATTTTTTGTAACTCCGACAACGTTAACCCTTTCTTCACCAAGGTCAAAGGTGAAATCTTTGAAAATGTTCTATTTTTCCAGAAAGTATATCAAAGCATTGTGTTATTTCTTGCGGAATTTGGTGGAAGTTATACAAATAACTCTGTTAACACCAAATTTTATGTATAGTAATAAAAAATTAGAAATTAACCCTTATAGGCACATGGGATAAAAATGATCCCAAATTTTTAAATTAATCTGTTTGAGCCAATTTTTTTTTAATGTTAAATAACGCCGGCTGGTTCAAAAAATTATGTAGAAACCATAAATTACACTGTGAGACAAATGGTAGGGGTCAGTGATCGGGAAGGGTTCAAAATACCGGGGAAAGTTATATCGGTAAAAAAGAAGTTATACGTGTCCCGGCGTTTCGCTGGGTCACCACTAGGAATCGAGATATATCGATTTGACCTTTGGTGGTCTTTTTTTTTGACATAACTCGAGAACAACTAGTCCGATTTTGCTCAAACAATTTTAAAAAAATTAAAAATTACAATTCCTTTAATCTGTTCATATAACGTTTTTCTATATACTCAACAGTTTTGCCGGTAAAAATAAATGTATGAAGAAAAAAATATTTTTTGCCTAAAATATTAAAAAAAAAAGTAATAAACAAAAGGTTATTGATTTTTATGGTAGCGGTAACAAACATTTATTTTTACCAGGAAAACTGTTGAGTATATAGAAAAACGTTATATGAACAGATTAAAGGAATTGTAATTTTTAATTTTTTTAAAATTGTTTGAGCAAAATCGGACTAGTGGTTCTCGAGTTATGTCAAAAAAAAGATATATCTCGATTCCTAGGGGTGACCCAGCGAAACGCCGGGACACGTATAACTTGTTTTTGACCGATATAACATTTCCCGTTGGTTTCATCCCATCCCGATTTTGACTGTCGCATAGTGTTATTGTTTAAAAAATGTGAAGAAAGGGATTAATTTCGATTTCATTTCTTTTAACGATAATTTATGGTTTCTACATAAGTAAAAGGCAGTGAAAAATGAAGGGCTTCGAATATGTCAACACTATAATTGTTCGATAGAATAGTTGCTGCGGCCATCATGGAGAGGTGACGAACTTGTTGAAACTTTTTAGTTCATAGTAAAAGGCTGCATGAATATTTTACAAAACATTCTCTTTCATATACTGATACCAGATTTGAAGATTTTTAATACTACAATAAAAATAACTAAAATAGACAATTTTGCTAATTTACACTTATTTACAGGATACTAAAATTTAGATCATTACAAAAAACAAAAAAAGTTCTTGGTGTTGTATAATAAATATAATGTTTTGCAAGACATTCATGAGGACCTCTAGTTCATAGCACTGTTGGTGAAAGCGGCACAAAAGTGCCATTTGTGGCACTATTAAATGTTCAATGGCACCTTGGCCATAGAATTTAAACACTTTTTAAGAGAATTTCTATATAATTTGATAAAAGGTCGATATCGCTGGTTTTTAAATTAGCAAAATTAAAAAACAAACGCTACACTAAAAATTTCTACAATTTTCTGGACCACCTTCCTGTTCTGCGGAGACAATTTAATCATTATTTTGATCTTTAAAAATAAAAGCAACGGGGATAAAGTTAGAAAAACTTTAATTGATTCTATTGTATTCTCCGTCACTATATATATAAAATATGTATGTAGAATTTTTTGAAAGAATTGGACCTGCTAACTTATCTTAAAATAACGTAAGTTTAGTGCTTTACTATAGTTAAGAATGGCAAATTTATATGAAAATATTTGTGGTAATGTTAAACTCGGGTGAGTTTTTAGATAAGTTATCCGCCCTTAAAGTTTTTTTTTATTAGTTTTTTGTCTTTTTATTCTTAAAGTAACTAATACCCTTATTCTAGGAAAATGTGACAATTTGTTTTGTTATTAAAATTGTCATGTTTCTTGTTATAGGAATTTTTCAAAAATTTGTTATGGTATCCTAGTTTTTTTATGACAAGCAAAAGTTTTAAAAATTTCACCATACAATTGTGAAAGCTATTTCTGCCAAAAATTAAATAAAATTATCAAAAAATTGTAATTTGTGAAAAATTATGATTTTTTCTATAATTTTTTTAAAATCTTAAATGAATTAAAAACTTAAAAAATGTCCAGGAACCGCAGAACACGAGAGAACTAGTTCTAACTACTTGGAGTTTCCTTTAAATTTTTGCATCAAGCACCCTGAGGTTATTCCTAACAATTTTAGCCCCAAAAATCCCATGTTAATACGGATTGGAGGAATTTGCAGGAATTTTAGAATCGGTAAAAGGTTCGACGCATCTTAAAATAATATCTCAAAATATGAGTGAGGTATTTCATATTTTATTTCTGTGAAGAAAAAATATAAAATTCTTCAAAAGAAAATAAAATTTTTATATTTTAAATTGTTGACAAATGAAAATATTTGTTTTGCTGTGTCAATTTTTCTTAGAATACCAAAATTATAATAAATTTCCATTCACCCCAGTTTTGTGACAATTTTGTTATTGTTATAAAGTTTAGAATAAGGGTGTAAATGTATAAATATTTGAAATAACCCAGCAAACAAAGATGATCATTAATGACTCAGAAATGAGCTCCAAAAACATAAACATTTTTCCACTTTTTCCTATGAAAGTGGTCCGTCCAAAAGAGCCCCCTGTGTACTCAGAAATGACTCAGAAAAAAGAACGTACAAAATCGAAATTTTCCTCATAAATTAAATAATTTTGGAATCTTCTTTGGGACCGAAAAATGAACCCTCAATTTGAGACAGCTTTTTAGATTGTAGAGACAACTTTTTGGATTGTTTTCTGAGGGTTCATATTTTCTACCAAAAAAAGAGTGTTTTCAAAAAAACAATAATCATTTCTATGAGCCATTTAAAAATCTTATTTATGAGCGCTCCGAAATTGCTGGCTGGGTAAAAGATGAACATATTTTTTGAAACAATAAATGTTGCTTAACTTTTTTTTTTGGCACTTTTGAAGCTTTTTTTACACTTTTTTGGCATCATTTAGGCACCAAACGATAACTCTCAAATACCATCACTGGTTCATAGCCCAGTTATGTTAAATGCTATGAGAGCACCGAAGGAGGGCGCTGCATACATATTATTTTTGTTAATTGATATTGCCGTCGCTGGAAATCGAACCCGCAATCTTCTGTGTAACAGTACATTTCGCTAACTATTACATCACAACGCCCACAGAAACAAAATTCTTCATATCTGATTTAAGAATATCCACCGGATCTTAGATATATCAAAAATCGCTTGCTACAAGTTAAAAAAACGCTTAAAATGCCATACATCTTATTATCCTTGAAAGAAGTCCACTTTTGCCACATAAATATAAATGTTTTGTTAAAGAACTATTAGTAGTTAAAAACGTACTTTAAAGAAAATCGTTTCTAAAACCATGTCCAGCTTTGATAGTTTCGTTAGGGCACCAATAAAAATTTTCAAATATTTGGCTATAGATTTCTCTAAGGAATCACATAAACGTTTCACACTTATGCAAATAGCAACCGTAATAAACACTGTATTTGTAATAACCTTACAAATCCTTTATATTTATATCAACAACGATGATAATGAAAATGCCAAAAATATGAGTTACATCAATTATTATTTAACGGGCTTGGGTAAATTTATCGCTCTTATTTTCAATCGTGTTGTATGGTTGAAATGTGTGGAACAACTAAAAGAAATGTTCCCCACCAAATTCATTGAAAGAAAATATCGCCTTCAACATTATCTTAAACATTATATCTGGTTTGAACGCTTTATATGGAATTTCTTTTTATTTTTATGTTTTGCATTTTTACCGATTCCATTGCTGCAATCGTTGATTTGGCTTAAACAACATAACGAATTTCCATTTGAAATACCTATTGCAATATGGATACCTAAAAAATTGGAAGGATCGGTTTTGGCATATATTGCTGCATATATGTTGGGTTGTATTTGCAGTATACAACTTGGTACATGCAATGCTGGTTGCGATTTATGTTTGATTAGTTGTATATCACAATTATGTTTACATTTTGATTTACTTTCTCAACAAATAATGGAGCTACAACCGGGTGAAAATGAGAACAAGGCTTTGGAGAATTTAAAGGCAATAGCTAAACGTCATTCGAAACTAAGGAAGTACTTAGAGAGACAATCGTTCAACCAATAAGCATTTCTAAATTTAAATACGATTTTTTTGCAGATTGGCTAATAAAATTAATACCATTTTCGGTCCATCTATATTGTTTTCTCTTATTTCATCATCATTTATACTGTGTTTTGTGGCCTATCAAATGTTGGACGATATACCGATGATCCTACTATTAAAGGCCTTTGTAATATTGATATTCGAAAGTAAGCAAGTTATTATAATCTGCTATTTTGGGAATAAATTAATGGAAAGTGTAAGTATTGGTATATTTTCCTATTGTTTTAAGTTTGTGAAATATATTTCGTATTTTAATAGATCTCTCATTAATCGATCCCTGTACCCAGCAAAAACAGACATTACCAAGTAGTGCTGGTAAAAATATGAGTAGTGGATATCGAGTATTTGTATATTTTTTTAGGTACTCGATACTCAAAACTACTACTCGATATTTTCAGAGTTGCATTTTGGGCAGACAAAATATATAAAAATGTGACTTCGCTAAAATATTTATAACAAAACTACAACTCTGCTAAAAGAAAAAATTAGAAGTAAAATATTTAAAAGTATATGTTAAAAAACTGAAAAACGCAGTGCACAGTTGGTGGAAAAGTTTAAAAATATGTTTAAACATTGAATTAACGTAAACATTTTCGAAGAATTTTATTAAAAAATTTCAAAAACCGTTAAAAGTATCGAGTAGTATTGAGTATCCAAATCAAAAATATCGAGTATTCGTAGGCACTCGGTCAGGCTGGCGTGGGTCCCAGGACACGCTGGGATCGCGGGCAACGAGCTGGCTGACGAGCGTGCGAGGAATAGCTCCGAGTCGGTTGAGGACCCTATACAAACGGAGGTCCTGGTTCCTATGGTGAGGCTATTCGGTGTGATAGGGGATATATCGGATAGGGAGACGAGGGCAAGGTGGACAACCTTGACCAATTGTAGGATATCTCGGACCCTATAGCCACTGCCTGATCCGGGGAGGAGAAAGATTGTTCTTGGTTTTGGCAAGCGGACGATCGGAATGCTTGTAGGAGTCCTAACGGTACACTGTGCGATGGGCCGAATGGCTGTACGTTGGGGTTACACCCAGGCGGACTACTGCAGGGGCTCTGGGGACAACGAGGAAGAGGAGGAGACAGTGCATCATCTGCTTTGTGAATGTCCTGGACTGAAGGAGTGGCGACTCAGATATCTGAGGTGCAGGCTCTTCGACGACCTGGACAGTCTACGCGATGTTTCCCTGTCTGGTCTTGCGTACTTTTTGAGGGCATCGGGATGGTTTTAGATTTTTCGGGTCGTGGTATTGCTTTCCATTTGGATGAGGGGAAGATTAAGGGAATCGCAATGGGCCTTATGGCCTCCGAGTGAACTCACCGTTCTGGTGGGCTTCCATTCAACCTAAACCTAAACCTTTCGAGTATTGAAAAGTAATCGAATTTACCAGCACTATTACCAAGTAATTAAGCGAGTAAGTAGCTCGCAAAGGGTTTCACTGGTTACCAGGCTATTAACTGCCCAGCAATATCATTAGCAAATAAGTGTATATATAATAGAAATTCATAGATCCGAACAACTTATTTTTAGGAGTCTAAACTCATTATTTTTGTTAGGCGCGGTCGTTTTTATAAGTAGTCACGCTTACCCGCTCGCTTACGAAAAAATGAGAAGTAAGTAGTTATAACATTTTAAATAATTTCCAGAAGCTCCTCAAAATAATCGTTTACAGCTGTCATGGAAGGAAGGAATTTGTTTAGATTTGGCAACTGGTAGAAGACAGAAGTAAGTAGTTATAACATTTTAAATAATTTCCAGAAGCTCCTCAAAATAATCGTTTACAGCTGTCATGGAAGGAAGGAATTTGTTTAGATTTGGCAACTGGTAGAAGACAGAGGGAGCTAAATCAGAGAAATGATGAGAAATGAGTAATGATGATAAATGATGAGAAATTTTCATTCGAATCCGTTTTTGGTCAACTGTTCATCTGTAATTCTTGATGCCAAATAAAATGTACTTGATCATTTGAGATGCCTATGGCATTACATATTTCAAGCACTTTCACTCGTCGATCGTCTAATACCATATCATGGACTTTAGCTATGATTTCTGGCTGTTGTTGCAGTTTTTGGAAGTCCACTTCGTGTTTCATTTTCAATGCTTGTACAGGGCCAAGTTTTAATTCAGCAACCCAATTTTTTACTGTTGCATATGAAGGAGCACTTTCACCTAACACATTCACCATATCATTATGAATTTCTTGTCCCGATAAACCTTTCCTATGTAAATATTTAATCACATCACGAATTTCTAATTTTTCCATTACAAAAAATCATTGAAGCGCCTTTTTTGAACACCTGTTACTATACGAAGGAGTTGACAGATCAAAATGAAATTTAACATGTATTCATAGCTTGCAAAAGCTTATAAAAAGCCTTTTTCTGTTTATACCGCCATCTCTATGTCAGGCTAAGAATATTTCGTACTGCCCTCGTAGTTCAAAACAAATTAATAAATAAAATATTAACATAAAAAGAGTAAATCGGTACTTATTTAATCAACTACCAGTAAGTGATTACTTTGCAAGAATATAAAAGTACTTCTATAACTTATTCTCTGTAAGTCATTATTTTTGTATTTTAAAGTAATGCAATAGGTAATGACCTACCATTACTTGGTAATCGGTAAGGTAATGATCTGTCATTACCATGTTTTTGCTGGGTATGAAAAACAGCTCGCAAATGAACACTATCAAAGCCTGCTATATGAAATTATACACAGGCATTGTCGAACTGCAATGCTACTGAGTAAAAAAAGCGTTATAAAAAAAATAATTATAACGGGAGTTATGGAAACATAACAACGAAATTGCTTATAGGCAACTTTGGGGCTGAAAGGTTTAAGGAGGGCAAAATATTTCAAAAACATTAATTGCCCAGTGTAGAAACGGTAATGACATATCATTATTTTTTGGAGTACCAGTAATGACACCCGCTTACCTTCTGCATTATTTTAAAACATATAATAATGAGTTACTGATAATGACTTATTTTTATCATTATTTCAAATAGAAAATAGTTTTTTAATTTTTTTGAAAATTTTTTGAAATCTATTTTTAGACTCCATATTTTTTAAACACTGGTAAGGATATATGTAACCACATATTTTTTGATTTTTTGTATGTTGGCGAGTAAGCTTACTTGTGTGCAGCAGGTCAATTGTGTTTTTATCTATTAAATATTACATGTCGATATAGCTCAGATGGTAAAGCTGTTGACTGGCAATCTGTAGACCCAGGTTCGATTCCCGCACCAGCAAATTTTATTTAAAAAAAAAATACAATAAAAAATATTTTTTTTATATAATTAATTTTTTTGAAAATCTATTTGTAGACTCATTATTTTTGTCAGTACTGGTAAGCACATAGGTAACTATATATTTTTTGATTTTTCGTATGCTGGTGTGTAACGACAACTCATTATTTTTCGCGACATCGCCATATAAAGGTAATAAGAAATGTAATAACAAAAGTAAGTAGTTACCATTACCAAGTATGTAGTTACATAACCACATATCTGGTAATGATTTTCTACACTGGGTGGGTCTGTGCCTATATTTTTAAATATAATTGGATCAACAACAAGCGTTTTTTTTTAATCATCTGGAGTTCGAATTTTTCATACAAAAAGTGGATTTATTAAATCCAAAAAAATTGGATTTATTTATCTGGGTTTACGCATAGCAATAAAAATGCAAATATATGAAATAGCCTATTAATTTAATGTCAGAAAAACATACGAATGAAATATGTTTAGAAAAAAACTACACCTCACCAAATACACATTTTCCATCTTGGACATGGAGAAATAGCTGAAATAGAAATGGCAATTTTTCACTCCACACAGAAAAAACAATAGGCACCAACAATCGGAATTTCCCAGCAAAATATTGGTAATGACACCTCATTACTATCTGCATTACCAAAAATGATATATCATTACCTTCTGCATTATTTTATAATATAAAATAATGACTTTTTGAATCAAGTAAGCAATCGGATAACCACTTATAATTCAACTTTTTGTAAGTATGTGTGTAACCACTTATTATTTGAAATCTCATAACTACTTATTTCTCATTTTTTCATAAGCGAGCGGGTAAGCGTGACTACTTATAAAAACGACCACGCCAAACAAAAATAATGAGTTTAGACGCCAAAAAATAAATTGTGCGGAGCTATGAATTTCTATTATATAACCACTTATTTGGTAATGAAAGATTTTGCTGGGTTGTAGAAGCAACATAGGCGTAGATAGGCCGGTCTGGTAGGGGGGCTAGGCATCCCCCAGAAATAGTCTAGCCCCCCCCCCCAATTTTTTTTTAATATTTCATTTTTACTTGAAATAAAAATTCTTATCCATTTCTGACTCAACTTTCTTATGAAAGTAGATCGTCAGTAATGACCAGGGCAAGAAATGTTGTAAAAATCGTGTTTTATATACATAAAGTATATATTAAAAATCGGAAAGTTTTTATTACAAAGTTTTCAAACATGAATTTATTATTTATTTCAGCGTTTTCAATATTATTTTTGTTAAGTAGGCTATAGTATTATTATCTTAAAAGTAGTTTAAATATCATCGTCAAAAAGTTAGTAACTATATTTATCGAACACTTTCGTCTCCGTAAATTAAAAGATAAAACAAATGTTTATAAATTTAAGAAAAAAATTATTTTAAAGGCAAATTTTCCAAAAAAAAAAACTAAGATTTTGATAGAATCAAAAGTACGATTTGTAACATCTATTTTTAGCAAAATATGCAAAAATATGCATTTATTGGCATAATATGCAATAAAACATGCTAAGCTAAAATATATAAAGGGTTCTTCAATAAGAGCGCTACAAAAGTTTTTTTAAATAAAACAAAAACGGTTTTGGATATCAATGAAATTCTTTATTCCTGTGAAAGTACGTTCGATGCCATTATGTATGGAAATCGATCTCTTTTGCATGGCCACCACGGGCACGCTTGCAGAAGTCCAGACACTGAACCCAATTTTCGACGGTTTTCAAGCATAAATCGGCCGATATTCGTACGAAGTTCATCAATCGTCGTTGGCTTGTTGGCATAGACCATAGATTTGACGTAGCCCCACAGGAAATATTCCAACGGCGTCAAATCGCACGACCGAGGCGGCCAATCGACTGGACCATTTCGTGAGATAACACGTTCTCCAAACTTGGTTTGCAATAAATTGATTGTGACATTCGCTGTGTGGCTTGTGGCGCCGTCCTGTTGGAACCACATGTCCTCCAAGTCCATATCATCCAATTGCGGCCAAAAATATTCGGTTATCATTGAACGGTAGCGATTCCCATTCACAGTAACGTGCCGGTCTTGATCATCAGGGAAGAAGTACTGCCCAATGACGCCGCCGGCCCATAAACCGCACCAAACCGTAATTTTTTCGGGATGCAATGATGACTCATGGAGTACGTGTGGATTGCTGTCTGACCAATAACGCATATTTTGTTTATTGACGAAGCCATTCATTATGACGACCATAAATTGGACGTAGCGCTCTTAACGTTGAGGCCACTGACTCCGAATTTCGGTAGTAAATTTTAATAATTTCGACTCGTTGTTGGCTCGTATTATGAAATGGCAAACCTTACTGAAGAGAAATGTCAAAAGAGCGGCAAGAAATATGGCGTCGTTTGCTGTCCCTGTCTTTCTACTTTTGTAGCGTCCCTGTTGAAGAACCCTTTATTAAAATATGCACTTATAGCAAAATATGCAAAAATATGCACTTCTTGCTAAATAGATATTACCAATTCCTTTTTTCTAATAATAACTTAACTAAAAAGAGAATTTTACTTTATTTTGAAAAATAAATTGAAAATCTCCCAATCTGAAATTAATATTCAACAATTGTTGACAAAAATGTCCGCTAATTTCAGCAAAATAGAATATATGCATTTATCTAAATTTAACTTAAATATAACAAAAAATTTATAGAAGTAATAGTTGTTCCTTTCTGTGTGTTTTCTAATAATATTCAGATAATTTTTTGTTGATATGAGAAGGGTAAGTTGTCATTTAAAACGAACCAAAATATCACCCAAATATAGCTGAAATTTTTTAGAGTTAACAATTTTATTTTTTCTATTTTTTTCTAACTAAAATTTGCTTAACAGATTCTACTACAGTCGGCAGTTTTTTCTGCAGGGCCAATTTTAAAAAGTTTTTAGCAGCTTTTTCTGCTAATTGCTGGTGTAAGTCATAAAACAAAGTTCAATTCAAACAAAATGTAAGCCTTAAGTTTGATTTCACTTAAATTTTTGTAGCGTAACTTGTCCGAATAGCTATCTGACGATCGTACAGATGATCGTAAACGAAACAGAGGAACCAACAATTTAAAAGGCCTATAAAACTTTAGATACTTTTTTTGATAAATTAAAAAAAAAAACATTTTTATAAGACGAGGCTATAGCCCCCCCTAGAAAAATGGACTAGCTACGCCGATGAGAAGCAATCGCATTTTCTTTTAAATTGAAATTTTATTTCCAACAATTTTTTGTTTGAAATTTTTGTAACTCGTTTGTAAATTGTTATCTTTTTTATAAAAATTGTCTAAAAATAAAAATTTAAAGTTACAAAAAAAAAGAAATTGTTTTTTGGATTTACAAATTTCTTTGTTGGTGCCTTTTTAAAAAGTTTTTTTGTATTTACAAATTTGGTATAAGAAAGGTGTTTAAAAATTTAATTAGAATTTTGTAAATTCTTTCTGTGTACTGTAAGTAATTTAATTAAATCCATTATCAAATATTGCAGTGGAATATTTTAATTGTGTAAAAATATAAATTGAAATGATAAAACTGAAAAGGCAGATTTTTTATCGCTGTTTTATATAAAATATAATTAAAAATTAAAGTTAAATCCTTCATCATTGAATTCGGTACTAAAAATTAGGGTGAAAGAAGTGTCCGACAGAAAAATTCATTTTTGTCGAGTAATGTGGTAATTGGTATGTCCCTCCGTAAGTTTGTGAAATCTCATATTTGGCCCTTCAAGCCATTTATGTATGTGCCCATTCCTATTATAGAGCGTTACGTTTACGTCTGGCTAATTCGGGCTTAATTTTATAAAATGAAAAATTTACTAGAAAGGTCCACGATGTGGTTCTCTCCGATTTGAATAAAATTCGAGACAGAGGGATCAGAAAATAAAATAAATATTTTGAAAAATATGATCTCAGTTATTAGATTAAAATAAAAAAACAAAACTCTGGAAGGCGATTTATTGCAACTCTTTTAAATATCCAGGTAGAAAATTACAAAGGGGCCAGCACTGGCGAAGCACCGAAGTGGATGGTATGAATATTTCTTAACAGTGCTTTCCCAACTCCCAAATGATAAGACCATTCCACGGTAGTGCCAATACTTTCAAAAGCCTTGGGAATGCACCCAGAAACATAAAAATGAAATGCTTTCCCAACGCCCAAATAAAACAAATTAAAGTGCTTTCCTAAATACCCAAATGATAACATAGATCTATTTAATGCTTTACAAGAAACACAAAAAACAATTTTTCCCCTGCCTCCAAATTATGAGCCCTCAACACTGAAGAATTTTATAGTGCTCTAGAAATAGATGATTCTTGGAGTTATTGTATTGTGGAGTCAAAAATTATTTAAATATCCACTCTTTTTTGGATCTTATTTTTCAAAAACAAAATAATGTTAAACAAGCGCTAGGAAGTCACCCTTTTCAAGCGTTGGTAAGCGTCCAAATTTAGTGGTTTGCCAGTACTTCTTTTTTTTTATTACCACACATAAATTTTTCCTGGGCACATCAATTCTACAATTCACTTAACTTAAATTTTTATTCGAATTTAAATTTTCACTGAATTTAAATTTTTATTCAAATTAAAACAAATAACCTAAAGTTAAAAAATTTAAATTTATATGGAATTTGACATATGTAACTGCACACTTACGGTGTGTCTCATACTGTAGGTTTAACTTTAACTATAAACAAAAGAAAATGTCGAAAAAATTTACACAAAACAACAAATTTTTGGGTTAACTATTAACTAAAGTTTAAACCTGCAGTATGAGAACCACCGTTACAGTATTGTCTACATGCTATTTATGAATTTTTACATTGATCCAATGAAGTTTCGCTGGAGTTCGTCCATTGAAATGATGCAGTTTTTGATAAAATTTTATGACAAATTTCATATTATTTATTAAAAATTTCAAACAACCAACAAAGTTTTCTCAAAAAGAGCTTCATAAAATTCTCACTTTTTCTCGTTTTCTTTTTCATAAAATTCTCTGTGCGTTAGCAACGACTATATAATTAAAAGAATATCCAACTCTCCCTACCTCTGTTAAATCACTCTCTTCTTAATTTGTATCGAAAATTCAGGCATAAGAATTAGACACGTCTGCACGTCATTTTCGATACAAATTGACAATGTTCGAAAGAGGCGATGAAAACCGCCTGGTTGAGTTCGCTCAAAATTTTGGTTATTTTTTATTGTTAATGGACCTTGGAAAACGATAAAGAAACTGAGAAAATCGGCAAACTGTTATCTTAATAACTTAAATTCAACTCAAATAGAACAAAAGTTCTTTCTGCGATTTTTACAGACCTTTAGTATAAGAAAAGTTTTAAGTTTTAGTTTTAAAAGTTTTTAAATCTCAAATTCCGAAACTTTTCAACCTTAAGTTGTTTTTCACGTGGAAAAATTTCACTCGAACTTAAAATGCCTCAAATTGCAATTTAATTTAAACAAATGAATAATTTCGGGACAATCAGTGAGCGGGTTTCCATCGAAATCCCGAGATTTCGCTATTCACCACTCTGAAAAAACAATGAAGAAAAGCATATAAATATACAAATTTTAAAAAACCACACATAGTTAGATCTAATAAATACATTTTTATAAAAATTTAACGTTTATATGCTTTCCTTCATTGTTTTTTGAGAGCGGTGAATAGCGAAATCTCGGGATTTCGATGCAAGCGTAAACGCAACCTTATATACAAATTTAATTACTTTTTAAGACTATAGTTTTAAGAAATATTATAAAATATAAAATAAAATAAATATAATAAAATATATAAATATAAAATGTTTTTGTTAGTCTACCAACTATATATGGCCCTAAGGGCTCAATTGGTTTATTTGAATAATAAATAAATAAATAAAATCTATATACGGGGGTTTTCAAGGTTGCTGATTTCGAATCTGAGGTAAAATTTTTCAAATTCAAAATGGCGAGTCCAATATGGCGGCGTAAATTTTAAAATTTCTTCTGATTTACATGAAAATTGGTATATGGGGGTTTTCAAAGTTGCTGATTTCGAATCTGAGGTAAAATTTTTCAAATTCAAAATGACGGATTCAATATGGCGACGTAAATTTTAAAATTTCTTCTGATTTGCTTGGGTAAAAATTTTAACTGTGTAAAATGCAATTTTTTTGTCCATAATCTGAAAAAAAAAAATAAAAAAACATTTTTTTTTAATCTGGGGCATATTATAGCAGAAAATTGAACAAGTGGAAACTTTTGTTGAAACTATTTTTTTTTTAATAAAGCTATTTAAAATTTTGCTTTACATTTCATTATCTAAAGTAATTTCATTTAATTTTTAATTTCATTTTTATTTTTTAATAAAGCTTTTCAAAATTTCCTCTTTGTTCGTTCAGATTTCTAAGGATACTCTTTCTTTGGAAGCCCTATTGAAGCTGCGGTTGTTTTAATTGCCAAAAAAAATTCAGCGTTTAGGCAGAGTTCGTTTTGCATCTGAAATTTGTTTATCTTCCTATGAGAACGCTCCCATCTAACTGAGATATTCTTACAAAAAATTCGCACTTTCTCCTTCCCATAAGCCGATTCCTCATTCAAACCATTGCCGCATTCAGCTTTGCCAACAATAAAATTGTAAACAGTAGTATTCTTCTCCTCTTTATTTTGCTCATCCAACCAAATTTCCGCAAGTTCGCTATTTTGCAAGCGTATGCTGCCTAACAAAAATTATATTTCTCAAAAAACGCAAAAAATCGCAACATGAAATTGACAAGTTAAACTCAAAATTCTTCATTTAAAACGTTTCTGATTGTTTAAACACAGCCAAATTCGGCCAACTTTTTAAAAGCTTATCCAAAGCTCATTTTTCAGAGAAAAAACTTCAATTAAAAGTTATGTCAGAAGTATGAGTTTTTTCGCCAAAAAAAATTTTTTTTAATAAAATTTTTCTCTTGAACCATTAAACACCACTTGTTTTCAACATTTAGTTTAAATTTATGTTTTTTTTTTTAACTATTTAAAGAAATTTAAAAATGCGACCAAATTGCACTGTGTATACTGCGTTCAACACTTTGCTCACAAACAATGACTTTGACCACTTGTTAAGCAGTCGTTTTTAATTTTTTACAGAAACAAAACTTGCCGTTATTTGCGTTGATGTGTTCTTAATTTAATACCAGCAAAAAAAAATTCATTCTTGAATGTTCGAAAAATGACTTTTTGCCACAAAAATGGGTTAAATTACCTATAGTGCACTGTGATGCAATATTTTTCGTTTATGGAAATTTTTTTTCGGAATTTGTTTTTTTTTTTTCTTGCAAACTAACCATTAATTTTTGGTATTAGATATGGGTATTATAGTCCTTGGATTATAATTTCAAAGAACAGTTTCCATTTGCAAAAGTTATCGCAATAAAGTTATCGCAAATAATTTTTTACTAAGGTTAGTATCGTACTAAAGACATTTTAATATACTAAAGACATTTTAATATACATACTAAAGTGTCTTTAGTACGATACTAACCTTAGTAAAAAATTTATTTATTGCAACAACTTTTGCAAATAGAAACTGTTTTGCTTGAAATTTTGCAAGAACAGTTTTTAGCATGGATGGTAACCGAAACGATGCGGTTATCGGTAAGGATAACGCTATTTTAGATTATTTCGGTAACGGTATTTCATTTATTTCGGTATCGGTATTTTAAGGATAACGGTTTTTTGAATATTTCAGTAACGGTATTTTAAGGTGAGCGATATTTCAGTTATTTCGGTAACGGTATTTGAAGGATAACGGTCAGTTATTTCGATTCATCCCGCATTTTTTTTACAAAAAACAAACGAGATGAAAAACAAAACCAATTTAAAAACTTACCCCCGTATTCAGAATGAAAAATTAGTAGCTTCTTATACATCGCACACAACGAGCTGTTAACTAGAATGTTTTATAGACCAAACATCTTGTTAGCATAGAGTTTATTCAAAACGATTTCTTATCACACCGATTAAGACCAACCCTGTGTTTGAAAATACAAGGCTTTTTTATTATTGTGAATGGAATTTTTTGTTTTTTGGCGTTTGATAACAGATACTTAGACGGAATTTAGCAACAATACTAGAATGAGTTTAACAACAGTATTATGAATAAAACTCATGTTAAAACTCATGTTAGCGGTATTCAAATTTTCATTTTGAATACCGCTGTTAATGTACAAAAAATACTCAATAACCACGTGCAATTACCAAAAGCAGAAAATTAAAAATAACGATAACGGTATTTTAGGGGTAACGGTATTTCATTTATTTCGGTAAAGGTATTTTAAGGGTATCGATATTCCATTTATTTCGGTATCGGTATTTTAAGGATAACGGTTTTCAGTTATTTCGGTAACGGTATTTTGAGGATAACGGTATTTCGGTAACGGTATTTTAGGGTAACGGTAGTCAATTGAAAGGGTTTTGAATCGATAACGGTATTTTAGCGGTATTGCCTGCCAACCCTGGTTTTTAGAGGTGACCCCATATTACACTAAAAGTAGGACTTTGGGGGCAACTTGGAAAGCTATGATGCCATATAAAATTTTTGAAAAGTATCGATTTTAACGTATAGGCCTCTATAGATGAATAAATTTTTTTTTTTGAAATATTTCCTTTTAATTGCTTCTTTACTAAGCCATAGCATTTATTAAGGCCGATTTTGCTTTCAGCGATTCAATTGGCTAAAACCTTAAAAAACCGTAAAAATACATATAAAACGCGAACAGTGGTTTTAATATCAAGTTTTATGCATCCGATTTTAAGCCTAAACATGAATACAGGCCCTGTGCCTACATTTCACCACAAACAATTTATATTGATTGCATTTGAAAATTTTTGTATATAAAAAACTAAATGGAAAACCGCTAAAACTTTAAAGGCATTTCGCGGAAAATATGTACTTTAGATCGAAAAATAAACTACGCCATTGTAATCAGCATGTCCAAAATATATAGAATTGATGGTCAGATCTCCATTAATTTTTTGAGTGTCATACAATGTTATGAATTTCAATAAACCGAACGAGCGACACTTTTCTATCTGTGATTAACAAGTCTATGTTCGTTCCTGTTTGAAGGCATATAATATTTTGTTTCACAAAAAGTATTGAGCGATTTGCAGGGCCGTTGGCCAGAATTACTTCTCAGAACCTTGTTAGTTTGGGAAAAATTTGATTTTGCTGTACAGTGCTTTATGCACTGTGTTTTTATTTCATCTGCTTAGCAGTCGAAAATAAAGACATTTTTTCTTTTAATAAGGAAAGCCGAGGAAGACGCCTATCTAAAAAGGTCCAGAATTATTATCCTGGTTCACAATTCTAACCTGTTAAAGCAAATTTAACACAAACATTGCGGTAAAGCACTACTAACAACATATTTTGGAATTTCCGCAATCTCGAAATCCATTGTAGACCTATGATTTCTAAGGCAAAGTTGTTTAGAATTCTTCGTAGAACCATTTTCAACCCTACGATTTTTAATTTTTTTTGCATTCATACAAACTGACCTACCCTAATGTTGATGCGTATTAAGGCTTTTTTTTACTACTATACCAAAGTAAACAAGTTATTATAACCTGTTATTTTGGTAATAAATTAATAGAACGTGTATTTTGGTAATAAATTAATGGAAAGTGTAAGCACAATAGGTATCAAAAACTTTAATTTTAATTTGCACGAACATTAAGTGGCATTAAGTTTGTGATTTCTCGACATTTCATTTAATTATAATGAAAGTTTGTCCAATATTTGTTCGACTGCTTTTTATCATTGTTTGATTTATCTATTTCCAGAGTTCTCTCATCAATCAAGCTCTATACAGTCACAATTGGTTTGAGGGTTCCATAAAATATAAACGCCAAGTTTTGTACATGTTGATGCATACATCAAAACCATTCACTTTAAATGTGCTTAAGTTAACTGATATTAATTTGGTGACTTTAAAGGAGGTTTGTAAATATTAAAAAACTTTAGATATCGTATTAATCGAATATCATTTACAGGTTTATGGAAATGCTTATCAGTTGTTTACTGTATTCAAAAGCAATTGAATTTGAAAACTGAAAATTTCAAGAAAAAGTATTATTAGATATCTTTAGAATTTGTAGCTTTGTTCCTATAGCAAGAAATTAGATACTATCTCTCCTCAATATCTTCTTAATACGAAATATATACAAAAATTTTGTTTTTTTCTAATTACATATTTATATTCAGTAATACATAGAAATTATTTTGTAATTTTTCATTATTACAATAAGAGTTTGTTAAATTAAAACAAAAAAGTAATAGTGAAGTTATAATAAAGCTGTTCTATAAAAACTTTTAGAATAGTTGTTTTATAAATTCCCATACTATCTAAAGAATCCCCCCAGTTGTGGTATTGAATGTATTTGTGATCAATTTTAACGTCTATCGGCCGTACCACTTCCTCTCTTGCCGGAATATAAATGTTTAGGCATTTTAGTACCAATAAAACGATCAGCTTCACCCTTAAGACACAAACGACCAACTTTCTTGGCAATATCTCTCTTGGCCATTTGGAAGGCCTTCTTTTTCATGGCTGGATTCTTCAGACCCAATGTATCACGTGCAGGTTTACGTTTCAATGGCAAACCAGTCTTCTTAACAACAGCCGAAGATTCCTTATCCAATAGAGGTTGCTTCTTGAGTTCCTTGGTACCAACAGCAACTTGGCCGCGTCTTAAATCTACCACAGATTTTTTAAAGTTGGCATTTGAGGAACCAGACATATCGACACCAAGGTTCTCCATAGTTTCAACCAATTTTGTAACAGAACGATCACGCACCTTGGGCTGTTTGTGACGTGGTATAATAGGTTTGTTTTTGCGGGGCTGCAAACGTTTTTCGTCACGTAACAAGAAACGTTTGTCACGTATTTTCTTGGCCATTTCACGAATCTCCTTGAGAGTCTCATCTATTGACATATCGGGTATATTGTAAACACCGCCTTCTTCACGTATGCCCTCAGCTCTTTCAAGTTCTTCCAATTTTTCAAAGATATCAGCATCAATATAGTCGGCAATATTATGTCCTTGCCAAAATTCAGGTATAACATCGTAACGTTCTTCTTCGGCAATTTCGGTATAATTCTTTTGCAAATCCAATGTATAATCATCACCCATTTCTTCTTCAATTTCTTTTTCCAATTTTTGTTTCCGTTCAACCTTGGCAGCATTCTTTTCTAATCTAGCCAACGCTTTTTCTGGTATACAAGGAGATCTAACCTTGTCATCTCTGGGTGCTGGCATGGCTACATGTAAACGGTTGAGTATATTATCGACCTTCTTGGTACGCATCTTTTGATCGACTCTGTAGGACAGCAAACGTTCACAAGCTTCCATTTTAACTTCCATAACACCAGTTTCTTGTACAGTAGACATAAACATTACTGGTACTGCCTTATCTTCTTGTAATTTTTCTATCAATTGTCTTTTATCTACGGTAAGATCTTCTACAGCAAGAATATCAATTTTATTGATACCCAATATTAAAGGTTTGTTTGTAAATAGTGGTTTAATGCTTTCGAAAAGTTTAATTTGTTCTTCCAGAGAATGACCACATTGTTCAGAGATATCCATGAAATATAAAACACAAGCACGTAAATGAGCCAAAGCAGTAATAGCTTGCATTTCAATAACATTGCGTTCCTCCAAAGGATGATCTAAAATACCGGGTGTATCAATGACCTGGAAGAAAATAGAACAAAATTAAAATTATTAAAGCGAAACGTACTTTTGATAACTGAGATATAAATTACAAGATTTTAAATCTGTGAAATTCTAAATTCCTTTCTATAGAAAACTTCGACTGATTTTAAAGGTTTTTTAAAGAAAAATTCGTCAGATTCTAAAGATTTTTTTTGTAAATAATTGATGAAATTCCTAAGATTTCTTCAATAGAAAAATTTATTAGACTTCAAATTTATTTCAACAGAAAATTCAGCAGATTCTAAATAATTGTTCTATTGAAAAATGTATTTAGATTCTGAAGACCTTTTAATAGGAAAATCTATCAGATTTTGAAGACTTCTTCTATATAAAAAAAAACAATTTTTCAATAGAAAAATTTAACATTAGATTCTGAAGACTATAGAAAAATTCTTCAGATTCTAAAGACTTTTTTCATGCAAAAATTCAGCAGATTAAGAAGACTTTCTATAGAAAAATTCATCAGATTTTGACAAATACTTTACCTATAGAAAAATTTATCCGGTTTTAAAAACATTTTCTATAGAAAATTAATCAGATTTTGAAGATTTTTTCCACAGGAAAATTCATTAGATCTAAAGATTTTTTCGGGAAAAAATTTATCATCAGATTCTATAGAAACATTTATCTTCAGATTCTAAAAATTTTTTATATAGAAAAATGTATCATCAGATTCTGAAAACTTTTTCTATAGAAAAATTTATCATTAAATTCCAAGAATTTTTCAATAGAAAACTTCAGAACTATCAAATTTTAATAGAAAAATTCATCAGATTCTAAAGATTTTTTTCTATAGAAAAATTCATCAGATTCTGAATACTTTTTCTATAGAAAAATTCATCAGATTCTGAATACTTTTTCTAGAGAAAAATTCATCAGATTCTGAAGACTTTTTCTAGTCTTATTTTTTAAGAAAATTTCATCAGTCTGAAGACTTTTTCTATAGAAAAATTCATTAGATTCTGAGGGCTTTTTTCTATAGAAAAATTCATCAAATTCTGAAGAATTTTTCTATAGAAAAATTCAATAGATTCTCAAGACTCAGATTCGGAAGACTTTTTCTTTAGAAAAATTCATCAGATTCTGAAGACTTTCTATAGAAAAATTCATAAGATCTAAAGATTTTAAAAAAAAAAAAATTCATCAGATTCTGAATACTTTTTATATTGAAAAATTCATCAGATTCTGAATACTTTTTATATTGAAAAATTCATCAGATTCTGAATACTTTCCTTATAGAAAAATTCATCAGATTCTGATAACTATTTCTACATAAAAATTCATCATATTCTGAAGAATTTTCTATAGCTTTTTGTATAGAAAAATTCATCAGATTCTGAAGACTTTTTCTATAAAAAAAATTCGTCAGACTCCGAAGAATTTTTTATAGAAAAATTCGTCAGACTGAAGAATTTTTCTATAGAAAAATTATTCATAAAAACTTTTTTCTAAAAACTTTTTATTTAAGAAGATTTATCAGATTCCAAACAATTATTTTATAGAAAATTCATCAGGTTTGAAGGACTTTTTTAAAGAAAAATACGTCAAATTCTGAAGAATTCTTTTATACAATACAATAATTTATAAGCTTATAAAACTTTCTAACAGGAATGGTTTGATTCTAAGAATTCCATGGTAAATTTGGAAGATATTTTCTATAAAAAAATTTAATCAGATTCTAAAAAAATAACAGATTCTTAAGGCTTTGGCCGACATTTTAAGAAACTTTGTTAGAGTGTGATAGGAGAAGTTTTATGGTTAAAGTTTAATAATTAAAAATTGTTAAAGTTTAATAACAAAATATGTATAATACATAAAAATATAAAAAAAACTAAACCCATAAGCTGCAATTTTTCTTGAAATGTCAGACAGAGCCAGTAATAGAGCTCGTAACAGTACGTGAGGACTTGCAAAGAGCCTAATTCTGACTGTTTTTATCTAAGATTATGTTTGTCTAAAAATTTTTCTTTTACAAATCGGATATTTTAATTTCCAATTAAAAAAAAAATAAATTATAATCATACCTGCCATCTTAAATATTTATAATCCGTATGTCCCACATACAATGATTTGGTGGTAAAAGCATAAGGTTGCACTTCCACATCAGCACGAGTAATTTTATTGATGAATGAAGACTTGCCAACGTTAGGAAAACCACAAATGATAATAGTACGTGAATAGGGATCAATAGTAGGCAAACGTGATAAATGTTGACGTACTTGTTCCAAGTAAGTCAAATTCGAAGCCTGTCTCTTCATAATTGTAGCCATGCGACCCAAAGCTGCCTTCTTCAATTGTTTGCAGCGATATAGGGAATCACCATACTTTAACAAACGTACATAATCTTTGGCCACACTAGAAAACAAAAATATAAATAAAAGGTCATTATACAAAGATAACAAAAATTTACTTGTCTATTAAATGTCGAGCTGTATTAAGCTGACCCAAAGCTAATTTGTAATGATCTTTGTCGTATAAAACATTCATTAAATCAGCATAGAAGGGATGTACATCGTCCAGCTTAGGGAAATCTTGTATAATCTGTGATAGACGGTCATGGAAATTTTGTTGGGTAAATTTTACTTTACGTGTATAGAAAGCACGTATACGAGATATTTTGTATCCTTTATGCACAACTGTGGGTGTCTTACGTTGTGTCTTTGATAACATAATATCGATAAAGTCCTGGAAGGAAACGTAATTTTTGAAATTTATTAGTAAACAAAGAAATTTAAGGTTATGTTTAGTGGGTGCTCCCTTGAGGATTTTCGGGAAAACTTACCTTTGCTGGCGGAACCACCATAATTTTTTTAAAATTATACAAACTCATTTTGTATATTTTCCTTTATTTGTTTACGTGAATTTAAATATATATTAAAGAAAATAGATGGGAATTAACTGCGCACACAACAACCACGAGGCGACACAAAACCCAAAAAGATGTGTGTACCCCTAGCTGCCAGATTTGACGATTTTTCTTCAATGACAATTTGACGATTTTAGGACGGAAATGACGATTTTTTAAATTAAACTTTTTAAAACTTTTGCCTAAAAATAGTAATTTATTTAACTGAAGTTGGTTAAATATAAATCGCACATGGATCTCGGTCGAATAAGGGTAAAAAATAATAACTCCATCCACGTATGGAAATAATTGTTTACAGTTTTTCATAAGTTCTTAACTGCGAACTTTTCAAAAGACACATCTACACGGTATAGAACTCTCGTAGAGTTTGTGCTAAATTTGTCATCTCTAATATAGTTGGCACTAATTTTTATCCTAAAAGTATCATCTCTAGTTGTCAAGTATTTGTTTTTATTAAAATTGTTGTATTTTAAAGAATAATTTTTTCTTCAAATACCAAAAGCTACATTTAATAAACTGAAATGTTCAATAATCTTTCAAGACATCTTAAAATTTTTTACTAATTAAAGAAATTATGTATGATAGCAATTTTCAATGGGCAGGATTACCAGAAAGCCGCTATTTTTTATTCCTTTATAATTATATTTGTATATGTTTATTATTCTTTAAAAAAAATATACAAAAAAACAAACGATAGCTGATGTATCATTAACTGCTCACAAGTAGCGTGAAATTTTTACGCTACCAAAACCAGGTAGCGGTACCACAACATGTTGACTTAGCGGTAGCTAATCAAATCGTTCACCAGATTGTTGAGTAGCGGATTAGCATCAGTTGAGGGTCTGGTAAACGCACTCAATGTCCTAGAGATTACATTTCGTAGACTTATACAGAGCTGCATTTTTATAAAGTCTACACACAAAAAAATACTCGAGGGCATATTGCCTTGGTTGGCATAGGTAGCCTACATTTCTATTAAATTTTAAAAAATAGTTTCATTACCTATGGTTATAGGTATTTAAACAATACTATTTTACCTATTGACCACGTAATTCTAACTTTCTAAAGTAGGTAACTCTTCGAAAAATAAATTTGAAATATCAAATGTTAGAATTATAAATGTCTTTTATTTGTAGCAATATTTTTTATTGCCAAAACCTTTTTGAATTTTATATATTTTTTTATTAACGGCTTTTTCAGCGAACAATAAATTTTCGAGGTAAGCCAACAATATTGTAAGTGCGAAATTAATAAATATGCATATTTTTATAGTTTTAGGTAATTTTGGGAAGTAATATTTAACCCAAAGCGAACATATGATATATTCTGCATGCAAAGTCTCTTATTGGCTTGGCACGCACAACAAACACAAGGCGAATTTAAGGTCGTTGTCAGCTAATAACGTTTTCTGCAGTTCCATGGAGTCTTGTAAATTTACATGTATATAAGTGCATTATGGAGATATATTTTTAGGAAACATACTTTTGAAGTTTCCTTCACAAAAAACTTCAAATTGCATAAAAACTGATTCTTACGTCTGTTTTCTAGAAAATCACTCAAAAGACCCAAAATCTTTTTCAAACAGAAAACCCCACATTCTGAGGACATTTTTTAAGAGCTGAATAAATTTTCTAAAGAAAAAACTACAGATATTGGAAACTTTTCCTATATAAAAACTTTAGATTCTGACGCGTTATCCTTTCAGGAAACCTTTTAACTACAGCAAATTTTTGAGAAAAAAGTCCTCAGAATCTCTGGATTTATCTATAGGAAGAAGTTTTCAATATCTGAGTATTTTTCTATAGGAAAAGTCCCAGAATCTGAGAGTTTTTCTATAAGAAAATTTTCCGAATCCGATGGTTTTCTATAGGAAAATGTTTTCACAATCCGAGGGTTTTCTATTGAGAAGGTTTTGATGCAGCAAAAAGTCCTTAGTATCTAAAGGATTTTCTATAGCAAAAAGTCCTAAGAATTTGAAGGTTTTTTCTTTAGGAAAAAGTCCATGGAAACTGAGGGTTTTTCTATAGGTAGACGTATTCAGAATGTGAGAGAATCTGAGAAAAAACTCAGATTCTATAACTTCTTCATTTAGAAAAACTCTCAAATTCTGCGAACTTATTCATCCAGGAAAACTTTCAGTTTCAATAGAAAACAACCCCTTATTTTGAGGTCACTTTTCCATAGAAAAATCTTCAGATTCTGTGAATTTTTTCATGCAGAAAACCAAAAAGGTGTTTTCTGTCAAAAATCCACAAATATTAAAATTTGAAATATTTTTTATAGAAAAATTTAATATTTTTGATAGAAAAATTTAATATTTTTGATAGAAAAATTTAATATTTTTGATAGAAAACGGAAAATGTGGTGTATAAAGCGGAGAATACACGCAGGAACATTGAGTAGGGAACGAAAAATATCAAAAAATTTTGTAAACACGAATTACACGATGTCAACACGCACACACACACACAAACTTACACACACATTCACAAAAAAATTGACATTTTTTAAGAATGTTCCCTCGTGTATTCTTCGCTTAATGTAGTAGTAATATCTGTTATTTTCATAATGAAATTAATTATGAAATTTAAATGTATTTTTATATACTTTTTTTTAATAAATTTAGATTTAAAAACATATAATAAAATTATTATTTACTGGGCTTTTTTCGATAGGAGTTACCTAATATTAAAGTAAAATTACCAATATTTCACCTACGTTAAAATTGGTAATACACCTATTTGTATCAGATAATTTAACAAAAATTGTAGGTGATTTTTCGAACATAAAAGTCAAATTAAATTTACCTATTTTTATGGTAATATTGCCGTAAAACCAAGCAAACTCTATGTTACCTTTGAAAATAGGTAATATCACCTTATAGTTTTAGGCAATATTACCTTTAGTTTTTTATGTGTGTAGCGAGTTTTCTATCCCGTGTAGATGTGCCTAAAGAGCGTATTTTTTCAAATAAATAACCATAATATTTTACTGAAACCAGAGCTTCGAAAAACTTAATTCAATTTAAGCTTAATTCACTAAAAATTCAATTCAGATTTTAAAAGATTTATGTACCATTCCCTTAAACCATTCGTAAAGAATTCATTCATAAGCTTCATTCCCAAAGCTTTAATATGAATTGAATGAATTCCTAACTTGAATCATTCAAATCGCATGTTCATTCACCATTTTACTAATTGAATGAAGAAATTTTATTACCATTCACTTAGTGCAGTGTAGTTTGAAACTAACATATAATCAAAACCAAAGCATACAAGCTGTAACAAAGCATACGATGCTATTTATTTCTGTTAGATAAATTTTAAACGTTTTTCATTGTATTATGCTTATATTTCAGCAATTACATACAAATTAAAATTTTTCATTTGATTAAGTGAATGAAAACAAATAATTTTTCATTCACTTTTTTATTAAATGAATTCAGGTAAATTGGGTTTCATTCAGTTAGAATTCAATCAAAATAGAATGAATTCATATAATTTTAAGCTATAGGGAATTAAGCTATCGAATTAATTCCATAAGAATGCTATTAGGGAATGAAATTTAACCCAAATTTCATTAATTTTTAAAAAGTGAATGAAAGAATTAAGCCTTTTAAACCTTTGACTGAAACCACAAGGTGCTCTATTTTTATACGGCTAAAAGAGAACTTGTATTATAAAATTGTAAGAACAAAAAATCAAATTTTTGACAATTATGAGCCATAAAATGTAATAGCTAAAAAAATAAAACTAAAAAACAGCAGCATATGAAAAATTAACACATTAATTAATTTGATTTTCTTCCGCGCATATTTGATGTGATCAGTTCGAAAAACAAACAGAACCACCGCCCATATAGACGCATATAGGTCCATTATGATTCCCGTTTTCCTTCTTCCACGTCATAGCAGTGCTTCCAATTAAGCATTCCAATTTGAAATCCTCATGTAAGCCAACAACGTCTAGGGATTCACTCCGCGAACATCTAGAAGGTCCTAAAAGATATAAGAACTGATGTTTCGTTTTAGGTTTTGTTTGTATGTGGCATCGTCTGTATTAAAAAATGTAAAAAAAATTAAATACATGTTCTGTTACGAATGTTCCTTAGTGTATAGGCAGCATAAGAATTTACATATAAAACTGAACTCCAGATTCTTTTCACGATTTTTTTCATTGATTTAACAATTTTTTCAAAAATAGCGATTTTTCGAAAAAAAAACTATCTGGCAGCTTTATTTTTACCAGATGTTGTATTGTGAAACAAAAACAAAATGTCAATAAGTTTTGACAACACTATCACTGTTGCCAATTAGGCGATTTTTACATCAGATTTAGCGATATTAATTTTCATATAGACGGAAAAAATTTCGATGAGCTATAGCTGCTATAGATATAAGCATGCTTTTATCTCACATGGGATTTGCATAAATTGTTCCGTTTTAAGAATAACAATCAAATAACAAATATCAACAAATAAAATTTTATTAAAAAAAGAAATGAAAAATACGTTTTTAAACAATAGTAAAAACATATTTAATGATTCCTTTAAGGCATATCTACACGAGAGAGAAAACTTGTAGATATAGAACAAAGCTCTATTCTGAATGATTTAAGCTATTTAGAGGTGTTTTTTGCTCTATCTCTAGCAGTTCTCTCTCGTGTAGACGTGCCTTTATATCGTAACAATAGTGCCCACTAAAAATATTTACAAAATTTAAATAAAGAAGTTAGCGAAGTAAATAATTTTTAAATTTAAATTTATATTTAAGTATAATGCGTTATGTAATCAACTTTCGATAACGCATTATATTATGTTTTAAACTAATTAGTTTATCTTGAATAATTACATATACCTGAATAATTACATATACTTGTAAGGAGTAAACATTACAAGGTAATGCACGAGTTTGTCCCACCCATTACCATAGTTTTCCTGGGAGAGCATATTTTTGGTTTTTTTTTAAACTATAAATTTTAAAAATTATTTTAAGTCGGCATTAATTTTTTATTTAAAATATCTATTTCGTTAAAATAAACTTTTAGATTATTCCAACCTGAATTGTAAGTTGTACAAAATTTCACAACCTTGTCTGATTCTTGAAAGAATGTTGCATTGTGTTAAATAAAAAATAATGAAATTTAAAGGCTTATTTTTGAATTTTAATTGCTTATTTTAAGGTTTTATCGAGCTTTTGTATGAGCTTAAAACATTGCTTTTAAAGTTTTTTTTTTTTGTTGACTTAATAGTTATTAACAATTCATATAATAATAAACAATTCACAATATATGATGGCGACAAAAAAAATAAATTGCCACATTTTTTTTTGTTATCTTCACGGCATACTTGGGAAAAACATTACTAATGGTAAAGACGTGTTTGGCCAGGGAAGTTATGAAATTAATTTTTAGAATCATTACCATTAATTAAAAAAATGGTAATGAAAATAATTTCATTGCAATTGATATCAATGCAATGGTAATGAAATCAATTAATTAGTCCACCTAATTAATTAGTCCCATGTATGATCCAAGGAGGCCTAGCAATAATCCAATTAGAGTTGTAAAAGTATTGAGTATTCCGGTACTGAGTACTCAATACTGACTGTTTTTTTGAGTACTCAATACTGAAACGGTGCTACTCAATACTTTTAAAGATGCAATTTTCGGTAGAAATGTGTATTTTTCGTATGAAAATACAACTCTAAAAATATTACTATAAAAATACAACTCTGAAAATACAACTCTATTTATGAAGCAAAGAAATTTGTAACGAATTTTTGGGGAACATTATTTAATTAATTTATTTAAATTGTTTTAAATTAATTAACATGTAAGTAAAAGTAATTATTTAACACGTGTATGTGAATTGTTATTATTTTTCCTATTAAATAAGAATTAATAACATTTTTATTTTTAAGTTCAAAAAAACCGTTGAAAGTATTGAGTAGTATCGAGTACTGAATTGAAAAAAAAAAGTATTGAGTAAAATTGAGTACTCAAAAAGTATCGAAATTTCACAACTCTAAATCCAATACATTTTACCGGCTTTTGTAAAAAAAGTATCAGAATTGCATAAAAAGTACCACAAGTTCGCAGTATTTTGCTTGCAGAATTGCTTGAATTCAGCTCCGTTAACGTACAAGCACGCTACCGACTGCTTGATACCAATGCTATTACTGTTCAAACACGCAATCAAGCAACGTGCTGGTGCATTGCTTGAAATCAGAGCTGTAAAAACTGCAATCAATTGGCATTGATATCAAAGAAATCAAAATCATTCTTTGATTTCAAAATGATTTCAGATTTCAAAATGAAATCTTGTCAAAATTGCAGTATTTTGTGATTGCAATCATTTTTTTAGAAACCATTGAATGCAATTAATTTAATTGCAATCAATTCGATTGCAATATTTTGCAGTACAATGAAATTAGTATAAATAATTAACAATTTAAAATCAATCTGCTGAAATTAGCAAAAAAGTGTACACTCAAAACAGTTTGTAGTTTAAATTAACTGAAAATGCAATTTAAAATGAATGAAAAATCACTTGAAAACCGGTCTACTAACTTTTTATTTAAATCAAAAGAACTTATCATTTATTTTTAAATGTTAATAAATTAACTACAAAATCCTTAAAGAAGTAATGATTTTTCATTTATTTCGTTTTTATAACTTTCAAAAAATGAACTACAAAATCCGTAAAAATAAATGATTTTTAGTTTATTTCGTTTTTTTTAACTGACCTAGAAATCTAAAAGGGTTTCTTTTTTTAACAAAACATTTTATTTGAAAATATTAACTGTAAGAGAAAATCCTTATTTCTATGTAATTTGTTCTTTAAATAAAAGACAAAAACCGTTGATATACACAAATTGCCTGCACTTGTACATAAAAACCATACGTAAGTGTGGCAACATTTGTGAAAAAGGTGACAAAGAGGAGATAAGAAGATAAACAAAAAATCTAAAGTAGAATGTTTGTATGTCTGTTTGATCACTTCTGAGAGTAAATTATTATATAGAAACAATCTGACAATAAAATATAAACAATAATACAATTTAATGGAAAATCACTGATGAAGCCTGTCCATAAAAAAAGGCAGAAACTAGATGTAGCCTGATTTGTAAATTAATAATGCAATTTTTACAAGATTTCATTTTGAAATCTGAAATAATTTTGAATCGAAGAATGAAATCATTTTGGTTGAAATTACTTTGATTTCAATAATGACGTTTTTTATAGCTCTGATTGTACTTAAGTTATATTTAGTAAATTTTTAACTGATTTTACCAAATCGATTTTGAATTGCAGTTTACAACAATTTTGTTAAAATTTAGTAGCGGCTACTAATTTTTTCTACTAACTTTATTGTACTACAAATCAGAAGACATGTGTTGCTAAAATTAGCAAAAAAATACCGCAGGGCTCATAACAGATAAATTTCCCGTAATAACAGCAAAATTTTCAGTAGCCATTACAGACTTTTTTGGTTAAGTGTACGAAAATAACCTAAGTACCGATTCCGATAGGTTTGTGAAGCTGTGAAGCGGTGAAAAATATTTTGCACTCATTTAAAAATAATGATAACAAATGACAGTTTTTATCACTTCACCGCTTACAAACTATTCAGAATCGGTAAACGAAAGAAATTGACAACTACTTTCGTTAAAAATACATGGCTAACAAAAACAAATTTTCGTAATACATAAACTAATTGAATAAATTTTATTAATTTTAAATAAAATTATTTTTAATTATTTGATATCATCCATTTCTTCACAAGTTGTAAATATTTCACAAATATATGGCAATTTTCTACTGCAATCCTCCGTCTTCCAGGTACTACGAGTAGTTAAGGCTACGCAACTGCTATTAGCAAATTGCGAACTATAATATAAATTTTATATTTTATATAAAAATATGTATATATCATACACTTATAGAAATAAATCTGTAAAAATAGCAGAAAAAGCAACTTAAAATTAGTTAAAAATGATGCTGCAGAAAAAATACTAGTAAAATAAGAACATCAAAAATAAAACTGTTAAATTTACATAATTTTAGTTATATTTAAGTTAAATTTTAGTTAACTGACTGACAAATTGTGCTATAAATTTTTGTTATTTTTAAGCTAAATTTAGTTGAATACAACTATGCTGTTTAATTAACAGAAATATTTGCTAAAAAATTGCAAATTACTGTTTTTTTTGATTTTTTTTGCTAAATTAGCAGGTTAACAAAATTAACAAATTTAACTTAAATATAACTAAAATTTTGTATGTATATTAAACAGTTTTATTTCTGTTGTTCCTATCTTACTAATCCATAGCAAAAATAATCTGCTAATTTAGCAGTTTTTTCTGCAGCATAATTTTTCAACTAATTTTTAGTAGTTTTAACAAAATTTTTTATAGACTTTTTTCTATTGGTGTATTTAACATAAATCTTTACCCCTAAATTCATAAAAGCTTTGTAAAACGAGTGAAAAGGTGAAAGCCGGCCTTGCCGACTATACAATACCCTACACCAGTCTAGTTAAAAGCCAGCTAATGTTTGGATCCGAAATTCAAATGGGTTAAAATGGGACTTGTGTCAAAATTTTCTATAATGTGAGTCAGCAAACCAAATTTCATTAAAATATCTTAATATTTGCGACCTACAGCGTATAAACAATATAATTTTGGGGGGACCCTTATATGGGCACTAGGTCTTAACATGGACCGGTGTTAACCAAAATCAATAGGCTTCGTCCTTGCGCTGACATAGGTCGGTGTACCAAATTTCATTAAAATATCTTAATATTTGCGACCTGCAGCGTATAAACAATATAATTTTGGTAGGACCCTTATATGGGCACTAGGTCTAAACATGGACCGATTTTAACCAAAATCAATAGGCCTTGTCCTTGGGCCGACATAAGTCAGTGTACCAAGTTTCATCATCATCTTTCATTAATATGTGCGACCTGTAGAGTGCGCACAAGAATGCAAGGACAGATAGACAGACGGACGGACGGACAGACATCGTTTATCGAAATAAAAAAAATTCTTAGCCGATCGGTATACAATAAGGTGGGTCTAGGACCAATATTTTTTGGTGTTACAAACATCAGCACAAACTTATAATACTCTGACCACGTAGTGGTGTAGGGTATAATTAGAGGAGGTTTATTGGACAGATTTTGTATGAAAATGACGTTTTGTAAATCTGCTATAACTTTACAACGCGTTTATGAATTTAGGGATTAGATTTTAATTTTTTCATCCTACCTTCTTTTTGGATTTCCCGGCTCCCAAGCTCGATATGGAAAACATTTTAAGCTTTCTCTTTCAGAATTGAAAATATCAAAATTTTGTGACCAGGAACGATTGAAATGTAAACCAATATAAGCCAATTGAATATTAGAATTAAAATGTTGTTCTATTTGTTGTTGATTATGATCCAAAATTAATTGTGTTAATGCCAAAGTTCTCTTCCCGGAGGCAATATGAGCCAATGAACCACAATATTTGGTAGAGTTGCGACAATCAAAAGAAGCATACCTGAAATTTTGTGGCATAGTGTTGAGAACAAATAAACCAACTTCGGGTATGCAGACATAATCTGAAGAATCTTGATAATAAAGATGTGGGAGCTTTTTAAATTTGTTGTACATTTTAATAATATACAACAATTAATAAATCATTAAAAAAAACTTTAATTATTGAATTTTTTTTAATGATTTTTTAAAACGATATCTCAATTATTATAAATTTTTCAATTATATTTTATATTATTTCTTACCTAAGGGATATTCGTAAAGAGAATAATAATCAAAGGATGTATCATTTATCAGTGTTTTAAAAGTACTATTCTCTGGACATCTGAGTATATGACAATTAAAATACAATTGAGGTTGTAACCAATAATGATCTCTCGATACTTTTGTAATATTTATAACGAAATCTAAAAAATATATATAAAAAATAGTTTAAATTTCGCAGCAATATATGTATCACTGCAATTGTACACACAAAAAATTAAAACCAAGTTTCAATCAAGGAATTTATAATATTGATTATATTTTAATTGAGTTTGCACATATCACGCAAATGATATTATCAATTACTAAAAATTGTGTATGTGACCTTCTCCGAGAAAAGAGACCTCCTAGTGTGTCATAAAACGCGAACTTGGGAAAATCGATAAAAATGAGAAAAACAAATGTTTTTAATTTTACATAGTTCTCTAAGTGTGTTTTCTACAACAAATTATTTTGAGCCTGTACTAGTTCTACTTTAGCATTGTCACATTCTTATTTGAAATTGTCACCCTTAGTACTAATTCTGGGTAATTTGTTTGAAAAATACGTGCCCGATTTACCGCTTAGGTAAGTCGGGTGGATGGTAACCGAAAAGATGCGGTAAACGCTAATGGTAATTCTATTTTATATTATTTCGGTAACGGCATATTAAGAGTAACGCTGTTTCATTTATTTCAGTACACGCAGAAAAAAATAGGTGAAACTTTATCTAAGTGCTATATAATTATATAACTACATAAGTTCGAAGTAAGTTTTACAATTTTCTGTAAATTTTCGGATTTTTTCCGCTACACATGTATATATTTTGCAAGGATTGTATATATTTTACAAAAAAATTTGCATATTTTACTAGAACTTTGTAAAACTAACTTGAATATTATATAGTTGTATAATTACATAGCTCTTAGGCAATATTCCCCCTGCTTTTTTTCTATGTGTATCGGTATTTTAAGTATAACCGTATTTAAGTTATTTCGGGAACAGTATTTTAAGGATGACAGTATATCGGTAACGGTATTTCCAGGTAAACGGTATTTAAATTATTACGGTAACGGTATTTTAATTTCTTTTGCAAAAAACAAACTAAAATAAAAACAAAACAAATTAATTAACTTGATATAAAATAATGTAATTACCAAGAGCAGAAATCTAAAAATAACGGTATCGATATTTTAAGGAAAGCCGTATTTCATTTGTTTCGGCAACGGTAATTTAAAGGCATCGATATTTGATTTATTCCGGTATCGCTATTTTAATGGTAAATTTATTTCTGTCAATTGAAAGTATTTTGAATCGACAACGGTATTTTAACATACTCAAAAAAGTTTTTCGTTAGAATCTACTGAAAATGACAGTTAAAAACGTGACAAAGTTGTTTACCTTCAAAATAACTAAAGTTGTAGTTATTTTTAAGAGTTAAAGAATAACTAACAAATGCATTAAAAATAACTTACAATATCGTAAAATTAAGTGACAAAATTTGTTTTACAAAAATTATAAAACAACTGACAAAATAGATAAAAACTACTGTTTGTTTACACTTAATTTAATTTTACTAAAATATTTTGAGAAGAATATTTTAGTAAAAAGCATAAAACTATGATTTGAAGTGAAAATTCCAAACAGTTCTCCAGTTATTATGTTTTTATGCATTCGAGATATAATTTTCTGATTTTTATTTGCAAACTAGAAATATATCAAGAATAACTAATATAAAATAAACATAAACTTTAAAAAATCAACGAAATTTTTTAAATAAATTTAAAAATAACTGTTTACTGTATAAATAATGATTTAGCTGTTGTTTATTATGATATTAAAAATAACTGCTTTAAACAACAAAATTACAGTACTTTTCCTTAGTGGTTTCCTTAAATAACTTGCACAACCGTTGCTTTGTATTTTTCTATAGGAAAACACTTGTAATAACAGTTAAAAATAATTACTGATCACTACACAAACAACTGTCATATAGTAACTGTCAAACTTTTTGAGTGCGGTATTGCCTACCAACCCTGATTTTCAGTCATACTGTAACAGTTTCAAGAACTACTTATCAGAGGGGCAATTCTGTAACTTTTTAACGACAAGATTCGGTTGTTAACTTGATAAGTTTTCATAGTAAACTGACAACTTAACTAAGCTTATAAAAAATACATGATCCAATGTAAAAATAAGTATAACATTTCATATAAAAAAGACGGACTATGTAAGAAACGCATTTTTTTTAAACTTTTTGTATGGGAGCACATTTTACATTTACGAAATTAAAAAAGAGTGTACGAGTATCACAGAATTAATGCATCCGTCAAAATATGAAGTTTAATGTACATATTTCCTATGTTTAGCACAGAAAACGGCATAAATTCTTTGAAAATGCACCGAAAAAGGTGTTTCGGGAAAAATTTTGCCAAACCTTATGTAGTGCGAATGTCGAAAAACGCAAAGACACGTGTCCGCTTAAATTTAACAAGGAATAATATATATGAATTTAGCAGTCATAGCAGTATACTTCTCCATATAAAGTACCCAAAATTTTTGAAAATTTTAAAGTAGCAAATTCGAAAATGCCTTTCCAGCAATACCACATTTGCCTATAGTTATATATTATGGAGAGAACATCCCTAATAATATCCCTCCTCTCTTTATTGCTAATTGTATTTGTTATTATCTATATCTACTTATGCTATCTCATTTATTAATTTTATTCATTATTATCTATTTCTTATGATTTCATAATTTATCAATTTATCCGTTTAATACAATTTATAGTTAATTATTATATTATCATTGTTATTTGTAATTTCGAAACCAGTCTTTACCGTTAGATTTAAAATTGTATAAAAGAGCTCAACTTGGTAAATTAAGTACGAGTAATTTGTTCCAATAAATATACCTATTTAAAAATCACACGCACAAGTGTTTTAATTATTTCTATGGTTCCTTTGGTCAAAATATCTTATTTTTGAACCCCTTTTTTGGACCCTTAAAATTCCGAGGTGGCCGATAAGCTGAGACGGGTCGATCTTAGATTTTTTTTCTCTATCACATATCCAAATTTCATCAAAATCGGAGTGTTTAGGCTGAAGTACTTCCCTTGCTAGTTCATTTTTACTACTTTTTTAGAAGTAATTCTGAACAACTTCAAAAAATCATTGCTTCCAAAGTATCCGTTAGTATATTTTTACAGATTTTTTAGAATTACTTCTGAACAGCTTCCAAAAAATCAAATAAGTATTGCTTCTAAAGCGATCCTCTAAAGCAATTGCTCTAAAAGTGATCTTAAAAATTGATTTTGGTATCATTTGTTATTTCTAAACAGTTCGATTCCTGGAGGGAACAATATATTTTTAATTTTTTTTTTCAAATCCAATATTTTTTTTATATTTTCAATTTTTAAAAATATTTTAAATAAAAATGATGGAAAATAATTGAAAACAATACTGAATTGCAGTGCACCTTTTGCACTTGTTTAAAAAGTACTTTTATTGAAGAGAATAAAGCACAATATCTCGCAATGACAAAGTGGTGTTTTTATGCCGGTCAACTTTCACATCAAAGAATAGCTCAGCGGTAGAGAGCTAGACTAGGAAACAAGAAGTCGCAAGTTCGAAACCCGGTGGCGGCAAAAAAAACTTTTGTAAATTAAGAAAATATATTATTTTTTTTGGGAGAATTTTTTTTTTTAACTTTTAATTGGTGAAAAAGGGCTGCCTTTGCACTCGTTAAAAAAGTACTGAAAAAATGTTGAAGTGGGAGTACTGCTCTCCTATGACAACTCAATGTTAAAATCATTAGTGTTTATTTTTAAAAAGAAGTACATCTAGATCATCAATTGTAGTGCTTTTTCTACTGCTTCGGCATCTCTTTTTTTTGCTGGGTTGTTATTGTGGTTTCATTCGTCTGACGAAAAACGTCATATAGAAAAATCACCTAAATCATTGGCAGTTGATTTTACCTACACGTACATAATTTGTGGTAAAGAGAAGGTAAACTCAGAAAATTATCAACTAAAATAAAATGCAATTGCAATTAAAAATTTATTTATTATCATTTGAATTAATTAAAATTGCAGCTATTTTTAATTTTTTTACTGAATAATTTTGATTGCATTTGGAGGGCACACATTTTTAACTACAATCGCAGTTAATTTTACCTACATAATTCTTAGTGTATATTGAGTTTCTGCCGATTTTTGTAACTACGAAAAATAAATAACAGAGTTGTTAAAAATTAAAATGAAAAAATACAAGATTTGAGAGTAGCACGGTACAACATTTTTACGTATGTTTAGTGTTCTATATTTGAGTATGAACAGATAGAAAACCCAATAGAAAATCGTTGTTAAACTCAAATAAAAACTTTAACAACTCTGTTTTTTGTTAGGACGATACAACAGATAGCACACCCCTTGTGAATAACCTAATAGATTTAACGTTCGTCCGTCTGTCCCTGTAAAATGAATGAAAATTGTACTCGAACTACAGGTCGCTTTTCTGAAGACTATTGGACGAAATTTGGTACGTTATTGACAAAAAATCGTCAATTGAACAGAAAAAATTAATATTTTTTTCCATGTGTTTTTGACGAATGTAATTGTAAATTCGTAACATAGCGAACTCTCTTGAATTTCAATTGTGTAAGTACACGCATAAAAAAAGCCCGAACAAATAGTTAAAAATTCTGCTAAAATAACAGGAAATATAACCTGTATTTGCGCCAGCAGAATTTTCAATGAAGTTGAGAATTATTCTAGTTAACTTAGCCAATAAATTTGAGCTAAATTTAACAGAAACAATACCTGATTTAACTCAAAATTTCTTCTAAAATGTCGCTTACAGTCTTGCTTTTTGGGCTCTACGGATCTGTCCCGAGACAGGCTCATAAAGATTGATAAGTTCATAGTATCGAATTTTTGTCCATTGTGCTCTATCTCGCTTAGTTTCCGGGATATTTTTAAGCCATTTTGTGATTATACAATAAAAAATTATGAAAATATAGCGCCATCTCTATGTGATATTGATACACTGAAAATATTATTACAGTAACTGATTGTAGTTTGTTCAAAAAGTTATCCGTACATATATTTTTAAATGATTATACAGTTAAAATGAAAAGAAGTAAATCTTTTAACTCTTTTTGTCTTTTATTTAAAAAATAAATTACACATAAATATGGATTTTCTGTTGCAGTTAATATTTTCATTTAAAATGTTTTGTTAAAAAAAGAAACCCTTTTAGATTTCTAGGTTATTTAAAAAAACAAAATAAACTAAATATCATTTATTCTTACGAATTTTCTAGTTAATTTTTTGAAAGTTAAAAAAAGAAATAAATGAAAATACATTATCTTTTTAAGGATTTTGTAGTTAATTTTTTAACATTTAAAAATGAATGAAAAGTTCTTTTGATTTAAATGAATAGTTAGTAGACCGGTTTTCAAGTGATTTTTCATTTATTTTAAATTACATTTTCAGTTATTTTAAACTACAGACTATTTTGAGTGTAGCAGAGACACAAAAATATAAACTTTGCTTTAACTTTAATTTAAATACAAACAAAAGGAAATGTCAAAAAAATGTACACAAAACAACAACAAATTTTTGGGTTAACTATTAACTAAAGTTTAAACCTGCAGTATGAGACCCACCGTTAGTTATTAAAAAAATAAAAAATTCGATTTTTTTTTTATTTCTCGTTTATGTTAGTTTATATTTGTCTTTATCCTTATATTCTTAATCTGCAAATAAAAATCAGATTTTATTGTATCCAAAGCATAAAGAAAAAAATTAATTTGTTTTATTAATTTTTTATAAAAAAAATTAACTGATAAAAACAGTATTTTTTACCAATTTTTTCTGTTTTTATAAAAATGTTTGTGGTTAAAAATTGTCAGTTATTTTTATGACATTGTTACTTATTTTTACTGCTTAAAAATACTTTGTTTATACTTATTTTAAAGTTTTCACCTTTGTCGCCTATTTAACTGGACATTCCTTTGTTTTAACATAGCTGTCATTTTCAGTAGATTCTATCGACAAACTCTTTTGAGTTACAATACAATATCATACTCACCCTCATTCGTGTTTGTAAATCTATCTTTTGGACTATAATTCAAAGCCAATCCTCTATGAGTTTTTGTCATTTCTATACAAGATTGCAGTGAGTCAACATTATCAACATATAATTTTTCCAACAAAGATCTTTGAAAAGATCTTATCAAATAAAATTTGAATTTTGTACGATTTTCAACAACATTACATTCTAGTGTAAATACTATAATATTTAAACTTAATACAATTAAAATTATAACAGCTCCCAACCACATTTCATTTAAAATAAATTATTAACTACAATCATTAAAGTTTTTCTAGGTTTTTATTGGGAAATTTTTAATTTTACTTTGATATACATACTTTTTTAGTTGGACATTTAAATATGACTTTAATTAGTTTATATCATAAATAGAATTTATAACTGCTAGACGTACTTATTAAATTGAATTTAACTTATTGTCTGTTTTAAAAATGATATTTTTCAATTTGACACATGGATGACATAATTTGACATTTGTTGTGTAAAGCACCTCAAAGGGTTATTTATATTATTTTTTTTTTTAATTTTTATTTAATATGTTTTACTTAGTTTCTAATAAAAAAATATTACATATGATGGCCAACCTCCAGTAAATCATTGAGTTTTACATTTATAATGAAAATAATGTTTTAATGAAGCAAGGCCTTATTAATTAATATATTTAGACAAAATAATAATAATATTAGAGAAAAATCTTACTAAATTTTACAAAGTATTTGTTAAAAAAATATTTTTTTATACTATGTTTACATCTACAAATCTCGAGACTTCGACTAAAAGCAAGATGATTTTGTTGAAAACTGGATGTTATGAGTGGTTTAAAATTTTGCTTCTAGCGACAAAAACTATGCAAAAAATTTAAAATATATCTTCCCAAGGTATTGAAAAATCTTGGTTTTAGCTTCCTGATCCTACAAATCAAGATTATTCCTAAAATAGTTGGCGTTATGTTTTCAAATCAGGTGTAAAAAATAAATATTTCGGACAAGATTTCAACAATCTCGGAATTACGAATTAAATGTAATCACAGAATTATAGAAAATTTAATAACAAAGATTTATTGTTGTCTGTGAAATTTTAGCGCAATTTACTTGTGTTTCAATTTCAAATACGTAAACTAAAAAATGTTTGACAGTTACCTATTATATGACAGTTGTTTGTGTTGTAATCAGTAGTTGTTAGTTCTAACTCCAATAACACCTGTTTTTCTATGAAAAATACAAAACAACTAACGAAAAGTACTTTATTTCAGAACAGTTGTTTAAAGCAATTATTTTTATAACAAACTACTACCTAAACAGTGTTTTTACAGTAAAGAGTTACCCCTCAATTCACAAATGCTTTGTAAAGTTATAGCAGGTTTACAAAACGTCATTTTCATACAAAATAAACCTCCTATAATTTAACAAAGCGTTTATGAATTTAGGGGTTAATTTTCTGAGTTATTTAAAAAAAAAAAAATTTGGAAATTCTTGTTTAGTTTATATTTCTTAATATTGATTTATTCTTAGTTCGCAAATCAAAATCAGAAAATTTTATTGTGTCTCCAATGTGTTTAAAAAAACCGGTTTTAAATTTTAAGTAGAAAGAAGTTATTTGACATTTTTTGTAATCGAAAATAAACAACTTTTTTTTTATTAAAATATATGTTTATAATATAAAAAAAAAAAAAATCTCAACTGTAGATTTTACCAATTTTGCCTGTTCTTTTTAGAATTTTGAAGTAAATATATTTCAGTTATATTTACGACAATGTTGGTTATTATTTTTTAATGCATTTGTTAGTTATTTTTCAATAGTTAAAATTAAAAATATCTGTATTTATTTTAAAGGTAAACATATTTTTGTAGCCTTTTTAACTGCACATATTTTTGTTTTAACTATCTTTTTTTTTACAAATAACTTATTCCTTTTAAAAACGGAAATTATAGAAAATTGCAGCTTTAGTGGGAAAAAAAATATTTTACTAATTGCTATTTTCTGGACGTTAAGATAAGGGAAGTTACACATTAAAGTATTTGAACATTTTACGGAAAGTATACATAAATATATTAACCCCTAAATTCATGAACGCTTTGTAAAATTATAGGAGGTTTATTGAACAAATTTTGTATGAAAATGACGTTTTGTAAACCTGCTATAACTTTACAAAGCATTTATGAATTGAGGGGTAAAAATTTACACCTTTGACAGCTTTTCCGCAAAACCACGAACAAAATACGAGGCTAAAAAACTAAAAAAGTGACAATCGACTTGTACCGGGTATTTCATTAAGGATTTATAAATATTTTCTTTAGGTTCGACAATCGACTCCTGATTTGTGCCTTTTTGAGTCAGCCGATGTTTGTAAACATTTCTTTTGTGGACAAATTTTAGTGTAGGAATGGTTTTTATTTCTATCATTGTGATTTTGGGGTTTAGTGATTTAAAAAATTATATGAAAAAACGAAAATAAAAAATGGCGGATATAATATGGTGACAAAAAATTTTATTTTATTCCGATCACTCTTAAAGTTTGTGTTAGTTTGGGTTTAGGGTTACTGATTATAATTTTGCTGAAAATTAAAAATGGCGAACAAAATAAAGCCACAAAAGTTAGTAAAAAAAAATCCTACAATTAAATGTCGAAAATTTGCGTAATGATACACACAGGACATTTTCAGGGTTGATCGTTTCAAAAACGATAGTAAATATTACAAAATTAAAAGTGTTTGTATACAATTGTATATATTTGGTTCTAAACTTGTACCATTAGATATAAACAAATAAAATTGTATCATGTATAAAATCGGATACAATTTAATATGATTAATATTTAAACTGATACAATAAGATAAACAACTGATAAAAAACCGATACAATTATATAGGGCCATTTTTCAGTTGAAATGGTATATGGATCACCCTAAGTTATTACTAGGGTTTTTCTTTTCCCGGACTTTTTCATTTCCCGGGACAGCGGGATTTTTTTCTGAATTTCCCGGGATCCCGGGAATTCTCGCTCATTCGAAAATAAATAAATCCGACATATGTTGTATTGGAAAAACTCGATTTCTAATACAACACCGTCCGACAAAGTTAATTTTTTGGTTGTACCTATGAGAAAATCTACTTAATATATTCTGAAAGCAGTGCTAAATATAAAATATCCATGTCTTCCACTTTTTCTAAATCAATTCGTCTAACAGTTTAAATCGCGAATTAATATTGAGGTAATATATTTATATGGAAGGCCGTCTTAATTTTAAAAAACTCTTAGAAATAACTGAATATTAATTCGCGTTTTAAACGGTTAAACGAATTAATAAAGACAAAGTGAAAGACACGGGTATTTTATTTTCATCTCTTCTTTTAGGACATATTGGAATTGACCAGTTTTATAGTCAGAACCAAGATCGATTTTTTACTTAAACATTTCTTAAGTATGGAATCCAAAAATTTCTATTTCTAGATATTTTGTTTCTATGGAGATTTTCAGAAGAATTCGTTTAGAATTATTTTTATAAAAAAGTTTAAAAGAGAGTATTTTTCACACAAATTTTTAGGTAAATTGGCTTAAATCTTTTTATAAAAATAGAAAATAAAATATTATTAAATAATTTTTTAACTTTAATTGGTATTTTTTGATTAGAAATTTTTAAAAATAAATTCCCAGCCAGCAATTTCGGAGCGCTCATAAATAAGATTCTTAAATGGCTCATAGAAATGATTATTGTTTTTTTGAAAACACTCTTTTTTTGGTAGAAAATATGAACCCTCAGAAAACAACCCAACAAGTTGTCTTTACCATCTAAAAAGCTGTCTCAAATTGAGGGTTAAATTTTCGGACTCAAAGAAGATTCCACAATTTTTTAAAATTATTATGAAAATTTGGATTTTATAAGTTCTTTTTTCTGAGTCATTTCTAAGTACACAGGGGGCTCTTTTGGACGGACCACTTTCATAGAAAAAAGTGGATAAATGTTTATGTTTTTTTTTTTTTTTTATGAGTCATTAATGATCATCTTTGTTTGCTTGGTTTATTAATTTTCATAGTTGCATGAAAAAGCATCTGATGCATTATTAAAAAAAAATTTTTTTTTTTTAAAATACAATTAAAATAAAGGAGTAGCAATTGAAATTTAAATGAAATTATTTGAAGTAAACAACACTCAAATTACTTATATCAGCTGAAAATACGAAAATATTACTATTTTTTTAAATTTTTTGTGCACAGGCTTTTTGGAGATATTTGGAACTGAAATAATGATGTTGAAATGTATATATTGCTTTACTTGAATCATCGTTTTAAAGAAATTTTTTTTTTCTGAAGTACGAGTATTTTTATTGGTAACTAAACCAAATTCAGCTGACATTTAATTAAAAACAATTTGGCCTAAATAATATTTTTTTTATATTGTACTAATTCAGTTTATTAAATTTTAAATCGTATTTTTTATTTTAAATATTTTTATATAAATTGATTTCAAAAAAAATTAATGCTTTAAATTTAAATAAAGCTTCAAAATTGCAATATATACTAGCTAGAACTTCTATAAAAGATTACAAAAAATCCCGGAAAATTCCGCATGAAATTCCCGGGATTGCGGGATTGGAAAAACGGGCCTAGTTATTACCGTATAAAGCTCCATATTATCTTTTTTAATAGGGTAACGAAAAGGACTGTATTTAATAGCAGTTGCTTAAGTGTAGGCCCAGAATAAGAGCGCAGAGTTTTTTTCCATACATTTTGACATTTAAAAATCGCTTAGCGGTGCTGTCGTGAGATAGAATCTATTTTATTTTATGGCAATTTTTGTTATTCTTGAATTGTGGTACTAAAAAAATTCAAATATCGATAATTTGTTATAGTTGACTTATGTTACTATAAAATTATTAATACCGTTACTTTTTTATCTAAATCGTAATGTTGTAGTAGTGAAAAAACACAACACATTTTAGATAATTCTTGGAATTAAAGCAGTCCTAATTTTAGTACCTAAAATACTAAGACCCGATTACTGAATGTCCAGTTAAAATTTAGGTGCCTGTTAAATTCAAATTTTATATGAGAAACAACAACAAATGTGTCAGTTAAAGATCCAGTTAGTAGCTAACTGAACATTCAGTAATCAGACCTAAATCATTGTACTTTTTCGACATCTGAATCGTGACAAGTACTACAGAAGCCAACATTATTTAAACTGTAGAAGACTCAACCCTCTATCCGACAATACCATTTTCAGACGCTATTTCCGAAAATGCCTCAAATTATTTTAATGCTAACAAGGAAGTTCGGATATGTGATAGAGAAGGCAGAAAAACAAAGTAACATATGTGCACCTTTCTAGCGGTCCAATTTCATACTTTAGTTTTAAAAAGTGGGGCCAAAAGTGGAGTTTTTTGTACCAACCATGGAAATGTGTAAATTTTCTTTTAAATTGAAATTTTATTCCCAACAATTTTTTTGTTTGAAATATTTGTAACTTGTTTGTAAATTGTTATCTTTCATATAAAAATTGTTTAAAAATAAAAATTCAAAGTTACAAAAAAAAGACATTTTTTTTGGATTTTCAAATTTCTTTGTTGGTGCCTTTTTAAAAAGTTTTTTTTTTATTTTTACAAATTTGGTATGAGAAAGGTGTTTAAAAAATGAATTAGAATTTTGTAAATTCGTTCTGTATATGCACAACATACATGTCCCAAAAATTTTATCCAAAATAAAAAACGAATTTCGAATAAAAATTTCGATCACTAAAGCCCCGAATTCACTCACTGAGTGAGTAGAAAAAATGTAATTTAATGTAATGTGAGTAATTATAACATACGTCTGAGGGGCAATTCTATAACTTCATAGTAAATTGACAACTTAACTATCGAATTTTGTCGTTAAAAAGTTAGGTAACCACACTATTGATAAATGTTTCAAAACTGTAATGTCTTTCCAAATTTTTGTATTATGATACATTTATGAAAAAATCGGTCATATGAGGAAAAACATAGACCAATTTCTACTAAAATCATCGTTGATCGTTGGGCTAATATGAGTCTCGACTTACAGAGAGCGAACAAGAATTTCTGGACAGACGAACTGTCATCACTAAATCGAATCAACTTGAAATAATTTATAAGGTAGGCCTAATATCTATATTCGTTTGTTAGTGGTGTAGGCTATAAAAAGACAAAAATTATAGAACTGACTTATTCAGCTTTTAAAATAAATCTTTACGTGAGTCCAAATACTAACAGAATTCTATCAGGATTACCTTGAAAATGAATAGACGATTTTTCTGAAACGAATATATTCGGTATAGATAAAAAATCAACCTAATTTATACCACAATCAAAAACTAGTACTTGTTAAAAACTTTTAGTTTTTGATTAAAAATTTGTATGAAATTTGTATGAAACAAATAGTTTTTAAAAACTACTAGCTTTTTGGTTAAGTGTAAATATAGCATTAAATAAAAGTATAAAATTTCAAATTTCAGTTGTTATTATAATTTGGCAACAATCACTCATTTTTATTAATCATAAGAATTTGTGTGCGATTTTCGGCCCATATCGTCTAATTTTACTTCTTTCAGCCAAAAACTTGGTAAATTTTTCCAAGTTTTTGCTTTACTTATACGAAAAAAATTGTGCTAGAGCTATTTTTGCAATAATTTTTTTGAGTGTGGCGGTAAAAGTATACTAGTTACAAAGTTCTTTGTAAATAATTTCCTAAAAATGTTCAAACATTTCTTATGTATGAATATTAGGGTGGCAATCAAAATTCAACTTTCAATTTTCTCTGAAACTCGGGCCGATTATTGTACCGCAGTTCTCAAATAAATTTTTATTTGTCTTGCGATACATTGTTTCTAATAAAATTTAGTATCCTGAGTACGAATATCAATAGGTACATTTTTGAATATCACTCATAGGATAGGATTTTCAAGATACTGTCGCGTTTTGCTAAATTTGGAAGAATTAAAAAAAAGAATTATTTTTCAGCAAGCTTTTTAAGATATCTCTAAAACTGACTGAACAATTTAAAAAATGTTTCTATATTGGTGTTGACTATAGAGTTATAAATGTATTGATTATTTTGGAATTAAATACTCAATACTGTCCATTTTCGAAGTGCTCAATATTTAAAAGTACCTACTCCATACTTCCAGGGTTGTATTTTTCTGTATGTAAGAGCCATTTTGCCATGAAATACACTATGAAAATACAACCTTGTGGTTTGTATAATCAAAGAATTATGTTGGTAAAATTTACTAAAATTGCAGTTAAAAAAGTGTATACTGTAATTGCATTTGAATTCACTACAATTGCAATTGCTTCTAACTGCACTTGTAGTTAAAATAACTGCAATATCAGTTAATTTTAAATGAAATTGCAGTGTACACTTGTTTAGCTCCAATTGTAGTTAGTTTTACCGACATAATTCTCTTAGTATATGAAAATATGTAACAAGATACATTACTTCTGATAGATCTGTTCGAAAATTTCGAAATTTTAACCTCAAAGCTGCACGGCTTAGAGTTCTCGAATTTGGTCCAAATTTTTGCCCTACCAGTCTTAGACTAATTAGAAAAATAATCCGCTCGTGTTTCGTTAAACTGCAGAAAAAAAGTATTTTCCCATGTGTATTTAATTGCCACCCTACTGAATATTTTATTTTCAAAAACATGAAATTAAACTAACAAACACATGCACTTATTTAGAGTAAAAATAAATTAGTATTTTATTAAAAAAATATATATTACGGATAGTTTAGTTTAAATAATGACAAGTTTGTTTTATTAACATAAGTTTTTTACAAAAAACTGTAGTTAAAAGACTGAAAAAATACATACAAATTTGTAAGTTTATAAAGTTAAATAAAAATCTAAAACAAATAACAAAGTTAATATGTGAGTTTACAAAGTTTATAAGTTAACAAAGTTTTTTTTACAATAATAAATAGAGTTTTTTATTTAAAAATTAAAAGTTATCACCTGAGGCGTTAGCTAAACTACAGTAAGAGTAAGAGAGAGTAAGATAGACGGAGATAGATCGTTTGTAAAAAAGCTAACTTACAGTTAAAACGAGTGACAGAGATAGATAGTAGGACCCTTAAACCTTTAACTATTAAGTGTACAAATAAACAAAGATTCTTTGTGAATCAAAACTCTTGAAGAAAGACTGAGAGTTCTTATTTTTTAAGAATCTCTGCGATATTAGAGGGTTTATATTTTATAATCTATAGTCTAGTAGTAGTATTAATATCTTTTTAAACCCTGTAATATCTAAAAAAAAGCTTTTTTCAAGTGCTGTGCTTTACTAATAGGAGTTAAAGTTAATATTATTTAATTATAAATTGTTTAATAATAATTTATAATTAATAATTTTTTCACAAATCTATAACTTAAATTAATTTATAATAAGTTGTTTTTTTTTTTTTTTTGTTTAACATTTAAAAAAGGCAGCTTTTTTGTGACTTAATTTCTAACTAAATTGAATTATTTTTGACTTTTTTTAAAAGGATTCATGTTTTTTTTAATTATTGTAAATTTTTAAAATTATTAAAACATTTCTTGTTTTTAGAGCAAATTTTTAAACACTTTTAGTGTTCTTTTGTTATTTTAAAGAGTAATTTTGGATTTTGTTTTCTTCTTTTAGTTTTGAGCCTAAATTTTTGAAAAATTATTTAAAGTTTTTTAAAAAAATTTAACTGCTATGCGAAAATGCGGTATTTGTATAGGGTCCACTATAAATCGAACTGCCAGAATTTGATACAGTTTTCGTACTGCGTCGCGCCATAATACATAAAACGGCTGCAACAACAGCCAACATAAGAATGAGGCCAGCTACTGCTATGCCTATGGCAAAAGCACGTTGAGAGATACATAAAGCATCTTCCAAAGTCTGGAAAAAAAAATAAACAAATAATATTAAGGGTGTAAATAAATTTTTGAATTCTAAAAATATTGAAATATTAAACTAAACGCAAAAATCAAATAATCATCGAAGCACTTCAGTTAAATGCAACATCAAAAGCTCTTTGCTAAAAAATCACAAAAAATTTTAAATTTCAAAACCTTTTTTGATTTTGTTTTAATGCTAGTAAAAATCTATCTATCAGGGACGGAAAATAACAGTTATTTTTGAATTTTAAACATAAAAAGCACATATAACCAAATATCGGAGAACTGATTCAAGTTCATCATAATGATCCTTGTGACCTAGTCTTCAAAAAAAAGCATTGCTTTTTAAATTTTGGACTTTTATTTTTTTGAGCAAAAATAAAAGTTATTTTTTGACTTTTATTTTTTCGAGCAAATATAAAAGTTATTTTTTGACATTTGTTTTTTCAAGCAGAAATAAAAGTTATTTTTTGACTTTTATTTTTTTAAGCAAAAAATAACAGTTATTTTTTGACTTTTATTTTTTTGAGCAAGAGTAAAAATTTTTTTTTAATTAATGACAACTAAAAATTCCCATGGAGCTCGCTTTTATAGGGATTTCTTATATTGATATGAATTTGTCAAGATTTTAATATTTTAATGTGTTTTTTTGTCGAAACAGTAACATTTATTTTTGCTCAAAAGTCAAAAAATAACTGTTATTTTTTACTCGAAAAAATAAAAGCCAAAAAATAACTTTTATTTCTGCTTAAAAAAATAAAAGTCAAAAAATAACTTTTATTTTTGCTCGAAAAAATAAAAGTCAAAAAATAACTTTTATTTTTGCTCAAAAAAATAATAGTTTGGTTTGCTATTTTTTGTCTATTAATATTAAGCAAAATTCTAAGCAGGTTTCATACTATAATTTATCATTTTCAATTAACTAAAAGTTAACTCAAAAAAAGGGTTCTTCAACAGGGACGCTACAAAAGTAGAAAGACAGACACAGCAAACGACGCCATATTTCTTGCCGCTCTTTTGACATTTCTCTTCAGTAAGGTTTGCCATTTCATGATGGAAAGATATACGAGCCAACACGAGTCGAAATTATTAAAATTTACTACCGACATTCGGAGTCAGTGGCGTCAACGTCAACGTTAAGAGCGCTACGTCCAATTTATGGTCGTCATAATGAATGGCTTCGTCAATAAATAAAATATACGTTATTGGTCAGACAGCAGTCCACACGTACTCCATGAGTCATCATTGCATCCCGAAAAAATTACGGTTTGGTGCGGTTTATGGGCCGGCGGCGTCATTGGGCCGTACTTCTTCCGTGATGATCAAGACCGGCACGTTACTGTGAATGGGAATCGCTACCGTTCAATGATAACCGAATATTTTTGGCCCCAATTGGATGATATGGACTTGGAGGACATGTGGTTCCAACAGGACGGCGCCACAAGCCACACAGCGAATGTCACAATCAATTTATTGCAAACCAAGTTTGGATAACGTGTTATCTTACGAAATGGTCCAGTCGATTGGCCGCCTCGGTCGTGCGATTTGACGCCGTTGGACTATTTCCTGTGGGGCTACGTCAAATCTATTGTCTATGCCAACAAGCCAGCGACGATTGATGAACTTCGTACGAATATCAGCCGATTTATGCTTGAAAACTGTCGTAAATTGGGTTCAGCGTCTGGACTTCTGCAAGCATGCCCGTGGTGGCCATGCAAAAGAGATCGTATTCCATATATAATGACATCGAACGTACTTTCACAGGAATAAAGAATTTCATTGATATCCAAAACCGTTTTTGTTTTATTTAAAAAAACTTTTGTAGCGCTCTTATTGAAGAACCCTTTATAACTAAAATTTTGTAAATTTAACAGTTTTATTTTTGCTTTTCTTATTTTACTATTATTTAGCAAAATAAAAACAAAAACTCTCAATTTCAATAGTTTATTCTGCAAGGTATTTTTTAACTAATTTTTAGTAGCTTTTTCTGCTATTTTTACAGGTTTATTTCTATGAGAGTAGTACTTTTATGTTGTATTTCTTCGGTGGGCTTAAGTGCTATGGGAACACCGAAGGAGGACGCTGCAATATACATATATGAGAGATAGAAAATTAATACATAGTAGTGCTGGTAAAAATATGAGTATTGGGTATAGAGTATCGAGGATTTGTTTTTTTTTTTTGGGTACTCGATACTCAAAACTACTACTCGATATTTTCAGAGCTGCATTTTGGACAGATAAAATATATAAAAATGTGACTCCGCTAAAATATTTATCACAAAACTACACTTAAAATATTATTACAGTAACTGACTGTAGTTTATTTAAAAAGTTTTCCGTACAATTATTTTTAAATGATTATACAGTTAAAAAGAAAAGATATATATTTTTCAACTTTTTTGTCATTTATTTAAAAAATAAACTACATATAAATACGGATTTTCTGTAACAGTTAATATTTTCATTTAAAATGTTTTGTTAAAAAAAGAACCCCTTTTAGATTTCTAGGTCAATTCAAAAAACGAAATAAACTAAATATCATTTATTCTTACGGATTTTGTAGTTAATTTCTTGAAAATTAAAAAAAAAATTAAATAAATGAAAAATCATTATTTTCTAAGGATTTTGTAGTTTATTTATTAACATTTAAAAATAAATGAAAAGTTCTTTTGATTTAAATGAAAAGTTAGTAGACCGGTTTTCAAGTGATTTTTCATTTATTTTAAATTACATTTTCAGTTAATTTAAACTACAAACTATTTTGTGTGTACAACTCTGTTAAAAGAAAAAATCAGAAGTAAAATATTTAAAAGTATATATTAAAAAACTATGAAAAACGCAATGAATAGTTGGTGAAAAAGTTGAAAAATATGTTTATAAATTTAAATATTCAATTAACGAAAACATTTTCAAGGAATTTTACTAAAAAAATTTTAAAAATTTCAAATTTTAAAACCGTTAAAAGTATCGAGTAGTATCGAGTATCCAAATCAAAAATATCGAGTAGTATCGATTATTGAAAAGTAACCGAATTTACCAGCACTAATACATAGTATTTTTCTAAATTGCCGTTGCCGTCGCTGGAAATCGAACTTGCAATCTTATCTGTAACAGTACAACGCGCCAACCAATACACAGCAACGTCAATTACACCAGAACTATTATACTACAGCGGACCAGAGGTGTCAATTGTTTGAAATATTTATAATATAGAAAACACTATGGGCGGGTTTTACATTCGGAGCTAAGATCGGTTTTTTTCTTAAATATTTCTTGAGAATATCGATCTTAGTTGTGACTATAAAACTGGCCCCATGTTATAAGATACAGTTTTCGTGTGATTCCAAAGCAACTAAGAATTGTTTTTTTTTTCTTGTAGTTTACCTTTTCTTTAGTTATTGAATCATCATCTCCCTCGGTAACATCGACATTTTCGTTGACTAAAAGACCAGAAAAGACTTCAATGGTGGCTGGAGATCCCTCTTCGTCTTTGTTGTCGTTATTAGTTTGTCGTTTGGGTCGTTTGCCGCTGCAGAGAGGAGCCTGAAAAACAAAATTTTTTTTTTAAATCCCCAACACATAATGAACTCATTTTATCCTCTTAAGCATACCAGTTGACATTCGGGATCTTGTAAAGCACACAATTTAACATTACACTGATAATACACCGAAGGCGTATAGGGGAATTTGTGAGCTGGGAAAGTAACATTAGCCGCCAATCTATCTAAAGTATAATTAAATTGGCCCATAATCTCATTATCCATGGGACATCTGTAAAAAATACAAATTTTAGTGTTTAGCAGAAATATTCAAAATTTATTCTCTACGCACCCATCATCACCCACTAATCTTTGTTCACCCCAACCCAAACCATCTCGTACTATACAATCTGTTACATGCAGACCATAAATATCTTGTTTATCAATATTGATGACAATTGTCAAAGGATCTCCAATTTTAACATCCTTGGCTATTTTATGTTCAGCATTATAGATTTTCATATGGCAACCAGGCATGGGAATTTCATTATCCAAATCGGTTTCTTCAGCAGTATTTACAAATTCATCTTCGGTGAAAACATCATCTTCATCTAAATCATCACCAGCCGCCCGATATTTATCCAAAGATCTACCATAATTTCTACGATCAGTGCTAACGGCCTCAGCTGATCTATAGGCTTGAGGTTTTTGTGGATATTTACCACCAGCACTGGATTTTACCAATTTATTATGACTCTTTTTCATATTCAAAGCAGCCTCACGTGATTTATAGGCACAGCGAACATGATAACCACGACCGGCATCGGTGATTAATTTTAAATGGGGTTGTAAAACAATAGTATTGAAAAATTCTATACCACCATCATCCTGAAAATAAAGTCAAAGATAAAGTAAAAGATTAGAAGAGTGTAAGAAGAGGAAAATGTAATCTATTTCCATTTATTCATATACTTTATCATGTATCCTACAAAATACAATCTGCACATTTCCATAATTCATAATTTAGTTTATGCAAACTTAAGTAACGGAATATTATTCTTATTCTTGAGTTCAGCTTTATAATAAATTTTAAATAAATATATACTTATATAAAAAAAGAAAACTACTTCCTACATTTACCGTTTGTTTGTCTATATCACAATGCACTTATTTTTTATAAAATTGTTTATACTTTATCATAACAGCACAATTCTATTCTTTGCTTTTTTTGTATTTTTTTTTGTAAATTACGGTTAGACCCTCAAGGCATATTGTGTACTTGCATTATGCATAAGTATTGTGACCATAATAGAACACAAAAGACTTAAGCCACATACAAAATAAATAGCATGTGGCGTATAATAACAAGAGTAGAGTGAGTCTTTAAACATTTTCAAATGGGTTATATTTATGTAGTTAAACGTATTATTTTACATTTAATTATGGTTTACTTATATGGCAATTTCGATATATTTTTCTTACAACATAAATAATAAATTAATGAACTAATGTTTATTAAACTGCATAAATACCAGATAAAAGAGTTAAATTTGGTTTATCTATTAATCTTTCCACGATTTTAACGAATCTTTTTATACCCTCCACAGTGTTTTTTGTTACAAATAATATAAAAAAAGTTGAATGAGAGCACATTATAGAGGTGAAAAAAAAATAATTTTAAGGTTAAAATTTTTGATACCCGAGTAAAAATAATTGATATGGAGCTTTGTAAAGTTTTATCTAATATATTATGACTAGGGTATTCAATCGATTAATCGTTATTCGATTAATAGAACAATTTTTCTTAAAAATTGTTCGAATAATTTAAAATGTCCAAATTTCGAATAACGATTAATTCGAATAATTTCATACGATTAATCGATTAATCGAAATTAGTAGAAAATTACAAAAATGTTTAAAAAATATAAAATGTGCTAATATCTCAAAACTTTTTTAACAAATTGTAATAAATAATTTGCTGTAGGCTTGTACCTATCCGGATTTCATTCTAGCCTAAGAAAATAATTAAGGGACGAACTTTTATAATTTTTAGAAATATTTGTTAGCTACACCTCAATGAGAATTTCATATTTTCAAGTAGGAACGTTAATAAACATCTTAAAAAACAAAATCAACATAAAATTATCACAGTTTGCTTTGTCATCTTCCAAATTACTACTCTGTTGTTGTGACTTACCTAAAAAAGTAGTATGTATTTACGTATAATAAATTTTTAATTATATTTTACGACTTTTTAAACGTTGATATTAAACAAAAGCATTAATAATTATCGTAATTAATGATTATTAAAATTATTAATTATAATTAATGCTCAATGTAATAAAGCTTGCTTATTTAGCACTCTGAATTAATAAAATAAAATAAAGGGATGAAGGTACAGAAACGTAGAGAGGAAATAAATTCTCAACAGAAATCAATTCCTCTCTACACTTACGTTTTTATGCATTCAACGCATACGAAAGAGATACAAATGAATGTTCGGGGTCTTAAATTATTCTTTAACTCATTGCGGTGTGCTTCTCTCCGATTTGGATAAAATTTTAATATGTGAAAGAGGGGACAGAAAAAATAAAACTAATGACAAAATCTGATCTCAATTATTACATTTTTTTATTTTTATGAATTTCAGAAGAGTTACTGAATTTATTTTTGTTCCTTTTTTAAATAAAATTATTAAAAACACAACAAGTGTATGTATATTATTTTACATAAATTTTTTTCGATTAATCGATTAATTTTAAAATTTTGTTCGATTAACCGGTTAAGAAAAAAACCCGAATAATTATTTGCACGATTAATCGATTAAAATAAAAAGCCGATTAATTGAATACCCTAATTATGACCCCATATATGAAAATATAAAATTTCATCCGAAAAATGGCCCGATTAAATTGTGTCAAATCACATCTAATTTTATCTTATTAGCTTTATTTTGATACAATTAGAAGTAAATTGATACAGTTTTAACCGAATTTTGTGCTCATCTAGTTTTATCAATTATACGTTATAACTAGAGCAACAAAAAAGAAGCTTTAAAAGCTATGTTTTAAGCTATTAAAAAAAGCTCGGAAAAACAATAAAATAAGCAGTTAAAATGCAAAAATAAGCCCTTAAACTTCACTATTTATTCATTAGAATCCTCATAAAAATTAAATTTTTTATTTAATACAGTCCTTGGAACTTCAGAAATCAGACAAAGTTGCGACATTCTTAAATTTATTTTCATCGGGAAATACATTAATTGCACTGAAGGAATTAATTGCGCTAAAATCTTAAAACTTATTTAACAAAAGGTGAAAAATATTCTGTGGAAGGCATGTCCCCATCCGGATTTCATTCTTGCCTAAGGAAATCGTCATTGTCATATTTGTACTATGTATTAGAATTCAGGTCGGAAAAATAAAAAGTTTATTTTAACAAAAGAGATTTTAATTTAAAATAAATTTTAAAAAACATATTTAAAAAAAAAAACTATGTTGACTTAATTTTACTGTTCCTATGGGGCCTCCTAGAGGGGTGGAATGTAAGATGGACCCCCATTAATTTTTCCGAACATACCTACCCTATATCTGCATCCTGTAAAACGACTCCCATACAAATATGACATTTTGATAAAATTTCCTCCCACCGCTCTAAATGTCCCAAATGTACCCCTAGAGATGTATGACTGACTCCCAATATTTTTTGAACCACAATATTTATAAAATTTATAAATAAAAAGTGTATAATTATCGAAGTACTTAGGTAAAATACAACTTCAAAAGTATATTTTGTGAGTTAGTAAAAAAATACATATAGATTTATCAATTTTTGATTTTTGTCAACTTGCTTTAGTTTTCAATCCATTCTATTTTCACGTACTTCAAAATATGTTAAGTTACCTAAGTTTTTTCTTTTATAAATTGTCTTAGAAAATATTATATTTTAATTAAAGAATTGTGTAACTTAGCAGAAAGCTTTTGAAGTTGTATTTTAACGAAGTACTTGGGCAATTATCAACTTTTTATTTTTTGCGTGTATCTACCCTCTAATTTCAACCCTTAAGGCTGTCCCCATACACATTTTCTATTTTCTATATTTTTTTTAATGAAATCAGCTCTTACCGCCCACATGGTGCCTGCTAGAGGGGTGGTATGTAAGACCGATCCCCATTAATCCCCCCCCCCCCCAAAATTGTGTCCGAATATACCTACCCTCTATCTCCACTCCCTAAAGGCACATTTACACGCGAGCCAAATCTGCTAGAGATAGAGAAAAAATCACCCCTAAATAGCTAAAATCATTCACAATAGAGCTATTCAGAGGTGTTTTTTGCTCTATCTCTAGCAGTTTTCTCTCTCGTGTAGATGTGCCTTAAGGGAGCTCCCATACAAAAATGACATTTTTATAAAATTTTCTCCCACCGATCTAGCTGTCCCAAGGGTGCCCCTAGAGGAGTCAAATGACCTCCAATATTTTTTTAATCTTAACATTTTTTCGGAACATATCTACCCTCTATATTCAACCCTTAAGGTGGCCCCTATACAAATTTTTTTAGTTTTTATAAATTTTTTTATGAAATCGAAACCACTTTTTGCCAGTACTTGTTAAAGTGCTTCTCGTGCGCTTTCCCGTTTGTATTTTTCTGGATGTGTATTCACTCTATTGATAAACCAAGAAACTCGATACTACTCGATATTTTTAATTTGGATATTCGATACTACTCGATACTTTTAACGGTTTTTAAATTTGAAATTTTTGAAAATTTTTTATTAAAATCCTTTGGACATGTGTACGTTGATTCAATATTTAAATTTATAAACATATTTTTAAACTTTTATAGCAACTATTAATTAAGTTTTTCATAGTTTTTTAACATATAATTTTAAATATTTTACTTTTGATTTTTTTCTTTTAGCAGAGTTGCAGTTTTGTGATAAATATTTTAGCGGAGCCACATTTTTGAAGTAAATATTTTAGCGTAGTCACATTTTTATATATATTTTCCGTCAGAAATGCAACTCTGAAAATTGCGAGTAGTAGTTTAAAGTATCGAATACCCAAAAAAAAGACAAATACTCGATACCCACTACTCATATTTTTACCAGAGTAGTGCTGGCTAGTAGAGATGAGAGATCCGGTGATTTTTGAATAACGCTGCTACCAGTGATCGTGATTTTCAAATCACCGTTCTTTTAAACAGTGACCGTGATCACGGGTTTGTAATAGAGATGGGCGATCCGGCGATTTTTCAGTAAAATTGTTCTCAGTGAATGTGATTTGCAAATCGTTGTTCTTTTAAACTGTGATCGTGATCACGGTTTTTATATGGAAAAGACTGCGATTTTCTGATAAAAAATATAATAATATAATATTTATGGCGAGTTTTTAAGATGTCAGTTAAACTTGGCTTAGTTAAACCGAAAACGAATTTTGTCAGCCATTTCAAAGTTTATTAACAAAAATTTGCCGGAAAATCTTTTTCTCGAGTATAATTTATTTCTTTATTGAAATAAAACAAAATAAACCACATTTTAAAAGCAGTATTCCAGTTACAAACTGCGTTACACTAAGTTTAAAGATAATCCACTTCCTAAAAACTGGGCCTTAAAAGAAGAATAGTTGCGACCGGAAACAAAGACATGATAGAAGGAGACATTTTATTCAGAAGAGTGTGAAAGCAATTCACTGTTATTGAAAAAAACCATGGTTATGCTGTGCACAATGAAGTTTGCAAGAAAGAATAGTAAAAAAATATTAAAAGAACGACATTCCGAGTAACTGCGACTTGAAATATTTGATCACTGCCGTTACCAGTGATTTATCAATAACTGTGATTAAATCACCGGTATGAAAATATCGCTCATCTCTACTGGCTAGCACTACATTTGCATGTGCACAACGTATAATAAATAGGTACTTCAGTCCGATTTTGGACCTTCTTTCGTGGAATAAAAGATCCATGATGTAAATGTGATTGGTTTTTAAAAACAACATATCTTAGTCTACAAAAAAATGATAATCGATCCTAACTGTATGTGTCCAAATTTTAACGAGGGCTGTTTAAAATGAAGTCTTAACATAAATTTTGATTTTATCCGCTTAAAATGTCACGAGAAGTAATACTTAGGCCAAAGTATAGTATGAAGGTAGTGTTTGTCCTCTTACTCTGCATAAAAACACTTATGTATATAGTATTTTTTTTTTGGAAAACCGTTAATTTAGGAGTTATGGCGCAAAAAAGCTTTGAACTATTTTTAGGTAATTTTTAGGGCCAAAAGTCCAAACTGACTGCCCTATATGCGACTATGAGATCCAATTTTTTGTACAATTTTTTTAATTCTTAAAAAATTAGCTCATTTTATTACACCGGAAATATTAATGAGGGTAATGCCAAAAGCTAGTATTAAATCATCTTTTTGTCTGAAGAACTTTTTCTTAGATACATGTATATAACACTTTATTTTTACTTCTAGCAAAAAAAAACAAACTTGAAACTTTTCTGTATAATTTTTTATTAACTACGTTCTAGGTTTAACAACACTTAGATGGTTGGTTGGTCACACTTAGTTAAGCATAAAATGTTAATGATGAAAATCGTATTAATATAAAAATAAGATCTTCTTTTTTCTTATATTTTTATAACTGGTGACTAGTAAACAAGTTGAGCTGTAGCTAAATCATATAATGTTTGTAAAACCTTTAAGCGGAGTTTTGCATGTAAATTTTTAATTTTGTTTTGTGTTCTTACTTCCAGGAAGCGTAAATATGTTAAAAAAGAACAAACATTTTATATATACATGAATAAAGAAAACTTTACCTTAAGCTTTTGCTAATGATCTTTTTTGTAAGAATCAAGCATAAGAACTTGAGTTAAAATATAGAATTTAAACACGCATATACAATGTTTATGGAAATATATGGAAATTTGAAAACAGCAGACAGCGGCAATTTTCAAAGGCAACCAACCATTAAGTATCGTATTAGAATTCAATTATATAGACAATAATTTGTTATTTAATATATAAATTATAGACCTTATAGAAAATAATAATAAGAACATCATGAACTTCTCAAATTGTGTTTTAAGGCATTTAAAAGATGTTTAATTATTAAATGCTTAAATAGCCAAGAATATTTTAAAGTGCATGTCATGAATTCAGTATACTGCATATGCCCTCTAGAATGGAAAGTAAGAACAACACCCTCAGTAATTTAAACTTAAAGCCAAAATGCAACCTGTTGAACATTTTATGTTTAAAGAAAATGCGAAAACAAATATTTTTAGTTTTTTTTCATCTTCATGTTAATACACAAAATAACAATTACGCAATTTAACAAAAATATTCCTATAAAGAAAATCTACCAAATTATTCTATTAAATAAAGTTTTATTAAAATTTTTATAGTTTTAATTTTTTTTTGTAAAATTACATACATATTAGTGGCTGCAAAATTTTTATATTTTATTACTTATACGAAGGGTCTAATAAAAATTTGGATAGTGGTTTTAACTGACTCTTTTAAAATTTGGGTATATATAAATAGTACAAAAGTTTGTTAAACGTGTTGTAATTCAGTTGAACTAATTTTCTCTGTTAAAGCTAAAGTTGTTAGTTAGCCTATTTTATCACAAAAATATATTACTGTTGAACATGAACAAATTTTACTTGCTGATATTTAGTAAGTTTTTTAAAATGATTTTTAATATTTGTGTTTTCGAAAGTAAACTTTAGCGGCGTTAATGTATTTCAAATTTTATGAGCGTTTATATAATTAAACGAGTAAAAAAGTTAAAGTCGGGCATGCCGACTATATAATACCCTACACCAGTCTGATTTAAAGCCAACTAATGTTTGGATCCGAAATTTGAATGGGTTAAAACAGACTTGTGTCAAAATTTTCTATAAAATCATTAAAGAAGAGAAAATCGAAAATGTAGCCCATTTGGGCGATAGGTCCAAATATGAATCGATCCTATTTAGAATCAATAGGCTTTTTCCTTGGAATCATGTGAGTCAACGAACCAAATTTCATTGAAATATCTTCGTATTTGCGACCTGCAGCGTTTAAAAAAGAAAATTTTTGGGGGTACCCTTATATGGGCACTAGGTCTAAACATGGACCGATTTCAACCAAAATCAACAGGCTCCGTTCTTGGGCCGACATAGGTCTGTGTACCAAATTTCATTGAAATATCTTCGTATTTGCGACCTGCAGCGTTTAAAAAATAAAATTTTTGGGGGTACCCTTATATGGGCACTAGGTCTAAACATGGACCGATTTCAACCAAAATCAACAGGCTCCGTTCTTGGGCCGACATAAGTCGGTGTACCAAATTTCATCAAAATATCTTAATATTTGCGATCTGTAGAGTGTTCACAAGAATGCATGGACAGACAGACGGACGGACGGACAGACGGACATCGTTAAATCTGAGCCGATCGGTATACTATAAGGTGGGTCTAGGACCAATATTTTTTGGTGTTACAAATATCAGCACAAACTTATAATACCATGACCACGTAGTGGTTTAGGGTACAACTATAGATGATGCTTGTTCTTTTTAAGTGTGTGTGGGTGAGTTCGTCGACCAATACATATTAAAACTACATGGATCTGTCCCAGCAGTAATTTTGCCTTCTCAGAACTTTATGATTTTTTTTTTATTTCTGACTAAAAAATGCGCTCAAAAGGAATAAATATTTGTTTAAACTTCATGCACTAAAATTTTTGTTTTATGTAGGCGAAGTGCGAACCACTTGATCCTTTAAAAGACTTGTCCCCTCTTTTACTTAATTTATAGTATGCAACCGATTTTGGATTTTTATTCAGTCTACATTACGACTCTTCTGACATTTTCCAGAAATATTGGGTGTATAACTTAAAAATGTGGGATTCACAACAGATGGCGTGTCTTTTATATTTGGTTTGTGTCTTTAATAACTTGAATGGCATTTTGGAAGCAAAACATCTGTCATTTATTCTCACTTAGTCATTGAATGAAATAGTGTAGACAACAAAGTTTTTTTTTGATTCGACGTTGAAAAACGATTTCGCATGTCCGAAATGCTGCTTGAATGCCATAAAAAGAAGTTATTTTTGCATCGAATTATTACTGGCGATGAAAATTTAATCCATTATGACAAGTCGAAGCGCAAAAGTTTGTATGTGAAGCCCGGCCAACCAGCCAAATCAACGCCAAAGCGGAATATCCATGGCGCCAAGGTAATGCTTTGTATTTACACAATACAGTTATTTAAGAGCCAATATTTTGAAAAAAATAAAAACCAAAACAGTAATTTCTTCCCGTATTTTAAATTTCAGGCCGAATGCGGCACATGTTCCCATTATACGATCGCCTTAATTTTTAGCATGATGTATTTTTATACCCAAACAAAAATTTCCCGGGGGAGGAACGGGTCACAGGTCTCCATTTTTTTCGCCCATATATTGAAGGTTTGCCCTAATGTGCAGCAATAATAACTTTGTCGTGATCCGTTAATTTATTTGAAAATATCAGAGAAAAAACAAAACATAATTACCAAGTGAGCTCAAACATAACTAGAAACTATTAATTGTAGAGATAAAACATCAGAACTTTCACTACTAACCGATAGTGGGCGCTAAAATTTAATATTACCTGAGCAAATATTTATTATCAGATGAGCCTAAATTTGGAGTTTTTTAAAACTGCGCAAAATAACAAATTTTTAAATATGATTTTGTTTTCTTTTGTGTTATATTTGTTACTATTTCAATAACAAAAAAAAAAAAAAGAAAAGTGACTATTTACTGCGCAAAGCGCCACCTAGTGATGACGATTTCGTTACAACCTAATTTTTCTGTTTTTTGGTGATGCCATACCATTGGATATAGTTACAACATATGTTGCCATTTGCTGTTTGCTACACTCGAAAAAGTTTAACAGTTACTACATGACAGTTGTTTGTGTAGTAACCAAAAGTTGTTGTTTTTAACTGTAATTACAGTTGTGTTTCTATATAAAAATGCAAAACAACTGCTATGACGGTTATTTAAGAAAACAACTAACGAAAAGTACTGTAATTTCGTAACAGTTGTTTAAATCAGTTATTTTTAATGTCATAAAAAACTAACATAACAGTAATTTTACAGTAAACAGTTGTTTTTGGTAGTTATTTAAAACATAAAAAATTTCGTTGAATTTTTTTTAATTTAAAAAATTTTTGTTTAGTTTATATTGGTTATTATTGATATAGTCCTAGTTTGCAAATAAAAATCATAAATTTTTATTGTATCACCAATGCATAAAGGCATAATAACTGGAGAACCGTTTGGAATTTTTACTTCAAATTTTAAATAGACTGAAGTAATTACACATACATATTTTTGTAATCGAAAGAAAGAAATTATTTTTTTTTATTAAAATATACTTTTATAACACCAAAGGAATTAACTGTAAAAACACAGTAGTTTTTACATATTTTGTCAGTTGTTGTAAAATTTTTGTAGTAAAAATTTGTCAGTTAATTTTACGACATTGGTAGTTATTTTTAATGCATTTGTTAGTTATTTTTCAACAGTTAAAAATAACAAAAATTTTAGTTATTTAAAGGTAAATACCTTTGTCTGCATATACCTTTGTTTTCACTGTCATTTTCAGTAGATTCTCCCGACCAACTTTTGGATAAAAAATAGGATACTTTACAAACATTGTTTTACAAAATTTTGAATCCAAGCACGCAATTTCATTTTTATGATATTAACTAAAAACTAATGTAGTAAGTTATAAACAATTATATTTTTGTATATATACTTTTGTGGCACAGTGTATAAAATATTTTTCAAAACTTTTACAAAGAAACTATTAAGTGTTTAATTTTATTATAAAATATTCTCTTACTACAACAAAAAATATAAAGTAGAATATTTTTCGAACATTATGTGGACAAAAAAGAGTATACTTTTCGAGCATTGTGTCCCAAATCTCGAGATCCGATCCGATATTTTATATTTATTGTGTTAGAAAATTTGTATAATATTTACTGAACACTAATGTATTAAATTATATTCAATTACATTTCCTTATATATACTTTTGTGGCACAGTGTATAAAATATTTTTCAAAACTTTTACAAAAAAAAAACTATTAGGTATTTAATTTTATTCTAAAATAGTCTTTTAATACAACAAAAAATATAAAGTAGAATACTTTTCGAACATAGTGTGGACAAAAAAGGTGATACTTTTCGAGCATTGTGTCCCAAATCTCGAGATCCGATCCGATATTTTATATTTATTATCAAAATACCCAAAATTATCAAAAAAGATGAACCAGTCATAAATATGTTATTTTATGTTAATCCAAAACAATAAATGGGTAAAATCTCTGATCACTTAAAAAACAACAGTGATCACAAAAAACGACAACTTTTAACTGTGCAAATTTTTACAACTTTTGTCGCAGCATCCTTGGAATACCCTTTTATATAGATAGTAGGTTTGAAAATGAAAAAAATTAAAAAACATTTTTGGACTAACTTTTTGAAGGCTCGACTGAAAAATGAAAAAAACGTGTTATCAGCAAAAAAATTCAAGTAGCAATATTTCAGAACCCCTTCGGCTGATTAAAATTTTTTATTTTTTTGGATTTAGCGAACTATAATTTAGCGAATTGTATTAGAAATAATCAGAGAATACAGAAAAAAGCAAATTCCAATGTGTTTAAAGTAAAAAATATTGTAAAAAGAACAAGAAAAAAGCAAAAGTAAAAAAACTTGGAAAAACAACAGTTTTTCGAAAAAAAAATCAAAGTTAAGAGAAAAAATATTTTTTTGTGAGCAAAGAAAGTATTTTTTGGCAAAAAGTCTTAAAAAAAGCAATTCAAAGCTCAAAAATCTTAAGAAAAAGCTATTTTAAAGCTAAAAAACGAAAAATCTAAAAAAAGCAAAAACAAGCAAATATGAGAATATGAGCAAAAACAGCAACTTTGTCTTCTCTGGAAATAATATATCGCAACAACAAATATTGTTTAACAAAATTTAAGGATATTTTTTACACTTTCCGATATTTCGAAATTTCAACCGCTTAGCAGGGACCTTGAACGTGAAACGATTTACTGTTTACTGGGCGCATCGCACGCAAATTTTCCGCACCCCCCGTTTTTGAAATTCGCAATTCAGCAAAGTTCGGTCCACTGTAACGTGCAACTAGCAAAAGCAGAAAATTAAAAATAACGGTAATGGTATTTTAGGGATTTATTTAGGTAACGGTATTTTAAGGGTAACAATATTTCATTTATTTTGGAATCGGTATTTTAAGGATAACGGTATTTCAGTTATTTAGGTAACGGTATTTTAAGGATAACGGTATTTCGGTTATTTCGGTAATGGTATTTTAGGGGTAACGGTAGTCAGCTGAAAGGGATTTGAATCGATGACGGTATTTTAGCGGTATTGCCTAACAGCCCTGGCCTTTATTAAGAATCGGAAAATAAAAATGTAGTCCTTATTGTGGTACGATTTTTATTTTTTTTCAACAGAGCTGGCGCACAAACTTATAAATTTCAAAAAGGCAAGAAAAAACACCTTTGCTCGGGGATATAAAATGTATTGGACTAAAATTAAAAAAAGGGCCACGATAAGGACTAGAGTTTTTTGTTGCCTACAAAAAAAGAAACTCAGAATCGAAATCGGTTAACCCGCCTTGGCTGTACAGTGGCAGCCGGTTTTGAACCCATGGTTCTAGGAAACCGCATTTAAAGCTTAAAATTAATTTTATGATAAGAAAACAACAAAATTTTAAAAAGCCGTTTGTGAATAAAATTTAGATCTCCCAGTTTTCTACGTGTGCTTCAAATTTGGGACGAATCTGTTAAAGAGTATTTTATATATTAACCCTAATGATGGTAGAGAATTTATTAGTTATTTAATTTCGATCAAAATACTTTTATAGTGAACATTTTTTATTTATTTTATATTTGTTTCATATTTTTTATATGCATCGATATGACATGCCTTCGTCCACCATCGAGGAATCGTCATTGGCGTTTCTTTAAAGACTTCGTGCGATTCTTGCATCTTTGGGTGTAGTTTTCATCTTTCTGTTCGGCCGTACTATGTGATATAAGATATCTAATAAAAAAAATTATATAAAATGCTAAAAATTTTATACACAAATTTAACGCTTAGAATATTACTTGAGACTAAAACATATTTTACAAAAAAACATTTGGAAATTTATTGAAATTTTCAGAGCATATAGAGGAGTCAGGGATGGAAAATGAGTTTTTAGATTTTGTACCAACCATCCCAATAAAATGTACTTTTTCGACCCTCACGGTACCAAAATTTTTTATATATAGATAATTTCAGCGAATAATGTTAAACTTATGGGAAATATTCCTCTACAAAGAATTTTACTTTCCCGACTCTCAATTTGTTTTTAATATAAAGCGGCTTTTGTGCGATCAATTTCAAACTTGCAGGGATTATTGTTTTATACGACACAAAGACTTGCTAACTTTGCCAAAAATAACCTTAGTTTCGTACTTTTCTATATTTTAAATGTCAAATTCATATGAAAATAAATGCCTTCAGAAAACAATAAAACATGTTTTCAGTTTTCAAAAAATATTCGAAAGAGGCGGGCTTAAGCATGGCTTTTTGTGTATGATACTTATTACATACCTGTAAATTCTCGAATTTCATGTAGTAACGCACTCAAACGATGCTTGTTGATAGGCTGATTACGGGAAAAATAATATATTTTTGTAGTTTAAAAAAGTTAGGTTTTGTGTTTTTTTTTTTTGCAACATTGGACCAAAAAGTTGACATTTAAAGCTTATTATTAGATAATATTTACAAATTTTTGTTTGAATGATTTTGGTCTACTATTCGAATATTTATTCAGATCTTTACTGTCCTGCAAGTTCTTTCAATACAAAAATTTTAAGTTTGCAAAATTTTGAAATTGATCGCGGTAGTACCAACAAAGGTCAAAATGCACCAAAAAAAAGTACAATTGTACCATGTTTTCCATCCCTGAGGGGAGTGTATGCTCTATCCAAATATAAGAGAAATCAAAGAGAGTTTCTATAGTCGATACCAGTGTTGCCAACTCTTGAAGGCAGGAAAGCACCGTGAGCATTGCGAAAACGGGTAAAAAGGGTAAAAATTTATTAAAAATGGAGTAAAAAAGCACGATATTAATTTTTTGAAAAATTTAAGTCAAGACTTTAAAAACGCATTTTAGCTTTGTAAAATTGTGTAAAAAGGGTTAAAAAAATTACCAAAAAGGGGTAAAAAAGCACCAAATTAATATTTCAAAATTTTCAAGTTTAAATATAACGAAGTTGCTATTTAAAATTGTACTACAAACATTGTGAAAAAATGTATTTTTTGTATAGTTCGTATAATTTTTTCAACTTTGACAGAAAATTTAATAAAAATTGAAAAAAACGAGAACAAATACCAAAAATATAAACCGTACAAAAAGCACTAAAAGAACTGCCAGAAATTTGAAAAAGCACTGTAAATACCCGCTTTTTTTAAACGGGTATTTGTAAAAAATCACCGGGTATGGGAACGAAAAAAGCACCAAAAAATACCCGAAAAGCACTGAAATGGCAACACTGGTCGATACCATCCTTAGAGGTTAATCCCAACTGTGTCGATTGTCGACCGACGACAGCAAAAGTCGTCGCGAATAATTTAAATTCAGCGACAATCGATTGTCGACATTTTTTGACATTTAGAAAAAAATTAAAGCAAAACAAGAATATGGTGTATTTTTTTGGTACAATTCTTCACCAATTCAATTGGTTTTCCATTAATTCTTGTTGTTTTACATTTTTTTGTATTTAATTTTGCTTTTTTGCGGTAAATTATGCATTTTTATTTCCAATTATATTTCTTCTGTCAAAAAAATAATTTTTTTGTACACAAATTTTTGCAACTCTAATACGAATTTCTGCAACTCTGTTCCCTTAATTAGTTAAAAATATGGCAACTATTTGACAAATATTTTGAGTGTGTATTAGTGTGTCGTCACGAAATTAGAATAGATTCTATTACGACGACAAATCGCCGGACGACATGGCGACATTTTGCTTCCCATACAAAATATATGAAAAAGCACATGTCGTTGTCGACCCAGTTCTGATTAACTCTTAAGTGTAAATGTAGTATTAAACATCAAAAGACTTAAGCAACAAACCTGTTTCAAAAGAAACCAAATATTTTAAGACAAAACTAAGGGGTTATCTTCAATCCTATTACACTGTGAGACAAATGGTAGGGGTCAGTGATCGGGAAGGGTTCAAACTACCGGGGAAAGTTATATCGGTAAAAAAGAAGTTATACGTGTCCCGGCGTTTCGCTGGGTCACCTCTAGGAATCGATATATATCGATTTGACCTTTGGTGGTCTTTTTTTTGACATAACTCGAGAACCACTAGTCCGATTTTGCTCAAACAATTTTAAGAAAAATTAAAAATTACAATTCCTTTAATCTGTTCATATAAAGTTTTTCTATATACTGAACAGTTTTGCCGGTAAAAATAAATGTATGAAGAAAAAAATATTTTTTGCCTAAAATATTAAAAAAAAGTAATAAACAAAAGGTTATTGATTTTTATGGTAGCGGTAACAAACATTTATTTTTACCGGCAAAACTGTTGAGTATATAGAAAAACGTTATATGAACAGATTAAAGGAATTGTAATTTTTAATTTTTAATTAATTTTTAATTTTTTTAAAATTGTTTGAGCAAAATCGGACTATAGTTCTCGAGTTATGTCAAAAAAAAGATATATCTCGATTCCTAGGGGGGACCCAGCGAAACGCCGGGACACGTATAACTTGTTTTAGACCGATATAACATTTCCCGTTGGTTTCATCCCATCCCGATTTTGACTGTCGCATAGTGTTATAAGTAGCTCAAAAAAGATAATTATATTAACCTTTTGACGACCACAATTATGTATACTTCCCAATACTTTTGCTACTTATAATTGTCCAGGTAAATGATGGAGAAACAAAAATGTAGTGGGTGATTAATCTCTATCTGGTACCGTTAGTAGTCCTCGAAGTCGAAAAAATAATTATTTATTACAGGAACGAAAAGAACAATTTTTGACAAGCGAAATTAGGAAGGAATTTAGTTAGCCAAATTCTTTTGACAAAACTCTTATTAGTTCGGAGATCACGAAAATAGAAGAAACATGTAAATCGCCAGTCAAAACTATATGATCGTCAAATGACAGTTATTTTTGACAAGCAAAATGAAGGACAAGGAGGGGATTTAATGAGCCAATTTTTTTGACATATCTATTATTAAGTCAGAATATTTATGGTCCTTAAAGTTTTAATAATTTTGTTAAACTAAATTTGTAATACAACAGAATTTCATCATTTATTTATTGCTACTTGTTTTTAAATCGAAAATTATATTTTAACCATATTAATAAATTGTAACACATTGTAATACATTTTAAGGTTTGTTTGCCTTATACAAACTTTAAGCTCTAAATACCATTAATACAAGATATAACTAAATGAACAATAAAATACAACAAACCATTAAATCCAATATATTAATCATTATGATGGCTATAAAATGGTTAATTTTAATGTGCTGTGCTGGTGGCTGCTAATGCAATATGATGAAATAACTCAATTAACAAATAATTAAGACTGAAATGGTAAGAAACCACTAAAACTTGTTTTAAAAATATAAAACCAAAAAAAAAAAAAAATATATATTTTCAAAAACTATTGCAAAACAGAGATTTCAATAATAAATTAAACAAGAATCTTTTTATTTATTTTATATTTAACATCATCCTTCAAGTGTCTAAATATTTATTTATTAAAATTTTTATTTTTATACATATTTAACCTCAAGAATACTTAAACAGTCAAGTAACTCATTAAAGTTCCAACAATGTTTATTTTTAACATTTTTTTTCTACAGACCACACACACATTACTTTTATGTCATTATTGTTTATTTTTGTGTTTGAACACCAACATCTGTAAATATAAAAAAAAAACTTTATATGGCTAACCTTAATGTATGGTGGATTTTCTAAAATAAGTATGAACTCATCTTTATTAGACAGTCAGTCATAATATCCTGTCCTTTGTTCTTTCTATCATGTTCTATCATTTGAATTATTTAACTTTTTTATTAAGTTTTTAAATTGTTTACTTAGCATTTTTAACCAAGTGCTTGTGTTACAACGTAAAAGTAAGTGAAGGTTTAAATAATATTTATTTCTGTCTAACTATAAAAAAGAGGTTAAACTAATCATGTTTGTACATTTATGTATTTATTTTATGATGAGCTCATCTTTATATTCATCGACACATTTTTGTAAAAACCATAGAAATATAAAAAAATGCAATTTATTTATGAGGTTTGTTAAAATTTTATTGCTAATTAAAAATTTGTTTGCGGCAAGGGGTCGTAAAAATTTTTAAATAAATCTCAATATAAAAAATATTGTCTTTTATAATGAAGAGTAGAGGTTTTAAATAAAAAATAATATATACACCACAAAATCATATTTAATATAAAAATTTTGCTACCTTTTGTGGTGGATAATTTTTTAAAACATTTTATATTCTATTTAGATACTGGAGACATTTTGTTATGAGATTTTCTTTTAAAAGAAATTTAATTTCGAAATTTTTCTATAAATTTCTCCTTAATAATGATTAATTTCCTGGAAAAGTCATAAAAGTTTATTATAATCGGAAGTAAAAAAAAATTCTAATAGTTTTTGTTGCCAGCTACCAGAAAAGGAAAATTACTTTTCCACATTGCCTTGATTGGTGCACTTTACAATTTTCCTCTTTTAACAATAGATTAAAAAATACTTTCCTTTAAATACTCAAAACATGAAGCATTTTTTTTTTAACAAACAAAAGATTTAAGATACAAACTTTTTTTATGCCCTATAAAACATATCTCTCTAACAAACAAAAGACTTAAGAAACAAACCATTTCACTTTTCTATGCATAAAGAGTTCTTAGTAAACAAAAGACTTAAGAACCAAACTTTTTTAAATGAGTGTTGATTTGACTAATTAGCCGTCTAAATATTGATATTTCTTTCAGATAAAGAAGTAGAAAAAAAGATCTTCAAGACTTTATTATTATATGATGTAATACAATTAACAATTGACCTTTCTTTTAAAAAAAAATCCTATTATTCTTATTCCACACAATAACTGATATTCTTATTTATAACAAAACATTGACAAATGAGGGTGTAGGTGTTTGTTGTTGTTGTATCCAACAATCCAGCCTTCATCATTTATAAATGTAAGTGACCATTTTGGTAATTTTCACGGTCAACTATATTATATTTCACACACATTAAAAAAAAAAAAAACAAAAACAGGTGCAATGAACGCACATTAAAAAAAGAGGTGATAAAAATATAAATAACACGTTTTGTTAACATTTAATTTAATTGAGAAAAGAAGTTTATGAATTTTTTTTAACAAACAAACAAAAAAATAAAAAATATAATAATTATTTACACTTAACGAAATGATGTCATTCTTTTTAAGTATTTTTTTTTATGTATTAAAAATATATTCTTTACTTATTCGAAGTAAATTTTTTTCACCTTAACTTTGACTTTGACCTTTTGTGTTATTTATTTCTATATGACTTTGTAAAACTTCTAAAAAATTTATTTTTATATTATTTATCTTAATCATGAACTTTGTTATAGCTTTTGTATGATCTTACATTGTTAATCATATAATTAGTTTTTAAATTGAATAAACAAAAACCTACAACTCAACATCTCACCTTTATTCGCTGAAAACAAACACTATCATGTACATGGTACGACATACTTGGCTGATTGTCATGATCCCCATGATCATCATGTAGATGAATCTATAGACTCATCTTTATAAATATAAAAAATAAACAATTTGTATAGATGTTTAGTAATTAAAATCTAATTAAATAAATTTTCAAGCAAATTATACATCTACAATTTTGCCACAAACCATGAACTTTACATGTTACTCTTAGCAAGTAGTAAATGATGAAAAAAGGCATCATCATGATAACATTGTTAAAGATCATGTTAATTAATGATTTAAACAAATATATTACTAATTTTTATCGTAAATATGCAGATATAAATATATTGTATGATCTTGTTAAAAAAAATATACCAATCACACGTTTAAAGGTTATGTTTTTAAAGGCACTAGTTTGCAAAATAATAATAATAAAAAAAATTTTGCCATTTAAATCCGAAAACCACATTGAAGTAATTCACAATTTACGTGCTAACATCCTAGTAAAAACAATTGACAGTCATGCTTTACAAACCACTTCATTCATTGCTTCTAAAGTATCCGTTATTTTTTTATTTTTACAGCTTTTTTTTGAAGTAATTTCGAACAACATCCTAAAAATTACTTAAGTACTGCTTCTAAAGCATTGGAATACACTTTATTTGAAGTCGATATTTTGTGCACGAGAACCTCAAAAACATTTATTTGTTTAAGCAATTTGATTGATTAAAAATAAATCAGAAAATCACCAGAAATTTTGAAATTTAAAATAGGAGTCTGCTTTAAATATTTGTAAATTAAGGATGATTATCACTTATCAATTAAATTAAATAGTCTACACTTTAACAGTTAACAAAAATTGTAATGCAAATAATTTCATCACTTGAGTTCAATGTAATGAAATTGGAATCATCAGTTAATTAGTCCATTCAATGCACTAGTCCCACGTATGTTATAATATTAATTTTTAATCAAAGTAAAGAAGATTATACAAAAAAAATCCAAAAAAAATCGCTGTTATTTTTAAATAAAAGTCCAAAAAATTGGACATGTACAAAATTTTTAGAAATTTGTAATCTTGTTATTTTGGGGTTTTAAAGCATTTATTTAAGTTTTTTTAATATCTAATAAAGGCATTTTATTATAAATAAACTACGTATTCATGTATTTAGTTAAAATATTGTTCTAATTCAAGTCCAAATTCTAATATGATCCCAGCAAAAGAGCAGCAGAAAAAGCACTACAGTTAATGACCTTCATGTACTTTTTTTTTAACAGAAACGCTAATGATTTTAACACTGACAAATAGGAGAGGACTACACCCACTTTAACATTTTTATAGTTCTTTTTGAACTAGTGCAAATGAAATACTTTTTCATCAATTCAAAGTTTATTTCGCAAAAAAAAATTGAATTTGTTTTATTGCCGCCACCGGGTGTCGAACTTACGACCTCAAGATTGCTAGTATAGTTGTCTAACGCTGAGCTATTCTTTGGTATGAAAGTTGACCGCTAGGAGTCTAACCCACTATCATCTATTTGGAAATAAACTGTATCAAAATCACTTAGAGCAATAATGCTTTAAAAGCAATACTTAAGTGATTTTTTGGATGTTGTTGAGAATTATTTCTAAAAAAGGTATAAAAATATACTAACGGTATTAAGTTATTTAGAATTACTTCTAAAAAATCAGTAAAAGTATACTTTCGAATACTTTTGAAGCAATGAAGGAAGTGGTTTGTAAAGCATGACATTCAATTTTTTTTTGCTGGGATATTGTCATATTCGATTATATATTTATACCAATAATAGCAGGGGCAATGCAACAGATGGTGCTGACTTCTGTTTTGCTTTTTCTGGCAACACTTCTCTGTTTAGTGGGGAGTAGTGTTGCCCGAAAAGTTTTAGCTCATTCCCATTTTGAAAGTCTAAATCCCCAATGTTATACCCAATTCATTTTAATTCAAACATAAAACTCCAATTTAAAAGAAAATAATAGAAGCTAAATTAGCATCGCACTTAAGTCCTGAAAATTATTACGAAATGACTCAGCAAAGTAAATAAAATTTAATAGCCGTTTTTTCTAATCACTTGGATTTAATAAATCCAAAAAGTATTTCTAAAAGTGCTCAACAGATGGCGTTAAATTCTCCCTATTTTGAAAAGAATTTTCTGTCCGACACTTCTTTCACCCTAATTTTTAACACCGAATTCGATGATGAAAAATTTTACCTTAACTTTTAATTATATTTTATAATAAAACAGCGATAAACAGTCTGCCTTTTCAGTTTTATCACTTCAATTTATATTTTTACACAATTGAAAAATTCCATTGCAATATTTAATATTCACTAATTGGATTTAATTAAATTACTTACTGTAGAGTGAAAAATTGCCATTCTTATTTCAGTTATTTCTCCATATCCAAGATTAAAAATGTGTATTTGGTGAGGTGTAGTTTTTTTTTCTAAACATATTTCATAAAAAAATTTAATAAAAACCTTTTATTTGTTAGTTTTTCAATTTTTTTGTTTCTCTTTTAATTTTTATTCGTATTTTTTCTGACATTAAATTAATAGGCTGTTTCATATATTTGTGCTTTTATTATGGATTTATTAAATCCAACTTTTTGTATGAAAAATTCTAAATACAGGTGATTGAAAAACACGCTAAATATTTTACGAATAAATATTTACTTTCTCACTGGAACTTTAAAGGCCTCAAATCTTTGTTAAAATTTTGAAAGTAAACATTTTTATTATAAGACAGGCACAATCACAATTAAGCTCAAATATCGCTTTTTCAAAATAAAAGTCATACATTAAACTTTCGAGAGAAAAAAAAAAAAACAATTCTACACAAGTTTCACACGAAACTCATCATGGTGAAAATCTTTTTTTTTTTCCAAAATTCGTATGGAATTTGACAAGTAGATATGAGTAGCTTCCAAAAACTAATACTTTTTGGTTAAGTGTAAATCTAGTAGGTGTAAGTTCTAGGGCTTATAAACTATTTTGAACTGTTTGCATAAGTCGAGTTTAAACGATTCAGAGGTTATATTAAAACCCCTGGAACCTTCACGAAATTTTTTTCTGAGTCTTTTGCATGTAGCAATTTCAGTATTTTGAAAATAGAAATTTTTTTGATTAATAATTGAGCTTGGTTGCTTTTCGTTATTTCAAGAATTATAAATATTTAGAGAACATTTCTTCAATTTTTCAAATATTTTGTAGAAATTTGTAAATACTTTAATAGACCCAATTTTATCGACTTTAATTTAAAATAATACGAAAAAATTTATCCGAAATTTCTTCTTATTTTCGGCCTAAAACTCAAACTGAAGTCGAAATCCCTAATTTGGGCCCAAATCCACTTACCTGACAACTCTGTTAAAACCTCATTTGACAAAAAAAATCCTCCCTTGACAAAATTTCCCAAAATAAATTCTTCCTTTGACAAAATTTCCTACATGTTAGCGACATTTAAACAGTTTGTTTAAAAAGTTATCGATGTTACATCTCTATATTATATGTCTCTGAATAATAGTTTGATTCATTTCTTCTTCTGTTGTTTTTTCGGCAAATTTTAATTTAATTTATTTATAGTCTATTTTTTATTTTCATATAATAACATCGTTTAAATTTGTTCTATTTTCTAATTTAGAATTAACCCAAATAGCTGCTATTTTATTTTCTAAAGTAGCTTAATACATGCGTTCTTACATACACAATCAATTTTATTTATTTGTTTTTAATTCCCGGTTTGAATGTTGTATTAACCGACTTTTTGTTGTTGTTATTAAAAGTATTCGTTTGTGTGCTTAAAACATGGTTTTTGTTATTTCACAACGTATAAGACGCTAATTCCAAATTCATTAAAAACCTGGTTTTTAGTTTTTATTAAAATCAAACACGTAATTTTTGTTGTTGTTATTGAATATTGTTAAGAATTGCAAAATAATAAGAAGATAAATTATTTCAAAAGTATGTTTTAAGTAGGCGAAAGTTTTTGATGATTTACTAAACTAATTCTCAAAGAATTTCCAAATTAAAAAAGCGATTGTTTTGAGGTGGAAAAAGCGACTTGATATCTTTCAGAAAATTAATACAATATTTCAATGACTTTATCGTATCGCACATTTTTCTTAAAGCCAAGAAAAATGTGCATCATACTGTAATAGGAAAAGCTTTATAATATTTCTGCTACTTTTTAACAAATTTCGCCCAATAAAACGTTTCATCCTACATTTATATCATACATGGGACTAATCAATTGGTTAAATTAATTAATTAATTAATAATTTCATTACCTGTGTAAAAAGTGATGAGATCTGGTAAGATCAGCTTAGATATAATTAGCTATGATTGCATATAATTAGATCTGGTGGCAGATCAGTTCCTATATGTATGATTATATATGGCGCATATTATACACTTTATGGCCAGATCTGATCAGATCTGTTAACATCTGAAGTTTTTTTTTTGAAAAATGGCTGATTTTCATGGCCAGATATGAGCGGATCTGACAAGATTTGGTTCCGGATGTGGTACCATTATATTGCAGAAACCATAATTTTCAATTCACCTTTCTTTCATTTTTTATTCGATTTCTTTAATACTTCATAATTTTAATTATCAAAAACCCACTGTGCTTATATGCGTCACAATCAAACGCTTGAAAATTAATATTGAATATTACAAAATCTTATCACATTAATTAAAAAATTATAGTCACAAATTTTTAATTGAAACACTAGTGCCTCCAAATGATTTTTAGTTTTTAATCTGAAAATTAAATTTTAAATAAGTAAAGAGGGTATCGACTCTAGGAAAATTTTTTTTATATTTTATTTGGATAGAGCATCCTCTTCAGTATATGCTCAGAAAATATCAATAAAAAATTCGAATAAATAAAATTTCCACATGTTTTTTTGTAAAATATATTTTAATCACAAAGTAATATTCTATGCATTAAATTTGTACACAAAATTTTTGGGATCATTTTTATCATTGTCTTTATTATAAATCTTCTTTCGCATGATACAGCAGAACAAAAAGAAAAAAACTACATCAAAAGATGCAAGAGATGCACGCAGTCTTTAAAGAAAAGCCAATGACGATTCCTCGATGGTGGGCGAAGGCACGTTATATGAGGCAGGTACTGATGGCTTTTTTTTATCACCCGTAAAAGTAATCAATGTACATAAAAAATAAAAAAAAACAAATACAAAACAAATTAAAAAATATACGAAATAAAAGATTTTGACCGAAATGAAATGCCTAATATATTATCTACCATCGTTTTTAAGAATATTTGGGTTAATATATAAAATACTCTTTATCCGATTCTTCCCAAATTTAGTGCACATATAGAAAACTGGGAGATATAAATTTTGTTCATACACGATGTTTTAAAATTTTTATGTTTTCTTAGCGTAAAATTAATTTTAAACTTTAAACGCGTTTTCCCACAACCCTGAGTTCAAAGTCGGCTGCCACTGTACAGCCAAGGTGGGTTACCCGATTTCGATCCGGTTTTTTTCTTTCGTAGTCAACAAAAAACTGTAGTCCTTATCGTGGCCCTTTTTTTGAATTTTGGTCAAATTAATTTTATATCCCCGAGAAAATGTGGTTTTTCTTGCCTTTTTTAGAATTTTTAAGTTTGTGTGGCAACTTTGTTAAAAAAAATAATTTTAAAATAAAAATCGGGCCACGATAAGGACTAGAGAATTTATCTGGGTTAAGAATCACTTTACATTTTTATTTTCCGATAATTATTGAAGGCTGTACAGTGGCAGCCGATTTTGCCTTTTTTAAAAAAGGCCAGTAATGAAGTGGCAACTCTGGCGATTTTGGCTGGGGAAATATAAAACTGTAGTATCACTTGAGCAACTATTTAGTATTATTTTAATATCAGCTGAGCCTATATTTAAAAACTCAAAAATTGGTGAAAACTGCGCAAAATAAGAAAAAATCAAGCGCAAAATATATTTAAATAATAAAATTTAAGAATTCCTTTTTTTGTTGCTTTTTTGTTTGTTATTATTTCAATTTAAAAAAAACGAGTAAAAACGTTAAAGTCGGGCATGCCGACTACACAATACCCTACACCAGTCTGGTTAAAAGCCAACTAATGTTTGGATCCGAAATTCGAATGGGTTAAAATGAGGCTTGTGTCAAAATTTTCTATAATGTGAGTCAGCGCACCAAATTTTATTAAAATATCTTAATATTTGCGACCTGCAGTTTGTAACCAAGCCAATTTTGGGGGACCCTTATATGGGCACTAGGTCTAAACATTGACCAATGTTCACCAAAATCAATAGGCTTCGTCCTTGGGCCAAAATAGGTCTGTGTACCAAATTTCATCAAAATATCTTAATATTTGCGACCTGCAGCGTATAAACAGTATAATTTTGGTAGGACCCTTATATGGGCACTAGGTCTAAACATGGACCGATGTTCACCAAAATCAATAGGCTGCGTTATTGGGCCAACATAGGTCTGCGTACCAAATTTCATCAAAATATCTTAATATTTGCGACCTGTAGCGTATAAATAGTATAATTTTGGTAGGACCCTTATATGGGCACTAAGTCTAAACATGGACCGATGTTCACCAAAATCAATAGCCTGCGTTACTGGGCCCAATATAGGTCTGTGTACCATTTTTCATCAAAATATCTTAATATTTACGACCTGCAGCGTATAAACAGTATAATTTTGGTAGGACCCTTATATGGGCACTAGGTCTAAACATGGACCGATGTTCACCAAAATCAATAGGCTGCGTTATTGGGCCAATATAGATCTGTGCACCAAATTTCATCAAAATATCTTAATATTTGCGACCTGCAGCGTATAAACAGTATAATTTTGGTAGGACCCTTATATGGGCACTAGGTCTAAACATGGACCGATGTTCACCAAAATCAATAGGCTGCGTTATTGGGCCAATATAGGTCTGTGTACGAATTTTCATCAAAATATCTTAATATTTACGACCTGCAGCGTATAAACAGTATAATTTTGGTAGGACCCTTATATGGGCACTAGGTCTAAACATGAACCGATGTTCACCAAAATCAATAGGCTGCGTTACTGGGCCAATATAGATCTGTGTACCAAATTTCATCGAAATATCTTAATATTTACCACCTGTTGAGTATAAACAATATAATTTTGGTAGGACCCTTATATGGGCACTAGGTCTAAACATGGACCGATTTTAACCAAAATCAATAGGCGTCGTCCTTGGGCCGACATAAGTCGGTGTACCAAGTTTCATCAATAATAATCAATATCTTAATATTTGCGACCTGTAGAGTGCGCACAAGAATGCATAGACAGACAGACAGACGGACGGACATCGTTAAATCGAAATAAAAAAAAATTCTGAGCCGATCGGTATACTATAAGGTGGGTCTAGGACCAATATTTTTTGGTGTTACAAACATCAGCACAAACTTATAATACCCTGACCACATAGTGGTGTAGGGTATAACAAAAATTGTCAATTTTTTTAACAAAGTGCCATCTAGTGATAACGATGTTTTTGTTTTTGGTGATGCCATACCCCTGCCCCTTAAATATGTATATAAACAAAACACTTACCGTCTCTTGTGGCATAGTATTACAACTACGTAATGGCAGTTTATAACGCAAGGGGCCGTCATGATCTCTGTAAATAGGGGAAAAAAGAGAAATAACAATTTTAAATAAAAATTTAAAATATTCCTGCAAATATGATGATAAGAAAAGTATTTGAATTCATATCGCATGAAAGCAAAATATTATTTCAATCATCTGATAAAATGTGTCACTAACCCGGTGTCTTCAAATGCAATAAATGATATGAAATGTCAAAACGATTGCAGAGAAATTGCACTGTAGTGGAGAACACTTGACCATTTTATAGTTTTTTCCTCAACAAACACAAAATTTTATCAACAATTCATTTTTTTTTAAATAATAAATAATAAAATTTTTTCCTGTTCTTGTTTAATAAAATTTAGGTTACTTTTTTATTGCTAAATTTAAATAAAAAGTGACATTTGATGGCAGACATCATGGCAAGATCCGCTTGCATGTCAACGGTATCATGATATTGCAATTACATTAAAATTAAGTGTCTTCACTTGCGATGAAATCATTTTGACAATTGCTTGCCCTCGTCTTATTTCATGTCAAGACACTAGGTAACAAGAGAGTTATCTGTGGCATGTGTTGCCAGGTAAATGGAAATATCTATCTAACATCCTTTTCAGTTTTTTTTTTCTAATTAGGCATTCCGCCTAATGTAGGACAAAATTTTTCTTCAGCAAATGCTTACGAATTTGGAAAAATATATCAGAATTTTTAGGAAAAATGTAAAAATATGTCCAAGTAACTTATGTATAATATTTATAAGCTTCTATCTTAAAACTTTAAAGAATCTCAATTTTTTTTCGAAGGAAAGAATGTTTGTGAATCAAATCGATCAAATATTTTAAAATCAGAATTTTTTGGTACGAAAAATGTGAAACTTTTCTTTAGCGCAATTAATTTAAGGATATTGCGAATTATTTTTAACTTTGATGATGTTAATAAACTTTATATTAAATATGACTTCCCAGCAAAACAAAAACTGGAAGTTATGCTTTGCAAATCACTTCTTTCATTGCTTCAAAAGTATCCGTAAGTGTAGGTGTAGGATGGAGGGTTTGGAGAGCATATCTAGTTTAAAATATCGCCAATCTTTTACTTTTTGTGCGATATTCTGATCGTAACATATTTGAATCTGCAGGAAAGACCTACCAAAATTATTATTACACAATTTGGAATACGTTTGGAGATATTTCAAAATATTTCACATTGAAATATATTTTTCCAAAAGTTTTCCTAACGACGTGCTGTTTTTGTTTAAAATAAATAGGGCCAAGTTATTTCCGTATTAACTTTTGCATTCCTGAAACCCACCCGGAAGGGTTTTTTAGATTTTCAATCATTGATAACTTAACAATTATTGGTCAAAACACATTTCTGCTTTCAATAGTTTTCGTTATTATTCGTTTTTCATCTCTTCCTAATTAGCTTATTATGAAATGTTATACTAAATATTTTAAATCACATCTTACCTATATTCTGTTAGACATGTAGAGTTCTTCGATAAACCCTTTGGATATATCATACCACTAAATAGACCATTTTCATGTTGTAATGGTGCATCTTTGATGGTTATTAACATAGAACCCGAGAGACATTTTATTTTTACTGTAGGTTCTATAGTGGGTTTTGATGATGTTGTGGCTGCTTCTTCCAAATCAGCAAACACATCTTCTGGAAAATAATAAAAATAGAACAAAATTAATTTGGTAAAAAAAAAATTATGCATTTAAATATTAATAGTTCTAAACAGAAATGACTATTAGTCTAGCCGCTGTTATCAGTAAACAACACTTGTGAGGTAATCGATTTGTAAATATGTATATGGGTGAAATCAAAAAATGTGATAAAAACCGTGTAACCACCGAATTTCTAATGCATGGATTACATTTGAGTTACATATTTCGATATATATCAGCGCATTGTCACCTGTTTTACAAAATTTATAACAATCTGACCAATTTTTGGGTAATACATAAAATTTGTGACCAATTTTATAGGCCAAATGTAAACTCCGTAACATGTAACTCATAAGGTTTTTTAACTTTAATAGCTTATATTTTAATAACCAATAAAGCTAAACACTAACTGTAAGAATTTTTATGAAGAGGAAAAGTCCCGTTTTTAATAAAAATTAATACATTTTACAAACTTTTTCGTATATCTTAGCTATCACAACTTCAACTCTGTAACGATTTTTCGTCATAATTTTTGATAAAAATGCATACACCAGAATTTTGGAGTTATCTATTAAATACATTGCGAAAAGTATAATGTTATTTGTACTCAAATGATCGTTGGACTGTAAATAATCATCTAGTATAACAGACTTGAAGTTTTTCTGCACCATGTAACATTCTCGAGAAAAAAAGGTTGTCTTTAATAAGATTTGAAAAAATGTTGTAAACTCCGTTCCTAATTTTTACACCAAACTATTTAACGAGTAAGAAAAACAATGTCATATTTGGATTCACCTTGTAGGCATCATGCGATTTTGTTTCGGAAAAAAAATTCTGACAAAGCGTTTCTGAAAGAAAACGAAAAAAGTAACCAAATGTAAACTCCGTAACTGTAAACTCCGTAACCACAATTGTTTGCATCAGATTTCATTCAAATAATAATATTTTAAAATAACCATAAACAGAGGTGATTCAACTAATATTTATGCGTCAAAAGACGATTCAGCTAATAATTTTGCTTCAAATCAAAAAAAGTTATCAGTTTTTTACCCTAAGCTGCTGGAGCGAAAAACGATTGATTTTGCATTTCATTGGTTTTGAATCGATATTTCGAGTCATTACTGACATTAGTTTGACAAACTAAATTTGTTTCACACAATTTAAGAATTTTTGGATCGTGAAATGTTATGTTTTTAATATATTATTTTGTAACTGCGCAACCGCTGTTTGGATTTTAAAAAATTTTATATTTTTGAAAAGCATTTAAAAGGACCAAAAATACAAAATTAAAAAAAAAAATAAAAATTTTTTTTCGCGGAATGAATTGTATTTTTATTCGCGAAACCGCCAATTTGATAAACACAAATTATATATCATTGGAAAGCAAGTTGAAAACTCAAATACGAAAAACTAATAAATTGAAGAAAATTCGTACGCAATTTTTTTGTTATATCTTTTGCTTGCAGAAATGTAAACTCCGTTACAACAAAAAAAAATTAAAATTGTGCAAAAAAAGTTATTGCGACAACTTGTAGAAGAAATTTTTTGCAATTAGGTTTATAATGACTAAACTTACTGATTCCATTAAGAAAAAACCGAAATATTAACACTTTTTGCTTCTCACAAATTTGGCCCAAAAATTTATCACATTTTTTGATTTCACATTTTTTTTTGAATTGGATTGTTCATAATATGTGCTTTACATTAGTTAGATAACCACCACGATATATAGACATTAAACTTGACAAAAGAAGTGTAAAGTGGGATGATTTATAGTAAACTTTGAAAAAACTGTGAACTGTAGATAAGTTTTCTCAAAGAAGTCCACTTTCCGCATTATGCCCTATATACGCAGCAAAAAAATTGGAATTCATCTTTATAAACCATTTCTTTTATTTCTTCAAAATATCCATTAGTGTATTTTTTACTACTTTTTTTAACAAATTCTGAACAACTACAAAAAAACACTTCTTGCAAAGTATTTGTTGTATATTTTTACAGCTTTTTTTATTTTATTACTTCTAAAGTATTATTGCTCTAAAAGTGACCCTAAGAAGTGATTTGGATACAGTTTATTTCCAAACAGATCATCGCGGGTACGAATCCTGATTGGACCAATATTTTTTATTTTTTTTTTAACATTTATAACTTATTGATTCAAATCCAATAATTTTTCAACTTTTAAAAACAAATAAATTAAAAATGATGATGCTTTTTATGCACTTGTGAATAAAGCTATCAATTATATTTTTTTAATTAATTAAATATACTTGCAATTACAGAATTACATGTGATTGTAATTGAACAAATGTCAATTACAAATAATGAAATGAACTGAAGACAAAAAGCGCGGGTCAAAAAAAATTCTCTAATTCTAAATGTATTTGAAATTTTAACTGAAATTAGTGTTTCCGGTAAAAAAGAACCCAGCAAAAACTAGATATTATTTTAGAAGCACTGCAGTACCAGAAGCACGTTTTTAGCGCTTCTCTCTTCTATCCTTTCCAATATATTTATAATATTGTCATATTTTTGTTGTAATTTATTGCTTCTAAGTGGGACATTGCGAACAAAAATCATGTACATAAAGTTTTTTTAAATAAAACAAAAACGGTTTTGGATATCAATGAAATTCTTTATTCCTGTGAAAGTACGTTTGATGCCATTATGTATGGAAATCGATCTCTTTTGCATGGCCACCACGGGCACGCTTGCAGAAGTCCAGACGCTGAACCCAATTTTCGACGGTTTTCAAGCATAAATCGGCCAATATTCGTACGAAATTCATCAATCGTCGCTGGCTTGTTGGCATAGACCATAGATTTGACATAGCCCCACGGGAAATAGTCCAACGGCGTCAAATCGCACGACCGAGGCGGCCAATCGACTGGACCATTTCGTGAGATAACACGTTCTCTAAACTTGGTTTGCAATAAATTGATTGTGACATTCGCTGTGTGGCTTGTGGAGCCGTCCTGTTGGAACCACATGTCCTCCAAGTCCATATCATCCAATTGGGGCCAAAAATATTCGGTTATCATTGAACGGTAGCGATTCCCATTCACAGTAACGTGCCGATCTTGATCATCACGGAAAAAGTACGGCCCAATGACGCCGCCGGCCCATAAACCGTACCAAACCGTAATTTTTTCGGGATGCAATGATGACTCATGGAGTACGTGTGGATTGCTGTCTGACCAATAACGCATATTTTGTTTATTGACGAAGCCATTAATTATGACGACCATAAATTGGACGTAGCGCTCTTAACGTTGAGGCCACTGACTCCGAATGTCGGTAGTAAATTCTAATAATTTCGACTCGTTGTTGGCTCGTATATCTTTCCATCATGAAATGGCAAACCTTACTGAAGAGAAATGTCAAAAGAGCGGCAAGAAATATGGCGTCGTTTGCTGTCCCTGTCTTTCTACTTTTGTAGCGTCCCTGTTGAAGAACCCTTTACATATGTATATAAAATCAAAAATTCTTGCCGTTATTCTATTTTTTTTTTTTTTGATCATTTTACAGATAAATTTCAACACAAGCCCATTCAGCCCATTCCAAACAAAAGCCAACTATTTAACCAGACTGGTGTAGGTTTAGAAGAAGTTCCTTGAGTGCACTTTTTCAATGTTTTAAAATTAATTTTAATTCTTTAAAATTCTATTTACAAATGACTTTTTTTTCCCTTTTAGCCATTGTTTGGATTTCGACACGTGAACAATTACCCAATCCCGAATTCATTGAAGATAACAAACCAAATTTCTTGCATCAATTAAGTGATTTGTGAAAAATCTGCACTTTTATAAAAATGTGAAAACTTACAATGCAATTTGTTTTTAACTAGCTTAGACGCAATTAGTATGTCTTATGTAATAATAATAAAACAATTTATTTTAAAATATTAATGAAAATGTTTTTTATTGCCTTTCACAAGTTATAAATATCTTCTTATCCTAAATTTTGCTTTAATCCTTTGGGCGTTGGGCGCCATTATAAACTAGAAACGTCTTAGCGATTTTGAAAATAAATATTCATATAATTCTTAGCCTTATTTAAATTTCTTAGAGGGTTAAACGGAAAATTCGTTATTCAAGTTTTGTTTTCCACCGGTCACCACTCAGTTTATTTTGCTTCAGTAGTTAAAAGGATTGTGTTTCTATACTTAAATATCTTTTATTAATTAACATGTTTTTTTTTTATATTACCATCATAAATTGGTTTATGTTACTACCATGAAAAGAAGATGCATAAAAATGCAGTTATAAAAATTGCAACCATAAGAATACTTGGAAATATACAAGCATTTAGAATGAAGGGTTCGATGATGTTGAGAAAGATACATTACAGTGGGATAAAAAGAGAAAATTTTGGAAATAGATAAAAGTTTGCAGGTTTTCTAATGGTATAAAGGTTTCTTTTGTAAAAATCACAAAAGTCCTCCCTCTTTTAGAAATTAAAGGCCAGTTTTATAGTCAAAACTAAGAACGAATTTTTTATAAAATTTTACTTAAGTCAGAAATTTTCAAACAAAAATTTCTAACTTAAGAAAAAAATTAAGACAAAAATCGTTTTTATTTCTGACTATAAACTGGCTTTACCTTTTTTGCTTACTTATTTAACAAAATTAATTAAAATTGTTTTTTTTTTTTTTTGGGAAAAATTAGATTTAAATTAAATAAAAAATTAAAATTATTAGATATTGGTATGCAATTTCGGCAACTCCCACTAGCATATTGAAGGATTCTTTGTAGAATCAGCAAACAAGCATGTTTTAATTTTTCACTATTTGTGCTATTTTTGCTCTTATCGAACTTTCTGCCACACTTTCAAACATTTTGAAAACCATGTATAAATAGGGAAGAGTGTGGTATTGTTCTGCTGAAATAAGTGAACTAATAAGGAAATTAGGTATGCCAATGGGTTCTCTTCGATCTTAATGAGATTCGGATATGTGGTAGAGGAGAAGAAAATAAGGTACAGGTATTTATTTATCAGCTCAATCCCATGTTTAGGGATTACAAGTTACCCAATTTTTAATTTTCAAGTTTATTTCTTATAATTTAGAGAAAGATAGACAAGCTGGATATCAAATAGAAGCTGTTTTGGAGACTCATCTACCGGTATACATTTCCGAACCTGTCCAACTTTTTTGTCATCCAAATATTTTTTTTTTTTGTAAAGCGCCTTTGCATTGTTGTTAATTATGGTTCAAATTTATATATAATATTGCCTATTTCATTTAATCGTTCGACTTTAAGATGAAATAAGTGACAACACTGAATCCACGACTGGGCTATATGGACATTTAAGATTTTATTTTCTCGGCTAGTTTAAAACTGTGTTTGACCAAATCTTATTTTTGTAAATTTCGGGCATGTTTTCATAGAAAAATATTATAGTTTTTGATCCCTTAAATGTGAGATTGGGCCGGTATGACATTTTCAAATTTAATTTAAATCGGATAGAACCCATTTGCGTACCTTCCTTGTAGTCGACTATCTACTGGATCGCAAAACGTATTAAAGGAAGAATTCTTTTATTAGTCGGACTAGCCGTATGTGGACAAATTTCCACGCAGAGGTCTTCGCTGACGCCTATAATATAGACAAATTCAAGCCTAATATCCATAAACAGTATTCACGTTTCCACAACCTATACTTAAAATATTTTGTAAAGGGTTCTTCAATAAGAGCGCTACAAAAGTTTTTTTAAATAAGACAAAAACGGTTTTGGATATCAATGAAATTCTTTATTCCTGTGAAAGTAAGTTCGATGCCATTATGTATGGAAATCGTTCTCTTTTGCATGGCCACCACGGGCACGCTTGCAGAAGTCCAGACGCTGAACCCAATTTTCGACGGTTGTCAAGCATAAATCGGCCAATATTCGTACGAAGTTCATTAATCGTCGCTGGCTTGTTGGCATAGACCATAGATTTGACGTAGCCCCACAGGAAATAGTCCAACGGCGTCAAATCTCACGACCGAGGCGGCCAATCGACTGGACCATTTCGTGAGATAACACGTTCTTCAAACTTGGTTTGCAATAAATTGATTGTGACATTCGCTGTGTGGCTTGTGGCGCCGTCCTATTGGAACCACATGTCCTCCAAGTCCATATCATCCAATTGGGGCCAAAAATATTCGGTTATCATTGAACGGTAGCGATTCCCATTCACAGTAACGTGCCGGTCTTGATCATCACGGAAGAAGTACGGCCCAATGACGACGCCGGCCCATAAACCGTACCAAACCGTAATTTTTTCGGGATGCAATGATGACTCATGCAGTACGTGTGGATTGCTGTCTGACCAATAACGCATATTTTATTTATTGACGAAGCCATTCATTATGACGACCATAAATTGGACGTAGCGCTCTTAACGTTGAGGCCACTGACTCCGAATTTCGGTAGTAAATTTTAATAATTTCGACTCGTTGTTGGCCCGTATATCTTTCCATCATGAAATGGCAAACCTTAATGAAAAGAAATGTCAAAAGAGCGGGAAGAAATATGGCGTCGTTTGCTGTCCCTGTCTATCTACTTTTGTAGCGTCCCTGTTGAAGAACCCTATATATTAAGACCGCTGCAAAGTGTTGATCTAATGCAAATCAACACTCAAATCATATCAAGTTACCTCTTTCAATAAATACATTAGTGTTATGAGAATTACCGCAAGGCTCCATTCTTTCTCCTAAATGACTTTCTTCCATTTCCATTCACTTTTTTGCAGATGACAGCAACATTTGTCATTCAATTTCTTAGTTCATAGGTCAAGTCTTATGCAGTTTGGGGGCCAAATGCAGATTATGAATGGCACAGTCAATTGGATTTTAATGGCAATCTCTGAATGCGTCGCGTGAATAGGGTCGATTTCAATGCCCGCAATGTTGTTTGTTGATGCATTGGGCCGTGGAGTCGCCAATATCATCTGTATACATAGGTGGTACGTACTTGAGGCTAAACCATTCATTCATTTTTTTTTCATGTCATTACTATTTATATGAAAAAATTAAAGAATCTGAAGCTTCTGATATTCTAGGCATTATTCAATTGTCGGTAGAGGCATTTTGTCTTGATTTTCTTAACCGGGGTAAGAATTACTTCACTTCTTCTGATTTCCTTTATATTTTTATCACTTATATCCGGTGGAAGATGAATTGCAACTCCTATATATTTTCCAGGGCTTCAAAGTATATTTTGGAGCTTTTGGATCGCGTACAAGGAGGGCGTGGGTGCTCATTTACCATAGTAGGGTATCCAGCTCTATTGGCTGATTAGATCAGCGTCAGAATGTGGGTTGTGTAATACTGATCTATGGTTACTACCGTGGGCAGTGTTCTGCTGAGATAAGTGAACTTATCCCTAGGCCCCATGTTTTTGTTTGTAACACATGCTTGTCAACTAGATCTCATCTGTTTGTGGTCGGATTTCGTTCAGTAGTCGAACCTCCCGTATATGGAAAAACCTTCCCGCAGATATCTTTTCTAATACTTACAATTTAGAGAAATTTAAATCAAACATTTACAAACATTATTCGCCTTTTCATCCTTCCCATAACCTATGTTCCTGATATCAATAACTTGCACTGCATTGGCAGTGGGCATGCCCCCGCACTGAAAAAGTACTTTTAGGAATTTTTATCAGGAACGTGGTAAAAATGGATGTTTAAAAGTAGAAAGTCTCTTCCCTAATGGTCTATACAAACCGTGGGCATGCCCCCGCAGTGTTGGTTTTTATTAAAAACGAGTAAAAAGGTTAAAGTCGGGCATGCCGACTATACAATACCCTACACCAGTTTGGTTAAAAGCCAACTAATGTTTGGATCCGAAATTCGAATGGGTTAAAATGGGGCTTGTGTCAAAATTTTCTATAATGTGAGTCAGCGCACCAAATTTCATTAAAATATCTTAATATTTGCGACCTGCAGTTTGTTACCAAGCCAATTTTGGGGGGACCCTGATATGGGCACTAGGTCTAAACATGGACCGATGTTCACCAAAATCAATAGGCTTCGTTCTTGGGCCAACATAGGTCTGTGTACCTAATTTCATCAAAATATCTTAATATTTGCGACCTGCAGCTTATAAACAATATAATTTTGGGGGGACCCTTATATGGGCACTAGGTCTAAACATGGCCCGGTGTTAACCAAAATCAATAGGCTTCATCCTTGGGCTGACATAGGTCTGTGTACCAAATTTCACCAAAATATCTTAATATTTGCGACCTGCAGCGTATAAAGAGTATAATTTTGGTAGGACCCTTATATGGGCACTAGGTCTAAACATGGGCCGATATTCACCAAAATCAATAGGCTGCGTTATTGGGCCAATATAGGTATGTGTACCAAAGTTCATCAAAATATCTTAATATTTGCGACCTGCAGCGTATAAAGAGTATAATTTTGGTAGGACCCTTATATGGGCACTAGTTCTAAACATGGACCGATGTTCACCAAAATCAATAGGCTGCGTTATTGGGCCAATATAGCTCTGTTTACCAAATTTCATCAAAATATCTTAATATTTGCGACCGCAGCGTATAAACAGTATAATTTTGGTAGGACCCTTATATGGGCACTAGGTCTAAACATGGACCGATGTTCACCAAAATCAATAGGCGTCGTCCTTGGGCCGACATAAGTCGGCGTACCAAGTTTCATCATATCTTAATATTTGCGACCTGTAGAGTGCGCACAAGAATGCATGGACAGACAGACAGACGGACGGATGGACGGACAGACATCGTTAAATCGAAATAAAAAAAAAATTCTGAGCCGATCGGTATACTATAAGGTGGGTCTAGGACCAATATTTTTTGGTATTACAAACATCAGCACAAACTTATAATACCCTGACCACGTAGTGGTGTAGGGTATAAAAACGTACGGGCTAATGCACTGAAAAATTTCTTTTAGGAATTTTTAACAGGAACGTCGTAAAAAAAATGGATGTTTAAAATGAGAAAAGCCTCCTCCCTAACGGCCTATTCAAACCGCTTTTGCTAAAAAGCAGAAATTAAAAATATGTGTATTAAATTTCCCGAATCTTGTGATATTCCGGGGAAAGTTTTTTTTTTTGAAATTTTGTCAATAATTTGATAGAAATGGGAAAAAATTCTCCCCATTAACGGTCCGCTCAAACCCTTTTGGCTAGAAATATTAAATTTCAAGTAGTTGTTCCTTGGGATATGTGCTAATTTACTGATAAGATACTTTTTGGGATTTTCAATAGGAATGTGGTAAAATTAGTAAAAGTCTCTTCATAAACATACCTATCTAAACCGCTACTTAATAATTATTTCCTTTAGAAATTTTGGGTCGGTAGTCCCAAATCCTCGAAAATAAATAAAAATTGTTTCATCGGTATAAGTTCAGAGGTGAAGAAGCCTAACAAATACATTTTTTTTTATTTCCTAAACTACACTAAAAGTTATATAATTTGCATCTGCTTGAAATGTCACATTTATATAATCGTCATCTTCCAAAAGCGCTGGAAAATTAAACACAAAGTTTTAGTTAATTCATTGTCAATCTTTACAAAAATCTAAGGTCAGATATTGATATTTCATAATTTGAACAGTGCCCAAATATTTTATATATTTATTTCTTTTTGAAAAAATTGATTACTGCAGGTGACACTTATGGCATGTTCAGTGTACCTACTTATTTTCCCCCTTGTGTCCCCAGGATTTCCGTATATATTTACACCTAAAGTAACTTATAATTTCATAATACTTTGTAAACAGTTAAAGAATTGTTGCACGTATATAATCCTTTCTTAACTTATTAAATCATGTAGTTAATCCTATAAATCATATTGTCATCTCATAAAACAACAACGACTCGACAATTGTTTATTACGACTATTTTTCCGCTGTCCCAAGTAAAAGGTGCGGCATTTCATATGCGGAAGAAGTACTCATAACATGTATGGGTATAAAATAAGTAAGAAAAAAAAAAAAGTTGCAAGTAATATTTTACATCATGCAACGTTAATGACATTGAATCAACAAACCAACAATGAACAAAGATGGAAAACACGAATGCAACAAAATAAAAGCCATGTATTGTATTCACTATATTATAAGCTATATAAAGCCCTGCTAAACATAAAGCAGCCACTGTTATAATAATAATAATAAAAAAAAATGTCCCAAGATCATCATCATCAACATCATACAAAGAAGACTAAGAAAGAAATGTACATTTATGGCAAAAAAGATCAACAAGATTAACTTAAAAGTTAGACAAGGAAAAGCATAAGATTCCAGATAAAAAAAATATGTCGAAATTAAACCATTGTGATAAAAGGGGTTTTGGATACCCATATTTGACAACAGTTAAGCTTAGTAAAAGAATCTAATCATAAGTTTTAAATGTACCCAAATTGTTTTCAATCGTAGGTGTAAAATTACCAAAGTTGTAACAAAGTTTTCATTACTAAAAAGTACTCGGTTGTGATTATTAAAAGACATCAATAATTTTCAAATTATTTTGTAGTAAAGATAGCCAATTGACTTTATGCAAAAGAACCAAAGTTGTGACAAATCTAAGCCTTCTCAAAATACCCGATCGCATGTTTAAAAAGGTTATAAAAATACACCAAATCTTTATCTACTTTAAGTTACTAATAGAGGGTATTTTTGAAGACAGTTAATCTTTGTAAAAGAACCTAATACATCATAGGTCTTAAATGTGCCCAAATTATTTTCAAGCGTGGGTGTGAAAAAGTACAAAAGTTGCAACAAAGTTTTTATTACGAAAAAGTACTCGGTTGTGTTTATTAAAAGGTATCAATTATTTTCGAATTATTTTGTAGTAAAATTAGCCAACTGACTTCATTATAAAGAACCAAAGTTGTGGTAAATCTAAGGCATCTAAAAGTAGCCAATCATGTGTTTAAGTGCCCAACCGCGGGTACTAACAGGTACTAAAGTCGCATCAAATCTTAAACTCCTAAAAGTGCCCGATAGTGAGAATGAAAATGTACCAAAGGCGAAACAAATTTAAATCTACCAAAAGTACCTAGCCGTGAGTAATAAAAGGTATCAAAATTAAAGCAAGTTTTAATTAACCGAATGTATTCATTCGTGCAATTGAAAAAGTTTGTCAGTTACTCTATGACATTTGTTTGTGTTGTAATTTGTAGTTGTTGTTTTTAACTGCAATTATAGTTACTTTTCCACGGAAAAATACAAAACTACTTTTATGCAAGGTTATTTACGAAAACAACTAACGAAAAGTACTGTAGTTTCGTAACAGTTGTTTAAAGCAGTTATTTTTAATATCATAATAAACAACTACCGAAACAGTATTTGTACAGTAAACAGTTATTTTTGTTAGTTATTTCAAAAATAAAAAATTTTGTTGATTTTTTAAAATTCTTTTTTAATTCAAATTTTGTGTTATTGATATATTCTTAGTTTTCAAATAAAAATCGGAAAATTGTGCACTCAAAATAGTTTGCCGTAGAATCTAGTGAAAATGACAATTAAAAAGGCGACAAAAGTATTTACCTTTAAAACAAACAAAAATGTTGTTATTTCTAACTGTTGAAAAACAACTAACAACTACATTAACTGACAAATTTTTACTATAAAAATTTTAAAACAACTGAAAAAATGGGTGAATACTACTACTTCTTTACAGTTAATTCTTATGGTATTATAAAAATATGTTTTAATAAAAAAAAACATTTTTCTTCCTTCGATTACAAAAATATATGTAATTACTTCAGCTTATTTAAAATGTGAAAAAAAATTCCAAATGGTTGCCCACTTAAATATTATTCCTTTATGCACTGCCGATACAACACAAGTTTCAGATTTTTATTTGAAAACTAGTAGAAATATTATATCAATAATAAAAATGTAAACTAAACAAAAATGTTTCAAATTCAACGAAATTCAACAAGATTTTTATTTTTTAAATAACTAACAAAAACAACTGTTTACTGTAAAAATACTGTTTTGGTAGTTGTTTATTATGATATTAAAAATAACTGCTTTAAACAACTGTTATGAAATTACTGTACTTTTCATTTGTTGTTTTCTTAAATAAGTGTCATAGCAGTTGTTTTGCAATTTTCCATATAAAAACAACTGTAATTACAGTAAAAAAGCAACTACGAATTACTACACAAACAACCGTCATGTAGTAGCTATCAAACTTTTTTGATAGTTATACATTTGAAGAAACTAATAGTAACTGTAGAACCGTTTGAAACGGTTAAAATTTCAAATACGATGAAGTAATATAATCGAAAGATTTTTTTTATTAAAATATTAATAAAATTTACTGTAAAAACAGTTGCTTTTACCTGTTTTGTCAGTTATTTTACAATATTTTTAATAAAAATTTGTCAATTAATTTTACGGCGTTGTTAGTTATTTTTAATGCATTTGTTAGATATTTTTCAAGAGTTGGAAATAACTAGATTTTTAGTTATTTTGAAGATAAATACCTTCGCCTTTTTAACTGCATAAACCTTTGTAGATCCTGCAGATAAACCTTTTTTTAGTGTGGGTATTTAAAGTTACCAAATTTATATCGAACCTTTAAAAGTATTAATTTTATACCAAATAATAGGTTACCTAAATCAGGCATTTAACTCACAAATACCTCCAAGGGTTAATGAATGCATTTTCGAATGTATACTTATATACTATCAAACGGTTTTGGGCCACTAGAGTTTCTTGAACCTTTTTGAGCAACGATTTTTTTCTTTTTATGTTAAGAACCTTTTGTGCCACAAACTAACAGCACACACTAAAAACTGCATATAGAAAAGAATGCAATTGGGCTCAAAGTAACAAACACAGGCAGTCAGGCTGGCAAGTCATGAGAGATGGACAGACATATTTGTTCAAGCCAATGTTAAGCCTAAGGTTTCTTTTACAATCTGCTGTGTCTTCAATTCACTGATAGTCTGATGTTGCTTATTTGCAACATTTCCTGGTTAGACAACATTTTTGTGGTGTTTAGTTTTTTCTTATTTTTGTTTTATTTCTTAACTGACTGTTTCATGCAAAAGGTTCTTAGCGTCATGTCTTTAAAAGTCTTGTGCTTGGCAAGGTAATAAAACCACAGAAGCCCATAGAAGGTTGTTTAGTTACATGTTTGGTTGGTTATTAAGATGGGGCTTCTGATGATGATGATGCTTTTTGCTGGCTGCTAGAAAATTTGTTATGCTTTTTTTTCTAGATAGATTTTTTTTTTTATATTAAAATCATGCAACCAACAACTTCCTTGATTTGTATGTCGGATTTCTGTATTTGAATTAGAAATACTGAACTAATATATTAGTTGTTGCGAAAAACAAAGTTTTTTTCAACGATTTTAATTTATAAAAAAGTCTTATAAAAATTTGTTATGGTTTGTATAGATACTGGTAATTGAGTTTTTTCTTTCTTTTTCTTCCCATTATTAATAGTTTTGTTTATGGTGATCATAAAAGTTACATGTTTAACTTCCAACAGTGAACAGTGGGCCAAAAGCATAGAAGTATTTTCCGCAATCAAAAGAACAAGAAATAGTTAAAATAGCAGTGGAGCAAATATTAAATTTATATATTAAAAATTTTTAAAAGGCTTTAAAAGCAGTCACAAATTAGTAATAAATTCTCTAAATATAAACTCTAGTCTCCTAAAATTAAAGAAACAACTTGTGTGGTTCAGGGGTATAGAAAATCTACCAAGTTAAATAAGTAAAAAAATTAAAGTCATGCATCCCGAGTATATGATACTTACACCGGAGTAAGATTTCGATCATATGCCGACTGAAAATCGAAAAATTCGGTTACGACAACCGCACCATTCGATTTCAACAAATTCGGCTACTGGCTCGAATAATAGTTGTAATAAAAAGTGGGTCTAAGTCATTATATCTAAATACTATACTAAAATGTACGCTAGTATATTCTATATTTCTATAAAAATGCATTCCAATTTTTGGGCTATACGTTCTCTGTTCGGGGAGATGTTCTGATTTTCGAATTTCTACCGAATCATGCGTCCAAAATTTGGTCTTTCAGTTAGGTCTCGAATTCAACTTTTCAAATTAGTGCAATTTTATACCGAAGACTGAAAAAAACACGAAAGATCAATAACATTTTCGCAACTATTCGACCTTCAAAACGCTATACAAAAAACCGGAACCCGGTTAAAATTTTATTTAGTTTAGTCTTTACAAATTTTAGTTAAAATTACTAAAACATAGTTCCAAATGATATTGCAGAAAAAAATGCTGAAATTAGCAGACTTGTTTTGCTAAATATTAGTAAGATAGGAACAGCAAAAATAAAATTTTTAAATACAAATAATTTTAAGTAAATGAATGTTATTTTAGTTTGACTCAAGATCATAAATTAATATCACTTTCTGTTTAAATTATCAGAAAGTGATATTAATTTATGATCTTGAGTCAAACTAAAATAACATTAATTTACTTAAAATAACAGATCAACCAAAAACATTTTCCCCATTCACAAATAATTTTAGTTATATTTGAGTTAAATTTTAGTTGATAGAAATTAACAATTTTATCTGCTAAAATCAGCAAAATCTTGCTAAGTAATTAGTAAAGTAAAAAATCACAAAAAAGTTTAAAATTTTCCAGCTTTTTTTAGATTTTATTTTTAATGCTAATAAAAATCGAGCCTTCCGAAATCCGCAGTTTACTATTTTTTTTTTTAGCAAATAGCTCTGCTGATTTTAGTGGGATAGACCACTATTTGCATTCAACTAAATTTAACTATAAATTAAAAAGATTTTATAAATAAAACAGTTTGTTTTTGTTGGTCTTCTTATATTTAGCAAATTTAACTAAAATTCTGTAAATTCAACAGTTTTATTTTTGGTGTTCTTATTTTACTAGTATTTCCTGCAAGGTCATTTTTAACTAATTTTCAGTAGCTTTTTCTGCTGTTTGTATCAAATTTATCGAGTGTTTAATTTTAAATCAAATTTTTTTATTTCAAGTCAAAAAACAATAAAATTTTATATGAAATTAGTTGTTGTTTTAATTGTTATTCCTGATTATTTTTAAATGTGTATTATAAAACTTTTATAACTTCTTAAAGGATTTTACTACTTCTTTTAACTAATTTCTGAATTGTCCTTGAACATATTTATAACAAACTTAATTTTGTCGACTACATCTTCATTTAGTCTATTAGGGAAAATACATCAAAGTTGCACATAAATGTTTAGTTTACAACTGTTGCAATCATTAAATACACTTAACTCTCTCAAAATGGTAAAATATTTGAAATGGTTGTTCAAAAAAAAGCTCATTCACTCTTTAGCAACTCTTTTGTGTTGCAAAATACAGAAATAGCAAGCAAATATAGAGAAATAGAAAAAAATCATTCGAAACACATTGGCAAACTATAACTATTTGTGACCATATACAGGTAATTGTTACATTTCTTGCAAAGTTTACAAAAAAAAAAAATGAAACATACAAACCTGAATAACAAACTCACAGAATATAGTCGGATAAAATGCAAAATATAGTCACTAATATTTTCATATTTTTAAACGAGAGGTCTAAAAACGTGGATAAACATTTTAGCTTAAAACAGGTAAACGCAGTGCGCATTATTTTACCGCACTCCGACGTTTTGTTAATAAAATAAAGTGTTTTTATTTTCTGCATTTGTCACTGTCGAGAAATTATGAAGTTTCATAAATAAAGAAAAATTTTTACGAAATTCCATAAGAAATTCTTAAAAATATTGAATACCCAGCCAGCAATTCCGGAGCGCTCATAAATAAGATTTTTAAATGGTTCATAGAAATGATTATTGTTTTTTTGAAAACACCCTTTTTTTGGTAAAAAATATGAACCCTCTGAAAACAATCCAAAAAGTTGTCTCTACAATCTAAAAAGCTGTCTCAAAACGAGGGTTCATTTTTCGGAATCAAAGAAGATTCCAAAATTATTTAAATTTATGAAGAAAATTTCAATTTTATACGTTCTTTTTTCGGAGTCATTTCTGAGTACACAGGGGGCTCTTTTGGACGGACCACTTTCATAGGAAAAAGTGGACAAATGTTTATGTTTTTGGAGCTCAATTCTGAGTCATTAATGATCATCTTTGTTTGCTGGGTAGTTTTCGCGAAATTCAAGAACAAAACTTGACATCACCGGCCCTTTCATTATCTGTTTTGGCCTTTTAACATATTCATTTATAAAACTGATAGTTTTGATTGTAGAAGGATATAGTTTTGTGGAGAGACGTAGTTGAATACAGTGCTTCATAATCAATCAACTCTATTTTATATGTTTATAAGGTAACCAAAAACGATGATTAAAACTAAGAAAAAATGTATATGGGTGAAATCAAAAAATGTGATACATTTTTGGGCCAAATTTGTGGGAAGTAAAAAGTGTTAATATTTCGGTTTTTTCTTAATGGAATCAGTAGGTTTAGTCATTATAAACCTAATTGTAAAACATCTGTTCTACAAGTTGTCGCAATAACTTTTTTTGCACAATTTTAATTTTTTTTGTGGAAACGGAGTTTACATTTCTGCAAGCAAAAGATATAACAAAAAAAATTGCGTACGAATTTTCTTCAATTTATTAGTTTTTCGCATTTGGGTTTTCAACTTGCTTTCCAATGATATATAATTTGTGTTTATCAAATTGGCGGTTTCGCGAATAAAAATACAATTCATTCCGCGAAAAAAAATTTTTTTTTTTAATTTTGTATTTTTGGTCCTTTTAAATACTTTTCAAAAATATAAAATTTTTTAAAATCCAAACAGCGGTTGCGCAGTTAAAAAATAATATATTAAAAACATAACATTTCGCGATCAAAAAATTCTTAAATTGTGTGAAACAAATTTAATTTGTCAAACTAATGTCAGTAATGACTCGAAATTTCGATTCAAAACCAATGAAATACAAAATCAATCGTTTTTCGCTCCAGCAGCTTAGGGTAAAAAACTGATAACTTTTTTTTGATTTGACGCAAAATTATTAGTTGAATCGTCTTTTGACGCATAAATATTAGTTGAATCACCTCTGTTTATGGTTATTTTAAAATATTTTAAACATTTATCTGCATTTATTTGAATGAAATCTGATGCAAACAATTGCGGTTACGGAGTTTACAGTTACGGAGTTTACATTTGGTTACTTTTTTCGTTTTCTTTCAGAAACGCTTTGTCAGAATTTTTTTTCCGAAACAAAATCGCATGATGCCTATAAGGTGAATTCAAATATGGCATTGTTTTTCTTACTCGTTAAATGGTATAAAAATTAGGAACGGAGTTTACAACATTTTTTCAAATCTTATTAAAGACATCCTTTTTCATCTCGAACATGTTACATGCAGAAGTCCAAAATTTTGTTTAGCCAATTGAATCATAATCAGCAATAAAAACTTTTTTGAGCGTTTATGTTGCTTTGCATTTCACCTGACGATATACTTTTAAAAATTCAACATATACTATTTCAAAAAAGACCACACCAAATACCATTCACTTTTTTATATGAGCTAACAAAATTTGAAAAAAATAATGTATGAAAAAATCTATTGAATTTAAAATCAGTTTATGATTCATGACTAATTTTTTTCAGCAACAATTAAAAATACACTATTTTATAATTAAAGTTAATCTATTAAATTCAAAAGACTTAAGACACAAACATTTTCATTGGCCGATGTTTGGTTTAGGCATATAAAAGACTTAAGACCCAAACTTTTGTTTGATCTTCATCTACTTACTTTTTGTGGGTATTTGGGCACCATTTGCTGTTAATAAAACTATTAACTGTAATGAAATATAAAAAAATGTATTATTAATATTAAATTGTTATTACAATCTTATTAGGAATACTTACAAATATGTGTAAAGATGTGTATAGTGTAAATGTGGAAGAGCCCATATTGCCTGCAAATAAAATAAAAAAAAAACAAATTAATATAAATTATAATTTTTTTTTAAGTATAAAATTTGTTGTTATAAAATTATTTCAAAATATTAATTTGTTTTTTATAACCCACTCAAACACTAAGGGCATTCAGGTTAGATCAAATCATTTTTTTTTTTTTTTATTTTATTTCAAAAGAAACTATTAAACTTCATAACTATGGTTTTATCTGACCACCCCTATTATTTCAACATTTTATACCATGCCAAATTACATTTTAAAGTAGATTTTTTTGTGATAGACAAGCTTTAATGACTTTTTGATTGTCTATTACCTTTGCCACAAACAAAAAAAAAACATTTCTTTTGATGTACCAAATTATATGTATTAAAAGAATTTTTAATAAAAAACTAAAAACGATAAAAACTAATAAGATTTATAAATATAATGAAATGGATAAATGGAGCGAGATAATTAAAATTAGATAAACAAAAATTAGAACAATGATCTCAAACAAACAATTTCATTTTAAAACATGCGACTATAAGGAACTATTAAAATTTTCGATAGATAGATCAGCACTATGTCCCAAAATTGTATAAGGAATAGCAGAAAATGCAAAAAGACTTAAAAATTAACAAATCCCAGCAAGCACGGCAATACGAAGAAGATTCTGCGATCATATTGCCATGAAGAAAACATTTATTGCCGGCAATATCAATTTCGTATTGCGGAAGTTTCCTCCTTCGGGAACAACTGTTACCCGAAAGCAATACTTGAAGGCAATACGAAAGCAATACCTGGAAGATAAAAAGGTGATATCGCTAAATAAACTCCATGGTACAAAATAAACGATTTATTTTTTTATTATTAAATTTAAACCTAAAAAATAATATCTGCATACATAATCCATTGACCAACACATTCATTATCTTGATTTCATCGTAGCCGATTTTTTACGCGCATTAAATCTTGATTTTTACGAGGAATTTGTTTTCTATGTATCTGTTGGTTGTTTTTGTATAAATTTTGTTTTAATTTTTTCCAAAATGACAAAAAATTTCAAACAAATTTTCTTTATCTTCCGAAATATTAACATAAAAAATAATGACAGTAAATTCAATTTTTGAATTATTTTTTCCAAATATCACCGAATTATCTTCCAAATGATAAAAGGAAGAAAATTTGAAAATACTACTTAATTATTTTTATTCAAATCAAAAATAGAAGATATCGCTTTAATATCGTCTTGGATGATATCTTCCAAATGCTTGCAGGGATGTTGGAAGTTTTTATAGTTAATTTATGTCACAGTTTTATAATCAGAACTAAGAACGAAATTAACGAACTAAGAATAAAATTACTTTTGAAATAAAAAAAAAATTGTTTCAAAAAGTCCCTTCAATTGGAGATTTCGAGGGTTAAAATGTTTCACAAAAATATTTGTCATGAAATTCTACTATAAGTCTCTGAATGCATCAAAGTTTTAAATTTAAGTTCAATGCCAGAAATAAGTCAAAACTTAAAATGTATTTAATGGTTAATTTCGTACTTATTATTTAAGAATTGGCGCTCAAATGTCTCACAAACCTGGATTTTAAACCATGTGAATCTTTCATTTTAGGTATAGGGTGGGTTCAGCAAACTTATATAAAACACTACGAGAAACATTTTTGTGGAATATTTTAACCCTCTAACTCTTCAAATTATGGGTCTTTCCTGTCTCTTCTTAAAACGGGGCCAAAATAAGCCCCCTTAATTAAAAAGTTAGAGGCTTAAATAGTTCCACAAAAATGTACCCCGTAGTGTTTTACATAAGTTTGCTGAACAGACCCTATACCTAAATTGGAAGATTCACATAGTTTCCTAGTAGAGATATGTAATAAATCTAGAACTCAGAATCAGTTTTTGGCCTTTCTGACATGGAATAGACGAACTATTTAAAAACAGCTTATTTTGCTTTTAATATACGCTAAATTACCTATTATATGATGAAGAGTATATGTATTTGCAGATCTCCAAAATTAAATGAGAGATATTCAAAGTTTAGTTTTGACACAAATTTTGATGTTTACAGCTTAAAACACCACTAACGGTCATGAGAGGCTTAAAAGTTTGTATAAACAAAATGTTTGCATTTTCTTTTTGTAAATAACAGCTATATAACTTAATCACTAGAAGCTTCTAGTTTAAGAGTTATAGATGGGTAAGTCCATCAATTGACATATAAACTAACCACTGCCGAGTCTCTGGGTGTGACGAAATTGCGGCAGCCTGGTGTTCCCTTGTGTCTGTTAAATTTTTCAATCAAATTTTTTTCTTCTTCCTGTAAATGAGCTTTAGAAAACAAAAATCTTTAGTAATTAATTCTAATATTAATCACAATTGTGGTATCGATAGATTTTGTTTGTATTTCAAAGATTTCGTTTCATATTATTCCCTCCAAACTTGTGGAATTTTGATCAGACAGTCATATCGGTAGTGCACTGATGCCTAAACGAAATTTATTAAATGATGCAACCAGTTTCGGATTAATTTGCTATAAAATTAAGAAAGCATAATTGGTATTTTATGATTTAGAAAATAATATTTTCCATTTATAAAAAGACTTCTTCCTGACAATGTTTCTAAAGGAAAATATTTTCAGTATCTGTAGCTCCGAAAATGTTCTGCCATCAAAAGGTCTAAAACCTGAAAATTTTTATAGTGAAACATGTGCTTAGTATCTGAGGCTTTTTCTATATGATAATTAGCTCATAATGTAAGGCTTTTTCGATAGGAAAATGTGGACAGAAACTAACGAATTCCCTATAAGCTTTAAAAAAATATCATCCGAAAATTCCACTTATTTTAAAGAGTTTTTCCCATAGAAAAAATACACTCAGGGAACTTCTGCATACAGAATTTTTTAGTTGTTTAAGTATTACTCGTATTTCGGTTTTGCTGTTTCAAGTGAAAATAACATTCATTTCAAGAAGAAATGTAAATTTTAACTACATTCGTAAGCAAAATTCATAACATTCATTTTATTCAGTCGTTTTGTTTAAAAAAATATATATATCGAAAAGAATACATGTAAGTAATTTTTGTTAGTAGTTTTGGCTAATTTGTGGTTCAGTCAATATATATATATATATATATAATGCCTTGCTCGTCGTCCAATGATTACGAGCTGCCTCTATACTGGGCATAGGCGGTCTATAAGTTGTCTCCATCTTTCTCGACGTGCGGCTAGATCTTTGAGCTCTCCTATGTTGTTGACAGTTCTACCAAGGCTCTGAGATAGATAGATAACTCATCAGTCAATAACAAATAGAAAATGAAAGTTGAATTTGATGAAATGTTAGTAGTCCTGTTTTCAAGTGAAATTTAATTTGTTTTTAAATAAATTTGCAGCGGATTTTACATAAAAAAAATATTTTAAGTGTATTGGATTTTGAGAACTTTTTCTAAAGAAAAATCCTAAGATTGTGATGACTTTTTCCTGTTATCCAAAGATCCTCAGGACTCCTTCCTACAAACAAATTTTAATATTATAAGAACTTTTCGTAAACAAAAACCCTTAGAATCTGAATCAATTCCTACAGAATACTGGTAGATTCCAAGAACCCTTTTTCCAGAGATTTTGACGATATTTTTGTTATATTTTAAGGACTTTTTGTAAGCTAATAGCCCTTGGATTCTAACAACTTTTTCTAAAGAAAAACTTCAAAATTTATGAAAAATCCTTAGATTATAATTTTTTTCGTTAAAAGCTATATAATTCTGAGGAATATATGGTTTTATAATAGAAAGGCTTCAGATTCCTGGGACTTATTCCTATGGAAAATCCCTTTGACTCCCAGTATTTTCCTCCATGGGAGCCCAAAATGATTGTAAGGACTTTTTCCTATAGAAAAATTCTCCGATTTGAAGCACTTTTTTCCAATAGAAAAACCCTTAGATTCTGTAGAGAAACCCCCAGTTTTCCAATGCTTTGTCCTATAGAAAACTCTCATATTTTGAGGAGAAAATCTCTCAGCTTCTAAGAACTTTTTCCTATAACAACTCTTCAACTCTGAATCTATGAATTTAAGGCTTTTCCTATGTTACATAAAGGGGTTTTTTCTATAGAAAAAAGTGACAAGAATGAAAGGCCTTTCCTATATGTAAATGCACTGGGGCTTTCTGAGGTTTTTTTTATAGAGAAACCTCCCCAGAATCTTAGGATTGTATTAGGCTTAAATATATTTTTAATATTATATTTTCAAATAATTTTATTCTTTCATTTTTGGGTGGTACACTCAAAAAATAAGTAACTAGAAAAATTAGTAAAACGTCTTGTATATAAACTATAGGTACTAGTTTTCAACAATTTTTTTGTTGAAATTGTGTTTTCAGCAAATGAATAAACACATTTATAGTGCGGACAACAAGCAGATAGACAAGATGTAGATGTCTGCACTACAAGAGAAAATGCTACTAAAAAAACAACTCTTCTAAGACATAAAGAATACAACTGTGAAAGATTTTTGTATGTTTATTTCATACATAAAACAAAATATCGCCAAAAGAATACATAAAAATATAACACGATAAGATAAAATATGGTTTAAATTATAGACAGAATAAAATATTTGAATTTAATGAAGATAAAAATAAAATGTGAATGTATAAACAAGATGTTCATAAATAGTGATTATGTGATATACGAACACAGATATTTTTGTCAGTGGTTTGGGGAATTTTTTGTGTTCGCTTTCGCTTTTATAAGAAAAAGATTTTTATAATATAAAAGCCGTAGTTTATTTCCTTTTTTGTTATTTAGTATTATCTGCTAATGTCTGGACATTTTTATATTTTACGAAGTTTCCTAAATAATGTTTAAAAGAATCAAAAAAACACACTTTTTAGACTTAAAAATTGTGCAAATAAATTAAATCAAGCATGATATCTATACAAATTTTTTTAGTTTTTTTTAGTCCACCAATATTTAGCAAAAAGTTGTATTCATTTTAGCAAGGATTTTTTTCATTCGCAATTGACTAAGTGTTAGCAAAACTAACAGAAAAGACAGCAACATTTTTTTCTGCCTTTACTGACAGATACTTTTATTGTATAATTTATTAAATTTACTCACAAAAACTGTAAAATAATGCATAATTTCTGAATTTTCTTTTTACACATTTTGAATGTAAATTTACAAACTTTCTGTGTAATTCACTTGCGCATCATGTGTGTAAATTTTTTCATTTACGCACTGAGAGTAAATTTACCATATTTATAGCAGGTGTTCAATTTCCTACTATAACCTGGGTAAATTTAAGCAAAAATTAATTGGAGTGTACAACTTTTTAGTTAAAATCTCTTTTTATTAGCCAATTTACTATTAAGTACAATAAAATTTAATGTTAAATACTAATCAAATGATATTTTATGTTGGAACATTTAAAACAAGGCCGACACTTCGCCCACCTTTATATTAAGTTTCGAAACTTAAGGGGGCCAAGAGTCGGATTACATGCATCACTTTCATAATATTCGTTAATAAAAATAGTTTCAATTTTGTTATTAATTTCTATCTAGGATAGGTTAATAAACAAATAAAGTAGGAAAAATTATTTGATTTGCTTTTGAAGTTCAAAATTTAAAGCAACATATGTATGTGAACAATATGAACTCTAATACTTTTGCTCATATGTGTGCATTATATCAAATATTTATTTGGAAATGTTCAACCCTGTATCCTTTTTGGATACTATGTTAAACTGAATATATTGGAAAAAGAAATATAAAATCCCAAAATAAACGTTAACTAGTTTCTGGGCAACAATCAGATATGTTACAAATGTAATTACAAACTAAACATATGTCATAGATAGGGAATATATTTTATGGCGTATATAAAACCAAACACCATGATTGTGATTAATGCCCACATTAATAACAATCACAGTGATTTTCAATAGTAGCACCCAAGGCAAAAGACATTTTTCTCTAACAATAAACAAAAAACCGGTTAAAATATGCAAATTTTCTTTTTGATTTTAAGAAAATCTCAGAAAAAAAAATTGAGCCTTATGGGTTTGTATTTATAACAAATGAGGAACAATTTTTTTAAAATTAGTTTTTTAGGACAATTGTTTAGATTTTTCTTTTATTAAAGAAAATATTATCTAAAGACTTTTTCTATGGCGACTCTTCGTGTTTTTTTTTTGTATTCAAAAAATAAAGACGTAACCATGAGATCTTAATTTGACTTTATATGTTGGGTCAAAATCGTGCTGTATCCTCTACAAACAAAACAATACCATAAAACAAGTTTGAGTTTTATAATTTTTAGTATGATTTTGTGATAGAAACTAAAATTGGAGAAATTTCTTTCTTTTTTCTTTAATAATGCATAGATATTAACATACATTTTTTGTTAAAGTATGTTAAGTTAAAATGATGTTCTAATAAATAAGAAAACACAAAAAAAAATAAATAATTATAATACTAACAAAATAGATACTTATCAGCTACTTATAATTTACAATATGTAAATAAGTAGAAAAACATGATGAAATTTTGAAAAATAATTTTAGAAAACAGAGGTAGAGATAATACTTTTTTTTGAAATATGATAGGGTTAAGTTAAATTTGGTAATAATTTCAGAATACTACTTTTTATGAAACAAGTATTAGAAATTATTTCCATGACTTGTTGTTATTATTATTATATTTTCCCTATATTGACTATTTTTATACCATTTCCTTCTTAACCTTCACAGTTAGTTTTCCCGTAACCAATAGACAAAAATATCTTGTCCGCCAACAAACAATTCGTTACTAATCTCTCAACAAAATATTGATTACTCATGCCAATAATCAAACAAATACTTCAAATCTGCGCTTCATTATGAAATTTGAACTTTAAAGGTATTTCTAAAAAAATCACTGTAATTTCTTCTAAATATAAGGTGAGAAAAAACACAAACAAAAAATATTAACTTCGTTTGTAATAAGTTCTACTTATTGGAAACAAAAATCTTTACCTACTACGAGTATTTGGTGTATGAATATGTCTTATCATTTTCAATCGTGATGAACAATAAAGAATAACAATATCATGGTACAATAACAGTAACTAGAGCTTACAAAAATGATCGAATAAATTATGTAGAGAAACCCATTGAGGTAGTTTATCAGGGGATTTAAAGAAGCAGACAATTTAAACTATTTAATTTTACAAATATTTAAAGTATACATTTTTTATACACTCAGGGAACTTTTGCAGACAGAATTAGTTAATTGTTTAAGTAGTATTTCAGTTTTGTTGTTTCAAGTGAAAATAAGATTCATTTGTAGAAGAAATGTAAGTCATTAAAAAAAAAGCTTATAAAATAGTGAGAATTCGTAATATTTATTTTATTCAGTCATTTTGTTTAAAAGAAAAAAATAAACCAAAAAAATATATGTAAGTAATTTTTTTAGTTGTTTTGACTAATTTATAATTTATTTTATTACCATTAAAAAATTAAAGAAAACGTAAGTTGACTTTAATAAAATGTTGTTGGTCCTATTTTCAAGTGAAATTTAATTTGTTTTTAAATACATTTGTAGTTGCCTTTGCATACAAAATATTTTAAGTGTTTATACAATTAGAATATTTTTGCACTAAATACAACCACAAGTCTATACTGAAATAGTTTAAAATATATACACTCAAAAATGTTAGTACAAAACAATTGTTTGTGTAATAATCAATATTTATTGTTTTTAACTGCATTTAGAGTTGGTTTTCTCTTGAGAAATGGAAAACAACTGTTATGACATCTATTTAAGAAACAACTAACGAAAACTATTGTAATTTATAACAGTTGTTTAAAGCAATTATTGTTTTATATCATAATAAACACCTACCAAAAGAGTATTTTTATAGAAAACATTTGGATTGGTTAGTTATTTGAAAAGTAAAAAATTTCGTTGAATTTAAAAAACTCTAGTAGGTTTGAGGTTAAGGAGAAGAATATACCTTTTTCATTAAAAAATTATAAACATAAATTTTATACTGATGTGCAACGACAGCTTAGCCATCTCACCCAAGTAAGGCCTCGAATGCAATGTAACTAGTTCATTGTTTTCTTTCCCATTCACTCTTGTTTAGTTTTTATTTGTTATTATTAAGTTTCCAAATTAAAATCAGAAACTTGTATTGTACCTCCAATTTATAAAAGCATAATATCTGGAAAACCGTTTGGAATTTTTACTTGAAATTTTAAATCGGCTGTAGTAATTACGCATATTTTTGTAATCGAAAGAAAAAAATATTTTTTTTTCTTTATAATATACTTTTATAATACCAAAAGAATTATCTGTAAAAAACATCATTTTTACCCATTTTTTCTGTTGTTTGAAAATTTTTGTAGTAAAATTTTTTCTTTAATGCATTTGTAAGTTATTTTTCAACAATTAAAAATAACAACATTTTTAGTTATTTTAAAGGATTCTAGCGACAAACTTTTTTGAGTGTATAACAACTGGATTATGAACTTTTCTTTTATACTGATAATATTTTTATAGCCCCCACCACACTTTTTTAACCCTCAGACTTTAACATGGATCTTGTCCAAACTTTAAAAAATGTCGTAAAAAAAATGTTGGGTGAATTTATCCACTATTTTGATCTTTAAAAATAAAGGCAACGAGAATAAAATTATAAATAAATTTTAATGTATCTATTATATTGCACATATGTGTATATTAGTTATATTTTTTTTGCACTAAACTAAATTCGAATAAACACATTTATAGTGCGGACAACAACCAGACAGACAAGATGAAGATGTCCGCACTACAAGAGATAATGCTACAAAAAAAAAACAACCCTTCTAAGACATAAAAATTACAACCGTTAAAGATTTTTGTATGTTTATTTCATACATAAAACAAAATTTCGCCAAAAGAATACATAAAAATATAACACGATAAGATAAAATATGATTTAAATTATAGACAGAATAAAATATTTGAATTTAATGAAGATAAAGATAAAATAAATGAAGAAGTTATAAAATGTGAATGTATAAACAAGATGTTCATAAATAGTGATTATGTTCACATTGCTTCAAAAGAATTATCTGTAAAAAAGTAATTTTTACCCATTTTTTCTGTTGTTTCAAAATTTTTGTAGCAAAAACTTTTCTTTAATGCATTTGTAAGTTATTTTTCAACAATTAAAATTAACAACATTTTTAGTTATTTTAAAGGATTTTAGCGACAAACTTTTTTGAGTGTATAACAACTGGATTATGAACTTTTCTTTTATACTAATATTATTTTTATAGCCTCCACCACACTTTTTTAACCCTTAGAGTTTAATATGGATCTTGTCCGAACTTTAAAAAATGTAAAAAATTGACAAATTGTTACCATAAAAACTTTAAAACAACTAAAAAAATTAGTCAAAAATTACTGTTATTTTTATGTTATAAAAACATATTTTAAGAGAAAAATAACAATTGTGTTTTTTTCGATTTCCAAAAAAAATGTGTAATTACTTCATCCGAATTAAAAAAAATTTTTCAACTTAAAAATGATTGCCACATTCAAAAAAGATTTTCACCTCAAAATTGTTTTACCTTCAAATTTTTTCACATCTATAATTTTTATCAAAAAACTTTCGGTATAACCGAATTTAATGCTTTTACTTGTTTTAGTTTTAATAATTTAGCTGGCAAAATTTGTAAAAGGGAATGATTTCTCCTTTACTGAAATACTCCAGAAAAATTTTTGAAAATAAAATTCACATTAAGCGTGTTCGTTAACTTACTACAAGTTACTACTTTTACTACAGCTGGAAAAATTCAATACAAAAAGTAAACAAAACCTTCCAATTGTAGTAAAAGTAGTAAGAATTTCGAGTAATCGAACACACTGATTAATTTAAATACAACTTTACGGAAAACTTTTTAAATAAATTTTCAGTATGTTGCACTAAAATCGAAACGTCAGTAGAAATAACTGGAAACGCTATTAATTTTACCTTGAGGTCTACTATGTTTTTTAAAGAGAGCCCGTGACGTATCAGTGTTGTCAGTTTATGGGATTTATCCCCAAATTGGGGATTCTTTTCGTCAATGGGGATAAAAAATTTCCGTTTGGGGATCTGGGGATTTGTTGGGGATGACACAAAATTTTAGGGGATTTTTCGGAGATATCAACCCAAGAAAATTTTTTACAATCGGTAGCCAACCACACCTATTATACATCTGGTTCCACTGCAACCGATTCCATGGAACTGGTTTCGGAACCAGTTCCTGAGATCCTATATGGAAGGTGTGATTGACGTAGAATCAGTTCCAGAACTAGTTCCAGAAGTGATTCTAGAGCAACCGGTTCCATTTTGGAGCTATAGAAGGAGTTGCTTTTGGGACAATTTCAAACAACAAGAATCGGTGTTAGAATCAACAGTAGAAGGGGTTAGTAGCTTTAATTAGCCATATAAGGCCCTAAGAAATCGGTTATGTAAATGAAGATTAAAAAAAAATGAAAAGTAGCTATTCTACAACCGATTCTTTGGAACAGAAAATTTTCCTGGGAATATTAATATTATTTTTTATATTTTTATGAATTTAACCCTGATAATTTCTGACATGGTTATTCAAAAAATCTTTTTGTCTTATTAGAGGCTAATTGAACGATTTTTGTTGTTGTTTTGCATGTTAATTTGTTTTATTAAGCTGTAATAAAATTCAAAACATTTTTTGAATACAAGGTTATTCAAATGTTATATTCAAGGTTATTCAAATGTTATATGAGTTACTCGTATAAGAAGCTCTTCTTAAATTAAACATATACTTTACAAGTTATTCAATTGTCAAAAATCCAATCCATCTGCTGAAATGCTAAAACTTTTTAATACAGAAACAAACACAATAAAATGTCTGAAATGTTGAATCAGAAAATTTTGATTCGGAAATATTTAAAATGAAAAATCTTGGTTCACATTTTTTTTTGTTTTGCTGTTATTTAAATTTATCTTTTCTTTCTTATAATTTGTTACACATTCAAAGTTATTGAATTTGAGTGCATAACTTACCGAAAAAAATAAATATGTTATTTTTACATTAATTTTTAAAAAAAAAAATAAAGGAATACGAATTTTTTTCAGAAAATAAAAATTGGGGATTTTTGGAGATGAGAAAATGCAAATTGGGGATAAGGTCTGAAGAAAAACTGGCAACACTGCATTGTATTGAGTTGATATAGGATTGATGAAATCACACAATAAATATTAGAGAGAAGAAGAAATACCATTTGTAAACTAATAAATAGTTATGCACACTTCGTTCGGACGGAAATTCCCTTAAAATTATTAAAATAACGTTAAAAACTCAGAAAAAACGCCAGAAACAGAAAAATATTTAAAAAGGTACAGAAAAAAGTACCACAAACTAGGTAATAACTAGGGCAAGGAATTTCATGCAATTAAAAACGGAAATTTTGCTCCTAAAAAATGCGGCTAAAAAACAAACATGGATTAAAAATATAAAAAATATGCACTAAAAACTATTATTTTTGCAAAAATAATGCACTTAAAAACTTAAAAATATATTTAAGTTATTTATTTTGCAAACAGACACAGAGCTCCAAGCTTTTCCATAGGTCAATAAGGTTTTTATGTTTTTTTTTTTAAATAATGAGAAAATAATAAATATTTTAATTGAATCAAAATATGAAAATATGAAAATTTTTTATATTTTTTTACAACATAAAAAATGCTCCTAAAAACGATAATATGCACAAATATGCATTAAAAACACAAAATATGCATTAAAAAGGCACCAAATATGCATTTAAAGTTAAAATATGCAAAAAAATGCATTTTTGACAAAATATGCAACTACAAATCGATGATTGATTTATGATGTTCAATATTGCAAATTTTGAAAATAATAAAATGCATTTGATTAACCAATTATTGAATATTTTTTTGTTTTCAATACACGTGACATTTGAATCAAAGTAAAAAACACTTTTTTTTAATTTTGGCCATTATTTTTATTTTTTTTGTTGTCAAAAAAGGCTGTGTGTGGTTTTCTTTTTGTTTATTACATATGTTTCTTTTTTATTAGGTTTGAAGTTTCTTATTTTAATTGCTCTTTGAACTTTGATGCATTTACAAGTGTTATGAATGAGAAAGTTTCGTGAAATTATAAAATTATTCAACCTCATATGATGATACAATTTAATATTATTAAATAATATGTAATAAGTTTTATCAGTTAATAAATATTTAACATGAATTTTAGTTAAAATAAATGTTCTATTAAACTCGATTAAATATTATTTGATCCCCCTTAAAATTCTAGACTAGCCACGGCTTATTTATTTGTATCTATGTTAAGGTGGAAAAATGTGATTATGTAGGAAAATATTATTATAAACCATACATGGGAATTTTTCATTACCATTGAAATTCCATTATCATTAGTTCATACTAATGACAATGAAAAAAATTTCATTACCATTTAATGGTAATGAAATATTTTTCATTAGAAAAATCATTACAAATGGTAATGAAATTACACTAATGCACAAAAAACTAATTACAATTGATTAAAAACCATTTGTTTACAAAAAAATTCAGATAAATGAAAACGAACAACGGGTTTGGCCGGGGAAGTTATAAAACATAATTTATTAATGAGGATCAATTCCATTCCGTTAAACTTTACCTGGATACAAATAACAATGGAATGGAAAGTAATATTTAATTTCAAATAAGCATGAGCCTGAATGAGCATATTCCATCTTCGATTTTAGCGAGTTTTACTCGATTTTTACATTTTTCTGTCAATGGCAATTATTTTTTTAATTTATTCATTATCAATGGTAATGAAATTTAAAATCATTGCCATTAATCAATGAAATTAAATTTTAGAGTCATTACCATTAATTAAAAAAATGGTAATGAAAATAATTTCATTACAATTGATATCAATGCAATGGTAATGAAATCATCAATTAATTAGTCCACCTAATTAATTAGTCCCATGTATGTTATAAACTCGAAGTAAAGTAATTTTTTGTCTATTTTTACATTACAGTACAAATATTGCTCGTATTAGATGACACAATATTGTGGTGATGATGAAGATGACGTTGATCATTATCACCTCTTTCAATAACGTGTGTTTTCGGCGTATGATTTTTAAGAAGGGGAAGAAGAAGAAAACATAAATTGTTACATCAATTGATATAACAAACATAACAACAATTGTTAAGATGTAACGGTAGGTAACATACCATAAGCTCATTGTCATTAGAATGCGTTATAATTGAGGCAAACAATTGTAACAATAAACATACACACAGACACAATAAAAACATCAATATCATTATGAACATTGGTAACGCCATAATGATCATTATTATCAGCAATATCATCATTAAAATTTACTGTACGTGTAGTTTGATTAAAGATTGTAATTTAACAACGAAATACAAAAAATTTGGGTCAAAATTGTTAGAAGGTATTATTATAGAATTCTCATTTTATTGTTTGTTCGGTACACGATATTGATACAATTGTTTTGTCAATGAATTATATGATAACAATCTTTTTAAGGAATTTAGGTAAAACTAACTGAATTTTTATTGTTGTACAATTTTAAATTATTTACTTACCCTCTACTCCAACAAAAAAAAAATCAGAAAAATATTTTAAGTTAAAAAAATATCTAACATTTACTTAACTCTTAACAAATTCAACTAAATAGCAAAACTGAATTTTAAAATATTGCAAAAAATCAAACAATTTGCTTTTCAAAGTATTTCTCTAAAAAGCTTTTTCGATGAGGTTTTTAGTGTTTTAACGTAGTTTTTTGTTTTTAAATACTCATGAATGATGTTTATAAAATCGCATTTCAAATAATAAACAAAACAAAAAATTTTAAACAATAAATTGCAATAAATTAATTCTAAATAGCAACGTAACAACAACAATAATAATGACGTAATCTTCCAATATTAACGCCAACTCACTTAATACAAATTAAAATTAATGGAACTGATAGACAGACAGAGGGACGGACAGACATATTAGTAAAAATTGTTTATGGCTTAAATGCGAATTTTAAGCTTAAGTTTATATTAAGCTTTTGTTAACATGCATCATTTTTTCCTATAATTGAAAGTTTAGAACTAAGGTTCTGTAACAATCCGTGTAAGGAAACTAAGAGACAACTAAATAATAAAAAAAAAAAAAAATACCAGAAGGTAACCCTTAAAAATCACTTTCAATCACTTGCATTATAGAAATTATGTAATAAATAAGTTTGTCGGTAGAATCTACTCAAAATAAAAGTTAAATCAAAAAACCTAAGTAGAAATTATGCGTTGTAATAAAAAAATACACTGGCAAAGCACAAGTAGACCGTTGGAGTATACTTAAATCCTGGAAGAGAAACTTATACAGTTTGTAAGAAAAAATGGTCATAAAAACTGATTTTCTAACCTGGCAAAGCATCAGGTCTTAAAAACCAACTAACTCAGGGATGCTTTCAAACTGAAAATTCTAAATCTATGGAATGACCCATATATTTTCTTTTCCAGAAAATTGATAGAATCAAAAAGTTTTTGATTTCAAAAGATCAGAAATTTTTATTTGAATGGTGGATGCTAAATGGGTTTTTTGGTATTACTTAAAATCAGATGGACTTTACCTAACATTAAATTAGTTTATTTAATATTTTACGCAAATATTTTTAACTTTGAAATCAATTTTTCTGAAAATGCGTCTATAGTTATGCAACACTAGTAATTATAAAAATGACGACTTAAATTAGATCTACGTTAAAGAATTTCTTTTTTTTTTGTGAAAATATATGTTTTGGATTTCCCTTTTAGTTACAAGGTCTTTTATAGGACTAAATTATTTAGAACCCCACATATCAGCTGTTTTATAGGTGTGTCTATAGTTGTGCTACGGAGTGTAGTCCTGTGTCTTATTAATATTTGCAACATAAACACCCAGTGTAGAAACGGTAATGACATATCATTATTTTTTTGACTACCAGTAATGACACCCACTTACCTTCTGCATTATTTTAAAACATATAAGAATGTGTTACTGATAATGACTTATTTTTATCATTATTTTAAATAGAAAATAATTTTCTAGATTTTTTTGAAAATTTTTGAAATCTATTTTTAGACTCAATATTTTTTAAACACTGGTTAGGATATATGTAACCACATATTTTTTGATTTTTTGTATGTTGGCGAGTAAGCTTACTTGTGTGCAGCAGTTCAATTATGTTTTTATCTCAGATGGTAAAGCTATTGACTGGCAATCTATAGACCCAGGTTCGAAATTTTATTTGAAAAAAAAAAAACAATAAAAAATATTTTTTTTTATATAATTTAATTTTTTGAAAATCTATTTTTAGACTCATTATTTTCATCAGTACTGGTAAGCACATAGGTAACGATAAATTTTTTGATTTTTCGTATGCTAGTGTGTAACCATAAACCATTAATTTTCGCGACATCGCCATATAAAGGTAATAAGAAATGTAATAACAACCACATATCTGGTAATGATTTTCTACACTGGGCAATAACAAAAATGTTAATTATAAAATTAATTTAAAGAAGATATTCATAAAAATATGCAACTGCTTTATAACCAATAATTTACCCCTACCGCCAATAGCAACAAATAACAAAATTATTTATAACTACTAAATGTCATTATTTATAGAAATAACCTTGAATTTAGACACTTCTAATGCCTTCGAAAAACAACTATACTCATGATGCGCTCGAATGATTTTAAAACTTTGTTTTTGTATTTAGTATTTAGTGTACTACTCGTACTTAAAAAAGGCATTAAATTGTATGTTAAAAACCGATACTTTGCTACTTGGACTACAACTTGTTTTTATACCCTATACCAGGGGTGGCAAGACTTTTTTCCATGCGTGCCAGAAACGGACAAATTTTTTTTGTAAAAATTTCTTGCGTGCCATCTTAATTATAGTACATATTTATCAGCGCTACGGATAACCCCCACGAAATAACCCCAAAGGGAAAAATTAAAAAACATCCAAGAAATGACGTAAAAATGATTTACGGTAATTTAGTTTTTGGGGGTTTATTTAATCTTTAAATATTGAGATTATTTTATTATGAAAAAAATCCCCAATGAAAATTAAAACACAAATTGCCTGCGCTTGTACGTACAAACCATACGTCAATGTGGCAATATTTGTGAAAAGCTGACACGGAGGAAATAAGAAGATAAACAGAGAAAATCTGAAGTAGAATGTTTGTATATGTCTGTTTGATCACTTCTGAAATTATTCATATAGAGACAATCTGACAATAAAAATATAAACAATAATACAATTTAATGGAAGATCACTGATGAAGCCTGTCCATAAAAAGGCAGAAACTAGATCTAGTCTGATTTGCAAATTTAATGTGTTTATAACTTTTGAGGAAGGTTTATTCTTCTTCTTAACCTCAAACCTACTAAATTAGAATTAATAAAAATACATATTAATGACAATATTAATTGTATTTGGTCTATAAGACGCGTTTGAAAAAACAACACTTTACTATAGAAAATAAACAATGCCCTGTTGGCTGTCCGTCTCCAATATACACAAATTGCCTGCACTTGTACGTACAAACCATACGTCAATGTGGCAATATTTGTGAAAAGGTGACACGGAGGAAATAAGAAGATAAACAGAGAAAATCTGAAGTAGAATGTTTGTATATGTCTGTTTGATCACTTCTGAAATTATTCATATAGAGACAATCTGACAATAAAAATATAAACAATAATACAATTTAATGGAAGATCACTGATGAAGCCTGTCCATAAAAAGGCAGAAACTAGATCTAGTCTGATTTGCAAATTTAATGTGTTTATAACTTTTGAGGAAGGTTTATTCTTCTTCTTAACCTCAAACCTACTAAATTAGAATTAATAAAAATACATATTAATGACAATATTAATTGTATTTGGTCTATAAGACGCGTTTGAAAAAACAACACTTTACTATAGAAAATTAAAACAGTTTGCACATTATTTCCTTTTCATTTTCTTAGGGGTTATTCCATTTTTGGTGGTTATTTCATTTTGTTAAAAATAAGTTAAATTAATGGGCGCCATTTAAATTTAAGTACGTAAGAAACTAGTTGAAAAATGTGCTTCGGCCGATTTTGTTAAATAAATCGCGCGGTTCTTAGCATCATAACAATGAATAAAAAGCCAATATTATGGATTTTAACAGAGAAATTTCTATTTCAAATGAAATGGCTCTGCGAAACACGATCAAACCCCAATTTCAAAATCCAACAAAGGGAGTTATTTCATTATTAAACTTATTTTCAGTCTTTATTTCATTGAGGGTTATTTCGTAGCACCTATTTTCCCTTTAAAAAAACTTAATTTATTAGATCCCATTTTATTACAAGTTGTTTTCCATTTTTGTGCAATTTTCTGGTACTTTTTATTTCTCCGATTATGAGGCATTTTCTCATCGAAACATTTAAACTTCTTTCAATCTAGAATTTTAGAAATTTTCCTAGAATTTTCTGATAATCGAATTTGAGAGTTCTTTATTAACCATATTTCTTTAAACAAAATATGGTGGCAATACAGACATTGACAAGATCTGTGAAAAATTTCACCATTATGGAGTTAAATCACACATTTTTGTAACGAATTTAACATTTAATTGAATTTTTGCCGGTCTTCAAATAGTTAAAATTTTTTGACAATATCCAACAAAACGTCGCGTGCCACCTAAAATCCACTCGCGTGCCACTATTGACACGCATGTCATAGTTTTGCCAGCCCTGGGCCCTATACCATTTGTGCTGATGTTTGTAATATAAAAAATATTGGAAATCTTTTAGTATAGCGATCGACTCAGAATCACTTTTGGTTCCATTTAATGTTGTCCGTCTGTCTGACCATGTATTCTTGTGCGCACGCTACAGGTCGCAAATATTAAGAGATTTTGATGGACAGAACTTACTGATTTTAGTTTAAATCGGGTTATGTTTTTTTTTCGCACACTACAGGTCGAAAATATTTTAATCAAGTTTGGTACGCCAATTCTGGATAGGATCGGTCTTTTGAACTAATCGCCCATATGGACTATATTTCCCATTTTCTCTCAAATACACCTAACATTAGGTAAAATCAAAACTTCTTACCATTTTTCTATTGTTTTTATCATTTTATAGACAAATTTTGACAAAAGTCCATTTCAACCCATTCCAAGCATTAGTTGGCTTTTAAATAGACTGATGTAGGGTATTATATGGTCGGAATGCCCAACTTTAACTTTTTCACCCATTTTGTTTTTGAAAGGTGTCAAAAGAAAAGGGAGAATATGAAAATTATAGAATTTTAAAAATATTCAAAAGGTAATAAAATTATTGAAATTCAGGGCCTGTTATATGAACAGAACTAACAAGGAATGTACCCCAAGTGGAACACGCCGATTTTAATGAAACTCGGATGTGTGATCGAGAATAAAAATCTAAGGTTGACATATTTTTTTATGTGCAACCTCGGGGGACTGACTTTAGACATTAGTCTATATATGAGACAATTTTATGTGTTGTCCAAAATTATAAAAGTTTCATGTTCATTTACCTTAAAGAAACAAAATCTCATGTTTTTTCTTCTAAAAACAAAATACATTGTTACAATTTTATATCGACAACATACAACAATATGCATTGTATACCGAAATAATATAAACATATTGCAACATGAATATATAAATGAGTAGTTTTGGCCATAACACAACAATTTATACAATATTTTCTTAGGTACCGCTTTTATATTTTTAATCTACCAAATACTAAAATTTAAGCAACTGTACTCAAACAAGGACTTTTTTATACTTTTTAAAAATTAAAGAAACAATAACATGTTTTTGAACAACACTAAAACAATTGTAATTAATGTGTGGTAAGTGTGTGTATTAATTTATGTTAAAACAACTACTGGTTCTTGGTATGTTAATACCTACACCTGGTCTAAAAAATTTAAACATTAATGGTCTAATTCATAAACTTTTACAACAGTCTTATTGCAGGATTTTAAGCTAATTTGTGAAAAACAGTATTCATATTTGCTTAATAATGAAGAAAATAATAAAGGTTTATAGTTGGTACTCACTAACTTTAAACTTTTTATAAAGTTTGGAGTGAGGAAGCCACCATTTATTTGTTAATTATTTCATTTTCAGGCATGAAATGATTTATTAAAGCCATCCCATCCCTAGAATGTGTGGCTTCCAACAACTTGCATCCATCAAACTGAAAAAAACTACAACAATTGTGTAGCCAATGACCATTTTCGAAAAAATTTCAAAAAAAATGTAAAAATTAAATTAAAAAGAAAAACAAAACAATAGTGATGTACAGACTGTCAAAACATTATTCGAAATTCGATTACTTATGTATGCTTTGAATAATATGTTATAGAAAATTAATTTTTTACACACATTTCCATTGATTTGCTTTGTAAATAAAAAAAAAAATATTTTTAATGGCTTTTAAATTTATCTTAGCACATAATTAGTTCTCTAATTTAAGAAAATACATTTTCACTTCCGATTACCGAGTTAATCGTTTACTAAATTTGTATATCACTTACGACTTATTTGGGAGAAGAGAGAAAATAAACAATAGTGTTGCCAGTATCAAATCGAAAAATTAATTTATAGTTAAAATACGATTATGAATCAAGATTTCTAATAACTCTTTATTAAGCGAAATATGTACTTTAACTATAGCAAGCTTCAAATACCAAATAAATTTTATTTATGAATTAGCACATAAGCCTTTAACACAAAGCAGAAAATCTGTGGATAAGTACCAAGGAAAAGTTAAAAATGCTATAAAGGATTTACCTTTAAAATAAATAAAAATATAGTTATTTTTAACTGTTGAAAATAACTAAGAAATTCATTAAAAATAACTAAGAATGCCGTAAAAATAACTGAACATTTTTGACTACAATAATTTTAAAACAACTGACAAAATTGGTAAAAATTATTTTTGAAAGTTAGAGAAATGTATTTAAACCAAAAAAAAAAAACAACAATGGTTTTTTTCTTTTACAAAAACATGTGCAATTTTATCCTACTTAAAATTTACAGTAAAAATTCCAAACGGTTTTTCAACTAAATACTACGTTATTGTGTAATGAATATACAATAAATTTTCTGAATTTTATTTATAAATAAAAATATATCAATAAGAACAAATATAAACTTAATAAGAATTTCAAAAACTCAAAAAAATTTATTATTATTAAAAGAATTGAAAAAAAAACAGTTTAAGACTGCAAAATTACTATTTTGTTTGCTGTTTATTAAAAAAAAGTTAAAGACGTTCCTGCCGAATATACTCATGATAACCTACACCAGTCTAGTTGAAAGTCAACTAATTTTTGGATCCCAAATTTTAATGGCATAAAATGGACTTGTGTAAAATAAATTGGTAAAAAAAAAGAAAAAAATTTTAACCTGTAGCACTCGTATAAGAATATGTGGACAGAAAGATGCACGGACGGACGGACCATCATTCTGTGTCAATCGGTAACGAAAAGTCGGGCCTTGGTTCAATATTTTTCCGACCATAAAGTGGTGTAGAGTATAAATAACAGCGTTAGGCAACTGTTGCGAAATACAGTACTTTTCGTTAGTTGTTTTTCAAATAACGCAGCGTCCTCCTTCGGTGTTCCCATAGCACTTAACCACACCGAAGTAAAATAATATAACAGGGCTATGAACTAAAATAAAAAGCTTCAACAAAGTTCGCCAACTTACCATCAGATGGCGCGCAACAACTGTTCTAAAAATTCAACATCTCGCGCAATTACAGTGTTGCCATATTTGAAGCCCTTCATCTTTCACCACATTTCACTTCTTCTCTATCCCCTTTCCCAAGGAAGAAACACGTTAATTAATAGGAAGAATTTCCTGAGTGTTGCTTCTCTTAAAAAAAAAAAAAAAAAATAACTTTCATAGTAGTTATTTTGTGTTTTCCATAGAAAACAACTAAAATTACAATTAATTTTTTTTTAATTTTTGTCTTTCTGGAGCTTTTAAGGAAATTTATGTATTGATATTTTTGAATCAATATAAGGCAGCTCTGGAATGATATTTTTTTTTTTTTATTCATGGCTGCAGCTGAATATTCGAAACCATAACCGAAAACCGGTTAAACGGTTTCTTTAATTTAAAAAAAAACTTACCGGTTTCTAATAATTTCAAAATTCGAATAAACTGAAAATCAGTTATTATTTGTCAACTTTATGGTAATATCTGGTGAATGACAAATGTTCTCATATTTTTGCACCAGAATGAAAAATGTTCTCATATTTTTCACCAGACGCCTAGAGGTGAATAGTCTTTATATTTATATAAACGACTCAATCACTCATCTTGTGCTGCCAATCCATTTTGGTGAAAAATCGTCATATTTAGTGAAAAAAATCGTCAAAATCGTCATTTTCTAAATGAGAAATCGTCAAAAAAAATCGTCAATCAAAAAACTATTCTAATTACGCTGACCCAAAAATTTTGAAATTCGTAAAACCAATTCAATTACGAAATGTATGAAATTTATGTTTCGTTTCAATTCTTTCAAGACAAACATTGATTTAGTAGAATTCAAAAGAGATAGTTCCACTACTTCGCGGTAGTGGGAACTAAAATTTAAAATTACCTGAGCAATTACTTAGTAACGACTTAGAATCATCTGAGCTTATATTTCAAAACCCAAAAATTGTTGAAAACTGCACAAATTGAAAAGGAAACAAGTGCTTATATGTTTGATTAACAAAATTTGAAAAATGTTCTAATTTTTTTTTAACTTTTTGAACAATGAAGAAAAGCGTCAGTTTAATGAACAAAGTGCCAACTAGTGGTAACGATGTAACTATGGAATTCTCTCGCAAACATTAATTTTAAATTATTTTAATTTTTCCAATTTTTTAATAACTAATGAAACTATTTCATTTTTAAGAAATTGTAATTACTCATATATGAATTTTGAAATGAAAAATAGAAGATATCGCTTTATTATCTTCTTGGAAGATATATTCAAAATGTTTGCAGGGATACTACATATGACATTTGTGCTATAAAAATCTGAGGCACAAAGTATTTATTCATGTTAAAAAGCTTTGAATTTGCATAAAAGTGTGAATTTGTAAAATTTCTTTGAAATTGTAATATCACAAAGCTGTGATTGAAAAAACTTCAATTAGCCACACTCAGCGCTATGCCGACCGTGGTGTAACTTGTTAAGAGGTGATGCTACGAGTCATAGCCTGTGCAGAGGGCTGCCGGTTCAATCCCCGGTCATGGCAATACACAAAAAGTTTTTCATATAGAGACAAATTAACAATTAAAAATTACTTTGATCAGTTGACACATAAACTAACCACTGACGAGTCTTTGGGTGAGACGAAACTGCGGCAGTCTGGTGATTCCCTTGTGTCTGTTAAATTTTTCAATAAAAATGTTTTCTTCTTCTTCTTCCTAGAAATCAACTCTAAAAAAACTTGACTGATGTTTTTTGAAAACTAAACAAAACCAATATGATCTTCAAAATGTATTAAATATTTTAAATATTTTTTAAACCTTAAAAAAACCCATTTCTCCAAACGAAAATGTTTGCCCCCAAGACCAACAAAAAATCCCAAAATTTGAGGACAAAACTCCAAGTCTGACCAGCCTGATTGTCCAGAACACAGCGCCGGAGTAACTTTAAATTTGGTACAAATATTCCGGGGAAGGGCAAAATGGCTAAAAGTTTGCCCCTTGCCGGCCTTCCCGAACTCCTTTAGCTAGAAACCTGAAGTATGTCGTAATCCACTAATAAGATATATTTTGGAATTTTCACAAGCGACGTGGTAAAAATGGGGGTTTAGAAAGGGAAAAGTGCCCCCCTTAACAGCTTGCCCCAACAACTGGAACTATTAAGTTAAAATTTAATATAAAGTTTCCTCCTGCGTAAACATTCGCTAAGATGAGATTTTTGAAAATTCGTTTGGCAAGGAGCAAAAAAGGAGAAAGTCTCCTTCTTTGCAGGCCTGCTCAAATCACTGGAACTAAAATATCGTTACCGTTATTTTTAATTCTTTCTTTTTATTATTTAATTTGTTTTGTTTTTATATTAGTTCATTTTTTACAAAAAATGCGGTATATACCGAAATAACTGACTACCGTTACCCTTAAAATGTCGTTACCGAAATACCGTTAACCTTAAAATATCGTTACCGAAATAACCGAAATATAGTTATCCTTAAAATACCGTTACCAAAATAACTGAAATACCGTTATACATAAAATGCCGACGCCGAAATAAACGAAATAGTCTTACCCTGAAAATACCATTACCGAAATAATCTAAAATACCCATAACCGCATAGTTTCGATTACTATACATGATTTTTATACCCTACTCCACTAAGTCTGTGCGGATGTTTGTAACATCAAAAAATATTGGACCTAGACTTCCCTTGTAGTATTCCGACCGACTCGAGATCACTTTTTGTTTCGAGTTAACGATGTCGCTCCGTCCGTCTGTCATTTAACTAAAAAATTATATTGAATATAATTTCATCAACAATTAGATAGTTAGTTAGAAGAGGAAAGTCTTAGCATAAAGATTAACATGCAATTCTAAATATATTCCGGTATTTAAAATTACCAGTATCAATGCAATGGGCGTTTCAGATATGTATATACATATGTAAAACAAAACTGCTAAGGAATCTTATTGTTACATATTTTATCAAATCAAAATGATTTTTTTAAGCAAAACCTTGTTAAATTGTAATTCATTATAAATTATTGTTAAATACATCTTAAATAAGTTTCAATATAATCTTAACCTTAAGTTAGTTTAAGAACCGACTGGGCTTGGTGGCTTGACAAATTGACACATTAATTTTCACCTCAAACTACCGTTGTTTGTTATTAATCAGATTTAACCACTTCCATGTGACCTTGTATGCGTATTTTAGTTTAGCAACAAAAATCCAAGTACAATACATTAAACAACTTCATGCATGAGTTGGAGATAAACAATATAAAAACTGACTAACAATTTAAATTAAAAATTAATTCTTTTTTTACTCTATCCAAACATAAAAGCCATACAACAACATAATATGGTTTAAATATAAAATACAATTCGTGACATATCATACAAGGTATAGGGTATTGTGTTATACTAAACAAACAATTTAGACGCCAAAAACTTTAAATGATGGTTAAATAAATAAATTTATTAGAAACATAAAAACAACACAGCAGTTAAATGAAATTAACTGCATGGAAAATTGGTAAAATAAACAATTATACATTTATAATTAGGTGTTAATTTTAAATAATAGGTATTTAACTGATTGAAAAAGATACATTTTAATTTATTACACCTATGACCTATTTTTAAACTTTCGGTTTCAAACTATTTCTTTAAAATAAAAAAAAAAGAAAGTAAGAGTTTTTCTTTTTCAAAAACATATCCAGTTTTAACAATTCTTTCCTAAGAGAGACATTAATTAACAAACAAATCTTCTTTTTTCGGGTTTGTTTCCCTTTCATAAAATCATAAACAATAAAGGTTTAAACAATCATTTGACCTTATTACCATAATTTAGAACACGCATAGATTAGATAGGCATAAAACTGATGTTGATGATTTTTGTATCCATAAAAAACTTTTATCAACTTCTTTAAAATATAAAAAAATACTCCACCCGTATAAGTGATACCTATAAAATAGGCCATAAAATTAACTGAAATCTCTAACCAAAAACCATCATAAAACAAATGAAGATTGATTTTATTTTTATAGCCCCCTCAATTCATTTACCACACATTTGGTTTTTTGTTTTGTTTCTTCTTCAAAAATTCAAGCAAAGTTTATGCCGCCTAATCATTACTTTGTTTGAGGAAGAAGAATTTAAAAAAGTATTATGAAGAAAGCTTTAAAATACATTAACATACTTGTATTTGTATATTAATGGTAATTACTATTTTATACCAAAAAAAAAAAAAAAAAAAAAACACAAACTCTTTGGTATCTATGGTAAGAACTTACCAATAACAATAACAACAACCACAACAAAGTGTTGAAAGAAAGAGTTCAATTGCTAAGCATAAAACAAAAGACTTAAGGCATAAACTCGATTACTTGTTTTACACGTACATACATACAACTTCAACTCAAATTACCTTAACTTGAAATTAGGTCAAGTTAAAAGTTCCTTTTGTTAGCAAACAATTGTATGAAAGAAGAAAAATATTATATTGATGCCAAAACAATTTACATTTACGTATTGTTAGTACTCGTAGTGTTAGCGATTAATGGCTACTGATATGATTTGTGCCAAATTAAAGAGGTTAGAAAAAAAATTTTTTTAATTGAATAAATACAAAAATAAAAAAATAAAAATTTGGTTTCTGTTAAAAATACCATATGATTGATAATTTTGGATCATTAATAAGCCTGGGTTATATTTGAGGATTTAAGTTTAAAGTCATATTTCTTACTTCGTATGAAACAAAGGTTTGAATCGGGAGACTTAAATAGGTTTGAATCGGGAGACTTAAATATCAGAATCGGAAAACTTAAATGATAATTTTTCAAAACAGAATTTGTATTTTGACGATATTTCCCAAAAATATTGATAATTTCGTGCCCAAAATATCTGGCAACTGCGGGCCAACTTTATTACCACGAGCGTGGTTCAACGGTATGATTTGAAAAAAGAAAAGCTTTCTTAGAACAATCAAATTTGCTGTTGAAAACATACAAAAAAGCCTAATAACACTGTGAGACAAATTTTTTGCCTAAAATATTCAAAAAAAGTAATAAACAAAAGGTTATTGATTTTTACGGTAGCGGTAACAAACATTTATTTTTACCGGCAAAACTGTTGAGTATATAGAAAAACGTTATATGAACGTTATATGAATTGTTTGAGCAAAATCGGACTAGTGGTTCTCGAGTTATGTCAAAAAAAGATATATATCGATTCCTAGGGGTGACCCAGCGAAACGCCGGGACACGTATAACTTGTTTTTGACCGATATAACATTTCCCGTTGGTTTCATCCCATCCCGATTTTGACTGTCGCATAGTGTAATCAGAGAGTTTTAGGTACATATTCCTACTTGTCACTCATTGTGATGGCCTTTAAAAGAGAAAAAGTGCTCCCATTAAAGGATTGCTGAAACCACTACAGAGTGGGAAATTTTGGTCATTTTCATATTAAAAATATAAAACTTTTTTTAAAAGTCAAAATTCTAAATTTTTCTTCAATAACCTTGAATAAGTTTGAAGTCAAATGTATGAAAATAAGCCAAATATCGCAACTTCATTTTACAAAATTCATTTCGATTTTTTCAAATACAACAATTACAACCGGATTTGGTCTAAAATATGTCGAATGCTAATTTTATTCAAATAAATATATTAAATTAAATAAATTTTACAGTATTTTTTTTACACTTTAACTCAAGTTGCCATATTGATTATATCTTTTAAGTTAATCTGACAACTCTGTTTCACATAAATTAAATATATTTTTGAAATAACTCTCCTTTGATACCTAGTTAGTTTAGTTAGTTTAGTTTGACATTAATTAAATTGGTTGGTTAATTTAATTGTGTATAAAATTTTCTATGAACAATCTTTGAATCGTTCAATATTTTTGGCTGCGCTTACTTTATTGGTTGTTAATTTTTATCTAAATATGATGTGAAACTTTAATAAATTTGTTTCTATTACGGCAATCCAGAAGCCACTATTTAAAACTTCGCTTAAAAGGACCTTTCAGAAAAACCGCTGAAATTAGAAGATTTTTTTTGCTAAATACTAGTAAAATAAGACCAGTGAAAATAAAATTGCTAAATTTATATAATTTTAGTTGTATTTGAGTTAACACTACGTATTCGTGACTGATTTTTATGTTATCACTTGAATTCTCAAATATTTATATTTAAGAGTTGTCATCATTGTGCCAAATAGGTGGCAACATTAGCTTATCATTGGAAAGAAATCGTCCTTTAAAAAAATGTAAACTTAAACTATTGATAAGGAAGTTCTTTTCACTTCTTTTTATTTTAATTTAGCTGAAAAAAATCGTCATGCTGCGTGTGGGTTTTGAACCCACACTTTTTGGCATTTCAATCGGACGCTCTACCCGCTTTGCTATCGCTTGTTATATCAATGACCATGTGAACCAGGATGTAACAATGATATCACTAGAGCGTACCGCCTTCCATGCAAAAAACAGTGCGTCATACACCTTCAAATATAAAGTATTTTTGCAAGGTAATTCCCAAAAAAAAAATTTTTTTTTGCCGAATTTACACTCAAAAAAAAGTCAGTAAAGTCAGCAAAAAATGTCGCTGTGTCAGCAAATTTTTAGTCAGGAGCGTGCTTGCAAAAAAGTTGGTAATTTCAGCAAAAGGTTTGCTGAAAATCAGCGAGCTAATTTTTACCAAAAAAATAGTAATCTTCAGCAAAAGTTTTGCTAACACTTAGTCGACTGCAAATGAATAAAATCCTTGCTAAAATCACTAAACTTTTTGCTGAATATTAGTATACTGAAAAAAACTCAAAAAACTTGTAGCGAAATTTTACTTTAGTTAATTTATTTGCTGAAAAATTAAATATAGAATATGTGTAGAGTTGTTTTTCTTTTTTTGTCATTTCCGTTTCCAGACGAGCTGCGACATCTACATCTTGTCTATCTGGTTATCGTCCACGCTATGAATGCGGTTATCAGCACAATTTTTGTAGCAAAATAAATTAGTAAAACATTAGTTCAAAATTAGTTTAGTGCTAAAAAAATATAACTAAAAATTTAGCTGAAAACGGAATTTCAGCAAAAAAAAAATTGCTGAAAACTAGTACACCTGATATACAAGACGTTTTACTAATTTTTCTACTAACTTATTTTTTTGAGTGTAGAGGTCGCCTTTTTCAATTTTTCGTTACAGCTTCGGCATTTAAAGTTGGATTTTAAAGTGTGATATATCGATTTTTTTGCCTCGAGGAGACCAGTGTTTTGCTATAAAGGAAAATTCCAATGAAAAAAAAATTAAAAAGGCGACCCCTACGTTCGGCAACCAATATATAAAAAAAATTCTACTGGGTTTATCGAAAAACTTCCTTAGCAAAAGTATAATGATTTTTTGCTAGCTTTAATTTTTTGACATTAGGGTGGTACATTAGGGTTTTAACAACTGATATCTGGTGGGTAACTACTAGAACGGGATACTTGAGGTCAATGGCCCTTAGAGCAAAACACTGGTCTCCTCGAGAGAAAAACATCGATGTATCATACTTTAAGATCCGACTGTAAATACCAAAGATATAACGAAAAATGTAAAATGGCGACCCCTACGTTCGGCAAAAAAAAAATTTTTTTTTGAAACCTCCTTGCAAAAATATTTCATATTGGAGGGTGTACGGCGCACTTTTTTTTTGCCTGTAAGGTGGTGCGCTCTAATGTACTCCCTAGCCAACCATCAAACCACTGTGCGAAAACTAGCGAGCCAAAATAATAAACAGCGTATTTACTTCATCGTTGGAATTATTTACGAGTAGTAGTGGTTTTATCAATGAAATGCGATCTTTTTTGCTAGATTGGTTGGATTTTCGTCTTTTTTTTTTAAATTAATAAATTTTTTTTTTAAATATAATTATGTGAAAACTCAAATTTTCTTGTTTTTGCGATATCATTGATTTTTAAAATCTTTTTGCACCAAACTAGCTCAACTAAGCGGTTTTGTTGATGCCTCAGTTCTACGGGTTTCCGCAGTGTACATGGTAGAAGGATTAGGCCCTTATTGTATTAATATTTTTGAGCAAGTTAACACTTAGTAACCAGGGCTGCGAAAAATTATTTCCTTAATTAAATTTGTGAGTTCTGAATAGAAAATTTAATTATTGAATTCACAAATACTGCATATTAAATTGAATAAATTCAAATTAGGCACCGCTCGATTTAATTTAAATTTAATTAATTAATTCACAAATACTGTATATTAAATTGAATAAATTCAAATTAGGCACCGTTCGATTTTTTTAACTTCAATTAATTCAATTGCTACTATAAAGAGGGTTTGCAAAAAAATTTTTTATATAAAATTCATTCCATAAATCTCCTATAACTTTATAAAACAGTTATGAATTTACACATTACTTTTTTTGGTATTTCAATAAAAAATATTGTGTTTTGATATTTTTATAAAATTTTATAAAAAAAAGATTGAATTTAAAAAAAAATTAAAAAAAAATTTAATTATTCCAAAAATTAATTAAATTTAACAAAAAATAAATAATTGTACAAAAAAATCCAAAAAATTGTTTTTGACCTGCAGGATTTGAACCCGCAGCCCTCCATTGCCATGAAACACCTATAAAAAATATTAACTTCTTAACACCCATGAAAACGAACTCCACACTAGCATATATATGTTGCAACTTTGGATGTTGTTAAAAAAAATCTTCCTAAAGGCGAACTTGTTGGTGATGTAAAGGAAGAAGTGATTCATTTAGAAGTTGTTCCATTTATTTTCACCGAGATGCAATAATTTTGTAAGAAATTATAACGGATGGGTTCCGGTAAATTGTTCATTGATAAATGATTAAGTCTACTCACTATTTCCTCCTGACCTATTTTCCTGATATTAACACAACGCTTCACATTAGTAGGGGGTATGCCCTGCATTGGCGGACTTAGGCCGGTCTGGGGTGGGCAAAGCCCACCCTAGACTCCTTTTTGCCCAGAATTTTAAAAAAATCTACCTAATTCTTGTGTCTATAATTTTGATGGCAGAAAGTGTCAAAATATTAGGGGTTTTCATATAAACTCGTAAACTCCTTGCAAACCTTGTACAAATACAAACCATATTTTTTATGTATGGAGTTTGACATTAAACTCATAAACATACCAGGTTTACACCGTTTAAGAGTAGAATACGAGTTTATATGAAAACCACTATAATTTTTTTCGAAATATCAATTAATCCTGTGTTTTTGGTTGAGAAAATGTCTACTGGTTTCCTAGGAAGATAATTTTTTGGAATCTAAAAAAAAAACTAAGATCGATTTTTATCTTAAACATTTCTTAAATAAGAAATATTATTTGAAAACTTTTTACTTAAGAAATATTTAGGAAGCCAATCGAGCTTAGTTCGGATTATAAAACTGGCCCTAAGAGTTTTTCTTTAAGAAAAATTACACTGTGAGACAAATGGTAGGGGTCAGTGATCGGGAAGGGTTCAAACTACCGGGGAAAGTTATATCGGTAAAAAAAGAAGTTATACGTGTCCCGGCGTTTCGCTGGGTCAGCCCTAGGAATCGAGATATATCGATTTGACCTTTGGTGGTCTTTTTTTTGACATAACTCGAGAGCCACTAGTCCGATTTTGCTCAAACAATTTTAAAAAAATTAAAAATTACAATTCCTTTAATCTGTTGATATAACGTTTTTCTATATACTCAACAGTTTTGCCGGTAAAAATAAATGTTTGTTACCGCTACCATAAAAATCAATAACCTTTTGTTTATTACTTTTTTTTAATATTTTAGGCAAAAAATATTTTTTTCTTCATACATTTATTTTTACCGGCAAAACTGTTGAGTATATAGAAAAACGTTATATGAACAGATTAAAGGAATTGTAATTTTTAATTTTTTTAAAATTGTTTGAGCAAAATCGGACTAGTGGTTCTCGAGTTATGTCAAAAAAAGATATATCTCGATTCCTAGAGGTGACCCAGCGAAACGCCGGGACACGTATAACTTGTTTTTGACCGATATAACATTTCCCGTTGGTTTCATCCCATCCCGATTTTGACTGTCGCATAGTGTTATTATAATCACAGAGTTATTCAATAAGCATCTGAAGGCACTTGGTACGAAAATAGAAAAGGATTTTAATAGAAAAATATATATTACAATTTTCTTGAAATTTCAATATGTTGTAGAAACACCTCGGTCATTTAAGTGGTTAAAAAATATCCAAATTTCATACTAATCTGAGAGTATAGCTAGTAATATATTCCTTGTACGAGGTTTTCTTCAAAAAAATAGATGCAGTTTTCATAGTTTTCTATAAAAACATGGAGATTTTGAAGGAGTAAGCTACCAGGATTATTGAATTTTGAAAATTATGAAAATTTTATGGGAAGGAATAGAGCCATTTTCAAGAGTTCTTTTGTATAAAAAAATTTAAAGTATAATTTCGAAAGTGTTTTTTAAGACTAAAGCATCGTAAGTTGTTTTTCATGTGGAAAAATTTCACTCGAACTTTAAATGCCTTAAATTGCAATTTAGTTTAAACAAATGAAAAATTTTTTAAATTTATAACAAAGACACAGTCACAATAAACACAAAATGTCACTTTTTCCCAACAAAAATAATAGTCTTGTACATTAAATTTGCGTGAAAACAAACCCTACACAATTTTCACGTGAAACTGATTGTCGTGAAAAATAATTTTTTTTATATGGAGTATAACAGTTTTTTCACGTGAAACTCAAACAACTTACGGTGCTTAAGAGTTTGATAATGGACAGCCAATCATAAATGGATCCCTTGCCCACCCCAGAAAAATGGTCTAGGTACGCCTATGATGCCCTGTGTGTTGGTCTATAGTAAAAAAAGGAACAAGTAAGTATAAAGTTAGATTTACAATGATGGAGTTCTCTCTCCACTCTGCACAGTAGAGTGTACTAATATAGAGATGGCATGATACAAAAAATTTGTAAGTTCCAAGTTGGAGCATAGGGCCATTAAGTGCGAAGAAGAGAGGAACAAAATCCACTCTGTATAGTGGATCAATCACGAGCCCATCTCGGCTGAATCCTTCGGCCGAATTTCGATTATTCCAACTCCATTTTAAGTTTTTAAACTTTTTCTAAATGAAATGTCTCAAAATGTCCTCTATCACATATAAAGCATAGTTTAGGGGCCAGTTTTATAGTCACAACTAAGAAGGATTTTGTCTTAAATATTTCTTAGGTTAGAAATTTTGTTTAAAAACTTCTGAAGTAGTAAGTAAAATTTTAGAAAAGAAATGGTTCTTATAAAAATGACCGTAAACTTTTCAATGATAAATATATTTCTGAATGTTGTTTAATGAATTTATTTTAAAATAGGCAATTTTGCAAAAAAAAAAAAAAAACAAAGATAAAAAGTATAACCCCACTATATAATTTTTCTTGTGGTTGATTTTTTACTATATTTGAAACACAACATAAACTAAAAACATGCAAAAATAATAATAGTTTCTGAAATGTGGCAAAGGTTAGAATATATCGTCAGCTTTTGCAGTATATTATATATCATTCAGTTCTCAAGTTTAATATCCCAAGTAGCAACATTTTTAATTATTTTTGTTTAACAAATTCATATATACAAAAACTCCCACCCATTTATTTTAACTTTCAAAACAGAGTGACTTTTGTGTTGCACTACTACAACATGTAAGTATTTAATACGAACAACATAAGTATAGCCAAAAGGTGTGGTTGTTCACTTTCAAAATCCCCCGTTTTGACTCTTGAACTAAATTCATGATTCAGTCTCGTTTTTAAGCCATAGTATCAGTCTAAAATAATCTCTTCAATACAGTTTAAAATGTAAACGTAATACAAGCCAGTCACTAAATGTTGGTCATTTTATGATTTAAAACAATAAAACAGCAACACAGCATAAACAAAAGGCTTAAAAACATTAACAACAACAACAAAAATATGTCTCATTGCTTGTCTCAATGATATATGTATTGCAAAAAAAAACTTTAAGTAAAACTATAGCATAACTAAAATATTATTATTTAACTTTACAACAATAAACGGAACTTAAGAAAAATAAAATACTAAACAAAACTTGGTTAAAAAATGTATAAAAAAATATTAAACTAGTTTGTTAGGTTTTTGGCTAAACATTGTCTAGTACTACAATAGTTAACAATAACAATAAAAGTCTGTATCTTGCAAAAGAAAAAAGTAAATGGCTAAGAAAAATTAATTTTAAAATTTTAGTTTTAATACTTTAAAAAGCGGTTTTCAAATAGTATTAAAGAAAACATGAAAAACGTGCTGTGTTTTTAAAGAAGTGGACTTTTAATACATTTAGTTTTAATATTATGATAGATAACACAGAACTGCAGTTCTAATAGAATGAGTTTTTATTTAATTTATGTTTTAAACAAAAAACCAATAGGCACAGATCCATAGCTATTAAAAATAATTGTTATACAATATTCACAGAGAACAAGACTAGCCAATCGCAAATTTATTTTGCATTCTATTTAAATTCGGATTTTGAAAAATGTATATGAATCAGAGAACTATTTGTGGAAAATATTCGCCCTTACTATCTAAATTTTTCAAATGTATATTTTAGTTAAAGTCGACTTTAGTTAAAATATTGACTTGGTTTATTTTTGGAGCATTCTGTTTGGTTAATTTATTTTCAACCAATCAAAATGTTTGAAAATATAAATATTTTTGTAGGGTTTTCATACACAAAATGAACAAAACCGTATGATTAAAAATAAAGTCGACTTTAAATTTAAAATACTCTTTTATAGTAAGGTACATTGTTTATTCTAACAATTTTTATATAGTGAACTAAGTTTGGGGGAAAAATATTTTTAGATTTGAAAACTTCTCTACACTATAATTAATTTTTGTTTCAATTTATCCAACTTATGGTACGAAACTGAACTCCTAATATAAATGCAGTAAATTCACTACGAGTGCGTAAATGAAAAAAATTACACACATAATGCGTAAGTTAATTACACACAACATTTGTAAATTTTCATTGAAAATGCGTTAAAAAAAATGTAAGAATCTATGCATAATTTTATCATTTTTGTGCATGAATTTACAAAATAAAATATGTTATGACGTCCAAAAATAAAAGAATTAAATCATTTTGAAAATATGTCATTAATAAAAAATGTTATTGTATAATAATATTTAAGCCTAATGTAAGCCTTTTTTCCGCATGGAAAAATTTCAGATTCTGAGCACTTCTTATAGAAAACGCCTAAGTTCTTTTACCTGTAGTAAAGCCTTTTGATTCTGGACACTTCTTTCTAAGAAAACATCAGGTTATGGCAACCTTTTCCTATAGAAAAAAACGTACTTCTATAAAAAATTCTATCCCAGTAATCTGATGGGTTTGTATTGAAAAACGTCTTCAGAATTATGGGAAAAAATTTCTCCGGAACAAAGTTCTCAGAATCGAACAGTTTTCTGTAGAAATGTGTTCAGAATCCAATTTAAATTTATTTTTATAGGCATAAACATTAATTGCATTAACGAAATTAAGTGTGCTAAAATCCCAAAATTTATTTAACAAATTGTGAAAATAATCCGTTGAAGGCATGTCCCTATCCGGATTTCATTCTTGCCTAAGGAACGACGCACAGTGCTTTGATCCCATATAACGATTGGACAAAAATAGAAGGAGTGGAGACAGAATTTTGAAATATGCTACATTGACATAAAACCCCCTAGTTAAGAAAAATTTTAATTTTTGGAAATATCGGGCCAAGGACACGCCCACCTCCCTTAGGTCCTGAAATTTAAAAATATTATATTAGCTACATAAATGGACGTAAAATTACAAAAAGTATTCATTGAGATACACATAAAACTGGAAACGTTTGTGTCAATTTTTATCAAAATCGAAGCAAGGACTCTTAGTCCTGCCATATATCCTTTATCTTAAAATCTTTATAAAACCTGCAAAAACTATCCGATTGCCATAAAATGATATAAGGTCAAGGCATATTTGTGCCAAATTTGGGTAAAATCGATTCATTAATAAAAAAAACGCCTCTCATAAAAAATGCGTTTTAAACAATTAAAATGATTTTTCTAAAACAAAAAAAATTAAATAGGATTAAAATAGGAAACCATATGAATCCTCGATTTTAGGTATAGGATATGTTCAGAACACTTATGTAAACCACTACGAGGAATATTTTTGTGGAACATTTTAATTCTCTAACTTTTCAATTAAAGGGACTTTTTTGGCCCATTTTTAAAACGGACAAAAATTACCCGTAAGTTGAAGAGTTAGAGGGTTAAAATGTTCCGCAAAAATATTTGTCATGATATTTTACTATTAGTCTTTTAAGACATCAGCATTGAAAATTTAACGTCAGGGTTAATTTCGTACTTATTCAGAATTGGCGCTCAAATGTCCCACAAACCTAGATTTTAGGGAAAAACCATGGGAATCTTCCATTTTAGGTATAGGATGTGTTCAGTGAACTTATGCAAAATATTACGAGGAACATTTTTGTAGAACATTTTAACCCTCTAACTCTTCAACTTACGAGTCTTTTTTGTCCCTTTTTAAAAAGGGGCCAAAAATTCCCTTTCATTGAATTTCCTCGTAGTGTTTTTAGCGGTGGCACTTTAGTAAATTTGCTCCCAAAGTTCAAAGATAGATTTTTTTATCAGCTGGTAATTTAATTTAAAAATTAAATATATATAGCTTTTATTATGTCAATGAGATATAAAAAAAGAGTATTCAAAAAAAAAATATAGGAATCGAGATATAACTTTTTTTGACATAACTCGAGAATCACTAGTCCGATTTTGCTCAAACAATTTTAAAAAAATTAAAAATTACAATTCCTTTAATCTGTTCATATAACGTTTTTCTATATACTCAACAGTTTTGCCGGTAAAAATAAATGTAGAAAGAAAAAAATATTTTTTGCCTAAAATATTAAAAAAAAAGTAATAAACAAAAGGTTATTGATTTTTATGGTAGCGGTAACAAACATTTATTTTTACCGGCAAAACTGTTGAGTATATAGAAAAACGTTATATGAACAGATTAAAGGAATTGTAATTTTTAATTTTTTTAAAATTGTTTGAGCAAAATCGGACTAGTGGTTCTCGAGTTATGTCAAAAAAAGATATATCTCGATTCCTAGGGTTGACCCAGCGAAACGCCGGGACACGTATAACTTGTTTTTGACCGATATAACATTTCCCGTTGGTTTCATCCCATCCCGATTTTGACTGTCGCATAGTGTTATCAAACTTTGATCATTTTTAGGATTTTAATCAAAAATTTGTTATATTTAAGGATTTATTAATGAAATAGATAATGTGGTTTTGCCAAAGTTTATAAATTTTTTTTAATAATATTACCTTAATTTTTCGAAAAAAAAATTATACCATTTTATTAAAATCTATGAAATTTGGAAACTTTTTCGTAACCCATAAAAGATGAAATTAGAAAAATACATTTCTTGACAATTGAAATTTTTTTTTTTATAGTTAGATTAAGAAATTGGTTCTTTACTTTATATTTTCGTATACAAAATTATAAGAGCACGACAAAAAATTTTTAAAATCAATTAACATAATTTTTTTTAAAGTTCCATTTAACTTTTGATATTTCTAGGCTCCCAGCAAAAATATTGTAAAAATTCAAAAATTAATTTGATATGTTAATTGCAGATCGTTTTACAATTTTATTATCTTTTATTGATTCAAATATATTCAAATATTAAAAAAAAAAGAAAAATTTTAAAGATACCGCTAAAAATGAATTTTTACCAATTTTTTTTTTTTTGTAAAATCCAAAAAATTCATCTTTTTTCATTACATTCTATGTTAAAAATTTAGCGACTTTAGCGACCTCTAGTGTATACAGATAATATTTATAAGATTAAGTAATTTTAGTATACATATATACAAAAAAAATATTTTCGCCGAAATCGGAGACACATTTTTTTTTGTCTATGGGACAAAGTACTGGGCGACGTTTTCAGAATTTCTGGAAATATTTTCTACAAATATTTCTTGTTCTCGTCTAGTACCGTTATTCAACATTTAAAATATCAAAGAAAAACAAGCATTGGCATATTCGTTATTTAATTTTTTTGTACTATGAAAAAGTTCGTTTCTTAAGTCTTTAGTTTTAAATGCTAAAATCCTTATGAGATGACTATTTGTATTGTTGCAAATGAAAATAAAGCTTTATTTACGCAAAATTCGGGGAACATAACTTGTTATTAGAGTTTATTTTTAAGCAATATTTCCAATTCCATATTTTTTTTCGGGATATTTTATAATTTCTCTGACGATAAGGAAATAGTTATTTGGCAAGCCTGCTTTAAACATCAGAGTTGACACTTAACAAAAACAGCTAAACGTCTATCTTTTTCTCTATTGCACGACCAAATTTCATTATACCCTACACCACTATGTGGTCAGGGTATTATAAGTTTGTGCTGATGTTTGTAACACCAAAAAATATTGGTCGTAGACCCACCTTATAGTATACCGATCGGTTCAGAATTTTTTTTTATTTCGATTTAACGATGTCCGTCTGTCCGTCCGTCCGTCCGTCTGTCTGTCTGTCTGTCCATGCAATCTTGTGCGCACTCTACAGGTCGCACCTATTAAGATATTTTGATGAAATTTGGTACGCAGACCTATGTTGGCCCAAGGACGAACAAGTTTGATTTTTTTGAACATCGGTCCATGTTTAGACCTAGTGCCCATATAAGGGTCCTACCAAAATTATATTGTTTATACGCTGCAGGTCGTAAATATTAAGATATTTGGACGAAATTTTGTACACAGACCTATGTTAGCCCAATAACGCAGCCCATTGATTTTGGTGAACATCGGTCCATGTTTAGACCTAGTGCCCATATAAGGGTCCTACCAAAATTATAATGTTTATACGCTGCAGGTCGCAAATATTAAGATATTTTGATGAAATTTGGTACACAGACCTATATTGGCCCAATAACGCAGCCTATTGATTTTGGTGAACATCGGTCTATGTTTAGACCTAGTGCCCATATAAGGGTCCCCCCAAAATTATATTGTTTATACGCTGCAGGTCGCAAATATTAAGATATTTTGATGAAATTTGGTACACAGACCTATGTTGGCCCAATAACGCAGCCTATTGATTTTGGTGAACATCGGTCCATGTTTAGACCTAGTGCCCATATAAGGGTCCCACCAAAATTATATTGTTTATACGCTGCAGGTCGTAAATATTAAGATATTTTGATGAAATTTGGTACACAGACCTATATTGGCCCAATAACGCAGCCTATTGATTTTGGTGAACATCGGTCTATGTTTAGACCTAGTGCCCATATAAGGGTCCTACCAAAATTATACTGTTTATACGCTGCAGGTATTAATATTAAGATATTTTGATGAAATTTGGTACATAGACCTATGTTGGCCCAAGGACGAAGCCTATTGATTTTGGCGAACATCGGTCCATGTTTAGAACTAGTGCCCATATAAGGGTCCCCCCCAAAATTATATTGTTTATACGCTGCAGGTCGCAAATATTAAGATATTTTGATGAAATTTGGTACACAGACCTATGTTGGCTCAATAACGCAGCCTATTGATTTTGGTGAACATCGGTCCATGTTTAGACCTAGTGCCCATATAAGGGTCCCACCAAAATTATATTGTTTATACGCTGCAGGTCGCAAATATTAAGATATTTTGATGAAATTTGGTACATAGACCTATGTTGGCCCAAGGACGAAGCCTATTGATTTTGGTGAACCTCGGTCCATGTTTAGAACTAGTGCCCATATAAGGGTCCCCCCAAAATTGGCTTGGTTACAAATTGCAGGTCGCAAATATTAAGATATTTTAATGAAATTTGGTGCGCTGACTCACATTATAGAAAATTTTGACACAAGACCCATTCGAATTTCGGATCCAAACAATACTACAGACTGGTGTAGGGTATTGTATAGTCGGCATGCCCGACTTTAACCTTTTTACTCGTTTAAATATGGATTTACTACTAAGGATATGTTCCTTGTTAATTTCTCGTGTATTATTATTTAGCACTAGCTCTTAACTTCGAAGCAAAGCTTCAGAGTTCTGGAAATCTTTGAAGGAGTAAAATTGAGTCTGCTGTTTTGACGGAAACTTAAGTGTACGCTAGGTTTCTAAATTGTCGTTGTCATAATTTATGCTGACAAAAATCTTTGAGTGTATTTACAAAATAAGCAAAAATTTAATACATCACATCTTTGATAAATTAATAATTTCCATATTGGTACATAAAGTTGGTTCAATGACTTTTGCTCCCTTATGATAAAATAGAAAAAACAGTAGGTGTTTTTAACGAAATAATTAAATTATTAAGACCTGCTAACTTATCTTCAAATAACCAGAGTCTAGTACTTATATAGAAATATCAGTTTATTTAATTGTGGCTATTTTTAAGTTAAATTACTGGCCCTACATAGAAAAAACAAAAAAAAAATAATAATTGAATATTTTATCAGCGATTTTATCAAATCTATTTTAAATTTTTAAAAAGGTTTTTTAATAAACACCAAAAGATTTTATCTAATATTTTAAGGAAATAGCAAACAAACTTACGGAAACCCCATAATTTAATAATGGCTTCTAAATTTGCTAAAACATATTAAATAAAAGAGTTCATTCAACTTGTTTTATTGTTAATTTTTTATATCAGAAGGTACCCGCTTAATTTTTCTTCTTTTATCTAGTTTTGTTCCTTCATTATACGCTTTTTGGTTACAATTTTGTTTTTTAATATAAAACAAAAACAAATTTATAAGCAAGTCAAACTTTGGAAAAAAAATTAGTACAGAGATTTTGTTGTTTTGTTATTTTGTAGTAGTTTTTTTGGCAACCAATTTAATTTACAGTTTAACGTTATTTAAATAGTTGTTAGTGGTATTTTTTTTATTTTTTTATACAGAGTAAATTATAAATTATAAAATAAGCAATGTATTTGTAAGCTACGATTTTAAATTTAACATTGACGGTAGCTTAAGTTGTCAAATTAAATTAACAGAATAAAATGAAAATTGAGGAATTAATTTAACCGTTTGTTTTTTTATTGTTGACAAATTAACTGTTGTTAAAATATTATATAAAAAAAAATATCAGTCATATAAGAGTTGATTCACTTTAATGTAGTGCAACGTATTTTAAATTAAAAAATACCAAAATTTAATAAGGTGTTTTAAATATTGGCAAATAAATGTTTAGCCAACTACTTTTAGAGATTTTTTTTTTAACTGCATTTATTTTCTATATTTTCCAATTAATATTATTATACTGCATTAAAAATTAAACCTAATAACAAATTTTTGGATTTAATTTAAAAAAAATAAAAGTTTATCTTTATTTACAATAATTCAACAACTCGTCTCTTAACGTTTTTAGTACTTAAATCGATAGACTTAAGCAACGAACCCTCTTTATATTATTCTTCTTTCTTTGTCTTCTTCTTATTAAGTAATAAACTTTTAACAAAAAAAAATAATATTACGTCTAAAAAAATAGTTTTTATGACACTTTTAAACAATTGTTTTCATATTTATTTTTTTGTTTTTGTTTTGCCGTCTGTTTACTTTAGTCTCATATTTACTTGTATTTATTTTTCTTACAAACTTTTAAGTAGAATTGAAGGTCACTTTTGTTCAGGTTTTTGTTTAAATAATAATAAAAAACCAAAAATAAACAATTTTTAACAAAATATTAATGACTTTGTTAACTGGTAATACAATATAAATTTTAAATTATAATAAATAAATAATAAAAAAAAAATATTTAATATTTAAAAGAAATAAAGTACAATAAAATCAGACCGTATGTAGGTGTAGTAGATAAACAAGATTTTAAATAAGTAGTCGATAATAAAAACGAACTCAAACTATGTTTTATATTCAGCAATATATTGTACAGAAAAAAATCTAAGGTTGACTTGTAAGGGCTTTTAGGCGATTTGGGGGATTAAAAATGGGCATTGAAAACTTTTTCAAAATTTACAAAATTACTGTGTTTGAAAAATTAGCATAAAGGTTTCAGTAAAGTTTTTATATACTACTAAGCTTTTACAAATATTAAGAAAAAGAAAAAAAATACATGTTTACTAATAAGCAAAATTTACATATGAGGCTTTCCATACCAACTGCCCTACTACAGGAAAAGGTATATCAGTATACAATTTTTTAAATGTTCTAAGAAAGTGGACAAAGCCTACTTTGATAAGTTTTGGATTTTTTAAATAACATATCGCCGATAGGCCTGCAAAATACAACATGTGTTTTTTAATAGATTTTCAGGAGAGCGAAAAAATGCACGAACTTATTTAGTAAAATCATAATTAAGGCATATGATGCCAATAAAATATCTTAAAAGTAGATTTTGTAACAGTTTTTCGCTCTCCTGAAAATCTATTAAAAAACACATGTTGTATTTTGCAGGCCGATCGGCGATATGTTATTTATTATAATTAAATGGAATTCGGGAAATGCTGGAATTATGACTATAGAGCAATTCCATATGAAAGCGATCACCTTTTGGACGACCCCTCTCCGATTCTAAAATAAATAGTCTCAATCGATTGCCCAGCAAAAAATAATGTACCTACATATTTTTTTTTTTATAGTGACTGGTTTAGTGGTGGTGTACACCACTGTCATGTGACAAAATTGAAGAATTCTTCATAAGGGACCTCATTGAAAGTTGTTTTAAAAAAAAAACTACTAAAGCGATCGCAACGAGTGATAGCTCGTTGGAAAGGTATTGAATCAGGCTTTAATTGAAAAATAAAACTTTCCTTATTTTTCTCAGAAATTTACCTTTTTCCCATGAAAATTAAATTTTCCCATGAAAATTAAATTTTCCGATTTTCCACAGAAGCTCCTAAATTTTCCGGCTAATTTTTTTTTTTTTTTTGATTCCTCATAATTTTTGCTTTAAGAATCAGCAATAAAAAAATGGGCCCCGACTCCTTGTTTGGACAGGAGAGGAGCATTTAAGAGACCACCTTGTTCTCATTGTTTTTATATTTTTTATAATTGAATTATTTGTAATTATTTAACATTGTTTTTATTTTATTATTAAAAATACATTTTAAAAATTATTTTACAGTTAAAAATACATTTATGAAGAAAAAATCTTTCTTATTTTGCTGCTTATACTTAATTACAATATTTATTAAAAATTTCAATTGTCTTGGCATCATTATAAAATTAAAGTAACTTTAAATTTAGCACGTCGGCAGACGAAGAGTACCGCTTTACATTAATTGACATATCAGAAATATTTGGTATGAAGCAATGAAACTTTTGCGTTCCAGTTATAGTTTTGACATTATTATATCTGTTTTGAATTGGTCGCTCCATGGCATCGTGTTCTTTTTGAGTGCATAAAACTGTGTTAATGGCAATATCCTTGCTTTGAATCCACGAAAACAAATGTTGTACATTTAAGATCTGGTCAGTATATGGCCTTTGCAAACTTGCCTTAGTCGCCATGCGTTTTAGGGTTCCCCCTAACGCATCGCATGGGCCCTTACCGTGGGACGTCGCAAAAAAGTGCCACTCGACCTTGCAGTTTTGTTCTTCTTCAATTATGCAAAGATTGTAAAATTTTTTTTTATTCTTGTACTGAGAAGCCGCGCTGTCTGAGAAAAACGTTACCTTGTCGATTGCATCGAATTTTGAAATAAATAAACGGACACAAAATTATGAGCTAAACTCTCCGCGACAACAACAAGGCTTACGGTCTGTAGTTCGTTATCTTCGTTTTTGAAATAAATCCAAAAAGGATGCACCGTGCACTGGTCGTTTGCCCAGTGATAAGCCTGAATTTCATCCTGAACGAGAAAAGTGTAATTCTCGGCAAAGTCGCTTATCACAATGAATTCATTTTGGGCTAATTTCTCCTTACTTTCCTTTAGAAATTTCGATTGCATCTCGGATATGAAATGGTGCGCCTTCAGTTCATTCAACTTGAATCCGAATTCCTCGATGAATTCCGGAATCTGCTTTACCACGGTCTCAAGGGAACATCTGCCGCTGCTAATTATCCACTGTTTGAAATGCACCTCCTGAATTAACAGCTGTTCAAACTTTTCCGCCAAATATTGCTCTAGCTCGTCAATCTTCGGACAATTGTCGCATTTGGACAGATGACAATTTTCCGTGGGGTATGCGCACAACGACTTCGACAGGAGGTCCCTATATGTTTCAATTTCACCGTGAAATACTTTCAATTTCTTGCATGGAAAAAACATTAATTTGATGTTTTGATGAAACATGCAAACGCAGACTGAATGCGTTCCGTGCCTGTCTAATGCCAGCACGCATTCTTTTGGTCGTAGGATGGCAAACTTAGAAAATCCCACTTTTTCTGCTGGGTATTTCTCTTTGAACTGATGGTATGCTTCGGATAGGTTACATAATAATAATCTGCGCTGCTTGTGTACTTTTTCTCCATCTTCACGTGTGATAACATAGTCACGTGTACCTGGGCAGGCGCGGCTGTTGTCATCATTGCAGTAAAAATCTTGAATCAATTTCACCGTTGCTTTGCTGAGGGTCCTTGAGCCAAATTTCTTGGTGGGAGTCGCCAATATGCCCTTCTGTCGAACTAATTCTTTGCTTCTTCTCGCGATGTAAAAGGATGTTTGAAACTGTTCAGAAATCTTGCGTATAGACCATGATTGAGGCAGCACAGATAAAATGAGATATTTCTCCGGAAAAGTGGTCGCTAAATTGAATTTTCTTTTCAACTGCTCAATCATTTGTTTGCCGTCATCAACGTCATCTGCTTGACTGCATTCGTTATCAGAGCCTTCATCAAATATTGTCGCGATTGCACTCATAACCTTGCCTTTTTTCTCTTTCCTGTATTTTTCACTTCGCAACTTTATTTTTGTAATAGGCGATTCACCTAAAGTGGTAATAGTCTCATTCAAAGGACTCAAAGACATATTGACCATCGGAATGTCTGCCTCACTATCAGATGAAACATTTTGTTCAATTGTCATTTCACTCTCGGATTGTGGTTGCATTTGTTTCAATGCATTTGCTTGTTGAGACAAATCGATTTTACACTTGGGGCAAATGAATTCTGCTTCTTCACCGTATTGTATATTTAATTCATTCATGTATCGCTTCGAAACACCAGTTAATTTTAATACTTTTATCTTTTTTGAACGATGTCCACTCTTGTTAAACGGATTGCAGCAAAATTTATTCATTTTACTTTAAATTGTCTTTACAGCTTCACTCTTTACTTTACAAAAAAAACACTTTAACACTTTCACGTTTAGTATTCAACTAAAATTTGACTCAGAGTGTGTGAAGTATTTATATTTATTTTTTGGTAAAAAATAGGTAAAAAAAATAAGCGATATTTGCTTTTCTTTAATAGGATAATTTGCGTGAACTACTGGTCATAAAATGTTTTTTAAAGAGGGACTTAATTGATTACTGCCAATAAGCCGACCACAGGTCATAAAATGTTTTGTAAATTTTTTAAATTACCAGGTAATAAATATTTCGCCATATTTATGGAAAATCCGTGTTTTATGACTTGTTTCTGCACGTGTCATTTTAGGCGAAATATTTATTACCTGGTAGGCAGACCATATTCACTACACACTCAACTTGGGGCTCTTAAAAAAAATTGATTTTTTCTTCATAAATGTATTTTTAACTGTAAAATAATTTTTAAAATGTATTTTTAATAATAAAATAAAATAATGTTAAATAATTACAAATAATTCAATTATAAAAAATATAAAAACAATGAGAACAAGGTGGTCTCTTAAATGCTCCTCTCCTGTCCAAACAAGGAGTCGGGGCCCATTTTTTTATTGCTGATTCTTAAAGCAAAAATTATGAGGAATCCAAAAAAAAAAATTAGCCGGAAAATTTAGGAGCTTCTGTGGAAAATCGGAAAATTTAATTTTCATGGGAAAATTTAATTTTCATGGGAAAAAAGGTAAATTTCTGAGAAAAATTAGGAAAATTTTATTTTTCAATTAAAGCCTGATTCAATACCTTTTCAACGAGCTATCAGTCGTTGCGATCGCTTTAGTAGTTTTTTTTTAAAACAACTTTCAATGAGGTCCCTTATGAAGAATTCTTCAATTTTGTCACATGACAGTGGTGTACACCACCACTAAACCAGTCACTATAAAAAAAAAAAAATATGTAGTTACATTATTTTTTGCTGGGCAATCGATTGAGACTATTTATTTTAAAATCGGAGAGGGGTCGTCCAAAAATTTGCCAATTTTGATCGTTTTCATATGGAATTGCTCTATATGAGTATTAATTTTATTTTAAAAGATTCAAAACTTCAACTTTTGCAATTGTACACTAATGGAAAAAATTTAAAAAAAAAAAAATAGTTAAAAATTATGCTACAGAAGAGAACTGCTAAATTACCAAAATATTTTTGCTATTTATTATTAAGATAGGAACAGCAAAAATAAAACTGTTAAATATACCGAATTTTAGTTATATTTGAGTTAAATTTTTATTAATAGGAAATAACAAATTAACCTGTTAAATCAGCAAAAAAAACTTTCCTAAATAATTAGTAGTCTAAAATAACACGAAAAAATTAAAATTTTAGAAATTTTTTTGAAATGCAAATAATAATCGAGTTTTTTGAAAACCGCAGTTTACAATTTCTTCAGCAACTATTTCTGTTAATTTAACAGCATAGACTGCTATTTGCATTCAAGTAAGTTTAGCTTAACAATAACAAAAATTTTGTAGATAAAACAGTTTGTTTTTGCTATTTTTAGTCTACTAATATTTAACAAAATTTTCTGCACATTTTACAGTACAATTTTTCATTTTCAATTAACTAAAAGTTATCTTAAATATAACTTAAATTCTGTAAATTTAACAGTTTTATTTTTGCTGTTCCTATTTTACTAGTATTCAGCAAAAAAAATCTGCTAATTTAACAGTTTGTTCTGCAACATCATTTTTAACAAATTTTTTGTTGCTTTTTCTGCTATTTTCACAAATTAATTTCTATGAGGGTAGTTCAGAAAATATCAATTAAAGTTTAGAACTTCCATTTGAAATTCATAAAATATCAACTGAAATTCAAAATTTCTATTTGAAGTTCAGAAAATATTTTAAATTCACGAATTATCTATTGACATTTAGAATTTATATTTAAAATTAATAAAATATGATTTTAAATTCAGAAAGTATCAAGTGAATTTTTAGAAAATATCATTAGAAATTCAGAAAATATCAAATTCAGAAAAACCTTAATTGTAATTCAGGAAATATTAATTGATATTTAGAAAACATCAACTGTATTCAGAAAATATTACTGGAAATTCAGAAATCATCAATTAAAACAATGAAATATCAATTAAAATTCAGAAATCATAACATAAATTTCATTTCATGATTTCTGAATTACAATTGATATTTAATGAATTTTAGTTGATGACATCTGAATTCTAATTTATATTTTCTGAAGTTTAATTCAAGATTTCTGTGTATCTGATATTTTCTGAATTTGAAACGGAAAATCAAAATTTCTATTGAAAATTGATATTTTCCATATTTCAATTATAAATTCTGAATTTCAATTGATATTCTCTGAATTCTAGTTCATATTTTCTGAATTACAAACGGTGTAGACTGATTGATTAAAGTTGTATTAAGTGGCTATAGGAGAGTGATCAAATATTATGAATATAATTTCAGGCATCCTTTCTCAACACAGGACGAGCTATGGGGTATCAAAATTAGTTATTTAGGTTGTAATAATCCTTTTTAGTAATTGTAGTTTTTACAAAAAAAATAAATCGATATCTTTGACACCCTGTATTAAAACAAAATGTGTATAATTATTTGATTTGTTTTTCTAAATTTATATATTTTGTTTAAAGTTTCTAAAGCGTTTTAAGAGCTGAATTGATAGATTTGACCGCCTCTGGCATATTCTTTATGAAAACGGAGTGAATCAAAATTATTTATTTTCAAAGCCTAGTACCTCTTCTACAAGCAGCCGAAAACTTTTAGAAAATAATCAACTTTAGTAAAAATCATAATCTCCAAAAGACATTCCATATCCGAGTCAAATTTGACGTGCAGTTACTGCTTGTGTATTTTAACAGGGTGCCATTAAATATATTATTCTGAATGGCTGAATTCTTCGCTGTATTCAATCCATACAAACCCCTTCGGTTAGAACTCTAGACGGTTGTCTGACTACAACACAATACTGTATAAATTTTTCCACACAAAAATTGGATTCTTAGTTTATTTAAAAATATTGTTACGTTTTTACCTTTTAAACGCGTTGGTTTATTTCCTCTAAATATACCGGTTTCTTTTCTATTGCAATCAAAATAGCACACTCTCTTTTGCTTGATATTAAGCTTACACACTTATTTATTAAAAACTTTACTACTTTGCGCACAGAAATATAACACACACAAATTTACCAATGATTTGGCTACAACTACAGGGTGGCCCAAAACTACCTAAAGGGTTTGAATTCCTTTTTATAATAATTTTTTTTTATTTTTTTTTTTCATTCTTTTGTAAAGAAGACTTGGGGAATTTAAAATGGAACAGTACATAATTGAACAACGTGCCCAAATCGTTTCCGACAAAAAGCAGAAGAAAATAATGATTTTATTCATAATTTAATTATGAGCGACGAAGACTATTTCCAATTAAATGGGTTCGTTAATAGGCAAAACTGCAAGATATGGGCTACTAAAAATCCAAAAGCGACAATTACACCCACTTAAGTGTTCTGTTTGGTGCAGTGCTTCGTGGGAAAGAAAAATTGGCCCATATATTTCTAAAATGAACACGGTGTTCGATATCGCACAATGCTGTAAAAAAATTTTAGGCCAGCCGTGGAAAACCATCCGCAAGTATGATTCCAATAGGTTGGGCGGTAGCGCACACTTCGAGGGCCACAATGACTCTTAACTCAAACCCCTTCGGTAATTTTGGGTCACCCTGTATTTACTAAAGCAAAACTGAACTTTACCAACGCCAATACGAAAGTGACTATACAAAGGCTAATATGCAACTGACTAAACAAACGCTAATGAGCGACTGACTAACTAAACGTCAAGTGGCAGCTCTTTTATAGTCTAACTTCCGTGGTGGTAGAGAATTCCGCAAACACACAGGGTACTAAAATTATAAGACTTCAGTTTATTCATAGCAGAGCTCCCAACCACTTACACTTTAATATAGTGCTACCAGATTGACGAGATTAGTAATTCCCGTTTACCGAGATATTTTTCTTCTAAAAATCCAGAATATTATAATTTTTATGGAATTTGTCTACTTCTAGCAATAAGAATACGAAATATTCCAATAAAAACTAAACATCTCACTTTTATTTTATTCAACTTCGATTTGTAAATGAAAGTTCAAAAGTTCACTTTCGTATATAAAGCAAAAATGTGTGTTAACATTTTTGCAATCTCACTCTTTAACTACACAAAATAAATGTAACTAAAATATTGTAGTTTTTATAGGAAGTTTAAGAAACAACTGTCAAAAACATTGAGTTTTTACCGTAAATAAAACAACTGCAAATAAAGCAAAATTTACTGTAAAATAACTATGTACAAACTGTTATGAAATAACTGCGGAACTTTTCTAAGAATACATTAGCACCATCTTCGTAGAGGACAGAGCCAAATAGAGCTTTATTACCCAAACACTTTTTGTGATATCTTCAGTTGATAAACTTTACTAATATAAAGGTGAGTATCTCCTAAGAAATTCTAAAACAAACTCTCACTTCTCATGGGACATTAATTTATGTACACCTTTATTAACAGGCGCCCAAACTGTCTTACAAATATTAAAACAATTAATCTACTTTTGTGTTAAAATTAAATTATAAATCGTTCGATTATTTATATTCCTTTATATCAAAATATACATTAACATTAACACTTATAGCTTACCATTTTGTTTCTGTTTCAAGAGATTTTCTTGTAATCAATCATTCTTGAAATCATCTAGCAAATAAACCCTTTTCTATTTATCTTGTGTATGTGTAATTCAAAAGATTTATGTCTATGATCTCATAATTCACGGATAAAGGTCAGGTTATTTGTTGTAAAGAGGTGTTGGATGAACAATGTTGTTGAAACTTATAAAAAAATACACAAAAAAGAACTTTCTAACAATAAGTAAAAATTGATGTGGTAAAACAAATTTAAAAAAAAAATCCCAAAAAGAATAAAAAATTTTGGAGTTTACACTATAGTATCCAAACAAAAAGAAAACAAATTATTGTTTTGATTGCCACTATAATTACAGTCGAGAAGAAAATAATACTACCAAAACGCCTTTATAACTGAAACAGAATTGTTATTTACAAATATTGTAATTTATCCAACTGCAATTTTTCTTAAACTTGTAGTATTTTTATGTTTTCAGTAGGAGTTTTTTTTTTATTATTAAAACATCTCTGGTATAAAAGTGTTTTTAAATGTACGCCTATTCTTTTTTTCTTAACATTATTTTATTTCTTGTAAACAATGACCATTTCTATAAGAAATTCTTTTTAAATTATAGCAAATTAGTTTGTTAGAAAAATAAATAGAGTTAATTTTTCTTTGGTATAATTATGAAAACATTTTTTTTTTTTTATTTGTTTTTGTTAAAAAAATTAATGATTAATTATGGGGTTAAATTATGTTGGTTATTTAACGGGTTTTCTGTAAGAAACAGGCTCTTTCTTTTATCATGATTATTGTAGTGTACTCGTAATTATTATAGAGTGTGGATATTGTGGTAGAGTTTAAAATTTACTTTATCAAACGGATTTCCGTTTTTGGTCACGTTTTTAAGACACACATCTTTACGTGTTGTACATAAAAAAATATTTTATAATCAGACACAAAAAATCTTATGTTTAAAACATAAATGGGCATTGTACTTATATTAGAAATTTTTTAAAGACTAGTACAAAACTTTATATGTACTTAGTAATCAGTACCAAGTATTCCTAATATGCTTTGTACTGATAAGAAATATTTTTCGCAATGTACCAAGTACTTAAAAAGCACTTTCGTACTTCTTAAGTACCAATAGTAGTTGTTAGGAATTTTTAAGTAAAAAGTAACCGATAAGTATCGAGGTACTTGACAAGTACCTTAGTGCTTAAAAATTTATTGAAAATAATTATATTGAGTACCAAGTATATTAGAAAAAAAAGGAAGGTAAGACTACTAAAAATTAGCTAAAAATTATTGTTCAAAAAAAACTGCTAAATAAGCAGATTATTTTTGCTATATATTAGTAATTTGGGAACAGCAAAAATAAAACTGTTAAATATAAAGAATTTTAATTATAAATATTTGAGGTAAAATTTTGTTAATAAAAAATAAAAAATTAACCTGTTAAATAAGCAAAAAATTTTGCTAAATAATTAACAGCATAAAAAATCATGAAAAAATTGTTTAGATTTATTTTTAAATGCAAATGAAATTCGAACCTTTTGAAAATAGATTTTCACAATTTTTGTAGCAAATATTTCTGTTAATTTAACAGGTTCATTGCTATTTGCGTTCAACTAAATTTTAAAATAGCAAAAATTTTGTAGATATAACAGTATGTTTTTGCAATTTTTAGTCTACTAATATTTTGCAAAATTTTCTGCAGATTTTACAGTACAATTTGTCATTTTCTAATAACTAAAAGTTAAACTAAATATAAATACGTTTGATATTTTAGCATATTTAATTCCTTTAATGCAATTAATGTATATCCCGGTAAAATTAAATTGAAAAGACTAAAATTCTCTTAATTTAACAGTTTTATTTTTGCTGTTCTTATTTTACTAGTATTTAACAAAGAAAAATCTGCTAATTTAACAGTTCTTTCTGCGACATCATTTAGCTTTTTCTGCTATTTTTCAGGTTTATTTCTGTGAGTGTATTTATAATATATATACTTCTTAACTACTAGTATATAATATTTGTACTATTGGTAGCGATCAATATACAAGTATTGATTACTTCCCGACTATGGTTTAAATATTATTTAAACTTTTTTTTAGTCGCAAAGAATAAAATGCCCCTAAAATTAAATAAGGATTTAACATTAAAATCTTAATGTTATAATACCACAACAGAAGCCAAAAATTTCGTTTTCCGTTTTCCAAAAGTTGAAATTTATATTTATAATTGCAATCCAAATAGGCTACCCGTGTAAAAAAGATCAGATCTGGCCAGATCTCAGTAGATCTTACCAGATCTAATTATATCTCAAATTTGACCCCAATCTAGGCATATCTGGCCAGATCTTAGTAGATCTTACCAGATCTAATTAGATCTCAAAATTGAGGACAAATTTGAGATCTAATTAGATCTGATCAGATGTAGGCATATCTGGCGCAATTGTCCAGATCACTTTAGATTTGAACAGATTTGGCACTAGATCAGATCAGATCTTGCCATAAGGTATTATCACATATGCCATATCTGATCATATTTGATGAGATCTGGTACAGGATCTAATTACATTCAATCATATCTATTTAGATCCAAAAAGATCTGATCAGATCTAAAATTTTTTACTGAACTCTCATAAAAAACAAAGTTCAGGGACCTGTCCTGGGATTTGTCTTGTGACATGTCACAAGGGGTCAATTTCCCCCTCCTACGACAACGCCATGTAAAAGTGACCAGTCTATTTCATATAAAGGGGCCAGTTCGGTGACAGTTTGTTAAAATTTCCCGTAGGGAAATTTTTAATGGATCTACCCACATTAATAATAACATCAATTTTAAGTTTCAAGTTTCTAGCTTAAAGTATTTGCTCAGGTCATTAACCCTCTAATGCTATTTCTTCTATCGTATTTGGCATTAGATTCCTACCATGGGAAAAAAAATATTTTTCACTTTATTGAGGCGATATATAACAGTTAAGGTTGAAGGCGAATCAAGAAATCAATAAACAAATAATTTCGTTTTCAGTAAAATGAAATTACCCAGCAAAAGGAGGGTGTAATGGTTACACATAAGGCTGCGGGTTCGATCCCCATCCAAGGCAACATCAATTTATGAAAAATGAGTTTAGCTCAATGCTTAATGAGTTCAAAACTAATAATAAATATGAAAGACAAGGATTTTTTCAAAATAAAAGTTCAATCGTTTCAGCTTTTCCATCTCTGAACATCAAGAAATATCGGAATTATTTTTTGAAAATATGGCAACATTGATGAGAGTGTGAGAATTAAAATATGCGAGTATGAGAGAAAACGCAGAGAAATTAATGTAAGTTTTAATTTGGAGAGAATCCGCAGTGCATTTTTTTTTAATAGTATAAAAAATATATAAAATAAACGCAGAAGAAGCCGCAAGGATGTATTTCTGCATTAAGATTGTATCTCTACTGCAACTCTTTAAAAAATTCTAAAACAAAATTATAAAATTTAAAAAAACCAACGGTACCATTCAAAATCGATAAATTTTTCCTAGATAACTTTTAACTTTGGAAAATTTTCTTTTTAGTTAAATTTTCAAAACCATTAATACATTGAAATAAAAAAATTAAAAAATACTAAATCCATACTTAATTATTTTAATAGAATACATATTTATGTATTTCTATAATTTATTATCAATAGGTAAGACATTATTTTGTATTTTAATGTAATGTAAAAGATAATGGCCTTTCATTGGTTTGTAATCGATATGGAAATGACCTATCATAACCATGTTTTTGATGGGTACATATCGAAAATTGATTATAAATAATAAATTTTCTTAAAAAATCTTTACAAGTGCCATTTCTATTCACATAAAATTTTTGATATACAATATTTAAGGAATATTTTCTCCAAACCAAGCCAAGTTAGCCCTATGCTCCAACTTGGAACGACGGGTATAAGTATATATATTAGGGTTCTCCAGAAAAAAAAATTTTGAGTTATTGTCTGGGCCCCCCCCCCCCTCTCAAAATATGTATTTGGGTAACAATGTCTCCCAAAAAATTAGGACAATCGGATAAGAGGAACACGTGCCTCAACGGCCCTGAAGTTTGAAATACGATTTACAAGGCCTTCTTTGAAAATGCTGGCCCTTTAGTAACCGTATTTTTGGAAAATGTAAAAAGAATCATAATCTAGACTGAATTATCTTTCTGGTAATGTATAAAAATCCAAAATCGGTTGGAAAATATTTTAGTAATTGCAATTTCCTCAGACCATTGTAGGGTTAAAATGAGATAAATTATGAAAATCGTAAAAAATAAAATATTTTTTTTTTCAAAAATTTACAATGTTATACACTAGTTTCATTTCTAAGATCCACAAATATTCATATAAAATTTTTTGTCTCTCTTGGCTTATGATAACCTAGTCCCAGGTATGGCCAAAGATGGGATTTGTTTTTTTTATAAATTTGCAAAACTCTATTTTTGAGTTTTTTAAAATTTTGTTCAACAAAATAGTGTAAAAAGTGGTCAACGTATAGGGGTTTATTAAATACACCTTAGAGAATAATTCTACTGAAAATTATACATATCCCTCTTTTAACTTAACAGTGATGGCGTTTTAAATTTGAAAATTTTAGAGAAAAGTGTGATTTTGGCCAATAATTTAGATAATTGTATTAATTTTGGTGTTTTTAGCCAGCTGGAACAAAATCACTTCCGATTACCTTTAAGCCTGATACAAGAGCTTGTTTTCCGAAAATTTTGTAAAACTCCGACAACGTTAACCCTTTCTTTACCAAGGTCAAAAGTGAAATTTTTCGATTTTTCCTGGAAGTATATCAAAACAATGTGTTGTTTCTTGCGGAATTTGGTAAAAGTTGTCCAAATAACTCTGTTAACACCAAATTTTATACATAGTAATAAAAAATTAGAAATTAACCCTTATAGGCACATGGGGTCAAAATGACCCCAAATTTTTGAAATGTAAAAAAGTGTCATTTGACACAAAAATCGATATAAAAACTTTTAATTAAGCATTTTCTAGAAAAAAAAATCAAAATTAACCTGTTTGAGAGCATGGCGTCAAAATGACCCATTTTGTATGTTAAATAACGCTGGTTAGCTGAAAAATATATTTAGAAACCCCCTCTTAAAATATGTATTTGGGTGTAAAACAATTTCTCCCAAAAAATTAGGACAATCGGATAAGAGGTTTCTAAATATATTTTGATGATGAAATGATGATAATTATGAGAAATGATGATAATGATGTTGATGACAACAAGGAGAAAATAATTTTACTTATATACTTTTACCTCTAGTTGCCACATTTTTATCCGATTTTCATAAGTAATACCTTTCTGGAAAGGTTGTAATGTTATATTGTTTACAACTTTATTAGTTGTTTCAAAAAGCCACCTGAAGATGGCGCTAATGAAAATGATTTTTTGGATATGTCGTAGTGGAACTTTTTTTTTCCCCATGCTAAAAGCTTTCGAAAAATCGAGTACGCAATATCAACAAATTTTTATCCATACAATTTGACCCGCCCTAATATATATCTATATATATAAAAGAATAACGTGACTGACTGACTGACTCACTCAACATCGCCCAGCCCAAACCGCTGAAGCTAGGAAGTTGAAATTTGGTATGTAGGTTCCTCTTTCGGGGTAGACGTCCACTAAGACGGGATTTTTGGAAATTCCTACCGGAACGGGCAAAAAGGGGGAAAGTGTCCCCCTTGACGGCCTGCCAAAACCCCTTTGGCTAGAAAGCTGAAATTTAAGATATGTGTTCCTTGGAGTAGGGGCTAACTTTTCTGGAAAGTACTTTCTAGAATTTTGGACAGGGACGTTGTAAAAATGGGGGTTAAAAAGGGGAAAAAGGCCCCCCTTGACGGCCTGCCCAAACCGCTGGAGGTAGGAAGTTGAAATTTGGTATAAAGGTTCCTCCACTATCGTAGACATCCACCAAGACGGGAGTTTTGGAAATTTTTACAGGGTCGGGCAAAACGGGGAAAAAGTCTCCCCCTTGACGGCCTGCTCAAACTGCTGGAGCTATGAAGTTGAAATTTGGTATGTAGGTTCCTCGACTGGTGTAGACGTCCGTTGAGACGGCATTTTTGGAAATTCTTATCGGGAGGGGCAAAAAGGGGACAAAAAAAGTACCTTTTTCCAAAAAAGTACCTTTTCCCAAAAAAAGTACCTTTTTCCCAAAAAAGTACCTTTTTCCAAAAAAAGTACCTTTTTCCAAAAAAAAGTACCTTTTTCCAAAAAAAGTACCTTTTTCCAAAAAAAGTACCTTTTTCCAAAAAAAGTACCTTTTTCCAAAAAAAGTACCTTTTTCCAAAAAAAAGTACCTTTTTCCAAAAAAAGTACCTTTTTCCAAAAAAAAGTACCTTTTTCCAAAAAAAGTACCTTTTTCCAAAAAAAGTACCTTTTTCCAAAAAAAGTACCCTTTTCCAAAAAAAAGTACCTTTTCCAAAAGTAGCTTTTTCCAAAAAAAGTACCTTTTCCAAAAAAAGTACCTTTTTCGAAAAAAGTACCTTTTTCCAGGGACGGGCAAAACGGGGAAAAAGTCTCCCCCTTGACGGCCTGCTCAAACTGCTGGAGCTATGAAGTTGAAATTTGGTATGTAGGTTCCTCGACCGGTGTAGACGTCCGTTGAGACGGCATTTTTGGAAATTCTTATCGGGAAGGGCAAAAAGGGGACAAAAAAAGTACCTTTTTCCAAAAAAGTACCTTTTCCCAAAAAAAGTACCTTTTCCCAAAAAAAGTACCTTTTTCCAAAAAAAGTACCTTTTTCCAAAAAAAGTACCTTTTTCCAAAAAAAGTACCTTTTTCCAAAAAAAATTCCTTTTTCCAAAAAAAGTACCTTTTTCCAAAAAAAGTACCTTTTTCCAAAAAAATTCCTTTTTCCAAAAAAAGTACCTTTTTCCAAAAAAAAGTACCTTTTTCCAAAAAAAGTACCTTTTTCCAAAAAAAGTACCTTTTTCCAAAAAAAGTACCTTTTTCCAAAAAAAGTACCTTTTTCCAAAAAAAAGTACCTTTTTCCAAAAAAAGTACTTTTTTCCAAAAAAATTCCTTTTTCCAAAAAAAGTACCTTTTTCCAAAAAAACGTACCTTTTTCCAAAAAAAGTACCTTTTTCCAAAAAAAGTACCTTTTTCCAAAAAAAAGTACCCTTTTCCAAAAAAAAGTACCTTTTCCAAAAAAAGTACCTTTTTCCAAAAAAAGTACCTTTTTCCAAAAAAGTACCTTTTTCCAAAAAAAATACCTTTTTCCAAAAAAAGTACCTTTTTCCAAAAAAAGTACCTTTTCCCAAAAAAAGTACCTTTTTTCAAAAGAAGTACCTTTTTCCAAAAAAAGTACCTTTTTCCAAAAAAGTACCTTTTTCCAAAAAAAATACCTTTTTCCAAAAAAAGTACCTTTTCCCAAAAAAAGTACCTTTTTTCAAAAGAAGTACCTTTTTCCAAAAAAAGTACCTTTTTCCAAAAAAAGTACCTTTTCCCGAAAAAAGTACCTTTTTCCAAAAAAGTACCTTTTTCCAAAAAAAGTACCTTTTTCCAAAAAAAGTACCTTTTTCCAAAAAAAATCCTTTTTCCAAAAAAAGTACCTTTTTCCAAAAAAAATAACTTTTTTAAAAAAAGTACCTTTTTCCAAAAAATGTACCTTTTTCTAAAAAAATGTACCTTTTCCAAAAAAAAAAAGTACCTTTTCCCAAAAAACATAAATTTTTCCAAAAAAATAACTTATTCAAAAAAAGTACCTTTTCCAAAAAAAAGTACCTTTTCCCAAAAAAAGTACCTTTTTCTAAAAAAATGTTCCTTTTCCCAAAAAACATACATTTTTTCAAAAAAATACCTTTTTCAAAAAAAGTACCTTTTCCAAAAAAAAGTACCTTTTCCCAAAAAAAAGTACCTTTTTCTAAAAAAATTTTCCTTTTCCAAAAGAAGTACCTTTTACAAAAAAAGTACCTTTTTCCAAAAAACATACATTTTTCCAAAAAAAAACAACTTTTAAAAAAAAAATACCTTTTGCAAAAAAAGTACAAATAAAGTACTTTGTAAAAACAAAGTATCTTTTTCCAAAAAATTTCGTTTTTCCAAAAAGTACCATTTAAAATAATATATAATTTCAAAAAAACTACTTTTTTTCCTCCACCCACGGATAACTCCACTAAAACAAGGTTTCTTGATATTCGGCATAGACGTGCGCTAAGACGGGATTTTTGGAAATTCCTACCGGAACGGGCAAAAAGGGGAAAAGTCTCCCCATAAACAGTCTCACAAATTGGAAAAGTGCCTGCCCAAACCACTGGAGGTAAGAAGTTGAAATTTGGTATAAAGGTTCCTCCACTGTAGTAGACATCGACTAAGTTTGTATTTTTGGAATTCCCTACAGGATATCCCAAAAGGAAACTCGGTATGTGAGTTCCTCCTTCTGTGTAGGCGTCCGCTTAGACGGAATTTTTGAAATTCCTATCGGGAGGGGAAATAAGGTAAAAGTCTCCTCCTGACGGCTTGCCCAATCCCTTTTGGCCAACCTAAAATTTTAAATATGTATTCCTTGGAGTAGGACTAACTCACCGGCAACGTAATTTTTCTATTTTGGAACAGGAACATAGTAAAAATGGTGGTTGAAAGGGAAAAATGTCCCCACTAACGGCCTGCCCAAACCGCTTAGGCAATGCAGTTGAAATTTGGTATGAATGTTCCTCATCCATCGCAGATAGCCGCGAAGATGGAATTTTTCTAAATTCCTAAAGGGAGGGGCAAAAAGAAGAAAAGCCTCACCTTGGGGGCCGGTAAAAACCCCTTCGGCTAGAAACCTTAAATTTAAAATGTGTGTCCCTGGAGTAAGGGCTAACTTATTAGAAAGATACTTTTTTGAATTTTGGACAGCTTCGTCTAAACACAGCTTCGGGCTAAAAAAGGAAAGTGCCCCTTAACGACCTGTCCAAACTGCTGGAACTAGGGAGTTGAAATTCGGTACTTAGGTTCCTCTTCCAGCCTAATTCCAACCGGGAGGGACAAAAAAAGAAAAAGTGTCCTCCTTGACAGCCTGCTCAAACTGCTGGAACTAGGAAGCTGATATTTCCTGTCGATGGATTTTCGAAAATTCCTACCGAGAGGGGCACAATAGTAAGTTGGCTAGAGACCTGAAATGTAAAACATATGCTCCATGGAGTATGGGCTTACTTATCGGGAAGGTGCTTTTTGGAATTTTGGACAGGGACATTGCAAAAATGGGGATTAATGAAGCGAAAAGTGCCGCTTAAAGGCCTGCCCAAACCGCTGGAGGTAGGAGGTTGAAATTTGGTATTAGAGTTCCTCCTCTATTGTAGACATCCGCTAAGATGAGATTTTTGGAAATGTCCACAGGTGGGGTCTAAAACAGGAAAGTCTCCCCCTTAAGGCCTGGTCAAACTGCTGGAACTAGGGAGCTTAAATTCGTTATTTGGGTTCCTTCTCCAACGTTGACGTCCCCTAAGATGGTATTTTTTGAAATTTATACCGGGAGGGGTAAAAAGGGAAAAAACTTCCCCATTGACGGCCTGGCCAAACTGCTGGTTATAGAGACCTAAAATTATGTATGTAGTAGGTTCCTCCTCCAACGCAGACGTCCTCTAAGACGGAATTTTTGGAAATTCCTACCGGGAGGGGTAAAAACGGAATAATTCTCCCCCTTGATGGCCTAACCGAACCCTTCGGCTAGAAACCTGTAATATATAATATGTTTTCCTTGGAGTATGGGCTAACTTATCGACAAGGCATTTCTAGGACTTTGGACAGGAACGTGGTAAAAATGGTGGTTCAAAAGGGGAAAATTGCCCCCCCCCCTTAACGTCTGCGTCTTTAGCTAGAAACCTAAAACTTAAAGAACAAGTGTATATGAAACACTAAAATTAAGAAACTAAATAGGAAACGAGTGGGATTGAAACACTACACAAGTGGAATGAAACGGATATAAACGTTGAACGAGTGGAATTGAAATTATAGACAATGCAAATGGATTGGAAGAGGGAATTACCTGTTCAAACACTATCAACAGAATATGAAACTTATGTAGCATTGAAACATACTCCCCAAAAAGTTAAACAAATTTTCTGAAAGAGAAAAAACCTTAGAAAAGGAATGGAACTTATATATTCCGATATTTAAACTTCATGCAACGAAGCACCGGTGGAAGAAACCGACGCAGTAAATTTTCCAACTGAATTTGTGAATTTACTTGAATTGCCAGGTCTACCTTTACATAAACTGGAATTAAAAAAAAACTTTAAGACACGCTAACAACGTAGCTTTGCCCGCTATTTTTAATATTATAAAATGCTTTCCAACCCTGCTTTACGTTATTTATTTTCATTCAAAACACAAATGAACAAAACTACTTACGGGTCTATCTACCTAAGTTCGCACTTTACCAAATTATCTTAACAAACACACGTATATTGCAATTTATTATGGATTCATTAATAACAATCCACTTTCATGAGAAAAAGTGATCAAATATTTATTTATTTTAAACCCATTGTTGTGCAGAATTATTTATTTGTGGTGGCTGGGTGAAGGCTTTAAATAAAAAAACTTTAAATAAAAAAACGAATTTAATAAAAATTGTGGGGGGCGCAGCCCCCCGGGGGGGAGGGCGCAGCCCCCCCCCCCTTAACCTTTAAGGCACGCTAACAACGTAGCGGGCTGCGCCCGCTATATATAATATAAGCCGAGTAACACCATGAAACTTTCTGTGTGGAAAGAAAAGCATCTGAGCTTTTTTCTAAAATAAGAAAAATTGGAAAAAAAAATATTGGCCGATATAAATTGAGTTTTCTATTAAACTAAAAAATTCGAAACTAGTTCTGAATTAAAAAAAAAATATTTTTTTTAATATTTTTTTTAATTTCCCATTAAAAGCCCTATTAGTATAGTAAAATTTCTAGCATTTTGCAAATTCCATTAAATTAAAAATCAACGCTAAATTTTTCAATATTTAACCACTCCGCCCACTTTTTAGAAAAATCTAGAAAGTTGCTCCAATTTTTATTCGGAGCATATAGGACAAGAAATACATTATAGATTTATTTTAAACAAACATAAAAAATCGATATAATGAAAAACGGTGTAATTTTTACCCTTTTTTTATTTATTTATTCTTCAATTACATAACCGATCCCAAAGGGCCATATATGGTTATTGTTAGATTGGGCCGCTAAAAAGGCACATAACTATATTCCAATTTTATCCTACCATCTACCCTCAATTTTGTGGCATTTACTTTATTTCTATTAGAAGGCATGACTTTTTTTTCGCAGTGGACACAATAAAAAACTAACAAAAATCCACACTTCACCTTACTTTAGTGAATTTTCATAAAGGAGAAAGAAACTTATAGCAGAAAGAAGTGCTTCTAGTTCTGCAATGCTTCTAAAATCATGTTTACTTTTTGATGGGTAGTGACATTGAATGTTTTTTGTAAAACACTACAAAGTTCCCCCCATTTTTAAGTGATGTAATACTTATTTGTCTTTAATTCACCTCCTTGTAAGTTTCTTTTTTTTATTTTAAAGTCTTATTTTTTGCCAAAAATATTTTTAAAATGAATACTACATTTTCATTTAATATTATTTGAATTTATTTTAACCTTGAGAAACAGGTTCAAACTGAAACCAAACCAAAAACAAAAACTTACGCAAAAACTTATACACACAAAAACGGCAATAATCCACAACAAGTTTAAACACTCTCTTCTTCATCTTCATTTTCCAATCAAATTAAGCAACAAATGACGATGACTACGACGACAACCGCAGCATAGTTATCATCAACAACAGCAAATACAAAAAAAAAAAAAAACAGAAAAATGCCATCCAACAACATTAACTAACACATCAAATACAAATTTGGTCAAAACGATCAAAACAAACATTAAGAGGAAGTTTGAATGATGGTTGTGATATTTGAGAAAAAAAAAGTAATCAGAAAATTAGGAAAAGATTGCAAGTTAGATATTATATTAAAACGTAAAATTTTTAACTTTTAGACCAATTTTCAAAACAATTTGAGAAAACTATAAAATTATGGAAAAAATTTTATTGATAGCAAATAATAATTTTCTTATTCCGGAAGTTTCTTTTGTAGGGAGCAACTGTTACCCGAAGGCGATACCAAGCGATACTTCCAGAAAATATGAAAGCAACTCCTCTGGAAGAGAAATCTGCGATATTAGAGAAAATTTATTGTCGCCAAATTATCACAAGGAAGATAAATCCGCCACATTTTACAACATTTTTAATCACAATTATCGGGAAGATAAATCCGGTGATTTTTCCGGTTAATTTTTGTTGCCAAACAATCACCGCCCTATGCTCCAGTGGGAGTTAGAGAAATATATATATATAAACAATCACCGGGAAGATAAATCCTTGTAACTTTAATACATTAATTATGACGATAAATAGAAGATATTACCACAATATCTTTTTGGCAATATATCTTCCAAATGTTTACAGAGTTGTATTTATAAAGCTATTTTAAATTTTTATGCCACCAACTCTTCCACTATTTGGCACTGATGGAGGCTTCAAATGTTCTGTGCGTAAATTTGTATCACTTCATACAAAAATATCTTTGCCAAAAGACCCAATTGTTTTCTATAAATTATGCAAAAACTTGCGAAAAATTACCAAGCATTTTCCACAAAAGGGTATTAACCTGGTAAATTTGCCCAAGTTTTGTAACTAGAACTACGACCTGATTCTACCTTCCTCGGGGTAGGGATACCTATTAAATCTTGTGTGCTAAGGTCTGTTTTGAATATAAGGGCTAAGGGCTGTTTTGAATATAAAAAATATACAAAATATAAAATAGTAATGGGTAAAGTAGGAATAGAAAAGTATGTTTATGATCTTCGAAAATAGAGGTTTGGAGTAAGATGTTAATGCTACAATTAAGCCATTACACTCAAGAATGTTATTAGCGAAAATCGTTGCCACATAATTTATACCAAAAATTTAGGTATAGACTATTTTACCAATCTCTTGACGAACATTTTGTTTTTTTTTTTTTTTGTAATAAATCAATTTTTGAACTCGCAAGTTAATGTTTGTAGATTCCATACTTCAGTCACCACATGAAAGAAGTTTTAAAATATTTATATTTAAAAATTATATTTTATTAAGCAATTTTAAATTTTTTCTAAATATTTAACTTTAAATGAAGTCATCGTTTGCAAATGTTTGAAATACTTTTGCTGACTTCATGCGGGTTGGTGTTTTTTTTTTCTTTTGGTATAAAAGCAGACGTATTAATGACTTGAGCAACAAAAATAAAAAAGATAAATCTATGCTAACAATATTTGTTTGGTGGGGAAAGAATGTCAAGAATCACTATTCGAATTTGTTGATACTGAATTAAAGGTTAAATATTAACAAGGAGACCCACACATCTTAATAAAACTTAAATTTGTTGAAGAGGACAAAAACTGAATTGACATGATTTTTTTTACAAATTTGTCACAATCCAATTGTTATGAGAGTATAATTAATGAAGTTTTCATTAATGTTAAGAAGTTTTTTGTGCATTTCCTAAATTTACAGAATGGCTCAAGGGCCAAGTCTATACTTTTGCAACTGTAATTCAGAAAATATCAATTGAAATTTCCATGTAAAATTTAGAAAACATCAATTGAAAATCAGAATTTTTTGAAATTGAGAAAATATATCTACTGAAATATAAATTTTTTATTTAGAATTCAGAAAATATCAATTAATCTTCAAAAAACAATCAACATATATTTTCTGAATTTTAATTGCAGTTTTCTAAATTTTAATTGATTATTTCTGAATTTCAACTGATATTTTCTAAATTTTGATATTTTCAGAATTTTGAATAAAATTCAGGAGGTTTCCAAAAAAAAAATTTTTTTCCCCGAACGTAGGGGTCGCCATTTTACATTTTTCGTTATATTTTTGGCATTTACAGTCGCATCCTAAAGTATGATACATCGATGTTTTTCTCTCGAGGAGACCAATTTTTATTATTTTTTTTCCCCGAACGTAGGAGTCGCCTTTTAATTTTTTTTTTTCACTGGATTTTTCCTTTATAGCAAAACTTTAAATGCCGAAGCTAAATTAAATGCCAATGTTTTCCTCTAAGGGCCATTGACCTCAAGCATGCCCTTCTAGTATTTACCTACCAGATCTCAGTTCCTACCACCCTAATCACTAAAATGTAGTACAAAAACATTAAACATTTGCTAAGGAAGTTTTCCGATAATTCCAGCAAATTTTTTTTTTTTTGCCGAACGTAGGGGTCGTATTTTTAAATTCTCCTTCAATAGATTTTTCATTTATAGCAATTGGTTTCCTCAAGACAAAAAAAAATCGATATATCACACTTTAAGATCCGACAATAAATGCCGAAGATATAACGAAAAATTAAAAAAGGCGATCCCTACGTTCGGCAAAGAAAAAATTCGAAATTGCCGTGCAAAAATACTTTATATTCCAAGGTGTACCGCGCACTTTTTTTTTGCCTGTAAGGGTAGGTTTAATGTACACTCAAGGAAATTATACTACCACTATTAAAATTTCATTTATATCGAGGAATGTCAAGCAAAAAAATATAATTTGGTTTGAACAAATAATTATGTCATTGTAATCAGTGTTACCGTTGTGCGACTAAAGTTGCAATTTGCAACCTTTTTGACAGCCTATGACTTTATGTGCGACTTTTTCAAACTAGCCTAATTTTGCCACTTTTCCTAACTTTGTGCGACTTTTCCCCCCTTTTTTGTAAAGTCAGTAATAAAATAATTATATAGAATGATATTTAATTAGATTTAACAGATCAGGTCAAATTTAACATTTTTCACAAGTGTAGACTAAATTTTAGCAAGCTGCTAAATATATGGACAATTTAAGTAAAGAATTTAGGCTAAATTCAAGAGAAATTTTACTTGGTGTAAAAAAGTTCTATTAAAATATCGCTTAAAATGTGGATTTTTGGACACTCCGGATCCAACCCAAGATATCACCATATTTATTATTGAGAGTTGTAGATTATAAAGACACTTTTGCACGGAGATATAGCAAAATACACTTCGAAATATCTCTATTGTGAATGATTTAAGCAAATTATAGGTGTTTTTTGCTCTATTTCTAGCAGTTTTCTCTCGTGTGTAAATGAAGTTTAAGGAGAAATTTATAGCTACGGAGGGACGAATTTTTGGTCACTGTGCTGTATCTCGCTTAGCTTCCGAGAAATACGGTATTTTCTGATTATGAAATTAAAAATATGGGAAATAGCGCCACCCATATGTGACCCTGATAGCAGAGACATGAAAATATAATAAAGGAATTCAAAGTTTAAGTGTTAATTTGCTATCGTTTTAAAATACACAGAGAGAATTCCTTGGACGAGTTTTAATTAAATTTTTTCACTAAACTAATGAAGTGTTCTTCACAATAGGAATGAAAAATTTTTTAAACTCTATGAAAAAGCTTCATAGTTTTAATGAAAATATTTTTAATGAAACTTTTTCATTAGTCGTATTAAATTTTTAATAAATAATATGAAATTTTTCATTAACTTTTATGAAAAATTGCATTAATTTAATGGAAAGTTTCAATGGATGAATTCCAGTGACAATTCATAGATCTAATGCAAAAATTCATTGATATCATGCAGATATCTCTCAGTGTAGTAAGGTTTTTGAAGTTTAATCCATAGAAAAGTGGCAAATTTACGACAAATGCTAATTTAAAACTTAATATAAGTTCCATCAATGATTTAGTTCCATCAATGATTTAGTTCCATCAATGATTTAGTTCCATCAATGATTTAGTTCCATCAATGATTTAGTTCCATCAATGATTTAAAAACAAATATTATTTGAACTAACTAGCAAAATTTTAAAATTAAGAAACACAGATTACTAAAAATTAGGTTCAAAATTAGTTCAAATAGGAATGAAATTAATAGCTATGCAAATTGGAATTATAAAAAATATTAGTTTAATCCTAAATTTCAAGACAAAATAACATAAAAATTAGTTTAATGGAATCACAGCTTTGAAGAATTAATTCCTTAATTCAATTTTTTAATTCTAAATTAAAAATTCGATGAATTAATTCACTAAGTACCATATATTGAATGGAATTAATTCATATTTGCTTTCATTCGAATTATTTTGTTACGAATTAATTCAATTGCAATAGTTTAGAACTTATTTTATTTTTTTTTTCGATTCAGTGAACTTATTATTTTTTTTTTTAATTCACTGAACGTAATTTTATTTGTTTTAATTCAATGAACGAAAATGAAATTGAACGAATTCAGTAGTGAATTAAGGAATTAATTCACTTTTCTTCCGTCCGATTTATAAAATTGAACGCGTTCACCGGTGAATTAATTCATTTGATTTAATAAAAAGAACTATTGCAATTGAATTAATTCTTTGAATTTGTTGTTTGATGAACGCATTCAGTTGAACGAATTCAGTGAATTACTTAAGAAAAGGAATTCATTCAATTCTAGAGAAAATTGAATTCGATTGGTAGTGAATTCATTCAAAAAGGATTTAATTCTTCAAAGCTCTGAATGGAATAAGAACGCATTTTTAATGAAAATTAATTTAACCAATAAGTTAAAAGTCAAAACCTGTGACTCGATGCTATCAACTCCGAATTTGCTAGATACCGAAATAGAAGACTGAGTTCCCATTAATGAACTTGTAAAAAACACAGAAACAAATTTTCAAAATAATAAATTTTTCGGTGGATTTCTTATTTTTTTTTGTTGAAATTGTTATTTCTTTTCGTTGGATGTGTTTTGTTTAAATAGAAACCGTTAAAAAAAGTGTGCTACTTTTTTTTTGAAAAATGACTTTTTTGTGCGACTTTATTTTGAAAAAACGACTTTTTGTACTACTTTTTCAAAATTCTCAGCGGTAACCCTGATTGTAATAATTGACTAAAAATTCCAGAGACTATTAGTTATAGAGATAGGAAATCAAAACTTACACTACTCACCGGTAGGGGGTGCTGAAATTTAGTATCACCTGAGCAACTATTTAGTATCACTTTAGTATCAGCTGAGCCTATATTTAAAAACTCAAAAATTGCTGAATACTGCGCAAAATAAGTAAAATCAATCGCAAAATATGTTCAAATAATAAAATTTGAGAATTCCTTTTTTTATTTGCTTTTTTTGTTTGTTATTATTTCAATTTAAATAAAAAAAGAAAATTGTCAATTTTTTTAACAAAGTGCCATCTAGTGATAACGATGTCGTTATAACTTTTGTTTTCGGTGATGCCATACCCCTGAAAAATTCTTCCAACATATAAAATTAATGATATTGACAAGTAGGCCACGTCTGTAATATTTTTATTTATTTTTAAATATGCCAATTTTAGTAGCGTATTTATTTTATTTAATGGTTTGCTGTTTAACCCTTTGACGACCAATGTCCGATTTTAACTTTTAGCTTTTTAGGAAATCTTGTAAGATGATTTTTATTGATACCAGAGAGATATACATATCTTTGTAACGATATCTATAACTTGTAGCCTAATGGTCTCAGAGCATTGCAAGGTCAGATCGAAATCGAAAATTGAAATTTTTGTTTTTTTAAGAATATTCTTTTTTGTTTTTACTTTTAAAAATTCAATTTGAAAAACACATATTATTTACTAAAAAACTAGAAAATTAAAACATTAACATTATAGCTTTAGTTTCATATTTCACCGATATGGGGCACAGTAAAGCGCCAAAAATAATTCTCAGCCATAATTCCATGTCTTCGAAAAGTCTCGTTAGAAAAGTTCGGCCGTCAAAGGGTAATAGTAAAAGTTTTCGCGCTGCTGAATTTGCTCAAAAGAAAAAATCTAAAATCCACAACTTTCAGGTATTCATTAATATTTAATTCTGAACAATGAAACGCAATTAAAAAGACTACATGTGGATATTGTAAATGAGATAAAATGAGTGGTCCATTTTCTTCACATAATGGAAAAATGTTGGATGCTAAGAAAAAAAGAGATCGTATTATTTAAGACTTGTAATTTTGTTTAAGAATTTTGAGGCTGGTATATCATCCAGATGTGTGAAAAAGATTCGTTGTCCTGGAGAAAAAGGATATGTTTATTATAAAAACTAAATTTTCGAAATGAAAAAATGGACACCGCGACTTTTGAAAGCCTGATGTTTTATTAAAAATTTTTATCACACTTAAAATATTCTTCATGTATTCTTTCCAACCGCATTGCATATCGCGGAATTAAGTATCCAGCATCCGTAAAAACTCCAGATTTTATAAATTTTTCTTTTCAGCAAGGATTGTCGAGCAAAAATTTTCACCACTGAAGCACTTTATAAAAGATTTTCTAAGTATGATTCCCAGTATAGGAACTTTAAAAAAAATACAATCATATTAGAAGGAAGCGTCCTAATTGTTCAAAATTAGTAATTTAAATTGTTAGTAGTATATTTATTTCTTTCAAAATTTATTTTATTTGCAAATTAAACGTGAATACTTTTATCAGCTATTGCGGTGAAATACTAAATTCGCATTTAGTATAGTGCCAGTGACTGTAGGAGAACCTAACCAAAATTATCACTTTATAATTTTTTGTTAAATACCACAGTACAACACATGATTTTGGTACTCAATTCTGAGAATTGCCCCAAAAATAAGAACTTCTGCATCAATTGTCAAGTTGGCTGCATTAAAAATTAAATGGCCATACGAATTTTTAACATATTTTAACACGGTATTACTCGATATTCCATACGGTATACCGAGATATAAAATATTAAAATATTTAATTTTCAATGCAGCCAACTTGACAAAACTAATGATGAAGAAGTTCTTATTTTTGGGGCTACTTTCACGTGCAATTCTCAGAATTGAGTCCCACATCAATGAGCTGAAAAATGTTGTACATTGCGATTTAAATTAAATTTTAGTGGTGGTGGTATATATATTCACCCTAGAAATAAATCTGTAAAAATAGAAGAAACTAAAAATTAGTTCAAAATGACGTTGCCGAAAAAACTGCTGAAATTAGCACATTTTTTTCTAAATACTAGTAAAATAACCCTTTGGCGAGTGCCGTACATTATAATATACGTCGACTTCATTAACTCGTCACTGATTTGAATTTAAGCCAAAGCGCTATTTATTTACTGTTATCGGTTCGTTATTTTATTCTTATTAAAATTTTATGCAGACTGTGAAATTTCAAAACAACATGAGATCAGTAGAGTGCGTTCTGTCTTATGATCATCAACATTGCTGAGAATGTGTTAAAATTTAAAAGTTCAAAACAGGCTTAAGTTTAGTCTCAAAAATTGTGTGATGAATAAAATTCAAAAACTCAAAAGATTTTATGTAAAAATTAATAATAGAAAAAATATAAAATTAAAATTTAAAAAAAATATGTTAACCCGATCGGGGTCGGCAGCATGTTAATGTTTGAACTTTAATTGCAAATATCTCCGCTACGGGGTGCTGCAAAGCCATGAAAGTAATAAACAATATTTCTTGGTCATAGATCTACATTTCCAGGAAGTTTGGTCGGAAAATTCTCAGCCATTAAAATTCCCGTGTCAAAGGGATAAGAACAGCAAAAATCGTTAAATTTACAGAATTTAAATTATATTTAAGTTAACTTTTAGTTAATTGAAAATAACAAATTGTGCAGTAAAATCTGCAGAAAATTTTTCTAAATATTAAAATAGCAAAAACAAACTGTTATATATTTAGTTAGAATATTCTTCCACCTCAAACTGTTATATCTAAAAAAATTTTGTTATTTTTAAGCTAAATTTAGTTGAATGCAAATAGCAGTCCATTCTGCTAAAATCGGCAGAAATTTTCCCAAAAAATTTTAAACTACTGTTTTAAATAGGATCGATTTTTATTTGCATTTCAAAAAAATCGAAAAAAAAATTTATAAAATTTTAAATTTTCTTGTGACTTTTTAGGCTACTAATAATTTAGTAAAATTCTTTTGCTGATTTTAGCAGGTTATTTTGTTATTTTCTATTAACAAACTTTTAACTCAAATATACATAACTAAAATTCTGTATATTTAACAGTTTTATTTTTGCTGTTCCGACCGTAATTATATGTTATATAGCAAAAATAATCTGCTAATTTTAGCAGTTTTTTCTGCAACATAATATTTAACAAATTTTTAGTAATTGTAACTAAATTTTTAACAGACTCTTTTCTATTAGTGTTGCCTTGAGTGTATTATTGGAACAAGTATTTTTATTTAATTTTTAATTTGAAGATTTTTAATTTAATTGTTTTAGATTTATCTAAACTGGGGCTTTAAGATTTTTTTCTTTTCCTAAATATAAATAAAAGATTAATTTATTTCATTTTTTTATCCAACGTTTCTCTGGTATTTTCCAGCTTTATCGGGGATAATTTTTATTAAATAATAAATCTTTCGTCAATCCTTACATTTAATTTAAAATATAATTTGTATTTATACACCACGATATAAAACACAAAATTAAATTTAAAAAATAAATGCTAAAATAATTAAATAAAAATTAAATTTAATTTAATTTAAAAATAATAAATCAAAATTAAATTTAATTCAATTTAAAAATTTAATTATTTTTGCATTTATTTTTTAAATTTAATTTTTAAATTTAATTTTGTGTTTTATGTCGTGATATATAAAAACAAATTATAATTTAAATTAAATGTAAGGATTGACGAAAGATTAATTTTTCATCGGGGATATACCAGAGAAACGTTGGATAAAACAATTAAATAACTTAATCTTTTATTTATATTTATTAAAACAAAAATAACTTAAAATCCCAGTTTAAATAAATCTAAAACAATTATATTATAATTAGGAAAAGGTCGATTACATTAAAAATTTAATAGTTTTTTTTTACTTCAATATTTAAATTTAGCAAATTAGTTTTGCATTTATTTTTTAAATTTAATTTTGTGTTTTATGTCATGGTGTGTAAACACAAATTATATTTTAAATTAAATGTAAGGATTGACGAAAGAGTGATTTCTTAATACAAATTATCCCTGATGAAGCTGCAAAATATCAGAGAAAAGTTGGATAAAAAAATTAAATAAATTAATCTTTTATTTATATTTCTTAAAACAAAAAGACCTTAAAAGCCCAGTTTAGATAAATCAAAACAATTAAGTTATAATTAGAAAAAGGTCGATTACATTAAAAATTTAATATATATTTTTTTTACTTCGATATTTAAATTTAGCTTCAACAAAGTTCGCCAACTCACCATCAGATGCCGCACAACAACTGTTCTAAAAATCAACATCTCGCGCAATTACAGTGTTGCCATATTTGAAGCCCTTCATCTTTCAACACCTTTCACTTCTTCTCTATCCCCTTTCCAAAGAAAACAACACGTTAATTAATAGGAAGAATTTCCTAAGTGTTGCTTCTCTTTAAAAAAAAAGGATTTTAAAATACCAGAATTTCTTTTAAAGTTGAGTTCGTAATGTCCTTTCTAAAAATCGTATTACTGATATAGGGGTACTTCCCTGCTAAATGAAACAAACTTAAGACATGAGTGTAATCTGTATACAGAGAGCGACATTAAAATTAACGTTGCCAAAATTGCAGCTTATTTGGGATTTAAGCGAATAATCGGCATATCAGGAATTCAAATTATAGGACATGACAGAAAAAAGTATTTACCTTTGTATAAAAGTAATGGTAATGCAAATCTACATATATCTAATTTCGAAAAGGAAATTAAAATTAATACAAAACAATTACTTGAATGTAATGGAAATAAAAAAATTATTCATTACAAATAATGAAAACTAAAGTAATGATTTTCTTTATTGCAATTAAAAAATGTATTTGTAATGAAAATGAGTAATGATCATTACAACAAAAATTAATTGCTTTCAACTGTGGTCCTAGTTCATTATGTCTGGTAGTTACAAATTTCAGCACAAACTCATTTTTACCACTTACATCCTACACATGCAGGGTGTTTTATAGGCAAACGGTAAATTTTTCTTTTTCAAATTTGAACTCTAAACTAATCCATCATTGTGTAACTTATAAGTATTTAACTACCAATTGCTAATTTTTTGTCGCCCACTGTATACTAATTTCTTGTGGTCGAATAGAGTTTGTCATAAAAAAAAACACTAATAAGCTAAACAATGTGGGTGTTCGGTATGAATTGTAAGTTAGACATGACATAATTTTTTAAATAATTAACAAATGTTATACAATTATTTTTATTTTATTTTTTGCACATATTAAACACAATCAACTCATATTTGGCCATTGAAGTTTATTGGCTTTATTTCAAATAAGAAATGCAAAAAAAAGAAATAAAAATAAAAATTTGTAATAGAAACCCAAATTTAATAAAATGTTTAAAACACTTACCTTTTCTGTTTATTTTTGTATAAAGATTGATGCAAATTTTATAAATCCAAACGGCCCACCGAACAACAAACGGCAAAGATGTCAATACTGCGTGTGGTTAACGAATTTTTGTATATTGCAATTTTTTTTATATAATTTCGAAGTTTTGTTATTATACAAATGAAAAGAAAATAATAGGAAATTAGATTTTATATAAAATTTACTTTTTATTAAGTTATTTATTATCGCTTTATAAAATTTAATTAAATTTTCTTTTTAAAATTTTAAAAGAATAAGGATTACTTAAATATTGTATAAAATTTTATATTTTTTAATATAGTTATAATGTAATTTTACACTGTGTTTGAAATAGGTCGATATATTCCCGAATTTTAAATAAATGTTATTTATTGTTGTCTATACCATTCTAATAAAAATTTAGTGGAAATGAGTTTAGTTAACAGTTTTATGGTTTTTTTATCATTCTTTCTCATTTTTATTGGTATTTTTTTATGTTATTTTAGATTTGATTTTTGGTATTGATTTAATTTTTTATATTATATTTCATTTCATTTTGGTCAAGTTCATCTTTTTTGTTATAACAAATACTTGCTAATTTTTTAACTGTTTTTATTATTTATTTATGTTTGTTTATGTAAATTTTATAATCTAATCAAAAGACTTAAGCAACAAACTTGGTGTGAAACTAGTGTGTTTGTGTCTTAAGTCTTTTATTAATTTAATATGTTTTTTTCAATTTTAATTAAATATTTGTGTATTTCTTTTCAAACGCTGAAATTAAATATTTAGATTAAAAGATTTAAGACCGAAAATTGCTAGTAAATTACTTTAATAATCTTGTTTGACATTTTTAAAGTTTTATGTTGCTTAATGCAAAAATATTTGTATAAACATACAAATGAAATTCAATATTTTATTCGAAGTACATTTTGCAATGACTGTTAAGATTAGATACAAATAGTTGGGCAACATCATGCAAAAAGAATTTTGACCTAGTTGACGGTAAAATCTCCATTAAATAAAATTTTTTAAGAAAAGAAAAAATGCTCAGTTAAAGTTACAGTTCATTTCTATTGGAACATTGTGTAAAGGGAGAAAAATATTCGATTAGTTAACTAAAACATTGTGATTTAAAAAACAAAAAAATAAGTGATGAGTTGAGGTGATGCCCATGAAACAATTGAAAATGGTCAACCATTTTGAAACAACAAATAAAATCTAATATGTCAATATCATATTAATATTTTGTACTTGAGGAAGAACAATATTCTAGCTAAATATGTGATAATATTGAAAGTCCGAAAGTACAAAATTTTTGTATTTTTTTAATGCAAAAATTAAAATAATTGCTGAACAAAAGCATACCACGGCTAAGTTTCATTCAAGATATTTATTTTGTTTGGGAAAAATCTCGTTGGTTTTACAAATGTTATTGACAACGAACACGCATACAGACATATAAAAGTACTCAAAGGATACTTTTATGTAAAATTGTTGCTTTTCAAAAAGTGTTGATTTATGGCTGATTTTACCAAATCAGTTCATATATAAAAGTAAAAAAATTCTCGTTCCGTTGAATTTTTGTACCTTATTTAATGTCTCGGTTTGTATATTCAAGTCATAATTTTTTTATTATGGACAACTGATGAGTTGGGGTGATGCTCACGAAATAATTGTATTTTCTATCATAAAAATGGTCAACTTTTTTGAAACAATAAGTAAAATCTAGTACAACTATATCATATTAGAATTTTGGACTTGAGGTAGTACAATATTCTAACTAAGTATATGATTATTTATTTTCTATTAAAAACTTAATCCTTTTCATATATTTTTAGATTTTTAATTTACTTATGTCGACAATTTGGAAGTTTAAACATTTTTGTATTTTACTAAGGGTTTCTAAATAATTTCAAAATAATCACAAAAATACAATTTCTAGATTTCAATTTTCAGCAAATAATTCAAATAAAGTATCATCTCTCTACAAAGATTTCGAATTTTTTTTAGTATAGCGAGGTTTTTTTAGCACAACTTTTGCTGAATTCAAATTTTTTTTGCTGAAAAGTAGCTCGCCTCGAGGCAAAAAAATCTATATATCACACTTTAAAATCCGATTTTAAATGCCGAAGCTATAACGAAAAATTTATAAAGGCGACCCCTACGTTCGGACAAAAAAAATTTTTTTTTTTTAAATTCCCTTGCAAAAATACTTCATATTGGAGGGTGTACGCGAACTTTTTTTTTTGAGGTACGGTCTAGTATACAGTATATTGAGTTTGTGCTCTTGTTTGTAACTACCATAAATAATGGACCTAGACCCCACCTTATAATACACCGAATTACTTGCTGAGTCGATTCTACAATGTCTGTTAGTCCGTCTGTCCATGTAAAATTAACGACTTTTTTAAATAAATTACATATCGCAATTCTGAAGATATTTGGACTAAATTTGCTAGATAAGGTTATAGTGACACAAGCAACGTTTTTATATAGAAATCCCAGACACACCCGGGAATTTTTCTGAATTTTGAAGATTTCCTATAGAAACCCAACAGATTTCGGAAACTTTTTGCTATAGAGAAAATCTTCGCAAGGCGTTGCGTTTTACAAAATAACCCACTAATTTTTTATTTCACTTAATCATTTAATATAGTAAAAGTTATTCAGATATGGAATTGGGCCTTCATCGGATATCATTAACCTACTTTTGCCTGGAATCAAAAATGACCCACGAATTTGATAAAAATGCAGAAACGTGTTTTTTTTAAATTAGTTTTAAAGATTTTTTAAAATGCCTAATTTGGAGATGCCGATTGATATTTGTACCATGTAATAGCTGATCTTAAAGAAAAAAAATAAATTGGAAAAATGATAATTTGAGTTTGTGTTTGGAGCGACTGCTTTCCAGGACATTTTACAAAAAATTGCTCATTTTATCAAAAATTTAACAAAATTTCAATGTTTTCATCAAATTTTACACAGTTTTCGGGGAAACGTCACTTAAATATGGATAGACTATAATTATCTTTATATTTTTTTAAGAAATATTTAACCCTTAGTGGCCTGGGGTCAGAAAAGACCCATGAAACTTAATATTAATTATGACTACGAGATTGCAATGCCCTTAAATTGATAAAAAAAAAAAAACTTCAATTAGCCACACTCAGCGCTATGCCGACCGTGGTACAACTTGTTAACAGGTGATGCTACGAGTCATAGCCTGTGCAGAGGGCTGCCGGTTCAATCCCCGGTCATGGCAATACACGAAAAGTTTTTCATATAGAGACAAATTAACAATTAAAAATTACTTTGATCAGTTGACACATAAACTAACCACTGACGAGTCTTTGGGTGCGACGAAACTGCGGCAGTCTGGTGATTCCCTTGTGTCTGTTAAATTTTTCAATAAAAATGTTTTCTTCTTCTTCTTCCTATAAATCAACTCTAGAAAATTCTTTAGTAATTAATTCTAATATTAATTACGATTGTCCTATGCGACGGTTACAAGCACTTAACTAAAAAAAAAATCTCAATTGGATAAAAATAATTATTTTATGTAACATGATCCATATGAGATTAATTTTTATACTTAAAGTCAAAAACGACCCACTAGGAAATTTACAGAACAACACCTTTCATAATTTTCGGAAAAATATCACTTCAAATGGATCAAAAAAATTTTATTCCCATTTGATAAAAATTATTATTTTGTGTAACTTGATCCATATAGGGTTAATGTTTTCACTTTTCGGCAAAAAATACCCACTTGGAAATTTACAGAATAACGTCTTTCCGAATAGAAAACAATAAATGCATAATAAAAAAAGCTTTTAATTAGAATCTAATACGATTACAAAATAAAAATTGCTATTAACATACGGACACTTTTGACCTCACCTTTTTAACCCTTAAAAATAAGATTGGGACTACGGAGAATTACGCTTGTTCATTAGTTTTGTACCCTCTATCGGATATCCCAATTTAATAAAAATCTGATAAATGTTATTCTGTAAATTTCCTAGTGGGTCTTTTTTGGCATCGTTTTATCGTCCTAACAAAAAACACAGTTGTTAAAATTTAAATTAAAAAAATACAACATTTGAGAATAGCACGATACAACATGTTTGTGTATGTTTAGTGTCCTATGGTTGAGTGTGCTAACAGATAAAAAACCCAGTAGAAAATCATTGTTAAAGTCAAATAAAAATTTTAAGAACTCTGTTTTAGGACGATACAACAGATAGCACACCCCTTGTGAACAATCTAATACATTTCTTTTTAGTTTATTTTTCTAAAAACCAAAATGGCCGAATAAAATGTGTGCTACGAATCCTCAGTATTTGATATTGTTTGTTTTTTTTTTTAAATGGCTTATTTTCATTTGAAACAACAAAATTTAAATACTACGTAAACAACTAACAAATTCTGACTGCAAAAGTTCCACGAGTATTTGCCTAATTTGTGTAATTATTTTTTTTTTTTCACTCTCAGAGGAGTATTACAAAATTAATAGTAGGAGCAAGAAACATATAAACCAGGACCTACGTGATCACGATGGTCGCGAACACCTCTTTTATTGTGTTCAAATTTTTCCGGAGCGTTTGCGAGATAGGTTTTACAACAAACGATCGCGAATGGCGGCTTTGTCGCATAAAATTGTTCGCCCCGAAAAACAAACCGTCGAACAGTTAGTTTGTACTTTCTGGTTTATTTGCTCCTTATATATATATTTGTTCCTTTTACTCCTGCAAGGAGCATTGCTCCTTGGTAGGAAAATAATTTCCTACTATAAGTTGGGTAAATTTAAACAGAAATTATTGTATAGACAGCTTGTCCGACTTTAGCTTTTCACTTGCTTTTTCTATTTCAGTGTAAGGAATAATAAGGCACAATTGCATAAAATTTCATTACAATACGTTCACTAAATATTATTCTATTGCAAAATAAAATTTTTACATTTTTTCCAAAAACTACCGAACTATTTTATGATATTCGGAGATTTTATCCGATTCGTTGGCCACAGGTGTGGTTCGTACAGTTGGCAAGAATTGGCCGAAAATATTATTAGTTCGTACCCTTTTGCCGTGGCGAATATCAAAATCTGAATCTATTAATTCTGTAATCTTGCCAAAGGGCTCCTAACACACCTGGCCTTTATACATATATTGATTCAATTTCAACCTTAGATTCAGAAAATCTCGTTGAAATTTGATCAAACTTATCACATAATATTTTTTTTTTAATGGTCTTACGTCACTTTGATAACAAAAGCTTTTTAAAACTCTGTTTAATTTCTTGCTTTTATAAGTTTAAATAAAAATTTTGTAGTTTGTCTTTTGATTTAGTTTTTTTTTTTCATTTTAACTTTTATTAAAAATATATGTATATATTTTTTGATTTTTTTTTGTTTGCTTTTGATTTTTTTATTATTTAATTATTTTTTATTCCATCATAATTTTTTGTACCTATTGTTTTGCGTTCTATTAATTCTTTGCCATTTCTGGCCATCGGATAATTTTATTTACGCATGTGTCTTAAGTCTTTTGTATTGATTGACAGTTTTTATAACAATTGTTGAAAAGTGATTTTGCAAGTAAATTTTGTTTGTAATTTTACTTTTTAGTATAATTTTTATAAAAAAAATTAAACAACAATCTGGTTTGTTATAATTATTTGTTGATAGCAGTTCTTTTTTTTTGTAATAATTTATCAAAATAATTTTTTTTATATTAAAAAAATGATATCATTTCTTGTATTTAATTAATTTTATTATTTTCAAGATGTTTTTTGTTAAAAACAAAACTCATTTTTAAAGCAAGGTTAGTTTACTAATACATAGTTATAACATAAAACTTCATGCAAAATCTCTCACTTATACATTAACAAAAATTTTTTTACAACACTTTCAAAAAAATATACACTTTAAACAATTTCCTGTTTTCTTAGCTAAAAGGCAAAAAAATTTGCACAAGATATTTAGGGAATTTTTTTTTTTTTAATAAATTTATTTAAAGTTATTTTAACATTTTGTTTATTTAGTACTATAATTTAATTTATTATTATATATTTTATACTCTTTAGAACACACACCTTATTTTCTTGTATGCTTTTTTTGAATTTTTTCTTATTAGAACTTAAAGATTTTATAAGTTTAGTTTTTATATTTCTATTAAACAAAATTCATTTTTTCGTCTACCCGCTTTAAGTTAAACGTATATGTTGTGCTCTATACACCAATCTGGCTCAGACTAAATGTATGGTACGAGTAAGACAAGTTACAAAAGCCTCGATAAGAGTGTTAAGATGTTAACGAAAACCTTAATAAAACACAAATACACAGTTAATAAGTGTATTGATATTGGTAATAAAACTACTTGTTGCTAGCTCTCTTTATAAGAGCCAACTCTTAGTACTTTGTATGTGTGTTTTTTGGTTTTGGTAACCGGTCTTACCAAGTTTCAGAGTAATTACCAACTCTCTAAGCTAGAAGTAACCGAAAAAACTTAACAAAGCCTTCGGTGTTAAATCATCTCCCTAATGTTCGCACTATAATTTGTTTTTTTTTATTTCTACACTTCTAAGTTGTAAATGTTTTATTTTAGTTACTTCTTTACTTACATGTAGATTTGTTGTTGTTGTTTTTGGGGTCTAACCTGGTCCGGTTGTCGTCGTTATGCTTTGTTTATTTTTGTTTCAAACATATCACATTACACACACTATAAATGAAGTAGACCTACTGATATTGTTATCATCATCATCACCATCATGATCAATAGCTCCTCCTAAATGAGGTTATATCTTTACGAACAAATCTTTAAAAATGTAATAATGTCAGTATGAATTTTGGTCAATTTTCAACAACAAAAACAAAATATTATTCAAAAACAAATTTACTTATCCCTTTACTTTTATTGGTTCATCGGTTTACTTATTATTTTTCGAATAATACCAGGTGCACTTGATGATATGATACGTTCTCAGCACAATGGGTCTGAAATACTTGGAAATTTGTTTAAAAATTTACAGTGATATTATTTAATAATGGAAATTTAGCATAGCGTCATGCAAACAACTTTGCTGAACAATCACTAGCTGAGTCTGACGAGTAACGGCAAGACTTCATTAACACTGGTACAGTGGTAAAAAACTGCATTCGATGATAACATTTGCAGAAACTTATTTGAAACAGAAGATTTGTATACAAATAATTCAACAATTTGTCACTAAAGCACAATGTTTCTGTTTTGTCCCAAGCTCCACACATTTTCATAAATTAATATCAAAATAAACAAAAGCAATAAAAAGATTCTGTGAAAATATAATTTTGCACGAATAAAAATTATAGTGTTATGTTATTTTGTGAATATTCAATAGAATTAAGATGACTAAAATTCAGCAACTGTCTAAATGGTATAAAAAAATAGTTTACCTTTTTTAATTTTTTATTTTTAATTTATCGAATAATAAATTGATTGAATACCCTAATCCGGTACTTTCTGAACTTCAAGTGTTTTATGCTCAATGTTAGCTTTAATTCGGCGCACATAGGTTTCCGAATACTGTTTGCGCTGGGTCATTTCGCGGACAAAAATGATTGGAAGAGCTCTCTAAAGCTGCTCCATATTTTTGGCTTTGGATGCGTTCCTGGGTTCTTTTGCTTTATCTGTTCCAGATTTTCTTTCAATCATTACTTTGTTGAACTTTTTGGCCACTCTAGAAACACATTGTCTGGTCATGTGTAGGCACTCCCAAGGGAATTGCATTATTTTGAATAGTTTGTACACTTGTCTTTGATTCTTCATTGTGAATTTATAAACACGTCGAATTTAACAAACTGATGTATTTTTAAATCGGGAATATTTCTGAACGATATTCTGATCAATAAAACTAGTTTTATTAGGGTAGAAAAAGTTATTAAGAAATATGTGTGTTACACATAGCTCTTCCACATCAGGCGATGCAAACTAGTAACAAAGAAGTCATTGATCAAAGCTCAAAGTATTTAAAAATAAAAATGTTCTGATTGCTTGATTTTTGAGAAATTGATCAATAATATTGAACGTGTATGGCCTACTTAAAGCGATCATCATTGAATGTCACTTTCTGGTGGGCATCGTTGATTTCACCAACCAATAAATCACCCCAAGCAGGCACTTTTTCTGGATTTAATGACGTTTCAGCAATGGCTTGAGGATTATCTAAGTGCGACAGTTTTACTTCATCACTGAACTAAAAAGTGCTGGTAAAAAAATGAGTGGTGGATATCAAATAGCGAGTATTTGTCTATTTTGGGTACTCAGGACTGAAAACAACTATGGGATCTTTTCAAAGTTGCTTTTGGGACGGAAAAAAATATACGAAAACTTGACTCCGCTGAAATATTTGTAACAAAAATACAACTCTGCTTAGACAAAAACGAGTAAAAAATTTAAAGTCGGGCATGCCGACTATACAATACCCTACACCAGTCTGATTAAAAGCCAACTAATGTTTGGATCCGAAATTCGAATGGGTTGAAATGAGACTTGGGTCAAAATTTATTATAAAATTATAAAAGAAAAGAAAATCGTAAATATAGCCCATATGGGCGATAGGTCAAAATATGGACCGATCCTATCTAGAATCTATTGTCTTTGTCCTTGGGACCATGTGAGTCAGCGAACCAAAGCCAAATTTGGGGTGGACCATATATGGGCACTAGGTGGAAACGTGGACCGATTTTAACTAAATTCAACAGGCTTCGTTCTTGGGCCGACATAGGTCGGTGTACCAAATTTCATTAAAACATCTTAATATTTGCGATCTGCAGCGTGTAACCAAGCCAATTTTGGGGGGACCCTTATATGGGCACTAGATCTAAACATGGACCGATTTTAACCAAAATCAATAGGCTTCGCCCTTGGGCCGACATATGTCGATGTACCAAATTTCATCATAATATCTTAATATTTGCGACCTGTAGAGTGCGCACAAGAATGCATAGACAGACGGACATCGTTAAGTCGAAATAAAACGTGATTCTGAGTCGATCGGTATACTATTTTTTGTCCAATATTTTTTGGTGTTACAAACATCAGCACAATGTTAAACACCTATGAAAAATGTATTGAATAGTTGGCAAACAAGTTTAAAAATATGTTTAATGATTTAAATATTTAATCAACGTACACATTTTCAAAGTATTTTATTAAAAAATTTCAAATTTAAAAACCTTTAAAAGTATCTAGTACCCAAATTAAAAATATAGGGTATTGAAAAGTAGCCGAATTTACCAGCACTAAAACTAAATTTTCTTTTGAAATTGAGATCAACAGCAATCCTGTTTTGGGCCCATTTACCGAAATTACGCCGTTGCCGATGGTCATGCAGCTTCAATTCCTCAACAAGTCGAATTTTGTAAGTCTGCAAAATAAGACATTTCTCCCATAAAGTGGATTGATACAGATTCAGTTGTTGTACACGATGATAGATGAACTCATTCGGGTATTGTCGATGATACGTTCTATAGCAACTGTTTCGTCAACACGCATTGTACGACATCTCCGATGAGGCATGTTAACATTTAGAATAAACGTTGTAAGAAAACAGTCCATCGTTAGCTTCGTCGTTGTTGAAGAGTCAATTTATTCACATGAACGAGATTTCAGTTATCTTGAAGATTTCTGCATAATCTCGTGTATTATCTCGAGATTCTCCATACAAACTTTTTATTAATAATCACTTCAGTTGGACAAAATAATTTATAAACCCCGTCAATTATCTGTTAAAAGTCAGGGTTCAAGACTGTTTTTTGTTATGTTCAGTGAGTTTTTTGACATATTGGCGAGCAAAGTACTTCACTGAACATATTCAATAATAAATTAGAGTTTTAGATTTTCGATACTTTTAAATACTCGATTTTACTCAATACTTGCTTAACTGAGTACTCGATATTACTCAATACTCTGTTTTTCATATTTCCTTTCTAAAAGATTTGTATTTTCATGGCAAAATTATGCATATATTCTGAGTAGTCAAAAAAACGCATGGCATTAAGTACTCAGTACCCAAATAATAAATATTTTCACAACTCTATAACATAGGAAATGTAAACAAAACAAATGGAAAAAAATAAATCATTATTTTAATAAAAATCAACAAAAATAAAAAGAAATGTGATTTTGCCTGAAACTAATTCTATATTTTACTGAAATTTGAGTTAAATTTTGCTTCATTATCATTCCGAGCAAGAAATTGTGGGCTAACAAATCTCCAATAGCTGCGGTCTTCGTCCGTCAAAAAAACTAAAAAATTCATCTTTAAACTCCTCATCCCTTTTCAAAACGGTTTAATATAAATATAAATATTAATCCCTCAATTCATAAATGCTTTGTAAAGTTATAGCAGGTTTACAAAACGTCATTTTTATACAAAATTTGTTCAATAAACCTAATATAATTTTACAAAGCGTTTATGAATTTAGGGGTTAAGTTCAGAGCTTTGAAGAATTAATTCCTTAATTCAATTTTTCAATTCTGAATTAAAAATTCGATGAATTAATTCACTAAGTACCATATATTGAATGGAATTAATTCATATTTGCTTTCGTTCGATTTATTTTGTTCCGAATTAATTCAATTGCAATAGTTCTTTTTATTAAATCAAATGAATTAATTCACTGGTGAACACGTTCAATTTTATAAATCGAACGGAAAAAAAGTGAATTAATTCCTTACTGAATTAATTCACTACTGAATTCGTTCAATTTCATTTTCGTTCAGTGAATTAAAAAAAAATAAAATTACGTTCAGTGAATTAAGAAAAAATAGAATTACGTTCAGTGAATTAAAAAAAAAAATAAGTTCACTGAATTGAAAAAAAATAAAATAAGTTCACTGAATTGAAAAAAAATAAAATAAGTTCACTGAATTCAAAGCCTGTTTTCTGCCGTTCAGTAGAAGAAAACAATAATGTACAAATAAAATTTTTAAATAAGCAATTTTACAGCGTGTGCTAGTAAAAATAAGCAAATTAGAAACCGGATGCTGTTTATCAACCTACATGATTCTAAAATAAAGCCTTTTACTATTAAAAATAAAAACTTTACAGATATAGATACATTTGGAAAAAAATATAACTATATAACTGGTTTGAAAAATTAATAGTTATATTTTTTTTCCAAATTTATCTATAAAAGTAAAGTTTTTATTTTTAATAGTAAAAGGCTTTATTTTTGAATCATGTAGGTTGATAAACAGCATCCGGTTTCTAATTTGTTTATTTTTACTAGCACACGCTGCTAAATTGCTTATTTAAAAATTGTATTTGTACGTTATTGTTTTCTTCTACTGAACGGCAGAAAACAAGTTTGAATTCAGTGAACTTATTTTATTTTTTTTTCAATTCAGTGAACTTATTTTATTTTTTTTTCAATTCAGTGAACTTATTATTTTTTTTTTTAATTCACTGAACGAAATTTTATTTTTTTTAATTCACTGAACGAAAATGAAATTGAACGAATTCAGTAGTGAATTAATTCAGTAAGGAATTAATTCACTTTTTTTTTCCGTTCGATTTATAAAATTGAACGCGTTCACCGGTGAATTAATTCATTTGATTTAATAAAAAGAACTATTGCAATTGAATTAATTCTTTGAATTTGTTGTTTGATGAACGCGTTCATTTGAACGAATTCAGTGAATTACTTAAGAAAAGGAATTCATTCAATTCTAGAGAAAATTGAATTCGATTGGTAGTGAATTCATTCAAAAAGGAATTAATTCTTCAAAGCTCTGGTTAAGTTCTACCTTATCCAGAGTTAATAAATATTGTATTCCAGCCGCAAGGAATATGTTATATTTTGTTAAATTATTGGTTAGGTCACAAATATTTTTTGTTTACAAAACTAAAGAGTTAACGAAATATTGAAAACCCTCTCAACCTTATGTGAACAACTTGGATTAGTTTTAAAAGCTAATTGCTAAATCGCTTACAAAACTTGATTGTGAATGGAGTATAAACTGAACTTAAATAACTTGATAGCTATCTAACTTATACATCCTTACGGCTGCGTTTCTTTTTTTATATGTAGATTTGGCACTTAAGAGTAGAGATACAACCTTGCGGTTTCTTCTGCGTTTCTTTTTTAATTTGGAGATTTGACAATTAAAAACGCACTGCGAACTCTTTCTAAATTAACTGTAGAGATACAACCTTGCGCCTTGTTCTGCGTTTATTTTTTTTATATGGAGTTTTGATAATTAAAAACGCACTGCGGTTTCTCTCTAAAATAAAACTTAATTAATTTCTCTGCATTTTCTCTCATACTCGCATATTTTCATTCTCACACTCTCTACAATGTTGCCATATTTTCAAAAACATAATCCCGATATTTGATGATGTTCAGCGATGGAACTTTTATTTTGAAAAATCAATGTTTTTAAGTTTATTACTACCCAGTCAGAAAAATACAAACGAGAAAGCGATGGCAAAGCACTTTAACGGGTGGTACAAGTACTGGCAAAAAGTGCTTTCCCATTCCCAAAATGATAACATCATTAGACAAAAAGACCGGCTGTTCAAAAAGCGCCGGAAAAGCACTGGAGAAACAACATTTTTGAACGTTGGCAAAACCAATAAATAGGTGGTCTGGAAATATATTTTCCAAAATAAATTTAAAAAAAGTTCATATATATTTTTTTGATCCTGCCGTGATTTGAACCCAGTCCGTTAGATTGACAGACGATTGCTCTACCCACTGAGCTAACGAGACATATAATACTAGATGGCTAAACACACAAATGATGATAATAGCTGGACAATTTTTTGGAACTAATATGCCAGCGTTGGGAGAGCAAAAAAAAGTTGGTTTTAAAGGAGCTTGTCCACAAACGAAAAAAATAGCTTTTATAGAAGAAAAAAATTTTTTAATTAAAAAAAATCAAAAAAAAATTTTTCCTTGCAACCGGATTTTAACTCGAAGCCTTTTGACTACAAACCTTTTTTAACGAAGCGTCAGCATTTTTATAAAATCATTGAATTGGTTTTTGTACCACTGGTAGCATTGGCTAAGTAGCACTGAATAAACACTGGTTGCAAACCTTGGCATATCACTCTAAAACCATTTTGTGCCTGTGGCTTTTTTTATAAACCACCGAAATTTTTGTAAAGCAAATACTGGAAAAACGCTTTCTACAAATGCTGGCAAAGCGTCCCAAATGAGTGTTCTCCCAGTCATTTATTTTTAACACCGTGGTTATCCAGTGGTATGCCAGTGCTTAATTTTTTGTACCACTGGCGATTTCTGATTGGGTAGTTTCGAACTCATTTAGCCTATTATTTTAATTTAATGATCTTTGCCGAAGATAAAATGAAAAAAAAATGTAAAAAATTAAAAATTTGTCTATACTGAAACAAAAACCTCATTTCCCACACCTGATGCTCTCCACACATACACGAAATGTACATACACACATAAAAGAACCGTCACCGCAGCCGCAGTCATTTAATTTAATTTTTATCATTGCAGCGGAAACCGCAGCCGCAAGGTTATATCTCTTCTCTTATTTTTTGAAAATATGAAGGAAGTGTGAGAATGAAAATATGCGAGTATGAGAGAAAACGCAAATCTCCATATATAAAAGAATCGCGGAAAAGCCGCAAGGTTATATCTCTACTCCGAGGAGCTTTATAAAACCCTTATGAAACTAGATTTAGAACTTTTTTTTAACTTTTTTAGGGATTTTTTAAAGTTTTTGGTTATTTACAAATAAGGTAAAAAGGAAAAACAAAAAATAAATAAATACCCCAAAAAAGTCAAGAATAAATTATGAAGCTAGCGTCATACGGGCTTAAATAGATGCTTAAATCTTGGTTAACCAAATTTTAATGAATGTATGCTCTTATTCTGAATTTAAAAAAGCTTAAAACAAATATTGTATTTGCCCCATAGTACATCAGCAAAGTGTACTTGTATGATGTGGTGCTAAGGTGGGAAGTTAAAATTTGTTTTCATTCATTTATGCTTCGCTGCATTTACTTATTTGAATTTGATTTTGTTTTGATTATATTTCAAATTAGTGCAACCGTTTTTTCCACTTTTTTATATCATTGTTTCTTGGGTATCATTAAAAACTGTTGAAATATTTCCCCCAAATAAACACTTATGGAAATATTTATAGTGTAAAATATTTCTTTTTGTATGTCTTTTATTGTTTAATGGTCGGCTTTTTCAAAATATGTTTATGGGGGTTATAATGGTCTTATAAACATGTGCATCATTTATAGATCATTGCGATGAGTATTATTATGACCTTCAAAACTATCTTCAAAGAAATTTAAGATAAAAATTTGTTTGTTGATGTAATCGACATTTTCAAAGATAAATAATATGATAATAATTTGTCTTTTCTACTGAAATGTCGAACACAAATTTTAATTTTAATGAGTTAGCCCCATTAACACAATGTCCTGTTAGCTGCTAACAGGAACTTTAACTCACACATTTGTTAAATTAGCAAATATTTCCAGAAATATTTCTAAAATCATCGTCACCTGACGACTTCTTTAGGCAAGAATGGAATGGAGATAGGTACATATTCTTTTTTACTTTACGATTTGATCCTTTTAATTAAAAAAATATTATTTTAACACTATTGTACCCAGTGTAGAAACGGTAATGACATATCATTATTTTTTGGAGTACCAGTAATGACACCCACTTACCTTCTGCATTATTTTAAAACATATAATAATGAGTTACTGATAATGACTTATTTTTATCATTATTTCAAATAGAAAATAATTTTTTAGATTTTTTTTAAAATTTTTTGAAATCTATTTTTAGACTCAATATTTTTTAAACACTGGTAAGAATATATGTAACCACATATTTATTGATTTTTTGTATGTTGGCGAGTAAGCTTACTTGTGTGCAGCAGGTCAATTATGTTTTTATCTATTAAATATTACATGTCGATATAGCTCAGATGGTAGAGCTGTTGACTGGCAATCTGTAGACCCAGGTTTGATTCCCGCACCAGCAAATTTTATTAAAAAAAAATACAATAAAAAATATTTTTTTTTATATAATTTATTTTTTTGAAAATCTATTTTTAGACTCATTATTTTTGTCAGTACTGGTAAGCACATAGGTAACGATATATTTTTTGGTTTTTCGTATGCTGGTGTGTAACGACAACTCATTATTTTTTGCGACATCGCCATATAAAGGTAATAAGAAATGTAATAACAAAAGTAAGTAGTTACCATTACCAAGTATGTAGTTACATAACCACATATCTGGTAATGATTTTCTACACTGGGTAGTTTAATCTAGACTTTAACATAGTCCTCGGTGTTAATCGTAGTTTAATACAATTTTAAACTAAAAATTCAGTCAAATAATAAAACATACACTATTTTGGTAAAATTTTGTATAATAGTATAATATTAAAGATTCGACTGACTTCGTATGTCAAAAATTTAAAACGTTGAATATCTTATTGACAATTGCGATAGTGTAAAATCCATACTAGTTGAGATTTAAATGTGATTTAATACAATATAAATATTTTCATTAATTTTTCAAATTAATGCCTGTCAAAGTGCACAAGAATTTTATTAAATTTCTAGTGAACTTAAACTATGTGTTTAAAACTAAATTCTTTAACAATTATAAACGGTTATTTAAAATTTGTTCTATGACTATACAATATAGAATCTTTAATTGAACGGTTAAATTTGTTTTGAAGACCAAACGTTTCAAAATTACATCATCTTTGCACAGTAGGGAATTAGGGGTTTTTTAAAACTCAATAAACTAACAAGGAAACTACGTGGTGGTGTAACCCGCAGATCTTAATTAAACTTTTATATGTTGTAGACAGAACTTTAAAGAATTAATTCCTTTTTGAATGAATTCACTACCAACCGAATTCAATTTTCTCTAGAATTGAATGAATTTCTTTTCTTAAATAATCAAACGCGTTTTTCAAACAACAAATTTAAAGAATTAATTCAATTTCTGTAGTTATTTTTATTAAATCAAATGAATTAATTCACTGGTGAACGCGTTCAATTTTATAAATCGAACGGAAAAAAAGTGAATTAATTTCTTACTGAATTAATTCACCACTGAATTCGTTCAATTTCATTTTTGTTCAGTGAATTAAAAAAATACGTTCATTGAATTGAAAAAAAAATTACGTTCACTGAATTGAAAAATAAAAATTACGTTCACTGAATTCAAATGAGAAGCAACAACATATTTTAATAACTTGTAGAGTTGTTAGTATTGTAAAAACGTATAAATGAAATACGTCATAGTCAAACATCTACACTCAAAAAAGTTTGACAATTACTACATGACAGTTGTTTGTGTAGTAATCAGTAGTTGTTGTTTTTAACAGAAATTACAGTTGTTTTTCTATAGAAAAATACAAAACAACTTTTATGACGGTTATTTAAGAAAACAACTAACGAAAAGTACTGTAATTTCGTAACAGTTGTTTAAATCAGTTACTTTTAATATCATAATAAACAACTACCAAAACATTAATTGTACAGTAAACAGTTATTTTTGGTAGTTATTTAAAAAATAAAAAATTTCGTTGAAATTTTTTGAATTTTAAAAATTCTTTTAAAGTAATTAAATATTTTAAAATCCCAAACGTATTTAACAAATTGTGATAAATAATCCGTTGTAAGCATGTCCCTATCCGGATTTCATTCTTGCCTAAGGAAATCATCAGGGGACGACGTTTTTAGAATTTCTGGAAATATTTGTTAAGTTAAATTACAAACTCAATGAGAATTTCTTGTTCTCGTCTAGGAGCGTTATTAAACATTTAAAATATGAAAGAAAAAACAAAAACAACAACAAAAAATTTTACACACTTGGCTTTTGCAATTTGTTTAGTTTATATTTGTTATTATTGATATATTCCTAGTTTGCAAATAAAAATCAGAAACTTGTATTGTATCTCCAATGCATAAAAGCATAATAACTGGAGAACGGTTTGGAATTTTTACTTCGAATTTTAAATAGGCTGAAGTAATAACACATATTTTTGTAATAGAAAAAAAAAAGTTTTTTTTTTTTATTAAAATATACTTTTATAAACAAAAAGAATTGGCTGTAAAAAACAGTAGTTTTTACCGATTTTGTCAGTTGTTTTGAAATTTTTGTAGTAAAAATTTATCAGTTAATTTTACGACATCGGTAGTTATTTTTAATGCATTTGTTAGTTATTTTTTAACAGTTAAAAATAGCAAAAGTTTTAGTTATTTTAAAGGTAAATAAATTTGTCGCCTTTTAAACTGCATATACCTTTGTTTTAACTGTAATTTTCAGTAGATTCTACCGAAAAACTTTTGTGAGTGTACATTTTACGGGAGAAGCATAAGTTTGAAAAATTAATAGTTATATTTTTTCCAAATTCATCTATATCTGTAATAATTTTATTTTTAACAGTAAAAGGCTTTATTTTTTAATCATGTAGGTTGATAAACTCTTTAGTTACAAATTGTATTTGTAAATAAATGTTTTCTTCTACTGAATGGCAGAAAACAGGCTTGGAATTCAGTGAACGTATTTTTTTTTCAATTCAGTGAACGTATTTTTTTTAATTCAGTGAACGTAATTTTTTTTCAATTCAGTGAACGTAATTTTTTTTTAATTCAGTGAACGTATTTTTCTTTTTTTTTTAATTCACTAAACGTAATTTTATTTTTTTTAATTCACTGAACGAAAAGGAAATTGAACGAATTCAGTGGTGAATTAATTCATTGATTCAAAGCTTTGGTATCACTCGAATAAAACCTTCCGTAATATTTAAAAAAAAACCCAGCAAAAACATAGTAATGACAGGTCATTACCATTACCGATTACCAAGTAACGATAGGTCATTACTTTTACATTACTTTAAAATACAAAATAATAACTTTCTTAAGAGTTAAGGGCCAGTTTTATAGTAAGAAATAAGATCGATGTTGTCTTAAATACATCTCAAGTAACAATTTTCTAACTAAAATGGCCCTAAGGGTAAGATTGATTGTTCCTTCAAATAACTTTTAAGTAAGCAATTTTCTTAGGTCCGACTATAAAATTGGCCCCCAATTTTTTATCTAAAAATTATCGAAATAAAAAACTATTGCGAAATAAAGTATTAAAAAAATGCTTTTAAATAAAAAAAAATAAAATCTAAATTTGAATTTCAACAAGGGCCGCACAAAAATCAGCAAATGGCCGCATTTACCCACCGTTGGACTATAACTTCCTTTGTATGCTCTACTAATTTTATAAAACAAGCAGATGAAAATGTAATCATATATGATCGCAAGTGGACTTTTATATAAGAGGGTATATGCAATCATATGATCTCAAAAAAGTTTGTGGGTAGAATCTACCAAAAATTATAGTTAAAACAAAGGTATATGCAGTCAAAAAGGCAACAAAAGCATTTAGCTTTAAAATAACTAAAAATGTAATTATTTTTAAATGTTGACAAATAACTAACAAATGCATTAAAAATAACTAGCAATGTCGTAAAATTAACTGATAAATTTTTACTACAAAACTTTAAACTAACTGACAAAATAGGTAAAACTACTGTTTTTTACAGTTAATTTTTTTAATATTGATAAAAGTGTCAAATTTGTTTAAGTGTATAACAAGTCAACCTGTTGATCATTACGTAAAAATCAATAACATTCTTCAAAATTCACTCTCATTCTTACAGAAAAGTATTGCAATATTGGCGTGATATCCAAACGTCAATGAATGAGCATGCGTTTTTCTAAACTTGGCTTTTAGCAAAAAAAAAAACATCTATGAAATAAGACATCATATAACAACTGGTCTAGCCGGTTTTAAAGTTTAGTTTAGTTTAAACACAATTAACAACCAACGTATAAGCATTTTGCGGTTTTACGTTTAAAAATATTCTCAAGATCTCTCTCAAGTTCGCATATTTTATTTATATACAATACGAGTATAGTGTTTTTGCACTACTTGATGATCATATTATGGATTTCAATTCTCACCTACACATAGATTTTCAATTTAAATTTATACTTTATTTGAGTATGGATTTAGCATTAAAATGCTACTTAATATTATAATGTAATTGTAAAGTATACAGCACAATATCAATAATTAATAGGCTGAGTTAACTGAAGATCGACAGAGGGACGGATTGACGACTGTAAACAAACAATGAACTGAATTGAAGAACATTCACGTAGTATGGGAAGTACGACACACTTGATCCTTTAAAAGACTTGCTGTCTCCCTACTATCTCAGAATGTACATAACATAGAAAAAATTTTTCTTTTATCGATTGGTCCAAATATTGCAGTCGTCATTTTAGACTAATTTTTATTTTGCTTTTTTTAGTTTTTTCTAACATCTAGTTTTCTGAAACCCAGAAACACAAAAATTACAAAAAATATTTATATATGCGTTTTGACAAATGCAGTATTAGACCAATTTCAGTTTCGAAACCATTTACCTAACAGTGTTTGCATCTCAACAATATCATATTCGGATTTTTTTTTTCACTTAGATTTCAAAAATGTGATAATGTCCATAGCCAACAGAGGGGCTTAAAAAAGAAAACACAGTAGAAATTAGTATATATTTTATATCTTTTAGAAATAAAATGAAGTGTGTTACATACTCACACACTTGATCCTTTTATGTAGATTTATATTTTCTTTTTGATTAATAAGCCCAGAATATATTTTTTCAGAATAGAAGATACCTATTTCAGAAAGCTTTCAAACAAAATTTCAAACAAGAAAAAATATTGAAAAGGTTAGAAGATATTCGGCTTGATATTTTTCGGGATCAAGTGTGTCGCCCTTCCCCTACATACGTACTACATGTATTAAAATACGTGGGTCATATCATCATCATAAATATTTGTATGTAAGTACTTGCTATAAACCAAACAAGAATACCTTGGAAATTGCGTTTAAAGAATTCTACTATGTAAATATGTATAATTTATGTACATAACGAGGGCAAGTTTATTTTTTTACATTTGCCATTAAATGCCATTTTTGCCAGTTTTCCACTTATTTTGTAAAAATTAAATTTTTACAGATCCTTGCCAAAAAAAAAAAAAATTGTCGATTTTGTAGACTTTTCAATGAAAATTTCATCATTTTTAAAACAAAATTTCAAAAAAAAAAAAAATATTGTTTGAATGTTATTAAAAACCATATAAACAATTTCACTGGAATTCAAGTTGAAAACAAGTTCAATTCCAGCCCTGTTTTCCAGTTTCAAGGCTTGAATACAACTTTAATTACATTTTATTTCAATAGCATACTTCAGCAAAAGGGAAACAAAAATTCAAGTTTCAAATATTTTTGTTAAATATGCAAATGGTAGAATTTGAAATGTACTTTACTTTAAGCTAAATTTAAAGCACTTGAATTTTTAAAACCTATGTGCTTATTGGGAATGAAATCCTGAATTTGTTTTACGGCAACGAAAATTTCAATATTTAAAAATCATACTAAATTACGCCGATTGCACTTTAGCAGTTCAACTGAGAATTCCTTTATGTGTTGCCAAATTTTGATAATAAACCCCTAAGGAAGTTGGAAAATTCCAACGAAACGTAGGATAAAATTATGGAATAAATAGTATTTTTATTTATTTACATTTTCAATGACCTTAAAAGCCCATTAGAAGCATTTCTAATAGGGATACCGATCCCGAAATCCCGATCCCGAAAATCGCGGGATTTTCGGGATTTAGAAATCCCGAAATCCCGGGATTGGTCTTGAAAAAATCCCGGGATTTCCGATTTTATTATTTGGCATATTTTATCTCTTTTTTATTTGTTTTCATTGTTATATTCGACCTATATCACATAAATCTAATATCTTATTAAATGTTATTAAAGAACTAATTTTTCCCATTCATAAATAATAGATTAAAATAGATTAGAGATTAAATAAATCTGAATAAAAACCTTATAATAATTTAAAAACTTCTATTCAGTTGTGAAACTTTGGAAAATCGTAATTTAGCTTTAAAGGACATATTTTTATTTATTTTATTGATGATTTGCTAAAATCATAACTTCATGCAAAATAATTTTGTCAACTAAAAACAGCAAATTTTTGTTAAATTAAAAAATCTAACAATCTGCCTTTCGGAAATCATCAGAGGTATGTGCTTAATATTTTTTGTTAGTTGATTTAAAAAAACTAATAGTCACTAAATATTTCTGATGATTTCAGCAGAGTAGTTTGTATTTGCATTCAATTAATTTTAGCCAAATATAACTAAAAATTTGTAGATATAGCAGTGTTTTAGCTACTTTTGGTTAAAAAGTTTCTTCAGAGGTAAACTGCAATTTGCTTAAATTTAAGTCATTAGTATATTTCTTATATTTCGGAAATTTAACAATTATTTAGTAAACAAGTTCCGTTGATTTCAGTAGTTTTAATCGCGGAACCTTTTTTGCTAATTTTTGGTAGCTTTTTCTGCTATTTTTACATACTTATTTCTATAAGCTTAGTTTCTGTTTAAAGTCAGATTCACAATGCTGTAGTACTCCACTCTGAGTGGATTTTGTTCCTTTCTTTTTTGCACTTATATATTTTTTGTATCATGCTATCTCTATTTTACACCCTCAACTCTGCAGCGTGGAGTACTCCAGCATTATGAATCCGCCTTAATTTGTTTATTTCTTCATACTACAAGAAATAATAAGTAGATTTATAATGAATTATTTAAATTTTTAGGGTTTATTTCAGCTATTTACTTTTAAAATTAAAAATATGACGAAACAAGAAAATCCCGAAACCCCGAAAAATCCCGAAATCCCGAAAAATTTTCAAAATCCCGAATCCCGGGATTTGTAAAAACCAGTCCCGTTCGGCATCCCTAATTTCTAAAAATATAAATCCTCTATAATTGTTTTTAGTTAAAAATATTTTAAAATAAGAATAAGCTTGCCTTTTTTCGTGCCAATTTTGCTTTTTTTTGTTGTTTTATTTCGCGTGCCAATTTCAACTTTTTTTATGCCATTTTAAACTTGCCCTATGCATAACATATGTATATTTAGGGTGCCACTTATTCTTCAATTTTGATAAATTATGTACATTACTTTGGCTTGCACTGAAATTAACTGCAATTGCAGTTTAAATGTCTACACTGCAAATGCATTTGAATTCCCTGTCTAAATGTGCAAAAAGTGCTGGCATAAATATACTTCACACAAAATTCATAGGTAACGGTATACCGTTATCGAAACAGCAATACCGGTACATACCGGTATTATAAATTGCGTTAAAAACATATAAAACAATTTAAAACTTTGCATATTTTTTCATTATAAGCGTTAAAATCCCAGATTATAAGCTTTAAATTCATTGCTGGTAGTTTCAACAACTGAAATTATTATCTACAAATTTTTTTGATAAAAATAACTACCCAGTCAGAAAAATACAAACGGGAAAGCGGTGGCAAAGCACTTTAACAGGTGGTACAAGTACTGGCAAAAAGTGCTTCCCCATTCCCAAAATGATAACATCATTAGACAAAAGGACCGGCTGTTCAAAAAGCGCCGGAAAAGCACTGGAGGAACAAAATTTTTAAACGTTGGCAAAACGCTGACAAAACCAATAAATATGTGGTCTGGAAATATATTTTCCAAAATAAAATTTAAAAAAAGTTGATATGTATTTTTTTAGTCCTGCCGTGATTTGAACCCAGGCCGTCAAATTGACAGACGATTGCTCTACCCACTGAGCTAACGAGACATATAATATTTAATGGCTAAACACATAAATGAGTGATAATAGCTGGACAACTACTGGCTGTGCCAAAATGCTAGTACTGGCAAACAATTTTTTGTAACTAGTATGCCAGTGTTGGGAGGGCAAAAAAAAAAGTTGCTCTTGAAGGAGCTTGCCCACAAACAAAAAAATTGATTTTATAAAACAAAAAAAATTTTAAATTAAAAAAAATCCAAAAAAATTTTTTTTTGCTTGCAACCGGATTTGAACTCGGAACCTTCCGACTACAAACATTTTTTAACGAAGCGTCAGCATTTTTATAAAATCATTGGTTTTCCAGTGAATTGATTTTTGTACGCCTGGTAGCATTGGCTAGGTAGCACTGGATAACCACTGGTTGCAAATCTTGGCATATCACTCTAAGCCAATTCTTTGCCAGTGGTTTTTTTTATAAACCACCGAAATTTTTGTAAAACAAATACTGGTAAAACGCTTTTCGCAAGCGCTGGCAAAGCGTCCCAAATGAGTGTTCTGCCAGTCATTTATTTTTAATACCGTGGTTACCCAGTGGTATGCCAGTGCTTGATTTTTTGTACCACTGGCGATTTCTGACTGGATAAAGATTATTATAAAAAAAACTTGAAAATTTTGCATTTTTTATATAAAAATAACGGTATCGGTAACGATAACGGTTTTTCGAAACGTTTTTAGAGGAATTTGAAACGGTATTTTAGCGATAACGGTATTATAACAATAACGGTAACCAACCTTGATTTAAATGCGTTCCCCTCGTTCGTTTTTTTTTAAGTTTTCGATTTGAAATTTGTATGGGATTTGACAATCGAAAACACAATAAATTTGAAAACTACTAGTTTTGGGTTCAGTATGAATGAGGCATTAAAAATTATTTTCCAATACACTCATAAAAAAGTTGAAACAAAAGTCTAATTTAAACCATAATAAAATACATTTGGCCTTTAATCAATTAGATTTCAAGTGAATATTCTTTTATAGTATACGAAAAAAAATCAGAGATTTTTCCCACAAAAACATACATATTTTCTGAAATTAGATTTGAATATTTTTGTCATAGGACGCTTTAAGAAATAATTTTTTCAATTTTAAGTTAAGTTAAAATAAATTAAAATTTATAATAAATATTTTGGTAAGAAACGACTACTCGCTTTTTAAGAATTATAAGGAAAGAAGATATCATTTTATACACGTAAAAAATTACCTTAATTCTTAATTCAATAATTTATAGGTGGTTTTAAAAAACTTGTTTTATTATTAAAAACTCCATCATATTTAAATACAAGAAACTAATCGTAGTAAAATTTAACTAAACAGGATTTGCACATAAATTGTGCACAAAATTGTATCACTTTACCAAGTTTTCTGCTAAATTATTGAATATTTTTTTTTTAATTTCATTTTATGTTTGAAAATAACTGATGCAACACGTCTTTTAAATTTGATATTATAATAATATTTATGAAACAGCTTTTCGCCTGCCTCAAAAAGGTTTAAAATATTTTTAATAAATCTTCTAAGAGACTGACTAATTTTAATACTCGATTCAAAGAAATCTTACAATGCCAATTTTATTGTTTATAATCTGGGCAGATTATTCTATTTTACAAAATTATGAATAAAAGTAATAACTTAACCACCAACAATTAACTTTAGCGCACATGTAATCATTTTTTTACAGTTATTTGCCGAAAAAACAAAACAACTACCCAAAATAACTGTTACTACATTTCAAAGTTTATAGTTAGTTAATTTTTCAAACAACTGTCAAAAGTTTTATATTTATACATAGAAAAACAACTACAGTTACGGTTAAAAATAACTATTATCGTTGACTACACAAATGACCTACATGTAGTTACTGTAAAAATATTGTGAGTGTATATATCAATTATTCTCTACTCGTAATTCTGCAAAAAAAAACTGTCCTCCAAATACATGGCACCCCAATGTAAGTAAATACTACATACAATTGTATATAGAAATAGTGTGACAGTATGTTCTTCCACCTAACTTGAATATATTTTCTTGGTAAATAAATTACAAGTCCGCAGATACGTTGTCATATATACGCTCGGAACGTACATTGACTTATTTATGATTAACAAGGAAACCACTTAGTGGTGTAACCAAGAAGCGTATATAACTAGGAGATACAATCGCTATCGGATCGCACATCGGACAGAAAATTATGAACTTTTCAGACAACGCCATAATGTTCTCTGACAACTGTGACAACGCCATAATTTTCTGTCCGATGTGCTATCCGATAGCGATTGTATCTTCTAGTTATATATGTTTCTTGATATAACCAGTAGATCTTAATTATATTGTAGAGCCCAAAAAAATTAATAGAAATATGGCTTTATTTGTAGGTACACAGGTTTAAGTACTCAATAAAACAAAAAAGAAAATATATGCCCATATTGGTTATATCTTGGACCCAGGGTTGCCACTTATTTGAAATATAGATTTTGTCTACCAATGTGCTATTCAAAAAAATGTTTGTTAATATAAAATTTTTCTCGAACATGTTTTATATACCGGTGCATTTCTTTAAAAAATCCTTTTACACACAATTTGTTTAAATTTATTTAAATTTAATGAGAAATAAATTAAAAAACGAAAAATTGGATAATTTTTGAACCCGTTTTTAAAAGAACACGTACATATATCCCAGTGTTGAAAATCATTACCAGATATGTGGTTATGTAACTACATACTTGGTAATGGTAACTACACTCAAAAAAAAAGTCAGTAAAGTCAGCAAAAAATGTTGCTGTGTCAGCAAATTTTTAGTCAGGAGCGTGCTTGCAAAAAAGTTGGTAATTTCAGCAAAAGGTTTGCTGAAAATCAGCGAGCTGATTTTTACCAAAAAAATAGTAATCTTCAGCAAAAGTTTTGCTGACATTTAGTCGACTGCAAATGAAAAAAATTCTTGCTAAAATCACTAAACTTTTTGCTGAATATTAGGAGACTGAAAAAAACTCAAAAAACTTGTAGCGAAATTTTACTTTAGTAAATTTATTTGCTGAAAATTTAAATATAGAATATGTGTAGAGTTGTTTTTCTTTTTTTGTCATTTCCGTTTCCACACAAGCTGCGACATCTATATCTTGTCTATCTGATTGTCGTCCACGCTATGCGGTTATCAGCACAATTTTTGTAGCAAAATAAATTAGTAAAACATTAGTTCAAAATTAGTTTAGTGTTAAAAAAATATAACTAAAATTTTTGCTGAAAACGGAATTTCAGCAAAAAAATTGCTGAAAACTAGTACACTTGATATACAAGACGTTTTACTAATTTTTCTACTAACTTATTTTTTTGAGTGTAGTTACTTTTGTTATTACATTTCTTATTACCTTTATATGGCGATGTCGCGAAAAATAATGAGTTGTCGTTACACAACAGGATACGAAAAATCAAAAAATATATCGTTACCTATGTGCTTACCAGTACTGACAAAAATAATGAGTCTAAAAGTAGATTTTCTAAAAAATAAATTATATAAAAAAAAATATTTTTTATTGTACTTTTTTTTAAAATACAATTTGCTGGTGCGGGAATCGAACCTGGGTCTACAGATTGCCAGTCAACAGCTCTACCATCTGAGCTAAATCGACATGTAATATTTAATAGATAAAAACACAATTGACCTGCTGCACACAAGTAAGCTTACTCGCCAACATACAAAAAATCAAAAAATATGTGGTTACATATATCCTTACCAGTGTTTAAAAAATATTGAGTGTAAAAATAGATTTCAAAAAATTTTCAAAAAAATCTAAAAAATTATTTTCTATTTGAAATAATGATAAAAATAAGTAATTATCAGTAACTCATTATTATATGTTTTAAAATAATACAGAAGGTAAGTGGGTGTCATTACTGGTAGTCCAAAAAATAATGATATGTCATTACCGTTTCTACACTGGGATATTAATTTTGGGTCCTGTAGTCGTACAACATAGCCAAGTTTTATTAAGATCTGCGGGGATACACCACCATGTAGTTTCCTTGTAAGTCACTTTTTATATAACAAAAAATTTAAATGGTATTTTACTGAGTGAAATATATGTAAGTATAAACATTTAGGTAGTTCACAAGGGGTGTGCTATTTGTTGTATCGTTGTATTGTCCTAACAAAAAACAGAGTTGTTAGAATTTAAATTGACAAAATACAACATTTGAGAATAGCACGATACAACATTTTTACGTATGTTTAGTGTCCTATGTTTGAGTGTGCTAACAGATAGAAAACCGAATAGAAAATCGTTGTTAAACTCAAATAAAAATTTTAACAACTTTGTTTTTTGTTAGGACGATACAACGATACAACAGATAGCACACCCCTTGTGAACTCCCTAATTGAAATATAAAATTAACACGTTCTTATCAAATAAATTTTAAAATTTGTACTTATTTTTTATTTATGTGCAATAAATTATAAGGAAGAATTTAAAAGTGAATTAGAAAAATAAAACTGACACTAACATCAGTGGAATTAAGTAAAATATCGGCGGTGTCAATATTTTTGATATCGTCCAGTGTTTTGTTACAGAGAAAAATTAAAACGAAAATAATTTATCGTTGAAGTGAAACAAATCTCTGCAGAAAAACCATAACAAAATATTTTATTCCTCAGTATGGTGCCAAATAGAAAATCGCGAAAGTAACCAATGTACAAATTCCAGCCGCATCCGAAAATACTGATGCCATAATTTTACTAGCTGACTGTTGCGTCTTTGGCTTCGTCGGGCCAGGTTCGCCAGTTGCTTTCCACTCAGCTTGCTGTCGATTCGGCTCTAAAGTGAAGTGGCAGATCCAAGTTTCGTTCATTGTTACATACCGATGCAAATAGTCCTTTCTATCTCGCCGAAACAGCTCCAAACAGCTATCAAAATCATGGACACGTTGTTGTTTGTGAGCAAACGCGGCACCCATTTCGAAAACATCTTTCTCATGGACAAATGTTCATACAAAATAAAGCCGACACGTTCCTTCGATATTCTAAGGTATCAGATATTGCCTGAAACTTCACTTTACGGTCTGCCAAAACGATTTTGTGAACTTTTTTGATATTTTCCGGTATTACCACCTTTTGGGCGACCAGAGCGTTCAGCGTCATCGTTGTTTGTACGACCACGTTCAAAGTCAACAAACCACTTTTCTACAAACCACAATGGAGCAGAGTCCGAATAACACTTATCAAACGAAACTTTGGCTTAAACGCAATGAGAGATCAAAATCTCTATCCAAAGCATTCATTTTTCCAATCAATTAAATTTTTTTTTGTCAACTTCAGTGTAATCAACCATTAATTTCCATGATTTTGGTAATTATAATAACATATTGAAATTAGGAACAAAAAATTTAATTATTAGGTGTGTTTCTTTACTTTTTGGGTAAAGTTCGGTAAAATGAGAGTAAGCACAAAATCCTCTCACAAAATGACAAAATTACCCAATAGTACGGGAACACAAAAAAACACTTTTCTAGCCCAAAACCTTATTTCAAATAATAATGTGAAACAGTGATGGGATGGAAAATTTTGTTTTGTGCCAAGTGTGTGACTAAAATGTGCTAATTTCATTTCGTGTAATTCAACTTTAATTTCATTTCGTAATAGCATTCTTATGGAATTAATTCTATTAGGAATAAATTCTAACCGAATGAATTAAAGTTTTCTTGAATTCATTCAATTAAAAGGTGAGTGATAAATGAATATCATTCAGTTCTTGTTAAAGATTTGGGAATGCAGCCAATAAATGAATTCTTTAGGAATGATTTCACGGAATGGTGTACATTAGAGCGTACCACCTTACAGGCAAAAAAAAAAAGTGCGCCGTACACCCTCCAATATGAAGTATTTTTGCAAGGAAGTTTCAAAAAATTTTTTTTTATTTTTTTATGCCGAACGTAGGGGTCGCCATTTTACATTTTTCGTTATATCTTTGGTATTTACAGTCGGATCTTAAAGTATGATACATCGATGTTTTTCTCTCGAGGAGACCAGTGTTTTGCTCTAATGACATTTTGACCTCAAGTATCCCGTTCTAGTAGTTACCCACCAGATCTCAGTTGCTACCACCCTAATGTACCACCCTAATGTCAGAAAATTAAAGCTCGCAAAAAATCATTAAACTTTTGCTAAGGAAGTTTTTCGCTAAACCCAGTAGAAATTTTTTTATATATTGGTTGCCGAACGTAGGGGTCGCCTTTTTAAATTTTTTTTAGTTGGATTTTTACTATATAGCAAAACACTGGTCTCCTCGAGGCAAAAAAATCGATATATCACACTTTAAAATCCGATTTTAAATGACAAAGCTATAACAAAAAATTAAAAAAGGGGTCGGTCAGCAAAAAATCAGAATCAGCTGAGATATCTTAGAATCAGCTGAGATATCTTAAGAATTAAAGTTCAAAGCAAAAAAGAGTAATAATAACAAAAGGATAAAAATAGCATTGTTAAATTTCGTTGATGTTAGTCTAAGTTGAGTTGTTGATAACAAACTCGATTTGCTTTCAACAGTCACATAAGTAGACGATTATCAAAATATTAACCCACTCAAAGGCGAAAGGCACTGATGATGGCTTTGTAGCGAAAGCCGAAAATGCGCATTCTGCCTTGCTGGTCTTATCGAATTATTTCAAAAATTTTTATTCTTTGTAATTTACTTGTAAAAATTGTATCATCTTTCTTTGATTTGAAAATAATTTAAAAAGAAAGTGGTATTAATTTATGATCTAGAGTCAAACTAAAATAATAACATTCATTTACTTAAATAACAGATCAACTAAAACATTTCCCCCATTCATTTTTAACTAAAAACATTTAAAATAAGGGCCTGTTTATCTAGTACGAAAATAGTCTAAACGACAGAAATTGACAAACACTTTCGTCAGAAATACATGGGAAACAAAAACAAATTTTCGTTACTTTGCTTTCGTTTAGAGTATTTTCGTGATACATAAACCAGGGCTAAGTTTAGCCTAGAGGAAAAGCAATGGGCTGAAAAACGGAAGATCGGCGGTTCTAATCCAGTTTGCGATATAAAAAATATTTAATTTTTAAATAAATTTTGTGCAAGGTGCTATTCTATTTATAGTATTTATAATCCATAAACATTAAAGCAATTAATTAATACAACAAAAATTCAAAATTTGTAAATAAATTTTGTTAATTACAACAGTATTAAAAATTAATAAAAGGGATTGTATGTGGAACTATTGTTTATTGTTTTGTTTAAAGGCTTTTTGGATTTACGATTTTCTAAAAAACAAAGGGACATACCTTCAGCAGATTATTTCTCACAATTTGTTAAAAAAGTTTTGGGATTTTAGCACATTTAGTTCCTTGATTGCAATTAATGTAACATATATCCCAATAAAAATAAATTTAAAAAAACTACGATATTTTAAGAAAATAGATTAAGCTTTTGTGGGGGATATTAATTCGATTCATCGATTATGCAAAGTCAAATCTATATGACAATATTATTTCTCTCTCCATATAAAATTAGATTTCATTATAATTCAATATGTGAGTCTAAAAGTAAATACATATAATAATGGTTCCTTGTATGATCCAAATTTGAAATTATTTTTGAATTAATTTTAGTTTATTATTAAACATTTTGAAATTCTTTTCATTCTTCTCTATCTTCAATAGAAAATCTTATGATTTATTCAACAGGACGTGTTATTATTATCAATACTCCCTGCCAACATAGTCTTCAGGCGTAGTAGGTATAATATAGAAATTGGTCATAAATTTTATTTATGTGCGTTGCATTATTACTTATTCCTAAAAATAAATATAGAAACGTCAAAGAAGTCTAAGAACTAAAAAAATCCAATTTCTTTATTGTTTAGTTTAACACACATGGTACACACTGAAAGCCGAAACACAGCATATACAGTTTAAGCCGGGCTAAAGACAATCTTGCCAACAAAGTACAAACACGCACCATCCATGCGTACATCTATCCATTCACCCCATTAGATCTTCGTTTTTTTTTTAACATGGGACATTGACTAACAAACAATTTTGTTGATATTTGTTGTAACATATACTACTTACTTACCCAGTGTGAAAAAACATTACCAAATAATCGACTACATAACCGATTCTCTGGTAATGGTGACTAGTTATTTTTCTCATTACATTTCTTATTATTTTTATATGTGAATGCGAAAAAATAAAAAAGAATATGTGGTTACCCATTCGCTTACCAATAGTGACAAAAATAATGAGTCTAAAAATACTTAAAAAAACACTATATAAAATATCTTTCATTCTTATTTTGTTAATAAAATGTGCTCGTGCCTGAAATCGGACCTGGGACTCCAGATTGCCAGTTGATAGGTTTCTACATACAATCTGAGCTACCTCCACATGTTATGTTATAAAGATAAAAATATAAATGACTTGATGCATACAAGTATGCTTACGCTCCAGCACACAAAGCGTTAAAAATATGTGGTTACTTACCACAGTTGAAGAAATATTGAGCCTAAAAATAAATTTAAAAAAAAAAAATATCAAAAAAATCTAAAACATTCCCTTATACATATTTGAAGTAGTAGTAAACTCCTGATACTATTTACTTACATATCCCAGCCAGCAAACAAGCTCAAAAAAAGAATCATTAAAGAGCTCCAAAAACTTTATTAAAATATCATCCAAAAGAGCTTGCTTTTTGATTCAAAAACAACTCAAAAAAAGATTTAAGAAACTTCGAAAGGCACAAAAATTAATCTCTTTTTTTTTTTGTTCACAAAATATTCAAATTTTTATTAAGGCACATTTACACTAGAGAGAAAACTGCTAGAGACATTTTGTAACCCTTAATAGTTTAAATCATTAATAATAGGGCTATTTAGAGGTGTTTTCTGCTCTATCCCCACCAGTTTTCTCTCGCGCTTAAATGTGCCTTTGCATTTCTGAGTCAGTTCTAAACCATCTTTTTGATTTAATAACTTGCCTTAAATTTTTGTGTCTTATGATTCATTTTAAAACATGGATGGTAACCGAAACGATGCGGTTATCGATAAGGGTAACGCTATTTCATATATTTCGGTATCGGTATTTTAAGGATAACGGTTTTTTAGTTATTTCGGTAACGGTATTTTAAGGATAACGGTATTTTGATTATTTCGGTAACGGTATTTTAAGGTTAGCGATATTTCAGTTATTTCGGTAACGGTATTTTAAGGATAACGGTAGTCAGTTATTTCGATGCATCCCGCAATTTTTTTTACAAAAAACAAACGCGATTAAAAACAAAACCAATTTACGAACTTAAAGTACGATAAATACTCAATTACCAAAAGCAGAAATTTGAAAATAACGGTAACGCTATTCATTTATTTCGGTATCGGTATTTTAAGGATAACGGTATTTCGGTAACGGTATTTTAGGGGTAACGGTAGTCAGTTGAAAGGGTTTTGAATCGATAACGGTAATTTTAGCGGTATTGCCTGCCAACCCTATTTTACAATGCTCATAATTTCGTCCAAATTATGAGCAATTTTTGACAAATACCTAGTTCTAAAATTTTAAAAAATTGGGTTTTATTTGAGTAATTTTTTCACTCACAGAATAAGAACCCTCAAAAAATTATCCAAATTTTGCTGGCTGCGATGCTTTAAAAAATGCAGATAGTGAGCTGGTATCATTACAAGTGTTCCAAAAAATCATGATACCCCATTACCATTTCAACACTGGGTATATAAATATTTAATGCTAAAATCTTCTTCAAATAAATGCACTTGGGAAGATGACTGAAAATGTTAGTGAGTCTGAGTTTGTGTGGAAAAGCCGACAAAACCCTTTTAAATGTGTAGTTTAGAAAAGAATTAAATATTGAAATATGAAAAACAATCAAGTAAGACAGACTCCTCCAGACAACATTGATCTTCAGAGTGTCTTAATGTATGTAGAGCATTTTGTATGAGAGTAGGTTGTACTAGTTGTGATATTTTAATAATGAAGGCATCTTTAAAAATAGGATAAAAAATAAAGACAGATAAATTGTTGAGGAAACGTGATTTACTTGTTTAACATATCCAATAGTTTGTTACTGTCTTTATTGACTTCAGGAACAAACAAAAAAAAAACCTGTCAAAATAAGAAAAAACATGTATCAAACTAATAATTTTCATGTCACTTTTTTTAAATGGAAAATTTTAAATACGAGGGTTGATTTAGAGGGTAAAACTTTGAACCTCTTATACTCTCTCTTCTAATTGAGATAAAATTTATAACATGTGTGTGAACAAGATATTTAAAATTCCAAACAAAAGGACCAGTACTGATAACACTATGCGACAGTCAAAATCGGGATGGGATGAAACCAACGGGAAATGTTATATCGGTCAAAAACAAGTTATACGTGTCCCGGCGTTTCGCTGGGTCACCCCTAGGAATCGAGATATATCTTTTTTTTGACATAACTCGAGAACCACTAGTCCGATTTTGCTCAAACAATTCTAAAAAAATTACAATTCCTTTAATCTGTTCATATAACGTTTTTCTATATACTCAACAGTTTTGCCGATAAAAATAAATGTTTGTTACCGCTACCATAAAAATCAATAACCTTTTGTTTATTACTTTTTTTTAATATTTTAGGCAAAAAATATTTTTTTCTTCATACATTTATTTTTACCGGCAAAACTGTTGAGTATATAGAAAAACGTTATATGAACAGATTAAAGGAATTGTAATTTTTAATTTTTTTAAAATTGTTTGAGCAAAATCGGACTAGTGGTTCTCGAGTTATGTAAAAAAAAGATATATCTTGATTCCTAGGGTTGACCCAGCGAAATGCCGGGACACGTATAACTTCTTTTTTACCGATATAACTTTCCCCGGTAGTTTGAACCCTTCCCGATCACTGACCCCTACCATTTGTCTCAGGTATGAGTACTTGCTAACAGCGTTTTTCCAACGCCCAAAATATAACACCGTTCCACGGTGGTGCCAATGCTTTACAAAACGCTGGGAAAGCACCCAATATTGCTATATTTTGCTATCGTTAAAAAAGTTATAACATTTTTCTATGAAATGATGAAAAAGTTATGAAACATGTTTCTTAAAAATAATGAAAATTTTCATCATGTTTATAAAAACATTATAAATATAATAATTTTCGTTCAATATAACTGTTTCATAAATATGATGAATCTTTTTTCCCTGAGTGTATAAATGACAACCCCTATGCATTAAATTTTTATTATTTTGTTAAACTGTGTAATGTCGTTACACTCATTTAAAAAATTAGTAAAATATACTGTGAAACGTATTTCGATATACGAGTTCGAATCCGTTCTCGGACATAATAAAATAATATTTAGCTGTCACGTATTACAAGTCCTGTTAGCTAAGTGTGTAGAGGTCTTGGTTGACAACCTGGCAGCCTGTGTTCGATTCCCACAAAAAACAATATACTAAAAAATTTGTTCTCAAATTTATAAAAAAAAATTTATGAAAACCTATATTATCAGTCGGATAACAGGACAATACTGTCAATCCCAGTGTAGAAAATCATTACCAGATATGTGGTTATGTAACTACATACTTGGTAATGGTAACTAGTTACTTTTGTTATTATATTTCTTATTACCTTTACATGGCGATGTCGCGAAAAATAATGAGTTGTCGTTACACACCGGCATACGAAAAATCAAAAAATATATCGTTACCTATGTGCTTACCAGTACTGACAAAAATAATGAGTCTAAAAATAGATTTTCTAAAAAATAAATTATATTAAAAAAAATATTTTTTATTGTATTTTTTTTTTTTTAATAAAATTTGCTGGTGCGGGAATCGAACCTGGGTCTACAGATTGCCAGTCAGCAGCTCTACCATCTGAGCTATATCGACATGTAATATTTAATAGGTAAAAACATAATTGACCTGCTGCACACAAGTAAGCTTACTCGCCAACATACAAAAAATCAAAAAATATGTGGTTACATATATCCTTACCAGTGTTTAAAAAATATTGAGTCTAAAAATAGATTTCAAAAAATTTTCAAAAAAATCTAAAAAATTATTTTCTATTTAAAATAATGATAAAAATAAGTCATTATCAGTAACTCATTATTATATGTTTTAAAATAATACAGAAGGTAAGTGGGTGTCATTACTGGTACTCCAAAAAATTATGATATGTCATTAACGTTTCTACACTGGGATATTGATAATCCCACGTTCTGCTGACGCATATCCGACCGTCGCCAACAGTTTGCCAACATTGTGCCGATCGTTCTTTTCTATATGTAGTTAGAAGGCGACGAAGGTACTAACCATTAACGGTAGGTCTTAAACTGCAGGGTTAGCTTTAACTTAACTATTCAGCAAAAAAAAATGTCAATATACTATATATACAAACAACAACAAAAATTTAAGTTAACTTATAGTTAACTCATAAATCGTCAGTATAAAAATAACTAAAAATGTCATAAAACAATTACTACAACAATTTTGAAACGACTGATAAAACTGGTAAAAACTATTCTTGTTTTGCTGTTAATTTTTTTCGGTAATATACAAATATATTTTAATAAAAAAAATATTTTTTATTAAAATATATCTCCAATAACAAAAATATATTTTTATTATTGGAGATTATACCTGAGACTAAGGCATTGTACATTGTTTTCTTTTCATAATTTCATAAAGTTCGCCAGTGGAAACAACTGTAAATGGCAGTTAAAACAAAGTTATATGCAGTTAAATTCAGTTATCTGTACCTATTGAAAAATAACTACAAATGCATTAAAAATAACTAATAACATTGTGAGTGACAAATTTTAACTACACTAATAGAAAAAGTCTGTAGAAAATTTGGTTAAAACTATAAAAAATTGGTTACAAATGATATTGCGGAAAAACTGCTAAAATAAGGAGATTATTTTTGCTATATATTAGTAAGATAGGAACAGCGAAAATAAAACTGTTAAATATACAGAAGGCCAGATAGCCTTAACGATCTGAGTTCAAACCTCGACCAAGAAATTATATTTTTTTTTTAATAATTTTTTTATTGATTCAAATTAAAACACACAATTGATTTTCTGTTGTTAATATAATTTTATTCAAAAACAAAATATTCAAACTTCCAACCTGAAGAAATTTAAATGTGAGATTTGAAAAAAAAATTTACATCGGGTTTAGCCTAGAGAGAAAGCAATGGGCTGACAAGCGGTAGGTCGCCGTTTCTATCCTAGCTCGCGACATAATTTTTTATACCCTACCAAAATTTTCTTTTTTACATACTGCAAGTCGCAAATGCGAAGATATATCGCATACGAAGTCGCAAATACGAAGAAATTTGGTACACAGACCTATGTAAAACAATTCTGTTTTAACCCATTCAAATTTCGTATCCAAACATTAGTTGGCTTTAAATCAGACTGGTGTAGGCTATTATACAGTCGGCATGCCCGACTTTAAGTTTTTTACTCGTTTTTTAAATAATTTTTTTTATTGATTTAAATTAAAAGACACAATTGATCTTTTGTTGTTGATAAAATTTTATTCATAAACAAAATATTCAAATATCAAACCGGAAGAAATTCAAATTGGAAATTTGATTAATAAAATTTAAATCGAGTTTACCCTAGAGGAAAAACAATGGGCTGACAAACAGAAGGTCGCCGTTTCTATCCCAGTTCGCGACATAAACAATTTTTAGGCTTGTATTCAAAAAAATGTTGTGAATTTTATTACAGTTTAATAAAACAAATTAACATGCAGAACAACAACAAAAATCGTTCAATTATCCTCTAATAAGACAAAAAGTTTTTTGTGAATAACCATGTTAATATTTAAATAAATTTTGTGGAACGTGTTATTCTATTTATAAAATTTATAATCCATAACTATTAAAGCAATCTATTGATATAACAAAAATTCCAAAATAGTAAATAAATTTCGGTAATTACAATGGCATTGAAAATAAATAAAAGTAATTGTACCTGGAAGTACCAAAATTCGATTGGCGAAAAATTCGGTTGGAAATACGAATAATAATAACAAATATAAACTAAACAAGAATTTAAAAGAAATTCAAGGAAATTTTTTATTTTTGATATAACTAACAAAATAATTATTCACTGAAAAAATACTGATTTGGTAGTTGTTTATTATAATATTAAAAATAAATGTTTTAAACGACTGTTACGAAATAAAGTAATTATCTTTAGTTGTTTTTTAAATAGCAGTCATATAATAGTTTCGTATTTTTCCATAGAAAAGCAACTGTAATTGAAGTTAACAACAACTACTGATTACAAGTGTCATATAGTGCCTACCTGTAAAGCTTTTTTGTGAGTAGTTTTAATTTTTCATTCAAGTCTTCAATTTAATATTGGTATGGAATATTAAAAAGATTTAATAAATTTTATTGTAAATCTACTAGTTTTAAGCTCAGTATGATATGAGATATTAGAACATAAAATCCCAGTGTAGAAAATCATTACCATATATGTGGTTATGTAACTAGTTACTTTTATTATTAAATTTCTTATTACCTTTGTATGTCACGTGTGTCGCGAAAAATAATGAGTAATGCTTACACACCAGCATACGAAAAATCTAAAAATATGTCATTACCTATATGCTTACCAGTACTGACAAAAATAATGAGTCTAAAAATAGATTTTCAAAAAATTAAGTTTTATAAAAAAAAATATTTTTTTATTTTAAATTTTTTTTAATAAAATCAATCTGGGACTCCAGGTTGCCAGTCAATAGCTCTACCATCTGAGCAATATCGACATGTAATGTTTGATAGGTAAAAACGTAATTGATCTGCTCTACACAAGTCAGCTTACTCGCCAACATACAAACAATCAAAAAATATGAGGTTACATATATCCTTACCATTGTCGAAAAAATATTGAGTCTAAAAATAGATTTCAAAAAATTAAAAAAAAAACTAGAAAATTACTATCTATTTAAAATAATGATAAAAATAAGTCCTTATCAGTAACTTATTATTATATGTTTTAAAATAATGCAGAAGGTAAGTGGGTGTCATTACTGGTAGCCCAAAAAATAATGATATGTCATTACCGTTTCTACACTAGGATGTTAACTCAATTTAACAGCATTTATTTTAGAATTATAATAACCTTGAACAAAATCAAATGAAGAAAAAATCTAAATAAAAATTCTATAGAATTTTCAAACACCCACAAGTTTTATTTTCAGTAGAAACAAGATTTTTTACTTTAAATACAACTTTAATAGCAGAATTATATACAACGCCTCCTTTCAAATCATATACATAATATTGTATACATGTGCATAAATTAATTACCTACCATCAAACAGCAACAGTCAAAACGGATTGACTGTCTTAAATGACTAATAAAAAAGAAACCGAGAAATAAAAAATAGACATATACATATAATAATAAATTCTGTATAAAAATTTATGGAACAGTGGGTTTTAACAAAAATCTTTTAAAATATACAAAAAAGCTTAATAGTGTTGTAGTTCTAATATAACTGCAAAAAAGCTAAAGCTAACTATATAATATAGAACATTTATAGTTTTTAAAAAAATCACTAAAATTATAGTCACTTCGTAACTCTGTCCGAATCATCTTTAATCATCTATCTGTAAAAACGTAGTTCTCAGTCAAAAGAGTTTGACAGTTACTACATAATAGTTTTTTGTGTAATAATAACTGCAATTACAGTTCTCTTTCTAGAGAAGAATACAGAACAACTATTTAGATAGTAATTTAAAAAAGAACTAACGAAAAGTACGGAATTTCGTAATAGTTGTTTAACCTTTTGACGACCATAGGCAAGTATGCTTACCCAAGGGTTTTTCGTATTTATAATTGCCCAGGTAAAAGATAGAGTAAATATTTCCAAAGGTGATTTGTAAAGGAGAAATGGGGGAACAAAAATGTAGTAGACGGCAAATCCCTACCTGGTCCCCCTTTCCCCTTGCGAGCCCTCGAAATTGGTTATTTATAATTCTAAATTTAAGGGGTAAAAAGCACGAATCAAAGCAGAAATCAAGGGCAAGCAAGTGGTCTATGAGGTAAATTGTTTGTAACATATCCATAATTTAGTTCCCGATCACGAAAATAAAATAATAATAAAACTCGCTTCGTCCGGAACGGCAGGGTCGTCAAATGGCAAATATTTTTACCAAGCGAAATGATGGGTAAGGAGGGGTTCGACGGTGCCAATTTGTCTTGGCATAACTATTATTAGGTCAGAGATTATGAAAATGCAAAATTTTCAAAATCGCTTCGGCAGAAAATGTATGGTCCTCAAATGGTTAAAGCAATTATTTTTAATATTATAATAAACAACTATCGAAACATTTTTTTGTAGTAAACACTTAATTTTACTTCACTTTTAATTCGGATAAGGTTATTTATTAAACAGTTTTTTTTTTGTAATCAAAAGAAAAAAATGTTTTTTGTTTTTTATTAAAATATATATTTTTTTTAAATATAACTGTAAAAAACAGTAGTTTTTACGAATTTTGAAGTGTTTGTAGTAAAAATGTGTCACTTATTTTTACGACATTGTTAGTTATTTTTAAGTGATTTGTTAGTTATTTTTAAACTGCTAGAAATAACTGAATTTTTAGTTATGTTAAAGATAACGGCATATACCTTTGTTTTAGCTGACATTTTCCGTAGGATCTACTAAAAAACTTTTTTGAGGGTGAATAAAAAGATCATCTGAAATTATTCTTAAACTTAGAAGCTCAATGGTAATCAGTTTTACTTTATAATTGATAAAAAACAATTATTGTTGCCACATTTTTCGTTTAAAGCCCACTGTTCAGATATACATATGTGTGTTCGATTAAGAACCTTTTGCCATATTTGTCTGCATTATGACTGTCTGTAGCTGTAGTATCAACAAAAAAATCACCAAAAAAGCAGCAAAAAATCTAACGGAATATCAATCAATAATATAATTTAATGACGTCAAAAACTGATAAAAACTTTTTTCATATAAACAGAATGAGGTTTTTAAAAACTACCCAGCAAAACCTTGGTAATATGTGGGTATTACTATAAATATTACCCGGTAATATATCAAACCGCTTACCCTTGCATTACTTTGGACCCTTACACCTTACCCTTGTATTACTTGTAAATACCAAATTTATACGTTTAGATGTTTTATTGGTATAACTAATTCGTTTTTCTAGAAAATTTTAGAAATTCAATTTTTTGTTAAAAACCCGTAAATTTAAAATTGATATTCGGTTTAAAAAATTCAAATTTAAACAAAATGTTTTTAAAAACTCCTTACCTGTAAGTTCAGAATAACATGTTACTCGATGGACATGCCCTTGTTAAAATAATAGGTTTAGTAATAGAAAAGTAAGAGCTTACCCCCTTCATTACAAAATGCTTATTTTTATAACCAAAAAAAAAAATACTACTACTAATACTAAAATGAAATTTTAAGAAAAAAAAAAGTATTACTTTAAGGTTTTTTGTAACCTAGAGGTAATAGGTAAGCGTAACATGTAAGTTCAGAATAACATATTACTAGGTAAGGAGTTACCTCGATGGACATGCCCTTATTAAAATAATAGCTTTGATAATAGAAAAGTAAGCGGTTACCTACCTTTATTTCTTCTTATTAAGTCATTACCGGGTAACAGAAGGTTTTGCTGGGTAGTTTAAGATTTCCTTTCTTTTTGTAAAAATATGCACTTAAAAGCAAAATATGCAAAAATATGCATATATAACAAAATATGCAAGACCAAATCGATGCTATTTTGTTTCAAATTCTTTGATTCGGAAAAGTATTTGGTTTAACTCATTTTTGGATTAATGACTGCAAACATGAATTTTCATGAAAGTCGCTGCCCTGGTAATCAGTTATTTCACAATGCAGGAATAACCACTTATTTTCTAACTTCCGCGTAACCACTTACTCTTTCACTATGAGTAACCATGCTGATAACTCATTATTCTTATTTTTTTTTTGTGAGCTAGAGGGACATTGCGAATAAAGTAATTAAGCGAGAAAATCTCCTCGTAACTAGTGAAACCCCCTGTTTGCTACTTACTCGCTTAATTATTTCGCAATGGCTATTTTTGTTGGGATATTACACATAGTTTTCAAAATGTGTTTCTTTTATTTTTAATGTATTCTGTCCATACTTTAAATTTATATTGACTCAATAAGATTGGCATATTCTTATGAAATTCATAATCTGATTGATTGTAATCTTATACACATGGTATAAAAATCTTCCCACTATGAATGAAACGTTGTAAAAATATCTTACAAAGGTTAATCCATACATTTATTAATGGGGTATAATGATAGTTGATCAAATTTTAATTTACTTTAATTAAAGAAATTTTATATTCGGCTGCAAAATTAAAAAAAAATGTAATTTAATTTGTAATGGAATTAAAACGAAATGAAACGAGTAAAAAAGTTAAAATCGGGCATGCCCTACAATTATTAAATCCAACTAATATTTGGATCCGAAATTCGAATGGGTTGAAATGGACTTGTATCAAAATTTGTCTAAAAAGTAAAAAAAAAAATAGAATAAGGGTACACTCAACCAAAAAAGTCTGTAATGGCTACTGAAAATTTAGCTGTTATTACGGGAAATGTAACTGTTTTGAGCCCAGCGGTATTTTTTGCTAATTTTAGCAACACATGTCTGCTGATCTGTAGTACAACAAAATTAGTAGTCGCTACTAAATTTTAGCAAAATTTTTGTAAACTGCAATTCAAAATCGATTTGCTAAAATCAGTTAAAAAAAACTTACTAAATACACTGTATGACACTCAAAAAATTAATGGAGATCTGACCATCAGTTCTATATATTTCCGACATGCTGATTACAATGGCGTACTTTATTTTTCGATCAATGGTACAGATTTTTCGCTAAATGTCTTTTAAGTTTGGCGGTTGTCCATTCAGTTCTTTATATAAAAAATTTTTCAAATTCAATTAATATAAATTTTTTTGGGTTAAAATGTAAGCACAGGACCTGTGGCCATATTTACGATATAAATGCTATGTGCTAATCTCGATATTTAAATCACTACTTAGCGTTTTATATAGGTTTTTATGGGTTTTTGCTATTTCAGCTATTTTAGTCGCCGAATGTACAATCGACCTCAGTAAATGTAATGCCTTAGTAAGGAAGCAATTAAAAGTAAAATATTTCAATAAAAAATTTATTGATCTATAGCGGCCTATACGTTAAAATCGCGACTTTTCAAAAATTTTATATGGGAGCATAGCTTTCCAAGATGTCCCCATTTTAAAATACTAAAGTGTCTTTGCTTTGTGGGTAGTAATAAATAGAATACAAGTGTTTTTAAAAAAACAACGATAAATTTGAAAACTTTTGAATGATGCTCATCAAGCACTAGTATAATAACAGCGTTTCTAATTAGTTGTCAGCAGCTGTTACTGGCATATATCGTAGTAACTGCTTAACTTTTTTAAGTGAATAAATGCAACAAACGGTTGTTATGTGTTTAAAACGCATACAACACACCCGCTATTTTTTACCGGCTGGTATCCAAGGGAAATAACAAATTTCTTTTATATCCAACAATCAAAGTCAAATAAATAATATTCTACCGATTGTTTTCATTACACTAATATTCTTCTAAATACTTTAGTACTAAACTAAAATTTGCTATAAGATTTTATAAAAAATTTACTGTCATTGTTTTTAATGTTAAATATTTCAAACCAAAGTCAATTTAATCAAAACATAAATAATTGATTTTTTTCTAAAAAATTTATGTAATAATTTGATTTTTTTTAAATAACAAAATTTTTGTAAAATTAGGTATTGCAAAAAAGTCTAAAAATATAAAAATACAAAATTATTAAATTGTGAAAAACAATGACCGAGCTGTTATCAAAAGAAAAAGAGTTTTTGAAACTGAATGAACAATTGGATAGAATAGCAACAAATGTTATGGAACATCATCAACCCCAACAGTTGTCACATAAAACAATAGAAAGTTCAAAAACAAGTTGTGCCGCCAGTTCTAATACTCCAGATACAAGATTTTTAACATACCAAAAGGCTAAAGGTCTAAGTACCTTATTAAAAAAGCGTGGAGCTGGAGATGGTGTATTGGAGGTAGTTAATATTACAAATTCCATAGCAACCAATAAGGAACAAAGGGTATATACAAAACCAAGTAATAAAGCGACAGGAGGAGAAACTTATCGTCAGTATAGATATAGCTATGGTAAGTTGGAACAAAACTATTTTAAAATAAATTTCTATATCATCCATCGACTTTTGTAATACAGATACAGCCACCTCTTCTAATACATCATCAGCTCCTACCCCATATCAAGGTCATTCAACAATTTCCACCAATATGCCTAAATACCGCCACAAAGTGACCACAGGCACAGAAACTAGTCGCTCTCAAACACATAATCGTCTTAGCAACAGCCGATTTACGGGACCCACAAATACTTCAACATTTACGGTGAAATATCGTAATCCCAAATTTGTTGAGAGTCCTTCTTTGGAGGTTCTCGTCAGAGATGAATGTTCTTCGGTAAGATGTCAAAAATTTTCTCCACGAAATGATAGTGTTACCTCTATGACAATTGATGATGGAAGGCGTTCACAGATAAGCAATAATGCAAACACTTCGAAGAAAAATATTAGTACAGATGGTTTAATCAAGTAAGTCATTATCTTAGTGCATATCGATGGCTTAATGTAGAAAGGCCCTGACTAGATTTTGTATTACTCGTGCACTTTTTTATCTAAGGGCTGGTTGTATAGTGAATTCTTAAGTAAAATTTAAGAATTAGGTGAACATTTTTCCCAAACTTTAATTGTTTTGAGCATTTTTAACGATATAGGTATTCATCCTAACACTCATTCACCCAAAAATTAGACTCGCAAGTCTAAATAGTTCACAAATAGAAAAAATTATGTCAAAATTTTAGTCAAACCTACTAAAAATTAGTTAAAAATGACCTTGCAAAAAAAACGCTGAAATTGGCAGGTTATTTTTAATAATCATTAGTAACTTTTTCAGTAGATAGTACCGACAAATTTTCTTGAGTGTACAAAACATGGTTGACTTCCCAGCCAGCAAAATTTTGATAGTTTTTTGAGGGTTCTTATTCTATGATTCAAAACTTACTCAAATAAAACACATTTATTTGAAATTTTCAAATTTTTTGTCAAAAATTGCTCATATTTTGGACGCAAAATGAATCATAAAAGACACAATAATTTTACCCAAATTATTAAATCCAAAAGATGGCTCAAAAATGACTCAGAAATGTAAACAAATTTGAAGATTTTGTGAACAATTCAAAAGTGGCTCAAAAAATTATTAATTTTTGAGCCCTTCGAATTGTTTTAAATCTTTTTGTTTAGTCATTTTTGAATCAAAAAAGAAGGCTCTTTTGGATGAACCACTTTCATACAAATTTGTATTTTTAATAATATTTTTTGAGCTTTTTTTATCCATTTTTGAGCTTGTTTGCTGGCTGGGTTATTACTTTGATCGATATCGTGAACTATAATGATTCATTTCAGTTTAAGAAATAATCCATTCAAAATAACTTTGGAAGTACAGGTACTCATAATACAAAAAAGGACACATTTTCCCCATCAATTACATCAAGGGACCTGTTTTTCCATATCAACCAGTTATAACTTGTGTTTACATTTTTTGTTCCAATTTTCTGTTTTACAAACTTGCAAATTTTTGCAAATTTTCAGTTCCTTCAAATCTTATTTGAGTGTAAATTTGTCCTACTCTATATAAGTCCATTACTGATTAAATGTAACTAGACTTTACTGAGAAAAGTACGCGAACAGACCTAATGCTGCATTTAGGCTGAAAAGTGAATCCAGTAAAACGTAATCTAGTACAATCAAATAAAAAAGTCAGTAAAAGTTACAAAAAGATCTTTAATTGGTACAACAAAAGGTAGGTAAATATATTTTATTCAGTAATTATGAATTATTCAGTAGATTTTGCTAGTTTTGTCGGTTTTTCTGAAGTTTTTGTAATACAAATTTGTTTGTCTGCTGTTTTGTAATTGATTTTACTGAATTTGTCAGTTATTTTTTTTAACAGTTAAAATTAAACTGCAATTTTAATTTTATCAACATAATTCTCTGAAACTCATTTTGCTCTTCCATTTTAGCTCACAAAAAAATCAGTTCATTTCTTTCTTAATTCTCTATGAAAGTCATTCGTTGTTTTACCTCTTTTCAGATTCCTTAAATCAAAAATAACCATTTTAGAAGAAGATCACGATCGTATATCACAAGAAATGTCCCAACAAAAAGAGCTACTCGATAAGGCCTTAGAACGTTCTAAGCTAGTGGAACAACAACGTGACCAAGCCTTGGCTAAACACCATACCACCACCGAACAATTAACCAAAGTTGAGATACAACTAGAAGAAGCCAATCAACGCATAAAGGAACGTTCATTGGAAAACACCACACAACAAAAAGAACTTGAAACAGTCAAAAGAGAATTGAAAATTTTAAGTCAAACCAATAATAATTTAGAGAAACGTCTCTATCGCGCCAATGAAGATTTAGAAAGTGCCCGAAATGCTTTAACTGTAATGAAAAATTCAGAACGTGAACAGAAGGAAGCATTGAGAATTGAGAGTGAAGCCAAAGATAAACAAATTAAAAGTTTAAAAAAACAAAGAGCGGATTTATTAAATGCTTATAAAAAGCAATTGTTTTTAATAGACAATCTTAAGAGACAAAATATTTGTATGGAACAGTCTAAAATGATAGCCTTTGGTGAAAAGGAATTTTCCAAGGTACTGGAATGGAATACGAAGAGTTAAAGGGAGAAATCTATTTAAAAAAATACTTTTTTTAGGCTGTGTTTGCAAAAGTGTAAGAAATTTGGTCTTTTTAACGTTTTTATATAAAAATATTAAAAGTTATTGTAATTAAATGTCCTTGTTTCAATAATAAACAGCAGCGATTACAGATTTGTGTTTAATTTAGTTTATAAAATAACTCTTGTAAACTTTATCAAACATTTTATATTCGTACACCATTGTTCTCAGTTTATAGGGTATTTACACTGAATATTGTAAAATAGTAATATAAAATTTTCAAGATCAACCATTCAAAATAAATTTAATATTCTGGTGGATTATCCGATAATCTTTAATGTTGGCAACAAATTTGTCAAAGTTGCTAACTAATAAAAAGTAACAATCGTACACTTATATTAATTAATACGTCAGTAGAAAAATCTGTCAAACGAGTTCAAATCGATTTGACTAATTTTTAACAAATTTTTAGTTGAAACTCTGATTTAAACATAGATTTTATTATTATCTTCATTTAACACTATACTTTAATTAGTTTTGATTGTTAATTTCCAAAATTGTTTAAAACTAATTTTTAAATCGTTAAATGTAACAAAATTTATTGTTAAAGTATAATAATTTCATGTTACTACCAGTGTATCCGAAGTTTTAAAGATGGCGCTATTTCTTTCCCTACCGATTTTTTAAAATGGCCCATATCTCGAAAACTTAGAGAGATAGAGCAAAATTGACGAAAATTTCGACTACCCCTAACCATATACAGTGATGTGCAATAAAAAGAGCCATTCAAGTTTTTTTCTAATTTTATTCTCGTTGCCTTTATTTTTAAAGATCAAAATAGTGGATTGATTCGCCCCAAAATGCGAGCAGATAGTTCAGAAAATTGTGTAGAATTTTAACGTAATGTCTGTTTTTTTATTTTGTGAATTATTTTAAGTAGGCGCGGCTTTTAATGAAAAATAAGCGATATCGACCTTCTATGAAATTACATAGTAAAAGTTAGCGAGCACTGATCGGATCTATACAAACTGTATATTTTTGGAAATTCTATAAAATTTCCTTAAATCTTGCATTATCTTTGTCGTTAAAAACAAAGAATGATTTTTCTTTGTTTTTAACGATTTTAAAATAAAGTTAACAACACTGAAACTTAAAAGTGAATGGGCTTATTCTATACTTACCGCGATATAACAAATCAGTCAGGCCTTTTTTTACGTTATAGTGTAAAGCATTCCGTGTTTAAATTTCAGTGTTGTTAACTTTATTTTAAAATAGCTAAAAACAAAGAAAAATTTGGTCATGTTTAAGGCACTGTCATTTTAAGTCTGGCGACTATTTGTAGAAAAAAATAATGCAAGACTTAAGGAAATTTTATAGGAATTCCAAAAATATACAGGTTTTACAGAACTGATCAGTACTCGCAAAATTTTACTATGTAATTTAATAGAAGGTCGATATCACTTATTTTTCATTAAAAGCCACGCCTACTTAAAACAAGTGACAAAATAAAAAAACAGACATCACGTTAAAATTCCACACAATTTAAAATTAAATTCCATAAAATTCCTCGTATTTTGGGGCGAATCAATCCACTATTTGGATCTTTAAAAATAAAGGCAACGAGAATAAAATTAGAAAAAAAAACTTGAATGGCTCTATTTTATTACACATCACTGTAATACCCCAGCGAAAGGGGTTATCTCTATTCAAAAATGGATTATGGTGGGGCCTTGGACCCTCCACTTCATAAAATGGCCCATATCTCGAAAACTAAGCGAGATAGAGCAAAACGGATAAAATGCCCGGGGAGAGTCCCGAGCAGAGAAACAAGCCGACCAAAATAATCGGCGGCGGCGGCGCAAGCAAAAAATCGGCGGCGGCGGCGGCGATTGAGGTTGAGCCGGATAAAAATCGGCGGCGGCGGCGCAACCAAATAATCGGCGGCGGCGGCGGCTTGATCGGCTGAAAACAACATTTTGTAATGTGATTTGAAAACGTTTAAGTTTTTTTACGATAGATATTTTACTATCACTCTATATGCCTTAACGTTTTTTGCCATTACTCTTAACTGACCATCTCTCAAGGATTTGTACGAATAATCTTTAAGGTTTACTATTTTTGAAAAGTTATTCATTATCGCTCTTATATCTGAAACATTTGGAATAATTATTGGAGGCGGTTTTTCTTCACACAGCTCTTTGTTAGCATTATCGTTAATATAATTAACATCACCATTATTGTCTACATCAAGTGCAGCAAACATGTTGTTGCTAGTAGGTACTTGGTATATCATCATTAGGGCAATGAAATCAATGAAAAATATGAACAAATATGCATTAAAAAGCACAAAATTTGCATTAAAAATCCACCAAATATGCATTTAAAGTCGAAATATGCAAAAACATGCATTTATGTCAAAATATGCAACTACAAATCGATGCCAGTTTGTTCTAAATTTGATGATTCGGATAAATGTTTAGTCCATATTAGTTTTGGACTATAGAGAAATAACATACATTTGCATGGAATTCCTTGCCCTAATCATCATTGTTGGTAGTTTTTTTATTTTGATTGCATGCTTAACTAATCCTGGTGATCGATTTTGTCGTCGTTTCGTTGTTTTGTTTTCAGCGACTGTCTACCAGACAATATCGCTTGCTTCAGTAGACTCGCTGCTACTATCCATTTTGCTGTAACAGCAGAGGATTAGTATAGTAGAATATTAATCCCTTTGTTTACTACACTGAACCAAAAACAGCTGTGAAATCAACTAAAATCCATATTAAATTGATGAATGGGTGATCACTATACAACTAACAAAACCTGTCCATCAATTTAACGCATTGTTTAGTAGATTTATATTTTGACGTTTAACTATTTTATGTGGTATAATACAAAATATCGTCAAATGTATTAACAAAAATTAGTTGTCTTAACAATTATATTTAATTAAATTGCATAATGATTTTGTTGTTTTTCCAATGCATTGTATTAAATTCAACAATGCATTTTATTTAATTAATTAATTTTTTATCGATTTATTATTAATTTTTAAACTTATATTTCATTATTTTTATATTATTTTTCACCAATTTAAAATTTTTTTAAGCAATATACATACAATATCTTTTTTATAATGAATTTGATAAAATATAAAAAATAATGAAATATAAAATTGAAATTATAATATAGCATATACTAAAAACTCTTTATTTAAAACACATGTACCATTTTATATACAAAAACATATAACTTTATTTAAATTAATAATTCAAATACATTATATAACTTTCATTAATAGTTTGCCTTAAACAAAATAACAAAAAGATAGATAATAATATCAAAATTAATGACAGAAATTTTAATGTACGATTTAATTGAATTAAAATTAATAAATCTTCAATTAGCAATTCACTTTAAATCACTGAATTTGTTAATTATCTATACTTTGAAAAACATAAACACTTAATGTCAATTTATTGATATTTCCGACAATTACAAATACACATGCTAGCACGAGTAATGACGCGACAAAACTAACCTCACTAAACTTTTTTCCACAGATTTAATACTCTTTTTTCAAATTGAAGAAAAATTATATCAAATTTACGTTGCAGCATTTTTACAAAATTTTTTAGAGTTAACAAATTAAATTTTGTTAAAAAATGGAAAAAAAAAATTATCAAAACAACAATTGTTTTGTAGAGAATTATTGACGGAAATAAGTATGTTCATTTAAAAAAAAAGTAGTTGATTTAAAAAAAACACACATTAATTTGAATAAAAAATATATTGTTTTAACAATTCGTTTCATCAAAAAGTAACAAAATTTTTATGTTGATTTCACTTACGACTTTTGGTTCAGTATACTTAATAATAAGTAATAATTTGTTGTTGATTTCAATATACAATGCAGTGTTGCCCACAAATTTTCAAAATAAATGGCTAGATCAGACCCAAAAATCGCTACAAAATCTCTAGATTATAAACAGTGTAAATATTTAGCGATTTTATCGCTAGATTGTTGAAAAATGGTACTTAAAGCAGTTTTTACTCAAAAATTTCTTTAATATGTTAATAAGAAGTGTTATAAACTTTTAAATAATGAAAAATTTTACGATTAAGCTTCAAATAATGAGTCCTGATTTTCATTGAATTAATCTTAGTATTGCGAATACACAATAGAGGGCGTTGTACGATGAAAAAGTGCATACCCATATTTTATCGAAATGTGTATTTTTAGAGTTGTTTTTACTAAAATCGTTTAAGATGTTGTGTTTTATAATAAAGGAATATCAATGTGCGAGTTTTATAATATTTTTCAACATAAAACCGAGTTTCAAAAATTATATTACGGCTGATAAAAAAATCGCTAGATTTTTGGCTAATAGCTACAGGACAATTTTTCCCGCTAGGGGCGAAATAAAATCGGTAGATCTGACGAGAAAATCGCCGTTATGGCAACACTGATACAATGTATTAAAAAAAAGTTTTTTCTTAAAACAATAACAAATGTTATTGCTTTTAATTTTAAATAGAATTATAGAAAAGAGATCACAATTAACGTCTGCACTTTATCACGGTCAGAAAATCACTCGCAAAAAAATATATATAAAATCAATTTATATAAGTTTTGTTGTTGGGTCACGTGTGATTTGTTTCATGTTCGCACAGATCCATGGCTAGTCAAGACTATATCTAACAAATGGTCCTAAATATTTAATATAACATACAAGTTTTATTTAATAAATTATAAACATACCCTTTTAGTACCAAGTCCTTTTCGTTGAAATATAACTTGCAAAATATTAATTTTGCCAGCACATTTTTTTGCCAATGTAAAGGGCTCCAAAGTAATCCCAACATTGGGAAAATGTAACCCCCTTGGAAATCAAAACAATTTTTGCCTCTTATAGAATTTTCAGAAAATTAAAGCATACTGGGAATCAATTTGTTTTTATTTATTCTTTTTCATTTTAACAAATTAAGGAATAAATAAAGACCATAGAAAAAATACATATCGATTGATTTAAGAAATTAAACTTGTTTGAAGGCTTTTGAATGGAGGCTTTGTTAGAAAGTTTGGGCAGGATGCACATATCTTGTATGGACCCATTTGAAATAGATGCCCAATCAAAAATGTCCTTAAATGATGAAATTATGTGATCAATTCGAACATTGGTTTGAGCATTTTATCCGTAAAAGTGTCCTTTTCTAAATATTATAGAATTTTACAATATCTCTTATCTTTACTTTTTCATTTATTTGTTACAAAATGTCTCATTTATCCAAAATATTCAACTGGACCATTTTTAAAAATGTATTTTAGAATTGAAAAAATATATATGGGTGATAGCAAAAAATGTGATAAAAACCATGTAACCAACTAATTTCAAATGCATGGATTACATTTGAGTTATATATTTCGATATATATCAGCGCATTGTCACCTGTTTTACAAAATTTATAACAATCTGACCAATTTTTGGTTAATACATAAAATTTGTAACCAATTTTACAGGCCAAATGTAAACTCCGTAACCAGTAACTCGTAAGGTTTTTTAACTTTAATAGCTTATATTTTAATAACCAATAAAGCTAAACACTAACTGTAAGAATTTATATGAAGAGGAGAAGTAACGCTTTTAACAAAAATTAATACATTTTACAAACTTTTTCGTATATCTATGCTAACACGACTTCAACTCTGTAACGATTTTTCGTCATAATTTTTGATAAAAATGCGTACACCAAATACATATATTGAGTTTTAAATGCAAAGTTAAGCAGCTATGTTTTTTATTAATTGATTTTTTACACATCTGCAAAAAGTTGCATTCTGAAGTATTATATTAACCCATTAAAAACTTTTTTTTTAATTTTTTTCACAGTAAAAATATATATAAGCTTTTATAGCTTAAAAAAATTATATTTATAAAAATTTACCCCTAAATTCATAAACGCTTTGTAAAATTATAGGAGGTTTATTGAACAAATTTTGTATGAAAATGACGTTTTGTAAACCTGCTATAACTTTACAAAGCATTTATGAATTGAGGGGTTAATATTTAGAAGATTTTAACTTTTTTCTTTTCATATAAAAAAATTGTTTTTAGCTCTGGTTGTTCAAGTTTAATGAATTAGTAAATTTTTTTTAAAAAATATATTTATTTTAAAAATTTTTATATTTGAAAATTGATACTTCCAGCCGAAATGAGCCGAAAAAAATCGGCGGCGGCGGCTGAAGCAAAAATGACCGGCGGCGGCGGCTTAAACGGCTCACGGCGGCTGGCTTGTTTCTCTGGTCCCGAGACCTTATTTTGAATTATGAGAATAATTACAAATAAAACTGCAGTTTTACTAATTTCTTACATAAATTTAGATTTGTTAAATTTAACAAAAGTATTGGTTAAAATCAACAAATTTTTCTGTTCAGCCAACAGACTTATTATTTTGAGTGTAAAAAATTGGAGGAATTTAACATTTTTTAAATCCAAAAACCGATACATTTTTTTTTCATTAGTGTCAAATATCATTTCAATAAACTTCGTATATACAGAAAAAATAGTAGGCACCAACAATGGGAATTTGTAAAAGCAATCACATTTTCTTTTAAATTGAAATTTTATTTCCAACAATTTTTTTGTTTGAAATATTTGTAACTCGTTTGTAAATTGTTATCTTTCATATAAAAATTGTTTAAAAATAAAAATTCAAAGTTACAAAAAATAAAAGAATTTTTTTTTTTTGATTTACAAATTTCTTTGTTGGTTCCTCTTTAAAAAGTTTATTTTTTGTATTTACAAATTTGGTATGAGAAAGTTGTTTAAAAATTTAATTAGAATTTTGTAAATTATTTGTATGTACGTCAAAATAAACAGAGTAAACGATCAAGATTATAAAAAAGCTATTTCATTTATTTTGATATCGGTATTTTAAAGATAACGGTATTTCAGTTATTTCGATAACGGTATTTTAAAGATAACGGTATTTCAATTATTTCGGTAAAGGTATTTTAAGGATAACAGTATTTCGGTTATTTCGGTAACGGTATTTTAAGGATAATGGTATTTCGGTTATTTCGGCAACGGTATTTTAATCTGTTAGTTCGTGTTAATTATAATGCCCTATTGGAAAGTTTGTAATGTAAATGGACTTGTGAATTACACGAAATTTAAATTGTGAATTTTGAAAACTAACAACGATATTTTAAGGATAACGGTATTTCATATATTTCGGTAACGGTATTTTAAGGATATCGACATTTCCTTTATTTCGGTAATCGTATTTTAAGGATTTCAGTTATTTCGGCAACGGCTTTTTAAGGATAACGGTATTTTGGTAACGGTATATTAAGGATAACGGTATTTCGATTATTTTAGCAACGGTGTTTTAAGGGTAACGGTAGTCAGTTGAAAGGGTTTTTATCGATAACGGCATTTTAGCTCTATTGCCTGCCAAACCTGCAAGAAAGATTAAAATAATTACACTATGCGACAGTCAAAATCGGGATGAAACCAACGGGAAATGTTATATCGGTCAAAAACAAGTTATACGTGTCCCGGCGTTTCGCTGGGTCACCCCTAGGAATCGAGATATATCTTTTTTTTGACATAACTCAAGAACCACTAGTCCGATTTTGCTCAAACAATTTTAAAAAAATTACAATTCCTTTAATCTGTTCATATAACGTTTTTCTATATACTCAACAGTTTTGCCGGTAAAATTAAATGTTTGTTACCGCTACCATAAAAATCAATAACCTTTTGTTTATTAATTACTTTTTTTTAATATTTTAGGCAAAAAATATTTTTTTCTTCATACCACCAAAGGTCAAATCGATATATCTCGATTCCTAGGGTGACCCAGCGAAACGCCGGGACACGTATAACTTCTTTTTTACCGATATAACGTTCCCCGGTAGTTTGAACCCTTCCCGATCACTGACCCCTACCATTTGTCTCACAGTGTTATCTGTGAGATTTCAAACTCAATGTTAAGACCCTATTCGAAACTTTTTAATGTTAATGGACTTGTGAATAACACGAAATTTAAATTTTAAAATTAGCTTTTCCGAAAAATGTTTGGAACTTGAGTGCAATTTATAAAATTATTTATTTATACATACTGGAAATAAAAAAACATTTTAAATTCATAAATGCTCTTAAAAAAGTTGAACAGTTAATATATGACAGTAGTTTGTATAGTCAGCAGTAGTTGTTTTTAAATGTACTTGCAGTTGTTTTTCTATAGAAAAATACGAAACAACTGTTATGACAGTTATATAAAAAAAACAAATAACGAAGAGTACTGTAATTTCCTAACAGTTTTTTAAAGCAGTTATTTTAAATATTATAGTAAATAACTGCCAAAACAATATTTTTACAGTAAGTTTATTTTTTTAGTTACTTAAAAAATAAAAATTTCGTTGATTTTCATCAAAGGAATTAAATATGCTAAAAATCCCAAACGTATTTAACAAATTGTGAAAAATAATCCGCTGCAGGCATGTCCCTATCCGGATTTCATTCTTGCCTAAGGAAATCGTCAGGGGACGACGTTTTTACAATTTCTGGAAATATTTGTTATTAAACATTTAAAATATCAAAGAAAAAACAAAAACAACAACAGAAAATTTTCCACAATTTGCTTTGTCATCTTCCAATGTACTACTCTGTTGTTTTGACAGATCTAGCAATGTAGTGACATCCATTCATGTAGAAACCACAATAGAAAACAATGTTTTCTAAAGTGTCAGTAACATTTAAATTTGCACAAGCACTTGCATATTTTTTTTTCTTTAAATTCTTGTGTGATTGATGAATTACTAATTTCAATGGAATTTAAAACCATTACCATTGCTCAATGAAATGAGATCAATTAAAATCCTAACCATGAATTAAAAAATATTAAGGAAAAGAATTTCATTACAATTGATATTATTGATGAATCCATCAATTAGTCCTATGCATGTTAATTTTAAGTTTTTTTTTTTTTTTTTAATTTTGTAATGGACTCCGTTTTTGGTCAAAATTTGGGTGATTTTAATTTTGATCCATTTCAAAAGCTTTTATATAAATAAAACAATATTAGAGCGACAATTTTAAAGATTTCAAAAACAAACAGATTTTTTAGATAAAAACATAAGTGATCCTAAATATAGACTTTTTTATATTATTTTCTTTTTCTAAAATTCGTTTTTGTCTTATATTAAAGTAGATGGAGCTAAACGTACCAACTGTGTTGGCTCTTTCTAGTTTTGTACGAAAAATAGGTAGTTTTTGTTCAATCTAAAGACATATTAAATCTAAGCTATGTAAAAACAATTGATTTGAAATTAAAACCGTTTTTAAAAAATACTCTTATTTGTTCTTTAAAAGAAAAATACAAATACGTTAAATAAATAACAAATTCAATCAACCCCTTATAATTTTTGTCTACAAAATCTCAATTTATTTTTAATTATCTTGCTTAATATCCTTAGAGAAATCATTGGCTATAATAGCGTTGCATTATGAATTTTTAGCAGAAAATTTTTGTATAAAAGCTTCAACATATTCCAAGATTGTCATCAGTTTCTATTTGCACATCTCAGTTGCATCATCATTGTCCTCCAGTCGTGTTTTCTTGTTCCAAGGATAATATAAAAATGTTTGCTCTACGTTTTTCGGTGTGCTTAATTGTCATTGCTTTTATCATTGCTGTAGTAATGTTAAATTCAAGTGAAGCAGCATATCGTAAACCACCCTTTAATGGTAGTATTTTTGGTAAACGTAATAGTGTGGGTGAGTATCTAAATATAGAACTTATTGGAAATGCAGAATTCTAACAAACCAGGACAAAAATGGTGACAAAAGGAAAATGTGTCTAATAAAAAAATAATTTGAAAACTTTAGCGATAAAAATGTTTTTTATCACTAACATTACATGTATTTTTTTATATGACGAAGTTGTCTGACAATGTCATGGTTTGTTAAAATACATGTGTATCAAAACTTCGATATTCGGGGATATTCACTGCTGTTCTGAGTTTAGAGGGTTTTGATTTAGAATGGATTTCTAAAAGCACATGGAATTAAAATATTTGGAAGTTTGCTGTTTTGGTATTCACATATTAAGTGCGTTCCCGTACGTACCCAAAGTTAACGAAATTTACCCAAAGTTACCGAAATTTACCCAAAAGCGTTCCCGTACTCGAAAATTGGATAAATGAGAGCGCTAATGAGATTGTATTAGTGTTTCTCTTTTTACCAAAATTTACCCAGACTTTTTCTTCGGGTAAACTTTTTTAACACAGCTGATGTAAATATAAACAAAAAACAATAGTGAAAATAAATTTGAAATTTTGATTAAATCATTTTTTCTTCACCTTCCTCTTTTTTTGATTCCGAAAGAAAATGTTAAAATTTATACAGTTTTTAAAATAATCTTTTTATGTATTAAATGTTCGACAAATTTCAATATTTGAGTGAAAATACAAAGAAAAAATTTCAAAATTTTGTTCACAAATGTTTTTTTAATAATTTAATAAATATTTCATAGAAAAAAAGTGCATTCGTTTTTACTTCCACCCAGCTTTTTATACACGGAATATTTCACAAAAATTTTTGTGGATGTGAATCACAAAACAGCAAAAATGTTCGGAATGTTCCACTTTAGAATTTCTTTATGTGGATTCGGAACTGAGAACAGCGCCGATTGTCAAATTTTTGTAAATTCTCTTTTGAAAATGACATTTCGTATCGCCATATATGGATAGATAGAGATGGAATGTGTGTGATGGGTGTGAACCAAGTATTAATTTTCAATATGAAAATATTTGTATTTCTTTTCTTTAGAATATGACAATGCTAAGGCATTAACAGCCATGTGTGAGATAGCTATGGATGCTTGCCAATCATGGTTTCCTCAACCAGAGAACAAATAATCCTGATCAATAGACGGATAATTAACAACGCTATGGATTTTTTTGACTGACGACAACGACATTTTTTGTAATTATTATTAAGAAAACTATAAAAAAATAATCTGTATTTATCATATGTGACCAAATAAAATTATTCAAAAGAATTGTAAAAAAATCTAAATATTTTTTAATTACTCTTTGAATATTTTTAAAGTAACAACATGTAGGTCATTTGTGTAGTCAGAATTTTTTCAGCCAAATTCAAATACAACCAGAGAATTAAATGAACTGAAATTACAATTAAAAAAGTGTTCACTGCGATTGCATTTAAATTAACTGCAATGTCAGTTAATTTTAAATGCAACTGCAGTATAAAATTTTTTAACTGAAATTACAGTTAATTTCACCGTCATAACTATTTTAGTGTACCAGACAATTATTTTTCGGGGAAAAAGTGATTTTGGGTTTGTTGGGATTACATATGTAGGTATGTCAATTGTAAACCAAAAACTGGTACAATAGTTTTCAAAAACTTTTAGTTTTTGGTTAAAAGTTTGTATGGAATTTAACACCTAAATACAAGTAGTTTTAAAAACTACTAGTTTTTGGCTAATAATACATTTAGACTTAAGCAAAAACTACATTAACAGAAAAAATTTTTCAAAAATTTTAGTTAAATCTACTAAAAATTAGTTTAAAATGATTTTACAAAAAACTGCTGAAATTACTAGATTATTTTCACTAAATATTAATAAGATAGGAACGGCAAAATAAAACTGTTAAAAATACAGAATTTCTAGTTATATTTGAGTTAAATTTTAGTTGATAGAAAATAACAACTTAACCTGCTAAAATCAGCAAAAAAATTTGCTAAATAACTAGTAGACTAAAAAATCACAAAAAAAATGAAAATTTTCAATGTTTTTTTAAATTTTTTTTTAATGCAAATAGTAAATATTTCTGTTGATATCAGCAATTGGTCCCTTCCAATGACAAAAGCAATGTTAAAGTGACGTGTCTCTTTCAAACGAAAAGACCGATCAAAGACCGCTATTTGCCCCCTTGGGACCTATCCTGCGTTTCACTTTGGACCGGTCCGCTTCCCCGTAGGGTACTAATAAAATTTTTTCACATAAATTGTACACAAAATAGTTGGATGTTTTCATAATTAACGCGACCAAAACTTTATTATTTGATATGTTACCAAATACTTAGCAACGATTTTTTTTTGTGTATTTAGATAAAAATTTGTTTAACAAAATAAAATCCTTTTGCAATTTTCCTAAAAAATTAAAATGAATTATTTATTTTATAATTTTTATATTTTATTTTTTTGTTTTTTTTCAATAGTTTTTAGTTTGAAATATTTTTTAAAATATTTTTTAAGATTACAGTGTGTTTTTTAATTAATAAACATACATATAAATTAAAAGGATTTAGTTTAGAAATAATGCGTGTATTAAAAATAAAAAAAAATAAAAATGGACAATATTTTTTTTTATCAAAATTGAGATAAAAAGTTGTGACGATAAGAGAGAGAGAGAGAGAGAGGAGATGCAATTGATTCAGTTCTGTTTTTTCTTTTTTGTGATATTTTTAGTCAAAAATTTGTTTAAACAATTACTGCTATGTACTTTAAAAACTTACAGAAGCAAAAACTATAAAATAATTTCAAGTGTTGTATATGTTAAATTAATTTCTGGGCACTGTGCGGCGTCTCTGACGCAATTCATGTATATATTTACGTAAATAGGTCATGTAGTCGGTCATAAAAGTGGTGTAGGCCTGAAAGGGAAAACAAAATATTTTTATAATTAATTAGATTTTGCTTAACATTATAACCGTTGCATAACATGTGAAAAACAGAAATTTTGTATGTTGACGTACTGAATTTGTTCAGTAAACTAATGAAGTTTTCTATACAATGTGAATTTAAATTTTTTCCATTTTATTGAAAAACCTTCATCATTTTCATGAAACTAATTTTTAATGAAAGCTTTTTATTGAGTGCATGAAATTTTTAATAAATAAATTGATTAATGAAAAGTTTTAATGGACAAGTTGCAGTGAAACTTCATTGATTTAATGGAAAAATCCATTAGGATCATGCAGATAATTCTCTCAGTGTATGTACAATTAAATTGTGTACTTTAATAATGTTATTTTATATTTTAGACATAATGGGTGCGTTCGGCAGATACAATTTGACAGTCAACAGTTCTACAACAGTTGTGCAACTATCTGCTGAACGACCTGATCACTAACCGCTCAGTCTGAGCGCTTAGGTTATGGCTTAGGTAGCGCTGTCATATTTTGGTAGCGTAAAAAATGTTTGCTACTTTTGATCAAATAGTGATACATTTGTTGTTGTTGTTTTTAAAAACTTTTTGTTTTGTATGATTGACAAATAAAAACATACAAATATAATTCAAAAACAAAAAATTTAAAAAAGCAAAGGAAAATATAGAAAAAATGTATTTAAAAACAAAACAAAGAAAACATCGTTCAGCAGAGTAAGTAATCACAAAGCGCTACAAGTCACCGGTATCAGTTTAAGGTTTCTCTGCCGAATGCTACCAATGTCCCGCATAAAGAATTAATTACAAACTTAAATTTATCTTCTTGCACAGTGCATGGGACGGCATTAGGATTTTTCTTTTCCCGGGACAGCGGGATTTTTTTATGAATTTCCCGGGATCCCGGGAATTCCCGATTATTCGAAAATAAATAAATCCGACATATGTTGTATTGGAAAAACTCGATTTCTATTACAACAGCGTCCGACAAAGTTAATTTTTTGGTTGTACCTATGAGAAAATCTACTTAATATATTCTGAAAGCAGGGCTAAATATAAAATATTCATATCTTCCACTTTTTCTAGATCAATTCGTCTAACAGTTTAAATCGCGAATTAATATTGAGGTAATATATTTATATGGAAGGCCGTCTTAATTTTAAAAAACTCTTAGAAATAACTGAATATTAATTCGCGTTTATAAACCGTTTATAAACGAATTAATATAGACAAAGTGAAAGACACGGGTATTTTATTTTCATCCCTTCTTTTAGGACATATTCGAATTATTCATGGGTGCAAACTTGTGTCGGACCAGTTTTATAGTCAGAACTAAGATCGTTTTTTGCTTAAACATTTCTTAAGTATGGTATCCAAAAATTTCTATTTCTAGATATTTTGTTTCTATGGAGATTTCCGGAAGAATTCGTCTAGAATTATTTTTATAAAAAAGTTTAAAAGGGAGTATTTTTCACACAAATTTTTAGGCAAATTGGCTTAAATCTTTTTATAAAAATAGAAAATAAAATATTATTAAATAATCTTTTAACTTTAATTGGTATTTTTTGATCAGAAATTTTTAAAAATAAATTCCCAGCCAGCAATTTCGGAGCGCTCGTAAATAAGATTCTTAAATGGCTCATAGGAAAAAGTGGAAAAATGTTTGTTTTTGGAGCTAATTTCTGAGTCATTAATGATAATTTTTCTTTACTGGGTTTTCATAGTTGCATTTTAAATTAACATATAAAAAATCCAAAATAATTTGAAAAAGCATCTGATGCATTATTTGAAAAATAAATAATTTTTAAAAAATACAATTAAAATAAAGGAGTAGCAATTGAAATTTAAATGCAATTATTTGAAGTAAAAAACACTCAAATTATTTATATCAGCTGAAAATATGAAAATATTACTAATTTTTTAAATTTTAATGCACAGGCTTTTTGGATGTATTTGGAACTGAAAAATTGATGTTGAAATGTTGTATGTATTGATTTACTTGAACAAAGATCATCGTTTTAAAGAAACCATTTTTTCCCCGAAGTACGAGTATTTTATTGGTAACTAAACCAAATTCAGCTGACATTCAAAAACAATTTGGCCTAAATAATATTTTTTTTTATATTATACTAATTCAGTTTATTAAATTTTAAATCGTATTTTTTATTTTAAATATTTTTATTTAAATTGATTTCAAGAAAATCAATGCTTTAAATTTAAATAAAGCTTCCGAAATTGCAATATATACTAGCTAAAACTTATACAAAAGAATACATAAAATCCCGGGAAATCCCGCATGAAATTCCCGGGATAGCGGGATTGAAAAAGGGCGGGATTCCCGGGAATCCCGTCCCGGGAATTCCCGGGACATAAACCCTAGACGGCATACAAAATTCTTTATTTCGGTTAGGGTTATTGTTTTAGAAAAATAACGGTTAAAGATTTTGAACCCAATAAACCAACAGATATCGTTACTATATCGAAACGATATCAAGTGGATGGTCAAAAATAATAGTCACTTGTGATACGAAAACGATATATTTTCTGTTCTAAAATGTACTTTTTCTAACAATATCGTGTTTCGAAGAAATTATGATACAGTTTTCGCTATCGAAATTCCGTAGTTACAGTATCGAAAATGATATCATATATATATTCGAAACTGAAACCGCGACTTTCAAGCCTCAAACCCGAAACCGAAAACCGACAAAAATAAGTCAGTTTTTAATAAATACTTCAACCAATTAAAATAATTAATTAAATTCATATACATATATTAGATTATTTCGGTAACTGTATTTTAAGGGTAACGGTATTTTAATTATTTCGGTATCGGTATTTTAAGGATAACGGTTTTTTAGTTATTTCGATAACGGTATTTTAAGGATAACTGTTTTTTGATTATTTTGGTAACGGTATTTTAAAGTTAACGGTACTTCAGTTATTTCGGTATCGGTATTTTAAGGATAACTGTATTTCGGTTATTTCGGTACCGATGTTTTAAGGGTAACGATAGGGCTCAGCTCCTATTTTACAAAATTTTGTATTTAATTGTAATGAACATTTTCTCCATTAAATATTACTTTAAAGAATTTTTTGTTATCGTTATTACGGATAGCATAAACTGAGGCTTATAATTTTAGAAAAAACGCACCAAAAAGACAAATGGTTTAAAAGATATTGAGTTTCATATATTCAGTTCAGATTTTCACCGCGTATTTTCAAAAAAAAAAATCGTAGTCAGCGAAATTTATAAAATTTTAACTTCATATTGTTGCAAACAAATTGTTAAAATTTAAATTTAAACTCTTTAAAATACAGCTGTAGTTGCCGAAAAAAGAATAACAAATTTTAATTTATAACGGTTTTCCTCGTTTTTTCTTCTCCCGGAAATGTCTCGAAATTGCGTTATTGCCTTTATTCGAGTGATAAAATCAATAGAATTTTAATAAATATCTTAATTTTTATACATATTTCATTATTTTAAAACAATTCTACTAATATCACAAGAAACCCGAAAAATAACCGAAATCGCGGTTTTTATAATTTTGAAAAACCGAAACCGAAAAGAAAACTAAATTATATAACATTTATATTTTACATAACTTTTTTTCAAGGTTGGTTACCGAAACGAGTAACGGTAAGGGTAACGGTAACGGTATCAGATTTCGTTTGTTTAGGTAACGGTAAAGGTAACGGTATTTAAGACTGTTTCGGTAACGGTATAGCGTTATCGAAACAGCAATACCGGTACGTACCGGTATTAAAAATTATGTTAAACACATATAAAAACAAGTAAAAACATGGCATATTTTTAATTTTAAGTACTGAAAATACAGAGTTTAAGCTATAAATTCAATACTGGTAGTTTTAATAAGTAAAATTATTATCTATAAATTTTTTGTAAAAAAAACACTCAAGATTATAAAATAAAAAAATTGTAATTTTTTTATAAAATAATAAATACCGGTAAAATACCGGCAACTACCCATAAAAATAAGGGTAACGGTAACGATAACGGTATTTAGAAATTTTTTTAGAGGTATCGATAACGGTAACGGTATTCAATTTGAAACGGTATTTTAGCGATAACGGTATTATAACGACAACGGTAACCAACCTTGCTTTTTTTATTTTTGTGACAATTGTCATATTCTGTGTGTTCGTTTACTCGAAATTCTTACTACTTTTACTACAATTGGAAAGTTTTGTTTACTTTTTGTATTGAATTTTTCCAGCTGTAGTAAAAGTAGTAACTTGTAGTAAGTAAACGAACACGCCTAGTGTGTTAGACCAGGGGTGGCAAGACTTTTTTCGCTGCGTGCCAGAAACGGACAAATTTAAAAAAAGTCTTTTAAAAGTCCTTTTTTAAAAATTTTTAAAATTTCTCTTAAAAATATCATTGCAAATGTACATTATTTATCAGCGCTACGGATAACCCCCATGAAATAACCCCCAAAGGGAAAAATTAAATAACATCCAAGAAATGACGTAAAAATGTTTGACGGTTATTTAATTTTTGGGGGTTTATTTAATCTTTAAATATTGAGATTATTTTATTATGAAAAAATCCCCAATGAAATAAAATTAAAACAGTTTGAACATTATTGCCTTTTAATTTTTTTTTGGGGTTATTCCATTTTTGGTAGATATTTCATTTTGTTAAAAAAAAGTTAAATTATTGGGCGCCATCAATTATTTAAGTACGTAAGAAACTAGTTGCAAAATGTGCTTCGGGCAAAAATTTGATTTTGTTAAATAAATCGCGCGGCTTTTATCATCACAATAATGAATAAAAAGCGAATATTATGGATTTGAACAGATAAATTTCTATTTCAGAAATGGCTTTGCGACACATGATCAATGTCCAATTTCAAATTCCAACAAAGAAGGTTATTCCATTACGAAACTTATTTTCAGCCTTTATTTCATTGAGGGTTATTTCGTAGCACCTATTTTCCCTTAAAAAATATTTTTTTAGATCCAATTTTATTACAAGTTGTTTTCCATTTTTGTGCAATTTTCTGGTAATTTTTATTTATGAGGCATTTTCTCAACGAAACATTTAAACTTCTTTCAATCTAGAATTTTTTAAATTTTCCCAGAATTTTCTGGTAATCGAATTTGCTAGTTCTGTACTAACCATATTTCTTTAAACAAAAAATGGTGGCAATACAGAGTTTTATTCATTTTAAAAGACGATTTACAAGCTCTATGAAAAATTTCACCATTATGGAGTTAAATCACACATTTTTGTAGCGAAATTTAACGTTTAATTTTTTTTCATAGTTTTGCCAGCCCTGTGTTAGATAATTGCGTGCTTCAATTATAATGAAATCACATTCCTCCGGAATCTCGTTTAAAATGGAGTTAATTCGATATTTCTTGAAACTTTTTGTTTACGATTAATATGAATTAAATAATTATGACAAACTTCTGTGACAATAAAAATGACAATTGTCACATTTAATGACAACATTTTATAAAGTATGGTAAGAATTTATTGATTAGAAAATAATATATATTGACATATTGCAATTTTAATTTTAATTTGCATAAACATGTTTTTATTTAAGAAATAAAAAAAAACTATTTTATTTTTGAAAATTTTTATATTTGAAAAAAAAACACTATTTTATTTTTTACCAAACCTAAAATTCAGTCAATTTATAAATTACATTTTTAAAGACAGGTTGTATTAAAAAAATAACATCTTTAATAACAAGTTTGATATTAACAATTGGCATATTTAGCTCAACACAATTTTTGCAACTTTAAGGGCAAGTTTTATTGCCAGAATTAACGATTTTTATCTTAAAAATTTCTTAAGAAATATTGTTTGAAAAATTCTAAATAATTTTGTTATATGTACGTAGTCATATTTGGCCAGTCAGAAAAATACAAACGGGAAAGCGATGGCAGAGCACTTTAACAGGTGGTACAAGCACTGAGAAAAAGTGCTTTCCCATTCCCAAAATGATAACATCATTAGACAAAAGGACCGGCTGTTCAAAAAGCGCCGGAAAAGCACTGGATAAAGAAAATTTTTGAACGTTGGCAAAACCAATAAGTAGTTGATCTGGATTGCCAGTGGTTTTTTTATAAATCACCGAAATTTTTGTAAAACAAATACTGGAAAACGCTGGCAAAGCGTCCCAAATGAGTGTTCTTCCAGTCATTTATTTTCAACACCGTGGTTACCCAGTGGTATGAGAGTGGTTGATTTTTTGTACCACTGGCGATTTCTGACTAGGAAACTTCTTACAAATGAATTAAAAAATTATGACAAATGTTATAACAAATTGTGTGACAATGACAATATTTGGTTGCCAAAAAATTTTAAATAATATGAAACTAATAACCTTATTCTAGGAAAATGTGACAATTTGTTTTGTTATTAAAATTGTCATGTTTCTTTTTATAGAAATTTTTCAAAAATTTGTTATGGTATTCTATTTTTTTATGACAAGAAAAAGTTTTAAAAATTTTACCATACTATATTGAAAGGTTTTTCTGCCAAAAACAAAAAAAAATTAAAATAAAATTATCAAAAAAATCGTAATTTCTGAAAAGTTAAGAAAATTAAATCTTTAAAAAAAATGTCCAGAAACCGCAGAACATGACAGGAATACTTCCAAGCACATGGAGTTTTCTTTAAATTTTTGCATCAAGTACGCTCCTGAGCTTATTGCTAACAACTTTAGTCCCTAAAATCCTATGTTATTAAGTAATCTTTGGGGTGCATTTGCATGAATTTTAGATTCAGTAAAATGTTCGACGCGAACATGAATTAGGAATTTCATATTTTATTTCTGTGAAGAAAAATTACAAAATTCTTCAAAAGAAAACAAAATTTTTTTATATTTTGATTTGTTGACAAATGAAAATATTTGTTTGTTATGTGCTTTTTATAACATGACAATTTTGTAATGCTGTGACAATTTTTCTTAGAATACCAAAACTATAACAATTTCCTTTTTTTTTTTTTTTTTTTTTTTTTTTATCCATTTACCTCAGTTTTATCACAATTTTGTTGTTGTTATAAAGTTTAGAATAAGGGCATAAAAAACATTTGTGCATATGCTACCAAAAAATTTTTCTGTATATTTTTATTGATATTATCGCAAATTTTGTTAATTAATTCATTAATATCTTTTTTTTTTATTTCTGTTTTTCATGGATTTTGTAAAAAAGTTATGTCACTTGAAGTCATGGCAAAATTGTCATATTTGATATGTTTACAATGCCACATTTGATTGACATAACATCCAAAGTTTATTAGGTAATAAAAAACTTTACTTACCGAATCTAATACATAACGAGGTACATAGCCTTTTAAATCTAAACAAAGAATCCATTCAAATATACAAGCATCCGTTTTGCCTTCTATCTCGTGCATAGCAAAACCGGCAACCAGATTTTCTCCCCTAGTATATTTGGTATTAGCCGGTACCTTATCATATTCTACACTTATAGCCGCACTTAACCATACTTTCCCCTTGGTATTAAAGCCCTTTAATGGTGAGGGTGTGGCTTTACGTGATTGTTGTTCTTCGACATCTTCTACATGATCTTTAGCATCTTCGAATTCATCTTCCAAAGGAGGAGGTTCATTAAAATTTAAACGCATAGCTTCCGTAAAATCTTTAGCTCCTAAACTTTTACTGAGTGTTTGAAAAGCAGCAATATTATCTTTTTGCAATGACATATGACTGGCACCATTTCGACAGCTTTCAACACTACTGGGTTGGGGTGTGGAACTTTCGTGATCTGATATAGTGGAAACACTACCCTCACATGAATTATTTAGCATGTCATCATCTTCAGAGGTATCCGAATCGTTACAGTCCTCACGCATTTTACCATCAACAAATAAACGCCAACAACGTAAATTAACAAAGTCACGTGATTTAATCATGCCACCACCTCCTCCAACAGTTGCCTGATAAGTTATGTCGGTGTAAGTGTTGACTTTCTAAAACGAGCAAACAAATTTTATGCAATTAATTTTTGGGTTACATGGCATAACCCCAACGGATAGTATCGCAATTTCCGGTGTTGGGATTATGTCACAAAGGGTTTCGGATCAAAACCCGCAAACTGGAACTTGACCGCACAGTTTTCGGTCGTATTCACCATAAGAAATTGACATTACGCCAAGAATTAGCTTCATAATCCCCATATTTTCGAGTTACACATTAACTTGACCGACAAAAAGAATTTTTAATGGACCGGCTTTTGGCCGAAAGCAGAGATTTTCTCCTCTTGGGTATGTCCTTTACCGCCTTCGCAGAATAAAGGTTTTTGTGTAGTCGCCCCTCGGTCGGGTTTAAGGATTTTCTTCTCTGGGGTATTTTCCAATTCGGCTTAGCCAACTAATTATGACCCAAAATAAAAATATTTGGGTCATAATACACTATTAGAGAAGACTGTAAAAAATTTGGTAAACCTACTAAAAATTAGTTAAAAATTACCTTGCAGAAAAAACTGCTGAAATTAGCAGATTATTTTTGCTATTATATTAGTATGATAGGAACAGCAAAAATAAAACCGTCAAATATACAGAATTTATGTTTGAGTTAAATAAGGCCAAAAAATCATAAAAAAAACTAAAAATGTTCAAAGTTTTTTTTTCGATTTTTTTATGCAAATAAAAATCGAGTCTTCTGAATTCATCAGTGTACTATTTTTTAGCAAATATTTCTGCTGATTTAAGCAGGATAGACTACTATTTGAATTCAACTAAATTTGGCTTAGAAATAGCAAAAATTTCTAGATATAACAGTTTGTTTTTGCTATATTTATTCTACTAATATTTGGCAAAATTTTCAGTATAATTTATCATTTTTAATTAACTAAAAGCTACAAGTCACTCAAATATAACTAAAATTCTATAAATTTAATAGTTTTATTTTCGCTGTTCTTATTTTACTGGTATTTAGCAAAAAAAAAAAAATATGCTAATTTCAGCAGCTTTTTCTGCAGGGTAATTTTTAACTAATTTTTAATAACTCTTTCTGCTATGTTTACAGATCTATTTCTATGAGTGTACCAAAAAAAAAGCAAAGAATTTTTAATACTCATTGGTATTATAAAAGCTTTGCAAAATGTCATAAACCCTAATTCTATGGTTGCGAGTTGCGATGGATTATGACCGAAAGTTTGTCAGACATAATAGCCAAAACAGATATTACTATAATATCCGGACACCTTACTTTTCTATATTTTACTTATAAAAGTAATTTTTTTTTTATATTTTCCGCTAAAATTTCGGAAAGTTTTACAATATCTACTTACTCTGACGATTTTCGATTCTAACATGGTAGGATTCCAAAGTGGAACTCCTTCAATTTTATAAAATAATTCATTACATAAAACTTTGGCAGGATATTTTAAACGACCCTAAGAAAATACAAATTTTATATAAAATTATATGTATTTTATATTTACAAAATTTAAAAATTCTTACCGTCAATTTATAGATTTTTCCCAATTTTTCACGATGTATACTACTAATGGTATCTCCTCTTTTAGTCACCTTTTCTAATTTCCAATCCGGTACTTGCAATAAATCATAAGCCTTGCGTAGGCAATCCAAACCCATTTGGTGATATTCTTCATCCTATAAAAGAAGAATAAATGTGATGTTATCTTAATAACCAGTTCGTTTCAAAAACAACATATCCAACTTCACTACCATCTTTGAGGTAAGATTAAAATAAACTCAATTTGAATTCTCTGAATGATTAGCATTTTATAAAGATTTTGATGACTTTATTGTAGAATAGGGATGTTTATTATGTAAATAAATTTACATTCAATTTAAAAACAATACTTATAGAGATGGAGGAATTTTTTGCAAATATTTTCTTTTTATAAAAAAAAAAACAAGTGGGACAATATTTGTATAAAGAAAATTCTATTAAAATATCTTTGACCAGTTTTGCCAGCGAGCAAAGAATCCCAAGATTGTAGGATACTCGGCCCCTGTATTCTATAGGTCCATTCGATTACCGGATAATTTGTACAAATTTGTACAAATTTATTACTGGATGGCGTTAGTTAACACAAATAGTCAGTAAACAGAGAGAATAAAGTGACAGTTCTATGATGAGAATTTCTAAGTCTTCTTCTTTTTCTTGCAAATTTTTACTGGATAAATTTTTCTCAGTAAGAATTTGCAAGCAGAAAAAACATATGTTTTGAAAACATATGTTCGTTTATTGAAAGCAAAAAAAAAATATTTTACAATTATGTTATTTTATGGAAATTCAAAGCAATGAAACTTTTAAAACAAATTATGGGAAAGATAAGAAAACCTTGTAAAAAGTTTCTGCTTAAGATTTAACATCAAAAAATATCGTCTTCCATAGCGACCAGATAAAATTTATTTGTATATTTGGTGTTGTAATCAGCTGTGTCTACAAACTTGTAAATTATTGCAAATTTTCTGTTCGCGTACATGTTTGGGAAAATTTTATTTTGAGAGAAATCTTGTCTTACACTCTGTAAGTTTGTACTGAGTAAATTAATCGAATGAACCTTATATAATTTTTCTATGGAATACTTTAAAGTTTCTTTTACAATAGTTTATACAGGTGTGGTCTAATGTACACTGATCCAAAACTTATAAAAATTTGGTCCGTTTTGCTCTATCTCGCTTAGTTTTCGAGATACGGCCCATTTTATAAAAATCGGCATTTTACAAAATGGCCTGTATCTTGAAAACTAAGCGAGATAGGGCAAAACGGACAAAATTTTTGCAAGTTTTGGATCAGTGTACATTAGACCGTACCTCAAAAAAAGTTCGCCGTACACCGTCCAATCTAAACTATTTCTGTAAGGAAGTTACAAAAAAACTTTTTCTTTTGCCGAACGTAGGGGTTACCATTTTACATTTTTATATCTTTGGCATTTACAGTCGGATATTAAAGTATGATACATCGATGTTTTTCTCTCGAGGGGACCAATATTTTGCTCTAACACCCATTGTCCTCAAGTATCCCGTTCTAGTATTTACCCATCAGATCTAAGTTACAACCACCCTAATGTCAGAAAATTAAAGCTCGCAAAAAATCATTAAGCTTTTGCTAAGGAAGTTTTTCGATAAATCCAGCAGAAATTTTTATTATTTTTTTTTTTTTTTTTTTTTTGTTGCCGAACGTTGGGGTCGCATTTTTTAATTTTTTTTCATTGGATTTTTCCTTTATAGCAAAACACTGGTCTCCTCGAGACAAAAAAATCGATATATCACACTTAAAAATCCGACTTTAAATGCTGAAGCTATAACAAAAAATGTAAAATGGCCCCTACGTTCGGCAAAGAAAAAAAATTTTTTTTTGGGAATTGCCTTGCAAAAATACTTTATTTTTTAAGGTGTACCGCACACTTTTTTCTTTGCCTGTAAGGTGGTACGCTCTAATGTACACGCTCGTTTAATTCACATGAAGTAGGTCCGAGAGCGATTCCCAGGAATTAATTTTTACTAAACAGCCACAGAGTGAACCACTAATTTTTTTCCCATTTATTGGATAATAGAAATTAAAACACTAACGGTAGGTCTCATGCTGTAGGTTTAACTTTAACTTAACTTTAAACAAAATAAAAGGTCAAAAAAAATTTACACAAAACAACAACAAATTTTTGGGTTAACTATTAACTAAAGTTTAAACCTGCAGTATGAGACCCACCGTAAGATAATAGGAATTTACATATTATAACAAAATACACCATGTTTCACTTAATAATCGGTGTAATTGGTCATATACTAGTTGACTGAAGCGATAAAACAATAAAAAAGTAGCAAATAATTCGTATACATTTGCAATATTATGTCCAATATAATGGCACAGTATTTTTTTCGTTTTGCCACCCACCATACAATAAATTGCAACATATATGTAACAAAAGGTCGCCACAATATTTTATGCAATATATGAATTCAACATAACCTCAAAATGCACGCAAAATTAAAATTGCACAGTGTTGCCAATAGATTATGCAATATTTCAAGTTTTCCAATAAAAATCAAAAGTGTTTTGATTCACTACATACGATACTATTGCTCAACCCTTAATTTAATACATACAGGGTCAATATGCTTGCACCACTTGGAAAGTTGTACCATAATATTGCAAATGTATGGCCCGCTTAACATCATTCGTTTTTTTGTTTTCATATACAATACTAATGCTCACTTTTTTTTATACAGTGGTGACAAATTTAATAGGAACGATTCAAGTTTTTTCTAATTTTTTTTTCGTTGCCTTTATTTTTAAAGATCAAAATAGTGGCTAAATTCGCCCCGGGAGGCAAATATGTGCTCTAGAATATTGTGCAGAATTTTAACATAATGTCTGTTTTTTTACTTTGTCACTTGCTTTAAGTGGGCGTGGCTTTCAATGAAAAATTAGCGATATCGACCTGTTATCAAATTACAGAGTAACATTTTGCGAGTACTGATCGGATCTATACAAACTGTATATTTTTGGAAATCCTACAAAATTTCCTTAACTTCTGCATTATTTTTATCTAGAAATGGTCGCCAGACATGAAATGACAGAGCCTTAAACATAAAAAAAAATGTTCTTTGTTTTTAGCGATTTTATAATAAAGTTAACCACACTGTTCAGTTCATTACATTCATTAATTGATTTTGCTGGTAGCCTTTTTTCCCCACTTCTATTGTCAGTCGTGGGTAACTTTTTGAAAACAAGTTCATTTTCCAGCAATTTATTACTTAGCGTCTTGACGAGACATTGATCTGTTTGCCCAAAAACTAATCGTCAGCAGAATAACGAGAAAAAATTTGTCCATTTGTTTTGGGTGTTTTTTTTTTTTGTTGGATGTCACAAACGAAACTATTTATTTTCATGTTTTCAATGTGTTTTTCACTAATTTTTTTCCAATAATAAAAAGTAAATTGCATTAAATTCAATAATAATACAAATTATTTACTTTTTCTTTACATTTTATTCATTTTCTTTTATTTTCTTTATTTTTTAGTAATGCCACTAAGTAAAAATTAGATCTGGCGTCGTGGTTGTTGTTGCACACAGTTGTGAAAACAATTGTGGTGACAACGTTGTCTGAACAAGAACAAAACATGAACAAGAGTGGTCCACACTAGAGATGAGCGATATTTTCATACCGGTGATTTAATCACAGTTATTGATAAATCACTGGTAACGGCAGTGATCAAATATTTAAAGTCACAGTTACTCGGAATGTCGTTCCTTTAATATTTTTGTACTATTCTTTCTTGCAAACTTCATTGTGCACAGTAATACATGTTTTTTTCAATAACAGTGACTTGCTTTCACACTCTTCTGAATAAAATGTCTCCTCTATCACGTCTTTGTTACCGGTCGCAACTATTTTTCTTTTAAGGCCCAGTTTTTAGTTTAACGCAGTTTGTAACTGGAATACTGCTTTTAAAATGTGATCTATTTTGTTTTATTTCAATAAAGAAATAAATTATACTCGAGAAAAAGTTTTTCCGGCAAATCACGATCACAGTTTAAAAGAACAACGATTTGCAAATAACATTCACTGAGAACAATGTTACTGAAAAATCGCCGAATCGCCCATCTCTATTACAAACTCGTGATCACGGTCACTGTTTAAAAGAACGATGATTTGAAAATCACGATCACTGGTAGCAGTGTTATTCAAAAATCACCGGATCACTCATCTCTAGTCCACACGAGACAAATTCATGGGCAAACAAGAAATTGTTCGTTGTTTGAACAAATCGATGTCTCGTCAAGACGCTAAGTTATGTAGTTGAAAGAAATTCTCCTTTCTACGACCACAACCTTCATAACGTTTTTTTGAAATTTTTCAAAAAATTTTCACTTTTTTGTGTATAGTAGCTTCTTGTTCATCGCATAAATTAAAGAAAGATTCTTTGATTATGTGAGATAAAACATCATTATAACCTTTCTCTTGCAAACAAATTTGTGCGAGATTTTTATAAATGAACTTAGCCATTGCTTTAAATATAATGAATAATTGTAAAATTAAATGTCGACTACACCGTTTGAATAGTTGTAAGTTACTTATTTATTTATAAAAAATAGCCTTAGTGCCACTAGAGCTTTAATGGGAAATCACAATGGGTTGTATGACATGTTGCATCAGTATCCGAACAATCAAGTTTTATTACTTTTGATTCCTTCTCATATTGGAATACAAGGTAATGAAAGTGCTGACAGCGCTGCAAGGGGTGCACTCAATATCGATAGAGTTACTGAGACACCGTGTTTTCCAAAAGCTTAAATGCTCTTTTTGCGATGTTGTCCTCACCATTCCTCATATACTCGTCGATTGCCCTAATTCCAAAATTGATAAGGACCACTTGAGAATTTACTGGACTGTAGAGTTGATTGCAATTTATCGTACATACAAAGAAGTCTACAGAAGCATAATATTCAAAATATTTAAGGCCAATTATCATTTTTTAAATCTAATTTTTTTTTTATTTATAATACTATTTCATTTATTATAAATATAATTTATCTTTTTTATTATTATTATATAATTTTATGAGCACAAATTAATTTAATTTTTTCGAGCGCATATGGTCTGGTTACCCGGCGCCATTTTTATATTTTATAAATTTATTTTGTAAAATATTTTGAATATATATAAATAAATAAATATTTCATTAATAAACATAAATTTCTTAAAACTAATCTAGACTACCTGCAAGCGATATTTACTATCCTTCTAGGGGATTTAATCTTAACTTCGGTTTTTTACTGATAACAGATGTAACCATAACCTCTTTCTTGGTTGCTATCTCCCATAGTGATATGATTTACCTGTATTCACACATCTGCATACCAGAGGGGCAATTCTGTAACTTTTTAACAAATAGTTAAATTGACAAGTTTTCATAGTAGACTGACAACTTAACTCCCGAATTTTGTTGTTAAAAAGTTAGAGAATTCCAACACAGATACCTAGAAATATGTCCCTAATTCCTGGAATGCAATCAAACATAATCTACATGTGCGAATGTGTTCTATGAACAATCACTAAAACTATCATTTTATTCAAAGTTAATATAAAATTATTCTTAAATAAATAATATTAAAAAATATGAAATAAATATAAAAATATGTTCAACTTGTTTAAACAATAATGAATAAAAAATAATTAATATTGATCTGAACTCCACAAAATATTGTCAATATCATCAGGTTATAAGCAGTATTAAAAACATACCTTATTAACACAAATTTAATTTTACTTATAGAAAAGCCACTAGTTTAAATTTTAAAGTAGTAAAGTTTTGATTTGGTTTTCGCTTAATATTTGGAGCTAGGCAGCAATTAAGTAATACGCGTTTACTTTCTAAAATTTGACCACCCAAAATTACATTAAAAGGGAGCAAAAATAGAACTCAAAATTATTAACAACAATAAGTGTGTTGTACTAAAATAAACTAGTTTTCAGAACAAGTAGAAAAGATTTAAAATTTTTAAAGTTGATACAAGCAATAATGAAGAAAACTAATATAATAATATCTAATGATAATGTGTGTTTAATTCAAAATGACAATAATACACATAATAAATAACTTTTATCAGATTTAAAAAAATTACCCATTTTTAATGCAATATAAAATCAAATCAAAGGTTTGTTTTTTTCGAATTTTATATAAATATTCCATACAAATTTAAGCATTTATAAAAATTTTAAGTAGATATAAATTTAGCTTCTTAAAAATTAATTAGTTATAAAAATGCTGCCAAGTCTTGAAAATTCTTGGATTTTTTCTTTTAAATGTAAACAAAACTATTTGTCAAAGAATTTTTTGAAATTTTGGTATTTTAAAATTGATAAAATATTAAAAACAACAAATGCTAACAAATGAATTATGCGGTTGTTAGTAAAGGGAGATCATGCCACTCGAGGTAATTGCTCTATTTCGCGTTCCGGGCAAGCCCACATACGAAAACAGATTTCGTCTAAAGGCGGCCCCAAATGCTTAAATTTTATTTAAAAAATAAAAACAAGTTACGTAAGTACGGATAGTCGTTTTTTTAGAAGTAGTTATAGATATAGATATAAAATTCGAAAAAAACAAACCTTAAAAATAAAAAAAGATAAGAGAAACAAATAAAAAAAGTTATATTAACTTTTTTTAAATTATTTCTGGTATCATAAAAAACACTTTTTTGAGTTTCTAATTAAAATCGCTTATTTTATTTTTTCGACTCTTATATTATTTATAAATATTTTTTAACATATGAAGGGCTTTATTATTGTATTGGTGAAGTTTTCATTTTAATTTAGCTCAAAATAAAGCCGTAGGAGTTTTTTGTGGTTGTATCTTTATAGGTACAGTGAGCATTTAAGGATTAACCTAAATGTAAAACAGCAACGAAAATAAATAAGCTACTGAAGGTGGAAAATAAACTCCAAGTAGATTTTTTTAAAGCATTGACTATAACTTTACATATGATTTTATTTTTAATATACAATAGCTGTGTTTTCGACTTAACTATATCCGTTAACTCATAAAAAGACTCAAAGTGCATAAAAACGCGTTTAAGACGAAAACTAACACATTACTTTTCGTATGCACGTTAACTTTCAACACGGATAATTATCCACGTTGAAAACTCAACGTTTATACATTTTCACATCTAACGTAACTTATTCGCGTTACTTCTTAAAAACTATTGCCGACGTACGTTCGATTAGAATGCAATAAATATAAACATAACCTGTTTAAAAATGTTTTATACTACAATCGGTTTAACGTACATTTTCTTTAAATACTTAACGTTGATAGGCATGAGACAAAATACTAATATCAAGTTTCTATGAAATTCGGAAATAACTTTAAAAAAATTTTAACTTTTATCAAAAAAATGGCTCTAGCTCCTTCGCTCCCAGTTTCGTCCAGAAGTATTTGGTATGTATTTTTAGAGGGGTATACGGCCTTTCGGCCAATATAAAATCCGTTTTGATCCCTTTTGATCCACGTTATGCTCCAATACAGGCGTTAAACACATACCCTCATTTAAAAATTATAAAAAAACTATTGAGTAATGTAGAATAAAAAATGTATACATGCTAAAAATATATTAAACGGATAATTAAACAAAATTAATCCGAAGTTAATATCTTTAAAAACAAAAAAATATGAACATTTGAACTGTGGGAAAATCTAAAAAAATTTATAACTTTACAAAAAAACAGGAAAAAGGTATTTTGGATCACCCTTTCACTATGAAATAGTAAAAATTTAGCCTTGATTTTTTGGCTACATAGGTTCTCAGGTGTCTATTTTAAAATGAGCTAATTGATTTTAAAATCGGTTACAAAAAAAAATGATTTTTGGCCACCTTCTCTAAAAATGTACCACCGTGCGCCGAACATATCGCAGTACGGTCAGTATATACTTTCCGGTTTATATGTTCCCTGGTAAAACCTATCTCTCGAAAGCTCTGGAAAATTTTTTAACACTAAATTTTTTAAGACTCGTTCACGACTACATGATCACTAGGCTCGCGAAAGCATATTTCATTGTTTTCAAATTTTTTCAGGAGCTTTCGCAAGATTGTTATTATAAAGAGTTCGCGAACAGCGGCTTATCCGCTTGAAATAATTCCCCGGCGAACATACCGCAGAACGGTCAGTTTGTACTTCCTGGTTTATACTTATGTTCCTTGTTTTGAGTTTCACTGACAATTTTACTTACTTGTTCCTCTTCTTCATCACTATTATGGGCAGAATCTAATGGTGAGTAAAAATCCACCACACTATCCATAGGACGTCTTTCATTTCGCGAGGCCAAGAATGGAGCCATTAACGGCGAACGATCCGAAGAATTAGTCACAGCTAAAATTATAACAAATTGTTTAATTTTCAAAAGATATTAAAACTAGTTTTAAAAATAATGATTCATTACCTGAAAAATATCTTCTAGCATGACGTTCTTGTGGTATAACACGGCAGTCTAAAAACCAGGCTTCACCCCAGGCCAAAACAAAGGAAGTTATAATAAGTATAACTTCAAAAACTTGTTGACTGGAATCAACCCACTAGAAATTTTTAAATTAAGCATAGGAAAAACTAATATGGTTATGCTGTAAGTTTGCATTCGTTCTGTTAACTTTGTTGAATAAATATTTCACTATAAAACTTTAACATACTTTTAGGGGTCATAAAAAGTAAAATTTTTACTGGATGTCGTTCGTTAACACAAATACTCAATAAACAGAAAAAAAGAGAATAAAGTGACAGTTCTATGATGAGAGTTTCTAAGTCTTCTTCTTTTTCTTGAAAATTTTTACTGGACAAATTTTTGCCAGTAAGAATTTGCAAGCAGAAAAAAACATGTTTTGAAAACATGTTTGTTTATTGTAGATAAAAAAATTATTTTCCAATTATGTTATTTTATGGAATTGCAAAGCAGTAAAACTTTCAAAATAAATTATGGAAAAGATAAGAAAACCTTCTAAATTTTTTCTGCTTAAGATTAAAAATCAAAAATTCTCTTATTCCATACCGACCAGTTAAAATTTGTTTGTATATTTAGAGTTGTAATCACCTGTGTCTACAAACTTGCAAATTGTTGCAAATTTTCTGTTCACATACATGTTTGGGAAAATTTTATTTTGAGGGTAAATCTTGTCTTACTCTCTGTAAGTTTGTACTGAGTAATTCTTACTGGACTTGACTGAGAAAAGTAAACGAATGGACCTAATATGTTGTAAATATAGAAATATTGCAATCAGGTGGGTTTTCCACATTATGAAGATTATTTTTGATTGTTCAAATTGTTTTTCCAACTCTCATAAATTATATTCTGCACTTGAATAAAAGAAAAATATTTTCCCATTTTTTAACCCCTAAAAGAGCCCAACATTTTCATTAACTTTTTAGTAAACTGTTAACCCTTTCACTATTTTTGTGTACTACAGGATACACATCTTTAAAAATATATGTAAAATATGATAACGCAAAAAACTTAATATTTTAAATATGTTTATTGGGATATTGGCAATAACAAATCATCATATGCTTACACTATTCATCAGGGCAAGGAGTATTCGAATTCAATATATATCCACAAATAAAATGTTGGTAGTGAAAGGGTTAACTGAAGTTAACAGATTAAAACAGAAACTACAGCCTAGAGTTTTTAAGATAATTGTGAACGAAATCCAACTTACGTCAAATACAAAAACTTTGGAAATTAAAAATAAGCAAGAACCACTAGTAGATAACTGTGAGGGAATAGAAAAAGGTTTCATTATAAAGTTTTGAATACTTTTAAAAAGTTTTTCCCAAACTTACCGCTATAATAAGCCAATGATTTATATACAAAAGAGCATAGAAAAATATTAAAACTAGAAAACGACATATGGCCGTTGCTACTACATCAAATAATGATGTATATATTGAATAGTGCACAACTTGCTTTTGAAAGGCTTGAAATATGTTATCGCCATTTATCTAAAAAAGAAAAAGAAAAACAAGACGAGACGAGAGAGACAATTTAACAGTCAGAAACAAAAATGTGATTAATATTTTTAAGGCAACTTAATTATTACTAACCATTATACATATCAGCCATAAGAGTGAAACAAAAAACAAATCAAAGGTTACAAATAAACAAAAAAATCTTCGCACCACTGACATACGACCATCTTGCATATAACCTCCAAGGAATTCTTCGGTAATGAGATTTATGGAATGGGTGCGTGCTAAAATAATTGAAATTAAAAATATGCAATTATACTACAATATGAAACAAATTAATAAAGACTAATACAATTTTCAGTAAAAGTGTTCTAAGAAAATAAAATAAATAAAAAATAATGTTTTCTATTTAAACTATAATCAACATCAGGGACCAGATTCCTGCAGTCGTATGTTACAAATTGTTAAAAATGCACTCAAATAAAAGAATACTGTGTAATAACAATTGATATAAATTTTACTTATACATATTTGCAATATGAGGCCGAAATGATACACCCCTAACCGACTTTAAATCTTTTTTGATTTAAGTAATAATATTTACTATCGAAAAAACTCTATCACGACTACAGTAATCTGGCCCCTGATTTTTTCTATAGAAAATTTCTCATATACATTTTTTTATTCTTACTTACACATATCATAACCGGAAGGGTTTCCTCCTCCACCTCTTGAGTGCATATTGCGAGTTTGATTTATTAATAATTCGGCAGTAATTCGTAGATCATTTGGACTATTTTGGGACATTGTTTGGTCTTTGTTGAATCACAGCATATTTATTTTATCAAAATAATACTAAAAATATTTTAGAAATTATCAAAAATCTGGAAATTCTTCAAGTTTACACAATTTAAATATTTGTTTTTAATAGTAAGGATTGCGTTCGATGAAATTAGTGCACAACTAAATTCAAATAACTTTTGAACTAGTTGACTTATACAAAAGAAAAAAAACGTTTTATTAACAGAAATCTTATTAATGCTTATATTTAATAAAAAAATATTACACATTAGTGGTTTTTAATGAAAATTTTAATTTTTTCTGAAATTCCTCCCATTAAACTTTTAATAGTGTCTTCAGTGATTTTTTTGCTTGATGATAACCATTTTCTTGAAAATGTTTTAGTGTTTTCAGCCCTTCATGATCCTTTTTACCAGAGCCCAATATCTTTCGATGGGTCTGAGCTCTGGGCAGTTAGGTGGATTTACATATCTAGGTACAAACACTATATTTCGTTAAATAATCTAATTATTTTTTCACGCACTTCTATTTCACAGCTCATTTAAAAGCCAATAAGTATCGAATAATTTTCAAACTTGACATGAGGAGTTGTACATATTTAGCAAAGGCATCTTGATTAAAAAAAATAAATTTTGAATTTGAAAAAATTTACAAGTAATAATGTGTGCACTAGTTTCATCGAGCGCAAACCTTATGTAGTTCAAAGTAATTCAAGCGAATTTATACGATGTTGAATTTATTTAAGATAAGCTAAAAAATAATAAAGTAAATATTATATTGGTTGATATTGTAAGTAAAATTGGAGATATTTCATAGACATACATACATAAATATTTCTATACCAAAATTGACACTAAAATTAAAAATAATTCTATAGAAAAATTTCTAGTCGCCCGAGTAAAAGTATGTTTTACCAAAGCCTTTGTGGTTTTATGCAATTATAAATCTTCCACGTCACCTGAATTACCTGAAGTAGCAACAACTTAAACGCTAAAAACGCCTTTAAGGTAGAAAAAAATAATTTAAAAACTCAATCGGCGATTAAACATTCCGCAAACGAATATAATGATGGAAAAATTTTTAGCGATTTTTTTTTTGCAATCTAAGAACCAAACTTTGGTGTAGAAATTGGTATTATATATTTAGATATTTATTTAGTGCAAATAAGACTTAAAGTCTCTTAAAACACATCAACAATAGTACATTAACATAATTAAATAGAATTAAATTAATAATTTAACACAATTGCAATTGTTATAATAACTTATATATATACATTAGTGTTATGACTTTTTGATTTTTTTTGCAAATATCAAATTTTACATGCCCTAGCCAAAAAGGCCATAAAAAAATATTAAGAAACGCAATCTTACTTTTTCGCTGCTGTCAAAAAAGTTCCCGCACCAATAGGGTTGAAATTTGGTTTATATTGTTTTAGTTTAATTAAAATATTCCTCCGAAGTTTTAAACAAATGAAATTCAAACGATGCGTATTAAAAGCTATTTACGGTAAATATTACGAAACCTTTTTGGAGGGACTTTTGGATACATTTTTTGTCGTTTTACAATAATTCTTGTAATAATTCGTTATGTAAATTATGCAAAATCCCCGAGCAAAATTTTTTTTAGAAATTGCATTTGGTGCGGAAGGTTTTTTTTTGACAAATTGAGCCGCAAACACGATTTTAATTATTAATTTAGTATTGCCTATCACGTGATGATAGGTAAAATTTTTGTTCAAAATGAGTCATAACCCTAATATACATATATATATGAATCGGCTTCAAATAACATGATCAACGAACTAAAATTCGGAATAAATTATAGTCCCAAGATTATAAATTTAAAAAAACCACACTTAAAAAATTGCAAAATAATTTCGGAAGAGGGCGAAAAAGGCTTTATGGTACAAAAAATTAATTTAAAAAATTAATCAGCGATTTACATTATGCAAACAAATATATTGATGAAAAAATTTAGCTTTTTGCAAATTTTATTTTTCGCGAGTTTTGTTTTTTTTTTGAAACTAAAACACCGTAAGTTGCAATTTGAGGCCTTTAAAGATCGAGTGAAATTTTTCCACGTGAAAAACAACTTACGATGCTTTACCGGTATACTTATTTTGCAGGGTTGGCAGGTACTAACCCTAAAATACCATTATCGATTCAAAACCCTTTCAACTGACTACGGTTACCACTGAAATACCGTTACCGAAATAACGGAATTGTCGTTATCCTTAAAATATCGATACCGAAATAAATAAAATATTGATACCCTCAAAATACCGTTACCGAAATAAGTGAAATACCGCTTGATACCCTCAAAATACCGTTATCGAATTAAATGAAATACCGCTATCCTTAAAATACCGTTGCCGTTATTTTTAATTATGTTTTTTTGGTAATTGCATGCGCTTATTGAGTATTTTACGTTCATTAAGCAGATAAATTTGTTTCTTTAAAAAAAATTGCAGTATGTATCAAAATAACTGACTACCGTTACCATTAAAATACCGTTACTGAAATAACTGAAATACAGTTAACCTTAAAATGTCGTTCCAAATATCCATAATACAGTTATCCATCCTTAAAATACCGTTACCAAAATAACTGAAATACCATTGACCTAAAATACCGATACCGAAATAAATACAATAGCGTTACGCTTAACGATTACCGCATAGTTTCTGTTACCATCCATGTTATTTTTGGTTTTTATATGGTCGCTAAATTGCCGGTTATTGGGTGATCCGAAATTTTGACCATTTTTAGTTTCACGCTTATAAAATCGTTAAAAAATTAAAATTTCGAAAAACCCTGAAATGGGTACTTATTTTTGATATATTATCAGAATATACAACCTTCATTAAGACCTGGAGTTTAGTGGATGCTACGTCTGCTAACACGTCCCACTTTCGGCTAGATTGTCCCGCTTTTTCTCATCGATTCCAGAGTCCCACGCGGTTTTTGTTTAAATCACCGCACTTCAAATGCAAATATTTCAACTATTTAAATTTTGAAAAATCATAAAATATTTTGAATAAGATTGTGAAAATGTGTGTATGGAATTCAATAGCATAGATTTAATCTATGTTCAGCAGTGCCATTTATTTCCTTAGCGATGTCATTAGCCAACGAAATTGTTTTGATAATTTAACCAAACATTTGTTCAATATTCTTTAAATTTTATACAAAAAATTGTTATGACTTAATAAATTTAGGATATTTTAGTCATAAAATATTGTATTGAAAACAAGAGAATATGGAGTTTTTGCAATATTACTATTAGAGTCAAATTCCTATTGTCTCTCAGCGGCCAAAATGCTGATTTTGAGTCAACTATCCTACATAGCTAAAAGAGCTAAATTTTAATGGAATCTGGGTTCATGATTCGATTCTAAAAAAAATCAATCAATCAAAATGTAACGTGTTTAAAATGCACCAAACAGCATTTATGATGGTTAGAAACTAATTTTTTCAAAAAATTTTAAAAGTAATATTTTTATTAAACGCAATAAAAAAGTATTTTCAGCAGAGCAAAATGGTAGAATCATTTTGATTTATCGCGAACCGATAAAAAGTTATTAAGTTGCAAATTTAAAGTTTAATTTTTTAACACGCACGATGCGAAACAAATTCAAATAGAAAACATGGCAGAAAAGGTATTTTCAGCAGAGCAAAATGGTAGAATCATTTTGATATATCGCGAGGCGTTAAAATGTTATTAAACCTTGAATTTTTATATATCAAATTTTTGTATACCCTTTTGTCAGCTTAGAACGCTTGCTCGATATAACCCAAAGATTTCTTGTAAACCTTGTATAAATGCAAGCCGTATTTTTTATGTATGGATTTTGACATTAATCTTATAAAAATACCAGGTTTACACAGTTTACGGTTAGAATACGAATAAATAAATAAAAAGAAATAATAAAAATTAATTGTTTTAATTATTTATTTTTAATTTGAAATAATCGACCTCAAGCCGAACAAACAACAAAACTCACATCAAAATCAAAGGTCCACAACATACTGTCAACAATACGAATTTATATCAGAAGGCTTATTGTTTCTCGTATTCTACCACTAAACGGTGTAAACCTGGTATCTTTAACGGTGGGTCTCATACTGCAGGTTTAAACTTACGTTAATAGTTAACCCAACAATTTGTTGTTATTTTGTGTACATTTTTTTGACATTTTATTTTGTTTTTAGTTAAGTTAAAGTTAAACCTACAGTATGAGACCCACCGTAAGAGTTTAATGTCAAACTCCATACATAAAAATATGGCTTGAATTTATACAAAGTTTGCAAGAAATTTACGAGTTATAATAGGGGGACTCATTATAACTCGGAAATTCCCTGTAAACCTTGTACTATGTTAATACAAGCCATACTTTTCATGCATGGATTTTGACATTAAACTGATAAACATACCAGGTTTACAACGTTTACGGGTAGAATACCAGTTTTTTGTGAAAACGCCTAATGAGTATGCTTACTATGTTTTTGTTTCTAACCCAAATTTTTATATAAAAATTAAAATCAAGAAGGCTGTGACTTTTTTAAAATCTATTTTATCACACTGGTTTATGACACTGATATCCAGAGTACCGAATCCGAATGATTTGTGTAGCTGTGAAGCGGTGAAAAATATATATATTTTTTTTATATGGGCACTAGGTCTAAACATGGACCGATTTTAACCAAAAACAATAAGCTTCGTCCTTGGGCCGACGTAAGTAGGTGAACCAAATTTCATCAAAATATATTAATATTTGCGACCTGTAGAGTTTCCGAATTATTCGATAAACCGGTTGTTTTCTATATTTCCGGGTTTTTTACGGTTTTTGAAAAAGGGCGGTTTTCGAATTATTCGAGAAACCGGTTTTTTCGTTTCGAATAAGTCGACATTTTCGAATATTTATAAGGTGAAAATTTCTAATAAATTTTCTTCATTTGTTCAATAATTATGCAACCTTATAACACATTTATAAAATAAATTTTGTATGGACAATTTGTTTTATAAGTCGCTTAAAAATTTTCAAAATAATTATGCATATGACCCTTTATATTTGATTCCCTCCTATAGGTAGGGTTTATTCACTTTGTCGTAAAATTGTAACAACAACAACAAGAGATCAACATTCGTTTTTATTTCGTCACAAAATTTTTAAATTTACATGACCATCTTGCATTACCTCAGAAGTGTTGAACATACTGATAATATCAACCGGACTGCAAATAATATCGCTCAAAACAGCATATCAAATTTGAGTGATGATTTACGTAGATGTTTTACAGACTTTTCGTCCTCCCTGGAGAAGCAACAAAACAAATATAAGGCTGAGCTGGAAAAACAACTACAAAGTTCGATAAAAATTTTCCAGGAAAAAGTTGATGAAATTCTAAATGCTGTTCGTACGGAATTCTCGAACAAAATCCATCATTTAGAGGAAGAAGTGCGTAGTTGTTCTAATTTTGTAAATCAGGTAGATAGAATTAATTAAATTAATTAATTTTACTTTGTTGTTAATTATATATGTATACTTTGTTTAGTAGTATTTTTTAGTGAGTTGTATATGAGCCACATTTGGCCCTATGGGCTTGGTTTGAAATTGTAAAAATAAATAAATAAAATAAATAAATAAATAAAATTTTAATAGTCACAAATTGTTTCACATTAATTGGCAAACTACAATCTTCATAAGGCCAAAGTTATTTTTTGCGACATTTTCAAATCGTCCTGTATATTAAATTAATGTGAAAAAACTTCCACCGCAATTTTGTAACAATTCCAGAGTAAGTGAAAAATCTTTCTTGTTTTTTATGGAGCTTTTAGATCTGTCCAAAAGTGTTTTTATTTAGAAACAAAAAAAAAAGAAAACACAAATAGCGCCTTTAGAAATAATAACTTTTAGTTTTAAAGGTGGATTCCACCTTTTCTTTGTTTTCTTTTTTTTTTTTGTTTCTAAATAAAAACACTTTTGGACAGATCTAAAAGCTCCATAAAAAACAAGAAAGATTTTTCACTTACTCTGGAATTGTTACAAAATTGCGGTGGAAGCGAATCGCACTAATGGAACAATTTACGCTTCGAATTGCTTTCAAGAAAGGAAGAAAATAGTAAGTTTCAAAATTTTCAGCAATTCTTTGCAAGTTTTATAAGAAATTTTGTATATATACAGTGTATATTATACACACAGAAAAAAACAGGGGCTATGTAATTATACAACTACATAATTTTCAAGTTAGTTTTACAAAGTTCTAGTGAGATTGGAAGATATTATTCCCGTAATTCTTTTTATCGCCATCAAAAAATTATCAAACAGTATTTTGAACTTGTCTTCTTTTATTCACTTTGAAGATATTTTGGCAAAGAAAACATCTTAATATCTCTTGGAAGAAAAACAAATAAATTGTTGGAAACTTTTATGTCATTTGGAAAAAATTTTAAACGAAACAAAATGAAAAGCAGCCGCATTTAATCAATTAGACGTCGCAAAAATTAATTAAATTATTTATGAATGGGGGAATATTTTAGTTGATCTCTTATTTTTAAGTAAATGAATGTTGTTTTTTAGTTTGACTCTAAATCTAGATAGACTCTGGTCTTATCGAATTCTTTCAAATATATTTTTATTCTTTGTAATTTACTTGTAAAAATTGTATCATCTTTCTTTGATTTGAAAATAATTTAAACAAAAAGTGATATTAAATTATTTATTTTAAGCAAAGGTAAGTTACATTTTATAGAATCCATTTAAAAAAATCAAATAAAAACTATTTTTTTTTTTTGAAAATAGCGTCCCAAAAGATAGTGCAACGAAACCCTCTAAAGGATGGAATTATAATGAAGAGATAATTGCAAATTCCGTATCAATGTAAGTGCAATTTTCATGTAGCTATTAAGTTTTTAATAAAAAATAAACGATAAAAAAGGATTGTGTATTTATCTTGGGGGTGGTTATCGGTCGATATCGTATTTTTATTTTCCAGATGATATTTTAGCAATATCGACAATATTTGCTATTTATCTTTTAGAAGAGTCGTTTTCGTATTGCTTGGAAGTATTGCTTTCGGGACACATTTTCTACCAATTGAGGTATCTTCCACAATGCTTGTGTGTCATATTTCTTCGTGTTTTTGTATTTGTATTAGTTTTGAACATTTCCCAATAAGCACATAGGTTTGAAAAATTCAAGTGCTTTAAATTTTGCTTGAAGTAAAATCGATTTCAAATTCTAGCATCTGTATATTTCACAAAAATATTTCAAACTTGAATTGTTGTTTCCCTTTCTGGAGTATGCTATTAAAATAAAATGTAATAAAATTGGTATTCAAGCCTTGAAACTGGAAAACACGGCTGGAATTGAACTTGATTGAAATTGTTTATAGTGTTATTTTGTTGGATGTAGATAAAATAGTCGTACTTTTTGAGGTAGTCCTTAATATTTTGCTAAGCAGTTGTACGTATGGTGAAAAATGACTTCGATACGAGAACATTGGCGTACCTAGACCATTTTTCTGGGGTGGGCAAAGGATTCATTTTCGTTCAGCTGTTAATTTGCCCATTCTCAGACTCTTAATCTTAAAAAACACTTTTGAAATTAAGCTTAAAATTTTTTCATACAAAAAAAACTTTCAAAAATGACTCCCTACCTTGTGATAAAATTTTTATAATTTTCTAAATTCAATAATCCTGCTGGCTTATCCTATAAAAATCTCCATGTTTTTATAGAAAACTTTGAAAAGCCCATCTATTTCTGTGAAGAAAACCACTTACAAGGAATGTATTCCAAGCTATAATCAGATTAGTATGAAATTTGGATATTTGATAGAGAAAAGAAATGTAAGATCAACCTATCTAATTTTTTCGTCCACCTCGGGCGAACCCATTCTTATCCCATATTTTGATCACTTAAATTATCGATGAGGTCAAAAACCGTGAGATGTTCATCTCAGAATTTTTGTTTCTACAACATATTGAAATTTAATCAAAATAGTAGGTAGTATTTAGTTGAAGTAACTTCTTTGTTAGATTTTTTTCTTTTCCATTTTCGTATTAAATGCCTTCAGATGTTCATTGAATAACTCTGTGATTCTAATAATGTTTCTTAAAGAAAAACTCTTATATATTCAGAATTAAGATCGATTTGTTTCTTAAATATTTCTTTAGTAAGAATTTTTCAAACAACACTTCTCATTTAAGAAATATTTAATAGAAAAATCGATCTTAGTTCTGACTATAAAACTGACCCACAAACAAATTACCTTCCTAGGAAACGATTAGACATTTTCCCAACCAAAAACACAGGATTAATTGATATTTAAAAAATCACAAATAATACTGTGATACTTATATAGGTATTATAGGTAGATTTTTTTAAAATTCTGGGGTGGGCAAAAAGCAGTCTAGACCAGACCGGCCTAAGTCCGCCAATGTACGAGAAGAGTTCTTTAAAAACAAAATTTCAAGATTGATAACGAGAAACACATTTTATACTCACAACAAATAGTTATGGTTAAAAAATACCTCGATACAAGAGCGATTATAACGTAATCTTAAACATAAATTAGGACCCCAGTTACATCAAAACTTCACTTTAACCTTTTTAAGATCAATTTCTTGAGAAAAAATCACTCTTGCTAACGAAACATACATACCCTTATTAAGTAGGGTGTTTACATTAATAAAAACAAAATATATAAAATATTGACTGATAATAATCTGTGTCAGCAAATAAACAATACAAAGAAATTATCGGGATGATATACAGGATTCTATGTCAATGCACATTTTTATACTAAACAATTAACTATTTTAGAACTAATGAAGTGTATTGAATAATTTCCAATAATCACTTTTTTATTAATTTTTTTCGATAGATAAAACAATACCACCATACCAATCCAAAGATACGAACATTTCTTTTGTTGTGGACAGTCTATTGTAGATTTGTTTCTCTTAACGATTTTAATAATGTCTTGAGTTTTTATATACATACCTTTATTTTTATGATTTAAAAAACTTTTTTGTTTACCTTTATTCTTAAATTATTTCTTTATTTACTTGTTTTTTATATAAAATTGGAAATTACCAAAACGAATATAAATTCTTGTTTTGCTGTATGTTTTGCTGTGATTGCATTTGACAAATTAGCTGTGTTGCCAGAAAAATTTTTGTTCACTGAGTAGTTGAAATTCCCAAAAATCCCAAAAAAAAAAGTATTCAATTCCTAAATTTTGTTCCCAATTCTGTACCAGTGTTCTGTAAAGGGCGGATTATGGGACCGTAAACGTATATGTGATGTAACTGTACCGTGCCGTAGCTAAAAAGAACACTTATAGATTATCGTAAACGACATTACTATTTAATAATAAATACAGCATTTATTTACTTCAAATTACATAACCAAAGCCCTGGGGCCATATATGATTAATAAAAGCTACTACAAAAAAATAATTTAAATAAAGATAATAATAAAAAAAAAATAATAATAAAAATAAATAATAATAAAAATAAATAATAATAAAAATAAATAATAAAAAAAATAAGTAAAAAATACAGTAAAACTATCATATAAAAAAAATACTGAAAAAATTATCTTGAATAATATAAATAGATATTTAAAAAAAAAAAAAAATAATACAATCACCAGATTTTCCTAAGTGCAGCGATAATAAAAAAAGAAAAGATCGAGAGAGATAAAAATAGTAGCACAAATAAAAAGCTATAACTCATGAATAGCTACATAATCCTTAAGCTTTCGCCTAAAGACCTGGGGTGAAAAAGCAAAACCTCTCAGGTATAGAGGTAGATCGTTCCATATTCTTGAAAGCCTAATCTGAAATGATCGCTCGTACATAGTAGTATGATGTGTTGGATAAACCAGTTGGGGGTTTCTTTCCGAGTTGGACAAAAGAAAGTTGTCAACTATATAGTCCGGAAACCCATTAACCATTGCTTTGTAAAAAAATATCAATAACCTCATACCTACATAATTAACAAAAGAGCACCCAAGAAATTGGATTACGTACGGAGTCACATGAGAGCGAAGTCTTAGGCCAAAAACATATCTAATAATTCTATTGAAAATCTTGGTATTTCATGTGGTTTTATATTTTATTCTAAATTTTTCCATTTATTTGTTAATTTTTATTCCTTATTTGTTGTTTGAATCATTTTTCTTTATTCATTTCATATTTTTTCCGACTAAAATCAGTCAGCTGTTTCGATGCCGGATAGAAAATTCTGATTTCAACAGAATGATCCGGCAAGTTCGTTTACATTTACGTATTAGTAACCATTAGAGTTGTAAAAGTATTGAGTATTCCGGTACTGAGTACTCAATACTGACTGTTTTTTTGAGTACTCAATACTAAAACGGTACTACTCAATACCTTTAAAGATGCAATTTTCCGTAGAAATGTGTATTTTTCGTATAAAAATACAACTCTAAAAATAGTAATCTAAAAATACAGCTCTGAAAATACAACTCTATTTGTGAAGCAAAGAAATTTGTAACCAATTTTTGGGAAAAATTATTTAATTAATTTATTTAAAATGTTTTAAATTAATTAAAATGTAAATAACAATAGTTATTTAACACGTGTATGTGAATTGTGATAATTTTTCCTAATAAATACGAATTCATAACAATTTTATTTTTAAATTAAAAAAACCGTTAAAAGTATTGAGTAGTATCGAGTACTCAATTGAAAAGTATTGAGTAGTATTGAGTACTCAAAAAATACCGAAATTTCACAACTCTAGTAACCATTCGTATACATTTCTTCTTGTGGTATCGAAACAGCTGATTCGTTACAGATACGTTTACGGTTGGGTAAGTAAACGTATCTGTAACGAATCAGCTGTTTCGAAACCACAAGAAGAAATGTATACGAATGGTTACTAACACGTAAATGTAAACGTACTTGCCGGATCATTCTGTTGAAATCAGAATTTTCTATCCGGCATCGAAACAGCTGAATGATTTTAGTCGGAAAAAATATGAAATGAATAAAGAAAATTGATTCAAACAACAAATAAGGAATAAAAATTAACAAATAAATGGAAAAATTTAGAATAAAATATAAAACCACATAGCTTCGGCACGGTACAGTTACATAACATTTACGTTTACGGTCCCATAATCCGCCCTTCAGCCTTAACACACATAGAAATTGCAACTCTACGATGTGTCTACGATATTTAAAACAGGGAGAGTCACAAAATTTCAAACTGAATATAAGTAAATTTTTTTTAAATACCTCTGGCTAAATTTGACATTATGATCACTCTGTTTTAAATATGGCAGAGTTGCCATTTTTATGTGAGAAACTTCTCACATACCCAGGTAGAAAAATACAAACGGCACAAATGTTGGCGCGGTATTGGAGGCGGTAGTACATTTACTGGCAATGCGTCGGATTTTTAACTTTCACTGTACTGCCATGTTGTCGAAATGATAACACCAATAAAAGCTTGGCCGTAGTTATTTCCCAACGTTGGCGCAGGCTTGGGATTTTATTTTTTTGGTATTATTCCAGTACATTTAATAACAACTTTAGTAGTTTGCTAGAACTTTACTGTCCTCTTAGTTTACAGCAGATTTTTTTTATTTTTATTTTGGCAATGTCTTGAGACTTGATGGAATTTCTTCAAATGTATTCTTTCGAAACTTCACAAGAAAAGAATGACGATGTCTCTCTTACATAAATAATTGTGTAATAGATGTAAAAATACGTAAAATTTATAAAATTGTTAATTTTAATAAATTAAAAAAAGCTCGTTAATTTTCAGAAAACAGTACTGGCAAAGCACGTTTTAAGTAGTACCGGCATTTCGTAAAAAGCAGTGCTCTCCCAGTACAACTTTTGTTGTAACGTCGGCAATTTCTACCTGGGCTATTATAGCTTGTGTGCTTTGGTTTTATGTGTTAGTTTCAAACTACACTGCACTAAGTGAATGATGATGAAATTTCTTCATTCAATTAGTAAAATGGTGAATAAACATCCGATTTGAATGATCCAAGTTGGGAATTCATTCAATACTTGTTAAAGCTTTGGGAATGAAGCTTGTGAATGAAATCTTTACGAATTGTTTACCAGAATGGGATATGAACATTTTTTAATTCCGAATTTAATTTTTAGTGATTTAAGTTTAAATTGAATAAGTCCATCGAATCTCTGAATGTAGTTCATATTGTCCCATTTTTACATAAACAATAATAGCTGTGTTTTTGTCGTAAGCTATCAACGTTGGCTTATGTCATTCCCATATAAATTTGGCATTAGCTAACGTTTAGTGTTAACTCTCAACGTTACTAATGCCAAATTTGTTTGGGAATGACATAAGCCAACGCTGATAGCTTGCCGCACAAACTCAGCTAATATTTGCAAATATGTGTTAATTTTTCTCCTCTATTATACCCAATTTTATTAAAACCGGATAGAATTCATTCGGATACCTTCCTTGTAAGTCGAAAAGGTACCTAGAGATGGGCGCGTGATAATTCAGTTTATCCTAAAAGAAAATATATTAACAACGAACAATTATATATCTGCAATTTAGAGCAAAGTCAATCATAATAAAAAATACAATTAAAAAAGTTATCTATTATAGCAACTTAATTACTTAAATGTATGGAAATGATTTTAATATCATCATAAGGTTTGTCAGTCTTTGGATTTGTTTTAGCATTGCAAATATTTTGACAAACTTCCATGCCCTTAAAAACGCGACCAAAAACTGTATGCTTATTATCTAACCAAGGCTGGAATTTAAAAAATAAACAGAAATATTTAATAAATAACAATACTTAAAGCAAATACTTACTGTGGGTAAAACGGTTATAAAGAATTGACTGCCATTAGTATTGGGTCCAGCATTAGCCATACTAACCGTATAAGGACGATCATGTTTAAGACTTGGACAAAATTCATCTTTAAAATCATGTCCCCATATAGATTTGCCACCAGTACCTGTACCAGTAGGATCACCAGTTTGTATCATAAAACCCTTAATAACTCGATGAAAAATATGGCCATTGTAATAACTGTAGAAGGAAAATTAGGAAGTTAAATTAAAATGAAAAACTTGAAATATTTTGAGAATTCCAAATTTTACCCATTTTTGGCATGTACACAAAAATTTTCCACAGATTTGGGACACTCCTTATAAAATAATTTTATATGAATATCCCCCATGGTGGTATGTAATACAACATTTTCATACATTTTTTGGGTGCCTACGAAAAGAAAATTAATTTTATGTAAAAAGTGTTCGGATATGGAATATATAAGAAAAACCTTCATCTTTTGGGAAGCATGAAAAATTAACAATATAACATTTAGCAAAATTTCTGTTATCGTTTAATAATATCATAAAATGTGGGCACTTACCTTGTCCCTCTGGTACTGCAATAATATCTTCTTTAGTCGGTTTTTCATTAAATACATCACGATCAACATCTTGTAAATCGGAGGGCAAACGTCTGCTGTACATGTAAAATCGAGGTTTTCTAAAAGAAAAAAATATGAGTTTCGGCCTGCTCTATTTTTAAGACTTTGAAAATTACTTGTAAGCTGTACAAAAGAGTGTTGGATCATTGGTGAAGTTCTGTAAGGCTGGATTTTCACTTGCTTCTTGTTCTAGCGTTATAGCAGCTTTAACTTTTCTGCCTTTACCCTGAAACAATTTATTATTATTATTATTATTTGTTGGAGTTTCTAAGGGTTTTTACAGCAAATATTACCTGAAATAAAGCTATATGAAGAGGTCTTATATTGTCTGTTTTTCCTAAAATATTAACACATCTATTTGTTTCTATATTGATGACTTTAATGCCAATTAATGTGGGATACAGTAAAAAGTGGCCACTCGCATCAAAAATAATATTGTTGCTCATATTAAAATCAGATTTTTCCAAATCTCGTTCAGCAGCCATTCTATAGCAATATTATCATAATTATAAGGAAAAAAGTTAAAGTATTTTGACGACGTAAACTTTTTTTTGCACTGTGCGCAAAACATCATCGAGATTACTCTTATTATTATTTACTTACCTCCTACCAAATTCCATATTCGGCAAGGCATGTGGTGTCTGTTGCATTTGTGTATAGGTAGCTAAAGCCTCGTCAAATACCCTTATTAGTTTTCCTGTTTGAAATTTAAATACTCGTACTTTACGATCAGTAGATATCGTAACAAAACGTTGACCATCTTGTGATACGTTAAGACCAGTTACTAATGTTTTACATTTAGCAAACTCAAAAAGACCTAAATGCAATGAAAGATGGGTCAATATATAATGTGGGTTCACCTTTAATTTTAAGCTTACTTGTATCTAATTTTGAATCAAATGTGACATGTTTTTGTGGAAATTTGTAATCATATTTAGAATTTTGCCAATATTCTAATATACCATTACGATCCACAGAAATGGCACACTCCTTAGGTACATTATAGCATATGGCTATAACTGGAGCTAAATGTAATTTATCCAGTACATGTAATACCTCACCATTACCTTGACCATCGTAGATGTGTATTTTATTCGAGTCTTTATCGGAGCTAAAAAAAAGGAAAATTCAAATGAGTTTCTTGGCTGGATAAGAAAAGGTTCAATTTTACTTTTGAATTTTCAGCAGAAAAATATTCTCAGTTACATAGAAATTTAAGTTTCTATTCCAATTTACGGTGGTTTCTCTACTATCCATAAATTTATATATTTCTATTAAAACTGTTCTCAATGTGTGGTATATATTTTTATAATAAACCTTACAAGCAATGTAAACTCACTTTCTAATATATAACTGCATTTTAAAATATTTATTACAAAAAAAAAAAAAAACTGTTCCGAGATATATTTTTTTCAAATAATGAAGTTTTTATGTATATGTATTTGATCTTTAGATTGGTAAAAGTTCGCTAATGTTTTGAGTTCAAAGTAAAAACATTAATAACAGAAAATAATAATAGAATTGTTAGTTTCGTTGATGTTAGTCTAATTGAGTTGCTTCGAATTTGTTCATTTGTTGAAAATTCAACATAAATAGATCATCATCAATTATTAACCCATAATGGCTTGAATACTGATGATGGGTTTGTAGCAAAAACCGAAAATACGCGGGTACCCGCGTTAACCCAATTTACGAGGAACAGAACTTTTATTCAATTAATTGTATAGTAAAACTGCGTACTCAGATGTTCATGATCAATTCGAGTGTCGTTTCAAAATGACTTTAAATTTTCAATTTAATATAGAAAAACTTTTCTCAATTACTAAACAAAACCTCTATACTGATAAAATTTGCCACAGAAATGGTACTTTTAAATTTAATGTAAAGCTATTTCTAGCGTTTAAACAACTTACATAGCCAAACTTTGAACAGCATCCCCTGGTGCATGTATCCAACAACTACAACCGGGCGTAAAACCAAGTTTAATAATATTAATCATATCAAAATTGATAACATCAAAAACCTTAGCACATTTATCAGCTGAAGCAGAACAAAGTAATGATCCCCCAGCATTGGTACTTAGACTATGTATTGGCACTAGAGGAAAATATTTAAAATTTGATTAAGTTTATAATCAACAATGAATTTTTAGGGTCAACTTACTTAAATGACTTCTAAAATGTTTAACAAATTCAATACCTTCGTCCATTTTCTTCCAAAATTTAATATGGCCATCGATACTTGCGGTAATAATAAAGTCGGTTTTGGTAACCACCAAATGGGTTATAACATCTCGGTGCATATAACTTTTCTCATAGCATTCGGCATCGGGTAAATTTTCCAAGAAAACATGTTCATAAGGTAAAACTTATATAGAAAGCAATGAAATATTTAATATAATTAAAATTATTTGAAACTAAATAAATAAAAACCTTTTTTCTTTTTGGGTTTACTAGCAGCCGATTGTTCAGTAGGTAAGGGACCTATCCAATCAGCATCCTCTTCATCTTGTGGGTTTTCGTTGAGAACTTTATCATCTGCGACACGCTTTAAAGTGGATGTATCTTGTTCCGAACTCATTTTTTGAGAGAACTTCTCATCTTCTGGGTTTTCTTTGATCTCTTTATTACCTGTGGCACGCTTTAAAGTGGATGTATCTTGTTCCGAACCAGTATATTTTTCATCTTCTATTCTTTCTTCGATCACTTTATCATCTGGAACGCGCTTTAAAGTGGATGTATCTTGTTCCGAACTCATTTCTTGAGCGAACTTGGAAAGTTAATAAAATTCAAGGATTTCACGTTTTTCGATTTGTAAACAAATGCAACTTTTTAGCACATTCTAATTTTTGACATTCACTTCGAATTGTTAGCAAACATAGTTGCAGCACAAAGAACGAAGTAGAATGACTTCGGTTTGCGTTTATATTTTCATGTTTTACCCGCGGCCGAAGTAATCGACTAAAATTCAAATGTATATTTTTAATAGATTTTATTAATAACAATTTCTAAATTAATTTAAGCTTGATTCACATGCTAACTATACTCGGCATCAATGTGTAGTATCCACACCGTAAAAATTTCGTAGTTGCATGGTTTAATTATAAAAGGTTAACAACATCGATGTTTTTCGGTTGCCCTAGACCATTTTGACAAAAATTAAAACAATAAAGTTTAACCTTGGCTATGGTGGAAATAAGTTACTTCCCTTAAAGGGTAAAACCTAATTTTTATGAATCGCAAAGGGTATATAATAATCTTAAGTGAAGCAAGTTCTTTACTGAACATTAAAGTCGACTATGGTCATATTTCTGGATTTTGAAGTATTATTCTGGTTAACGTCACAAAGAACACCCAAGAGACATTTTTACAGACTCTCCGGCATGTACGGAATCATCAATCCGGCTTTTACGGTCCGTAAAACAGGTATCCGTCAAAGCTTGTACGTATATGGAATAATAACGGACTGTATTTTTGAATTTTCGAATACAATACTTTTTGAATCCGTTTTGGTGTATCCGTTTCCGCGCAAACTTTTTACTAAAAGTTAAGCAGTTTTAAATCCGGCTTTTGCGGCACGTTAACGAATCGAATGCATGTATCCGTCAAAACATGTGTGTATACAGAACCCAACGGACCGTATAATCGGGTTTCGAACACAACACGTTTTAACTCCGTTTTGGTGTATCCGTTTCCGTACCGTTAAATACGTACTTCATCGGTATTGGTTTGTTTTCTGAAAAAGTACACAAATTATTCAAAAATAACAACACAGCCCATCAGCTGCTAAAAAATAATATTGGGAAGAAAAATAAGTTGCAATAGCGTGAATCCGTACTAACGCCCCATTAGCCAAATAACTTCCAGTCACATACATCAGATGGTAAGATTTATTCAAATTATTATGTGTTTTAAAGCGAATGCAATTAAAATACTAAATTTAGAATAGAAAACAATTAGTAGTTTTTGGCTATTAGTTAGCATTTCAGTACAATTTTCATACAAACTGAAAATTAAATTCTACCTGTTTTTTTTAACCAAAAACCGAGTAAAAATATCTGAAATTTGCATTTTTGATACATTCGCACTCAAGAAAGTTTGTCGGTAGAATCTACTGAAAATGAGAGTTAAAACACTTCCCTTTAAAATAACTAAAAATTTTGTTATTTTTAACTGTTGAAAAATAACTATCAAATGCATTTAAAATAACTACAAATGTCGTAAAATTAACTGACAAATTTTTACTACAAACATTTTTAAAAAAACTGACAAAATTAGTAAAAACTATTGTTAAAACTATTTATGGGCTTCGGCAAGTGGGCTCTACATTAATCCGCGGAAATCTAAATGTGTAGTAATTCACAGGCAACGAAGCGTTCCAGTAATTGAACATGATATTATGATAAATGGAGGAATAAATGATATCGTTGAAGCAGCTAAAAACCTAGGCATAATTTTCAACAAACATTTAACTTGGACAAACCATATGAATTCACTTGTTGGTCAAACTTACCACAAGTTAAGGTCTCTTTGGTCAACACAATTTATTACGTCTTTAAAAGTAAGAATTCTACTTGCAAAAACATACCTAATTCCCTGTTTAATCTATGGTTGTGAGCTTTTTGGGAATTGTTTGGGAAATTAACCGTTTTGTATAACAACATTGTCAGATATGTTTATGGACTAACGAGATTTGATCGAACTTCATCATTTGCCATAAAACTCTACGGAGTATCTTTTGAAAGTCTTTTAAAAATTCGAGTACTTTTGTTTCATCACAAAATTATTTACACAAAAAATCCTTTATATCTTTTTGAAATTATTCAATTTGCATTATCCCCAAGGGGTAGAAAGACCATTGTACCTGAACATAGTTATCATGTGTCAGAATGGCACTTCTTCGTAAATGCCGCACGTCTTTGGAGAGATCTGCCATCCAATCAACAACTCAACAGCAACGCAAACAACTTCAAACAATTTCTATTTAAATTTTGTACACAGAATTAATTTTTGTTTTTTACAATATTGACAATTTGATAGTCTAATTAATATATTTATTTTTGCAAAAATTTGTGATTTTTAGATAGTTTACATAGAAACGGCTTAAGAATAAGCCTATTTAGTGTAATTTTAATTTTTCCTTTAAATATTTTGCAATATCTGTTTTTCACAAACTGTTTCCTGTACTTTAATTATAAGATTTAGTTTTGTTGTACAGGATATGAGAACATAAATAAATAAAAAATAAATACTGCATTTAGACCGATATCTATCCTATTCTATCTTGTACTTAGCACTATCACTAACCTAATTTACCCTTTTCCTTTAACATTTCTAATTTTAGTATACAGCCTTTTTTTCCTTCTCTCCTGTTTTCGCGCCAATTCTATTAAATTTAGTTAAATATGGTTCCCTAAAAGATCCCATATAGATTTTTTTTAAATAGGAAAAATATAAACAAAAATCTACAAATAAATATAAACATGGTTCCTAAAGTTCAACAAACTTCATCTTGCTGGCCTTGAAATTTAGATATACCATCTAAGCCATGTATTTTATTTAGGCCACATAGTGCTGCTCATTTGGTTGAAAGACCAGGCTAGCAGAAAAATAAGCAAGCAGTCGTTATTCTACATTTATCATTTTCAGTTCCTTCATTCCATGTGTAATTATTTGGAATTCTCCCAATCTATTTAAAGTTATTGTTTACTTCTCCTATTCCACATTCGCAACTTTTGTAATTCGGCAAGAAAACAGCTGTTTGAAGTTAACAACTCTGTTTCATCCAAAACAAAATAAACACACCGCCACAAAATCTAGTTTTTGTTTGTTTTTTATGTATGCGTTTTGACAAGTAAAAACTAGCAAATGCAGTATAAAACCTACCTGCTTTTTGGATCTTGTAGTTTTTAACCTGTCAAAACGCATATAAAAACAAGCAAAAACTAGTTGTGTACAAAAACTAGGTGGTTTTTGCTCAAGTATAAAAGTAGTATAAAACATAAAAAAATAAATAATAAATACACTATTTCGCGTTACTTTTTTTTTTTTTAATTTTGTCTTTTTTTCTACGTAAGTTAATAGTATCTACCCGGGTAGGTATATCGAAATTTGTATGAACATTTCTTACTTTTCCTAATATAATGTCAAAGGAATCATCTGAAATTTTTGGAAAAACAATACATCATGTAAATAGATGGATTTTCGTTTATTGAAATTAAAAATTATACCAAAAAGTGAGAAAAAGTATATATGTACGTAATATTTATTTCCATAGACAATGAAGTACTCAGACGAAAATGGAAGTGGATCGGCCACACCTTGCGGAAAAATAATTCCGAAATTTCCAAAGTATGTCTACAATGGAACCCACAAGACAGAAGAAGCAGAGGCCGGCCTAAATTTACGTGCGAAGATCAACTGAAGCGGAAATGAACAGAAGAGCGATGACTTGGCCACAACTCAGGATCCTTGCGCAAGACATAAATAGATGGAGGCACTTTGTAAATTGTATTTAAATGATATGATACTGTGTGAAAATGGGCCCATATTACAATCTTCATACTTTGTCTGGGTGATATAATTTATTGCATTTGAAGACACCGGGTTAAGAACACCGGTACTGATTTTTCAAAATACAGACGATTTTTTTCCAATAATAAGACGGTTTTGTTTCAAGTTCATCCGGCAACGTTGCTGAAAAAATTATAACAAGTTTATTAGTTTTATGAAAGAGAACAAGAACAAAAAAGAGAACAAGAAAAACATTTACGAAGACGAAACACAAGAGAACAATAAAAAAGGAGAAAGGAAAAAATTTTCAATTATTACCCGAAAATTATCGCAATTGAAAAAAAATTTATTGCAATTTATTAAATTTATAACAAGTTTAATTAGTTTGATGTTAAAATGTCAGAAATTCTAACTGAGGAATCATTAAATGACGTTGGCATTGTTATAAAAGCGCCAGTTGAGCACCCTCTCATACGAATCAATAGATGGCGGGTAAGGGAAGGCTTTCCGGTAAGCGCTTCACAAGTCATTTTACTTTATGAAGTCTTACCACCCGAGGGTACCGAGGATACTGCAACGACAAATAAAATAATACACAAATTGAAGGCACAACGGGTTGGTGTGGTAAAAAAACGTCTGTTTAAGGATGGAGCAACCGTTAAAGCAGAGTAAGTTTTTCGTTAGGAGTTTTTGCCGAAATATCGATCCAACATTTTGGTCATTATTTTATAAATGTATGTATGTGTTGTCGTTTTATTTTTGCAGTTCTCCTCTTTTGGAACTCTCTGAATGTATTCATACAACGGTCATTAAAGACATGTGCGCTGATTGCGGTGCCGATTTGCGCCAAAATGAAAATGTAGGTATACAAAATAAAATTTGTCTTGTGCTTTGGCAGTGTATAGGGACAAGAGAAAGTGGACGTTGTCTTATCTTTCATTGACTGCTTAAAGAAAGTATAGAAAATTAACAAAAAAGAATCAGAAGAATATGCTAAATGTACACAAAAATCTGCAAGAATGGTACTATATATTTAGGGTTACCAGATCAACTTGTAATTTAAATTAGAATAAAGTTACTACTCTTTTTCCTTTGTCAGGACTTGATGTCTTACGTGGCATAAAATCAATATTAATTAAAACAACAACCATATAATTTAAAAGAGGAACCAACTCTCCCACTTCTGTTAAATTACTCTAAAGGAATTACACATGTCTGCAAAGGCTGACATTTTTCGATAGAATCAGAGCTTTGAAGAATTAATTCCTTAATTCAATTTTTAATTCTGAATTAAAAATTCGATGAATTAATTCACTAAGCACCATATATTGAATGGAATTAAATCCGTACTGAATTCGTTCAATTTCATTCAGTGAATTAAAAAAATAAAATTACGTTCAGTGAATTAAAAAAAAAAATGTATTAAGTTCACTGAATTGAAAAAAAAATAAAATAAGTTCACTGAATTCAAAGCCTGTTTTCTGCCGTTCAGTAGAAGAAAACAATAATGTACAAATAAAAATTTTAAATAAGCAATTTTACAGAGTGTGCTAGTAAAAATAAACAAATTAGAAACCGGATGCTGTTTATCAACCTAAATGATTCAAAAATAAAGGATTTTACTATTAAAAATAAAAACTTTACAGATATAGATAAATTTGGAAAAAAAAATATAACTATTAATTTTTCAAACTAGCTATATATGTAGTTAAATAGTTATATTTTTTTCCAAATTTATCTATATCTGTAAAGTTTTTTATTTTAATAGTAAAAGGCTTTATTTTTGAATCATGTAGGTTGATAAACAGCATCCGGTTCCTAATTTGTTCATTTTTACTAGCACACGCTGTAAAATTGCTTATTGAATATTATATCTTATATATTTTATGTACATAAAACACGGAGTTTAGTATATGAAGTTTCTTGGCCTGGGCATTACTGACGATAAACTTTCATTAAAAAATATGAACAAATATTTATTCCTTTTAAACCCATTGTTGAGTCAAAAAAATCCTATTAATTTTAAAATAAGTTTAATATTATTGAACGTTTATGGTTGCCTTAAGGTAAAAATTAGTGTTTCCAATTATTCGACGTAGGCGGTTAACCGGTTATGCATTATTCGAAAAATGCCTAAAATTGATTAACCGGTTATTCGGGTCGGTTAATCGAGAAAATTGGCGATTAATCGATTAATCGTTTAATACAAAATTAATGTATTTCCTTAAGTTTTTATCAATAAAAAAACAAAGATCTGCCTGTTTTTGTTAAATATCAACGTGACATATAAACTCGCTATATGTATTTAAAACAAGTTTCAATATTCTAAGGTTGAAGTTTTGGAATCTGAGGTTTTTTTAATTAAAAATATTCTTAGTAGACAAAGGTCTGCAAAAATTTTTCTAAAGCTACTAAAATTTGATTGAAAATGGCAGAAAGAACTGCTGAAAGATTTTTGGTTTGGCAAATATTAGTAATTTAAGAACAATAGTCAATACTGCCGCAAAAAATTTAATATTGCATTTAAATAAATGTTATATCTGAAGTTTTGAAGATTTTATTAAGATTCTTCTTTCTCCCCTCCTTGATTTCCTCAGTCTCCGTTTTCTAAGGGCCATTAATAATAAAAAAATAACCTAAAGTTGGAGCGACGAGTTACACAGATATCATTTCGTCAGACGAGTTTTAATGAAAATTTTCAGTAAGCTAATGAAGTTTTCTTCCCAAAGTGAATTATTTTTATGAAGCTCGTTTTAATAACACTTTTTTTGGGTGTATAAAATTTTTAATAAATAATATGAAATTTTTCATAAAATTTTATCAAAAACTGCATCAGTTCAATGAAAACTTTCAATGGACGAATTCCAGTGAAACTTAATTGAATCAATGTAAAAATTCATAAATAGCATCTACACAATTTTCTCAGTGTGCGGTTATAGATGTCAAATTGCATATAAATTTAAATTTTTTAACTTTAATTTTCTGCTTTTTGGTTATTTTTTTAATTCGAATAAAAATTTAATTTCATTGAAACGGGTTCTGGTTACATGGTATTCTAGTGGAACCTGTCGTAGAATTGATGTGGTTTTGAACCACTCTCTTGAGGGAAGTAAGAATTGATGTGGTTTTGAACCACTCTCTTGAGAGAAGTAAGAAAAGCTAGAGTTTTTGCAGAATTAATATGTCAATTGTGTGACACAGTTTTAAAACAAATGCAACCTTGTCTTAACCCTCTAACCGGCCTAAGCTTTTTTGCAATGAAATTTATACCATGTGTTCCTCACGAAAAATAAACAATAAGTTCTTCTACAATTTTTTTTTTCGTTGCCTACTTTAGGCGATATGGGCCAAGATAGTTTAAGGGTGAATCTCGAAAACTAGCGCATAAAAATTACTAGGTTTAGGCACAAATTACTTCTCTTGCCAAGATGTAATTGCAATAAAAAAATTACATTTTTTGTGCTGTTACTTAAGAGGATGTAGCGATTTTCGTTTTTCGAAAAACGCGAAATTTAGCGAAAACGCACCAAAACTTCAATTTATATTATTCAAACTAACAAACTTTGCTACCTATACCAAATATTATCGTTTTACCAAATTTCAGAAAAATCAGTCAATTCGTTTTGAAGTTAAGGCGATGTTTTTTAAAGGTATCCTTATGGAATCCTGTGCGTCCTTGGACCAAAGTACGGAACTTTTTGAATAGCTTAAGCTCCAATCTGACTTCATGATCACTATCAATTGTTTTATTCAATTTAAATATGTTTTTAAGATTTTTGAAAATCTTAGTTGTTTTAAAATATTTAATTTTTGAAATTTTACGAAATTTTATCTTTGACACTTTCTCGCTTCCAAACCGTGCATTGTATACAAAAAAATTCTTCACAAAAAATTTTATAAATTTTGTTTTCTGTTTAAAAAGCATAATTTCTTATTATAAAATACTCCTTTGGCGCATTTCTGATCAATTTAATATACCCCGCCTGGAGGCGGGCTTGCCGGTTAGAGGGTTAAGGGACATGTAAATATAATTTAGTTTTAATTTTTAAAAGAATTAAAACAGAAATGAATTGTCTATTGTATTTCCTAAAACCTGCCAAACACGTCGTGTGTTTTGAAAAAGTTTTAAAAAACATCTTTATTTGGGCATTTCGCGATGTTTTTTTAAAGCTCTTTTTACAAATAGAAACTTTGATATTTTGTTAAAATATTTTCAAACAAATTTTATTAAAATTTATCAGTCTCTTAAAACAGATGACGTGTCTCGCTGGCTTGGAGTTTCTCCAAAAAAGGTATTTAAAGGCTTAAGGTCCTCTTTCTCTTGATTTTTAAAGAGTTTGGTGGTATTTTTAGTTAGTATTTGTTTTTCTAAGCTTTTCTTGCAATTTTCTAGCCAAGGCTAAGAAAAATATGAAGTTTTGGGAAAAAACTAAAGGAAAAATTCCATATTAAAAATGTAACCGGTTAATCGACCTATTTTAACCGATTATTCGGGTCGAATAATTATTTGAGTTTTAAATTATTTGTTTCGACATTAACCGAAATAGAGGCGATTAATCGAGGAATCGGTTAATCGATTAACCGAATTGGAAACACTAGTAAAAATTCAATTTCAATCATTTTTTTATAACACAAAATTTATGTTTTTCCTTTTTAAATTCTGGTGCCTGATTTCGTATACTTTTCATATATTTCCAGGGTAACACTTCTGAAGCATCCGTGCCCATGGTCCATTCTATACCCGATTTAAAAGTTACACAAAAATTAGCACAAAAGCTTGGTCACGATGATACACGTCGGTTACTACAAGATCGTAAATTGGTCTTGTTAGTCGATTTGGATCAAACGGTTATACACACCACCAATGATAATGTACCCAATAATATTAAAGGTATATATCATTTTCAATTGTATGGTCCTACATCACCATGGTATCATACACGTTTGCGACCGGGTACGCCAGAATTTTTAGAAAGTATGTCTCAGTTTTATGAACTGCATATTTGTACATTTGGAGCGCGTAATTATGCCCACATGATAGCCCAGTTGCTCGATCCAGAAGGAAAATTCTTCTCACATCGTATATTATCGAGAGATGAATGTTTTAATGCTACAAGTAAAACGGATAATTTAAAGTAAGTATAAAAATTCCAAGAAATTGTTTTTCAAAAAATTTACTCTTAATTTGGTTTTAAAATTTTCCTTTTTAGAGCCCTTTTCCCCAATGGTGATTCAATGGTATGTATTATCGACGATCGTGAAGATGTTTGGAATATGGCATCAAATTTAATACAGGTCAAACCCTATCACTTTTTTCAACATACTGGTGATATTAATGCTCCTCCCGGTTGTTCTAAGCATGAATTGGATGGCGAAGGCGTTGATTTCAAAGGTAAACAAAATAATAATTTGATTAAGTAATTCCTTTAGTCAATTTAAAACACTGCTCGATTTTCAAATTAAAAAAAAATGTTAATATGAATTCGAGAAAATTTTAAAAAATTATCTTAGAAAATCGAGGGATAGTAAACACCAAAGGCCTTCTTAAGTGCATTTAAAAAAAGCGGTGAAACTGGTGAAACATCCACTAATTTTGTGAATGATATCAACTGTTGCGGTTGCCTAATGGCTTCACATGCAATAAAATGATAGCCAGCAACTGTCAGAATGATTTCATCTCAAGTGAAGACAACGAGGATATAGGCTAAAGAATTCCCATACGAAAAAAGTGTACTCTTTGGTTCCCTTAAAATTTATATGGATTGGGTTCCTGTTAATTCCTTTGAAGAATAAGAGAAACAAAAGGAAAACCGAAAAAGTTAACAGGGCACTGTTTTTATTGTTTCTTATGAGTATTGATTAAAGCGGTAACAAAAACAGCTTTAAGAATGAAATAAATAATAAATAATCAATTTTAATTATTTTTTTATTATTTTTAATGGTGTTTTTTGCTTGTAAACCCGTTTTTATTAAATTTATTGTTAACGCGACGTCCTTCATTTTCTCTCGTTCGCTGTTAAATTTCTTAAAATTCTTTGTGTTTTTCTTCTCATTCGTGTGTGAATTTTTTTAGAAATCTTAAAACACCTTAATGGATATCCCCTGGTGAAGACACTTTATTTCATTTTTATTGCAATGGCATGAAAAAAAGACTACTTCCACACCAGAGAACTGCAAATCAAAATCAACTATTCATACACTAAAATTCTTATTCACATTTAATCGCTCAACAATACTCAATGTTAATTAAAATCACTATCATGCAGCTGAACGCGTAGTTCGGATCAGTTTGAGTCGTCTGTCGAACATGTTTTATTCACATTTAATCGCTCAAAAAAACTCACTGTTGAATAAAATCACACTGATCGAAAATTTGAACTCACATGAATAAATCAAAGTACTTCTTGTTTTATAAAAAAAAAAAAATATTGTTTTATAATGATACTGTAGTTGTTGCTGTAGTTATTTCTTAACCATATATGACCCTTTGGGCTTGGTTATGTAATTGAAGAACAAATAAAAAAAAAAACCCCTCTATTATTATGAAATTATTTTTCTTTTATTTGGTTGAAATCATGAATAAACTCATATGCGTTCATTTTTGTTTTTTTCTGATTTTGTTCTACATCAAAATAATCATCGTTGATCCGAACGAATATGAATGAAATGAATGGTATAGAAACGACAAATGATTCAATCAACGATGCAAAAAAAATCACTTGGTTTGATTGATTTAAAATCAGCAACGAATATGTGTATTTGAGCATATTCGGCGCTTGAACAAAAACGAATGTTTATTCGGGTGTTGATTACGTATGATCGTTTTGCAATCAGCAGTTGCAGTTCTTTGTTCCACACAAAAATGGGATATGCGATCCGAATATTTCAAAAACAGCATAACTCGAAAAAAGCAAACTTGCATAAAAAAGTTCTATAGAATAGAATAATTAAACAAGAAACAATAGAAATATAATTTTTAGAAAAAATTTACCTCTCAATTCATAAAGTTATAGGAGGTTGTGAGATTTGCTTTTAATCAATCGTTTTTAATTAGAATTGTTCATAGTTGGAATGCATTGCCAAATTACTTACGTATTTTCTCACAATCTAATAATAGATCTGTTTCTTCACTTTTTGGGTAAAGTTCGGTAAAATGAGAGTTAACAAGAAATACTCTCCCGAAATAACAAAAATGCACAAAAGTGAACGAACGCGAAAAACCACATTTGAAGCCCGAAAAACAAATGTCAATAGATTTGTTCATTATAGTTCGTTTTGGTGAGCGCTCTTTCTAGTTCTTGTTCAATTTGTTGTAAAAATCTAGATAGCTTTTCTAGTTAAACCCCTTTTTAAATCAAAAATTTAATAAAAATTTCCTTTTTAGGCATTTCGATTTACAAAAAGGAATACATAGTTTATTAAATTTGGAAAAGATTTTAATATTAAACAAAAGCTTCGATTTATTTAGATATTTAACTCTTTAACACATTTAAACAAGCGTCTTCACAAAATTGTCGGTAATTTTATGGAGTTGTAAAATCACCGATAGGCTTTTTATACTAATTTTTGTAAATGATAAACATATTTTCTGAATGAATGAAATGATCGATTGAACTAAAAGAGCTATTAGTTGTGAACTAGGTCTTTGGTTCAAATCAGTGAAGAGTTCAATTGAACTAGTTGCACCCAACTGTTGATATAACAGCTGATTAAAAGAATTTACCAAAATTTACACGAAAAAAGTCTGGGCTTTCTCGTGCAAGAAGAACAAGAATATTACTCTCTGATGACAGCTCTCTTTTATCCAATTGTGTAGTAAGAAAACGCTTTTTGGTAAAATTGGGATCCCGGTAAAATTGGGATAAACAAATTTTTATTACAAATTGTTTTATCTTGTAGTCTCTTTCAAATGCTCTTATATACAAATTTAATTAATTTTTAAGACTATAGTTTTAAGAAATATTATAAAATAACCTGTTTTTGTTAGTCTACCAACTATATATGGCCCTAAGGGCTCAGTTGGTTTATTTGAATAATAAATAAATAAATAATTCGTATTAGACCAACTTATTTCTCGTTCTCCAAATACAATTCCTCTTAAAATCTCGTTACTGTGTAAGATTAATTTATCCAAAAACCGTCTCATAAGATTTAAAGCATAATTGGTTCGATCGCATTAACGGCATTTCAAATTATTTCGTTCGTATTACTTAAGGTCAATGATAGTTCTTTGAAAGGGTTTTAAATCGGTATTGGTATTTTGGGGTTAGTGGTTGCCAACCATGGTAAATCATTTTTTCATACATTTTTTTATGAAAATTTTCCACAAGCAACATTATGGATGTATGAAAATATTCGATATAGTCAAATTTAACACAATACTTTCCTTTAGATTTAGAAAATCTTAACGCTGAGGATAACTGCAAATTAAAGCAAGAAAACAAAACAGAAGAAAACGTAGAAAATGCAAAAGAAACTCCAGAGGAAACGTCTACTGAAATTACGGATGCAACAAAAAGAGATGCTAATAAAATAGAGGACAATAGTGCTACCGAAAATGAAACAACAACAAAACCTAAAGCAGTTGAAGTAGAAGAATTTAAAGAGGCTGAATTGAAAACTTTTGAATCCCCTGATGAGGCAAAAGAAAATACAGAAAACGAAGTAATTGATTCCACTATTGACGTAGATAAATTGGATATCACCGATAAAGAAATAGAACTCAAAACAGAATCCAATAACGAAGAAGACGAAAAAGATATCGAAATTAATGTAGACGATGAGAAAGATACGCCAGCCACTTCTTGTGACACGACAGCCAATATTCCTAAAGTTAAACTTTCAACGGATACAGAAAATAAAATTGAAATTGTTGATCCTGATGATTATCTTCTGTATTTAGAAGTTATTTTGAAAAATATACACTCCCGTTTCTATTCTATTTATGATGACACTAAAGATATACCCGATTTAAAGATTATAGTTCCAAAAATACGCTCCGAAGTATTAAGAGGTTGTAATTTGGTATTTTCCGGTTTAGTGCCAAATAATATGAAACTGCAACAGTCACGGGCATATTTCATAGCCAAAAGTCTAGGCGCCGAAGTATCACAAAATATGATGGAAAATACTACTCATTTAGTGGCCGTTACCGCGGGTACATTTAAGGTAAATGCCGCTAAAAAAAATCCTAAACTTAAAGTAGTAAACACAAATTGGTTGTGGTCTTGTGCAGAACGTTGGGAACATGTTGAGGAGAAACTGTTTCCCTTAGACCGTAAAATGAAAAGTAATAAACGCCAACCACCTGCCCACTGTCACAGTCCCGAGCATGTTATTAACTATAGCGAAAAATCGGAAATTTCATCGTCCAGTATGGCTCAACAAAATGCTGCAGAATCTTCAAAATTTATAGACACTATCAATCCATTGCTATCATTCTCTAATGCAGATTTGGCAGATATGAATAAAGAATTTGATCAATTTTTTGATTCGGATACTTCGTCAGAAGATGAAAATGTTAATATAGGTAAATACAAATAATGTTGTTTCAAATGTTTTGTGGAAAATTTTATCTAAATCTAAATTTTATCTGGTCTAGAAAATCCTCCTGTGGATAAGGTATTAAAGAAACGTAAACGTGAAGAAAATGAAGAAGAAAGAGCCCGTAAATTTTTTTCTCGTCCTTCGGAGGCTGCTGTTTTAAATGCTACCGGTCCTGCAGCTATATTGGAAATTGATGATGATAAAGATTCAAGTGATGATAATAAAGATGATGAGGATGATGAAATGCCAAGTGAAAAGTTTAGAAGAGGTGAGTTTTAACAGCCATTTAGTAATGAGAACAAAAGTCACGTGATTAATATTTTATAAATTCTCGTGACTCGTAGCTAAACGTGAGTATAAAAAATATATTCGTGCGTAGGCTTATTTTTACATGCGCTGATCTCAATTCTCAAATTTTATCCGAAGTATAAGTTTTGCAATTCCAAATCAGTATTATATTTTCGTTCTGAAATCAAATTTTTTATAGAGTCAGAGCCATTTTACAAGAAAAACCATAAAATATTCGGGGGTGTTTTAAAAAACGAATTCACATGAAATCGGCCTTATTACGGTTGTTACACTTTCAACAATTCTGTAACTTTTTAACGACAAAATTCGGTAGTTATATTGACAAATTTTCATGGTAATCTGCCAACTTAACTACCGAATTTTGTTGTTAGAAAGTTAGAGAATCCCACTACAGAGATTAATTTCTTTATAATTTCCAATTTAAAGCAAATCATGTTGTATGGAGTAAAAACTTTGACTACAAATTCGAAAACCGTAATCAGGCTGAATTATTCGTTTTCACAAAAAATTACACAGTAAAACTCATTTAATACGAACTCGGTTAAAACTAATTCTCGGTTAATTCTCGGATAATAATTTGAAAGTCCCAATGTTTTGGTATTAATTTTCATATAAAAAACATCTGTTAATACGAACTCGCTTAAGACGAACCCACGGTTATACCGAACTATTTGTGACAGTCAAACAGAATAAATTTCATACAATTCTCCATGTTTAATACGAACTTCTAAAAAATTGGAAATTTTCCTTATAAATATTTTTAAATTTGATAAATCTAAAAGTTTTTGCACAGTTATTTTTCTTCAAAATATATTAAAACCTCATTTATACTGAACCGAAAACTAGAAGTTTTCGTTTTTTCAAGTTTTCGATTTGAAATTTGTATGGGATTTGACAATCGAAAAAGAAATAGTTTTGGGTTCAGTATAAATGAGGTCTAAGGCAAAAGCAATGAAAGGGTCACATAATTTGTTATTAAAATTTTTAGTTATATTAACAATTTAAAATATTTTGTGAATAAAAAAAATGTTACGACAAACTTGACCTCTGTTCATACGAACTTCGCTTAAGATGAACTAATTTCTTTGGAATTCGTCTTACCCGAGTTTTACTGTATGTGTTGTCGTTGTACAAAAACGAATAACAAACAAAAAACGAATAATTTTATGTGGATTTTTTTATCCAAAATGTGGGTGACCTTAAATTTTGACAATTTTTGCTCTGAGCTGAGCTCTGATTTTCACTCTTAGAACAAAAATTATAGAATTTTCATCCAAACAAATTATTAAATATAGATTTTTTGGCAAAAATAAGGTGAAGCAATTTAAACATAGAAATTCAAAATTTTATTTTAAGCTGGGCCGAAACTATAGAACTTTCACATAAATTCAATATTTTTGTGCATTAAAATTAATTTTTTTCAGGTGGCAATTTACCTTCTGATCTAGAAATGGGCTCCGATTCCAACGATGGCAGTGATGGCAATAATCCCGACACAGAAGATGATGGCGATTGGAATATGATGGGTGCTGCTTTGGAAAGAGAATTTTTAGGACTTGAAGATTAAGATTAATTGACTGCCAACAACATCGTAATAGTGTTACAATCATTTTCTTCTAGACTCTTTGTTGGCTTTACATATATATTTAAATTAGATTATAAGCTGGAATTTTTTAATTATACAGAAATGTTTGTATAAAAAATTGTAAGTTTCCTTTTTTAATTTTAAACTATAACTTATGTTTATATATAATGTATACACCGACTTTTAATTATAGTTGCTTCAACATTATATATATTAAATATTTTTTGAATTTATTTTTATTTTATTTGCTTAAAATATAGTAGAAAAGTTAAACTTTATTCTATCACTTAATACGCAAACGTTTTAGTTATTTAATGAAAAGAATAAGGAATAAGAGTACTGAAAAAATTATCCTGAATTATGTATTTTCTGATCCTTGGCGCATTTGTTTAAAACGGCTAATACGCTTTTTGGGAGTATGGGCATCAATAAATTTAACATTTGGTAGCGGTTCAGGTTCTGTTAGGGGAGGCTTTTCTACAACATCATTCATAACCTGAAAAAAACGAGTACAACATTTTACAATAATTGACGCCTATATTCACAAATCCTTATTAGAGATAAATGAGGTTTATTAAAGGAATTTTGTAAGCGAAATTTGTGTAATAAGCCTTTTTTTAGCTTTAAGTATTTGTGTATTAGTTCCTTAGTATTTAGTAAAAGAACAAATGATCAACATCAGCTTTGTTTATCACTTACTTTGCTGTATGCGCTAAAGCTTTCCTCATCTTCCGGGTTTTGTGCTGATTTTTTCTTTGTTTTCTTGTTTGTGTTAACATTTCCTTGTTGTGGATCTCTCTGGTTATTTTCTTTATCCACTTCAGATTTATTTTTCAATATTGATTTTGCTTGCAGAGAAGGATTTGAAAACTATAAAAATATATGGGAAATAGATTAAGGTTCAGTTTTATAGCCGGAACAAAGAACGAATTTTGTCTTATACATATATTACGTAAGTAAGAAATTTTGTTTGAAAAATTATTACTTAAGAAAAATTTTAGTAAAAATCGTTCTTAGTTCTTAGAAATAAAAACTTAAAAAAATTGAGAAAAAGAGGTTTTAAGGTAAAAAAATGTGGATGTTAACAATTTTTAATTAAAAAAGTAAAAAAAAATGCAGACTATTTGGAAAAATGCGACATATCTATAAGGAAAACAACAATGGAAAAATAATGTATATGAAGAGTTCAACTACCCAGGTGAATATAGAATCGTATATGAACATATATGGGCTCATATATGATCATATACGATCATATACTCCCAAGTTTCTGATCTGAACATATATGATCACATATGAGACCATAAAGCGTCATATATTGTACTATATATGGACACATATGATCGGCTATAGCGATATATGATCATATACGATTCCATTTTCACCTGGGTATATAAAATAAATCAGAGATCTAATCGCCGCTTTCGATATCGAGTATTCTATATCGATTTTTTATTGTACTAGAACGAAAAATTGTAAAAATAGTACACAGACAAAAAAAATTACGAAAACCGGGAAAAAAATTCTTATTCCCCTTAAATTCTTCACTAGTTTTTTTTTTTTTTTTTTTTTTTTTTTTTTGTACTCGAACCGATTTTTGAGTAAAACTAGTAAAAATGGTAAAGTTAGTCAAAAATACCATGTAAACGAACTTACAAAATTGAATCAACATAATATATTTTTTTCTACTAGACAAATTATCACAATTTTAGGTTTAAAACACTTTATTTCTGCAATTAACAATTTTATTTTTATACCCTACACCACTATGTGGTCAGGGTATTATAAGTTTGTGCTGATGTTTGTAACACCAAAAAATATTGGTCGTAGACCCACCTTATAGTATACCGATCGGTTCAGAATTTTTTTTTATTTCGATTTAACGATGTCCGTCTGTCCGTCCGTCCGTCTGTCCGTCCGTCCGTCCGTCTGTCTGTCTGTCCATGCAATCTTGTACGCACTCTACAGGTCGCACCTATTAAGATATTTCGATGAAATTTGGTACATAGACCTATGTTGGCCCAAGGACGAACAAGTTTGATTTTTTTGAACATCGGTCCATGTTTAGACCTAGTGCCCATATAAGGGTCCTACCAAAATTATATTGTTTATACGCTGCAGGTCGTAAATATTAAGATATTTTGATGAAATTTGGTACACAGACCTATATTGGCCCAATAACGCAGCCTATTGATTTTGGTGAACATCGGTCCATGTTTAGACCTAGTGCCCATATAAGGGTCCTACCAAAATTATACTGTTTATACGCTGCAGGTCGTAAATATTAAGATATTTTGATGAAATTTGGTACACAGACCTATATTGGCCCAATAACGCAGCCTATTGATTTTGGTGAACATCGGTCCATGTTTAGACCTAGTGCCCATATAAGGGTCCTACCAAAATTATACTGTTTATACGCTGCAGGTCGTAAATATTAAGATATTTTGATAAAATTTGGTATACAGACCTACATTGGCCCAGTAACGCAGCCTATTGATTTTGGTGAACATCGGTCCATGTTTAGACCTAGTGCCCATATAAGGGTCCTACTAAAATTATATGGTTTATACGCTGCAGGTCGCAAATATTAAGATATTTTGATAAAATTTGGTACACAGACCTACGTTGGCCCAAGGACAAAGCCTATTGATTTTGGTGAACATCGGTCCATGTTTAGACCTAGTGCCCATATAAGGGTCCTACCAAAATTATATTGTTTATACGCTGCAGGTCGCAAATATTAAGATATTTTGATGAAATTTGGTACACCGACTTATGGCAGCCGAAGGACGAAGCCTATTGATTTTGGTGAACATCGGTCTATGTTTAGACCTAGTGCCCATATAAGGGTCCCCCCAAAATTATATTGTTTATACGATGCACGTCGTAAATATTAAGATATTTTGACGAAATTTGGTACACAGACCTATTTTGGCCCACGGACGAAGCCTATTGATTTTGATGAACATCGGTCCATGTTTAGACCTAGTGCCCATATAAGGGTCCTACCAAAATTATACTGTTTATACGCTGCAGGTCGCAAATATTAAGATATTTTGATGAAATTTGGTACACAGACCTATATTGGCCCAATAACGCAGCCTATTGATTTTGGTGACATTAGTTGGCTTTTACCCAGACTGGTGTAGGGTATTCTATAGTCGGCATGCCCGACTTTAACCTTTTTACTCGTTTAATTATATCGCATATTCCGCATATAGAAGTGGTGTGTTAGTTTTATTTACAAAATGTGTTTGTTTACAAGTTTTTGTTTTCAATTGTGTAGGTTCAGTGAAGTAAATTAGCTTAAAATTTCGATACGATAGCGATCAAATGCCGTGATTCGACTATTCGATAGGTAACGAATTTTTGTTCGATGCGTAAGCTTGTTCGATAACGAAATCAGCGATTAGACCCCAGTACTTTTCGTTAGTCGTTTTCTTAAATAACCGTCATAACAGTTGTTTTGCATTTTTCCTTATACAAACAACTGCAATTACTGTTAAAAACAACAACTACTGATTACTACACAAGCAACTGTCATGTAGTAACTGTCATACTTTTTTGAGTGTATGACTTAACTTTTAATTCCAATATTATTTTTCTTGTGTTTGTAGAAAAATGCTAAATTCCTTTAATAAAAACTAATAAAAATTACAAATTACTCAATCAAATGAACTAGAAATAGATTAACTTCCCAAATTTTTAAATCGATTGAGCAAAAATCGATTGAATTCCAAACGATTGAATTCCAAACGACTGAATTACCCACGATTGAATTCAATGATTGAACAAATCGAATGATGAAAAATGATTGAAGGCTTTAAAATTAAATCGAATGAGAACAATTAAGACTTCATTCGATGTGTAAAATAGGAGTTTGAGAAATTAATCGTTTCATAGTCAATCAGAATTGAAAATAGAATGAGGGACTGAAGCCTTTAGAAGCTCTTTATACCACTTACCTCTGATTTTGGATCTAGAAATGCAACATGCCTATCGACTTCTTTGAGCACTGGAACCTTAACTTCTTCTTCTCCCTCATAACTATTAATAAACAAAGTAGAAGGTTCATTTTCTTTCACAGATTCTTGTGACTTGATAAATAAATTATAAAAATCTGCTGGTGAACCGGGAATTTCTAAAGATTCCTTATTATCTTTATGTTGACATTCTTGTTTGGAATGTTTAAATTTAATGTTAAGAGTAGTTATTTGACCCTCAGATGATTGTAAGATTTGTTCTACTAAATCAAAATCTTGTTTACTTTGATTTTCCGATACAAATTTTAGATTACTATCAACTTTTGCTTGTATTAAACCTTTTTTATCTTTAGAGGGTGATGGAAGATTAATATTTTGTAATAATGTATCTCGATTATCATCATCATCATCTTTTAGTTTTATTATATCCCGTTGTGGTGGCTTTTCTGGTTTTGGTGGTAACATTTGTGTTACTGTTTCATGTTTACGAAAATCTATTGTTTGATCTTCCAAAGCAAATGATACAGTACGTTTTTGTGTTGATTTACTTTTATCATTTGCCAAAGAAGGGTTTCTAACACTTGCTTCCTCTTCTCTGGCAGAGGTATTCTCCCGTTTTTGTTTATTTTCTTTAGGTTCAATTTCCTCCAATGCCTTTTCCTTTTCAGCCAATTCCTCTGCTCCTATAGTTTCTTCCGCCCATTCTAGCAGTTCTTCTACATGTTCCAATACATTTAATAGTCTTATCTTTTTATTTAATTCCTCTGGTGTACGTAAAGGTAAAATTTTAATTTTTTGTCTTATAATTTCTATTTGATATTCATAGAAACCAATTTGATCTTCAGCATTTAAAAATTTTGCTTGTTCTTTTATTATATTAACCTCTTCAGGTATTGGTTCTTCATCAGTGTCTTCTTCATTATTAGAATTTAAGAATTCAGATAATAATTCTGGATTCGGTTGCACATTATTATTAGTGGCCGGCACAGTAGATTTCCATATGTCATTCTTTTTTACTATATTTGATAGCCGACTTGCTTCTGGTTTATTCTCTTTTGCCTCTTTATCATGAGCTACTCTGTTTTTCTTTTCTGGTAATTTCATTTCTCCAGACATAAGCTTACGTATAGTTTCATCATTGACTTCATCTACTTCAAGGGTTTCTAGTTCTTCTTCTAATTCTTCCATTAATTCAGATTCTTCCAACATTTTAAAAATTTCCTGTTCAGTTTTCTCTTTAGCATTCTCATTTTTATTTGAATTTTCTCTTAGCTGTTGCAGGTTTTTTTCTCTTGTTTCTCTCTCTTTTTGTTTAGCTTGTTTAACACGAATTCTATGTTGTTCTTTCCATAATTTTTCATTTTCATCATTGTAGTCTTCAATAATTTCACGTTCATCTCCACTTGGCATAACACCTTCAGCATATGGTTTGTCTAATTTATTTCTAATTAAAAGAAAATATTTTAATATATATGTATGAATATGCTGATCATTTTTATAGGTTAATCCTACCCTATTCTTCAATTTAAAAAATTGTTCTACACCCAAACAATGGTGGCATAGTGAACAACCTATAGTCAAATTAAATCTATTGTATATGTTGTGTCGTTTTAGGATAATAGCTTAAGTCCACTTAATAGTAAACCGAGTTTATTGTTATATTTGTTAAAACAAATTTTTAAAAAATAATTTATAAATGTTCACCTAATGCTCACCTTATCTGTAAAGAAACAACCATAGAACAAATTTCTACAGGTTTATTTTGAATCAAAATAATAAGCAAACTACACGAATGCGTAAAAAAAATCAAGCGCTATATTAGCTCTGTTGCACGTACGTTACCTTGGGTACCCAATTTCACCAAAAATCGTTTCTATTATCAAAATTGTGTGTAAATTGTTTCGGGTAAATTGTGTTCATGCGGGTACTCGCGGTAACGACTTCGAACAGACCTATTATAATATTCTTTTTTATAAAAATATTTCGGATTATGAAAGTTGAAAAAATTTAAGTGCCCTGGTGAAAATGGTCATATATGATGATATATGAACAAATACATGGGTTCATATATGATTTTATATATGCTCGGATCCGTAATTTGAGGGTATATGGCCATATATGATCATACATCGACATATATGAGTTCATATATGCTCATATACCTACTTACGCTCATATATAAAAATACGATTTTTTTTTGTATTTTTCAACAAAAACTTGAAAAAATTGATAGTTAGAGTAAATTATTAACAACCCAGCAAAACCTTTCATTACCATGTAATGAGTTTTAGGTATTGAAATCTTAAGTGTTCACTAGTTACCTTTTAATTACTAAACTACTTATTTTAACATGGTGATGTCATTGGGGGAAAGTCATTACACTGATGTTACCTGTAAGTAGTTTATCAGCTGTTCTATAAATAGATGTTGAATATAGATTTAAAAAAATATAAAAATTTAAAAACCAATACGAGCTGACACGTATTGATCAGCGTACCCCACGATTGTCAGGCAAACATTCAACATTTAACCATTAGACCACGACATCACTATGATTTTTACTGCTTTAACTTATGTACACATTTATTGTGGCAACTGTTATACATGTCTATTTTTCACAAAACTTGTTATTAAATACTGCTTAATGAACATCAACATTTCTATAAATAGATGTTTAATATAAATTACAAAAAAAAACAACAATGGAAGCTAACACGAGTTGAGCAGCGATCCTCATGTCTGTCAGGCAAAAACGATAACCACTAGGCTACGCCATAGTTATGGTTTTGAGAAAGAATGAGAAAAACAAAAGAAAAGTGAAAAAGTTAATATTTTGTTTTTTTGCGATTACTGATAAAAACACTAACAAAAACAACTTTAATAAGGTAATAAATAATAATTAATTAATTTAACTTTTTTTTTTTTTTTTTTTTGTTGTAAAAACGATTTTATTATTTTTTTGTTTTCCCGAATTCCTTCATTTTATCTCATTCGCTGTTAATTTTCTTCATATTCTTTCTGTTATTCCTCTGTTTCTTGCTTGAAATTTTTGGCTCATAAAGCATATTTAAAAGCAGCTGATGGAAACCCCCTGACAGTTGGGAAATCAAATAATAAATTTATTTTAAAGGATTTTTGAACTTTTTTACAAGAATTAACTTTTGAGTTGTTTTTAATTTTTCTTTTATATAAATTTAGTTAATAAAATGAACTAAATTCATAATTAGAGATGACTTATTTTCAGTCTAATTGCAAAAAGTCACTAAAATAGTATTTCTTTAAACAAATTGAAACATATTTTTATAAAATTTTTTTAGCATATTTTTTCTAGCATTTTTTTTTAGTTTTTAGCATTTTTTAGCATTTTTATGCAAAAAATCTAGCATTTTTTCCTAAATAAGTTTTGGCAACACTGTATAGGATAGCCATGCTCATCATATTGGTTGCAAATGGCAGCTATAATAAAAAATAGTAAATTTTAATACAATTATCCTAATTTTTTGCATTAAAAATACAAAAATAGTTTTTTTGGACTTTCTATATTTTCATATATTTAGTTAGAATATTCTTCTACCTTAAGTCCAAATTCTAATATGATATTGTCATATTAGATTTTATTTGTTGTTTCATAGGCATCACCCTACTCTTCAGTTGTCCGCAATAAGAAAATGATAACTTTCTTACTCAAACCAAGACATTACATAAGGTACAAAAAATCAACGTGACGAGAATTTTATACTTTCGTATATGAACTGTCTGATTTGGTAAAATCAGTTGCTTTTCGGGTATTTTTGGTGCTTTTTTCCTTCCCGTACCCGGTGATTTTTTACAAATACCCTTTTATAAAAAGCGGGTATTTACAGTGCTTTTTTAGATTTCTGGCAGTGCTTTTAGTGCTTTTTGTACAGTTTATATTTTTGGTATTTGTTCCCCTTTTTTTTAATTTTTCTTGAATTTTCTGTCAAAGTTGAAAAAATAATACGAAATATACAAAAAAACATTTTTTCACAATGTTTGTAGTACAATTTTAAATAGCACTTCGTTATATTTAAACTTCAAAATTTTGAAATATTAGTTTGGTGCTTTTTTACCCCTTTTCTGGTTATTTTTTGAACATTTTTTACACGATTTTATAAAGCTAAAATGTGTTTTTAAAATCTTGACTTAAATTTTTCAAAAAATTATTATCGTCCTTTTTTACACCATTTTTGGTAAATTTTTACCCTTTTTACCCGTTTTCACAATGCTCACGGTGCTTTCCTGCCTTCAAGAGTTGGCAACACTGGGAATATGTCTGAACAAGAAATTTATTTAAAAAACTCCTTATCTCAAAATAGGATATACAGTTGTGGCCAAGCATTTAAGTCAATTCAAGTTTTTTTCTAATTTTATTGTTGTTGCCTTTATTTTTAAAGATCAAAATAGTGGCTAAATTCGCCACGAAAGGCAAGGAGATGGTTCAGAAAATTGTACAAAATTTTAACGTAATGTTTGTTTTTTCACTTTATCACTTGTTTTAAGTGAGCGTGGCTTTTAACGAAAAATTAGCGATATAAACCTCTCATCAAATTACATAGTAAAATTTAGGCAGTACTGATCGGTTCTGTACAAACTGCATATTTTTGGAAATCCTATAAAATTTCCTTAAGTCTTGCATTATCTTTATCTACAAATAGTCACCAGACTTAAAATTGCAGCACTATAAACATGACCAAATTTTTCTTTGTTTTTAGCGATTTTAAAAGAAAGTTAACAACACTGAAATTTTAACATTAAATGCTTTTTACTATAACTTAAAAAAAATCTTGATTGATTTGTTATATTGTGGTAAGAAAAGCATAAAACTATTCACTTTAAAATTTCAGTGCTGTTAACTTTATAAAAAATCGCTAAAAACAAAGAAAAATTTGGTCACGTTTAAAGTGCTGCACTTTTAAGTCTGGCGACTATTTGTAAATAAAAATAATGCAAGACTTAAGGAAATTTTATAGGATTTACAAAAATATACAGTTTGCACAGAACCGATCAGTACTGCCTAAATTTTACTATGTAATTTGATAAAAGGTTGATATCGCTAATTTTTCGTTAAAAGCCACGCCCACTTGAAACAAGTGACAAAATGAAAAAACAAACATTACGTTAAAATTTTCTACAATTTTCTGAACCATCTCCTTGCCTTTCGTGGTGAATTAAGCCACTATTTTGATCTTTAAAAATAAAGGCAAAAACAATAAAATTAGAAGAAAACTTGAATTAACTTAAATGCTTGGCCACAACTGTATGTAGTTTAATTGGGTCGCTCTCCATTAAATAACATGCTCTAATAAACAAAAAGAAATTGTTCTGAATTCAAATTTTTCAAACTGCTTTTAAACGAATTTTAATTTGGTGTTCATAATTTATTTATTGCACACACGTTAAGTCCAATTCATTCAAGAATCTATGTAAATATAATTCATTTATACATTCATACCAATTTCCGCTTAAAAATTCATGCGGATTTTAATTCAGTAGGATATGGATAAAAAATAAAAATTTATATGACTCCATATATGGACGTACGTGAAATATATTATCATATACAGTGGTGGAAAATTTAATAGGAACGATTCAAGTTTTTTTTAATTTTATTCTTGTTGCTTTTATTTTTAAAGACCAAAATATTGGCTAAATTCGCCCCGAAAAGCAAATATGTGGTCTATAATATTATGCAGAATTTTAAGGTAATGTCTGTTTTTTTATTTTGTCACTTGTTTTAAGTAGGCGTTGCTTTCAATGATAAATTTACGACATTGACATGTTATCAAATTACATGGTAAAATATAATTTCAGTGTTGTTAACTTTATTTTAAAATCGCTAAAAACAAATAAAATTTTTTTCATGTTTAAGACACTGTCATTTTAAGTCTGGCGATCATTTCTAGATAAAAATAATGCAGAAGTTAAGGAAATTTTGTAGGATTTCCAAAAATATACAGCTTGTATAGATCCAATCAGTACTCGCTAAATTTTACTCTGTAATTTGTACTGTTTCCAATTATTCGACGTAGGCGGTTAACCGGTTAATGCATTATTCGAAAAATCACTAAAATTGATTAACCGGTTATTTGGGTCGGTTAATCGAGAAAATTGGCGATTAATCGTTTCTATGCAAAATTAATGTATTTCCTTATTTTTTTGTCAATAAAAACACAAAGAGGTGCACCCTTTTTGTTAAATACCAATGTGACATATAAACTCGATTTATTTAAAACAAAGTTTTCATATTTTAAGGTTAAAAAGTTTCGGAATTTAAGATTTTTTTAATTGAAACATTTTTCATACCACTAGAAACTAGCAAATGTTTTGTTGGTAAATATTATTAAGTTACGACAAGCAAACCTAACTAAATATGTTACATATCGATAACTTAGTATACATTTTTTATTTCGTTAGAAACAAATTTTAAAAATCTTCCAAACTGTAAATACAAAATTTCATTGAATGTAGTGTAACGTTGATTAAAAACAATACTGCCGCAATAAAATTTAATATTGTATTTAAATAAATGCTAAATCTATATCAAGTTTTGAAGATTTTATTGAGATTCTTCCTCCTCCTTTGAAGAAATAAAAATCGTCTTAGAACTAGTTTTTTGAATGCCAATTAGACTTAGTTCAATGGGTTGTTTAGTTAATTATGTTGGTGATAATTATTTACGCGGTAGACGATTATTTGAGGGAGTAGATGTTGCGCAAAGTTAAATTATGATCTTTTGTTTTATGGTTATTATTTTTTAATGATCTCAATATCTTTGCTTAGCAAATTATTTATTTTTTATGATTATATTCAGTCAGATTTTTTTATTTTTTTTATTTTATATTTTTATATTCTTGAAAAGCTTTGTATTTTTTTTTTTACTTGTTTTTAGGGTTTGTTTTTTTTTTTAATACATAATTTATTTAAAATTTTTTATTTTATGAACTCAAATTGTAATTTGGGTGCTGTTGTTAGCAATAATTCGTATTTAGAATCTCAATTTCGTAATTTTAATGATAATTTAAATATTGGACATATAAATATTCAAAGTTTTAGACTTGGTAACTCATCCAGTAAATTGGATGAACTAATTAATGCTCTTGGTTCTGGTTTATTTGATGTAGTGGGAATAACAGAAACTTGGTTAAAAGAAGATGTTTCTTCTAATCTGGTTTCCTATCCTGGTTATGTTATTTGTCGTAATGATCGCTCCAATCGAAGGGGTGGTGGAGTTGCTTTTTATTTATCTAAAAAGATAAAGTTTAGGGTTATTCATATAGGTGATGACTATGGAATTGTTGAGTCTTTGTTTATTGAGGTTAAGAGCTTTGGCCGCAAGATTTTGATTGGTGTTGCTTACCTTCCTCGCGGTGCGAGAAATGATCTTGAGACTTTTGAGCGAAAAGTTTCAGACATTTTAGTTCAATACTCTGAAATAATTATTGTTGGGGATTTCAACAATAATATGTTTAATAATACTTGTGCATATCGTATGAGGGAAATGTGTAGTAGATTGAATCTTATTTGCCATAATAACTCACTACCGACTCATATACACGCTAGATCGGGTAGCACTCCTTACACTCAAAAAAATAAGTTAGTAGAAAAATTAGTAAAACGTCTTGTATATCAAGTGTACTAGTTTTCAGCAATTTTTTTGCTGAAATTCCGTGTTCAGCAAAAATGTTAGTTATATTTTTTTAACACTAAACTAATTTTGAAGTAATGTTTTACTAATTTATTTTGCTACAAAAATTGTGCTGATAACCGCATGCATAGCGTGGACGACAATCAGATAGACAAGATATAGATGTCGCAGCTTGTGTGGAAACGGAAATGACAAGAAAAGAAAAACAACTCTACACATATTCTATATTTAAATTTTCAGCAAATAAATTTACTAAAGTAAAATTTCGCTACAAGTTTTTTGAGTTTTTTTCAGTCTACTAATATTCAGCAAAAAGTTTAGTGATTTTAGCAAGGATTTTTTTCATTTGCAGTCGACTAAATGTCAGCAAAACTGTTGCTGAAGATTACTATTTTTTTGGTAAAAATCAGCTCGCTGATTTTCAGCAAACCTTTTGCTGAAATTACCAACTTTTTTGCAAGCACGCTCCTGACTAAAAATTTGCTGACACAGCAACATTTTTTGCTGACTTTACTGACTTTTTTCAAACTGCTGTACTGCCATGTTGTCGAAATGATAACACCAATAAACGCTTGGCCGTAGTTATTTCCCAACGTTGGCGCAGGCTTGGGATTTTATTTTTTTGGTATTATCCCAGTACATTTAATAACAAATTTAGTAGTTTGCTAGAACTTTACTGTCCTCTTAGTGTACATCACAGATTTGTTTTTTTTTTTTTTTTTGGCAATGTCTTGAGACTGGATGGAATTTCTTCAAATGTATTCTTTCGAAACTTCACAAGAAGAAAATGGCCATGTCTCTCTTACATAAATAATTGTGTAATAGATGTAAAAATACGTAAAATTTATAAAATTGTTAATTTTAATAAATTAAAAAAAGCTTGTTAATTTTCAGAAAACAGTACTGGCAAAGCACGTTCTAAGTAGTACCGGCATTTCGTAAAAAACAGTGCTCTCCCAGTACAACTTTTGTTGTAACGTCGGCAATTTCTACCTGGGAAACTTCATCATTTGTATGAAGCTCTTTTAATAAATCTGTTTTTTTGTGGTATATGAAATTTTTAATAAATAATATGAAATTTTTCATTACATTTTTGCATCAATTCAATGAAAAGTTTCAGTGGACGAATTCCAGCGAAACTTCGTTGAATCAGTGTAAAAATTCGTTAACAATTCTCTCAGTATGCAGTTACAGATGTCAAATTCCATACAAAACTAAAATTTTTTGACTTCCAATTTGTGTTGACTTTAGCTTATTTCTTTTAATTCGAATAAAATTTAAATTCAGTGAATCGGCTTCGGGTTCCATGGTATTCCAGTGGAACATATTGTAGAATTTATGTAATTTTGAACCGATTATATGCACTTTCTTGTGAGAAGTAAAAAAAGTTCGAGTTCTTAAAAAAGTAACATGTCAGTTGTGTGACACATTTTTTAAGCAAATGCAACCTTGTTTTAAAGGACATGGAAATATAATTTACATTAGTTTTAATTTTTAAAGAATTAAAACAGAAAAGAAAAATTGTCTGTTGTATTTTCTAAACTTTATTTTGGCCTTTCGCGATGTATTTGAAAGCTTTTTTTAAGCTTCTTTTTTAACACTTTGATATTTTGTTAAAAAATTTGGAAAAATTTTTATTAAAAATTGGGGGTCTCTTAAAACATATGATGTGTTCCGTTGGTGCAATGTCGACTTGCTTGGAGTTGCTCCAAAGAAAGTATCTAAAGGCTTAAGGACCTCTTTCACTCGATTTTTAAAGAATTCAGTAGTATTTTAGTTAGTATTTGTTATCCTAAGCTTTTCTTGCAATTTAATTTACCAAATGTTAAGAAAATAATGAAGTTTTGGGAAAAAATAAAAGAAAATTCCATATAAAAAATGTAACCGGTTAATCGACCTATTTTAACCGATTACTCGGGTCGAATAATTATTTGAGTTCTGAATTATTTGTTTCGACATTAACCGTAATAGAGGCGATTAATCGAGAAATCGGTTAATCGATTAACCGGATTGGAAACACTAGTAATTTGATAACAGCTCGATATCGCTAATTTTTCATTGAAAGCCAAGCCCACTTAAAACAAATGACAAAATACAAAAACAGATATTATGTTACAATTCTGCACAATATTCTAGACCACATATTTGCTTCCCGGGGCGAATTAGGCCACTATTTTAATCTTTAAAAATAAAGGCAACGAAAAAAAAATTAGAAAAAACTTGAATCGTTCCTATTAAATTTGCCACCACTGTATGTAACAATACACGAATTCATATATGAAGATGTATGGCATATATGAAGCAATATACAGTCATGTGCAATATAATAGGGACATTAAAGTTTTTTTCTAATTTTATTCTCGTTGTCTTTATTTTTGAAGACCAAAATAGTGGATAGATTCGCCCCAAAATCCGAGGAGATAGTTTAGAAAATTGTGTAGAATTTTAACGTTATTTATTTTGTCACTTGTTTTAAGTAGGCGTGGCTTTTAATGAAAAATAAGCGATATCGACCTTCTATCAAATTGCATAGTAAAATTTAGCGAGTACTGATCAGTTCTGTAAAAACTGTATATTTTTGGAATTCCTATAAAATTTCCTTAAGTATTGCATTATTTTTTTCTACAAATGGTCGCCACACTTAAAATGACAGTGCCTTAAACATGACCAAATTTTTCTTTGTTTTTAGCGATTTTAAAATAAAGTTAACAACACGGAGAATACACGGAACATTGGTGAAAAAATGCCCATTTTTTTTGTGAATGTGTGTGTGGAATTTTTAATTCAATTTTTCAATTCTGAATTAAAAATTCGATGAATTAATTCCTTAAGCACAATATATTGAATGAAATTAATTCATATTTGCTTTCGTTCGATTTATTTTGTTACGAATTAATTCAATTGAAATAGTTCTTTTTAATAAATCAAATGAATTAATTCACTGGTGAACACGTTCAATTTTATAAATCGAACGGAAAAAAGTGAATTAATTCCTTACTGAATTAATTCACCACTGAATTCGTTCAATTTCATTTTCGTTCAGTGAATTAAAAAAAATAAAATTACGTTCAGTGAATTAAAAAAAAATAAAATTACGTTCAGTGAATTCACTGAACGCGTTCAGTTGAACGAATTCAGTGAATTACTTAAGAAAAGGAATTCATTCAATTCTAGAGAAAATTGAATTCGATTGGTAGTGAATTCATTCAAAAAGGAATGAATTCTTCAAAGCTCTGCATGTTGACATCGTGCAATTCGTGTTTACAAAATTTTTTGATATTTTTTGTTCCCTACTCAATGTTCCTTCGTGTATTCTCCGTTTATTAATGAGTTTTAGCTATTTTTAAATGTTTGGTCGAATAAATGAGTTGAAAACTACCTATTTTGATCACATTTATAACTTAGCGCTTTTTTGGGCATGCCTGCGAGTTTTGTTCTTAAGAGGTTGGCGTCACTTCATTTGTTGATATAATAGCTGTGTTCGGGTACTCAACATTGGGATCCCGTGGGATCCCAATTTTACCAAAAAGCGTTTTCTTACTACACAATTGGGTAAATGAGAGCTGTCATGAGTAATATACTTGTTCTTCTTGCTCGAAAAAACCCAGATTTTTTTTCGTGTAAATTTGGGTAAATTGTTTTTATCAGCTGTTATATCATCAGTTGGGTGCAACTAGTTCAATTGAACTCTTCACTAATTTGAACCAAAGACCTAGTTCACAACTAATAACTCTTTTAGTTCATCGATCATTTCATTCATTCAGAAAATATGTTTATCATTTACAAAAATTAGTATAATAGTTGCAAAAGCCTATCGGTGATTTTACAACTCCATAAAATTACCGACAATTTTTTGAAGACGCTTGTTTAAATGTGTTAAAGAGTTAAATATGTAAATAAATTGAAGCTTTTGTTTAATATTAAAATCTTTTCCAAATTTAATAAACTAAGTATTCCTTTTTGTAAATAGAAATGCCTAAAAAAGAAATTTTTATTAAATTTTTGATTTAAAAAGGGGTTTAACAAGAAAAGCTATCTAGATTTTTACAACAAATTGAACAAGAACTAGAAAGAGCGCTCACCAAAACGAACTATTATAATGTACAAATCTATTGACATTTATTTTTCGGGCTTCAAATGTGGTTTTTCGCGTTCGTTTACTTTTGTGCATTTTTGTCATTTCGGTAGAGTATTTCTTGTTAACTCTCATTTTACTGAACTTTACCCAAAAAGTAAAGAAACAGAACTAATAAGTGAGTTCCTTTACTTTTTGGGTAAAGTTCGGTAAAATGAGAGTAAGCAAAAAATCCTCTCTCAAAATGACAAAATTACCCAAAAGTAAAGGAACGCACAAAACCACTTATCGAGCCCAAAAATGCATTTTAAAGAAAAATGTTAAAATTCGTATAATTTTAGTTTGAAAAATAGAATAAACACACATATTTATTTGCATTTAAAAGTTCTTATTGATTCTGTTCAATTAATTATTATAACACATTTCTTTTGCGTATTGGTTTGTTTAATTTAATTTTTCAATTTATTTTTACAATTGTTGTTTTTGGTTATCATTGCATCAGCTGTTAGTTTTACAATTTACCAAAGTTACCCGAAGAAAAAGTTTAGGTAACTTTGGTAAAAAGAGAAACACAAATGTACTCTCTTGAATGCTCTCATTTACCCAATTTTGGAGTACGGGAACGCATTTTGGGTAAGTTTGGGAACTGGTTGCCTTTGAATCTGTTCTAGAACAGGTGTTTTTACAACCGGTTCCGAGGAACAGGTTCTAGAACTGATTCCTGGAAGTCAAAATGGAAGGCTTCACTGCCGCAGAACCAGTTCTATAACTGGTTCTAGAACCGGTTCCAAAGCAACATGTTTTAGTTTGAAGGAACAGAACCAGTTGCTTTTGGGACAAACTCAAACAAAAATCACCGATGATAGAACATAAATTAGAACAGGTTGCATGCAAGTTCTTTTCATCCGACAATTTTGCTGGGTAAAGGAACGGACCTAATAATAATAAATTTTTTATTGAGACTTTCTTTTCTTCGATAACAAACCACCAGCCTCAACTGTGGTTAAAAAGTCTCTTTAATTTTATATGCAAACTGGTTTTAAGAGAAACAGTTTTTAGTGTTTATTTTAACGCGTATTTTTTAATATTAATGAGCAAAATTTTGTGCTAATTATACAAAACTAATGCAGAGAACATATCAAACAACACAAGTGCACTTTACAATTTAATTAAAATTGCTTAAAAACAATAAACATAATTAATTAAAAATACCACTTTTCACGTTTTTTGTTATTTTACATTGAAACTCTCTTAAAACCAGTTCAGTTTTTCAGATGAGAGCCGTGGATAGTGCCGGGTTGATGTAAACCAGTGGTGTTCAAAAGTAAAAATGTAGTTGTGTTGGTGAGAAAATGAGAATTGCACTGTAAGAAATGTTGAATGGGTTAATAGAATCTGTATGAATTTATTTTTTGTTAAAAATATGGAAATGTTTTGTGTAAAAAGTGAAGTACTATCGGAAAATATAAATAAATACTACACTGTTTTAAAGAAACAAAAAAACAATTTTTGAAAGAAAGAAAAAAACAAATAAATACATAAATAAGGGTGGCTTTTTTCATTCTATGTAAAACAAAAGGTTTTCGTTTTTTTTTAATCAATATCAATGATTTCAATGTATTTACATATTTATAAAATATCTTTAATCTGCATTTATAATCATAAAATATTTGTCGTACATTGTTATTAATATTTGTTTCAGTACAATAAATAAAAATCAGCATATATCCGTACTCATGTCCAATCGTCGCTGTTTCAGTGACGACTAAAAGCAAAAGCGTAAGAATACGTGTGAATTGAGCAGGGACAATTGTCCTATGGAATGAACACCACGGATGTAAACGCAAATAGATTTGCGAAAAGATTTGTTTGGCAATCACATCATATCATAGGATTTTTTGTTTGATTTATCAGACGTAAAATCAAGTAATTTAAATCCCGCTTTAGAAAACAGATTCAGCTGATTTTAGTTATTTCTGCTGCAGGGCGCTTTTAACTAATTTTTATTAGCTTTTTCTGCTACTTGTACAAATTTATTTTTATAACAAAAAAAAAACCGGAACCGGGTTTAACCGGTTTTTTAAGAAAACAGTAACCGAAACCGGTTTTTTTTAAAATAGTAATTTTCGAACAAACCGAAAACCGGTTTCCGAAATGGCCGGTTTCTTTGTATAAAAGAAAATTTCTTCAAAGTTAACTAAAACTTAACTATTCACTATAAAATTGCTCGATTGAAAAAAAAAATTTACGCATGTACTTACTGCCATAATTCTGATTCGGTTTCCAGTTTCTTTAAATGCTCCTTGGCCATTTTAGTACGAAATTCACAAATCTCTTTGGCTTTGGATGAGGTGCATTTGGAGAAATAGCCCTGATAATGACCGACCAATACCTCGTTGGTATGCAACAAATGCCCTGGCATAAAGGCTTTCTTGCCCATGGGAACCATAACGTCTACTGTTAAATGTTTGCCAAATGTGGCTAAATTTTTATTAGCAATCTCATTATCCTTAAGGTATGTTTCCCAACGTTGTTTTTCGTCAATGTTTTTTTGCAAAGCCTATAAGAACATTTTTTTAAATATTTTATGTACAACACATTTTAAAGTTAATCATACGCCAAAAGTGTACTTTATCAGGCGTCCTTAATATAGTATACGTTAGCAGGCGTACCGGCTTTTAGTGCCTGGAGGCCTATGCAGGAGGCACCCGTCTCCAGGTTTCATTTAACAAAAATGTCAAAAAATTATATACAAAACAAAAAATTATTGATAGCAACTTTAATTTTTAATTCTAGAGAACAGTTTTTTATTTTTTCAGGAACGCACAGTAAAGTGCACCTTTGCCAATCATACCTCTCTGAGAGCATCTTCACGTCTATCCATGGTATTTTATGAAGTTGTCCCTCGAAAAAAAACAGCACGTCGTAATATCCAAACAAATCGAAACCCTGTGCACCCTGTGTCGAAACATATGAGGACCAGTGATGCCAGAAGCTATTTTGAAAATTCCATACGTTTGCTATAAAAATTCCCTTTTTTAACCTACATCCAAAAACAAATTCCACACGCTATAAATGTATCGAATTTACTACAATGCAAGTGTAAAGCTGCGTTTACAACTGCACCGAAATCCCGAGATTTCGATATTACCACTCTGAAAAAGCAATGACGAAAAGATTATAGATGTTAAATTTTGAATAAAGTACACATCACAAATTATACCAGATATGAATCAGCTGATTTGGGTAATATGGCCGACAGAAAATAAGCAAAACAAAACGCAAAAATTTAAGAAAAACACAAAAGATAATGCACAATAATCTAAAAAGAGACAGATATATACAAAAAATGCGCAATACAAAATGTATGGAGATTTTATATTGTTATCTCCCTTTTGACTTCACTTCCATGTAAACAAAACCATACACACAGAAAAAAACAGGGGGAATATTACCTAAGAGCTATGTAATTATACAACTACATAATTTTCAAGTTAGTTTTACAAAGTTCTAATAAAATATCCACATTTTTTTGTAAAATATATACAATCCTTGCAAAATATATACATGTGTAGTGGAAAATATCCGAAAATTTATATATATTTTGCTAGAAATTTGTAAAACTTACTTCGAACTTATGTAGTTGTATAATTACATAGCACATAGATAAAGTTCCACCTGTTTTTTTTCTGGGTGTACGGTTCGAGAATACTTTTTTGACACCTGTCATTGGTTTCACATCTGATATTAATCTGTGGTACACATATTTAGCTCTAATAAATATATTTTCAAAAAAATTAAAGTTTATATGCATATCTTCACTGTTTTTTCGGAGTGGTGAATATCGAAATCTCGGGATTTCGGTGCAGATGTAAACGCAGCCTAAACGCAACCTAAATTAGAAGTAAGTTTTACAAATTTCTAGCAAAATATTTGTAATTTTTAGGATATTTTCCAATACACATGTATATATTTTGGGAGGATTGTATATATTTTACAAAAAAATGTAAATAGTTTACTAGAACTTTGTAAAGCTGCGTTTACATCTGCACCGAAATCTCGAGATTTCGATATTCACCACTCTGCAAAAGCAATGAAGGAAAGCTTATGTAAACGCAGCCTAAACGCAACCTAAATTAGAAGTAAGTTTTACAAATTTCTAGCAAAATATTTGTAATTTTTAGGATATTTTCCAATACACATGTATATATTTTGGGAGGATTGTATATATTTTACAAAAAAATGTAAATAGTTTACTAAAACTTTGTAAAGCTGCGTTTACATCTGCACCGAAATCACGAGATTTCGATATTCACCACTCCGAAAAAACAGTGAAGATATGCGTATTAATTTTAATTTTTTTGGAAAATGTATTTATTATAACTAAATATGTTTACTGTACTCAAAATTGAACATCTATAAGCTTTCCTTCATTGCTTTTTCAGAGTGGTGAATATCGAAATCTCGAGATTTCGGTGCAGATGTAAACGAGGAAAGCATATAAACTTTAAATTTTTAGAAAATGTATTTATTATAGCTAACTATGTGTGTTTTATTAAAAATTATACATTTATATGCTTTTCTTCATTGTTTTTTCAGAGTGGTGAATAGCGAAATCTCGGGATTTCGATGCAAGTGTAAACGCAACCTAAAAGAAATCATATCACTGGAAATATAATCCTAATTAAAATCTTAAAGACTTTAAATGTGAGAGGGCTAACTTAACAGAGATGACTTTGTGTATGCAAATCTTATGAGAGAATGATCTTTTGAAAAAAGTCTACAAATGAGAAACCCGATAAGAAATCTTATGACTGCCAAAATAATCGTATGACTGCCAAAAAAATCTTTTGACAGATCGTAGCACTCAATCCTATAATGTAAACTATTCTTTAGCCATACGTAACGTAACGTGACGAATCAACTGATTTAATCTAAAATAATGAGTGAAAAAGAAATAGACTGACAGCTATGCTCTTTTAACTCATTAGATTTTCCATAAGGAGATACGTCACGTTACGTCCACGTATGGCTAAATGAGCCTTTAAGCTAGAATTAGTTATACGTAACTAGACGAATCAGCTGATTTAATCTAAAATAATGAGTAAGAGAGAAGTATACTATCAGCTATGCTCTTTAGAGCATGTTTTTTGACGAGACGATTGGTACGTTTTTAGTCTATATTAGGTGTGTTTCTTTCAAGGTTGGCAACCGAAACGAATAACGGTATAGGTATCGGTATCGATTTTTTATTTGTTTCGGTATCGGTAACGGTATTTTAATCATTTCGGTATCAGTATAACCGATATCGAAACATTAATACCGGTATATACCGGTATTATTGAAAAAATTTACAAAAATATAAAAAAAACGTTCTTAATTATAAAAAAACTCAATTTTATTAAATTTTTATAAAGGATAAGTATAGTTTATGGAAATGTTTTTATAATATGAACAAAAAACAATAAGTTTTTAAAAATTTCTAATTGTAAGTGTTTTATTTTTTAAACACAAAAATTTTTTTAAATCTATTAGGAACACAAGTTGATTCACTACAAATATTTTATATTTGTATTGAGATCATATAATAAAATAAAAAAAAAAATAAGTTTATAAAATTAATAAAAGGATTCTCTAAAAGAAACTGTAAATTCAATTAAAGGTTTAAGAAACCAGTTTATATATTAAATTATATTTGCTAAATTTGTCACAAGTTAGAGAATATTTATGAAGTTAAATAAATTAAAAACAATGTTGCCAATGCAAACCAAAGGCAGATAACCGCACTTTGAATTTATAACACGATTTTCTATTAACAATGAATAATAAAGTTTAATTGTTTAACAATTTTAGAAATTTTATATTAAAAAAATTTGTATTTTTGCTAAAAACGTGAAAAAAAACAATTTTTTTTAATACCGATTCCATACCGGTACGACACCGGTATTAAGGCAAAAGGTTTTTGAATACCGGTATTTTTTGAAATCAAGAATTTCGGTATTGTTATCGGTATCGGTTGTCAATTTGAAAGGGTTTTGAAACGGATAACGGTATTATAACGGTATCGGTTGCCAACCTTGGTTTCTTTACTTTTTGGGTAAAGTTCGGTAAAATGAGAGTTAACAAGAAATACTCTCACGAAGTGACAAAAATGCCCAAAAGTAAACGAACACGAAAAGCCATATTTGAAGCCCGAAAAACAAACGTCAATAGATTTGTGCATTATAGTTCGTTTTGGTGAGCGCTCTTTCTAGTTCTTGTTCAATTTGTTTTAAAAATCTAGATAGATTTTCTAGTTAAACCCCTTTTTAAATCAAAAATTTTCTTCTCAGGCATTTTTATATACAAAAAGAAATACGTACTTTATTAAATTTGGTAAAGATTTTAATATTAAACAAAAGCTTCAATTTATTTACATATTTATCTCTTTAACACATTTAAACAAGCGTTTTCAAAAAATTGTCGGTAATTTTATGGAGTTGTAACATAACCGATAAACTTTTTCAACTTTTATACTAATTTTTGTAAATGATAAACATATTTTCTGAATGAGTTAAATGAGCGATTGAACTAAAAGATCTATTAGTTATGAACTAGGTCTTTGGTTCAAATTAGTGCATAGATAAAAACATTTTACTCAAATTTACACGAAAAAAATCTGGGCTTTTTCGTGCAAGAAGAACAAGAATATTACTCTCTCATGACAGGTCTCATTTACCCAATTGTGCAGTAAGAAAACGCTTTTTGGTAAAATTGGGATCCCGCGGGATCCCAATGTTGAATACTCGAACAGACTTATTGTTTCTAGTCTAGGGAAACAGGGGGGTTATTATGTAATTCGATTCGAAACGGAAATGCTTTCGAACAGAATTTTCACATTGAAAATAAAGTACCTAAAAACAGTTTTCAATGGGGTAAAATATTGAAAACGTGTATGAGATTGTCCAGCATACACTTTTTCAATGTGTAGAAATTGGGTTTTGGTACTTGATTTTCAATGTGAAAATTCCGTTCGAAAGCATTTCCGTTTCGAATCGAACTACATAATAACCCCCAGTTTTTAGTGATTTTTTAATGCGTATTTTTTATATAAACAAACAAAATTTTGGGCTAATTATACAAAAACTAATGCAGAGAAAATATTAAACAACACAAGTGCACTTGAAAATATAATTAAAATAGCTTAAAAACAAGAAAAATAGTTAATTAAAAGTGCCATCCACCTTTTTCACATTTCTTGTTATTTTTCACCGAAACTCTTAAAACCAGTTCAGTTTTTTAGATGAGATCAGTGGATAGTGGTTGGCTTAGTAAAACATGTATGAATTTACACATTAATTTTTAAACTCAAAAATAAAGAAATTTCTACCATTAAAAAACTTTTTTCTTCAACTTAATTTTTATTTTATTCAAGATCTTCTCATACTTAACATAGTGTTAATTTCCCAAACAATAATACGTGTTCGATCTATTATCTCTCTCAACTGACGATTTTTCAATTTTACCGTATCGATAAGTTCTTGATTCTCTTGCAGCGCCTTACGATATTCCTCACATTGAGTTGCTTCCAAATTGCGATGTTCAGTTTCATCTTTATAGGGTATAAGACTTTCGACATGAGTGTATTCCATACCTAAAATAAACAACATATACATATCGTCGGCTTATTGTTACTGACCATTTTTGAAAAAAAAGAGTTAGGAATGGGTCACACATAATGTAAATATCCTTCTTCTGATTCCGAAATCATAGATCATATGGATTTTAAATTTGCATACTTGACTATCTTTATTTGCAATTTGCATTCCCTGTTCTAATGGCAATTACCATGTAATTACAATCAGAGCTTCGAAGAATTAATTCCCTAATTCCCTTTTTTTGAACTGAATTTATATTTTGGGAATGAATTCCCTGACTAAACTTAAGGAATTGAATGAATTCCTTTTTTTTATTCGATTTATATTAAAGGAATTCATTCATTTTTTTCTAATGCCTTCATAAAATTTTATGAATTCATTCAACAAGGAATTCATTCAATTCTAGTTAATTCAACTTTTGGTAAAGGAACTCATTCAATTCTAGTGAAATCAACTTTTGGTAAAGGAATTCATTCAATTCTAGTTAATTCAACTTTTGGTCAAGGAATTCATTCAATTCGAGTTAATTCAACTTTTGGTCAAGGAATTCATTCAAGTTAATTCAACTTTTGGTCAAGGAATTCATTCAATTCTACTTAATTCAACTTTTAGTCAAAGAATTTCTTCAATTGTAGTTAATTCAACTTTTAGTCAAGGAATTAAATTTATTTCGTTTAATTCCCTAAGGAATTACATTTTTTTTCGTTTAATTCCCTTTTTTTCGTTTAATTCCCTGAATTAGGTTTTAAATTCCTAGGGAATTAAACAAAAAAGTTTAATTCCTAGGGAATTAAACGAAAAAAATTTAATTTCTTAGGGAATTAAACGAAATAAATTTAATTCCTTGAATAAAAGTTCAATTAACTAGAATTGAATGAATTCCTTGACAAAAATTTGAACTTGAATGAATTCCTTGACCAAAAGTTGATTTAACTAGAATTGAATGAATTCCTTGACCAAAAATTGAATTAACTATAATTGAATGAATTCCCTGATCAAAAGTTGAATTAAGTGCATAGTTGAATGAATTTCTTAGCCAAAAGTTGAATTAACTAGAATTGAATGAATTCCTTGACTTCAAATTGAATTAAATAGTGTTGAATGAATTCTTTAGTGAATGAATTATTTAATTTTAATCCTTTACGCTTTGGTCAGGGAATTCATTCTATAAATTTGAATTCTTTGAATTCATTCACAGGAATTAATTCCTGCTTACGTCTTATTGATGAATTCATTCCTTGAATTAAAGAATTGAAATAAATTTTTGGGAATTCATTCCAAAAAGGAATTAATTCTTTAAAGCTCTGATTACAATCGTTGGAAATGAAAGTTAAAATTTTTTTAAATAATAGGTTTTTTTACTTTAGGTTTTTGAATATGATAAGTTAAATATTGGTTGTTGAATTCGATATGTATACGTTACCGACTTTTTTCTTTACGACATAATAATTGGAGATGAGCGATCCGGTGATTTTTGAATAACGCTGCTACCAGTGATCGTGATTTTCAAATCACCGTTCTTTTAAACAGTGACCGTGATCACGGGTTTGTAATAGAGATGGGCGATCCGGCGATTTTTCAGTAACATCCCTACGGGAAATTTTAACAAACTCTGGAACAAATCTACTTTACGGGCATAACTCAAAAAAAAAAAATCAGAAATTAGGGGTAAAATAAGTGAGTTCAGAAAAAAAAAATTTAGTGTCGGCGGCCCATAGTTTCCGAGTTATGGCCCCTTAAAGTTGAATTTATCATTTAATTTATATATTTTTAACTGCGGAATGCGTTACCTGAACGGAACGAAATGGGTATCATTAGAAACATTATTGAAGCACCTTTAATCCGGTATAAAAAAATTTCGAAACTATTAACCCATTACGGGCCAATTCACGATTTTCTGTTTTTGAAATGGAATTTTTGCCGAAAAAGGCTGTTATCTCAATATTTTGCGTATAAAAGGTAGGTATAAGATAACACTGAATTATATGTAAGACTATAAGGTTTAATTTAAGGTATAATATTATGCAATGGCCCATATAAAACCGGAGATATTAACGTTTAAAGTTGTTTTTTTTTATATATATAAAATGAAGTAAATTCTTCATTGTTGCTAATATGTATTTCTTGAAAAAAACAGCTTATTTAAATTGACTTCGCGTTTTTTATGTTTGTTTTTCTGTGTAACCGGACTTCGGCCGGGCTTAGGGGTTTTTTCCTATGTGATAGGCAGTTTAGTGGCTTCGCTGAGTAAAGTTTTTCTGTGTAACCGGCCTTCGGCCGGGCTTAGGGGTTTTTTCCTATGTGATAGGCAGTTTAGTGGCTTCGCTGAGTAAAGTTTTGCCGTGTAACCGGCCTTCGGCCGGGCTTAGGGGTTTTTTCCTATGTGATAGGCAGTTTAGTGGCTTCGCTGAGTAAAGTTTTTCTGTGTAACCGGCCTTCGGCCGGGCTTAAGGGTTTTTTCCTATGTGATAGGCAGTTTAGTGGCTTCGCTGAGCAAAGCTTTTCTGTGTAATACGCTTTGGCCGGGCTTAGGGGCTACCCCTATGTAGCGTTTGTTTTGTTTTAATATTAATATTTTTTAAGATCTTGACGCTTATTTATTTATGTATATAAGCACAAAAATATAAAAATTAATATGATATTTAACTGTTAATATCTACGGTGTTATAAGGGTTACAGGTGTAAATTATATCTTAAATTAAAGCTGAGAGCCTTATCTACAATTAAATAATAGTTATTTTGTATTTTATATTGGTGAAATATTGAGATAATGGGCGTTTTTTCTAAAAAGTATGGATAAAAAACAGACTTTTACTATTTGACGTTTAATGGGTCAATGGACTCGGGAGTTTTATATCTCAAATTAAAGGTATTTCAATAGCCTTTTTAACGATATATATTTTGTGTTGTTCCGATAATAAATGGCGAAGATACAAAGATTTCAAATTTAAACTTTGGGGCTCCATAACTCGGGAACCAGGGGTCACCGACAAAAAAAAACATGCATCGTTGAACTCGGCATTGAAAGTTCTATCGTCCCTGAAAGTTTGAAACAAATCCGAGTTATGCCCGTAAACTAGAGTTTAGCCCAAACTCTCACCGAACTGGCCCCTTTATATGAAATAGACTGGTCACTTTTACATGGCGTTGTCATAGGAGGGGGAAATTGACCCCTTGTGACATGTCACAAGACAAATCCTAGGACAGGTTACTGAACTCTCATAAAAAACAAACTTCAGGGACATGTCACAAGGGGTCAATTTCCCCCTCTTATGACAACGCCATGTAAAAGTGACCATTCTATTTCATATAAAGGGGCCAGTTCGGTGACAATTTGTTAAAATTTCCCGTAGGGATTGCTCTCAGTGGAATGTGATTTGCAAATCGGTTCTTTTAAACTGTGATCGTGATCACGGTTTTTCTATGGAAAAATACTGCGTTTTTCTGATAAATAAACGAAATAATATTTATGGCGAGTTTTTAAGATGTCAGTTAAACTTGGTTTAGTTAAACCGAAAACGAATTTTGTCAACCATTTCAAAGTTTATTAACAACTAAGTTTTATTCAGAAGAGTGTGAAAGCAAGTCACTGTTATTGAAAAAAAACATGTATTACTGTGCACAGAGCTTTGAAGAATTAATTCCTTAATTCAATTTTTCAATTCTGAATTAAAAATTCGATGAATCAATTCACTAAGCAATATATATTGAATGGAATTAATTCATATTTGCTTTCGTTCGATTTATTTTGTTACGAATTAATTCAATTGCAATAGTTCTTATTAAATTAATTCACTACTGAATTCGTTCAATTTCATTTTCGTTCAGTGAATTAAAAAAAATAAAATTACGTTCAGTGAATTAAAAAAAAATAAAATTACGTTCAGTGAATTAAAAAATAATAAGTTCACTGAATTGAAAAAAAAATAAAATAAGTTCACTGAATTGAAAAAAATAAAATAAGTTCACTGAATTCAAAGCCTGTTTTCTGCCGTTCAGTAGAAGAAAACAATAATCTACAAATAAATTTTTTAAATAAGCAATTTTACAGCGGGTGCTAGTAAAAATAAACAAAATAGAAACCGGATGCTGTTTATCAACCTACATGATTCAAAAATAAATCCTTTTACTATTAAAAATAAAAACTTTACAGATATAGATAAATTTGGAAAAAAATATAACTATTAATTTTTCAAACTAGTTATATAGTTATATTTTTTTTTTCCAAATTTATCTATATCTGTAAAGTTTTTATTTTTAATAGTAAAAGGCTTTATTTTTGAATCATGTAGGTTGGTAAACAGCATCCGGTTTCTAATTTGTTAATTTTTACTAGCACACGCTGTAAAATTGCTTATTTAAAAATTTTATTTGTACATTATTGTTTTCTTCTACTGAACGGCAGAAAACAGGCTTTGAATTCAGTGAACTTATTTTATTTTTTTTCAATTCAGTGAACTTATTATTTTTTTTTTTAATTCACTGAACGTAATTTTATTTTTTTTAATTCACTGAACGAAAATGAAATTGAACGAATTCAGTAGTGAATTAATTCAGTAAGGAATTAATTCACTTTTTTTTCGTTCGATTTATAAAATTGAACGCGTTCACCGGTGAATTAATTCATTTAATTTAATAAAAAGAACTATTGCAATTGAATTAATTCTTTGAATTTGTTGTTTGATGAACGCATTCAGTTGAACGAATTCAGTGAATTACTTAAGAAAAGGAATTCATTCAATTGTAGAGAAAATTGAATTCGATTGGTAGTGAATTCATTCAAAAAGGAATTAATTCTTCAAAGCTCTGACTGTGCACAATGAAGTTTGCAAGAAAGAATAGTACAAAAATATTAAAAGAACGACATTCCGAGTAACTGCGACTTGCAATATTTGATCACTGCCCTTACCAGTGATTTATCAATAACTGTGATTAAATCACCGGTATGAAAATATCTCTCATCTCCAATAATAATTTATTAAAAAGCTATTTTAATGAGGCTTGATTACTGAATGTACCGTTAAAATTTAACAGGTACTTTAACTAACAGTTAATAGGGGTTTTATATAAACTCGTAAATTCCTTGTAAACGTTTTATAAATACAAACCATATTTTTATGTATGGAGTTTGACATTAAACTTATAAACATACCAGGTTACACCGTTTACGAGTAGAATACGAGTTTATATAAAAACCGCTAATATAAATTTGCTTTCTCAATTTTCAGTTAGTTCCTGACAGAAGATAACCAAAAAGTTGTAGTTAAATTTAATCTCCAAATTTCGTCGGTTAAGAGTTAGCTGTCTCATTAAACAAAAAACAAGTCAAAATTATTTTAAAAAAAAGAAGTACAGACAATAAAAAATTTATTTAATTACAAATATCGTATGCATTGATGATAAGTATGCAAATTTAAATAAATCTTATGAATAACTTACCCTGGGGGTAACCATCACTACAACGTTCATATATTAAACGCATACGTTTGAATAACAAACGTATTGTACGGAAATGTTCTTGAACTTTTTTAACAGTGCCATTGTCTCTACTGCCCGTGGGTTGTATGACTTTAAGAGCGGTGAATATTTCTTGAAATCTAGAGGTAATATCTTGTACAGTCTCTTGACCCACCCTCGATAAGGTGACAATATTAATTTCCTTGTGAGGTTGTTGGGATATGGACAGCATATTATTTGAAGACGAGTGCTGGTGATGACCACTAGAATGTGTCATTTGTGGTGATTGCTGATGCTGTTGCTGCATATGTTGTTGTTGAGCAGCTGGACTTTGTTGTGATTGTTGCTGCTGCTGTTGAGCCATCATTCCTCCCATATTAGGTACATTAGGACCTGTTTGCATTTGATGTGCTTGTTGCATGCCCACATTTTGTTGCATTTGTGGTGGTAATTGATGTTGCATTATGTTGCCTACTTGAGGATTTGGACCACCACCGACGCCTCCTCCACCCATACTAACATGTCCTGCCATTCCCATGCCCATAGCACCCATTTGTTGTTGCATTTGCTGCTGTTGCATAAGTTGTACATGTGAGGGAGATTGCATGCCCACTGCATTCATAACACCCGGTCCCATACCACCACCAGGCCCAGCCATACCTTGCATTCCCTGTTGCATAGCATTACCCTGTTGTTGAGGCATCATACCACCCTGGCCATAACCTCCTCCACCACCCATAGACATCATACCACCGCCAGGACCTACAACACCACTGCCCCCTGCCATCATGCCGGCATTACCGGATGAACCCATTTGCATTTGATTCATCATTTGTTGTTGAGGATTAAATTGACCACGATGGCCAGCCAAAGGGTTATTATAACCACCTCCAGGATATTGGCCAGACATATTTTGGAGTTTTTTATTCCCAGATCTTAATATTTTCACAACAATAACCAGTCAGGGATGCAAACTTAGTGCTTTTCGCACAAAATCTTTTGCTTTTTGATGTGACAAAACGCAAAAAAAATCTATAGCGGGGAATACACGAAGTAGTAGGGAACAAAAAATAACAAAAAAATTTGTAAACACGAATTGTAAACCCGAAGCAAAAGTCTAGGTAATTTTGATAAAAAGAGAAACACAAATTCAGTCTCATGAACGTTCTCATTTACCTCATTTTCGAGTACAGAACGCTTTTTGGGTAAGTTTGGGATCCCGCGGGTTCCCGCGGTAACGTAAAGGAACGGACCATTTTGTATGGGAAGCAAAATGTCGCCATCTCGTCCGGCGATTTGTCGTCGTAAAATAGAATCTATTAAGCTGCCCACACACTAGGGAACATTCTTAAAAAAGAGAGCATTTTTTTGTTAATGGGTGAGTGCGTTTGTGTGTGTGTGTGCGTGTTGAGCAGTGTTGCCATTTCAGTGCTTTTCGGGTACTTTTTGGTGCTTTTTTCCTTCCCGTACCCGGTGATTTTTTACAAATACCCGTTTAAAAAAAACGGGTATTTACGGTGCTTTTTCATATTTCAAGCAGTGCTTTTAGTGCTTTTTGTACAGTTTATATTTTTGGTATTTGTTCTCGTATTTTAAAATTTTTCTTGAATTTTCTGTCAAAATTTAAAAAATAAAACGAACTATACAAGAAATACATTATTGCACAATGTTTGTAGTACAATTTTAAATAGTAAATTCGTTACATTTAAACTTCAAAATTATTAAATATTAGTTTGGTGCTTTTTTACCCCTTTTTTGGTTATTTTTTGAACCTTTTTTACACGATTTTTCAAAGTTAAAATTTGTTTTTAAATTCTTGATTTACATTTTTCAAAAAATTGATATCGTGCTTTTTTACCCCATTTTCGGTAAATTTTTACCCTTTTTCATAATGCTCACGGCGCTTTCCTGCCTTCAAGAGTTGGCAACACTGGTGTTGAGATCGTGCAATTCGTGTTTACAAAATTTTTTGTTCCGTCAACCATGTTCCCTAGTGTGTGGGCAGCTTTATATTTTCATGGCGACACACTAACCCCCGTTTCCACATGCAAGTAAATGGTTGCAAGTTGAGAATACGTATTATCAGCGAAAATTTCGCAAATTACCGAAAAAACATGAAAATTTTACATGTGTCATGTGTCGAAGGCATAGGTTGTCACAAAATAGCACTCCAGTATTGCCAAGTATTCAATATTCTAACAAAGCTGGGAAAAAATTTGTTCTTAACAATTTTTTTTTTCAAAAACTTTTAAAATTGATATTTTAAATTACCATTAAGATATCCCGTTGTTTTCTTTTTTACTTTTTTTTTTACAAATAAATACAAAATCAGTTGTATTACAACTTTTACTTTACCAAATACTAGTAAATTAATAGAAAACAATACTAGGCAACACTGTTTTCTTTATTCTGTCATTTCACTTGCCGCAAGTATCAAAAATCCACTGTCTTCCAAATTTACTTGCAAGTTGAGCCGCAAGTCGTGTGATATTAGCTGTGTTTATGCGGCATTCCTTTCAAGGTTATCTCGAACAATTTTGACAGTGGAAAGCCGGAATACGTTGAAAAACTCTCAAAGTTGTTCTTGGTAACACTGATAGGCAGTCGCACATACACAGCTATTATTAGTGAAAAAGTGTGAGTGTATTGAGTTTTTCGAACTTGCACTTGCATGTGGAAACGGGGGATTAGTGAAAAAGTGTGAGTGTATTGAGTTTTTCGAACTTGAACTTGCATGTGGAAACGGGGGGTAAGGTAATCATAACCCGGTGTCTTCAAATGCAATAAATTATATGATATGAAATGTCAAAACCATTGCAGCGAAACGTCAAAATGATATCAATTGCAGAGTGGTGGAGAACACTTGACTATTTCATGGATAAGAAATATCATAGATTTTTCTTCGAAAAACACCAAATTTTATGAAACATTAATGTTTACCGACAAATAATAAAAAACTAAACACTTTTCCATTCCTTTTTACGAAATTTTTTGTTGTTTTTCTATTACAAAATTAAAATGAAAACTAAAAGTGACATTTGATCTCTGGCATCATTGCAAGATCCGATGGCATGTCAGCGATATCATGATATTGCAATAAAATTGAAATTGAGTGTCTTCACTTGAGATGAGAGCATTTTGACAATTGATTGCTATCATATTATTGCATGTCAAGACACTAGGTAAAGCGCTGCAATCAATTGTAGCGGATTTCTCTGGTAAACCTGCCCATTTTCTCGCGCTGGGAAAATAAAGCGAAAAGTGCCAAGTTAGCAACACTGCTGAATACCAAAACTGGTTTTTGTCAGCTGTTTTTAGCTCTATTTTGATCACTATTCTTAGAGGAGGATTTGCAACTACTCCATTTTTTTTTTATTAAAAACTACAATTTAAAGTGATGGACCAACCTAATGATTATTTTCGCTATATTTACAGTTCTTCTTTGCATGAATTGGTTCAAATTAAAGTGTAAGTAAAAGTATTCATGATTTTTAACAATTGCTAATTTGTTTTTTTCTTCTAGGGGAACTTTGGAAGGCAAAAAGAGGCAGCCAGATTTTGAAAAACTTTTAGAGGATCCTATATTACGTTTTTCAGGCTTATATTCTGAGGAATGTCCTTCTTTTCAAGTACGTTTGCAAATTTTCAATCAGGGACGCCAATATTGTTCGCCTGTCACCACATCTTATAAATCATTTACTAAACGTTGGAGTTGGAATGAATGGGTTACATTACCTTTACAATTTTCTGATTTACCTAGAACTTGTATATTGGTACTAACCATACTCGATTGTGCTGGTGCGGGACAGACCTCGATTATAGGTGGTACATCTATTTCACTTTTTGGTAAAAATGGTATGTTTCGTCAGGGCATGTATGATTTAAGAATTTGGCTAGGTGTTGAAGGAGATGGTAGTTATCCTTCGAAGACTCCTGGCAAAGGTAAAGATTCGTGCAAATCACAAATGCAACGTTTGGGAAAGCTGGCTAAAAAACATCGTAATGGGCAAATACAAAAAGTCGATTGGTTAGATCGTCTAACATTCCGTGAAATTGAATTGATCAATGAAAGAGAGAAAAGAATGTCCGACTATATGTATTTAATGATAGAATTTCCTACCGTGGTGGTAGATGATTGTTATAATGTAAGTAGAAAACACTAGTTTAAATTTATTGAGGAATATAAATTCATTTATTTTCAGTATTCTATTGTCTATTTTGAACCAGAGGGTGATAAGAACTATAAATTCTTAAGTAAACCAAAATTGGTAACAGTACCAGATTCTGAAATTTTGCAGGTAATTATACTCATAAATTTTTATTGTAAACAATTTTTATTTTGTAAAATTTGATCATTCTGTCTGTAATTCCTCCATATACATATTTTAAACAGCTTTACGCTTTTTAGGTTTACAATTCCGATTGATTTTATGTCGATTTTTTGTTTCAAAGTACAAATTAAAATTTTTCGATTTGCTGAACACCGTTAAATTTCAACTTTTATTTTCGATTTGAAACCACCGTGAAATATACAGAACAACCCTGTTGTATTTAAATGATTGTGTGGATTCTTTGTATTTGGTAAAACCGTTTGTTTATATTTGTTGATTAGATTCCACTAGTGGAATATTGAATATTCAAAATTAGAGTCAGAACAGGTTAACGATATCCTAAAAACTTTTTCGCTACTAAGGCCCAGTTTTTAGGATGTAGATTATCTTAAAACTCAGTTTAACGCAGTTTGTAACTGAAATACCGCTGCTAAAAGTCGGTTTATTTGGTTTTATTTCAATAAACACCAAAGTTTTGTTAGTAAACTTGGAAAAACTCGGCCTAAGTATTTGATTTCCAATATAATACAAAAATTATTTTTAATTGAATAATTTCGTAAAATTATTTATTTTAATTTAATCCATTTTGACTTTTTTGCCTAAATTTCAACGCGTTACTGGTGACTGAAGATCTGATCTGATCGAACTAAAATTTTACATACATTTTTTTCATAATCGGATTGAAAATTTTCATTTTTTATTAGCAACTATTATTAATATTAATTGTTTGGTACAATTTATATTAATGATTTGGTCCAATTTATATTAGCTGTGTTTTCGACTTAACTATATCCGTTAACTCAGAAAAAAAATCAAAGTACATTAAAACATATTTGAGATGAAAACTAACACATTACTTTTCGTAAGCAAGTTAACTTGCAACGTGGATAATTATTAACGTTGAAAACTCTATTACAAAACTTCTTCGCGTTACTTCCTAAAAAATTTTGCTAGCATACGCTCGATTATACCGAAACTATTATAAACATTAAAGTGCTTCTGTATAATACTTTTAAAACCTTATAACACATTTATTAAATGAATTTTGTATGAAAATTTTGTTTTAAAAGTCACTTGCAAATTTTAAAAGTGATTATCAGTGCAAAGACTTTCATGCACTAAAAAATCGAAAATATGCGCTTAAAATGTGCACTATAAAATGGAAAATATGCACTTAAATATGCATTTATAACGAAATATGCACTAAAAACCAAAAAATATGCAATTAAAAATAAATGTTTTTTTTTTAATTATATTTATTAAAAACTAACATAAACGTAAAAATTCAAGTATCGGTAACAATAAGCTTGTTCGTTTACTTACTACAAGTTACTATATTTACTACAGCTGGAAAAATTCAATACAAAAAGTAAACAAAACTTTGCAATTTTAGTAAAAGAAGTAAGAACTTCGAGTAAACGAACACACTGAATATGTCTTCAAATACACATAGGAACCCAGGGGGGTTCCAGGGGGTGTGCCACTGGCATGGGTGGGTCGGCCCTCCAAAGTTAGTGGGGATCAATCATACATTTGGACTCGATTGGGGCACTCTAAATGTGTCAAAGTGGGATTGTTCAAAATTTGGGACATCAAAAGTCGGGGATTCAGAATTCGTTTTAGAGGTATGGTTCCTCGGGCAAAGTTTCTTATTTTGATCCCCAGAATACGAATTTCCTTGTCAATTGGGCGATTTTTAAATCGACCCGCCCTAGTGTATATGTAAGTTTGCTCTGTGAAATGTGAATAGTTTTAAAAGGTGCGTTCATTCAAATAAACAGGTGAAGTTTTAAATATACGCAATTACAAAAATACACGGTTTACGAGGGCGTAAATCCAGTTATATGAATAACACTATTGTATTGTGTAAATCGTATATCAAAATTTTGAATAGGAATAGCTCAAAAATTCTTCGATTGAGCTGAAATTTTTTCTGGATTAGTTTTTTCAGCGTTAGATTATATATAACCAGAGCTTTGAAGAATTAATTCAATTTTTCAATTCTGAATTAAAAATTCGATGAATTAATTCACTAAGCACCATATATTGAATGGAATTAATTCATATTTGCTTTCGTTCAATTTATTTTGTTACGAATTAATTCAATTGCAATAGTTCTTTTTATTAAATCAAATGAATTAATTCACTGGTGAACACGTTCAATTTTATAAATCGAACGTATAAAAAGTGAATTAATTCCTTACTGAATTAATTCACTACTGAATTCGTTCAATTTCATTTTCGTTCAGTCAATTAAAAAAAATAAAATTACGTTCAGTGAATTAAAAAAAAATAAAATTACGTTCAGTGAATTAAAAAAAAAATAATAAGTTCACTGAATTGAAAAAAAAAAAAAATAAGTTCACTGAATTGAAAAAAAAATAAAATAAGTTCACTGAATTCAAAGCCTGTTTTCTGCCGTTGATTAGAAGAAAACAATAATGTACAAATAAAAATTTTAAATAAGCAATTTTACAGCGTGTGCTATTAAAAATAAACAAATTAGAAACCAGATGCTGTTTATCAACCTACATTATTCAAAAATAAAGCCTTTTACTATTAAAAATAAAAACTTTACAGATATAGATAAATTTGGAAAAAAAAATATAACTATATAATTAGTTTGAAAAATTAAAAGGCTTTATTTTTTAATCATGTAGGTTGATAAACAGCATCCGGTTTCTAATTTGTTCCTTTTTACTAGCACACGCTGTAAAATTGCTTATTTAAAAATTTTATTTGTACATTATTGTTTTCTTCTACTGAACGGCAGAAACAGCCCAGCCAGAAATTGATGATGGTACAAAAAACTAAGTACTCTCAAAGCATTGTTTATACCAAAAATAAAACGTTTTGGGAACGTTTGGAAAATAACATCTTTCAAATGCTTTGATAACGCTTTTTAACAAATTTTACAACTGTTGATTAAAAGAAAGATTGTATGTGTTTTAATACTAAAAATTATTTTTATTACTTTTGCAATGTTTTGTTGCAATTATTTATGTAAAAGAGAAAAAGCAATTGATTCGTTATAAAATGTTGTAAGAATGCATTTAGCTTCCACCATATGTATACCTATTTCAGTGTTGTTTTCATCTAATTTTGTTACATTATATAATCCGATCTTTTTTGATTAGATCGGGTAGTCAAAAAATTTTTAAGTTTCCTTGAAAATGTTGCCTATTAAATGCATATCACTGTATTTGTGTTTCGTATGTTTTGTACTAAAAATTTTTTCACAATCATAATGTTCCCATTGTGTAATAAACATACATATATTATCAGGATGCATAGATGTAATACGAAATCCATAAATGTTTACGAAAGAAAAAACTCTAGATTCAGAAGTGGGTAAAGGTTTCCCCCAGAGAATAGTTGCTGCTCTTATTGAGAGGATATAGTAATGGAATATTATTTGGGGAATTGGTATTAAAAACATGCAATTTCCTTTGTATATGGGAAATAGAATTAGTTAGCGATTTTACAATAGATTTAACAAAACCTAAGCTATTTTCAAAAGCAAATACTGAAAATTGTGATATAGGCGCCCCAATATTATTTACGTCATTTGAAATATGTATTAGATTATGAATATTCATTGTCACCGAGCTTGAGCCATAAAAATGTGGCATAAGTTCCACAAATTTTCTTAAAATCTTTAATAAAAATTAGATTACCTAATTAAGTTTGAGACTAAAAAAAATATTTATACATTCATTAGTTAAAAACTTGGCTTCAAAAACAAGTTCTTCCAGAAATTTTCTAGCCGAATGCAGTTTTGAATTTCCATAATAGAGACCAATCAAAAATGGCTTGGTAATGTATGTTGTTGAAAACCCCTTTCACATTATGGGCCAAAAGTTCTTTTTCGATTTTTCAAGCACATCCATTCAATCTACATGAATTATAATTTTAATTTTCTTTTGAAAATTTCCCAAAGTATTGTCTAAACCTAGCATAACTTTAGAATCGCCGCTCAAAGTAGAAGTTCCTAATAAAGTTTTATAACATTTCGGAAGAGATGTATGCATAACCTTCAAATCTCAGTACCATTAATGTTTCGTCCATAGAGGTTTGTGTAAGAGTTTTGATTTTCCTTACAACCCAATTTTTTAGTTTTTGCTCAATATGACCACATGTAAATGTGCTTAAATCACTTATAGATTCCTCAGGAATAAATTCATCCGAACTTGTTTCTCCAGGTGTGCTTAAACTGGAACTACCAACGTCCTCATCATCTGAATCTAAATTTTCCTCTACTACTTCTTCATCAAACACTTCAGTTTTAACTATTTCATTGTCGTCAGAACTCTACACTACCAAAAAATTGAACACATCTACATTTCTCTTAATATCCTATAATTTTTTAACTTAATCATTTAAAACTAATTTAAGTTCTAATAAAATATACATAAAAAAATAAATGTTTTTTAAGTACTAAGAAATTACTTTATTTTTTGTATTTAGAGTACTGGAAAATTGCTCTACTTTTCGTTTTTAAAATTCTCGGAAGACACTCCACTTTTGTATTAATACACTTTAAAATCACTTTATTTTTAGTTTTTCTAATGTTTTGAAAACGTTCTATAAACAAAAATTATAACGCTTTAAAATCACTTTATTTTTTGCTTTTGCAACGTTTCTAAAATACTCTAAATACAAACATGAGACCGTAAATCATGGTTATCATTTTAGTGTTCTGAGAACACTATAAAACCCAAAAATATGTTGCTTTGATAACGGTTCAACCACCATACAAAGTGCTTTCAGAACGCTTTTATGTTTGTCAATTTCTGGTTGGGAGGCTTTGAATTCAGTGAACTTATTTTATTTTTTTTCAATTCAGTGAACTTATTTTATTTTTTTTTCAATTCAGTGAACTTATTATTTTTTTTTTAATTCACTGAACGTAATTTTATATTTTTTTAATTCACTGAACGAAAATGAAATTAAACGAATTCAGTAGTGAATTAATTCAGTAAGGAATTTATTCACTTTTTTTCCGTTCGATTTATAAAATTGAACGCGTTTACCGGTGAATTAATTCATTTGATTTAATAAAAAGAACTATTGCAATTAAATTAATTCTTTGAATTTGTTGTTTGATGAACGCATTCAGTTGAACAAATTCAGTGAATTACTTAAGAAAAGGAATTCATTCAATTGAAGAGAAAATTGAATTCGATTGGTAGTGAATTCATTCAAAAAGGAATTAATTCTTCAAAGCTCTGTATATAACCATATAAAATGTTCTATAATTTGATAGGGAAAAATGACGCAATATTAGATTAAATTGTATAAATTATATTTATATTGATGGAATTTTATGTGATACCACATTAACCACATCTAATTAGATATAATTACGTCAAATTATATTCTGTTATATTAAAACCATTTTTACCGGGTACCTGAAGAAGGTATTCACAGTTCATGCTATTTTAAGCAGTAAATTTACATTTATCATAAATTCAACTTTCTATGGGTCAAAGGAACTGTGAATTCCTTCATTGTTTTCATTTTATATCACACTTTAAAAATTCTTAAAAATATATTTTTCTGAATATTTAAGTTTTTCCCAATTTCAATTAATTGATTAATCGTATTGAATTATTCGTTATTTGAAATTTTAAATTATTCCAACAATTAACTGACAAAAATATTTCCATTAATTGAATAACGAGTAATTGAGTAGCTGAGATGCAAAACTCGTTCATTACAAAAATTAAAAAAAAAACGAGATGACAATTGATTCTGATAGTTCTTTTGGTGCTTTGTGAGATTTTCGATTTTTCAACTGTTGAGTTTTTAATCAAGAATGGCATAACATTTAAGAATTAAAAGCATTCAAATAATTTGGCTAATTTAATTAGCCGCAACAAGTTTTTTGCTTCTTCCCAAAATTTAGATAATGTGTAACGAACGAGTTTTGCAAATCAGCTACTCAATTGTTTAAACCCCCTACTAATAACACCATGTTGTTTTTTCTATAGAAAATATGCCCTTTAGATCTATTAAAACGTTTGTCATATCTTGTGGAAATTTTAATTGTAAGGGTATTCACGTCTAAAAATCCACTCTTGCAAAAATGCGAAATTGGAAAATTGCACCTTCGATGACGTGAGCCCCCTTTTAAAATTTTAATGGACCAAAATTTTTACAAACACCATATCAGATTAAAACAACACGGTATAAGGTCAATCAAGTTTATTTTTTTTATTTATTTATATTTTTAATTATAATTTTTCTGGTGTATAAAATGAAATTCGCTTTTTATAAATTATTTAATATTTAGCGGCACTGTTAATTTTAGTACTTTTTACATACTTTTAGCACGTTTGGCACACAATTTGTATGCCTTTTGAATTTTGGTAAATACTGGCAACACTATTAAAAGTAGCAATTTTCCACTTTTGCAAGACCAACATTTTACATTTGGTAGTGGGTATTGCGAAATTGTCAGGTTTGAGGAAAATTTTACACTTTCGCAATTTTACAAGTCCTAATTTCTGACATGAATACACTTACGGTGGGTCTCATACTTCAGGTTTAAACTTTATATATACCCTACGGGAAATTTTAACAAACTGTCACCGAACTGACCCCTTTATTTGAAATAGAGTGGTCACTTTTACATGGCGTTGTCATAGGAGGGGGAAATTGACCCCTTGTGACATGTCACAAGATAAATCCCAGGACAGGTCCCTGAACTTTGTTTTTTTATGAGAGTTCAGTAACCTGTCCTTGGATTTGTCTTGTGACATATCACAAGGGGTCAATTTCCCCCTCCTATGACAACGCCATATAAAAGTGACCACTCTATTTCATATAAGGGGGTCAGTTCGGTGACAGTTTGTTAAAATTTCCCGTAAGGTATATATTTAATCCTTTAATTCCCAGTGGAACATAGGGCCGCAACAAATGTTCTCCATTGTATTCTATCGGTAGACATCATTTTCATCTCACTCCAGGACACACCATGCGCATGCAACTCGTTCTCTATTTGGCGTCTCCAAGTGTTCGCAGGTCTGCCAGGTCTCCTGGATCCTTGGGGGTTATATTCAACGGACTGTCGAGTTAAATCATCCGCTGGTTAATAGTTAACCCAAAAATTTGTTGTTGTTTTGTGTACATTTTTTTGACATTTTCTTTTGTTTATAGTTAAGTTAAACCTATAGTATGAGACCCACCGTCAGTGTTATTTAAATTTGTTTAGCTTTCGTTTTGTCTTTTCTTTCGATTAAAATTGTTTTACTGATAAAAAATGTTTAACCCCTAACGGTGGGTCTCATACTGCAGGTTTAAACTTAGGTTAATAGTTAACCCAAAAATTTGTTGTTGTTTTGTGTACATTTTTTTGACATTTTGTTTTGTTTTTAGTTAAGTTAAACCTACAGTATGACACCCACCGTAACACAGCTGAGTTGAGGGTCATTATGCACCAGACCCAAGACAATGTGTCTTTAACCCTGACTCTGACCTTGATGGCTAATCAATACGGAATATATATACATATGTATATACCCAGGTAGAAATTATGTTAGGTACCAAAAAATAAGCACTGGCAAAGCATAAGTAGACCGCAGTCTTACAAAAGAAGTACTGCAAAACACTACATTTAAACGCTTTACCAACGCTTGAAAAGGGTGACTTCCCAGCGCTTGTTTTCCAAAAACATCATTTTGTTTTTAAAACAGAAGCTCCGAAAAATGAATATTTAACTAAATTTTGACTCCAAAATACAGTAACTCTAACAATCATCTATTTTTAGAGTAATTTGAAATTCTTCAGTGATGATTTTAATTTTTGTGTTTCTTGGTGCTATCTCAATACTTTGCAAAGCATTAAATGGATCGGTGTTATCATTTGGGTGCCGGGAAAGCATTTTAATTTTTTTATTTGGGCGTTGGGAAAGCATTTGATTTTTATGTTTCTGGGTGCTTTCCCAGATCTTTGTTACGCGGTGTTATCACTCATACCACCCATTTCGGTGCTTTGCCAGTGCTGGCCCCTTTGTAATTTTCTACCTGGTTACATATATTGTGGAAATTTTAATAGTAGGGGTTTTCATATAAACCAAGGTTGGTTACCGAAACGAATAACGGTAAGGGTAACGGTAACGGTATCAGATTTCGTTTGTTTAGGTAACGGTAAAGGTAACGGTATTTAAGACTGTTTCGGTAACGGTATACCGTTATCGAAACAGCAATACCGGTACGTACCGGTATTAAAAATTATGTTAAAAACATATAAAAACAAGTAAAAACATTGCATATTTTTAATTTTAAGTACTGATAATACAGATTTTAAGCTATAAATTCAATACTGGTAGTTTTAATAAGTAAAATTATTATCTATAAATTTTTTGTAAAAAAAAACACTCAAGATTATAAAATAAAAAAATTGTAATTTTTATATAAAATAATAAATACCGGTAAAATACCGGTAACTACCCATAAAAATAACGGTATCGGTAACGATAACGGTATTTAGAAATTTTTTAGAGGTATCGATAACGGTAACGGTATTCAATTTGAAACGGTATTTTAGCGATAACAGTATTATAACGATAACGGTAACCAACCTTGATATAAACTCCTAAATTCTTTGTAAACCTTGTATAAATACAAACAATACTATATTTTTTATGTATGGAGTTTGACATTAAACTCATAAACATACCAAGTTTACACCGTTTACGAGTAGAATACGAGTTTATATGAAAACCCCTAGTATTATTTAAATTTGTTTAGGTTTTCTTTTTGTCTTTTCTTTCGATTAAAATTGTTTTACTGATAAGAAAATGTTTAGCGATTGCAAATCACTTTATAAGGTGGTACAAGTATTGGTAAAAATGCTTTCCCATTCCCAAAATGATAACATCATTAGACAAAAGGACCGGCTGTTCAAAAAGCACCGGAAAAGCACTGGAGAAACAAAATTTTTGAACGATGGCAAAACGCTGACAAAACCAATAAATAGGTGGTCTGGAAATATATTTTCCAAAATTAAATTTAAAAAAAGTTCATATGTATTTTTTTTGGTCCTGCCATAATTGCAGACGATAATAGCGGGACAACTACTGGCTGTGCTAAAATACCAGCACTGGTAAACAGTTTTTTGGAACTAATATGCCAGCGTTGGGAGAGCAAAAAAAAGTTGGTCTTAAAGGAGCTTATCCACAAACAAAAAAATCGATTTTATAGAACAAAAAAATTTTTAAATTAAAAAAAAATTTTTGCTTGCAACCGGATTTGAACTCGGAACCTTCTGACTACAAACCTTTTTTAACGAAGCGTCAGCATTTTTATAAAATCATTGCTCTACCAGTGAATTGATTTTTGTACCGCTGGCAATTTCTGACTAGGTAGCACTGGATAACCACTGGTTGCAAACCTTGGCATATCACTCTTAGACCATTCTTTGCCAGTGTTTTTTTATAAACCACCGAAATTTTTGTGAAATAAATATTGGAAAAACGCTTTTTGCAAAAGCTGGCAAAGCATCCCAAATGAGTGTTCTCCCAGTCATTTATTTTCAACAGGGTGGTTACCCATTGCTTGATTTTCTGTACCACTGAAAAACCACAAAAATTGTACTGGGAGAACGCGGTTTTTTACGAAAAGCCGGTACTACTTTAAATGTGCTTTGCCAGTACTGTTTTCTGAAAATTAACGAACTTTTTTTTTAATTTATTAAAATTTTATGTATTTTTACATCTATTTATTACACAATTATTTATTTAAGACATCATGCCTGTATAGTGAAAGTTGAAAATCCGACGACATTGTGCCGTTTGTATTTTTCTACCTGTGTCATTATGCACCAGACCTAAGACAATGTGTTTTTAACCCTGACTCTGACCTTGATGGCTAATCAGTACGGAAGATATATAAAATAGTTTTATGTTGAGCTAGGTAAAATATGTTATACACTTTTGTCCGATTTTGTAAGTAATATTATCCATTTATTAATATTGCGACTGATACAAAAATTTAGAATTCGGAAACCAGTTTGGATATTTGTGGTAGTTTTCGCTTTTGTCAGTATCAATATTTTTTTATGATTTCTTCGATGGTAATTTTATCCTAAATTGGAAATTAGTTTAAAGGTTCAAAAACTTTGTCCTCTATTACATTTGAACACTATTCAGAATCCTAAACAGATAAACATACAATAAATATTTCACTCCGTTACATACTGAATGACAAACTCATTATAATTCCAATATATTATATGTATATTGGAGGGTATGAAAAAATCCATAGAAATGAAAACAGGTATTAACAAAAGTGTAAAAACATTTGTCAAAATTATGCGTATTTTTCAGTAATCATTTACAATCTTTAGCGAACTAATGTTGCCACTTGCCAACAAGAAAACTGTTTGGTAAAGCATTTAAAGAATTCGCGTTAAAATATCGATGCTATTTTTTAGCTAAAATTACGAAATTTCGTGAAAAATGTTTAAAATATTTAAATGCACTAATGCGTAAAATACGGATTCGTATCAAATGTTTTCGTAAATGTAAATTTGGGAAATGTTTGAAAAAATGTCGTGTAAGAATTTATTTTAATAATATTGCAATTGTTACCTTATCGAGAAAATTCTAAAGTATTAGGAAATCTTACGAATTGCAATTTCAATGTCCAGCGAAATTGCATAATTTAAACAATGCGTTATAAAAGATATACAAAGAATTAAGTTAATATTTATTTTTTTATTCATAGGAAAATTTGGTAGAACGAAAACATCATCGCCTGGCACGTTCCGAAAGATCTAGAATTTCAGATCGTGATGCTAAACCCACAGCAAGGTTGGTTTTTATAATTAACTCTTAAAAAATCTAAAGATCTCGTTAATTTTGACTTAAATTTTCTAGCATACGTGATCAATTACACACTATTGTCTACCGTTATCCACCCACTTGCGTTCTGAATAGTGAGGAACAAGATTTATTATGGAAATTCCGTTTTTATTTATGTTCTCACAAAAAGGCTTTGACAAAATTTTTAAAATGTATAAATTGGGAAACTCCGGCTGAAGTTCAACAAGCCTTAATATTGCTAAGCAAATGGGCACCTATGGATGTGGAAGATGCCTTGGAATTGTTAAGTCCAGCATTTAAACATCCTCAAGTACGTAAATATGCTATAAGTCGTTTGGCTCAGGCACCCGATGAAGATCTTCTATTATATTTACTGCAATTGGTGCAAGCTTTAAAATATGAAAATTTTTCGGATATTATTGAGTCGCACAAAAGATTTTTTCCTGATCGTGATATTGTTCGCTCTCTCGATGATAATTCAACATTATTCGATCAAAGTTCATTATGTTCTGAGTCAAGTGCTGCAGGTGTAACAGCAGGTGGCGTTGTTGGGGGTGGTAGCACTTCTTCTATGTTAACGGCTACCCAACGAAATAATAATATGCAACGTACAAATGTACAAGTTGAACGATCTTCAACTATGCCTATGGCGATATCGGTTAATTCTTCTTTAGCCGATGAAAATGAAACTTCTATTGGGTCCCTAACCTCGGATGTCTCCAATACTCTGATGAGCGATACTAATACCAATGTTCAGTATTCCACTATGGCTAATTCGACAACAAATTTGGCTACATTCCTTATACAAAGAGCTTGTAAAAATCCTACTTTAGCCAATTATTTATATTGGTACCTATCCATCGAAGTAGAAGATCTCGAGTCTATACGCAAGCAAGATGAAAGTGTTCATGAAATGTATGATATGGTATTGAAAATGTTTATGAAAATTTTGGAAAATGGCAATTTCCGTTTAAGGGGTATATTTTATAATCTAAAAAAACAACAACGTTTTGTTGACGAGCTGGTGAGATTGGTAAAAATTGTAGCCAAAGAACCGGGTAATCGCAATAAGAAAACGGAAAAGTTCCAAAAATTATTGAGTGAAACGGATACTTTTAAAATTAATTTTACAAATATAGATCCTATACCATTTCCTTTGGATCCAGATGTTCAAATAACCAGAATAGTACCATCGAAAACATCGCTGTTCAAAAGCGCTCTCATGCCAGCCAAGTAAGTTGTTATAAATTTATTTTTAAACTTACACTTGATTTGAAAAGTGTTTCAAAATTGTAAAAGGTTTCCAGTAGCATTCCTTAAAATATATAGCTGATTCTATCAATTCAGGTTGATTTTATTTAAAATTTTAAAACATTTTTTCGTCCAGATTAACTTTTGTTACATCCATAGCGAATCATGAATATGTTGCTATATTTAAACATGGTGATGATTTAAGACAAGATCAACTTATATTACAAATGATAACATTAATGGATAAATTATTACGGAGGGAAAATCTCGACCTCAAATTAACGCCCTACAAAGTGCTGGCCACTAGTTCGAAACATGGTTTATTGCAATATATTGATTCGTATACCGTAGCAGATGTTTTAGCACGTGAGGGAAGTATACACAATTTCTTTCGAAAACACAATCCTTGTGAATCAGGACCCTATGGTATATTACCAGAGACTATGGATACTTATATAAAAAGTTGTGCCGGTTATTGTGTTATAACTTATTTACTGGGTAAAATAGTTTAAAAATTCTTAAATTTATAGAAACTAATATTAGTTTTCTCTTTTTAAAGGTGTTGGTGATCGTCATTTAGATAATTTACTTTTAACTACTAATGGCAAATTGTTTCATATCGATTTTGGTTATATATTGGGTAGAGATCCAAAACCCATGCCTCCTCCTATGAAGCTAAGCAAAGAAATGGTTGAAGCTATGGGTGGTGTTAGTTCGGAACATCATCATGAATTCCGCAAACAATGTTATACGGCTTATTTACATTTACGTCGTCATGCCAATGTTGTTTTAAATTTATTCTCTCTTATGGTTGATGCTTCGGTGCCAGATATTGCTTTGGAGCCCGATAAGGCTGTCAAGAAAGTAGAGGAAAACCTACAGTTAGGTTTGACGGATGAAGAAGCTGTGCAACATTTGCAGTGTTTATTGGATATATCAATAACAGCAGTAATGCCTGCATTGGTGGAACAAATACATAAATTGGCTCAGTATTGGCGCAAGTAAATTAGTTTTATTTTATAAATATATGTACTATTATATTACTCAATTTAATATTTAATAAATATGTCAAATATTTAAATTAAAAAATAAATCTCTGTATTACTTAAGCCCCGTTCACATTATCACACAAGTGTTTATACTTTTTTTCACACAAGTATGACGAAAAGTATGCTGAAATTGTCAAAAAAGTTTAAAAGAAAATCTTTTCAGTGTTCAGACTGTTATCGACACAAACAACAAATAAATGAAAACTGTTATTTTCTTTTCTAATCACACTGTTCTCGAATTTGACACTTTTTTAACAATCTGGTAAAGCTAATTTGAGTACGCTGAATTCATTGGTGTTAGTCTTTTTCGAAGTTAGCGCTCGTATTCGCGATTTAAAATTTCAATACTTAAGTACCATAAAACTATATTTTTTATACTTTTTAGATTATTTTTGAATTTAAATCAATCCAACTCTGTTAAATACAATTTTTTTTCTTAACTTTATTGAATATTTTTCTAAACCCTATTGAATAAACACAAAATAACATAACATTGTACTTTTTATTTGCAGAAAAACTATTTTTGCAAAAAAAAAATTTCGCGAAAAAAATTAGAGCTTCAAATTTGATAAATTTATGTATAATCAAAAATGATCCCAGAAGTAGTAGCGTACTCGAATTAGCTTTACCAGTAGGGTGCCCAGCTTGTTAAAAAAAGTGTCAAATTCGAGCACAGTGTGATTAGAAGAGGAAATAAGTGTAATAATGGGAAAGCACTTTTTGCCAATACTTGTACCACCTGTTAAAGTGCTTTGCTACCGCTTTCCCATTTGTATTTTTCTGACTGGGAAGTAAAATTATCTGAAATGTGCATTTTTGACAACCTGTTACTTTTATAATTAATTGTCGATGCATCCTGATACAATATGATATAGAAGTAAAAAGCAAGTGTCAAAAATATTTTTTAAGCCCCCGTTTAGTATTACGAAAATGGTCTAAACGAAAGCAAAGTAACGAAAATTTGTTTTTGTTTCCCATATATTTTTGACGAAAGTAATTGTCAATTGCTATCGTTTAGAGTATTTTCGTAATATATAAACAGGCCCTAAGTTTTTTAAAAGTATCTAGGTTTCAGTTTAAAATTGTGTGTTGTTTTCCAGTTTTAAATGTGTTAATAATATTTTTTTAATTTAATTTAACAATAAAATCATAAAGAAAGAGTTTAATAAAAAAGTGATGTGCGAAAGAATAATTAACACTGTGAGACAAATGGTAGGGGTCAGTGATCGGGAAGGGTTCAAACTACCGGGGAAAGTTATATCGGTAAAAAAGAAGTTATACGTGTCCCGGCATTTCGCTGGGTCACCTTTGGTGGTCTTTTTTTGACATAACTCGAGAACCACTAGTCCGATTTTGCTCAAACAATTTAAAAAAAAATTAAAAATTACAATTCCTTTAATCTGTTCATATAACGTTTTTCTATATACTCAACAGTTTTGCCGGTAAAAATAAATGTATGAAGAAAAAAATATTTTTTGCCTAAAATATTAAAAAAAAGTAATAAACAAAAGGTTATTGATTTTTATGCTAGCGGTAACAAACATTTATTTTTACCGGCAAAACTGTTGAGTATATAGAAAAACGTTATATGAACAGATTAAAGGAATTGTAATTTTTAATTTTTTTAAAATTGTTTGAGCAAAATCGGACTAGTGGTTCTCGAGTTACGTACGGGACACGTATAACTTGTTTTTGACCGATATAACATTTCCCGTTGGTTTCATCCCATCCCGATTTTGACTGTCGCATAGTGTAATCAGTAGGTCCATTCGATTACTGGATAATTTGTACAAATTTTTACTGGATGGTGTTCGTTTACATAAATACTCAGTAAACAGAAAGAAAAAAGAGAGAATAAAGTGACAGTTCTATGTTGAGAGTTTCTAAATCTTCTTCTTTTTCTTGCAAATTTTTACTGGATAAATTTTTGCCAGTAAGAATTTGCAAGCAGAAAAAACATGATTGTTTATGGTAAATAAAAAAAATTATTTTCCAATTATATTATGGAAATGCAAAGCAGTAAAACATTCAAAATAAATTATGGAAAAGATAAGAAAACCTTCTAAAAATGTTCTGCTTAAGGTTTAACATCGAAAAATTGTCTTCTTTCATAGCGACCAGTTAAAATTTATTTGTATATTTGGTGTTGTAATCAGCTGTGTCTACCAACTTGCAAATTGTTGCAAATTTTCTGTTCGCGTACATGTTTGGGAAAATTTTACTTTGAGAGTAAATCTTGTCTTACTCTCTGTAAGTTTGTACCGAGTAATTCTTACTGGACTTGACTGAGAAAAGTAATCGAATGGACCAAGTGTAAATGACTGGCTCTTGTAATTTAGTTTTGTACAAAAATTAAAAAAAATATTAACACATTTAAAAATTGGTAAACCACACAATTTTAAACTAAAATGGAAATATTTTTAAAAAATAAATATATGTATATACTTTTGACACTTGCTTCTATATTTGTTGTAATAGGATGTATCGAAAATGAATTATTAAAGAAACCGGGTGTATCAAAACTGCACATTTCAGATAGAATCTAGGTTCAGTTTGTCCAGGTAGAATCAATCTGGTTTTCAGTTTGTATGGAAAACCTAAATTAATTATGTAGTTTTCGGCTCAAAAACTAAAAGTGGCTAAAAACTAAGTGGCCAAAAACTATTAGTTTTTGCTAAGTCTAAGTATGCTGTTAGCAATACATTTTGGCCTTTTAAGCTTATTGTATTGTAAATAAATTTAAAAAATGAATATGAATTATTAAAAACTAATCACAACGTTTGTTTAATTCCTCATTCAAGCCTCTTTGCCTTTAAAATATCTCTTTCAATAATATTTTTATTGAGTCCAAAATTTAATTGCATCTTCTACAAATTGGTTCTTGACTTTTAATCTCAAAATCTGCAACAAAAAAAAAATTTATAAAAAAAAAAAAACATTAAATAAGAATTCAATTTTTTATTTAAATCTGATTATCTTAATTTCTCTTAATAGTTATTAAAAAATTATAAGTTTTTATTAAAGAATATTGCAAAAATGTTTAAGAAGAAAAAGTAAGAATTTTTAGAGTTTAAGAATGCAAAAAGATAATAAGTTTATTGCATAGACCTAATTATACTAACAAAAGAAATTGATCAAAATTGATTTGTATTTAATTATTTAATCAAATTTGAAAAATATAATGAAAAATCAGAGATCTTTTAAAAATGGAAAGAAAATGAAACAATAATAAAATGAAAGAAAATAAAAAAAACTAAATAGCTAAAAACCTAAAGGAAAAACGTTTGAATATTTTAAAAAATTATGTTAATTTTTCTTGTTTCAACCAAGTAGTTAAAAAGCTATTCATAATTAAATAGAAACCTTTAAAACTATAAAAAAAAATATGTATATAAGAACAATTAACTAAATTACAAACTAGGTCTTGTCTGTTCATCTCTTTGTTTGTTATCTCTTCAACAACTACTAGCTATCAAATGATATTTGCCGCCTTGCCTTTGCACTGTTGGTTATAACATCCGTAACCAATTGTGTGTGGGCCTTCACAGCGGATCCCCCATTACTCGTACTAACATAAGGACTCATATTACGTTGGTCTTTACCGGTAAAATTCTTTTGAGCCGATTTCTTTAATTCACAATCAACATTCTCACGTAATACCACGCCACTGAGGTTACTTTTCGAAGAGCTATTTTGTAAAGCGGGATTTATTTGTACGGACAATTTTGTGTCACTTCTTGGATTAGAAGTTTGCAATGATGATTCGGCTGTAATATCTTGTGATATCTGACCTAAGAAACTTGTTTGCGATATTGCCATACCATTGGTGGAACCACAAAATGCAGAAGATGTTTGACTGATAAGACCAAAAGAATCAAATGAATTTTCGGCAGCTGCAAATATATTATGCGTTGATCCTTTAAGGCTAAGGGATTGGCTAAGTAATGATTGTGATAGCGTTTGCGATTGTGATTGCTGTTTAAGTTGTTGGTATTCTTCGGGTCCTATATAACCCGAAAGGCGTGAGGTGGATTGACGTTTTGTATCATCAAGATGTGATTTAGCTTGTAGGTAAATATCATCGGCTGTTGAGCCAGCTGTCACGGAATATACATATTTTTTGGCCAATCTGGAAAAGATTTTAAATAATTTTTTCTTTAAATAGTGAACGATATTTTTCAGTTCCTGGCGATCTATATTTTTCTATTTTTTAGGAAAACTTGACATGGCTATTAGGAAAACTTCAGATCGCTTAAAACTTTTAATCAAAAATTGGTTTAGCGTACGTCCTAAATCAGTACTTCGAAGTTAGGCGTGTGTCAAATTAGACAAAAATAACATGTGAAACAACAACAATTTTATATGCCGACGTACGATTTGTTTTAATTTTGAGAGTGGGGTTATTTTTGGATTTTCTTTTAATTAAGATGGTCTGTTTAGATCAGGCATCGGCAAACATATACAACCTTATTTTGTGTTTGTATGAGTGAGTTGCAGCCTCTCTCAATGCACTGACAAAGAATGTTTGTATAATAATTTGAAAATTTTAAATGTTTATAATGGGAATATAAAATAACCCATCAATTCATAAATGCTTTGTAAAGTTATAGAAGGTTTACAAAACGTCATTTTCATACAAAATTTGTTCAATAAACCTCCTATAATTTTACAAAGCGTTTATGAATTTAGGGGTAAGTATTTTGTGAAATTACTTCAAAAAGTTCCTTCCTGTTTGTATTAATAGACAAATCAAATGTCTTTAAGTTAGGGGGTAATTTGTTGTATTTTCGAGCTACCCTACAAGAAAAGATCGCCCAAACAACGGTGTAAGTTTTGGAATAACTAATAGTCTATTGCTATTAGATCTACTAAATTCAAATAAATTAAACACTTTATAAAAATGCATAATACTTCTAATTTGAACAAGGTTATCAAATGAACATCCAAAAAATTGTAAAACATAAAACGAAATGTGATGCCGCTATCTAAGAGAGTATAAATATCTCAAAACACGACTGAAAGCTAACTTTATCTTCTTTATTACATAACCCAAAGCTCCAGAATAGTTTTCCAAGCCATATCAAAAAAATGGCACGATTGACGTATGTAAAATCTTAAGCTTCACATTAAATGGTAGCATAACGTAATCTCTATAATTTGCTCAAAGTAAAATTGACCTTAGAAACAATAATATTAATATGAGCCTCATTACTTAGCTTGGTATCCAAATCACACCAAAACATTTAATTTTATCTATTCAACTAGATTACCATCTAAATTAATAGAAAAGTTATTCATTCCAATATTATCAAACTACATTGCCTTAGATTTGCCAGAATTAACATGTAGATAATTCAAGACATCCAATTACCCAATAAACCTACAGTAAAAGCTATCATCAGGGAATTCCTTATTCCCTTAAAACAAAAAAGTGAGACCTCCAAAAAATATACATACAAATTTTATAACAATTTCATAGCGTCTGATGGATTAAACATTTTCTCATATATTTTCCCCAGAAGACTAGAGATGAATAACATTTAATTTATATGGCCTATTTTTTCAAAATGCTACAAATCTAATGTTTGTAAATAAAATGACTTACCTTAACATAGTTTCACTATTACTTGTACTGCCTTTTTGATAATATTCTTGAAATATTCTTCTAACAACTCGTGCCAAAATCGAGGCATATTGTTTGAAACTTTCATGTTTGGCGGTAATTTTTCTTTCCTGCAGAGCCTGAGAAACAGCCCAGAGTAATTTTTTCTTTTGATTTTCTGTCAGATTATTTGAAGGCGCAGTATTATCCGAATACGCTCTTTGTAGTTTTGAACCCAACAAAGAAGAAACAGAATTGGTACGTTGTAATTGTTGAATACTACTGCTGGAAAATAATGACCTATTTGCTGCTGTCTCAGATGATTTAGAAGCACAAGGTAATTGTTTATGTTTCGATGAGGAACCAGCCCCAATACAAAAACTTTGACTTTTAATTTTAAGTGCTCTGGGTGTAAGGCCTGTAGAACCATTCGATTTAAAAAGTTTACTACTTTGTGCAGCTAACTCCGCAGTATCAACTTCGTCTGCATCATCACAATGATTACGTTTACGTTTAAGTAACATGTCCAATTGTTTGGAATTACTGGCAGCAAAATATGATGATGATATTAAAGATTTGTTATTTATTTGTTGCTGCTGTTGTTTTTCGGGTGTAAACAATAAAGCTCTTTTGGATTTTTCAACACGATTGGCTAATTCTGGTTTCATGTCACGTGGTTTTGCCAAAGAAGCTTTTTGTTGTACATGTTTGGCAGGACTCTGAAATAAAGCTCTCTTTGAAGTTTCTCTTGAAGGACCTGGTTTAACGATATCAGTACGAAATAAGCGTTTACGGGCAGATGAACTAGGTGTTTTACGGTCTGAAATGAAGCACAGATTGTAATTAAAACAACAATTACAAACATAAAAGTATCAATCTAATCTATCTTATTTTCAACCTACTTTTCTTTTTACTGCCTGGTGTAATACGTTTAGGCGTAGCTTTACGACGATTTTTAACTTTCCTAAAAAAAAAATATTTTTATTTTTAACAAATTTATAAAATCCCTTAAAAACTAACTTTTTATCCATTAAGATTTGCGGTCCCAGTAACGTACTGTTCTTTTGCGTAGCTAATAAATTAACTGAAGAGAATGCTGCACGTCGTTTGGCTAAATGACTTAAACGATTTCCCGGAGATTGACACAATAATCTGTAATTTTTTTTTTTTAATATTTGAATTTGTAAATTTATTTTTCCAAACTATTAATACTAACTTGAGTCTGGAGTTCCTTTTTTTAGCCGAGGAGGGGGAATTTTGATAAGATGAGGTTGTTTCGGCACCAATAAAACGTTCCATAACGGATAAACTGAGGTATTCATTGTTTTCTGAGGCTTTGTTTAAATTATAGCTGTAAAAAATTTATATTGACTGAATTTTTTTTTAATAAATTAAGATTTTGAGAGCTTTTCTAAACACAATCTTACAAAATAATTTTCCCGGTAAAACTAAAAAAAAAAAAATTTCATGTAAAAAAATTCTCAGATTCTAATTTAGGTACTGTTTCTATAGCCAGTTTTTAGATGCTGAGGACTTTTTTCGCAAAATATTTGATAAACTTTTTACTGCTTTTACTCAAAAAATTTCAGATGAATTTTATTATCAAAACATTCTTAAATTCTATATAACTTTTAAAAAAATTATAACTTCTAGTAAAATTCTCAAGAACGGATATCTTTTTACAAGAGTTTTAAAATTTCCGAATTCGAACAATATTAATCGAATCCGCTTACGTAATAACCTCCCTGAACTAAGAACGATTTTTGTCTTAAATATTACTTAACCCTAAGTAGAAGGTTAACGTTATTTTTTGTACGTTAAGGTCAATGTATGTCTAAAAGACCTACTGCGGTATTCATAAGCGAAATTAAGGCACTGCATACCTGCTAAATAAGGGTTTCTTATTCATAACCAGAGAAGACAGAAAAAAGCAAAATCCATTGTATTTAAAGCAAAAAAATATTGTAAAAAAACAAGAAAAAAGCAAAAGTAAAAAACTTGGAAAAATAACAGTCTTTTTTATTTTTTAATTCAAAGTTAAGAGTAAAAATATTTTTTTGTAAGCAAACAAAGTATTTTTTAGCAAAAAGTGTTAAAATTAGCAATTAAAAGCTCAAAAATCTTAAGAAAAAGCTATTTCAAAGCTAAAAAAAAGGAAAATCCAAAAAAAACCAAATATGAGTAAAACAAGCAATAAAAAGCATAAACAGCAAAAACAACAATTTTGTCTTCTCTGTTCATAACACTCTTCAATAAATGAAGTACAAATCGTGCTCATGTTATGAACAAAGGCTACCATTTTGACAGCAGCTTTTAAAATTAAGAAAATTCTTATGTATAAAACTTACAACTCTTTTTTATGTTGATTTCAGTTAAATTATTCTCTTCCATTCTTCTTTTAATTGTTCTATATGTAATCCCAACTAACAATTCGTTCCGTTTACGCACAGTTTTCGGTCAATCATAAGCGGAATCCAACTCCGTTTACGTACTGTTTTCTGGATCCGTAAACGGACCAGAAAACGGAACTTAAGGAACATCGAAACTGATTCGATTCCGTTGAAAGTCCGTCAATGACGGACAAGTCCGTTTAAAGTCCGTCAATGACGGACCGTTTACGGACCGTTATGTCATGTAAAAAACGTACTAATCCGTTGCTAGCCCGTCAATTCCGGACCGTTTCCGGACCATTATGTCGTGCAATAAACGGAGTGACTCCGTTTTTAGAATACCGTTTCTGGTCCGTATCCGTACCGTTTTTTTAAACAAAAACGGACTTGTATATCTCCTTAAATTTACCCTATTTTTATTAATAAGTACAAGTTTTTATGTTTTTTTTATAGATTTATTAAAAATTGAATTTATTTTTTTAATTTACACTATATTTACATTTGATGCATTACATCTCTGTCTAGTATCAATTTACAATAGCGGCCGACAATAAAATTCTATATCTACAAGAAAAAGAACAATAAATTAGTTAAGGTTTAACTGATTGTAATCGCGATGTTGTTTTGCAAACGGTACAAGTTCGCACACTTTGCTACCAAAACAACTAAATGTGTCAGTAAATATTTTTCAATTGCATTCGCTTACAAGAAAACCATCTTTAAAACACATCATAATTTTAATATATCTTACCATTTGATGTATGAATATGGCTTGAAGTTGTTTGGTTGGTGGGGTGTTAGGACAGATTCACGTTAGTGCGAATCATTTTTCGTACCAGTATTATTTTCTAGCAACTGAAGGGCTAAGCTGCATTTTTTTTTTAATAATTTGAGAACTTTTTTCGAAAAACAAACTAACACCGATGAAGTCCGTATTTAACGTTAAGGAAACGGATACGGATAATGTGTTCGAAATCCGATTATACGGTCCGTTAATGTTCCTAACAGGCACAAGCATTGACGGATACGTGCATTGGACCGTCAATGTACCGTAAAATCCGGATCTATAATTCCGTACGTACCGGACAGTCCGGAAAAATGTTTTTTGGGATATTATAGAGCATATTACTCGTACCACGAAAATACAGTCGTGGTAAAAATATTTACAACTAAAATCACATGCAGAGCTTTGAAGAAATTATTCAAAAAGAATAATTTTCAAAAAAATATAAAGATAATTCGCGCGAATTATGTCCATTAGACCGACTCACGAAAAAAAAGTAAAAAAGTGCCCCCCTCAAAATAAGCTTTGGTTTGTTTTGTGATGATTCCCAAAATATTTCGGGTCTAGCAATGAGATCTCACGAGCTGGACCATTTTTAAAAAAGGTCTTTTTTTAGTTTTTGTAAGAAATTTGTATCTTAGCTGAAAAAAACATACTCAATATGGGTATCATATGAAAGGTTTTTTAGAGGCGCGTCCAACGGTATATATAATATATGTTCAAGCATATCCTGACTTGTCTTATTTTCAAGGATATTTTATAAAAAAAAAATCAAATTTTTGACTCTTTTGTTCGGAGACATTTGTGATTGAAATGTCAAACTTACATATCATAATCTATAGACAATTTAAGTGATTTGTCAGAAATTCATTTACTTTTTTTCTGTCCATATAAGGTGAGTCGCTCTAATACACAGCCATTTAAACTATTTGCCTATTATATATTTTATATTTCCCCAGCCAAAATCGCCAGAGTTGCCACTTCCTTACTGGCCTTTTTTAAAAAAGGCAAAATCGGCTGCCACTGTGCAGCCTTCATTAATTATCGGAAAATAAAAATGTAAAGTGATTCTTAATCCCAGATGAATTCTCTAGTTCTTATCGTGGCCCGATTTTTATTTAAAAAAAATTTTTAAGTAAGTTGCCACGCAAACTTAAAAATTCCAAAAAAGGCAAGAAAAAACACATTTGCTCGGGGATATAAAATTTCAAAAAAAGGCCACGATAAGGGTTTTTGTTGCCTACGACAGAAAAAAACCAGGAACGAAATCGGTTAACCCACCTTGGCTGTACAGTGGCAGCCGATTTTGAACTCAAACGCAACGCAAACGCGTTTAAAGTTTAAAATTAATTTTACGCTAAGAAAACAGCAAAATTTCAAAAAACCGTGTATGAACAAAATTTATATCTCGCAGTTTTCTACATGTGCACCAAATTTGGAAAGAATCGGATAAAGAGTATTTTATATGAGTAGCTGAGATGCAAAACTCGTTCGTTACACATTAACCAAGTTTTGGGAAGAAGCAAAAAACTTGTTGCGACTAATTAAATTAACCAAATTAGTTGAATGCTTTTAATTCTTAAATGTTATGTTAACAGTTGAAAAATCGAAACTTACTGAAATAAAAATTTGGAACGAACGATATATGCATTTTTATCAAAAATTATGACAAAAAATCGTTACAGAGTTGATGTCGTGATAGCTAAGATATACGAAAAAGTTTGTAAAATGTATTAATTTTTATTAAAAACGGCACTTTTCATCTTCATAAAAATTCTTACAGTTAGTGTTTAGCTTTATTGGTTATTAAAATATAAGCTATTAAAGTTAAATAACCTTATGAGTTACTTGTTACGGAGTTTACATTTGGCCTATAAAACTGGTCACAAATTTTATGTATTAACCAAAAATTGGTCAGATTGTTATAAATTCTGTAAAACAGGTGACAATTCGCTGATATATATCGAAATATGTAACTCAAATGTAATCCATGCATTAGAAATTCGGTGGTTACACGGTTTTTATCACATTTTTTGATATCACCACCCATAACTTTTTTCATTATATTTTATATAAAACAGCGAGAAACCAGAAAATTAAAAAAAAACTTTTTATCTTCTAGTTTTGCAATTATTTAACATTTTATTACACAATAAAAAACAACCAAATTAATTTGAAACAAAAATATATATTTTTTATTAAAATTTAGGGTGATTCACCACCAGATTTTTAATTGTTTTTAAAGTACTGGCTATACACTGATTTTTTGTATTTAAAGTACTGGCAAGTTACTGAATATTCCCTTTAGAAAAACGTGTAAGTCCACACAATGTAATCGATTTCGTGTACTTCACATTGTGTGCACTTACGATTTGGGATACTTGTATAACAATTGTACACAGAACGAACAGTTCATACATAGAAGAAATTTTTTCATAAATTGTATGAATCGAACATGACTTTTTTTCCCAAAACTTGTTCATACATAGTATGAATTTTTTCATTAACTGTATGAACCGAACATGAATTCGTTCATATTTGTTACTGCCATTTTTCACACAAAATTTGAATTTCTTCATGCTTATTATGAGCTTTTTGACTGATTTTTATTAAAAATAGCTTCAATAATTGCTAGTGGAAATAAACAGCTATAATATATAAGTTCAACTTGAGAATTTTTTTTTATTTATACAGTTAATCAAATACATAGAAGATACAAGGGGTGACAGCGAAATCACAATATGTAAAATTTTGGAGGACTTTTAACAGTTTTGGAAAGAATCGGATAAAGAGTATTTTATATGAGTAGCTGAGATGCAAAACTCGTTCGTTACACATTAACCAAATTTTGGGAAGAAGCAAAAAACTTGTTGCGGCTAATTAAATTAACCAAATTAGTTGAATGCTTTTAATTCTTAAATGTTATGTTAACAGTTGAAAAATCGAAACTTACTGAAATAAAAATTTGGAACGAACGAGTTTTGCTACCAATTTTCGAAAAAAACGAGTTTTGCTACATTCCATATGGGATCGAAATAGTTTTGTAGCACACTATATCCCAACAGTAAAATTAATCATTTAACTTCACTATATTTTAAAAATTATATTTATTTATTAAAATTATGGAAACTGACGGAAAAGGAATTCAAAGGTTATATTAAAAAGTTTAAGGAACAAATATGAATTTTGAAAAAGACAAAGAAAAAACTTCATTTTCAGTGTACTCCTCACTGTTGTCCAAGACCGAAACAAAATTGCAAGTCATTATTATGTTTTCAATTTTCCACAAAGTGGTGTTATAAAAGGGTTCCTAAATCTTTTTTCTTTTCATGTTTAATCGCCACATTAATGGGAAGTAGTTCTGGAATAAAGTCATTGATTTTCTTTCCTCGTTTCAAGAATGGTTTAGGGTTCAAAGAATTTCTGTAATTAATCTCTCCTTGCATAGTCATCCTTCCTTTCCCTATTTTTTCTTTAATCATTCGTTTTGAAGGTTTAAATTGCAAATGTAGTCGACCTGATGCTTTCAGCACAGGAGCTGCAGCAATTTTCCAGTCATATATAGGAACCCCGTTCCTAACTTTCCGTAATGAATTATTACAAGCATTATTGTAAACGACAAAAATGTATCCAAAAATCCCACTAAAAAGGTTTCGTAACTTTTACCGTAAATACCCAGCAAAAAAGAGATGGCGAATCAGTAGAAAAAAGCATTGCAATTGATGATCTAGATGTACTTCTTTTTTAACATACACACTACTAGCGTAAAAATTTTACGCTACCAAAACAAGGTAGCGAGCGCTACCGCAACATGTTGACTTAGCGGTAGCTAATCAAATCGTTCACCAGATTGTTGGGTAGCGGATTAGCAACAGTTGAGCGTCTGGTAAACGCACTCAATGTCTTCAAGACGCAGAGGCACTACATATTGTAAAACAATTATCTTGAATAAAGAATTAAATTAAAAAAAAAACTACTTAGATTCTGAGAACTTGTTCCTACAGAATGTTTCACAGACAAAAATTTTCATAATAAAAATTCCCAGTATATGAAAACTTGTTCAAAAAGAAAAATCCTCAGATTATGTGAATTTTCTTCTATAGAAAAATCTTTTTTTTTCGAAAAAAAATTGCAAGATATTTGCTATAAAAAACTGTCAGATTCAAAACTTGAGCTTATAGAAAAATTTTTCACTTTTTGAGGACATTTTGCAATAGAAAAATTCTCAAACTTACCTCAAACCATGTTGCCGAACACTTAAAATATCACGCCAGGGCATTGTTTTTGTCTCATCTAGGGTATGTGTGGGCCTAAATAGACTAGGAGGTCTTACATTTGTAGAAGAACTTTGCAGGGATTCTTCATCTTTTATATCATGGAAAAAATTTAAAATATCATCTTTTTTAGATAACACAGCACTAATCATATCCAATTGAGGTATTGTCACTGAAGGTGGTGGTAAAACACCAGCTAAACATTTACGTATACGTCTTAACATTTCACGTTCTCTTCGGCAATTGTCTTTAAATAAAGAATAGGAATCTGTGGAACTACCGCCATAGGCACTACCTTGTGTTAGACTACAATCAAATGTATGATCATCATTAGCAAAACTTGATTCAGTAGGACAGTTGAAAGAATTATCCGCTAAATTGCAGGAAGACATTTTTATAGGTTGGGATTCATTTAATACTGTTGAATGTTCATGTATGGTTTTTAAATTTTTATTTTTTTCTTCCTCCTCTTCGTTCTCATTTTCATCATCATCACCAAATAAATCAGGAGACTTTTCATTGCTATATTTTTTTAAAATGAATGATTCTGAAAATTGTTGTGAGGTGTTTAATGATGTTTCCAATACGGTAGCTAAACGTTGAGGTTGTGCTTGTTCCATGGAAAATTCTATAATATTCGAATCTTGTGATCTTGTTGTTAAACTTTTTATTTTACCATTGAATGATAATTCCGATGAGGGATTTATATCACTATTATTGGATTTATGACTCTCGGAGCTAGTTCTTCTTATATTATTTTCATTTTTTTCTTTTAACATTTGTATATCTACAGCATTACAACTATTTTCTTCTATGATGGTATCATAAAATTTATTAAATACCATTTTACCTGGAGAAGGTTTAAGTGATGGGAGCTGCACTTGAAGATTATCTTGTGGATTTGGATTTTTAACCAACTGTTGTTGATTGGGATAAAATAATTTTTGCAATTTATCAAAAGGACTTGACCCAAAACCCTCAAAAGAAGATTCTTGACTAGAATTAACCGGTACCCCAAACATTAATTCACGGTGTTGCTCAGGCTGCTGCTGTGGTTTCAAACAATCTTTTTGTATAATCTTTTCCATATTATTGTTAAGACCATTAAACGTTTGCAAGGAAATTGTTTTTATTGGAGCCATTGTTATTACTTCGGAAGTTGTTATAGTAACTTCATTATCATATGATGGTGGTTTTAATAAATATTGTAAATTTAAATTTTCATCATCGGATGTGTGAGCATAATCGGGATGTTTTCCCAAAGAGGACTGAAAAAGATAGGAAAGAAGTAAAACGTGTTATCATCAGTTGTAATTTTATGAGCTCTAAAAGTTACTTTATAAGGCTAGATTTTTAATTTCATTGTAGCCTTGATTTTTCTAATCAATTCTGGCTTTATAATTTTATTAATCTTGCACTCAAAATCAGTAGTCAGTGAAGTCAGCAAAAAATTTTTCTAACTCAGAAAATTTTTCGTAGTGTGCTAGGAGAACAATTGTTAATGTCAGCAAGTTTTTAGAAAAATAAAATTCATCAAAAGTTCGGCTAACACATAGTCGATTACAAATGCAAAAAATCCTAGATAAAATCAATATAACTTTTTGCTAAATATTAGTTGACAGGAAAAACTCAAAAAATTTGTAGAGAAATTATATTTTAGTTAATTTATTTGCTGACGGTGGGTCGCACACTGACGGTGGGTCTCATACTGTACCCAGGAAAATTTTTTACAATCGGTAGCCAACCACACCCATTCTACAACTGGTTCCACTGCAACCGATTCCATGGAACTGGTTCCGGAACCAGTTCCTGGGATCCTATATGGAAGGTGTGGGTGACGTAGAATCAGTTCCAGAACTAGTTCCATTACTGATTCTAGAGCAACCGGTTCCACTTTGGAGCTATAGAAGGGGTTGCTTTTGGGACAATTTCAAACAAAAAGAATCGGTGTTAGAATCGACAGTAGAAGGGGCTGTGAATGAAAAGTAGCTATTATACAACCGATTCTTTGTAACAGAAAATTTTCCTGGGTAGGTTTAACTTTAACTTAACTAAAAACAAAAGAAAATGGCAAAAAAATGTACACAAAACAACAACAAATTTTTGGGTTAACTATTAACTAAAGTTTAAACCAGAAGTATGAGACCCACCGTTAAGGTTTTGGAGTTAACAAATAGTTAACCCAAAAATTTGTTGTTGCTTTTTATACAATTTTTTGACATTTTATTTTGTTTGTTTTGTAAAATATAAAAATGGCCAAACAGGGGCATGGCATCACCAAACAAATAAGTTATAAAAATATTGTTATCACTAGATGGCACTTCCCAGGTGGAAATTGCCCACGCTAGAAAAAAATAGTACTGGGAGAGCACTGTTTTTTTATTATGCCAGTACCACTTAAAATGTGCTTTGCCACTGTTTTCTGCTATTTTAACAACATTTTTCTATCTGACACTTCTTTTACCCTAATTTTTAATACCGAATTCAATCATGAAGAATATCAATATAAGGATGAAATCAAAAAATGTGATAAATTTTTGGGCCAAATTTGTGAGAAGCAAAAAGTGTTAATATTTCGGTTTTTTCTTAATGGGATCAGTAAGGTTAGTCACTATAAACCTAATTGCAAAAAATCTCTTCTACAAGTTGTCGCAATAACTTTTTTTGCGCAATTTTAATTTTTTTTGTTGTAACGGAGTTTACATTTCTGCAAGCAAAATATATAACAAAAAAAATTGCGTATGAATTTTCTTCAATTTATTAGTTTTTCGTATTTGGGTTTTCAACTTGCTTTCCAATAATATATTTAAAAGGAGCAAATATATTTTTGCTCCTTTTAAATGCTTTTCAAAAATATAAAATTTTTTAAAATCCAAACAGCGGTTGCGCAGTTACAAAATAATATATTAAAAACATAACATTTCACGATCAAAAAATTCTTAAATTGTGTGAAACAAATTTAATTTTTCAAACTAACTAATGTCAGTAATGACTCGAAATATCGATTCAAAACCAATGAAATGCAAAATCAATCGTTTTTCGCTCCAACAGGTTAGGGTAAAAAACTGATAACTCTTTTTGATTTGACGCAAAATTATTAGTTGAATCGTCTTTTGACGAATAAATATTAGTTGAATCACCTCTGTTTATGGTTATTTTAAAATATTTTAAACATTTATCTACATTTATTTGAATAAAACCTGATGCAAACAATTGTGGTTATGGAGTTTACAGTTACGGAGTTAATATTTGGTTACTTTTTTCGTTTTCTTTCAGAAACGCTTTGTCAGAATTTTTTTTCCGAAACAAAATCGCATGATGCCTACAAGGTGAATCCAAATATGACATTGTTTTTCTTACTCGTTGTTGTTGTTGTTGTAGCAACGCCTCCTACAATAAATATGTAAGCATATATAATATTAATCTTCTTCTTCATCTTCTTCTGCTGACTCAGCTAGATCCAGACCCAGGAACCGGGCCGCCTCCACCGGGTGGGTCCATAGTGACGTGGGATCTAGGTGAGTCGGGTTTGCCGTGCAGCCAAAGAGGTGGTTCACGTCGTGGGGACCTCTCTGGCATGCGGGACATGTGTTCGGGATGGTGGGCTCGATCCGAGACCAATATGAATTAAGGCGTGAACACCATCCCGAACGCAATTGCGCGAGGAGAACTCTCGTAGATCGTGGGAGAGTCCTCTCCTCGTTCTCCGCAATAGGTGGGGGGCGACCTCCAAGAACGATATTCATCCGGTAAGAATTGATGGCGTCATTTACCGTGTCCCGATGAATATCGTTTATACCTGCCCTATAGGATGCTTCGTCCAGCGGATCTCTCATATAACGCTGGACCGTGCCCTCAAAGATACGAAGGTCCTTTCTGACATGCCTCGGGGGGGGATCTACCTCCGTAAGATGGTGATTCGGGTGGTTCCTCCGATGATATCCCAGCAGGAACTGCTTCGAGAGCATTTGGCAGTGTTCCTTTACTGTTAGGACCTTCGTTTCCTCGTGAAGATGTTGAACCGAGGACATTTGTAGGCATCCTGTTATTGTCCTGAGGGCAGAGTTTTGGCAGGTTTGGAGCTTTCTCCACTGGGTATCGCTGACTCTAGGCGACCACACTGGCGCAGCATAATTAACCACTGACCGACCAATTGTTTTGTAGGTTGCCAACAAGGTTTCTTTGTCCGTACCCCAAGAGCTGCCGGCTAGCGACTTGAGGACCTTGTTCCTACTCTGCATCTTGTTGCAAATTGCAGTGGTGTGCGCTGAGGACATGAACAGGCTGTCGAATGTAACCCCAAGAATTTTGGGGTGGTTTAGTGTCGGAATTCGTACGCCATCGACTACTACATTCAGTTCCAGCCTTACTTCCTTCGTCCAAGTGGTAAAAAGAGTCGCCGAGGATTTTGCAGGGGAGAGCTGCATATTCCTTCCAGTGAAGAAATTCGTAAGATCATGAAGATAACTGTTCAACCTACCGCATAAGCCATCAATGTCGTGACCCGTCGCCAGTATCGTACAGTCGTCGGCATAAGGAATCAATTCCACCCCTTCTGGTGGTGCCGGGAGTTTCGAAACGTAGAAATTAAACAATATCGGGGAGAGAACTCCACCCTGAGGAACTCCTTGTTTAATCCTACGAGGTTTGGATCTTTTGTTACGAAACTCCACAAACGACTGGCGACCACACAGATAATTCGCTATCCACCTCTTCGTGCCATTTGGGAGACTGGATTCGGCGATGTCTCTGAAGAGGGTCGCGTGGCTGACCGTATCAAATACCTTCGATAGGTCAAGCGCCACTAGAACCGTCCTTTCGCAAGGGCGGCTCTGATTTAGACCGCTGGTTATCTGTGTGGCAATGGCGGTTAAAGCTGTTGTTGTGCTGTGCTGTTTCCGGAATCCATGCTGGTGCTGGGCAAGCTGAAAATGCCGTGTGAGACCGGGGAGGAGTAGAGCCTCAAGTATCTTTGCGACCGGTGACAGTAGGGAGATTGGTCTGTACGATACTCCCTGGTTCGCATCCTTTCCCGGCTTCAAAAGTGGTACCACCCTGCCCATCTTCCAGACCTCGGGTATTATTAGGGTGGATAGGGAAAGGTTAAAGACCTTTGTCAGGTACTCTACTCCTGGCATCTCCAGTTTTTTGATCATCAGCATGGAAATTCCGTCGGGTCCTAGAGCTCTAGATGGTTTGGCTCTTTTGATGGCTTCGGCAACCTCTGTTGACGTAAAAGCTAATGGCTCGTCATTGACTCGGAGTTCGTGGATTTTCCTCACGACACTCCTTTTCGCCTTGTCTCTCTCGGGGTGCTCTATAAACTAAAATAGCTCGCGCACCTCTTCGGGTCCGATATCGTCCTGTCGGCAAATGAGATCGATACCCTGTCGTCCCTTTTGGACGGGTTCGAGAGAGCTTTGACCGTTGACCATAGCTTGCTGGCTCCGGTGCTGAGGTTGCATGTTTTCAGATGATCTACCCATTTGTTCCGTTTATGCTCGTTGACCAACTTGCTGATCTCCCGGTTGAGTTCGTTGATCCTGGGGTCGCTGGGGTTGGTCGAACGAAGCTCGTCCCGCTCATCTGCGAGTTCTGCCGCTTCGGCTGGGAAATTTGGTCTGATGTTGGCGATCCTTCCAGCCGGAATGAAGCGAGCAGCCGCTGCGTTGACGATTTCACGGAACTTCCTTTCCGCGGAGCGCATATCGGTTGGGGTGGGTAGGTCACTGAATTTGCGGTTGGTGAACTCTCTGAACGCTAACCAGTCAGCTTTCTTGTGGTTAATGTACGTGCGGCGTTCAGAGACGATGAAGTCATTTGGTCTATCAAGCGTGATAACTATAGGAAGGTGGTCTGAGGCCAACGATATAATCGGCCGCCAGGAGGCGTAATTTATCAGACCTGCACTCGAAATTGTTATGTCTGGCGAGCTAGTGCAACTTCCTACAATTCTGGTGGGGGCGTCCTCATTCAGTGTGCAGAATGTGGAGTCATCGACCTGTTCCGCCAAGGCTATCCCTCTCTGGTCTTCCCCCAGATTGGAGTGCCAGAGCTCATGGTGTGCGTTAAAGTCGCCCATCACCATGCGGTTATCACCCACCAGAAGGAATCTGATGTCCGGGTGATATCCTGCGGGGCAGCTGGCCACTGGCGGAATATACACATTGTACAGCTCGATCTCGGCAGCTCCTGACCTTACTGCTATACATTGATGTTCCATGTATACGTCACGTACGTTAGGGTCAGGCGAGATCATTCTGTACTGCACGGTGTTGTCGATAATGAATGCGAGGCCCCCGCCTCCGCTCCGTGTGCGGTCCTTGCGCAGAATGTTGTAATTACTACAACTCTGGAGTCTACAGGTGGCATTGAGTTTAGTTTCCTGGACCGCAGCGACCATGACTTTGTGGAGCTGCATGAATCGGGTTATCTCCGTGATCTTACCTTGGAGGCCGTTGCAGTTAAACTGCATAAGTGTTATCACCTCAGGTCGGGGGACAGCCACATGTCGTGTTAGTTGTGGTGTCTGCTGTTGGTGTTGTAGCTGGTGTTGTTGCTGTGGTTGTTGCTGTTGGGACGAGATCGGGGTCACCACGACCGGAGATGTCAAGGCCGACGATGTCGCCGACGTTGACAGCTCCGATTACTCGTTAAATAGTTTGGTGTAAAAATTAGGAACGGAGTTTACAACATTTTTTCAAATCTTATTAAAGACATCCTTTTGCATCTCGAGAATGTTACATGCTGCAGAAAAGCTTCAAGTCTGTTATACTCGATGATTACTTACAGTCCAACGATCATTTGAGTATAAATAACATTATACTTTTCGCAATATAAATAATAGATAACTCCAAAATTCTGGTATATGCATTTTTATCAAAAATTATGACAAAAAATCGTTACAGAGTTGAAGTCGTGATAGCTAAGATATACGAAAAAGTTTGTAAAATGTATTAATTTTTATTAAAAACGGCACTTTTCATCTTCATAAAAATTCTTACAGTTAGTGTTTAGCTTTATTGGTCATTAAAATATAAGCTATTAAAGTTAAAAAACCTTATGAGTTACTTGTTACGGAGTTTACATTTGGCCTATAAAACTGGTCACAAATTTTATGTATTAACCAAAAATTGGTCAGATTGTTATAAATTTTGTAAAACAGGTGACAATGCGCTGATATATATCGAAATATGTATCTCAAATGTAATCCATGCATTAGAAATTCGGTGGTTACACGGTTTTTATCACAATTTTTGATATCACCACCCATAACTTTTTTCATTATATTTTATATAAAACAGCGAGAAACCAGAAAATTAAAAAAAAACTTTTTATCTTCTAGTTTTGCAATTATTTAATATTTTATTACACAATAAAAAACAACAAAATTAATTTGAAACAAAAATATATATTTTTTATTAAAATTTAGGGTGATTCACCACCAGATTTTTAATTGTTTTTAAAGTACTGGCTATACACTGATTTTTTGTATTTAAAGTACTGGCAAGTTACTGAATATTCCCTTTAGAAAAACGTGTAAGTCCACACAATGTAATCGATTTCGTGTACTTCACATTGTGTGCACTTACGATTTGGGATACTTGTATAACAATTGTACACAGAACGAACAGTTCATACATAGAAGAAATTTTTTCATAAATTGTATGAATCGAACATGACTTTTTTTCCCAAAACTTGTTCATACATAGTATGAATTTTTTCATTAACTGTATGAACCGAACATGAATTCGTTCATATTTGTTACTGCCATTTTTCACACAAAATTTGAATTTCTTCATGCTTATTATGAGCGTTTTGACTGATTTTTATTAAAAATAGCTTCAATAATTGCTAGTGGAAATAAACAGCTATAAAATATAAGTTCAACTTGAGAATTTTTATTTATTTATACAGTTAATCAAATACATAGAAGATACAAGGGGTGACAACGAAATCACAATATGTAAAATTTTGGAGGACTTTTAACAGTTTTACGTGACCTTTTTTGGAGTCAAATCGCAAGCCGGGTATTAATTGTAGTTTCAGGATAATGTCAAATTTAATTAAATTAAATCTGCGTTTGTTGTAGAAACAGATATATCTTTTATGCAGATGGGTATATCGGATTTTATTGAAGAAGCTTAAATAGTCAACGATCCTTATTTAAAAACATATTCAGTGTATTTCGTCTGGACAGGTTAAATAATTGATCAATGCTAAACTTTTTACAGAAACAAAGTTTACAGACACCTTTGGATCTTTCTATAGTTACCGAGCCTTCTACGCAGCTTCTGGGTATTTTGATTTAGCTAAAATTAAAAAAAAAAATTAATAAATGCCCATTAATGTCTATACAAGAACAACTTACATAAGTTTATTGAGCATCCATTTATTATAAATAAAAAATCACCCCCTCAATTCATAAATGCTTTGTAAAGTTATAGCAGGTTTACAAAACGTCATTTTCATACAAAATTTGTTCAATAAACCTCCTATAACTTTACAAATCGTTTATGAATTTAGGGGTTAATATTTATGAAAACATTTTTAATATTATGAAAAAGTTCATACATCCAGGTAGAAAAATACAAACGGCAAAACTTTGGCAAATCACTGTATATGGTGGTACAAGCGCTGGCAGAGCGTCCGTTTTTCGAAAATTAAAGTACTGGGTCAACCTTGAAATGATAACGTCGATCTTCGGTTGGCCATTTATCTTTCCGAACGTTGGCAAAGCGATGGTAACAATAGTAAATTAAGTGCTCTGCCAATCGGTATTTTAGATCAACTGTTTTTTATTCAATTCTTCATGAAAAATCTGTAAAATCCCAATCCCGAAAAAAAGGAAACGCACTGTATCTAATAAGCGAATACATTTCTGCTTAAAACTACAAATTCAATAGATTTTCACACAAATTTTACCATAAGAACAATTTTCCAGTTTTATCAATAGACTTGAAAACTAGTACTTAAATAGGGTGAACATTAAGTGATCAGTTTATGTATTTTTTACATACAGTCATAAGTTTCGTAACACAAGTGCTGGCAAAATCCTTTTTGCAAATGTTGGCAAAGCGCTGTAATCCAATGTATTGCCAGTAGTATTTTTTGAGGTACAGTCGTAAATTTTGTGAAACAAGTACTGGCAAAGTCCTTTTAGCAAACGCTGGCAATTCGTTTTAAGCCGATGTTTTACCAGTGATATTTTTTGTATTCGGTTGTAAATTTTGTAAAACAGGCACTGGCAAAGTCCTTTTACCTAACGTTGGCAAATCATTTTGAACCGATATTTTGCCGGTGGTTTTTTTCATAAACAGTGGTAAACTTTGTAAAACCAGAATTGGCAAAGCACTCTTTCCAAAGGTTGGCAAAGCGTTCGAAATTAGTGCTTTTGCAATGCTTTTTTTTGTACCATTGTAGAGCAACGCTTTGCCAGTGCTTTGTTTTTTGTGCCGTCGGCAATTTCTACCTGGGCATATTATGAACTGAAATACTACATATTTATGAACAAATTTGGTTCTGTATATATGAAATTTAAAATATTTGAAAATTTCCAAAAATTTTGTCTAACTTACAAGCCACTATACTTGTGTGTTACAATGCGGCCATACCCTGGGTAAAGTAAGCCAGCTTGTGTGTAGGGTTTGAAAGTACTCGGAGATACTTGTGTGTACTTACTAGTATCCCCGAGTGCTTTCAAACCTACGGCCAAACGTATATTGGTGTTATCATTTCGACACCGTACCAGTACTGGAAACGTAAAAAATCCGACACATCGCCAGTAAATTTAAATAATAACAAACAACAACGCAAAAAACAAACGGATATCTCAAATTTTATTATTTGAATATATTCCGCGCTTGGTTTTTTCTTATTTTGAGCAGTTTTTCAGTTTTAAAATATAGGCTCAGCTGATACTAAATAGTTGCTCAGGTAATATTAAATTTCAGCGCCCTCTACCGGCGAGTAGTGTAAGTTTTGATTTCCTATCTCTATAATTAAAAGTCTCTGTGCCAGAGATAAGCAATGGGTAGTAAAAAAGTGAGTAGAGTTGAATCATGATTCATGATTTATTGTACTTATACGCATTTATACGTATTGAAATGTTGTCGAACCTCATACTTCCTATTAAGTTTAATGTACTCATCATACTTATACCTAACAACATTTATGACGTTGCTGATTTCGACTCAGCTTCACTTAATGTGTATGCACGATGCAAAATGAGTATGACTCGAATACGAACATTAAAATACTATACATTTGTTTACTATATACATGTGTTTACTATTGTTGTATTTTGTCTCATGCCTATCAACGTTATGTATTTAAAGCAAATCTACGTTAAACCGATTGTAGTATAAAAAAAATTTTAAAAACGTTATTTTTATAATTATTTTTTTATAAGCGAACGTAGGTCAGCAAAAGGTTTTAGGAAGTAACGCGAAAAAGTTACGTTAGATGTGAAAATATATAAACGTTGAATTTTTAACGTTGATAATTATCCGTGTTGAAAGTTAACGTACATACGAAAAGTAATGTGTTAGTTTTCGCTTTAAACGCGTTTTACGCACTTTAAATTTTTTTTATAAGTTAACGGATATATATTACTAAACTATAGATGTGTTTATAGATGGATGAGTTGAATGAGCTGAATGAGTTAAGTCAATAGTGAGTATTATAAGTATTTTTCTAAAATTATGAATCTATATGAGTAGATTGATGAGTCAAACAGATTTGCGATGGTATGAGTATGATGTCGACGTGGGATTCATATTTATTGCAACTTAAAATTATAAATCAACTTCATTGTATGAGTACGTCAGAGTGGTTGAATTTCAATGATTTCTACTCACTTATATTTTAAATTTCATGAGTGACTATGAACAGCAAAAAATCGATTCATTGATGGTCCCTGCTCTGTGCACTAATTTCCACATTGTCAACATGTTTTAATTATAAATATAAAATATACATATAAAAATAATTATACATAAATAAAACGTAAACAATATTTTATCTCAATTACAATTATTGTTAACATTGAATATAAATGCCGTAGATAATTCAGAAAAAAAAGAAATAACAAAATATGGCTTTTCAGAAAGAATCGCTATTAATAATTTTTTTTTTCATAAATACATGTATTTTCAAGACATTTTTGGTAGTAAAATAAATTTGTAAATGTAAATGTTAGTTTAAAATTAGTTTAGTGCTGAAAAAATATAGTGCCTGTTTATCTATTACGAAAATAGTCTAAACGAAAGAAATTAACAATTACTTTCGTCAAAAATACATGGGAAACAAATACAAATTTTCGTTACTTTGCTTTAGAACATTTTCGTAATACATAAACCAGGGCATAACTGAAACTTTTGTGGAAAACACAATTTCAGCAAAAACAAATTGCTGAAATCTAGTTAAAAATTAAAAAATTTGGGGGAAATGTTTTAGTTGATCTGTTATTTAAGTAAATGAATGTTATCTTAGTTTGACTCTGTTTGGATATTCTTTTTTATATACACGCAGAAAAAAACAGGGGGAATATTAACTAAGAGCTAAGTAATTATACAACTACATAATTTTCAAGTTAGTTTTACAAAGTTTTTGTAAAATATGAACATTTTTTTGTAAAATATATACAATCCTTGCAAAATATATACATGTGTAGTGGAAAATACCCTAAAAATTACATATATTTTGCTAGAAAATTGTAAAACTTACTTCGAACTTATGTAGTTGTATAATTACATAGCACTTAGATAAAGTTCCACCTGTTTTTTTTCTGCGTGTAGGAAAGCAATTCATTTGTTTTACTATCTAAGGAGAGATGAAAAGTAACTTCTTGTGAATGCATTCAAATATATATTTAAGAAGTGATATTTATGACTTTTGAATGCATTCCCAAGAATGTTCTTTAAATCTCTCCTTAGATAGTAAAAAAAAATGAATTGCTTTCCTATATAAAAAAGAACATCCAAGCACTCATTTTTATGAGGTGCCAATGTTAAAAAATGCGTTTTTCACCTCAATTTGAAAGCATTTGTGCCGAACAGTATAGGTGCTTTTACGGATCGTGGTCAGGTATTTTTTTTGCTGGGAATTAAAAAATCTGTGTTTATCATACACAGAGTTGAGTAGAATCAGCTGAGATATCTTAAGAACTAAGGTTCAAAGCAAACAAGAGTAATAATAACAAAAGGATAAAAATAGCATTGTTAAATTTCGTTGATGTTAGTCTAAGTTGAGTTGTTGATAACAAATTCGATTTGCTTTCAACAGTCACATAAGTAGACGATTATCAAAATATTAACCCACTCAAAGGCGAAAGGCACTGATGATGGCTTTGTAGCGAAAGCCGAAAATGCGCAGTGCCTTGCTGGTCTTATCGAATTCTTTCAAAAAATTTTATTCTTTGTAATTTACTTGCAAAAATTGTATCATCTTTCTTTGATTTGAAAAAAATTTAAACAGAAAGTGATACTAATTTATGATCTAGAGTCAAACTAAGATAACATTCAATTAAGAAATTTGTTAAAAATTAAAAAAAAAAAAAAAAAATGCTTAAGTTACCAGATTTTGTTTTTGTCAAATATTAGTAAGATAAGAACACCAAACCTAAAACTGTTACATATCGATAACTCAATGTAGATTATTATGTCTTTAGAAAAAAATTAAAAAATCTGAAAAATTTTAGAAAATTTCTTTGAATGCAATTTTTAATCAATACTACAATAAATATAATACGGCATTTAAAAAAACTTTATATCTAAGTTTTTAGGAATTTATTAAGATTCATCATAATGCGTTGAAGAAATAAAAGCGAGTTCGAGGATTTTTACATTGAGCTATCAATATAAACAAAATTTTTGACTAAGAATATAAAGAATTGATAAATATTCAGTCTTTCTTTCGTTTTTTAAGGGCTATTAACAATAAACAAAATAAACTCCTAAAGTGTGAGCTAACTTACGAAAAAAGAATTTTGTTGGCCGAGTTTTAATGAAAATTTTCACTAAACTAATAAAGTTTTCTTCAGAAAGTGAATGAAATTTCTTCAGAAAGTGAATGAAAATTTTTAGACTTGGTCACAGAAGTCTAAAAATTGTTAAGAGGCATGTAGTTTAACCTAATGAATCAGAATCAATAAAAAAACGATTTTGATTTTTTTGATGATACCTACGTACTTTTGGATTTTCGACGACGATATGAAAACCCCTAATGTTTTCGTTACAGTTTGATACAGTTTGTATTTAAATACTATAATGCTTATGCATAATTATTTTAAAATCTCATAAAATTATAAAAAAATATTAGGGTTTTCATATAAACTCGTAAATTCCTTGTAAACCTTGTATAAATACAAACCATATTTTTATGTATGGAGTTTGATATTAAACTCATAAATATACCAGGTTTACAACGTTTACAAGTAGAATACGAGTTTATATGAAAACCCCTATTATAAAATGAAATTGCCCTGCAAACATTAAAATACGAAAATGTTTCGCAATCGTATCGCCTGGAAGAAAAACTTTATTGCGGCACTAACCATATTCTTATTGCGGAAGATCCCCCTTTCGGGAGTAAATGTCGAAACCGATACTTCTGAATGATAAATCGGCGATATCGCTAATTTATTTGAGTTTGTTAATTATACAAATGTACAGCAAAATTTGTTGCTGATTCTAGCGGAGTAAATTTTTATTTCAATTAACTAAAATTTAGCTCAAATGCATTTTTGTCGAGTAATTTATTAATTGGTGCAGCCCTCCGTAAGTTTGTGAAATCCCGAATTTGGCCCTTCAAGCCATTTATGTGCAAATATCTGCTATATATCATCATTTTAAAATGTTGCAAGAAATAGTGTTATTACTTTCAATTTTGCATTTTTTTGCAAAAATGTTTATTAAAAAATTTAATTTTCCTTCAAAATCGTTTTGCAAATATTTCTTAAACTTAACTTTAAAATTCTAAGGCGTCCCAAAGGCGTGATCTGCGTCCCAAAGTCTATTAGAAATGATGTGCGGCATTCGCGATGCATCAAATTTTTATTTTGTTGTACTGTGGAATTATTCAAATTTTGTTTGTTCCCTTCTTTAGGTAGGATATATTCATTTTTTCGTTCCTATGATGTAAGTACATTAGTGGACTATTGGCAAGAGAACTTATTTTTTTTTCGAAACAAAAAATGTTACAATTTTTTCAAGAGACTGTTTTTCGGAATTCAACATTTTCTATCTTAAAAAAGTTACTTATATTTTTTGAAAATAAATTTAGTAGGAAAGACCTAAAATGTATTTATTTTTATTAAAATAAAAGTTTAAAAAATGAGTGTTATTTTGTACGGTTTAAAGATCTATTATGTCTTTTAGTTTTACAATTAGAGAACAAATTTCATTCAACAAATTAGGAACAATTTTTTTCTGCCACGCCCCTTGCAAAATTTAAAATTAAAAAAAGCTTTACTTAGCGAAACCGCTCGCAGATGTGAAATCTCCTAAACAAAACCAGAAGCCCAGCTACTCCAGAAAGTTTCACTCAGCAAAGCAGGCTTCAGACCTACTACAGAGTAGAAACGGGCATCGCCGATAAAAAAAAATCCACTATCATTTTAAAATTGTCATTATCAAAATCAGTCACTCTTTAATCACAAAATCAATAATAAAAAAATCAATGTCTGTTTCTACGATAAGAACCCTTGATGGACATGTGACTGATTTTGCAACATTAGTGTGAGAAATGCACCATTAACGTGTGGAAATCGGGAGTGAGGGTGAGTGAAAGGAACAATTGGACAATGTGTAGTGAATGATTGAGTAGTGAGGTGGAATGGTGTAACAAAAATTCACTTACGCGCCCATTTCTTATTTGAGATCATATTTTCTATGATGAAAATTATAATCCATAACTTACCCCACTACTAGATGATGGTTCGGATTCATAACTATTGTTGATTTTAATTTTATGCTTCAAAGAAATCATTTGTCTACAATTAAAAGAAAAAATAATTTTCTTTAAAATTTTAATATTGTTCCGAAAGGTTGAATGAGTGTGGAAAATTCCGCCAATTACGAAACGGGCGTGTTTGGTAATGTAATTGTTGGTATGTAATTGACTTGTGAAAAAAAAAATATAAAATATAAATTTTAAATAAATATTTACCTTAATTTTATAGTTAAAATAATCACTTTATCCACAGCTGATGGTATAAAAATAGAATTGAAGAAAAAAAATTGCCGCGCGCGCGGTGCTGCTTTTTATTAAAAAAGAAACTTGACGCACTTTTTATATCTTTCGCTGTCAACGTCGCAGCAGAATTTATACAATACAAAATGTAATACACTTTTTCTAATAAAAATTTGACTTTACTTTTTTAAACTGAAGCATATTTAATTGGTTTGAACATTGTTTTTTGTAAACTTAATATTAAATTGTTAATTATACAAAAAACAAATGCAAATGTTCAAAATCTTTAAAAATTTGTGCAGCTGTTAACGTGACTAAAAAAAAAACTCTGCTATGTTGGCTTTTAGAGTTGTAAAAGTATTGAGTATTCCTGTACTGAGTACTCAATACTCAAAAATATCTACTCTATACTTGCAAAATGCACTAAAATTTCAGAGATTTTAAGTGTGTTTGCGTACCCGAAAATTTGTACAAATTCGTACAAATTTGTACAAGTTTTTACTGGAAGGTGTTTGTTTACACAATTACTCAGTAAGGAGAGAGGAAAAATAGAGGGTAAAGTGACAGTTCAATACCAGAGAACTTACAAGTTTTTACTGGATGAATTTTTGCTAGTAAGAATTTGTAAGAAAAAAAAACATATGATTTAAAACATATGATTGAAGAAACAAAACATTTGTCTAAAGAATTTTGAAATAATTTTTTGTAAAAATAAAAAATATTTAAATATAAGCTTATTTACGATGGAAGGAGTAAGTAAGTGATCATTTTATTAGGTTTTATTTATTAATCCAATAATTTGAATAGGTTTATTTCGCAATCAGCTATTTTAATAACTGTTGCCAATTTAGCTATTTTCTCGGCAAATCTAGCGATACTTCAACTCGTTTAGGGCGATAAAATATAATTTAGCTATTAGCGGGAAAACTAGCGATTTTTCTTTTTAAGACAGTCTTCACATTTTCTCAGCATTTTTTTACATTTATTTCCTTGACAGAATTTTTGAATCATTATTATTCAGCGATTTATCGGTAAATTTTTATGGAAAACAAAAAAGTTCGAAAAATTTGGCGATGTATCTATAATTTTTTAAGAAAGTTTTAAGAAGTTTGAAAAATATAGCTATTTTTGTGAAATTTTTCAACAGAACCTAAAAAGTTCGTGCAATTTAGGGATTTATCGCTATTTAATTTTTTTTATAATTTAGATATTTTCTAGTGATTTTTTAGTTTGATTTAGCGATATTTTTACGGAAGAAGTTGGCAGCAGTATTTTACTAATTCTTACAATTTTTCTGTTTGCGTACATTTTTAGATATTTTTCTTTTTGAGAGTAAATTTTGCCTTACTCTCTGTAAATTTGTTACTGAGTAATTTTTACTGGACTTTACTGGAAAAGTACCCAAACACACCTTTTATAAGCTCAGAAAACGGAGGGTAATAACCACAGATTAATACCAAATGTGAAACCAATGACAGGTGTCAAAAAAGTATTCTCAAACCGTATGGTTTTGTTTACATGGAAGTCAAGTCAAGAGGGAGATAACAATAAAAAATCTCCATACATTTTGTATTGCGCATTTTTTGTATATATCTGTCTCTTTTTAGATTATTGTGCTGTATCTTTTGTGTTTTTCTTAAATTTTTGGGTTTTTTGTTTTGCTCATTTTCTGTCGGCCATATTGCCCAAATCAGCTGATTCGTATCTGGTATAATTTGTGGTAATAACCATTTTCAAAACTTACCCAAGAAATATTTTCTCCGGCACGTACGAAATCATGAATCTGGCTTTAACGACATTAACGGTCCGTAATACATGTATCCGTCAAAGCTTGTATTTATACGAAATATTAACGGATTTTCGAATCGGATTTTCGAACACAATACTTTGTAAAGGGCGGATTATGGGGCCGTAAACGTAAATGTGATGTAACTGTACCGTGCCGTAGCTAAAAAGTACACTTATAGAATACCGTAAACGACATTACTATTTAGCATCTATTTCATGTGATTTTATATTTTATTCAAAATTTTTCCATTTATTTGTTAATTTTATTTCTTATTTGTTGTTTTGAATCTATTTTCTTTATTCATTTTATATTTTTTTCCAACTAAAATCGTTCAGCTGTTTCGATGACGGATAGAAAATTCTGATTTCAACAGAATGATCCGGCAAGTACGTCTACATTTACGTGTGCGTAACCACTTGTATAAACTTCTTCTTGTGGTTTCGAAACGGCTGATTCGTTACAGTTACGTTTACGGTTGGGTAACTCAGCCTTAACTCCGTTTCCGTACCGTAATATAAGGACTGAGTTGATTTTAATTTGATTTTAAATAAAAACAATTAAATTATTTTAAAAACTGAAGCTCAACCCTTTAGTTTGGAAAAAATACTTTTGTTGCGAGAAATTAGTGGCGTTAGCTGGAATAGGTCAAACACATCATCGATTAAATAACTTCAAGTCGCATACATACATATATTAGATGGTAAGATTAATAAAATTTAGTGCGTGTTTTACAATGGTTTGTTTTTGCAGCAAAAGCTCTGTCCAGGTACGTTAACGCGGATACCCAATTTTTTCAAAATTGTGTCTAAATTGTAGTTGTTTCGATTAAATTAGGAACTCGCGGTAACGAGGTGGAACAGACCTAAGGTTTACGAATTTGAATCGTATGCAAAACACCATCGTAAGTAGAATCAATTAAACCATAACTAATTTATTTTTTCTTTTGCATGTAGATGATCGATTTTATTATGGGTGACTATCGTGAATTGATGCGCTGGATAAAGAGGTCAACTTATGTACTAACCCCCTGTTATTATAAAGCGAGCGGAATAATTCCGCCTAAGGAATGTGTGTATTTGTTATTGTAACAAAAACAAAATACACACATTCCTCTGCAGGAATAATTCCGTTCGCTTTATAAAAACAGGGGGTTAATATTAGAGATGACCGATCCGGTGATTTTTGAATAACGCTGCTACCAGTGATCGTGATTTTAAAATCACCGTTCTTTTAAACAGTGACCGTGATCACGGGTTTGTAATAGAGATGGGCGATCCGGCGATTTTTCAGTAACAATGTTCTCAGTGAATGTGATTTGCAAATCGTTGTTCTTTTAAACTGTGATCGTGATCGTTATTAATAAAGCTATTAAAAAGCAAAAAAATTATCATTCAAAATTAGTCAATTTAGATAGATAAAGCAGTCCGTTTTTGGTCCGGAGTCACTCCGTTTATACACGACACGAAATGGTCCGTCATTGACGGACTTTGAACGGACTTGTCCGTTTTTTATACAACGCAACGATTTGTAAACTGTCCCAAGAAACATTTTTACGGACTCTCCGGCACGTACGGAATCATGAATCCGGCTTTTACGGCACATTAACGGTCCGTAATACACGTATCCGTCAAAGCTTGTACGTATACGGAACATTAACGGACCGTGTAATCGGATTTTCGAACATAATACGTTTTAACTCCGTTTCCGTACCGTAAAATACGGACTGAGTTGATTTTAATTTGTGTTCAAAATAAAAACAATTAAATTTAAAAAAAAAAAATATGAGTCTCAACCCTTCAGTCGATATAAAAATATTTTTGTGGGGAGAATATATTCAGCACATCATCAGCCAAATAACTTCAAGTCACATAGATACATTAGATGGTAAGATTTATGAAATTTAGTGCATGTTTCACAATGGTTTTCGTAAGATGGTTTGTTTTTGTAACAAAAGCTCTGTTCCACGTACATTAACGCGTCTACCCAATTTTTCCAAAAAGCGTTTCCATTGTCAAAATTATGCGTAAATTGTTGTTGTTTCGAGTAAATTGGGAACCCGCGGTAACGACGTGGAACAAGCCTAAAGTGTGCGAATTTGAATCGTATGCAAAATACCATTTTAAATACAATCAGTTAAACCATAGCTAATTTATTTTTCCCTTTGCATGTAGATGATCGATTTTATTATGGGTCCCTATTGCGTATTGATTCGCTGGATAGAGCTAAACTGCGCGGGATGTACTAATATATATTGTAGATTTAATTAAATAATTCTTCAAGCTCGAGGTCTGTTTTCATTAATTCTTTATTTATTTAAAAATATATTCTCAATATTTCGTTATCAATAAATTTATAAAAAAGCATAAAAATTACTGCTCAACATTAGTAAACATATGGTCAATTTAGGTAGATATATAAGTCCGGAGTTACTCCGTTTATACATGACATAACGGTCCGTAAACGGTCCGTCATTGACGGACTTTCAACGGACCTGTAAGTTTTTTACACGACGTAACGGTCCGTAAACGGTCCGTCATTGACGGACTTTCAACGGAATTGTCCGTTTTTCACACGACACAACGGTCCGTAAACGGTCCGTCATTGACGGACTTTCAACGTATTCGAATCAGTTTCGATGTTCCTTAAGTTCCGTTTTCTGGTCCGTATACGGATCCAGAAAACGGTACGTAAACGGAGTTGGATTCCGTTTATGACGGACCGAAAACGGTGCGTAAACGGAACGAATTGTTTGTTGGGGTCCCTTGTAAACGGACTTGTCAGTTTGTTACACGTCATTGACGGACTAACAACGGATTCGAATCAGTTTCGATGTTCCTTAAGCGCCGTTCACCTTATCACACAAGTGCTTATATTTTTCTTCACACAACTATGACAAAAAGTATGCTGAAATTGTCTAGTTGTCAAAAAAGTATAAAAGAAAATCTTTTCAGTGTTCAGACTGTTATCGACACACACAACAAATAAATTAAAACAGTTATTTTTTCTTCTATTATTACTTTTTATCACCATTAGTTGTTTTTAATCTTTTTTTACATTTATTTGTGAATAACGCAACGCTTGTGTTGAGACAAGTGTTAACTTTATGAAATATTTCAAAAAATAAATCTTGTCAAAAGAGTGTGACACTAGGTAAAGCCCAATCCAGATCAGGGATATGGCATCAGCAAAAAAATAAGTAATAAAAAAATCGTTATCACTAGATGGCACTTTGTAAAAATTTTGACAATTTTCTTTTTTTATTTAAATTTAAATAATAACAAACAACAAAGGAAAAAATACAAACAAATATTTCAAATTTTATTATTTGAATATATTCCGCGATTGTTTCTTCCTTATATCGAGCAGTTTTTGAGTTTTTAAATATAGGCTCAGCTGATACTAAATAGTTGCTCAGGTAATACTAAATTTCAACGCCATCTATCGGTGTGTAGTTTAAGTTTTGATTTCCTATATCTATAATTAATAGTCTCTGATCCAGATACTCACAGTGACAGTGGACAGTGGCAGTATTGTCAAACTTTGTTCTTGGATTTCGCGATAACTGTTCAATATTTTTTAGAATTTTTTGTTGAATTTCGTTTGAACTCAGCTTCTGTTTACTTAGGAAATTTTCTAATTTCTGCGCAGTGACAAATAAAGAAAATACAAAGCCCTGCTTTATCGACAAAACGTCGTACTGCGGTCGACACTGCCTTTATCTGGTTTAGGCTTTTCCAAATAAACAAGAGCTGTTTTTAAACAAAACGCAAAAAGAAATTTTTAAAAATATTAAACCGTTTTCGGTTCGCCATGAACGGAATCCAAGGGATTTTTGCGGATATTTTTAGTGTTATTTGGGAACAACGAAAAAAAGTATCTGGCAAGCCTGGTCACGCCGCCAAAAAATTTAATAAAAGTGTACCGTGTAGAGTAGAGATGAGCGATATTTTCATACCGGTGATTTAATCACAGTTATTGATAAATCACTAACAACGGCAGTGATCAAATATTTCAAGTCGCAGTTACTCGGAATGTCGTTCTTTAAATATTTTTGTACTATTCTTTCTTGCAAACTTCATTGTGCACAGTAATACATGTTTTTTTCAATAACAGTGACTTGCTTTCACACTCTTCTGAATAAAATGCCTCCTTCTATCATGTCTTTGTTAGGTCGCAACTATTCTTCTTTTAAGGACCAGTTTTTAGGAAGTGGATTATCTTTAAACTTAGTTTAACGCAGTTGGTAACTGGAATACTGCTTTTAAAATGTGGTTTATTTTGTTTTATTTCAATAAAGAAATAAATTATACTCAAGAAAAAGTTTTTCCGGCAAATTTTTGTTAATAAACTTTGAAATGGCTGACAAAATTCCTTTTTGGTTTTAGTTAACTGACATCTTAACAACTCGCCATAAATATCATTTCGTTTATTTATCAGAAAATCGCAGTATTTTCCATAGTATTTGCTCATCTCTATTACAAAACCCGTAATCACGGTCACTGTTTAAAAGAACGTTGAATTGAATTTCACGATCACTGGTAGCAGCGTTATTCAAAAATCACCGGATCGCTCATCTCTACCGTGTGGTGTACCGTATTTTATTAAATATAAAGATGTGCAGCAGAATTAATAAAATTGTGAATTAAAGTGCATTTAACCAAACTATGTAAGTATTATTTTTTGGCCAGGACCCTTTTATTTGTAAATATTTAAAATCTACTTTGCTAAATATTTTAAGTTTAAAATTTACTACCTGTTTTTATAAAAAGAATCGTCGTAACAAATTTGTGCAAAAATTTTGAAAGAAAAAGATTTTAAATTAGTGTTTTTCACACAAATTTTTTAACTAATTGGTCTGATTCTTTTTATAAATAAAAACACACAGTTAATTTGGTTTTTGAAAGAAAATTTTCGTTATTGCATTTTTTTCTTTCATCAATTCTTCAATTATATCGACTAAATAACCTTAGACCTTAGGGCCTTATATGGTTAAATAACAAACTTCTATATAAAATGAAAGTTAATTATTACAATATATAATTGCAATATATGTAAGTACAAAATTGATAAGTACCGCAGTAAACACTAGTCTGGAAAGAGAGTTAATTTTCTGGTATTTTAGAATATGGCTACCAAAGAATAAACTCAATGGCTGAATTTCATCAAAACACTCCAATGTATACTGAACGATAGAAAACAGCTTTTGAATTAAGTGAACGCAAAGCTGTATAGTTACTTAAAAATATTTACTTAAATTAACATTGTGAAATATTTTTCGTAATTATATTTGAAAGTTCAAGTATAAGTACCCTACGGGAAATTTTAACAAACTGTCACCAAACTGGCCCCTTTATATGAAATAGACTGGTCACTTTTACATGGCGTTGTCATAGGAGGTGGAAATTGACCCCTTGTGATATGTCACAAGACAAATCCCAGGACAGGTCCCTGAAATTGAGAGTTCAGTAACCTGTCAAAGGATTTGTCTTGTGACATGTCACAAGGGGTCAATTTCCACCTCCTATGACAACGCCATGTAAAAGTGACCAGTCTATTTCATATAAAGGGGCCAGTTCGGTGACAGTGTGTTAAAATTTCCCGTAGGGTATTTTATTACTTAAAAAAGTTTTTAAGTAAACAAATATTTATATTTGAGTTTTGAAATATTAATATTTTTTTATTTATTTCAAATAATTTGGAGTAAGTAAATAAATATTAAAATTTCAAAGCTGAAATATAAAAATTTTCAAAATTATTAATCCCTGCAAACATTTGGAAGTAGATATCTTCCAAGAAGATAATAAAGCGATATCTTCTATTTTTCATTTGAATGAAAATAATCGAGTAGTATTTTGAAATTGTCTTCCTTTTATCGTTTGGAAGATATTTTGGAGATATTTGGAAAAACCAATTCCATAATTGTGTTTTTTGTCATAAATAATATTGCGGCAATATCACCTTTTTATCATCTGGAAGATAAACACACTTCGTTTCAAATTTTTTAAAATGTTGGAAAAAATAATACAAAATTTGTACAAAAAATAATTATAAGAAATATGGGAAAAATTCGTTGAAAAATGATGATTAGTGCGCGGAAAAAACAGTGTATGATGGCAACAAGATAATAGGCCTATTTTTTAATCACTGGATTTATTTTTGGATTTATTTTATTTTGTTAAAAAATTAAAGCTTTGTTTTTTAATTTGAAAAATTTATAATTTTTTATTAAATTCTTATACTTATTCACCAATATAATGTACAGGAAAATCATTAAATTTTGTAAAAATGTGAACACAGGAATTGAAACAAGCTAAATACAAAATGGATTTAAAAAATAAATAAATCCGTTTTGGATTTAGCTTAATTTTATTCCAGAAATTGCATTTTCGCAAAATTTAATTTTTTTCTTTCACATTATATAAGGGAATAAGTGTTAGATCTGGATAAAAATATAAAATTTTAATAATTGAAAAACAAAATGTGGATTGTTTAACAAAATAAAATAAATCCAAAAATAAATCCAGTGATTAAAAAAAACGCCAAATGTTTTTGTCAATGGATTATGTATGCAGATATTTTTTTTAAGAGTTAAATTTAATAATGAAAAATATAAAACGTTCATTTTGTTTGGAGGAGTTAATTTAGCGATATCACATTTTTATCCTACAGGTGATAAATTAGCGATATCGCCGATTTATCATTAAGAAGAATCGCTTTTGTATTGCTTAGGAGTATCGCTATAGAGAGGACATTTACTCCCGAAAGGGGGATCTTTGGCAATAAGAACATGATTATTGCCGCAATTAAGTTTTTCTTCCAGGCGATACGATTGCGAAACATTTTCGTATTTTAATGTTTGCAGGAATATTTCAAAGCTGAAATATAAATATTTTGAAATAAATGAAATATGTGGTAAGTAAAATACTTACCCAGCAAACAAAGATGATCACTAATGACTCAGAAATGAGCTCCAAAAACATAAACATTTTTCGACTTTTTCCTATGAAAGTGGTCCGTCCAAAAGAGCCCCCTATGTACTCAGAAATGACTCAGAAAAAAGAACGTATAAAATAGAAATTTTCCTCATAAATTTAAATAATTTTGGATTCTTCTTTGAGTCCGAAAAATGAACCCTCATTTTGAGACAGCTTTTTAGATTGTAGAGACAACTTTTTGGATTGTTTTCTGAGGGTTCATATTTTCTACCAAAAAAAGAGTGTTTTCAAAAAAACAATAATCATTTCTATGAGCTATTTAAGGATCTTATTTATGAGTGCTCCGAAATTGCTGGCTGGGTAGCTATATTTTTGAAATATTTAAAATTTTTGAAATATTTGAAATTTTTGAAATATTTAAAATACACTGAACATTCTAAAAATGCCACCTACAGGAATAAATTTTTTTTAAAAAAAGAAAACATAAAATATATGGGCACTTCTAAAATTTCGAAATAACTACACCGAAAAAATTTCTCAGTTACTGGCAACTAAATTTTCAACTGAGTTTCAGGTGAAATACCCCTTACTGAACTTCAGTTAATAAAATTAATTGTGTATAACTGAATTGTTAGTTGAAAAAAGTGTCAAAATATTTAACTCTAAAATCCGTTATTTAAAACGATTGTTTAGTTAAATTTTAAGAATAAATTAATAGTAACAGTCAACCGAGAACGATATTTTAAGAAAATAAATACTTTTTTTTATTTTACAGGACTTATGACTACAAATAAGAATATAACATAAATTTGTTTTAATTTTTAATTAATATTTTAGCAAAATTATGCACCAAATTACAACATTAACTAATTTTTTCCAGCGATTTAGCGTAAATGTTATGTCAAACATTTACGCGAACATAAATTAAACTTAAATTTATATTCTTCCTATATTTTTGTTCTCACGACTTCACGTATAGTTCTGCTAACTTCCTTCTGTTGTATAAAAAATTAAAAAAAACATTTTCTCAAAAAGATTTGTGGAAAGAACTAAAAACTTACCTCGAAATATTTCCTCTTATCCGCATTTTATTTATCTTTCAATTAATGGTTGCCGGTGGTGGAAAAGAAGTTCTTCTCCATGATCAGATTCACTAAATTGGCTCCAACTTTGTTTTTAGATGGTAATGATGAAATGTATTTTTAAAACTTATTTGACAATTTCAAATTTCTTAATTTAAATTTACAGGGTAACAAAACACAAGTTTGTTTTACCTGAAAAATTAGTTGATAGCAATTATTTCAGCTAATTTAAAAATAATCTGTTTTAACTGAGCAACTGAGAAATTTTATCGGTGTACATATATTTGGCCTTAGATTTTGGTAGAGATTCACAAAAAAATAATTAAAATTTTGGGTTTAATTTTCCAAGTCTGGCTCTGAGCCATAATTTTGAATAGCTTCTTTAAAATACAAATACATAAATACAAATATAAATTAGAAAAAAATTTTTTTTTGCTCGGTTTTTTGTTTTACAAACTAAGCACCAAACTTTCGTTTAAATAACAAACGAATACCTATTTGGGTTTTTGTAATGCCTATATCAATTATTAGAGAGGAATACGTAACGATTTGTTTAAAATTTGGGTTTTTATAACAAGAATTGAAATGTTAATAATGTCAAAATTGAACGAATGGAAATTTGTATTCTTTAACTTTTTTTTTTGATACATTTCAAAATAAAATTATTATTATTGTCCATGCTATGGAGTTGTCGCCAATAATATGTAAATCCGATTATATTTTTTTTAGAATTTAAGGTTTATCTAAAAAAAGATCTCAAAAGCTGAAGGACTTTTTATGGAACAAATTGTATAGCAAAACTTCAAGTTATGTACATAGGTTTTCCCTAGAGTTTTTCAGAATTTTCCTTTAGAAAAGTTTTCCTATAGAAAAGTCCTCATAATTTGAAAATCCGCTAAGAGCCCGAAGCTTTTTTTAAAGAAAAAGTGCTCAAATATACCGGTTTTTCAATTGAAAACGTGCTCTGAATCTGGGATTTCTTTAAAGGAAAAACTCCTCATGAAGCGGTTTTTTTAGGAAAAACTACTCGGCATCCTAAGGGTTTTTTACAGAAAAAAAGCGTCATAATCGGGAGGTTTTTTTATAGGAAAAAGGTTTTAGAAACTTACCCCACTTTCGCTCGCTTTCCATCAATACGAAAAGTACCTGAATGAAGAGATGGGCAAATTCCTGTATCGGACAAAATACTTGTGGGACGAAAAACTGTCTAAAAACAATCAGATTATTGTGGATATGAATAGGAGGCAGCTAAGATCCGTAATAAACCTCATAATGGGCCACAACCACGTGAGTTAATACATGGTAAGAATTTGATTAAGATCAGATGATACATGCAGACAGTGCAGAAAATCTGTTGAAGATAGCTGCCTCTTCCTTTACTAATGGCTTGCACTCTCCTTCAGAAAATTAAAAATTTTTGGCTCCGATTTTTTCAGAATATATACAGTCTCATTGGACGTCATTTAATTTTGAAATGACGTCGTCCTCAACAACCTAACCTAACCGTGTCATAAATCTATGATTGTTATCTTTAACAAAAAACTCCATTTTTGTTGCATCTACTATTTTTTTTTAGCTGTTTACTCATTATCCCAAATAGTTATGAATTGTCTCTTTATTTAGGTTTGTTGCAACTACTGACCTGCTGGTGATGAATCCAATTATCTGCCAACGGAGCGGCCCAATTCACTTGTAGTTATATTCCACAGGTTACAAGAAGATTTTTTTTTATCTTTTGTATTACACATAGCATTTTTAAGTTAGTACTCGTTTGCTAACGATTCGTTGGAGAAGAATTTCATTCTTTTTGTAAAAACAGGCTATTAGTCAGCGATATATATTCTGCAAACAAATATACTGATGCAAAAACTTTCCTTTTTGTCGCGATTTTTTTTCCAAACTAAGCACCAAACTTCGGTGTATGAAATTGGAATTATAGCCTCTAGATTATGAATTTAAAAAACCACACTAAAAAAAATGCAAAATAATCGCGAAACTCGAAAAAAATGCGAAAAACTAAATTTGCAAAAACGAAAATTTTTCAATCAATATATTTGTTTGCAGAATGTAAAACGCTGATTAAGTTTTTTAATTAATTTTTTGTACCATAAAGGGTTTTTTCGCGTTCCGCGATTTTTTAAAGTTTTTTAAGTGTGGTTTTTTTAAATTCATAATCTAGGGACTATAGTACCAATTTCACACATCAAAGATTGGTGCTTAGTTTGGAAAAAAAAATCGCGATAAAGAATTTTTGCATTATATTCGTTTGCAGAATATCAATCGCTGATCGTGTGTTTTAATTAAGTTTTTCTACCGTTCCGCGATTATTTTGCAATTTTTTAAGTGTGTTTTTTTTTAATTCATAATCTAGGGACTATAATACAAATTTCATACAACAAAGTTTGGTGCTTAGTTTAAAAAAAAAAAAAAAAAATCGCGAAAACTAAAATTTGCAAAAAGGAAAGTTTTTGCCTCAGTATATTTGTTTGCAGAATATATATCGCTGACTAAGTCTTTTAATTAATTTTTTGTATCATAAAGCCTTTTTTCGCGTTCCGCCATTATTTTGCAATTTTTAAGTTTGGTTTTTTAAATTCATAGTCCCCAAAGTTTGGTGCTTAGTTTGTAAAACAAAAAATCGAGAAATTTTTTTTCGAATTTTTATTATTTGTATTTTAAAGAAGCTAGTCAAAATTATGGCTCAGAGCCAGACTTAGAAAATTAAAACCAAAATTTGAATTATTTTTTTGTGAATCTCTACCAAAATCTAAGGCCAAATATAGCTATTTCGAAATTTTAGAAGTGCCTATATATTTTATGTGTTTTCTTTTTTTAAAAAAATTGATTCATGTAGGTGGCATTTTTAGAATGTTCAGTGTATTTAAAATATTTCAAATATTTCAAAAATGTAGCTAAGTATTTTAGTTAACTACATATTTCATTTATTTCAAAATATTTATATTTCAGCTTTGAAATATTAATATTTATTTACTTACTTGAAATTATTTGAAGTAAATAAAAGATTATTAATATTTCAAAAATAAAATATTACTAATTTTTTGTTTTTCAATTCAGTGAACTTAATTTTTTATTTTTCAAATCAGTGAACGTATTTTTTTTTAATTCACTGAACGTATTTTTTTTTCAATTCACTGAATGAAATTGAATTAATTCAGTAAGGAATTAATTCACTTGGGTTAATAAAAAGAACTATTGCAATTGAATTAATTCTTTGAATTTGTTTTTTGTTGATCGAATTAAGTGAAAATTAAGAAATTTATTCAATTCTAAAGAAAATTGAATTCGATTGGTAGTGAATTCATTCAAAAACGAATTAATTCTTTAAAGCTTTAAGCGACGCACACCCCAAATACTGGAAGGTCCGCAGCGACCACGAATATTTAATATGTCACCAAAAAACTACATAGGAATCGTACACTCAAAAAAGTTTTTTGCAGAATATATAAAAAATTAAATTAAAAAGAAGATATACATTTAAAAAGGCGAAAAAATAACTTGTTGTTTTTAAATGGTGAAAAACAACCACCAACAAAGGCATTAAAAATAACTAACAATAGGTCCACATTCGATTACTGGATAATTTGTACTCATTTTTACTGGATGGTGTTCGTTAACACAAATACTCAGTAAACAGAAAGAAAAAAGAGAGAATAACGTGACAGTTCTATGATGAGAGTTTCTAAGTCGTCTTCTTTTTCTTGCAAACTTTTACTGGACAAATTTTTGCCAGTAAGAATTTGCAAGCAGAAAAAACTTCGAAAACATTTTGTTTACTGTTTTTTAAAAAAAAATTGTCCAATTAAGTTATTTTATGGAAATGCAAAGCAGTAAAACTTTCAAAATAAATTGCGGAAAAGATAAGAAAACCTTCTAAAAATTTTCTGCTTAACATTTAACACCAAAAATTCTCTTTTTCCATAGCGACCAGTTAAAATTTATTTGTATATTTGGTGTTGTAATCAGCTGTGTCTACAAACTTGCAAATTGTTGCAAATAAAAACAACTGCTTTTTACTTAATTTTATCAACAAAAATAACTGTTTAAAAATACTGTTTCGGTAGTTGATCATTGCCTAAGAGCTATGTAATTATACAACTACATAATATTCAAGTTAGTTTTACAGAGTTCTAGTAAAATATGCAAATTTTTACAATCCTTCCAAAATATATACATGTGTAGCGGAAAATATCCGAAAAATTACATATATTTGGCTAGAAAATTGTAAAACTTACTTTGAACTTATGTAGTTGTATAATTACATAGCACTTAGAAAAGAAAAAAAAGCAGGGGGAACATTAACCCGTATGCAAAGAAAAAAAAAGATTATGCATTTTAAAGGCCCTATTACTGAATATCCAGTTAAAATTTGGCCGAGAGTTAAATTCAAATTTTATATGAGAAACAACAACAAATGTGTCAGTTAAAGTACCAATTAGTAGTAAACTGAACATTTACGGTGGGTCGCATACTGCAGGTTTAAGTGTTAACTAATAGTTAACCCAAAAATTTGTTGTTGCTTTGTATACAATTTTTTGACATTTTCTTTTGTTTAATAGTTAAGTTAAAGTTATGTATGAGACCCACCGTTAGTAATCGGTCCTAAATGTCAATAAAACGTATAACATAAACAAAAGTTTTGTTACAAAATGTTTTTTAACAAAGTTTAAAAATGTGGCGTATATGGTTTCCATTAAGTATTTTTCATGTAGACGCCGTTAATTTCTACTATTTTAATATTTTTAAAACATCAGCTAAAACATTGTCATTAGTTCCTCCACAGTTGATTTTAAAAATTTTTTTATACAGAAAAATTAGGTATTTCTTGATTTTTAAATAGTAACTCTTTTCAGAAAGATATTTAAAAATATAGAGGATTTAAACCGTTAGCAGCTAAAAGTAAATATTTTTCAAATTTCGATCATAGAATATGCTATCATATCGATTTGGTAGACGAATATAAATATATTAAAAAGTCTTAAAACAATCTAAAGTTTTATAAATCACTTTATTTTTTATATAGTTTTCATATATTAAAATATTACATTAAACATAATGTAAAATTTTTAAAGCTTAGCCTTAGCAAACATAAATATGTTTTATTTTTAAAGAAATCTTTTTCTTTTCTGGAAAACAGTAATTAAATTAAGCTTTTGTTTTTGAAAATCAAAATTACAAAAAAAAATACGACGACATGTAACTGACTAGAAATTAGGAAGTAGCAAAGATAAATATATGTATTTAAAAAAACGCGATGTAAAAAACTAAAAATTAATTATAGAAATTTACTTAAAAATAGGTGGGACATTTATTCTGTTTAAATATACTGTTTAGAATTTAAAATAAAGTTTCTTTTTTAAAGTGGAATGAATATGATGTATTAAGTAGTAAAAATATGTCTTAAAATTAAAAACATTTTATAAATCGAGAGGGTCATACAAAATGGGTGTTGATAATGGAATATAATTAAGTAACTTTCATGAAAAATTATTTAAACATATAATAGAACTTCATAATTTTCTTATAGAAATTTTTTTAATAAAGAAAAAAAAAAAATGGTCAGAAATTGATAATTTTCATTTCTTATTCTTTTAACAACAAGCATATTCTTTTCAAACACATTCAAATATTTTTTGAATAGCTCTAGGACGTGTGTTGGTATGTACCACATTCTCATAACCTACGTCCACTGACAGCGAATGTCAAAGAGTACACGCAAAGAAAAACAGGGGGAATATTACCTAAGAGCTACATATGTAGTTATACAACTACATAATGTCTGTTCCCGTACTTTACCGCAGTTACCCAAACTAGCCCAAAGGCGTTTCCGTACTCAAAATTGCGTGTAAATTGTTGTTGTTTGGGCTGTTTTGGGTTCCCACCCGCGGTAACGTACGGGAACGCACATATAATTTCCAAGTTAGTTTTACAATGTTCTAGTAAAATATATACTTGTAAAAAATATATAAAAAAATACATATATTTTACAAGAAAATTGTAGAATTAACTTGAAAATTATGTAGTTGTGTAATTACATAGCACTTAGGTAACGTTACCCCTGCGTGTATTTTGTGTTTTAATTTTCGTTTATTTTGCGCCAAATGCCATCTAGAAACACCATCTAAGAGATATTTTTAAAGCGAAAAAATTAAATTACCTCAAAAAAACCGTGATTTTTACAAAATGTTAAAAAAAATTAAATAAAAACACTTTTTAAAAAACTTTGGGACTACAGTAAAAAATATTTAGGAAATATTTATAAAAATGCACAGACTATTTTTTTTCGCTATTTGGATCTGGCTATTTCTCAGATTCTGAGATATTTTTCGCAAAGAAAATTTTGCAGATTTCGTCAACAAAATTTCTCCTATTTGGAAATATTTTGGGAAGATTTTTTGGATAAACAATTTCTCAAATTCTTAATGACATGTCACAAGGGGTCAATTTCCACCTCCTATGACAACGCCATGTAAAAGTGACCAGTCTATTTCATATAAAGGGGCCAGTTCGGTGACAGTTTGTTAAAATTTCCCGTAGGGTATAGTCAGCATTTACAAGGGCGGTCTACCCAAACAAATGTATACTAAAGGGTTAAAAAATGGGTTCAAAGATTACCCCATTTTTAGTTTTTTCAGTTTCTTTGATTCTATTTCAAAGGAACTATAGAAAAATTTAGTATCCAGTAAAAGGATATTTTAAGACACATTCCCTGGTATATAAAACATGTTCGAAAACTTATAGCTATTTTTGTTATTAAGAAAATGTGTTTTAATGCCAATAAAATTAGCGTTTTGTTAAGGATTATTGGTTAGTTTGAGTTACAGATTATGGGCTTTATCGTTATTCGTAATCGCTAAGCTTTGAGACGACTTTTGAAAAAAGTGGCAACCCTGAGCCTACGACGTAGGCAATATGAGGTCGGTTCCTTTACGTTACCGCGGGATCCCAATCTTACCCAAAAAGCGTTCCCGTACTCGAAAATTGGGTAAATGAGAGCGTTCAAGAGCGTGAATTTGTGTTTCTCTGTTTACCAAAGTTACCCAGACTTTTTCTTCGGGTAACTTTTGTAAATTGTAAAACTAACAGCTGATGCAATAATAACCAAAAACAACAATACGCAAAAGAAATGTGTTATTTATAATAATTAATTGAAGAAAATCAATTTGTCTTTGAAATTCATTTTTGGGCTCGAAAAGTGGTTTGTGCGTTCCTTTACTTTTGGGTAATTTTGTCATTTTGTGAGAGGTTTTTGCTAACTCTCATTTTACCGAACATATATAAAAAAATAGCAACGGAAACGGAATCTCACTTTTACAACACAGAACACATAGAAAGTCAAGTTGGTTACATTTTATATTTTTCTTCTTAACACATTCCAACGTATTGTTGTTGTTATATATTAGTTAGAATAAAAGGCTGTGAAAGTGTTATTGTGTTAGTGCTGTTTTTTATATATTTTATAAATGTATAAAGTGAAATCCTTTGGTATTACTAATGCATGTGCATGAAGAAATCAACCATGTAATCGTACTATACTTGTACTGTGATTGAAATTGTGTGAAAATCTGGCAACATTAGTAAAATAATCTGAGAGTAAAAACAGGAGAATAAAAAATTCGGTTGAGAAAATAAAATAAGTTTTATCTCTCACGGAAATCGTTGCTCGATTTTAATTGTCAAATTGTATGAAAAAAAAAAACGGGGACCTTTGCATTGTGCTTATACTCTTAACCAGAAACAATATGTCTGTTCCCGTACTTTACCGAAGTTACAAAAACTAGCCCAAAGGCGTTCCCGTACTCAAAATTGCGTGTGAATTATTGTTGTTTGTGCTGTTTTGGGATCCCGGGAACAGACATAATATTATGGTAAATTATAAAGAAGCAGCTTTGAAATCAAACTAAGTTTGTTTTCTTTTTCATTTAAATATGTTTCTACTTATTTTTAAAATGCGAAAACAAAATCTAAATCTACATTCTGTTATACTTTTCCTCCATAATCTTCTATATGTTTAATATTTTAGGAAGTTACTAAATTATATCCAAAATCTGTGCTTTAAGCAATAATGTCAACTTAAAATTAAAAAAAAGCACTGGCTAAATATGTTATATAAATTTCAAAAAGAAAATAATGTTGTCTTTTCTAAAAGACTTTATGGAATATCTTAAGGATATGTTTGTAGTGGGTCTGTATGTATAGTAGTAGTAGTAGAAAATTGAGTCTTATTGATTCTCTATAGATATATGTATAGTGAACTCTCCCAATTAATCATCAAAAAATAATATTTCCAAGATACGTTTTTGAACATTTTTACGCCTATCTTTAGACATTTTCAACAATTCAGTAGTCACAAGTTCTCCAAGTAAATGCTCCGAACTACGTTGAATTGAGGGTTGTGGTGATGGTGGCACTTGGAATTTATTAAATTGTTGAGAATTGCCCACATTACTATTATGATGTTGCTGCTGATGATGTGAATTATGGTGATGTTGTGGCAATTGTTGATATAGTTGAAATAGAAAATCAGCGTTGGAGGCAAACATATTAGAGGAAGAGGAGGGCGAAGATTGAGAATTATTATGACTATTGGCATTCATTTGTTGGTGTGTATTAGAATTTTGAGAACGTTGTAAGGCAGCTGCGGTAGCAGCTGATGAGGTTGAAGCGGCCATAGTTTGAAATGGATCGTCGGCTGTATGATGTTCAGTAAGTATCGTTTGTGGTTGTAGTAATGAGGATGAATTATCATCGGTATCTTCATCTGAATCATCTACAAAATGAGTATTATTGACGGTGGTATTAAGATTATTATGCGAATTGTGATGACTATTGTTGGTGCCAGTATTATTATGATTTAGTTGTGATGATGTCGAAATAGAATTAGGTGTATTCGAATTTAATTGTACCCGTGGTTTTTTCATATTATAATTACTTGATGTTGAAGAATCTAAATCATCATTTTGTGGATCATTAAAGGAATGGTTATTGAAATGATGGTTATTATTATTTCCACCTCCACTTGCAACTGCATTGCCAGGTGTATTAGGGGATGAAGAATGAGCTGCTGCCTGGTGAGCTGTGGTGGAAGAGTGTCCTGTACTTGTACCACCATTATGATTTGATGCTCCTAAGGGAGAAGATAACGGAGACTTTATTGACGATGAGGAAGAATGTAGACCAACACCAGAATTTCCACCACCAACATTACCTCCAGCTGCACCATTATTTTGTGATGCAGCCACTACTGCAGCATCACGAAAATGATCTGTATAATTTTGTGATGAATCTGCTGCCATAGCTGCTGCCACTGCGGCCGATTGTTGATGATGCATTTGCGATTGCGATATCTGTTGTAGATGTTGTGATGCCACTGCTGCCGCAAAATCGCGAAATACTTGATCAGCTTCTAATTTTACACGGCTATCCCCTTCCAAAGCCGATGCAGCCGCTGCTGCTGATGATAATGCGTTCATGGCATGTTGCTGATCTGGAAAATGATGTCCATGTTGTCCAAAGTGACCCATACTTTTCATGGAACTATTCGATTTGGAATCCATATTGTAATCATTAAAATTGGAACTGTTAGCCGAATGTGGGGATGTTAGAAAATTTGGTACATTTCTATAGGATTTTCGTGGTTGTATGTGTGAATCCAAAAATTTCATTTTTTCCAAATACGGTCTAGATAAATGCTCATAGACAGGAGGATCACCCTGTTTACGTTGACTCACATAACGTTCACGTAAATATTTCCAACGCTTTTTACAAGTTTCAACTGGAAAAGGAAAAAGGAAGTTTTTATTTTTATTTAAAAACATTTTTTATTAATCATTCCATTTGTGGACACAGAAACAATTTTATTGATATAAGATAAAAAAAAGCAAAAAAAAATTATAATAGTCAATTCCGGAAAGCGGTCCGAATTCCAAGAAGAATTTAGACCATGATTTTACAACCGATAACCGCATCGTTTCGGTTACCATCCATGGAATTGCGATGTATGGTGTGATTTCAAGATTTAAATGGACACAGACAGTTGGATGGACGGACATCGCTTGATCGAATCAGAATGTGGTTCTATCTACGGTATTTTTGGTAGTTACAAACATCACCACAAACTAAACATAGCCTGTACTAAAGAGAGGTGTAGTGTATCGAAATATATCTTTAAAATAACAAAAAAAAAGCTTTTCAAGTATTTATTTATTCTTGAAATTTTCAAATATAAAAATTTTTATATTTACTTGAAAAGTTTTCAAGTAAGAATATTTCTGTTTGAATGCTCAAGTACTATAATTATTTTCAAAATATTTAAAATTTTTACTCAAATATCATTACTTATCAAATAGCAAATACTATAAAACATGTTTATCAAATAAAATAGTTGACAAAAATTTTGAAATTTTTCGATTATGGCGATAAAAACATCTTTTGGGAAATGTTTGCAAGCGATGTGAAATTTAATGTGTTATTAAATATATTCTAAAGTAGTTGTACATTTTTATACGTGAAAATATTAAAAAATATATTTTACTTGCATATATTGGAATTTCTTAAAAATATTTGAAATTTTTTGTCAATTATTTTATTTGAAAATACTTGAACATTTTAGACAAGTATTTTGTTTGAAAATATTTGAACTTTTCGAATACAAATATTTTACAGTAATTTTTGAAGTACAAATACTTTTTATTTACTTGAAAACTGCTTAAGTAAATAAAAAAAATATTTTTATTTAGAACCATCAATTAAAAATATTTTTTTACTTAAATTTGATTTGGTAAAAAATAATCTGAAAATTTTAAATATAAGTATTTGAATATTTACTTAATAACCTCTTAGTAAAGTATTTACCCAAGTATGCTTTAAAATAATAAAGTTTATTTAAAGATAATAGGTCCATTCGATTACTGGTTAATTTGTACAAATTTTTAGTGGATGGCGTTCGTTAACACAAATAATCAGTAAACAGAAAGAAAAAAGAGAGAATAAAGTGACAGTTATATGATGAGAGTTTCTAAGTCTTCTTCTTTTCCTTGCAAATTTTTACTGGACAAATTTTTGCCAGTAAGAATTTGCAAGCAGAAAAAACATATGTTTCGAAAACATATGTTTGTTTATTGTAAATAAAAAAATTATTTTCCAATTATATTATTTTATGCAAATGCAAAGCAGTAAAGCTTTCAAAATAAATTATGGAAAAGATAAGAAAACCTTCTAAAAATGTTCTGCTTAAAATTTAACATCAAAAATTCTCTTCTTTCATAACGACCAGTTAAAATTTATTTGTATATTTGGTGTTGTAATCGGCTGTGTCTACAAACTTGCAAATTGTTGCAAATTTTCTGTTCGCGTACATGTTTGGGAATATTTTATTTTGAGAGTAAGTTCTGAGTAGTTCTTACTGCACTCGACTGAGAAAAGTAATCGAATGGACCTAAAAAAACGACATGAATTTATTTTCAATTTTAGTGTAATCTGGCGGTGGGTTTCAAGGACATTTTACCGGAGATGTAAGGAAATATAAATTCCTTACTTTATTTTAATTTGTAAACTACATATTTAAATAAAAAAAATTTTGTATCAAACTTGATTTTCCATTTGATAGATCCGAAAATATATGACTAAATTTTGATGTCCTTGATACTAGCTTATTCACAAATACTAATCAAATAATAAATTAGGTTGGACCATTTCCAACAAGACCAACATTTGGCCCAACATGTGAATCTAGTTCAAAATTTTTATATATGTATGTATTCGTTTTAATATTTTCGAATCTACTCCTTAGAATTGAAAGTTTGAACCTATTTCCTGTTCCTAAAATATTCTAGTTAACGCACTTTTAAAAAGTGGCAAAATTGATTAGAACTGTTATATTTATAAATAAAAACTAAGGAAAGAAAAATGTCAACATCCTTACAGTGCCAGTCAATTATTCTTGAACACGTACAGACATGATTATACTTAAATCAAAGGTTATTTACAATTAAAAAAAACAGTATAATTTTATAGTCGATTTGAAAGCTTTTTTATAAACTGTGAAAAATGGGGACCAATTTTGAAATAACGATTTCCCAAAAAGGTACATTGGGAATTTTTTTTTCTTGCCAGAATCGGAATCAGAAGGTTCTTCAAAAACATAAAATTTGTTGAATAGTGTAATACTTTTATTTTCTACACTCGCAGATATAAATATTTCAAATAGCAGAAAAACCTACTAGCCAGTTTAAAAGGGCCCTGAATAACTAAATATCAACAATAAATCTGTTAATTATAAATAAATTTTTTTTTATGGAATGGCCATAACAGCAGGTAAAACTGTGCCCAGATTCTATAAGACGATAGACAATTATCGTCCACTTTTAAAATATTGCAATAATTTGCCAAAAGACAGCAATTTTGCTTCATATGTTTCAAAATATTTTTAACTAACATTTTTAAAATGTTAGAAATTTAACTTCGGAAAGTAGAAAACAATTTTTTCATAGAATCGCTAGCCTGTTATAAATACAAATTGTTGTTTTAAGTCAAAAAAAATAGATATAAAGTGGCGAATACATTAAGGAACATTGAGTAGGGAACAAAAAATATCAAAAAATCATTGTCTTGCATAAATGTCCACTTAACTGGCATATTTTCATAGGCAAATGGCTCCATAACATTCTTAAGAATGCTCAAATATTGAAACCTGTCCATTTTGTCCTCTACTTTTATGATAGGCCCAACACCACTCCAGGAAAAAGCCCCCCATACCATAATATTACCCCCACCGTGTTTCAAGGTCTTCTGAGTGTACTTAATGTTTAAAGCCTGGTTTTTTAGGCGATGTACAAATGTTTTACCATCTGGTCCTACACGATTTACCTTCGTTTCATCGCTCCAAAGCACATTTTTCCAAAAGGACAACTCATTTCCTTTGTGGGTTTTGGCAAAATCAATACGTTTCTTAATATTTTTTCTTGAAAAAAGAGGCTTCTTTCTACTTATTCGTCCAAATAAGTTTGCTTCATTCAGTCTTCTTCTTACTAACCTGTCTGAAACTTGAACGTTGAATTTTTCCCTGATTTCATTATTTATTTGACGGGAGGACATAAAAGGGTTGAGTTTGCTTTTGCGTACTACAGTCCTGTCCATATAAGTTGTAGTTTTACGACGGATTGGCTTACGTTCTTTATTTTGCGTATGATATTTCTTGTCGGCAGCACATAGACGAATAGCATTGTATACCATATTTCGCGAACACTTTAGTATTTTAGCAATTTCAGTTGGAGATTTCATCTCGTTGTGGAATTGAGATATAAGTCTTCGTTTTTCTGGATTACAATGTTTTCCACGTCCCATATTGGTACAATTAGAAAAGAATTTACTTATTTCAAACGCAAATTATGAAAAGAAAATTATTACTAAGTGCATCGAGTAAAATTTTGACAATTATTGCAAGTGTCGTATTTATATGTTCAAGTCAAATATGAACAAAGTAAAGTAGGTAATTTTGTTGTAAATATTTGCATGTTTTAAATATTGCAAGTTTACTATAATAGATTTTGATTACAGTTTACTATAATAGAAAAGAAACCCAACAAACAATTCGTTCCGTTTACGCAGCGTTTTCGGTCCGTCATAAACGGAATCCAACTCCGTATACGTACCGTTTTCTGGTCCGTAAACGGATCATCGGAACATCGAAACTGATTCGAATCCGTTGAAAATCCGTCAATGACGGACCGTTTACGGACCGGTATGTCGTGTTAAATACGGACAAGTCCGGACCGTTTCCGGACCGTTATGTCATGTAATAACGGAGTATTTCCTTGTCCGTATCCTACCGATTTTTTCCACAAAAATAGACCATATGTTTATTATTTTCAATACAAGGTATTTCTTTTTTATAAATTCATTAATAATTATTATTTAGAATTATAATATTTAGAACAGCCGGCTCGGTTTACCTATCTATCCAGCGCTTAGGTACCCGGAGTAAAATCCAACATCTATATGGAAAAGAGACAATAAATTTGTTATGGTTTAATTGACTGTGTACACGATGCAAATTCTCACATGTTATACACAAAACATTGTGAAACATTAACTTTCATAAATCTTATCTTTTTACTTGACGTTGTTTGATTAAAGGTGTGATAGAAAGAATTCCCTCTATTGCGTATTCTCTATATATTCTTCCCATTATAATATTTTAACCGACTTTTCCAAAATATAATTTTTTATTTTGTAAACAAACTGCAACCGATGAAATCCGTATTTAAAGGTACGGAAACGGATACACCAAAACGGAGTTAAAACGTATTGTGTTCGAAAATCCATTTATACGGTCCGTTAATGTTCCGTATACGTACAAGCATTGACGGATACGTACATTACGGACAGTTAACGTGCCGTAAAAGCCGGATTCATGAATCCGTACGTGCCGGAGAGTCCGCAAAAATGTTTCTTGGGAATATAATTATTGCTTTATAATTATTAAGAGAAATGCATGAAGATAATTTTGTATGAAGTGTCCTATTTCTATGTCCATAGCTGTATAATTATAATATAATCCCCCTGATTATGTAAGGCGTTGGCGTATTTAGTAAAAACGCCTCCATACGAATCGAATTTTTCAAAATCGAAATTAACAAAAAGTGAAATTTTCCTGGCGAATCTAATACAATTTTAGTAAAATATAAGTCTCACTTTACTGTTAAATATTGCAAAATATTTGTTATAATGACTTTACAGTAAAAACGCCTAAAAACGTCTACGCCTACGCCTTACATAATCAGGGGTAATATATGGGTGGATTTCATGTCAAGTGACCCAACTTTTGAAATCGATGTCTTCCGATTTGGATGAAATTTGCACCAAGGTTAATCCTATTGGATAGTAGTTTGACATGAAATCCCCCATATATATAAATGTAACAAATTTAGGTTTTTTCCTGGTTTATTGGAAGAAATCACAATTTTTGAAATTTTGGAATTTGCGTAATTTTTGGACATTCACTGTGATCAGAAACAACAACGAAATTGGATGAAATAAACGCAGAATGAATATTTGACATTTTCTGTTTGCAAAACACTTAATAGATATCTTTTCATGTTAAACGTAAAGTTATTATGCTGATTTAAAAAGACGCCTTTTGATGTCGTTATATGACGACGCTAGGATAATATGGGTTAAATACGGTACCGTTGAATTTTTCGATGTAAAAAATTTCTCATTTTCTTATAAAACACAGGTACTGAATTAAAAAATATATTTTTTACAAGCCACGCCCCATTTCGAGTAGGATTCGGCATAAAGTTGAAAATTAAATTTCAAATAAGTCCTGAAATATATATTGAAACAAGGCAAAATGTTCATCGATTATCCCAATTTGGGCCAAAACCTTAGTTAATTAAAATTTGTTCCACATACATACATACATATATAATGGCAATTTTAGTTTGTATATCAGAGGATAGTGAAGGCTTCAAGAATTAATTAATATAACAAAGTTTTATATGGGAAACTTGAACATCGTCACTTTTTGGTTTTATTGGGTCATTCGATGGGTTAAAGGTGGTATATTATTTCTGAGTAAATTTTTAAAAGTAGCAGGCAGTTTAGTGTCTTCGCTGAGTAACCGGCCTTTAACCGTTTTCTTTCTATTTGATATACAGACAGTTTAGCGGTATCGCTGAGTAAAGCTAAATACTTGTCTGTTTTTTGCGGTGAACTTAATTCACCGTTATAAAAGTAAAATTTTGAGGGAAATGCTGTTCACAGCCATAAAAAAAGAAACTAAAAATCTTTAATCGGTTCACAATGGGATGATATTATTCTTTACGGAAAAGATATTTCAGATATACTGATGGGATAAATATTCCTGCACTTTTTCAAAATTCAATTATAAATTTCAAAGTTCCGACCTCTTAAAAGGGCACGGGTGCTCCTTAGGCAAAGGTTCAAGATTCGTGTATTTTGGTGAGGTGGTCACAAACCGTGGTTAAGACTCAATTTCTCTCAAAACTTATATGGACACCTCTAAAATTATTTTAATTTAAAATTTATCTTTTCACACTTACCATCACTTCTTAATTTTATAGCTATTGATTGCCAGGCTTCATCTTTTGTTTCATATTTATTGGCCGTCACGGGGCCACCATTACCATTGGCACTGCCATTAAGATAGTATTTTTGGCGATTATAAATGACCGCATGTTGGGCCACTTCATCGATTAATTGTTCATCCATCATATTGCTAAATAAACAATAACAAATACACTATGTTTTAAACTCCCTTCAACATACATTAAACGTCAACACTTCATCATAATTAGAAATCGACAGAAAATCTTTAATTTAATTAATTACAACATCGCACAAAATTTCTTTTCACATTTTAACAAACCATACTCGTTAACGTTTATAGACTTCTTTAATTACCCCAAGAAATTCATGTCATGTATACATTAACTTTTTAAGTTCTTGCTTTTATAATTTATATTCTAAAAGTAATTTTAATTAATTACTGTTAATTAATACAAAAAGAATTTATTTTTTATCTCATCAAAATTCTCCGTAAAACAAAACAGAAGAACCAAAACAAACTTATAAATTAAAGTATTGTTGCCAATTCAGTTCGCACAAAAACCGCTTAATGTCTTTTAAAAAGCGCTAGAAACCTATATAAGGACTCTAAAAGCGATAGAATTACGAGGAAAACGGCAAACGGCAAAACGGCAGCACCGAATTTAGTGTCTATTTCCCAGCAAAAAAAATACCTGACCATAGGAGAGAAGGTGTTTATGCTACTTTAAGTCTGCTTTGCACGTCATAAAAATGAGAGCTTGGATGTTCTTTTTTATATAGGAAAGCAATTCATTTTTATTACTATCTAACCTAGTGTCTTGACATGCAATAAAATGATAGCAAGCAACTGTCAAAATGCTCTCATCTCAAGTGAAGACTCTCAATTTCAATTTTATTGCAATATCATGATATCGCTGACATGCCATCGGATCTTGCAATGATGCCAGAGATCAAATGTCACTTTTAGTTTTCATTTTAATTTTGTAATAGAAAAACAACAAAAAATTTGGTAAAAAGGAATGTAAAAGTGTTTAGTTTTTTATTATTTGTCGGAAAACATTAATGTTTCATAAAATTTGGTGTTTTTCGAAGAAAAATCTATGATATTTCTTATCCATGAAATGGTCAAGTGTTCTCCAACACTCTGCAATTGATATAATTTTGACGTTTCGTTGCAATGGTTTTGACATTTCATATCATATAATTTATTGCATTTGAAGACACCGGGTAAGGAGAGATGAAATGTAACTTCTTGGGAATGCATTAAAATATATATTTAAGAAGTGATATTTATGACTTTTGAATGTATTCCCAAGAAGTTACTTTTCATCTCTCCTTAGATCGTAACAAAAATGAATTGCTTTCCTATATAAAAAAGAACATCCAAGCATTCATTTTTATGACGTGCCAAGCAGACTTAAAGTAGCATAAGCACCTTCTCTTCTATGACAAGCCAATGTTAAAAATTTTTTCACCTCAATTTGAACGCATTTGTGCCGAACAGTATAGGTGCTTTTACGGATCTTGGTCAGGTATTTTTTTGCTGGGAAGTAAAAAAAGTTTTTAATTAATGGCATTTCGGAAGTCATTTAAAATACGTTTATTGGAAGTAAGAAATCAGCATATATAGCTACTTTATATGCAGTGAAAAATGCATTCTTGTAGAATGCATTCGGGTTTTTTTGCTGGGTTGTTACGAAATGCTAATTTAGCGCTTTTTGATTGAAAGTGTTTATTTGGATGTTTGAAGAAATTTTGTGCTTTTTAAGTATAGTCTACACGAGCCATAAAATTAATGTTAAAACACAAAAATACATGCAGAACAACAACATTAGCAAAACAATCTGCTAATTTTAGCAGTTTTTTCTGCAGCATCATTTTTAACTTATTTTTAGTAACTTTTTCTGCTCTTTTTACAGATTTATTTCTATGAGTGTAGCACTTCTTGATAGTTTTTGTTTTGAAACTGAAATATAAAGCGTTATATAATTATGTCTTTCTCCATCAAATTAGATATGATTATATCGGGTCAAAATCCGGATAAGATTCTATATGATTCAATATATTTAGATCTTATCCGATATTATTTTACCCACCATTATTCGGATCATAGTAAATATCTATGGCTCGCCAAAAAAGCTTAAGCGACAAAACTATCATTTACAGGGGAAAGAGTTTTATATTTTTTTTGTTTTTAGTCTTACACAAGACCGATTTTGATGAAATTTGGGTATGTTATATAGGATAAAAAAATAAAAAGTAGTTTTTACTTTTTAGCTGCCCAATCTCACTTTTAAGCGGAGAATACACGAGGGAAATGCCCATTTTTTTGTGAATGGGTGTGTGTTTGTGTGTGTGTGCGTGTTGACATCGTGCAATTCGTGTTTACAAAATTTATTGTTATTTTTTGTTCCCTACTCAATGTTCCTTCGTGTATTCTCCGCTTTAGGTGTTAAAAAGGTGGGGTCAAAAATGACCAAATTTTAATGTTATACTACATTTATACCTGAGCAAAAACCACCTAGTTTTTGTACAAAACTAGTTTTTGCTTGTTTTTTTGTATCCGTTTTGACAGGTTAAAAACTACAAGAACCAAAAACCAGGTAGTTTTTGCCCAGGTATAAATGTATTACTGACACTTTAGAAAACATTGTTTTCTATTGGCGTTTATACATGAATGGATGTCACTACATTGCTAGATCTGTCAAAACAACATAGTAGTATATTGGAAGGTGACAAAGCAAATTGTGGTAAATTCTTTGTTGTTGTTTTTGTTTTTTCTTTGAAATTTTGAATGTTTAATAACGCTCCTAGACGAGAACATGAAATTCTCATTGAGTTTGTAATTTAACTTAACAAATATTTCCAGAAGTTCTAAAAACATCGTCCCTTGACGAGTTCCTTAGGCAAGAATGATATCCGGATAGGGAGATGCCTCCAACAGATTATTTTTCACAATTTGTAAAATACGTTTGGGATTTTAGCATATTTAATTCCTTTAATGCAATTTTTCCCGTTTTTAAATGTTGGGTCCAAAAATTTATAAACATATTAAGTGTCGAATGAAAGAAATTTGAGCAACGCATCCAAAGATGCATAATACATGCCCGAGAGTGTCCAAGTTTTTAAGTTATTCAATAAAGAAAAAAAAGCTTAAGCGACAGTTTGCGTTCACGAAAAATGTAAACAAACTGTAGTTTGTGCATAGGAGTTGATGTTTAAGATATTTTTGCTTTTTGCTTAAATTCGTAATGGTACTTTCCAGAGCCACAAATTTTTGGGAGATCAATTGTTTAAGAACTGTAGATTTTTATCAAAAACCTACAATCGACAATCATGTCGCTTAAGCTTTTTTGGCGAATATGGCTCGATATATCTCCAATTATATTAAATAAGATATCATAACATATGACATTATATTGTTTTACTCGGGATCGCAATCTTCTGAAATAAAGCCCTTTTTCAAAGAAAGAATTAATTTTAATTTATATTGAAAAGGCATTTTGAAGGTAACTGTATTTCAGATATTTTAGTAACGGATTTATTTATGGAATTTTATTTATTTCGGTTACGGTATTTTAAGGATGACGTTATTTTAGTTATTTCGGTAAAGATAATTCAAGGGAACTGGTATTTTAGTTATTGCGGCGCATACCGAAAATGTTTTAATATACTCAAAAAAGTTTGACAGTTACTGCATGACAGTTGTTTGTGTAGTAATCAGTAGATTTTGTTTTTTAACTGTAATTTCAGTTCTTTTTCTATAGAAAATGCAAACTAACTGTTATGACAGTTATTTAAAAAAAAATTAACGAAAAGTACTGCAAATTCGTAATAGTTGTTTAAACGAGCTATTTTTAATATCATAATAAAAAACTACCAAGACAGTTTTTTACAGTAAACAGTTGTTTTTGTTAGTTATTTGAAAAATATAAAATTTCCTTGAATTTCGTTGAATTTTAAAAATTCGTGTTTAGTTTAATTACACATATTTTTGTAATCGAAATAAAAAAAATTGTTGATTTTATTAAAATATAATTATACAATTAATTATAAATAATTAATTGTAAAAATAGTAGTTTTTAACCATTTTGTCAGTTATTTTAAAATTTTTGTGGTAAAAATTTGTCAGTTAATTTTACGACATTGTTAGTTATTTTTGATGCATTTGTTAGTTATTTTTCAACAGTTGACAATAACAAAATTTTTAGTTATTTTAAAGATAAAGGCTCTAATGCATAGACATCTTTTCGGTTCTTATAACAGTTTTATAAGAAAAATTTGTTGTTGTTTTGCATGTTAATTTGATTTATAAGACTGTTATAAAAATCGACAAAATGTCTATGCATTTGCCTAAAATACTTTGTTGCCTTTTTAACTGCATATAACATACCTTTTTAACTATCATTTTCAGCAGATTCTACCAACAAACTTTGTTGAGTGTAGTTGTATATCTACCAGGAAACTTTCAAAACTTTTACTCTAATTTTTTGTAAATGTTGCATCTTTTTATTCTGTGTGCATAATCCCAGCAAAAACATGGTAATGACAGGTCATTAGCCTACGGATTACCAAGTAGTGATAAGTTATTACCTTTTGCATTACTTTAAAATACAAAATAATGATTTAGTGATAATAAGTATAGAAGTACTTACATATTCTTGCAAAGTAATCACTTACAGGTAATTGATTAATTAAGTACTGATTTAGTCTTTTTTATATTACTATTTATTAAATTTGTTTCGAACATTTTTCCAAATTTTCTGCGGTAAAAATTTATATTTCCAATATGACCAACTATTTCACAATTTTGGGTAACCACTTATTTCCTAACTTCTGAGCACTTATCCACTTATTCTATCTTTTTGAGTAACTACCCAGGAAAAAATTACCCATTACCTTAACAAGGCATTGCCATATAACCGCTTACAAATCTCATTGCCAAATTTCTTTACTGCATTACCAAACATATTCTAACAAGATCGTAAAAAAAGCAAGAGGTATTGTAATTAATTCTAAAATCAAAACAAACAAGGCATGAACGTCATTCAAATATAATTATTTACTAACAAAAGTTTTCAAAAATTAATAGTTTACTTTTTAAATTATTTGATCTTAGAAAGTAACCGTTTACATTTTGGTAGTAAAACAACAAATTAAGAAGTAGTTCCACATTTTGAAAAGAGAAGTTATTTAGTTTTAAACATAACAGTGAAAAAAATTATTTTAAAAATTTTGTGCTAATACGGGATTTTAATTTTTAAAGGACTATTTCCCATTTCTTTGCAATAAATTTGCGCTTTATCACAAATAGTATTTTTGATATACATAATCTCTGTATGAAGAGTAAATAAATGTTCAATGATAATTAAAAAAGTAAACCAGAAAAGTTGTTTTCGATTAAATAAATAGTAACATTACAACGAAATATATTTTTTAATTTTTCTTAGCAGTTATTCAAAACAAAATATAAAAAATTACTAAAATTTCTTTTAACATATTATATTGAGAATTAAAATAAAAGGAAAATCTATTGTCTTTTGCGATTTTGTCAGTATTTATAAAAAAGATCAAAACAACTGCATAAAATAAATGTTACTACAATGCAGAGCTTCGAAAAACTTAATTCAATTTAAGCTTAAATCACGAAAAATTAAATTCAGATTTTAAAAATATTCATGTACCATTCCCTTAAACCATTCGTAAAGAATTCATTCATAAGCTTCATTCCCAAAGCTTTAATATGAATTGAATGAATTCCTAACTTGAATCATTCAAATCGCATGTTCATTCACCATTTTACTAATTGAATGAAGAAATATTATTACCATTCACTTAGTGCAGTGTAGTTTGAAACTAACATATAACCAAAACAAAAGCATACAAGCTGTTACGAAGCATACGATACTATTTATTTCTGTTAGATGAATTTTAAACGTTTTTCATTTCTATTATGCTAATATTTCAGCAATTACATGCAAATTTAAATTTTCATTTGATTAAGTGAATGAAAACAAATCATTTTTCATTCACCTTTTTATTAAATGAATTCAGGTGAATTGGGTTTCATTCAGTTAGAATTCAATCGAAATAGAATGAATTCATATAATTTAAAGATATTGGGAATTAAGCTATCGAATTAATTCCATAAGAATGCTATTACGGAATTAAATTTAACCCAAATTTCATTAATTTTTAAAAAGTGAATGAAAGAATTCAGCCTTTTAAACCTTTGCTACAATGTAGTAGTTTGTTTAAAAAAATAACTTTCAAAAACATTAAAAAATTTTGCTCTAAGTAAATTAACTACAATTGTAGTTAAAATAACTACAACCGCATTACAACACAAATAACTGTCATGTAGTAACTGCTGAACTTTTCTGAGTTTTAATTTGATATAATTTTTCTTCAATTTGAAAAAAAAGTATTAAATCTGTGAAAAAAAAGTTTAGTAAGGTTAGTTTTGTCGCGTCATTACTCGTGCTAGCATGTGTATTTGTAATTGTCGGAAATGTCAATAAATTTACATTAAGTGTTTTTGTTTTTCAAAGTATAGATAACTAACAAATTCAGTGACTTGAAGTTAATTGCTAATTGAAGATTTATTAATTTTAATTTAAATAAATTTATACAATTTTAAACGTTCTCATTTAAATCGTACATTTAAATTTCTGTCATAAATTTTGATATTCTCTATCTTTTTGTTATTTTGTTTAAGGCAAATGAAAGTTATATAATGTATTTGAATTATTAATTTAAATAAAATAAGTTATATGTTTTTGTATATAAAATGGTTCATGTGTTTTAAATAAAGAATTTTTAGTATGTGCTATATTATAATTTCAATTTTATATTTCATTATTTTTATATTTTATCAAATTCATTATAAAAAAGACATCCCAGCCAGCAATTTCGGAGGGCTCATAAATAAGTTTCTTAAATAGCTCATAGAAATGATCATTGTTTTTTTGAAAACACCATTTTTTTGGTCGAAAATATGAACCCTCAACAAACAATCCAAAAAGTTGTCTTTACAATCTAAAAAGCTGTCTCAAAATGAGGTTTCATTTTTCGGACTCAAAGAAGATTCCAAAATTATTTAAATTTATGAGGAAAATTTCGATTTTATACGTTCTTTTTTTTGAGTCATTTGTGAGTACACAGCGGGCTCTTTTGGACGGACCACTTTCATAAGAAAAAGTGGAAAAATCTTTATGATTTTGGAGCTCATTTCTGAGTCATTAATGATCATCTTTGTTTGCTGGGATTGTATGTATATTGCTTAAAAAATTTGAAATTGGTGAAATATAAAAAATAATAAAATATAAGTCTAAAAATTAATAATAAATCGATAAAAAAAAATTAATTAATTAAATAAAATGCATTGTTGAATTGAATAAAATGCATTGGAAAAACATGCAATTATGCAATTTGATTAAATGTAATTGTTAAGACAACTAATTTTTGTTAATACATTTGATGATATTTTGTCAAAATAACACCACATAAAATAGTTAAACGTCAAAATATAAATCTACTAAACAATGCGTTAAATTGATGGACAGGTTTTGTTAGTTGTATAGTGATCACCCATTCATCAATTTAATATGGATTTTAGTTTATTTCACAGCTCTTTTTCGGTTCAAAAGAATCGATTGCATTTAGTCTCACGCCTTGTTAAAAGAAACAAGTTGGTAATCCAATTAGGAAGGCGTTCTACCAAAAATACCTGATTCCTAACTCGATTCTCTATTTTGAAAATTTTTTCGCTATGGGTAACTCGTAATTCGCATTTTTTTTTGTAAGCGAGAGGGTAATGACCACCCATGAATTTTTGGACATCGCGAACAAAAGTAATGTTGCGAGTAAATAGCCTGGTAAGTAGTGTAATCCTGTGTGTGTCACTTACTAGCTTAATTACTCGGTAATGTCTGTTTTTGCTGGGATATTTAAACTTTGAACTCCCTTCCAAAAACAAAGAAAATCATATGTCAACATGTTTCACATGTACTGATTTTGGTCGTATGCTAAAATGTTTCGAACAAATTCCGAAACATTCATGATTTTTACACCGAATTGAATAATTCTATACCCTAGTAAAAAAGATTTTTATATAATCATTTATGATTTTATACAATTATATCTCGTCGAGTATTGTGAAATGTATATTTTTATACAATTATATCAAAAGATATTTAATTATATAAAATTATATTAACCAGATCCACTATTTTCCGGATCAAATTATATATGGGTTAATATAATTATATATCAAAATATATTATTAGATCCGAAAAATGTATCACATGTACTGATTTTGGTCGTATGCTAAAATGTTTCGAACAAATTCCGAAACATTCATGATTTTTACACTGAAATGAATAATTCTATACCCTAGTAAAAAAGATTTTTATATAATCATTTATGATTTTATACAATTATATCTCGTCGAGTATTGTGAAATGTATATTTTTATACAATTATATCAAAAGATATTTAATTATATAAAATTATATTAACCAGATCCACCATTTTCCGGATCAAATTATATATGGGTTAATATAATTATATATCAAAATATATTATTAGATCCGAAAAATGTATCACATGTACTGATTTTGGTCGTATGCTAAAATGTTTCGAACAAATTCCGAAACATTCATGATTTTTACACTGAAATGAATAATTCTATACCCTAGTAAAAAAGATTTTTATATAATCATTTATGATTTTATACAATTATATCTCGTCGAGTATTGTGAAATGTATATTTTTATACAATTATATCAAAAGATATTTAATTATATAAAATTATATTAAACAGATCCACCATTTTCCGGATCAAATTATATATGGGTTAATATAATTATATATCAAAATATATTATTAGATCCGAAAAATTGTGGATCTGGTTAATATAATTTATATAACTAAGTATATGTTGATATAATCATATAAAATTGTACTTGGTGTTACATATGACAATACTCAACAATATATAATTCTATAAAATCATAAACGGTTATATAAAAAATATTTTTACTCGGGTAGTTAAAAGAAAATTTGAATAACTACCCAGCAAACAAAGATGATCATTAATGGCTCAGAAATGAGCTCCAAAAACATACACATTTTTCCACTTTTTCCTATGAAAGTGGTCCGTCCAAAAGAGCCCCCTGTGTACTCAGAAATGACTCAGAAAAAAGAACGTATTAAATCGAAATTTTCCTCATAAATTTAATTAATTTCGAAATCTTCTTTGAGTCCGAAAAATTAACCCTCATTTTGAGACAGCTTTTTAGATTGTAGAGACAATTTTTTGGATTGTTTTCTGAGGGTTCATATTTTCTACCAAGAAAAGGGTTTTCAAAAAAACAGTAATCATTTCTATGAGCCATTTAAGAATCTTATTTATAAGCGCTCCGAAATTGCTGGCTGGGTACTTAAGTAGAAAACAACTCTTGTTTTAGTCATTTCAAACTATTATTTTGGTAGCCTGTTAATATCAATTTGAATTTATTTAAAATTGAAAATTATTTTTTGAATGGTTTCACAAAGAAATTTGTTTAATGTATCTCATGAGAATGTGTTGGACATACATATGTACGTCCTATACCTACACAAAAAATATATCAATGTGTGTGAAAAAATGTGTTTGTTGACAAAAGAAGAAGAAGAGTAATCTATGATATAATCTTAAGAGATTTCAAGATACCCGACTCCTGTTACCCAGCAAAAATGTGGAAGCGTAAAAACGTTGACTGCTTCCTTACTGCTTCCCCTTCTAAAAATGTATAGCTTCGTAAACAGCACTAATGAAAGGCCTAAGTTGATTAATTGTTTACATCGCTTTTTGCTGTGCTTTTCAAAAAAGCATGAAATGAGCAATACATTTTGATTGTTTAAATATTTTTGCGGTTCTTTTATCAAAATTTTTTAAAATGCGGAAAAAAGTTATTTTAATGAAAATAAGAGGTTTTACTAAAAATAAGAATCATTTTTTCTTCACGGAAAAATATGCAGGAATATTGTGCTTTTGAGAAGGCATAATTTTAAATAGTTGAAAAGCTTTATAATATGCACTTCCGAGAAGGCATGAATTATCGACATTTTAAAAGAAAAACGGGAGCACTAATTATAAGCGGTGAATTCATGCCTTTTCGGATCTCGAAACAAAAGCTTTCACGTGAGCTATCTCAAACAAAAATCACGCATGATATCATCAATAATGCAATCGCTTCACTGCTCAACTTTCCCTGACAAAACTGCTTCCAAGCAAGCAGTAATTTCTGCTGGGCGACATGCATTAAAAAATATAAGATAAATTTGCAAATTAACGCACATAAAAATGTAAGTATTGGGTTCCTCCTTATCACTTTCTTTGCGTGTGGATATTGATAAGAGTAGCGATTTTATTTTCTTAACCCTTAAATGCATGATCTCTTCAATTTTAACCATTTTTTATATATGATTTCTAAAGACGTGTACATTTTAAGAAAAATACCAAAAAAAATTTATTTTTAAAAAAGAGGTGATTTTTATTGAAAAATATGTTTTTTTTTTGCCAAATAGCTAAATTGTGATTATTTTAACGTGTATAAAAAAACAAAAAAAATTATATACTCTGTATGTAAAGGGTGGTTAAATTTTAAGGGCCGATGTTGAATGTGAACCACACCTAAACGTCAAGTTTTTTTCTGCATTTCATTTGACATTTCTCAATTTGAGACTAACCCAATTTGAACCATGGAAAAATACACAATCGAGCAACGCGTTAAAGTTATTCAGGCTTATTATGAAAATGGGCGTTCAAATCAAAATGCATTTCGTGCACTTCGTGATTTCTTTGGTCAACATAATCGACCAAATGTGTCCACAATCGGGAGAATTGTGCACAAATTTCAGCAAATCGGGTCTGTAGGAAATGTGAAAACACGTGTTTTTTGTGTTTGGTGCCGTTTATGGGCTGGCGGCGTCATCGGGCCGTATTTCTTCGAAAATGAGGTTGGCCAAGCAGTTACCGTGAATGGTGTTCGCTATAACGGACTTCTTGTGGCCAGAAATTGAGAATGTGGACCTGGACGATATGTGGTTTCAACAGGATGGTGCCACTTGCCACACAGCCAACGAAACATTGGCTCTTTTGCGCGAGAAATTCAATGGCCGTGTTATCTCACGTGGTGGCGATGTCAATTGGCCGCCAAGATCATATGATTTGACACCGTTGGACTTCTTTCTTTGGGGTTATTTGAAAGAAAAGGTGTACGTCGATAAGCCAGCAACAATTCAAGAGCTAAAGGATGAGATAATTCGGCACATTAACGGCATAGAACCTGAATTATGCCTCAGCATCATCGAAAATTTGGACCATCGGATGGAGGTGTGTCGCCGAGGTCGTGGCGGCCATTTGGCCGATATTTTGTTCCATACATAATAGAACAATACCAATATTATCATATAAAAAGAAATGACAATAATTTCCTAAATAATTTGTGTTTTATTCAAAATCAACATCGACCCTTAAAATTTAACCACCCTTTATTATACATTTATTGCCGTCAAAATTAATTTTGTTGCGAGAATACCACTTTAAATATTTAAACACACATTTTAGAATATTACACTTTTTGTAAAAAATCGCGCGTTTTAGATTTTTCACAAACATATGAAGCAAAACCAAGAATTTTCCTATAACTGTTTAAAAAATCTGAGCTAAACTATAAAGGCACATCTACACGGGATAGAAAACTCGCTAGACTTTATGAAAATACAGCTCTGTATAAGTCTACGAAATGTAATCTCTATTCCATTGACAATTGTTGTCAAACATAATCTATTTAATTAGTAACAATTTTTAACATGTCTTGTAACATTATTGAACAATTCAGTTTATTAAATGCACCTTTTGGTATTTGAAGGAAAAATTATTCTTTAAATTACAACAATTTTAATAAAAACAAATACTTGACAACTAATATGATAATACTTTTACGATAAAAATTAGTGCCAACTACATTATTGAAGACAAATTTAGCGTAAACTCTATGAGATTTCTATCCCGTTTAGATGTGCTAGACTTTTTGAAAATGCAGCTCTGTACAGGTCTACGAAATGTAATCTCTAGGGCATTGACAATTGTTGTCATACATAATTTCTTTAATTAGTAACTATTTTTAAGATGTCTTGTGTAACATTATTGAACAATTCAGTTTATTAAATGCACCTTTTAGTATTTGGAGGAAAAATTATTCTTTAAATTACAACAATTTTAATAAAAACAAATACTTGACAACTAATATGATAATACTTTTACGATAAAAATTAGTGCCAACTACATTATTGAAGAAAAATTTAGCTCAAACTATGAGATTTCTATCCCGTTTAGATGTGCCTTAAGAGCACTTTGTACAGAAGGGGCCCCAATGCCCCAAAATGCAGTTTTGTGCATCAAGTGGGTTTTATTATTTAAAAACTGGTATATTTCCAATTGGCTACACCATGCATTTAAGGGTTAAAAAAGAAAACAATGTCATTTTAAATTCCTATATATTTTCACATATTTTTTTTAATTTTTGGTCTACATAACTTACAATTCTTAAAAATTACTTAAACTTAAAAATTACTTAAACTCGTAAAACATAAAACAAATATCACTAATTAATTAACAATCAACATCACCACCGGTTTTAATTTTATTTGAAGTTTCAAAACCCATTGTTTGATCTGATTTATTGGCAAACCATCTTAAGAATACAGCACGGTTATTGGCATCTAAATAGAAAGAGAAAAAACATGGTCGGTTAAAAATAGTGTTAAGAACATTTAAAATTTTTTTGGTTTTTATATAACTTACAATTATGTGTATGATCTTTACCACATTTTTGGGGACATATTGAAAAGTGGACATCTATGGGACGTTCGGCTATAATCTCTAACCGTGGTATATTTCTGCTATAGGAATCATCACATGGCGGTTTAACTGTTTTATTACAAGAAGAATTAGTATTATTAGTCACTGGTTTTGTTTTTAAAATATAATATAAACTTTTATTGCTGTTGGAAGAGGAGGGGGTATTTTGTGAACTGTGTTTATCAATTACTTCTCTAACTTGTATTACAATATCATTGGTATTCATTGCACATGTTTGATTGGAACATGAAAGTACTGGCGTTGTGATTTTATTATATTTTGGTATTGTGGTAGGTGTTTGAGTTATATTCAAGGTTGTGGAATGTGTTTGTGGATGCTGAGTTTGAGTTAGTTTTTCGGATGTTTGGGGTTGGATAGTTTGTTCGGTAGTAGCTTGAGTTGTTCTTACATCTTGTGGAATATATTCAGAGTCCACAACCTGTTGTTGATTTTCTTCAGATGAATCTGCTTTTTCGACTGATTGAGTAGTTATATCATTTTCTTCGTAATTTCCATTCAGATAAAAATCTGTAGTTTCTTGGAATGGAATATCAGTAGTATAATCTTCTGAATTAGTTTTTAAAGGTTTTGTATTTTTTGACTTTTCATTCCATACTGATGTCGTTTGTTGTTTGTTTGAAACTGGTAGTAGTTCATCAGCTACTAAAGGATTCTTATCATGTTCAATTTGAGAAGTAAGTTGGGAATCATCAATTACGAGTTCAGAGTCTAAAATATCTACTTCTGAAAACATATCTGTTGTATTTTCGGATTCGGTGTCTAATGCATTATCCTCATCAGTAAAGCCATTGGGAATATCTGTTATTCCCACAGGTTGGGCGTCATTTATAAACGTTTCTGTGGCGATATTGGGGTTTTCCGTTGTTTCCGGGTAATCAATTCGAGAATTATCAATTATTATTTCAGAATCTAATGCTTTAACTTCATCATCATCGTAATCGGGAATTTCAGTTGTTCCTGACTGATGAAATGAAGGACCTTCATCTGTAAAGTCAGTGTAAAAATCGATTGTTCCTATTGGAACATTTTCAGTTGTTGGCATAATTGCTGCTGGAGGAGATTGAGTTGGAGTAGTGTTTGTATTAATTTCAGTAGTTATGTTTAGGGTAGTTTCAACTGGAATTTTTTGAGTATTATTTGTAAGTACTACTTGAGTTGTAGGAAGTGTTCGTGTTATTGGCTTTGTGGATGTAATAGTTTGTTCTAGTGTAGTACTTCTGGATCCACGCGTAAAATTATCAGTTAGTGCTTCTGGAATTTCGCTACTGTTTGTTTCTTGGGTGTTTTTAGTGGATATAATATTTTGATAAGTGTTTCATTAGATTATTTAAATTGCATATCAAAAATAATTTAGCAAATGTTTGATAACATAAACGAATACGTGTGATCCCATAGGAAAATTTATACGAACTGCCCTAGTACTGGGTACTTTATAAGTCTTAATTATATCCTGGAAAAAGCTAACAAATCTTAATTGAGGGAACCGATTTTTACCACTTTAACTTGGTAAGAAGAATTTAGTAACGTGACCCAGGACAGTTCAGTGACACCAAATAAGGTAATACACTAATAAAAAAAGTCTGTAAAATATTCAGTTAAAACTACTATAAATTACAATAGTTAAAAATGATGTTTATGAAAAAACTGCTAAAACGAGCTAACTTTTTGCTATATATTAGTAAGATAGGAACTGCTGTTAAATATACAGAATTTTAGTTATATTTGAGTTAAATTTTTGTTAATAGAAAATAACGAAATAACCTCCTAAAATTTTGCTAAATAATTAGTAGCCTAAAAAATCACAAAAAATTTAAAATTTTCGAAGTTTGTTTTTAAAAAATAACAAACATTTTGTAGATGAAACTGTTTTTGTATTTTTAGTCTACTAATATTTACCAACATTTTCTGCAGTTTTAACAGTACAATTTGTAATTTTCAATTAACTAAAAGTTAACTTAAATATAACTAAAATTCTGTAAATTTAATAGTTTTATTTTTGCTGTTCTTATTTTGCTAGTATCTATCAAAAAGATCTGATAATTTCAGCAGTTTTTTCTGCAACATCATTTTTAACTAATTTTTAATTGCTTTTTCTGTTATTTTTACAGATTTATTTCTATGACTTTAGGATATTGCGTCAAGTCTCTTTCATATCCCATGACAGTTCGTATAATTTTCCATAGGGATAGAGCAAAACAAATAAAATTTAAAGGATTTTATAGAATAATTAGTGCAGAAAAATAAAAAAATTGAAAAGTGCTTAAAAGGAAATTACACAGTTCGTATAATTTTTCCATGGGGACAGACAAAAAAAAACTTTAAAAGATTTTATAGAGTAATCAGTGCAGAAAAAAAAAATTTGAAAAGGCCTACGAAGAAATTACATAGTGGTGTACCTAACACACACAGATCTTAATGAAGTTTGGATATGTTGTTTATGATGAAAGTCTCACATCAGCTCGTATAAAAGTTACACAGTTTTTGTATTACAAAAAATGTGTTAAAAATTCACATATTTTCGCTGCAAATATGTGTGATTTAAAACGATACTTGTAAAAATTTTCATAGAGATTTTTAAACTATTTTTTATTTACACAATTATGGTTAATAACTTAAAAATGCATTCTTTCGAAAGTATTTCGGATCAAAAGTATAGAAACTACTCTGCGATATTAATAGGCTCGTTTTGTTCCTATACGTGTTACGAAATCCCATACAAATTTTGACATTAGGCATGTAAAGTGTTAACTCTTTCACTGTCCTCGAGCTCAGTATCCCATGTTTTTTTAAATGCTGTTGAATATTAGTAGATTTAAACCACCATAAAAAGTTCTATATTTTTCAAATATAGATTGATTAACAATGTGATTAACAATTTAACCTTCCATTATCAACGTTGTACTATTTTCAGCAAATATTTTTGATTTAAGCTGGAAAATGTTAAGGAGTGAGATCATAAAAATGTTAACACATATTTTTGCCTATAACTTTGGTTTAAAGCTTCTCATATTTTTTTTTTTTTTTTGGCAGTTTACATTTTAAAAATATGTCAGTTAATAAATTAATTTACATCATGAGTTTTAGTTTGCAATTTTTTACAGAATGGACGATGAAAGAAAAGTGCGTTCAAAAAAATTAAATATTTTCAACAAAACCAAACATGGACAATCAAAAAAATTGCCAAAGAAACTAATGTATGCCGCCAAAGTCTTTGGTTTGAAGTCTTAAAATTCAGTGGTTTCTTTTTTATTTAACTTTATGTGTGTTAACATTTTTATGTTCTCACTCCTTATTTGCATTAAACTATGTTTAACTTGACTATAACTATAATTTTTGGGATGAACTAATAATGCAAATTTTTTGCTGAAACAGCAGTATAATTTGCTATTTGCTATTCATTACACTACAACTAAAAATTTGGAGATCTAAAACATTTTTTCTTGCCGTTTCTTTAACTAATATTCATCAAATATATTCTGATACAGATTTTAACAGATGTTCCTTTTTAAGATTTTCAGTAAATTTTTCTGATAGTTATATCTATTATTTCTATTAGTGTAATTATAAAAAAAATAGAAAAAGTAGAATTTTTACAAGGATTTTTTTTATAATACGTACAAGCTTTACGAATGCGAAAAATTTGTTTATATAAAAATTGCGCGGAAACACCCTTTTCATAAAAATTGTTTCTAAATTTTAAAAGGACTCTATACCTAAGGTGGCACGTAACAAATTTTTACAAAAATGTGTCTGTTTTTGGCACGCAACGAAAAAAGTCTTGCCACCCCTGGCTTATGTCATTCCCATATAAATATGATATTTAACCAACATTTATGTGTTATGGTCTAATTTTGAAGTGGAGATTGAAGAATTATATTTTATAAATAACTAACGGTGGGTCTCAAACTGTAGGTTTAACTTTAGTGGCGCACATTTAACTGGCTAGTGCCGTACATTACGTCGACTTCATCAACTCGTCATTTTCATTTACGCGCTATTCATTTACTGTTTTCGGTTTCTTATTTTGTTCTTATTAAAATTTTATGCAGGCTGTGAAATTTCAAAACAACATAAGCTCAGTAGAGTGCGTTTTGTCTTGTGATCATCAACGCTGCAGAGAATGTGTTAAAAGTTAAAAAAGGCTAAAGTTTAGTTCCAAAAATTGTGTGATGAATGAAATTCAAAAACTCAAAAAATTTTATGTTTTTTTTTTGATGGACCAACACTCAGGGGATGCCCCCTATTAACGCAGTGCATTGTGTTGGTATTAGGAAAATAGGTTATGAGGAGGAGAAAAGAGGAAGTAGTGTTTGTGAAAATTTGATTTAAATTTCTCAACATTGTAAGTAACAGGGAAGACTTCTGCGGGGAGTTTATTCCACATACGGCTAGTGCGACTGATAAACGAATTCTCTCTATAATGCGTCGTGCGATCCACTGGAAAATCAACTACAAACGGATGCGCTCTACTTGATAAGCGAGTATTACGAATAAAAACCTGGGCTTTGGGGACAAGTTCACTTATCTCAGCCGAGCACTTCCCATGGTAATATCGATAGAACAGGGTCACACAACCCACATTCCGACGATGCTCCAATGAGTCAATAGAGCTGGATAACCTATTGTCATTGATAAGCGCCGACGCCCTCCTTTGCACACGGTCCAGAAGCTTCAAAATAGACTTCGAAGCTCCTGCCCATATATGGGAGTTGTATTCCATCTTCGGTCGGATATATGTGGTATAAATAGTGAGTAAATCGGATGGAGTGAAGTACTTCTTGCACCGACGTAAAAAACCTAGACACTTGAATGCTTCTTTCGACACCTGAAAAACATGTTTATTCCAACGGACATCACACTGAATTTTCATGCCCAGAACATCAAGAGTATCCGATTCCTTAATATCAATATCACCCATATGTACAGATGACAGTGTTAACCCCACAGCCCTATGGGTCAACATACAACATAGGGTCTTGCGTGCATTAAAGTCGACCTTATTCGCACGACCCCACTCAGAGATTATAGAAAGGTCACGATTCAGTGTGTCATTCATAATCTACCTTTTGCCCCCAATCTCCTCAGGGCTTGGCCTACGATCGAAGGAAAATGAATGACAAATGTTGCTGTCATCTGCGAAAGAGTAGATAGGGTTGAAAGTTTGACCAAGAAGATCATTGAGAAAGATAAGAAATAGGGAAGGAGAAAGAACAGAACCCTGCGGTACGCCTGAATTCAGCTGAAACTCGTCGGATGAGACCCCGTCTATAACAACACGAATAGTGCGATCTCTGAGAAAGCTCGAAATAAAACGAGGGAAGTCATTACCCACACCAAAAGCAATAAGCTTTGAAATAAGCGCTCCGTGCCATACACGATCAAAGGCCTTTGAAATATCCAGAGCAACCACTTTGCTCTCACCAAAACGGTGGATGGACCGACTCCAACGCTCAGAGAGGAACGCTAACTTCACTGTCAGTTTTTGTCAACTGTTGACAAAAACTTACAGTGAAGTTAAGGAGTTGCAACTCAGCAAAATTTAATTTCATTTTAAAGTTTCCAGAAAATGATCTAAAACTTAGATCGAAATATTAAAAAAATTTTTTTAATTATTTATTATAATTATTGTTAAACAATTACATGGTTATTGACAAAAAACCTTTCTTCTTATTAGAGGCTAATTGAACGATTTTTGTTGTTGTTTTGCGTGTTAGTTTGTTTTATTAAGACCTTTTAACTTATCTCAAATCAAACTGAGTTTATTGCTTAACCGTAGTTATGAATGTCAAATTTATATGGAAATATCTGTGGTTAACGTTTAACCATGGTTGTGTTGCAAATAAGTTATTCGCCCTAAACTGTAATAAAATTCAAAACATTTTTGTGAATACAAGCCTAAGGTCTGATTACTGAATTATTAGTTAGCTACTAACTGGGTCTTTAACTGACACATTTGTTGTTGTTTCTCATGTAAAATTTGAATTTAACTGTCGGCTAAATTTTAACTGGACATTCAGTAATCGGGCCTTAGTGAATATTCTCTTTTAAATGATTTTATGGTTAAAGGCAAGTGATGGAAATAATTTTTTTCGTGATTTACAAAATATGCTTTTTCATTCAATTTAGTGAGTGTAAGTGAATCCCTTGTTTCATCACCGTAATATATAAAATAAAAAGTTGGGAAAAATGAGGTAAATTGAGGCGTTGCGTTTTATGAAATTTAGCTCTTAACGATACTAATGTAAAATTTATATAGGAATGCCATAAACCAACGTTGACTGGCAAATAGGAGTCAGGGGGATCATGTGGATCGCAAATGTCTTCAAACGATTAAAGATCTCACGAAATCAGCACATAGATACAGCAGAACGGTCTTGGAGTAAATTCCAAAACCGCGAACTCTATTATTATGAGGGATGAGATCTAGGTTTTCACGGATGGTTAGAACATATAATTGGGAACGGGAGCAGGGGCAGAGATGTAAGACGACCGAAAATAGCAGTGGCTGCAGCTTAATCGGCTTTAGCCGTAAGGCCTCTTCAGAATGTCGGCTCTTGTACTAACCACTTTATTTAAGATTTTAGAAATAAAAATGATTTAAAAAAAATCTGATATCTTGCCTTTTTATATGAGTCAAACGGCTCAGCCGCCAGCCAGTTGAAGCCGATAGAGGCGGTTATGGCTAACCGTCGGGGGATGAGAAGTTTCAAAAAATCGATTTTCGAACGTCATTTTTCGTGGATAGGTGGGGGCAGGGGTATGGCATCACCAAAAAAATAAGTTGTAAAAATATTGTTGTCACTAGATAGCACTTTGTTAAAAAAAATTGACAATTTTCTTTTTTATTTAAATTTAAATAATAACAAACAACAAACCAAAATAAAAACAAACAAATATATCAAATTTTATTATTTGAATATATTCCGCGCTTGTTTTTCTTATTTTGAGCAGTTTTCAGCAGTTTTTCAGTTTCTAAATAAAGGCTCAGCTGATACTAAATACTAAATTTCAGCGCCGTCTATCGGTGAGTAGTGTAAGTTTTGATTTCCTATCTCTATAATTAATAGTCTCCTATGGTTCCAAGAACGCCAAACAATATGTTTTAGGATGAATATCACGAATTTGAACACCAAATTTTAAAATTAGCTCTAGTTTTTGAAATATTCGCAAATTTAAGTTTTAGAAAAAAGTTAGTTTTTCGTAAAAATTTCTTATTTATTCATATAGCTGACTAAACCACGGATAATTTTTAATATGGTTTCAAAGTATAGACTTTGGGCTTTGAGAACCATATCAACTTATTTTGATTATGTAAAGGATATAATTCAAGTGAAAACTTCACTTATTTTTCTATTTTGAAAATCTAGTAAAATCTCTTAAACTATCCCAAAGTCTTAAACTTGACGTAAATTCATATTCCAGCAAATTCGCTTTATCACTAAAATCACAACTTTTGCATTAATATTTTCAGGAAACTCAATCTGAAACACACATTTTATCGCCCTTACTAGCTATGTTTGTGTGGTAAGCTTTCAACTTTGGCTTATGTCATTCCCATATAAATTTGACATTATCTAACGTTTAGTGCTACTAAAATTTTTTTTTTGATAAATTAAGTAACATGAGATGTTTAGAAATGGTATAAATTAAAAAAATTGGATATTCCTTTCATCACAGATTAATTATTAGCGAAATCGTGAAAAAGAGAAATTTTAAGCTTAAATGCATTTATCGGGTATATTATCGCAGCTGTCAGAAAGTGCAATATATCAAATTAAAGAACATATTTCATCATATTAAAATTTTGCAAAGAATAGCGTTAATACTTTTAATTTAGTATTTTTTTGCAAAAACTTTATTACAAAATTGAATTTTTCTACAAATACGGTTTTGCAAATATATCTTGAACTATAGCTAACTTTAAAATTCTAGTGCCATATTCGTGATCTGTGTCCCAATGTCTATTAAAAGTGATGTGTCGCAATCCCGATGCATCACAATTTTCTTATTTTGTTGTGCTATGTAATTTTTAAATTTAAATATCTTTTGTAAAGAGCTAACCTAAATAAACCGCAAGCCCCGCTGGGTTCATAATACTCCAATTAGGTTATAATCAATCGGGTGCTCCGATTGTCGGAAATAATATCTCCGTTTCGAGCAGAGTGTTCTCGACAATTATATTTGTATGGGAAAAACAGATGGTATACAAATATATATATATATAAAAAGTGCTTCCAATTAAGTAACTCTCAAATAAATCATTAACTCTTGTTTCTTAGAAAATTGTGCATTAACATTATTTTTAAAAAAATTTCAAACATACCTGTAGAGCTTAAAGTAGTACTTGTTGTCACCTGGGTTGAAGCACTAGCTGTAATATCTGTTGTTATAGTTGTAGATTCGTTTGTTGTAACATCAACATCTGTCGTTGTGTCATCTGCATCTGTTGCGGTTATTTCTGTAGATTCTTCTGTAGTGAGCTCGTTTTCGTTGTCTGTTGTTATATCTACTTCTGTTGTCGTTTCTGTAGTTCCAGAACCTTCTGTGGAAGTAGAACTTTCTGTGGAAACAGAATCTTCTGTGGAAGTAGAACTTTCCGTGGAAGTAGAACCTTCTGTGGAAACAGAACCTCCTGTGGAAGTAGAACCTTCTGTGGAAGTAGAACTTTCTGTGGAAGTAGAACCTTCTGTGGAAGTTGAACCATCTGTGGAACTAGAACCTTCTGTGGAACTAGAATCTTCTGTGGAACTAGAATCTTCTGTGGAACTAGAATCTTCTGTGGAACTAGAAACTTCTGTGGAACTAGAACCTTCTGTGGAAGTTGAATCTTCTGTGGAAGTTGAATCTTCTGTGGAAGTAGAACTTTCTGTGGAAGTAGAACTTTCTGTGGAAGTAGAACCTTCTGTGGAAGTTGAACCCTCTGTGGAACTAGAACCTTCTGTAGAACTAGAAACTTCTGTGGAACTAGAACCTTCTGTGGAAGTAGAACCTTCTGTGGAACTAGAACCTTCTGTGGAACTAGAAACTTCTGTGGAAATAGAACCTTCTGTGGAAGTAGAACCTATTGTAGATCCTGAACCTTCCAAAGTAGTTCCAGTTAAATTTTTCCCATTAAAATCTATGGAATCATCTAAAACATTCGTTTCATCGTCAACTTGAATTGTAGATATATCTGTTGAGGTTGATGATGGAGTAGTGGTTGTTGGAATAGTATACGTTGTTGTGGTCAGAGTAGTGCTTGTACTCCCTACATTATCATTGTCTAAATTAAGTATGAATAAAGAAAGTATTTCACTTCTTAAATGCTTTTGTTGCTCTTCTGGTCCTAAAAAAATACTCACCTTTAGGTTCAGTTTCTATGGGATAGGAGTTTTCCTCCAAAGCATCAATATCAAAGTGTGAGGGGTACACCGCAGGATGATAGGGTGGAGGATTTGGTTTTGGATACACTAATTCAGTAACTTGTATACAATCACAAGGAACTTGATGTTTTGGCAAACATTCACCCTTATGTGAATCATAGAAATTACCATCAGGACATCTAAAAGGACAATTAAGAAATTAAAGAAATGCTTCAGTTTAGACTTATTTTCTTTTAGTATAAATTTACCTTAATCTTGTTTGCATAAAAACTCCACTTGTTTGCAATTCACAATTATAATACAACGAGCAATCGACTGGAGATCTAAAGACACCATTTTCATAACACGGTGGAAATTTATCTTGACAATATTCTGGTATAAATGAACCACTTTTGGAAATTTGTGTTGTAGCACACTGATTCCCTGTAACACAGGTTTTGTTACCTGGGGAAAAGATCATATTTGGTGCACACGTATAGATTTTTGGCTGTAGATCTTCTGCACATTTGTAGTAGAGGCGACAATCGGAATAGATCGGAAAACGTCCCACAGATGTACAGATTGGCAGGTAATTTGGTCTAGGATGTTGTACACATTGTCCACAGGTTGCATTAAAGAACTGGTGAAATAAAGTTTTTGCTATTAATCTGCATTGAGAATAGAAATGCTGGCAAAAAATCAGAATTTTTCGGTTGTGCACTTTTTGTCACAGTTGAAAAATTTTCGGTCGTCAGCAAAAATCAGTTTTCTTTGTTAAGTTAAATTGTGTATCAGTAAAAGTATAAAGACACATTTACAGGCGAGACAAAACTGCTAGAGGAAGAGCAAAAACCACCTCTAAATAGCTGCATTGTGAATGTTTTAAGCTATTTTGTGATGTTTTTTTGCCCTATCTCTAGCAGTTTTCTCTCGCTTGTAAATATGCCTCAAAAGAGTGTTTTTAAATCAAATTCCTTTTAAAATTCACAATTGTTTGACATCTTAAATAAACTACAAACTTTAGCATTTAAAAGGAATCTCGCCGTTTGGATAAAGCTCCTATAGAAATCCATGTTTTAAACATAGATTCTTTAAGAATTCATTTTATAATTTTTGGCTGATTCTGAAACACGTGATTGCATTATAGAAGTTTTTCTTTAGAAACTAATGATTATTTTTATTTAATAAAAATGAAGGTTTTTGTAACTTATAAAACCTTTAATGGAAGGATATAATCGTGTGGCTTTGGTTGATTTATGAACCCTCATTTGGCTTTGGGGAAATCTAGAATTGGGAACAGTCTTCCATTATGCTTCATTATGCAATTTAGAAATACATGATTAAAGAAAGGCATTTTAAGACTATGACTTCTCGATTAAACTGAAGCATTTTAAGATTTAAGTTCCTTTGGAAATCAAACAACACACTTTGGTTCTACAATTAAATTAATATTTTGGTTTTTTTAAAAATGCTTTGTTGAGACTTTTTCACCACGATTGAATCGATCTGTTTTACGATTTTAGTCCTTCAGAAATTCACGCCTGAATAAATAGATTTTAAGGCTTTGCTATCATGATTGAGTCAATCTGTTTTAAGATTTTCGCCCCTTTTTTACTATAGACAAACACTAAGGGGATTCCCCCTACTAATGCAATGCATTGTGTTGATATCAGAAAAATATGTTATGCGAAGGAGGAAATAGGGAGTTGTGTTTGTGAACGTTTGACTTGGATTTCTCTAAATTGTAACGGTGGGTCTCATACTGCAGGTTTAAACTTTAGTTAATAGTTAACCCAAAAATTTTGTTGTTGTTTTGTGTACATTTTTTTGACATTTTCTTTTGTTTATAGTTAATTTAAAGTTAAACCTACAGTATGAGACCCACCGTAAGTATCAGGAAAGACATCTGCGGGGAGTTTATTCCACATACGGGCGGTTCGACTAATGAACGAATTCTTTATATATTCGACCACAAACGAATGAGATCTACTAGACAAGCGCGTTTTATGGACAAAAACACGGGGCCTCGGGATAAGTACACTTATATCAGCAGAACACCTCCAATGGTAGTAACGATAGAACAGTGTTACACAACCCACATTCCGACGATGCTCCAACGAGTTAATAGAGCTGGATACCCTACTGTCATTAATGAGCGCCGACGCACTCCTTTGTACACGGTCCAAAAGCTCCAAAATAGACTTTGAAGTCTCTACCCATATATGGGAGTTTTATTCCATCTTCGGCCGGATATAGGTGGTATACACACTAAGGAGATCAGAAGAAGTGAAGTAGTTCTTACACCGGTTAAGAAGGCCAAGACACTCGAATGCCTCTTTCGACACTTGAATAACGTGATCCTTCCAACGGACATCACAATGGATTCTCATGCCTAGAACATCCAGTGTTCCAGATTCCTCAATATTGATTCTACCCGCGGTCCTATGAGTCAGCAAATAACATTGAGTTTTACGTGGATTAAGATCGACCTTATTCACGTGACCCCACTCATAGATTGTAATTAGGTCTTGTCATTCATAATCCGCCTCTTGACCCCAATCTCCACAAGGCTTGGCCTATGATCGAAGGAATATGAATGGCAAATGTTGCTGTCATCTGCAGAAGAATAAATAGGATTAGAAGTCTGACGGAGGAAGTCATTCAGAAAAATAAGAAATAGAGAAGGAGAAAGAACAGACCCTTGTGGTGAAACTCATTAGATAAGACCCCATCTTCAACAACTCTTATAGTACGATCCCTGAGAAAACTCGATACACCGACATCAAAAGCAATAAGTTTTGACACGAGTGCTTTATGCCACATACGATCAAATATGTGGAAATATCCAGCGCAATCACTTTACTTTCACCAAATCTGTAAGTGGACCGACTCCAACGCTCCAAAAGAAACGCCATCAAGTCTCCCTTAGAACGACTTTTACGAGAGTTATACTGTCGATCATTAAGAAGCTAACTGGACTCGAAATAATTAACAAGAACATGCTCTCCATGACCTTTAGAAACCAATTTTCCACGAACAGTCCATCCAGCAGGTTGGCTTTGTCAACCGGGTCAGTGAATATTAAGTCATCCTTTATAAGAGTTGGAATAGGGGAACTAGCATTATCCCTTACTCTTTTAACGAATGACCAAAAGATCTTACTGCCAACCTTACTGCGTAGACGCTGTTTGTGCAGAAGCTTTTCACATTTTAGTACTTTGGCACACTTAGTTCTCGCCTGTTTGCGCAGCATGTCAGTATTGTTGTTCACCACGATTGAATCAATACATTTTAAGATGTTGGTATTCAGCAATCCACGTCTGAATAAATAGATTTTAAGGCTTTCGTATCACAATTGAGTCAAACTGTTTGACTTTCACTCTTTAGAAAACTAAGTCCGAAACGATAAGGTTATCGGTAAGGGTAACGCTATTTTAGATTATTCGGTAAGCATATTTTATAAACGAATTCTCTTTATCTGATCCACTGGACAATCGACCCATATATGTATTCCATCTTCTGTCGGATATTGGTGCTATAAGGAGTGAGTAAATCGGATGGAGTGAAGTACTTCTTGCATCTTCGGCAAAACATTCCTCTTCCAATAGACATCATACTGAATTTTCATACACAGAACATCAAGAGATAGGTAAATATACACCATTGGGTGTAGCATAAATCAAAGTCGACCATTTTCCCACGACCCCACTCAGGGATTGTAGAAACATCCCGCTTGAGTGTATCATTCATGATATGCCTTTCGCCCCAAATCTCCTCAAGGCTTAGCCTACGATCGAAGAGAAATGAATGACAAATGTTTTTGTCATCTGCGAAAGAGTAGATAGGGTTGAAAGTTTGACCACGAAATTCACTGAGAAAGATAAGAAGTAGGAAAAGAAAAAGAACAGAACCCCGCGGTAGCCCATAATTCAGCTGAAACTCGTTGGATGAGTCCATGGTGCCTATTCCTACCTGTGACTCATTATGACCATCATAAGACTATTTTTAAGACTGAAAGTCATAAGTTTTCATACAAAACAACAATAAAATTCTATAAATTCAAATTTTATTTGTCAATGTTATGATTGTGTCGATATCAGTAGTGGGATTCTCTAACTTTTTAACGACAAAATTCGGTAGTTAAGTTGTCAGTTTACTATGAAAACTTGTCAAGTTAACAACCGAATTTTGTCGTTAAAAAGTTACGGAATTGCCCCTCAGGTCTTAATTTTTTTGAAGTTTTCAAACAAAAATTTGAATAAATATAATTTATTGTGACTTTGCAACAACAAATATTTGGGGAATACAGTCATAACTAAGAGCCACAGACTTTTCGTGTGAATAGGCACCCATATCTGTAACAACAACAACAACAACAGTGCGCTGGAAATGTAAATTCAAATTTACATTTTGTTTTAATTTTTGACTGTTAACAAAATGAACCACAAATTAGTCGAAACAACTAACAAAAATTATTTCCATACATTATTTTTGGTTTATTTTTTTAAAAACCAAAATGACTGAATCTTTAAAAGGAATGTTACGAGTTATCAATATTTTATGTTTTTTTTGTGTTTTAATGACTTAGACTAAAAAAAGCAATATTTAAAAATTAGTAAAACGTCTTGTATATCAAGTCTACTAGTTTTCAGCAATTTTTCTTGCTGAAATTGTGTTTTGAGCAAACATTTTAGTTATATTTTTTTTTCAGCACTAAACTAATTTTGAACTAATGTTTTACTTATTCATTTTGCTGCCAAAATTGTTCTGATAAAGACATGTAGTACAGACAAAAGCCCGTATGAATATAAAATAGGTATTACTAATAAGGGGAAATATTGGATTTTTTAATGAATTACTTCACAATTTCAGTCTGCTTGTGAGCATTTATTATATTTAATGCTACAAGTCTATGGGTGAATTTCCTAAGTCAAAAGTAATTACTTTGAAGTAATTGATAAGTTTTATAAAATAAATCAACTCCTGTATATATTTTAATTCTAATTATTTTTAGATTTTTACGTGTCTATTCCTACGAGAAGTATGTGACTCTTAGGTGTGCCTGTATTCTCCTTGTATTTGTTTTTGCAAAGTAACAATAAATTATATTTATGGTGAATGAGGTGTATATTACAATGAACCGTTAAATTTAAATTTAATAAAAAAAATATTTATTTAAATTTTTGTTTGAAAACTTTAAAAAAACTAAGATCAGGTATCGACACTATCATAACATTGTCAAATAAAATTAGAATTTTTTGAATTTTGTTGTTTTTTTATAAGGACAGTTGTGACTTTCAATTTTTAAAATAGTCGTATGACAGTCACAACGAGTCACAAGTCGGAATAGACACCTTAATTAAATCATGTCTACTAATGAGGAAGTATGAACATTTTTATATTTTAAAAGTTTCCTAAATAATTTTCAAAAGAATCAAAAAACACAGGCATTGGTTGCACAGAAATCCACGATTGCATAAATTAATTTGAGAGCCCTACATTATACTTTTATGGTATGAACTTGGCGACTCTATTTTTAATGACCAATATTAAGCACAGTAAGTTGTATTGCCCATGAAAAAAAATTTATTCGAACTTTAAATGCCTCAAATCGCAATTTAAATTGTGACTGTAAGCTGGTTTTTATTATTTATTATTTATTTATTTTACAATTACAACAAAGGCAAAACATTACTTTTCTATAAAACAAAAAACAAATTCTACAAAATTTCCACCTAAAACCTATTGTCGTGAAAAATTCGTTATATGGAGTATAACAGTTTTTCCCAAACAACTTACTATGCTTGGTTAATTTTTAGAATTTAAATTAAGGCATTTAATTTTCGAGTGGAATTGTCACTGTGAAAAAATTTACGGCGCTTTAAGTTAACCCCTTGTCGACCGATGGTACTTAAAAGTACCATTACAGTTACGAGCTCATAACATCTTAAAAAAAGTTGTTGTATACCTTTGGGCCATAGGTATGTTAGAGTACACTATAATTTTTCTAATAAGATCTTTTTTTCGACTATTGGCGACCCCGTCTTCTCAGAATAACGGTAACTCGAAATGTATTTCAGCTGTTTGGTTAAGATATGGTGGCACTAATTTCGATTAATGAAAAATACTTATGTTATAATGATAAATAAATTGTTTTTCTTAATACCATGGACTCAATTAATTAACAAATGCTTTAATACTAATTTATTAAAAGTACAAAAAAAAAACAATGTTTTTTTCTTACTTTTTAATTCATCCTGACCCAAGGTACCAGTCATAACTAATATCCTTGCAGGTCCTTGACAAATTTTAAACTTTGTATATAACTTTAAGAAGGCATATTAATTAAGATTTAGTCAAAAAAATACAAAGTTTCCAACGCTTTCGAGTTTTGGTCCACAAGGGGTTAATACTCTAGACTTGGGCATTCTACTTCTCTTTCTTTCTTCGAACTAGTTCAATTTGCTATACAGAACTAGTTCGCTCTTCTAGTTCAACCGCTCTTTGAGAGTTTCGCTCAATCGTTCATATAAAAATTGTGTCAATACTTAGCTTGGCCATATTGCTAGCGACCTATTCACACTGTTCGTCTTTTTCATTGTATTTTGTTAGCAAAGATGCAGAATAGAATAAAGAAAAATATTTTGTAAAAGAAATATTTTTAAAAATTTTATTTAAATTTTACCTTGAATTCGAGTAATACTAAAAAAAAATCAGACTGTGCATTCTGTAGGACGATCGATGATTATCGTCCACTCTTCAATGCTTAATTACTACCATATTATATACAAATTTTGAATGTTAACAATTTTGGTTAAAAACAACAATTTTCTATCGTATAGTTGGCATTTTTGTAAGTACACTCAACCAAAAAAGTCTGTAATGGCTACTGAAAATTTTGCTGTTATTACGGGAAATTTAACTGTTTTGAGCCCAGCGGTATTTTTTGCTAATTTTAGCAACACATGTGTGCTGATGTGTAGTATAACAAAATTAGTTGAAAAAATTAGTAGTCGCCACTAAATTTTAGCAAAATTGTTGTAAACTTCAATTCAAAATCGATTTGCTAAAATCAGTTAAAAAACTTACTAAATATCAATAATTTTAGTACAATTAGTATAAATAACACTGTGAGACAAATGGTAGGGGTCAGTGATCGGGAAGGGTTCAAACTACCGGGGAAAGTTATATCGGTAAAAAAGAAGTTATACATGTCCCGGCGTTTCGCTGGGTCACCTCTAGGAATCGAGATATATCGATTTGACCTTTGGTGGTCTTTTTTTTTGACATAACTCCGATTTTGCTCAAACAATTTTAAAAAAATTAAAAATTACAATTCCTTTAATCTGTTCATATAACGTTTTTCTATATACTCAACAGTTTTGCCGGTAAAATTAAATGTATGAAGAAAAAAATATTTTTTGCCTAAAATATTAAAAAAAAAGTAATAAAGAAAAGGTTATTGATTTTTATGGTAGCGGTAACAAATATTTATTTTTACCGGCAAAACTGTTGAGTATATAGAAAAACGTTATATGAACAGATTAAAGGAATTGTAATTTTTAATTTTTTTAAAATTGTTCGAGCAAAATCGGACTAGTGGTTCTCGAGTTATGTCAAAAAAAAGATATATCTCGATTCCTAGGGTTGACCCAGCGAAACGCCGGGACACGTATAACTTGTTTTTGACCGATATAACATTTCCCGTTGGTTTCATCCCATCCCGATTTTGACTGTCGCATAGTGTAATTAGTTGCAATTACTAAATGTCAGTAAATTGTTGTAAATTTAAAATCTCTCCGGTGAAATTAGAAAAAAAATGTACTAAAAAATAAAAAAAACTGTAAAATCTAAAAAAAAAATTCTAAAAAAAACTTTTTTTCTTTCGATTGTAACAAGCGTATAATTACTTCATCGTACTTGAAATTTGGAGTCAAAATTGCAAACGGTTCTCCAGTTATTACCTTTTTATGCATTGGAGATACAATACAATTTTCTGAGTGTTATTTCCAAACTAAGAATATATCAATAGTAACAAATATAAACTAAACAAGAATTGTAAAAAAAAAATTTTTTTTAATTAGTATATTTTTCTGCTAAATTTAGCACTCGGTTTAGAAAAATGAGTAAAATGTTTTGCTGAAATCAGCAGCAAGAATTAGTAAAAAAATCCGTAATTTGTAATAAGAGAATAGTAAAAATGATTACTAAAACAAAATTGTACTAAAAATCAGTATAAAAATAGTAAAGTGCGATTGGAAACTGTTTACAAATTTTTTTACTAATATTTTTATCTGAGTGTATATATAATCCTCATACGGATAGTGGATAACCCCTACATACAGAATGGTGAGGTAACTGCGAGCAATGGGCCAATTCCTCATTCTCATAAAACCAAGAAAAGCCTAAACTAGATAAACACAGTGTTAACAGTGTTTTATCGCAGTACGACGTTTTGTCGATAAAGTAGGTGTTTGTATTTTCTTTATTTGTCACTACCGAGAAATTAGAAAATTTTTCTAAATTTTTCTAAATAAAATAAACGGTTGGTGGATTTCTGTGCCCGCAACTGCCTTTTTATTGGTGGATTTAAGTTTCCAAATAAGGATATCCATAAATATACATGGACTCATCCTAATGGTCATTCCCGAAACCAAATTGATCACATCTTTGTGAACAAATTGCGACCACCAACTGTTGGTTAGCAATTTTAAACTTCGCCCAGCAGCCCACAAGCAGACTATTTTAAAACTTCAAAAGTACAAATTTTTTAAATTTGAAAATCCACAAACACATATTGACTACAACAGCACACTTCAAGAACGATTAGAATCAAGTTCTGTTCAACAGTGGCAGGACATGGCTCAAATCTGAACGGATACCGCAAAATCAGTTTTGGGTGTCCAAAAACGTAAAAATAAACCATGACTTAGTGATGAGACATGGCAACAGATAAAAGTGCGTTGACAAATAAAACACAAAGTCGACAGATCCAAGTCAAATGTGGAAAAACTAAATACAAAAGAACGCATTGTGAAACATATGGTAAAAAGAGACTGTGAAATATAATGCAACAATATCGTAAATGATGTCGAAAAAGCTTCAAATACGGGAAACCTCCAAGGTGTATATAAGTCGATAAAAGAACTGAGCAGGAGTGTTACAAATGTAACTGCACTTAGAGATAAGAATGGCATCGAACTTACCACAACTGATCAACAGCTTGGTAGATGCCAAAGCTTCTTCTATTCTAAATTCACAGCCACGGATACAATTCCACATTTCCTTGCAGTAACTTGTCGAAATCCTCGTAGAGAAATATCTACATCGCCACCCATTCATGATGAAGTATTAAAAATTCTTAATAGTCTGAAAAACCAAAAAGACCCAGGCCTTGACAATATCCCCGCTGAACTTCTTAAGTTCGGTGCTCCAACAATAGCGGTATCCCTTACCCCAATCATTAGAAGGGCTTGGAATTCAAACCAAATACCCAAGAACTGGAAAGAAGGAGTGATTTTGACAGTTCCAAAAAAAGATGACCTAACCCAACGTAAAAACTGGAACAGAATCACACTCTTGAATGCGATCTGTAAAGGATCAGCCCAGTGATTGAACCATTGTTTCGCACCAAACCGTTCATGACAAATGAACAGCTGCTATCGATCTAAGATATGAAACCACTTTCGTTAGAGATAAAGAAGCGTAAATGGACCTGGATAGGCCACATACTCCGCAGGCCAAGAAGTGATATTGTGAGATCAGCCTTAGAATGGAATCCTCAAAGCTATCGTAGACCCGGTCGCCCTAGTAACACCTCGCAACGCACAATCCTAAGAGAATGCCAAAAAACCAATAAAAGTACTATTTATATTTCGGGAACTGGCAACACTAATGTCAATAGCTAAAATCTGGCAACACCATAATAAAATTTGACATTTTTTGGCATAAACGTACTCACAATGTTTTGATGTACAAGTGCTATTTGTTTTGTTTACAGTGAGTTAAGAAATTCAATTTGGCCAAAAAATGGAAATTTCAAGAGAAGGTTTTCGTTGAATTATTTTTCACAACTTTCGACGTGGATTATCTCAACAAGAATGTGTCGATGAACTCAGTTCTTCGTATGGCGATAAAGCAGCATCAAAAACGACAGTATATCGCTGGTATAGTCAATTCAATCGTGGTCGTAGTTCGGACGCCGACGAATTCCGTGAAGGTCGTCCAAAATCGGTTGTTGTGCCACAAAATATCAATGCAGCGCGTGAACTGATAATGCAAGATCGTCATGTGACATATCGTGAGATAGAGGCATCCTTGCACATTAGTTCCACTTCAATACATTCGATTTTGCATGAACACTTAGTTGTAAAAAAAATTTGCTCTCGTTGGATCCCCATAATTTATCAATCGCTCAAAAAAAGGGTCGCGTCGATTTGTGTAAGGGAATGATTAAAAAGTTCGACCGTGGTTCTTCAAAAGACGTGTATAAAATCGTGACAGGTGACGAATCATGGATATATGCGTATGAGTCGGAAACAAAACAGCAATCGACCGTGTGGGTATTCCAAGACGAGCGGAATCCAACAAAAGTTGTTCGTGGAAGAAGAACAGCGAAGCAAATAGTCGCCTATTTCTTCGGCCGAATGGGTCATGTGGCCACTGTTCCGCTTGAGCAACGTCGGACGGTCAATTCTGAGTGGTACACGACCATTTGTTTGCCGGAAGTCTTCGGAGAAATTCGTAAAACTAACCCCCAAAGACGAATGATTCTCCATCATGACAATGCGTGCTTTCACACAACTCGTCAAACAGGTGAATTTTTGAGCAGTCAAAACATCGAATTGATGACTCATCCTCGGTACAATCCTAAGTTGGCACCCAATGACTTCTTCTTGTTCCCGAATATCAAAGGTAAACTGCGTGGTCAACGATTCACGAGCGCCGAAGAAGCAGTTGAAGCGTTCAAAAACCATGTTTTGGAGGTGTCTCAAGAGGAACGGAAAAACTGCTATGGCAAATGGTTTGAACGAATGCAAAAGTGTATTGATCATCAAGGGGAATATTTTGAAAAACAATAAAGCCATTTTTATTTGAAAATGTTTGTTATTATTTGCTATTCCCGCAATATAAATAGTACCCCTCGTATAAATAAAGGCAAAAAAAAATTATCGTAAAAACGATAGCAATTCAGGTCTTGTTTTGACCAAAACGATATCGTGTTTCTTACGGAATCAGGCCCCAGATTCCTGTTAAAAAATTAGTTAAAAATAAATTAAATTGCCCCGACCTAAGAAAATGAAGTGGAAGTTTGAATTAAAAGCGCGATTATGTAGTAGTGAACTACGTCTCTCTTTCAATTGAGTGGACAGTGCAATTCATGGATTTTGTTACTTTCTTTTTCGCGCTTACATATTTTTTGTGTCATGCCTTCTATTTTTTAGTACACTCCACTCTGCAGAGTGGAGTACTCCATCATAGTGAATGTGGCTTAAAGATAAAGTCAGTAGGTAGAATTTAGGGCGCTAGGTTCATTCTAGGGGTTTTTGTTTACTTTTTGTATGAATTTTTGGTATTTTGTTGTTGTAATCGAAAGAACATGTTTCTAATGTGTCTAATGAATTTGAACTCTTAAAAGCTTAAAATTCAATAAATTTCTTAAAATTTCTCTATTATATGCTTAATTTATTTAATTATTTGTGCTACTATATATTTAGATATCCCGTATGTACTGAGGAACGATGTGACACTTACTTGCAAGTTTTGACATTTTCCAAATATAACCGAATCTGGTTTACACACATAATAGAACTCATCTTGTTCAGGGTGGGACTTCAATCCCAGATAGTGATTTGCACAACGTCTTTGCTAAAGAAATTTTTGAATAATGAAGTATTTTTTGTATTATTGAAAGTTAATTTCTAAGTCCATTGTTGTTCTCTTTAGGGCTAACTTACATAATCCACTAAAAGGGGTACACCGCCACCGGGAAAGGGTCTAAACACTCCGTTACGTTGATCATAATAAGTACCAGGTGGTGTATATGGTGGGGGATGATAGGGTGAGGGATGATAGGGTGAAGGATAATAGGGTAAGGGATGATAGGGTGAGGGTTGATAGGGTAAATGGTGATGCGGATATGTATAACCATAATCGTAATAAGGTAGTTTCTGACTGGGAGCGACAACGGAACGACAACAGCCCAGTTGCCAACAACAGGCAACAATTAATGTTAAACTCAGTAATTTAAACATAATTTTTAAAATAAATAAATAAAGTTTTTTATTTTTAAACAATTAATGATCTTGAATTTTTTAATTTCACTAATTAAAACACTTCTATTAACATTTATCGTTATTATTTAATTTTTCATTTTCCAGGATATTTTTTATTGTTATTTTAAAATTAAAAGTTTAATTTTGCGATTTTTTTTTATTTTAATTTTTTTTTTTATTTTGGTTTGTAGTTAAATTTTAGATTTAAATTTCCGTTATTTAAATTTTCTTTTTTCGTTATTGTTCTTAACTTACTAAGCTTTAACGTACGTTTGCACAGTTTCCGCTTTGTAACGGTTGTTTAAATGCATTTTGTTACTCTAAAAAAGAGCACATTCTACTCAAACTTTTACTCAAATTTCAATTTTCAAATTGGCTCTTGCATAACTTTCAATCCATACAGAAATTAAAGCTTTTCTTAAAAAATTTTGCGTCGTATATGATTATGCAAATATTATAAGAAAAATTTCCAAAATTTTAAGACCATATACATATAAAAGAAAAGAAAACAGTTTTTTTTTTAATTACTCAATCTTACATTAACACATTTTTTGAAACATGAGAGTTCTAAATGCGATTATTAAACATTGTTTTAATTTACTTTGCTTTTGTTTTGGTTTTTTAGTTCATAATGAAAGTCAAGTTCATGACTATTACCTCACTTTAACTACAATAAATTTTTATTAAATGCTTATTTAAGCATTTTAACTAATTTTTTACTTATTGTAAAAAAAAAATGTTATTTAGTTTTCAAAGGTTTCAATAGGTATATTAACGTGGGTTATACTGTTGGGTTAACTTTAACTTAACTATTAAACAAAAGAAAATGTGAAAAAAATTTAACATAAAAAAACAACAAATTTTTGTGTTAACTATTAGTTACTTTTTAAACCTTCAATGTGTTTCGCAAATCTTTAAAAATTCAGAATAGTTTCTATGCTTAGTTCCCACAAATGAAGACTATTAGTTATTGGGTCACAAAAACACTAACTTCAACTTAAATATTAACTTGCTTGTAAAAGCTAGTGATTCCAATAAATATATTTTAAAAGCCGTTTAAGTTTGGTTAACAAAAGAATGTGAAGTATGTGAGATTGAAAAGTGTAAATTCTATTTGGATTTGGTAATATTTGACCTTAAACCGAACAAAAATAACACTCATTGTAAGTTTTTTTTTATCAAAATATTTTGTTCAAGAAATTTTTCCAAGTTTTGAAATAAAAACTCATTCGATGAGATATCAAAAGTAATTTAAAAGAGAATTGAAATTGATTTTTATTGAAAAACATAAGAATAATGTGTAGTACTCCTACGGGAAATTTGACGTTGCTCTACACTTTTTCAGAGTCGGATAGACACGCATTTGAGCAAGACTCGTATTAGAATCTAATAATTTTTCTATAAAAAATATCCTACAAGCAATTGGAATTTTTGAAAGGGTAATGTCTTACAATTAGGGAATGCATTGCGGGATTTCTCATCCTGGGATTCCCGTCAAATTAAGCATTTTTCGGTACTCGCATTCTCGGAAATCCCTGGATTTCAAAAAATACAATTAGGTTGTTCATAAGGGGTATGCTATCTGTTGTATCGTTGTATCGTCCTAACAAAAAACAGAGTTGTTAAAATTTTTATTTGTGTTTAACAACGATTTTCTATTCAGTTTTCTATCTGTTAGTACACTCAAACATAGGACACTAAACATACGTAAAAATGTTGTATCGTGCTATTTTCAAATGTTGTATTTTTTCAATTTAATTTTTAACAACTCTGTTTTTTGTTAGGACGATACAACGATACAACAAATAGCACACCCCTTGTGAAAACCCTTAATTTAAAATAATAAAGTTAATTATTTCAAGTTTTCATGTGCAAAAAATGTTCTATCATTTAAAAAATAGTAAAACTTTTACTTAAGTGTCGTATAGACTAGGGATGCCAATCGGGATTGATATTTGAAAATCCCGGGATTCGGGATGTTGTATGAAATCCCGGGATCCCGATCTCGGGATCCCGGGATTTTCGGAACTACGGAATTTTTCGGGATCCCGGGATTTTACGGGATTTCGGGATTTTTCGGGATATAAATTTTCCTTTATTTGTAATAATTTTTATGTTATGTAACTAATTTTTTTTATAGAATAAAGCGTTTTACAATTATTTAATAGTTGTTAATTAATAATGTGGTACATTTTATGAATATTGAAACAACTCACTCAGAAATTGACAGTAGTACAAAAAATCAAGTACCTACTTGCATACCACTGGGTAACCGCGATGTTAAAAATAAATGACTGGCAGAACACTCATTTGGGACGCTTTGCCAGCATTTGCAAAAATGGTTTTCCAGTATTTGTTTTACAAAACATCACGGCAGGGCAATAAAAAGATATATATGAACTTTTTTTAAATTTTATTTTGGAAAATATAATTCCAAACCACATATTTATTGGTTTTGGCAGCGTTTTGCCAAAGTTAAATATTTTGTTTCTCCAGTACTTTTCCAGCGCTTTTTGAACTGCCGGTCCTTTTGACTATTGACGTTATCATATTGGAAATGGGAAAGCAATTTTTGTCAGTACTTGTACCACCTGTTAAAATACCTTGCCATCGCTTTCCCGTTTGTATTTTTCTGGCTGGGATAATATATGAAGGCCTGTCATTAAGCACACTTCCGCCCAGTATTTTGTAAGCAGATTTTAAAACAGATTCGTTGCGATAACCTTGCCCACTAATTCGTGTAATTACAGCAACAAAGTTATTTGGCTATCGTTATCAAATGTTTTCATGGAAGAATTCAAACTTACAGTCCCAGGCAAAACTTACAGACCCAGTTTCAGAAATCGAATTTCGCTTGGAAGAATAAATCGGTAAAATAACAAACAAACTTGATTTTTCGCATGTATTACTCAAAAACTTAATATTGTTTACCAAAATTTCAAATTTTTCTGCAAAGTCTTTGCCTAGTTTACTCGAATAATCTACTTAATTTATAATTTTACCAATATCTTGACATCAATTTCTTGTCAATATGAGAAAATTCAAGAAAAACTGTAGGTAATCTAAAATTGCTCACTTTGTTTATTTGCGTTTATATTAATATTAAAAAATAAGAAAATCCCGGGATTTTTGAGAAATAATGCCGGGATTCGCGATTTTGCCAATCCCGAAAATCCCGGGATTTCGGGATTCGGGATTTCCCGTTTGGCATCCCTAGTATAGACCAAATACAATTAATATTGTAATTAATATATATTTTTATTAATTCTAATTTAGTAGGTTTGAGGTTAAGAAGAAGAATAAACATTTTCTTCAAAAGTTATAAACACATTAAATTTGCAAATCAGACTAGATCCAGTTTCTGCATTTTTTATGGACAGGCTTCATCAGTGATTTTCCATTAAATTGTATTACTACTTTTGCGTGATTGTGCGTAAGTTTAGTTTTCTTTCCTATTCAGCTTTCTCTATTGGTTTTTACTTTCAGAAGTGATCAAACAGACATATACAAACATTCTACTTTAGATTTGCTGTTTATCTTCTTATTTCCTCCGTGACACCTTTTCGCAAATGTTGCCACACTGACGTATGGTTTTTACGTACAAGTGCAGGCAATTTGTATATATTGGAGACGGACAGCCAACATTAGCCTTGTTCGTTTACTTACAACAATTTACAACTTTTACTTGAACTGGAAAAGTTCAATACAAAAAGTAAACAGAACTTTTCAATTGTACACTGAAAGAAATATCATCACTTCAGTAATGAATTTCTTCATAGTTTCAATGAAAATTGTCACTGGAACTCGTCCATTGAAACTTTTCATAGAATCTATGAAATAGGTTTCATTAAAGTCAACGTTTAGGAAAATATCATAAAATTACTGAAACTCTTCATAAAATGAATTCCCACTCCAGCCAATGAAGAGCTTCATAAAATGTATGAAGCAATTTCATTTATTATTATTTATTATAGTTGGTTGTTGTCGTTGCTAAGCTGGAGTGGATAAATATAAAGTATTTGGCAAATGCAAAAAGAACAGGTAAATTGAACCATATTTTACGGATGTACAAAATATATCTAATGAAGGAATTCATAAAATTAAAAAGTTTCATAGAATTTTATAATAAGCTTAATTCAATTAATGAAATGCCCTATCATGCCCCGAAAAAATTAAAATTAATAATAAAAAATTAATAAAAAATAAATAAAAATTATAAGATAAATCTCTCAGTATGAAAATTAATGCACATCACTAAAACTCGGCCTTATGGTTATATAAAACTATTGTATTTGAGAATTAAATTTTTAATATAAAATTCTAATTGTATGAAAATTTTTAAATATTAATGAAATGACGATATTTTGTAAAAAAAACTAAAAAAAAGGAAATACTAATGAACAATTTCATACATGTATATAAACAACATTTACATTAAATTTATGAAGATATAATTTATGAAATTCAACGAATTTTTTTAATGAAATTATGAAATTTTATGAAAGAAAAGTTATGAAAAATTTCATAATATTAATTACATATTATATACATTATAAAATTCTTCATTGATTCTACGAAAAAAATTTTATGAAATTATATAATTAATATCATGAAGGATAATTTTTTCAGTGTAGTAAAAGTAGTAAGATTTTCGAGTAAACGAACTTAATGGAACTTTTGAAGTTCTTTTTAGTGCCTGTTTTGAGCAAATATATTTTTTAACCCTTTCACGACAAAACTTGAACCACTGTAGATTTTCTAATGAAACTTTTTGAGGACATGGACCTATGGCTGAGAATTATTTTTATGCGTTATCTTACTAGAACTTTGTAAAACTAACTTGAAAATTATGTAGTTGTATAATTACATAGCTCTTAGGTAATATTCCTCCTGTTTTTTTCTGCGTGTATGCATGAAAATTCGAAACAGTCAATTTGAAGCTTGTAACGTTTTTGGAAAGACAAAAAATTTAGCTTTCCAAATATATATAGAATTATTTATTTCAGAGCCCCCCATTTCCCGGTTCGGAACGGAACCGGTATTACCGGGAATACCGGTAATACCGGTTCCCACATGGTAGCTCCAAATGAGTCCAAACTTAGTAAACTTATTACATATACAGCCAAACTTATTCGTGCCACATTTCAGTTTATTTGGTACAACTATGTGGATATTTTTGGTCCGGTACCGGAAAAAATTAATAATTTAATTTAAAAAAAACTTCGGTACCGGTCTCGTATTTCCACATGTTAGATACGTAATAACTTTACTAGGTTTGGACGCATTCGGATGTACCAGGTGGAAATACGAATCCGACACCAAAGTTTTTTTTAAAATAAAATTATTAATTTTTTCCGGTACCGGACCAAACACATCCACATAGTTGAACCAAATGAACTGAAATTTGGCACGAATAATCTTGGCTATATATGTTATAACCTTACTAAGTTTGGACCCATTCGGATCTACCATGTGGAAATACGAGTCCGGTACCGAGGTTTTTTTAAATAAAATTATTCATTTTTTCCGGTACCGGACCAAAAATATCCACATAGTTCAACCAAATGAACTGAAATTTGGCACGAATAATATTGTATTATATGTAATAACTTTACTAAGAATACCGGGAAGAACCGGGAAACCGGTACCGTTACCCGGGAATACCGAGAACCGAGAATACCGGTATTCCCGGGATACCGGTACTGACCGTAGGCTCTGATTTATTTGTAACTGAAATATGTTGACAGTTTTTTTTTTTAAATATTAAAATTAATTATTTTTTTAATTTGTATTCTTTGACGGCTTTTTTAAAGCCCAACTATTTCTCCTTCTAGCTCCGTTCAAAAACTAAAAATCCTAAATTTGTAATTTTTATCGATGAATTTAACTTAAAATTATTTTTTATTTGATAATTCCAAATTTTTTGTACAATTTTCTACTGCTATATTTTGGAAAAAACCTTAAACATCTTTAAATTACGTGTATAATGTTCTATCAAGCCGATCAAGCCGCCGCCGCCGCCGCCGCCGCCGATTTTTATCCGTCTCAACCATAATCGCCGCCGCCGCCGATTTTTTGCTTGCGCCGCCCCCGCCGATTATTTTGATCGGCTTGTTTCCCTGCTTGGAAACCGAAATGGCCCACGAATTTGATAAAAAAAATTTTAAATTAATTTCAAAGATTTTTAAAATACTAAATTTTGAAATGTCGATTGCTATTTGTACCATATGATAGTTGATATTAAGGAGAAAAAAAATTGGAAAAATGTTAATTCGAATTTGTGTTTGGAGCAACTCCTTTCCAGGAAATTTTATGAAAATTGCTTATTTTGTCAATAATTGAACAAAATTGGAATGTTTTTATCAAAGTTTGCATAATTTTCGGGAATATATCACTAAATATAGACTATAATGATCTTTACTTTTATTTAAAAAATCTTTAACCCTTAGTGGCCTGGGGACAAAAAAGACTCATGAAACTTAATTTTAAACCATTTTTCGCCGACTGGTAATTATAAACACCAGTATTTTTACTATTCACGACTTGCTAATAACATGTTCTTTTATTTAATTATTTTTTGTATCAATTATTATGGGTCCTGTTTCTTTTATGATATACTCAGTATAAAAACGCTTTTTATTTACACTTCAAAATTATCAGCCGTGTATGCATATTCTGCCAATAGTGATTACTAGAGCAAGGAATTCCATGCAAATTCATGTTTTTTCTTCATAGTCCAAAACTAATATGTATTAACTATTTATTCAAATCAACAAATTTAGAACAAAATGGCATCGATTTGTACACTCACAATATATTTTCCATAACCGATTAAGGTTTATTTGAAAAGTAATAGATAAAGTTTGTTTTTAATTGAAGAATCAATTAAATTACATTAAAACATATTGTTTAACTTTTTTATCAGTCAATAAAAAACAAACCACAAAAAATATGTATCGTCTGTAGAAGTTGATATTTTCAGTCAAATGTTCTATTTTTAGTTTTCTATTTTTAGAAAAAACGATTTAAATAATTTCATTGTTTTCTATTTTAAAACAAAAAATTCAAATATTTTCGATTTTATTTTTTGTTAAAATAGTTTTTTTATAACAATTATTTTAATTTTTGCATTAAAAAATACAAAAATATTCTATAAAAATATATTCTAACTAAATATAGTTTTTTTATATTTAAAATTATTTCAATTAAAACTACTAGAATTGCTTTACTCATACACACAAACATAGCCAATAAAAATATGAACATGTGTGTTGTGTGTGTAGTGTTTTGAAAATTCAAACAAAAAAAGAACCTTCAAATATGAAAAAAAACCACAAAATCGTGTTTTTACGTTTTTTGAGTTAAAAATTGATAATTGTTTAAACAGACTTTTCAATTATTTTTATTTATTTTATGGATTGTTTAAACAATGTTTAAAAATAAATAGCAAAATAGTTTGAATATAATGAAAAATCGGTAGTCCTTTTTTTTAATTGTGTTTTCAATTAATTTAATACGAGGGGTACCATTTATATTTCGGAAATAGCAAATAATAACAAATGGCTTTATTGTTTTTCAAAATATTCCCCTTGATGATCAATACACATTTGCATTCTTTCAAACCTTTTGTCATAGCAGTTTTTCCATTCCTCTTGAGACACCTCCAAAACATGGTTTTTGAACGCTTCAACTGCTTCTTCGGCGCTCGCAAATTGTTGACCACGCAGTTTACCTGTTATATTCGGGAACAAGAAGAAGTTATTGGGTGCCAAAGCAGGACTGTACGGGGGATGAGTCATCAATTCCATGTTTTGACTGCTCAAAAATTCACCTGTTTGGTTGGTGTTACGAATTTCTGCGAAGACTTCCGGCAAACAAATGGTCGTGTACGACTAAGAATTGAATGTCATACGTTGCTCAAGCGGAAGAGTGGCGACATGACCCATTCGGCCGAAAAAACAGGCGACCATTTTCTTCGCTGTGCTTCTTCTACGAACAACTTTTGTTGGATTTCGCTCGTCTTGGAATACCCACACGGTCGATTGTTTAGTTTCCGGCTCATACGCATATATCCATGATTCGTCACCTATCACGATTTTATACACGTCTTTTGAAGTACCACGGTCGAACTTTTTCATCATTCCTTTACACCAATCGACGCGAACCTTTTTTTGAGCGATTGATAAATTATGGGGTATCCAACAAGAGCAAATTTTTTTTACAACTAAGTGTTCATGCGAAAAAGAATGTATTGAAGTGGAACTAATGTCCAAGGATGCCTCTATCTCACGATATGTCATATGACGATCTTGCATTATCAGTTCACGCACTGCCTCGATGTTTTATGGCACAACAACCAATTTTGGACGACCTTCACGGAATTCGTCGGCGACCGAACTACGACCACGATTGAATTCACTATACCAGCGATATACTGTGGCTTTTGTTGGTGATTTATCGCCATACAAAGAACTGAGTTCATCGACACATTCTTGTTGAGATAATCCACGTCGAAAATTGTGAAAAATAATCCAACGAAAACCTCTTGAAATTTAAATTTTTTTTGGCCAAATTGATTCTCTTAACTCACTGTAAACAAAACATATAGCATTTGTACATCAAAATCTTGTGAGTACGTTTATGCTAAAAAATGTCAAATTTTATTTGATGTTGCCAGATTTTAGCTATTGACATTAGTGTTGCCAGTTCCCGAAATATACATAAATATTACCCCTCGTATGTATTTTAGGTTGTTTTTAACGATAAAATATTGTGAGTGTTGTTGCAGATTTTGTGAAAAACGCATTTTTTTGCATATTTAACTGCATGTGTGGTGCCTTTTTAATGCATATTTTGTGCTTTTTAATGCATGTTTTTAATTTTTAGGAGGATTTTTTTTTTTTTTAAGCATTTATTGAAAATTATATTATACATATTCACAATAATTTATTAATTTTACATTAAGAGATCAATCTGTACAATTTTTCACCTTAAATATAAATATACCAAGTAATAATATACATACATAGAAAAAATATAATAATATTTTGACTTTAAATGCATATTTGGTGCCTTTTTATTGCATATTTTGTGCTTTTTAATCCATCTTTGTGCATATTTTTCATTTAAGGAGCATTTTCTCTTTTGTAAAAGAAATATAAAAAATGAATACATTTTCATATTTTGATTCAATCAAAAACATTTTTAAAAACCTTATTGACCTATGGAAAATTTTCGAGTTCTGTGTCAGTTTGTAAAATAACTAACTTAAATATATTTCTAAGTTTTAAAGTGCATTATTTTTGCAAAAATAATATTTTTAGTGCATATTTCCTTGCCCTAGTGATTACTTTGTCCACTAATTTTTCAGAAAATTGGACCTTAAAAATTTAGAATATTCTTAATTAGGCTCAGAATAGCTTTCATATAAATTTTTATCAAAATCTGTAGACGGGAACTAGTAGCGGCGAAAAATGGGTTAATTAATTATGAAGCCTTTAAATGGATAAAAAAAATTTTCACTTGAAAACAATTATTTTGTTTAACTTGATCTATATAGGGTAAACGTTTTCACTTGGTCCCCTCGAGACAAAAACATCGATGTATCATACTTTAAGATCCGACTATAAATGCCAAAGATATAACGAAAAATTTAAAAAGGCACCCCTTCATTCGGCAAAAAAATGTTTCGAAACTCCTTGCGAAACTAATTTAGATTCAACGAATCTTTTTTTTTTGTAGTAGGTCTAATGTCCCCCCTTAGACACAATTTCCAGCTGGGCAGATTTCTTAAATTTAATACAAAACGTTTTAAAAGTAACGAATCGATTTTAAGGCAAAACAAAAAAAATAGCAATACATTTTATTAAAATAAAAAAAATTTTCTGTTGAGCCAACATACTAAATTTTAGAAATTCAAATTACATTAAATACAATTGTCCGAAAATTCATAATAGGGGTTTTCATATAAACTCGAATTCTACTTGTAAACGGTGTAAACCTGGTATATTTATTAGTTTAATATCAAACTCCATACATAAAAAATTTGGTTTGTATTTATACAAGGTTTACAAGGAATTTACGAGTTTATATGAAAACCCCTAATGAGATTATACATTTAAAATTTTTTAAATCATTATTATGATTTTTTCTTTGTTTTCAAATTTATTTTACCAAAAATAAAATTACGGAAATCTTAAATATTTCTAAATCTTCTTTATTATTGCCGGAAACATAAACTCAAAAAAGCTTCCGGAAAGTTAAAAACGATGTAAGCATGCAGCCACCAAAATTCGGAGCATTGTCTCATAAAGACGCGTGGTATTTGTTATAACCAGGGCAGCGACTTTGAATGCACTTAAAATTGAAAATGTGCGCTTAAAATATGTAGTAAAAAATGCAAAATATGCACTTAAATATGCATTTAAATGGAAATATGCACTAAAAACCAAAAACATATGCACTAAAAATCCAAAAATAAACGCTTAAAACCAAAACAGGCACTTTAAATTCATCGACTTTTAAAAATCTTATTACTCGAGAGCGTTTGGTTAAAAATTAAATACAATATAAATGTCAAAGTAGATGACAACTTGATGTTTTTCTTCTAGTTAAGTTCTGCGTTAAGGTTTGCAAATTCATCCTTTTCTTTATTTTTCATTAAATCTTATTTTTAGTTTTTAAAAAAAATATGCAAAAATATGCAATTTAATGAAAAATAGGCAATAAAAATCATAGAATATCCGAACAAATATATATGCATTTAAAAGCAAAAATATGCAACAACAAATCGATGCCATTTTGTTGCAAATTCTTTGATTCGGAAAAGTATTTGGTTTAAATCATTTTTGAATTAATGACTACAAACATGCATTTGCATAAAAGCCGCTGCCCTGGTTATAACCATAAAACAAAAATATATTTCATTGTAGTTGAAGTAACTGCACTAATTAAAGGTCATATTAACGAAATACTTTATATGTGATAGGTAATATTTTAGAATATACACTAAAATAATATGTCAGGTGGCTTAACAGAAAAAATTTATTCAATTTAACAAAATCTATTTAGATTTTTTGGCTTAGAATAGGTTTTCTAGGGTTGTGTAATTACGATCTTAATATGCATATAAAAAGCGCTTGTCAGTTGCTTTAAATAAGGACGGTAAACTCATAAAAAGGTTCGCACAAATAGTTGAAAATTCTGGCAATGTAATAGAAAACAGTACTTATGTACACTCAGATAAAAAAGTTAGTAAAAAAATTTGTAAACAGTTTCCAATCGCACTTTACTATTTTTATACTGATTTTTAGTACAATTTTTTTTAGTAATCATTTTTACTATTCTCTTATTACAAATTACGGATTTTTTTACTAATTCTCGCTGCTGATTTCAGCAAAACATTTTACTCATTTTTCTAAACCAAGTGCTAAATTTAGCAGAAAAATATACTAATTAAAAAAAATTTTTTTTTTACAATTCTTGTTTAGTTTATATTCGTTACTATTGATATATTCTTAGTTTGGAAATAACACTCAGAAAATTGTATTGTATCTCCAATGCATAAAAAGGTAATAACTGGAGAACCGTTTGCAATTTTGACTCCAAATTTCAAGTACGATGAAGTAATTATACGCTTGTTACAATCGAAAGAAAAAAAAGGTTTTTTTATAATTTTTTTTTAGATTTTACAGTTTTTTTATTTTTTAGTACATTTTTTTGCTAACTTCAGCGGAGATATTTTAAATTTACAACAATTTACTGAAATTTAGTAACTGCAACTAATTATTTATACTAATTGTACTAAAATTATTGATATTTAGTAAGTTTTTTAACTGATTTTAGCAAATCGATTTTGAATTGCAGTTTACAACAATTTTGCTAAAATTTAGTAGCGACTACTAATTTTGTTGTACTACACATCAGCATACATGTGTTGCTAAAATTAGCAAAAAATACCACTGGGCTCAAAACAGTTAAATTTCCCGTAATAGCAGCAAAATTTTCAGTAGACATTACAGACTTTTTTGGTTGAGTGTATCTGCTTTGTTTTCACAAAAAAAATATGTTTTATAACTTAATTTTTTGCGAAAATTCTCAAAAATTTTGGGGTCATAAGGAGGGCTGGGAAGTTCATGTAAATACATGTTTGTTGTCGTTAGCTAGAGAACAGCGTTAACAAAATATCTTTACGAATCAACAAATTTGCAACAAAATGGCAACGATTTGTTAATGCATATTTTTTGCATATTTTACCTTAAATGCATATTGTTATATATTTTGCTATAAATTCACATTTTAATGCATATTTTGACATATTTTAATGCATATTTTGCCATAAATGCATATTATTGCATATTTTGCTAAAAATGCAAACACATTTATAGTGCGGACAATAACCAGATAGGCAGGATGTAGATGTCGCATGTTAGCTGTAGTTCGGACAAAGAAAAGGATATTTAAACACAACTCTTCTAAGACATATAATAAATACAAGCGTGAACGATTTTTGTATCTGTGTTTCATATGTAAATCAAAAGGACGCCAAAAGATTATATACATAAAAATATAACATAGAACTATTATACAATAAGATAAAAAATGATTTAAATTACAAACAAAATAAAATATTTAAATTTAGTGAGGATAAAGATAGAAAGTTAATGTATAAATAAAATGTTTATTATTATTGATTATGTGAAATCAATGGCCTTGCAACTCTCTCAATATTTTTTATTTGAAAAAATATTATGCGGCTTGGAACAGGAACGAACTCCGACTGGTTAATCAGGGATGGAAAAGGCTCACTTAATCGGGCTCTTATACCAAAAAATGTTAGATCGCTCTTACATATTTAAAAATGTAAGTAACCAAAAAGTAGCTTCCTCTTTGGCTCGTTAAAAAAAATTAAAATTAAATATTTAGATATTAGCAAATATTAGTACAAATTGCGGAAAAAAAAAACATTTGGAAAAAGCGAAATTTTTGCAACAATATATTCGTTTGCAGAATGTCGATCGCTGATTACCTCTTTTAATTCATTTTCTCTACCATAAAGCCTTTTTCGAATTCCGCCGTTATTTTGCAACTTTTTAAGTGCGGTTTTTTAAATATATAACCTAGGCCCGTTAACTTATCTCAATTTATACCCTGGTTAAGACCTCTACTAGCCTTAACCACTGGTAAACACATTTTTTGAATAACTTATCTAAATTTTAACCAAGCATTTCTTCTAACCAATGCTAAAATTTAACCATAGAAATTTCTGTGGTTAAGAAACTTAACCAAGGCTATTTTAGAACAATTCACCCTACATAAGATATTTTAATACATTAGACTTGTAATGATGATTATTAAAAAAATTTTAAGCGCAGCTTTAACCAAACTTTGACTAAGAATCGTTTATGACACATGTAAGTATTTTCGATGTGCATTTCCCCCACTTTACCAAAACTTATAAAAATTGCATCAGTACTTAAAATCGTGCACAAATTTTTGCTATTTAGGAATTAGGTTTCTGTGATAGCTTACAGAAATTGGCCTCATATAAGGAAATAGGAAAAATTTATTTTTTTATTGGTTCAGGGAGCCAAAATCTGTCTTGAATAATTAAAACCAAAAATGGCGACCAATATTACAACAATTCGACACGAATTATACACCTCTACAAAATGAAAAGTCGCTGTTGGTAGAAGCTTGATACATACTTTTAGTATTTTACTTGCTGATTTCAAATCTGTATTCCGAATTCTCTATTACCTCTCAATTTTGAGAAAATCGTGATTAAAAACGCGAAAACAGCTTTCTACGAATTTTAAAATACTATACAAAACGCATTCTAATAGCTTATGACTTTTTGTTGCGATGGTAGTAAAGAATGAATTTTGTTCTCTAAAATACATAGGACAACATTTTCTTAATTTGTGCACCGTTATAGGAAAAAATTCTTTTGAAAACCACTCTCAGAAAAACAATTGTTCCATCAATTTTGGGTAACCTACATTTAAGAATTTGGAATCAGCGTATCAAATTCAAAATGAATCATGTATCAAAGATCAAGACTACTGAATTTAATTCTTAAATATAAAAAAGCGCATAGAAATCACTCTCGAATTTATGAAATGTGAACCAATCATGTTTTAAAAATTTTAAAAGTATGTGAGGAACCCCTGGACAACCCACAGTTTTGACTCGCAATTACAAAAAGATACAAAATCATGCACAGCGATTATTTTTCTACTCACTTTGATGTGCTGATCACATAAATTGTCTTAATTTAATAATCTATCACAAGATTTCCACTATTTTTTTTTAATTTTATGCGCAAATCTTTCCGCGGTTGTTTCGGTTAGCACGAAATACTTATTAATATTTCCAATAATCCACTTTTATTGTATAGACTTACCAAATGGATTTAATTAAATCACCTCTCGTAGTATGCAAAAAGACACAATCATTTTATAGCATTTAGCGACCGCGAATCTTAAAAAAATGACGTGCTCAAGTGTATTATTTTTTTACGACAAGAAACACACAAAAAACCGCGTGAAAAACTTTTAATTTTCCCGTATTGAAAAAAAAAATTTTTGTTCTTAATTTTTGTTTTTCTTTTTGTTTTTATTCTGACATTTCATACTAAGGTTAACTACCCAGAGTTAAAATATTGATAAGTTATTATGGTTAAATTTTCATAGGGATAAATATTTAGTATTGGTTAGTTACCCATGGTTAAGGTAAAGTTAACTTCTCGAGAAAAGTTAATGGGCCCTAGGGATTAAATTTTTGTACCATAAAGTCTTTTTTCAAATTCCGCTATTATTTTGCAATTCTTTACGTCCGTTTTTTTTTAATTTATAATCTAGGGGCTATAATACACATTTCATACAACAAAGTTTGGTGACTAGTTGCAAAAAAAAATCGCGAAAAATAAAATTTGCAAAAAGGAAAATTTTTGCATCAATATATTTGTTTGCCGAATCTAAATCGCTGATTACGTTTCCTAATTAATTTTTTCATAATCTAGGGCTATAATACCGTTGGAATAGTATAATTCCATAGTATAGTTCCTTCCATTCTTGATTTTTATAACTAAATTATTATTTTCCATCCCTGGTTACAATCGATGTTTTGAGTCATACAAAGAGCGCACACAATGACCCTGCAAACATTTAAAAGATATGTACCTTCCAAGAAGATATTAAAGCGATATCTTCTATTTGTCATGTGAATGAAAATAATCAAGTAGTATTTACTTTGAAATTTTCTTCCTTTTATCACTTGGAAGATAATTCGGCGATATTTGTAAAAAAATAATTCAAAAATTTTATCTTTTGTCATAACTTTTTATGACAATATTACGGCAATATCACCTTTGTATCATTTGGAAGATAAAGCAAATTTGTTTGAAATCTTTTATTAATTTGGAAAAAATTAAAACTAAATTTGTACAAAAACAATCGAAAGATATATAGGAAATAAACTCGTGAAAAGTTAAGATTAATTGCGTGGGAAAAATCGGCTAAGATGAATTCAAGATAATTTATAAGTTGGTCAATGGATTATGTATGCAGATATTGTTTTTCAGGCTTAAATTTAATAATGAAAAAATTAAATCGTTTTTTTTTATTGTACCGCGAGTTTATTTAGCGATATCCCTTTTATCTTCAATATAAGTTATTGCTTTCATATTGCCTGGAAGTATTGTTTTAGTGTAACAGTTGTTTCCGATGGAGGAAACTTCCGAAATACGAAATTGATATCGCCGGAAAATAAATCTTTTCTTCCTGGCGATATATTCGGAGAATCTTCTTCGTATTGCCATGTTTGCTGGGTGATATTGGTTTGAATATGTTCCTGATCCAAGGCACATAATAGAACAAATGCTTTCTCAGTGATAGAGAGTCCCCCAATCTCTTTAGTATGTATACTCTTTGGTGAAATACAAGGACAGATATTTTTTTCAGTAGTTTGGGTAATTTTTTTGTGTTCCCTTGCATTTTTTTAAGAAAAAGGTTTTTATAATATAAAAGCCATAGTTTATTTCCTTTTTTGTTATTTAGAATTGTCTACTAATGTGGAAGTCGGTACATTTTTATATTTTACCAAGTTTCCTAAATAATTTTCGAAAGAATAACAAAAACACAATTTTTAGACTTTGAGCCTAAAGCTTCTATGCCACTTGCTAGTTTCAGTATTAAAAATCCAAAATAGAATAGAGCACGAATTTCCTTATGTGAGAAATTATGTGTGTGAAGAGAACAACTATATCGGAAAACTATCAAACTGTCAAATTGATGTTGGTAATGCAGTACCCTTCATATGATTTGCATTGATGTTGCAAAAAAGTAGAATCTAGAAACTAGCAAGTGTCATATAGGCAAAGATTATATACTTTATAGATTGACTATGCTACTCACGGTTCTGTCGATAATTAGCGAACTCGGGCTAAACTCGGGCAAAGAGAAAAATGCATAAGAAAACCTTTTTATAAAAAAATGCCACTAAATAAATTGAGCGAAGGTTGAGCGAGATAATGTGGATAGAAACCCACTGATATAGGCAGTGTCGACAGTGTTTTACCGCAGTGCGACGTTTTGTCGATAAAGCAGGTTTTTGTACTTTCTTAATTTGTAACTGTCTAGAAATTAGAAAATTTCCTAAATATACAAGAGCTGCCTTCAAACAAAATTCAACAACATATTTGTAAAAATAGTGAATAGTTTTCGTGAAATTTAGGAAACAAATTTGACAGCATTGTGAGTATCTGGATTGGGCTTAAATTTTCACCATATAAATTAATTAAAACACAATTTTTCTATAAATTTTTTTTTTTATTTATTATTTATTTATTCAGGAAAACGTTTTATTGATTTTAGCAAGGATTTTTTTCATTTGCAACCGATGTTAACAAAACTTTTGCTGAGCTTACTATTTTGAATTTTTCAGTTTAAAATTTTCTTTATTAAAACACATATCCGCTTTGAGGATTTTTGAAATTTATTAAATTTATGAAAAAATTATTACATTTATTAAAAATATTTATAAAAAATATTTGTTTTCTTGTTTGAGATGTTAATGTTTGTTTTTTGTTTTTTTTTTACTTATAATAATATTTAAAACTATTTTTATTTATAATAAAAATTATTTTGTTTGTTTTTTTGATATCAAAACTATTAAATCTTTAGATTTACATATAAACTTAGAGAATTATGTCGAAAGAATTGCAATTAAAAAGTGTACACTGCAATTGCATTTTAATTAACTACAATTGCAGTTTAAATTGCAATTGAAGTTAAAATAGCAGTAATATCAGTTAATTTTAAACGCATTTGCAGTATACGTTTTTTTAACTGCACTTGCAGTTAATTTTGCCCGCACTCTTAGTGTATTCTAAAATTGTTTTTGGTTTTGTGATTTGATTTGTATTTAAAACTTGTTGTAATCACAGATTTAAACTGTATGAGCTTTCATTTGTTTTTTCTTTGGAAATTATTTTTGGTTTAGATTTTTCTTTAACGATAATGAATTTTTTTTATAGTTAAAAAACCTATAAATATTTATTATTAAAGGCAGTTTAAGTAAATGTTATTGCTTAATTAACTTACTATTTAAGTTAAACATTTTTTTTTGTGGGTTTTATTTTTAAAAGTCCATGGGTTTTTTTGGTTCCAGAGAAATGCTAGGGAAATTTAAACTTCATTACGTCCACAATTATGTTCATTTTCTCCTCCTCCTTCCATATTAAGACTGCGTAGAGATCTGAGAAAAAATATTTTAATTAATATGGATTGAATACATATTTTTCAAAATTTATTTCAAAATGTGTAATGTGTAAGAAAAGTGTTTTTAAATTAGTATTTAAAGTACATACAAGAAAATCGCATTACGATAAGATTTCAAATTTGCTAAGTAAACAATGTATATTTGAAGCAAATCTATGGATAAACTCCCAAGTTATGGTCAATTAATGAATTCGTGAAATACAACTTAGTTTATTTGTAAAGCTAAGCATCGAAATACGAAGTGTTAAAATAAATTGCCAGAGCTTTCACGTGTATAATATTCTGACTGGGTTATTTTCCTTCATAAACCGTTTTACTATTTGTGATAACAGCGAATGGGTTCCGGACTTATTCCATGTAGTCGGGTCTTTTAGAAAAATTCTAAAAAGGATGTGGTTGGGAAACAATTGTAAAAAAAATTGCTAAAGATTTAAAAAGCTGGGAAATACCAGGGGAAAGGAACTTCACTCAATTTTAATCCTTTTTTATGAACCCACATAAAATATGAAGTGAAAATCGAAAAATATGCATTTAAAATCGTAGTTCGTAAGCGAATCGATGCGGTTATCGGTAAGGTTAATGCGATTTTAGATTATTTGGGTAACGGTATTTTAGAGGTAACGCTATTTCATTTATTTCTATATTTTAGGATAGCGGTATTACAATTTTGAGGTCAACGGTATTTTAGTTATTTCGGTAAAGGTATTTTATCTTATTCTATTTTCTTAAGCAGGCGGCGGGAGATTTAGAAGAAAATCCTCACGGTAAAAAATAAGATTTTGAAACTCGAAGTCAAATATTTTGTATATTATAAGACCTACACAGGTAAAAATGTCACAAAGTTTTAAGTTACAAAAATGATTGTTTAAATTAAATTTCAATTTCAACAACATTTTTAATTCAATCAATTAAATATTTTGTTGATATGACAAATTTCTAAGTGTTTTTCAATTAGACAAACGTGTTTGTTTAAACCCAAAAATTCTTTACTGACGAATTGTCAATTCAAGGCTGTTCAAATCGGTTTTTTTTTTGTTTGACAAATTCCTAAGTGTTTTTCAATTAGACAAACGTGTTTGTTTAAATTTAAAAAATTCTTTACTGACTAGGTCATTATTGTGAATTCGAGACAGTTCAAATCGCTTTTTTTTATTTTGCCCTGTGACTGTACTGCGTGAAGTGAACTGATTTGTTCGTTAAACAAATAAGTTCACTATTCACCTTTTACATATTTTTCCTATGAAGTTGTCTCCACCCTAAAGGCATCAGATAATCTAAAACTTTATTAAAAATAGAAAAAAAAATATTTTCATATATTTAGTTAGAATATTCTTCTACCTCAAGTCCAAATTCTAATATGATATTGTCATATTAGATTTTATTTGTTGTTTCAAAAACGGTTGATCATTTTCATGATAGACAATACAATTGTTTCGTAGACATCACTACTCTTCAGTTGTCCGCAATAAGAAAATGATAACTTTCTTACTCAAACCGAGACATTACATAAGGTACAAAAAATCAACGGGACGGGTATATGAACTGTCTGATTTGGTAAAACCAAAAAAGAATAAAAATATATTTGAAAGAATTCTTTGTAATTTACTTGTAAAAATTGTATCATCTTTCTTTGATTTGAAAATAGTTTAAACAGAAAGTGATATTAATTTATGATCTAGAGTCAAACTAAAAAGAACATTAATTTACTTAAAAACAAGAGATCAACTAAATATTCCCCCATTCATCTTAAACACATTGACACGGTGCAAAAATATAATTTAAATAATATACATTTAAATTTAACGGTTCGTTGTAATTCAAAAATCTGTGGTTATCATACACAGAGTTGAATAGAATCAGTTGAGATATCTTAAGAATTAAGGTTCAAAGCAAAATAGAGTAATAATAACAAAGGATAAAAATAGCATTGTTAAATTTCGTTGATGTTAGTCTAAGTTGAGTTGTTGATAAGAAATTCGATTTTCTTTCAGCGGTCACATAAGTAGACAATTATTTAATATTAATCCACTCAAGACGAAATACACTGATGATGGCTTTGTAGCGAAAGCCGAAAATACTTATTCTGTATTGCTGTTCGTATCGAATTCTTTCAAATATATTTTTATTCTTTGTAATTTTCTTGTAAAAATTGTATCATCTTTCTTTGATTTGATAATAATTTAAACAGAAAGTGATATTAATTTATGATCTAGAGTCAAACAAAAAAGAACATTCATTTACTTAAAAATAAGAGATCAATTAAATATTCCCCCATTAATATGTATTTTTTTTATTTAAGATGTACTTTTTAAGTAAAGAACAAGAAAAAATAAAAATCAACAAATTCGGCTATTAAATTTTTGCTTTGTATTTTAACAAACTCATTTGTTGATATAACAAACTATTTAATTAAAAAAAATATAACAATCAAGTCAACAACATCATTTGTTAAAATTTGCTTTAAATTTTAACAATTGTGTTTGTTGGCTATTTAATTAAAATAAATTCAACACACGAGTAAGAAACATGTTGTTTGTAGCTATTTTATTAAAATTGTAGATATTCAACATTGACACCCTGTATCACACCTTTTATTAAAACAGGGTCACTCTGCTAATAATTTCTTCAAGCCTAAATACATCTCTTCAACTTTTGTGAACAACTTTCCAGATTGAATCGTTAATTTAAAAGATCCATTAATATTACCATTTATTTTGGAACCACTGTGCAATGGTTTTTAGTAAATTTAAATATGGTTTTAACCCTTAAATGCATAATCTCTTCGCTTTTAACCATTTTTTTATATATGATTTCTAAAGGCGTGTACATTTCGAGAAAAATACCAAAAATAATTTATTTAAAAAAAAGGTGATTTTTATTGAAAAATATGGGTTTTTTCCAAATAGCTAAATTATGATTATTTTAACGTGTATGAAAAAAAAATAGAACAAAATCTATAAACTGTGAATTATATACTTATTGTCGCCAAAATGAATTTTATTGCGAGAATACCACTTTAAATATAGTGGGCACCAAGGCAACATCAAGTTATGAAAAATACTAATATGTATGAGTTTTGCAATAAGAGCGCTACAAAAGTTTTTTTAAATAAAACAAAAACGGTTTTGGATATCAATGAAATTCTTTATTCCTGTGAAAGTACGTTCGATGCCATTATGTATGGAAATCGATCTCTTTTGCATGTCCACCACAGGCACGCTTGCAGAAGTCCAGACGCTGAACCCAATTTTCGACGGTTTTCAAGCATAAATCGGCCGATTACGAATATCGGCTGATTATGCTTGAAGTTCATCAATCGTCGCTGGCTTTTTGGCATAGACCATAGATTTGACGTAGCCCCATAGGAAATAGTCCAACGGCGTCAAATCGCACGACCGAGGCGGCCAAACGACTGGACCATTTCGTGAGATAACACGTTCTCCAAACTTGGTTTGCAATAAATTGATTGTGACATTCGCTGTGTGGCTTGTGGCGCCGTCCTGTTGGAACCACATGTCCTTCAAGTCCACATCATCCAATTGGGGCCAAAAATATTCGGTTATCATTGAACGGTAGTGATTCCCATTCACAGTAACGTGCCGATCTTGATCATCACGGAAGAAGTACGGCCCAATGACGCCGCCGGCCCATAAACCGCACCAAACCGTAATTTTTTCGGGATGCAATGATGACTCATGGAGTACGTGTGGATTGCTGTCTGACCAATAACGCATATTTTGTTTATTGACGAAGCCATTCATTATGACGACCATAAATTGGACGTAGCGCTCTTAACGTTGAGGCCACTGACTCCGAATTTCGGTAGTAAATTTTAATAATTTCGACTCGTTGTTGGCTCGTATATCTTTCCATCATGAAATGGCAAATCTTACTGAAGAGAAATGTCAAAAGAGCGGCAAGAAATATGGCGTCGTTTGCTGTCCCTGTCTTTCTACTTTTGTAGCGTCCCTGTTGAAGAACCCTTTATATCGCAGTGTCCTCCTTCGGTGTTCCCATAGCACTTAACCCCACCGAAGTAAAATAATATAACAGGGCTATGAACTAAAAAGCTTCAACAAAGTTCGCCAAATCTTCATCAGATGGCGCGCAACAACTGTGCTAACATTCAACTTCTCGCGCAATTACAGTGTTGCCATATTTGAAGCCCTTCATCTTTCACCACCTTTCGCTCCTTCTCTAACCCCTTTCCAAAAGAGTAACACGTTAATTAATAGGAAGAATTTCCTGAGTGTTGCTTCTCTTTAAAAAAAAAAAAAATTATTTGTGAACAGAAAATATATACGATGAACTAAAACACTGTCACGTTATCCAAAATATTGGCTTTTATAACCAATATTGAAAAAATGCTAACTTCTACATTACCTTCAATACCAACAACCACCAATTTATCGAATATTTAGTCATTTGAATAAAATATCGGCAGCTAAAATCTAGTATCAGTTGTGTTTCAATAAAATCGATCATTCTATCCAAAGTATTAGTTTTTCCAATCAATTTAAAAATTTCTTTTTCAACTTTAATATCTTTAACCATTAATTTCCATTATTTTGGTAATTATAATAATATTTATATTGAGACTAGGAACAGAAATTTTATTTATCATAATAAAATTTTGGAATGTATCATATTTTTTCGTTTCATACATATGCATATTTAAATTCGAAGTTAGGTAACAACTAGGGTTTATGTCCCGGGAATCCCGCCCTTTTTTCAAGCCCGCAATCCCGGGAATTTTGTGCGGGATTTCCCGGGAATTTTTTTTATTCTTTTATAGAAGTTTTAGCAGTGTATTACCAATTTGGAAGCTTTATTTAAATCTAACATATCGATTTTTTTTTTGTATATATTTACAATAAAAGCATGCGATTTTAAATTCAACAGAATTAGTATTAAAAAAAATACTGTTTAGGCCAAGTTTTTTTTTTTGATATTAGTTGAATTTGGTTTAGTTAAACCGAAAATCAATTTTATCAGCCATTACCAAGTTTACCTACAAAATTTGCCGTACCTTGGAAACAATTTGTTCTTTAAAATGATAATCTTTGTTCAAATAAAGCAATTATATAATATTTCAACATCAGTATTTCAGTTCGAAATACCTCGAAAATTAGTAATATTTTCGTATTTTTAATTGATAAAAGTATTTTTTACTTCAAATAATTTTATTTAAATTGATATTCCTTTATTTCAATTGTGTTTTTTAAATTTTATTTATTTTTTAAAAAATTGCATCAAATGCTTTTTTAAATTATTTTTGATTTGTTAATTTGAAATACAACTGTGAAAATTTAATAATTTCTTTTTAATTAGTTGTGACATAAAATATGTCTATTCAAAAAATAACAGTTAAAGTTAAAAAACTATTTAATAATATTTTAGTGTCTGTTTTTATAAAAATATTTATGAGAATTTGCCTATAAATTTGTGTGAAAAAAAATCACTTTTAAACTTTTTTATAAAAATAATTCTAGACGAATACTTCTGTAAATCTGCATAGAAACAAAATATCCAGAAATATATTTTTTTTTGATTAAATATTTAAGAAACACTTAAGAAAAAAATCGATTTTAGTTTTTACCATTAAACCATTGCCCTAAGTATCGTTTTTTATCGTAATGCATAAACCAGTGCTCAAATTTAAAATTTGTGTAAGACACAAAAGGAAAAAATATATGGTCCACAATTTTATATAAGAAACGTCTAAAAAATTTTTTTTAAATTTAATTAACATCATTTTAATAAATTTGTTATTTCACCGTCCGACAAAAGTTTCCACCCATTAACATAACCAATATATCCTGAAAAAGGGATGAAAATAAAATACCCCTTTCTTTCACTCTTTCTAAATCAATTCGTTTACCGTTTGAAAAGAGCATTAATATTTAGTAAATGTATTTCAAATTGTTTTTTAAAATTGGGACGGTTTCCATATTAATATTATTCGCGATATTAATATTAATTCGCGATTTAAACTGTTAAACGAATTGATCTATAAAAAGTAGTAGGTATGGATATTTTATATTTAAAACTTCTTTCAGAATATATTAAGTAGATTTTCTCATGGGTGCAACCAAAAGATGGACTTTGTCGGACGGTATTTTAATAGAAATTGAGTTTTTCAAGTACATCATATGTCGGATTTATTAATTTTCTAACGAAATTCTAAAAAAAATCCCGCTGTCCAGGGAAATGAAAAAGTCCGGGAAAAGAAAAACCCTAGCAACAACTAAATGTTATTATCTGTGGCGCAGTGTGTAGTCACACATCCTTATAATGCCTTGGTAGGCATTATATTTTCTTTCTTTTTTAATAATTTTTTTATTGATTCAAATTAAAAGACACAATTGATTTTCTGTTGTTAATATAATTTTATTCAAAATCAAAATATTCAAATTTTCAACCTGAAGAATTCAAATTTAAAATTTGACAAAAAAGTTTACATCGAGCTTAGCCTAGAGGAAAAGCCATGGGCTGATAAACGGAAGGTCGCCGGTTCTATCCCGGTTCGAGATATAATTTTTTTTTAATTTTTATTTTTTTTTAATTCAAATTGAAAGACACAATTGATTTTCTGTTGTTGATATAATTTTATTTAGAGACAAAATATTCAAACCTAAAGAAATTCAAATTTGAAATTTGACTAAAAAAATTTAAATAGAGCTTAGCTTAGAGGAAAAGCAATGAGCTGACAAGCGGAAGGTCGCCGGTTCTATCCCAGTTAGCGACATAGAAAATTTTAATTTTTAAATAATTTTTGCGGCACCTGTTATTCTATTTATAGAATTTATAATCCACAAACATTAAAGTAATCAATAAACACAACAAAAATTCGAAAATTGTAAATAAATTTCGGTAATTACAACGGTATTAAAAATAAATAAAATTGATTGTACCTGGAACTACAAAAATTCGGTTGGCGAAAAATTCGGTTGGAACTACGAATCTGTTTTCTGTGTATAAACAAACATTTTTGAATATTACACTTTTTGTAAAAAAAACGTGTGTTTTAGATTTTTCACAAACATACCAAGCAAAACCAAGATTTTTCTTATAACTGTTTAAAAAATCTGAGCTAAACTATAAGAACACTTTGTACTTGTACACTTGAAGATGCCCTAGTGCCCAAAAATGTAGTTTTCTGCATCACAAGGGTTTTTTTTTTAATTAAAAAACTGGTATGTTGCCAAATGACTACACCATGCATTTAAGGGTTAAGATTTTTGAAAATTCTTGTCGCTGATATATTTCAAGTAAGAGACAAGAGTTTATATTAAATATACTATGATTTAATTCTGGTTTCATTTATATTACAAAAGAAAACTATGTGCTTCTATGATGACAGACAAAATTCAAGAGAGATTACTAAAAACGGAAATGCAAAAATTTACAAAGCCAAAACAATGAAATTTCGTAAGCAATTCTTTAAGATACTGTCAAATTACACTGTACTAGTTGAAAAATCCAACAAGCGGGGCAGCCGGTGGGTAAACTTATTAGAGTACGCTGAATCCAGTGGTGCAAGCCGTTTTTCTAGATTACCTTTTGAAAAATAGATATTTGTGTTTGAAAATTCTGCGTCCAAGGACCCCGCGGTAAACAAATGTAGTCAAAGTTTGGAGCAACAAGTTTTTTAGGTAACGGTACTACGCAATACTCTTTGTATTTTTTCAGAAATATAACAAACTGTAAGTGACCTTATCGTTTTGACGAGCACCTTATTTACGCACACTAGATGTCTATTTATGCATATTTTAAAATTGGCAAACTTTATTCGGTTGGAACAAAAGAAATAGGGTTGTGACAACGAAATTAACGATTGCAAAAACCGAACGATTCGCTTCGAACCAAATTCGGTTGCTACAACAAATTTTTATTCTACATGTAGAAAACTTTGTTAAAAACAGTGATTCATCGAAAAAATCCCAAAAACTTAAAATTTGTTTAATGGTGTAACTTATTACAAAATGCTTTAATAATTTTTTTCTTATTAACACTTCCATTTTATAACGGAAATTAAAACAAACAAACGTTTACTAAAGATAAACTTTACTAAAACGATGCAATTTAAAGTAAATTATTTAAGATTTCAATACATTGTAATTTTTTTTAAAACGTTTTGGAATTGATCTGATTAAAATATAATATGTGTATTTAATGCCAGACACAGTAATATGATACTTCCAGTATCGTAAAGTTGTCAATGAAATGATGACTTACATAATTTAAAATATATTAAGGTTTTTCACAAGGGGTGTGCTATTTGTTGTATCGTTGTATCGTTCTAACAAAAAACAGAGTTGTTAAAAATTAAATTAAAAAAATACAACATTTGAGAATAGCACGATACAACATTTTTACGTATGTTTAGTGTCCTATGATTGAGTGTGCTAACAGAAAGAAAACCGAATATAAAATCGTTGTTAAACTCAAATAAAAATTTTAACAACTCTGTTTTTTGTTAGGACGATACAACGATACAACAGATAGCACACCCCTTGTGAACAACTTAATTGTATTTAAAATATTTTAAAATTATTTAAATTTTTGCATTTAAAAATACAAAAATTGTTTTTTCGGACTTTCTATGTTTTCATATATTTAGTTAGAATATTGTTCTACCTCAAGTCCAAAATCTAATATGATGTTGTCATATTAGATTTAGAATAGAATATTGTACTTTCCAGCAAACAAATATGATTATTAATGACTCAGAAATAAGCCCCAAAAACACAAAAAAATGTTCCACTTTTTTCTATGAAAGTGGTCCGTCCAAAAGAGCCTTCTGTGTACTCAGAAATGACTCAGAAAAAAGAACGTATAAAATCGAAATTTTCCTCATAAATTTAAATAATTTTGGAATCTTCTTTGAACCCTCATTTTGAGACAGCTTTTTAGCTTGTAGAGACAACTTTTTGGATTGTTTTCTGAAAGTTCAGATTTTAGAGTGTTTAAAAAAGAAAAACAATTATCATTTCTATGAGCCATTTAAGAATCTTATTTATGAGCGCTTCTAAATTGCTGGCTGGGTTTGGAAAAAATCATCCCTATGAAATAAATTGATTTTATATAATTATAAAATATATAATATTTGAATTAAAAGAAATATTTATTATTAAATTAATTAATAAACGTGCATTATATCATGATAAGACTTTTTATTAATATTAACTCAAATTTACGGAAATAATATAAAGAATAATTCTTAAAGGCAGAAAGTATGTAGTTTAAAAAATAATTATGATCTTGTACAAACAGATGCGTATTAATGAAAAGGGGCTTGAAAAACTCGAAAGAGATTGTATAAAACAAACAACATTTAACAAACTTTCACAAAAAACATATGTTTGTTTAATTTTTATTTTTAAATTTAAAAATAAATGGTTCGAACAGTTACACATTAAGGGTTTTCACAAGGAGTGTGCTATTTGTTGTATCGTTGTATCGTGCTAACAAAAAACAGAGTTGTTAAAAATTAAATTGAAAAAATACAACATTTGAGAATAGCACGATACAACATTTTTACGTATGTTTAGTGTCCTATGTTTGAGTGTGCTAACAGATAGAAAACTGAATAGAAAATCGTTGTTAAACACAAATAGAAATTTTAACAACTCTGTTTTTTGTTAGGACGATACAACAGATAGCACACCCCTTATGAACAACCTTATTAATTTCCATGACTGTTGTTTTAACTATATTTCTAGTTATTTTTACTTCATTTGCCAGTTGAGTCTTAACAGTTATAAATACCCTACGGGGAATGGGACCGGTCCCAGATGACACGCAGGATAGGTGCCAAGTGGGCGGAGACCGGTCGTTGATCGGTCTTTTTGTTTGAAAGAGACATATCACTTTAACATGGCGTTGTCATTGGAAATGACCAATTGCCACATTTTAGACACCTTGTGACAGTAAGGTGGTGTGTCTAAAAATAGCTTTTCAAATAAACTAATAAAAAATAAAGAATTAAAAATAATCTAGTTGGCGTCGAAGTAGGGCTCGATAACACAACCCCCTGCTTGTAAGGCAAACGCTCTACCGTCTGAGCTAATGTTGCTTATACGTGATGTCTGGCTGATGGTAAAGTTATATATTTTTCGTTTCTGTTCAAATTAAAAAGAAAAAACAAACACTACAAGCAAATAAAAAAAAAAATAGAAAAGAAAACAACACTAACACACACAAATATAGTGTAAGTGCCTTCAGTATGTCCCCGATTGACCAGTCACGGGATAGGTCCTTTAATGGCAGTTGACTCGTTTTTTGCGTTGGCCATAATTAAATTAAAAAAATCAATTAATAATTAGAAAATTACCTCAAAAACTCTGAGAATATAAATAAAAATTTAAAAAATTGCCCTTAAGTTAAAAAGAAAATTAAATGAAATACCAATTGTTAAAACTAAAACAGCTTTAACATTAAAAAACGTTGAAAATACAAAACTTAAAATTTTTTAGCAAAAAATTATAAAAATTTAAAATAAGAGCTAAAATAAGCAAATCGTAAAAAAATAAAGTTCAAAATAAATAAAAGAGTAAAATAAATAAACAAATATTTTAAAAAATATGGCGCGAATTTTATTTTATATTTCGGTATTGGTCGAGTTTTTTAAAAGCAACAGTGAAAGTAACAAATCAGAAAATACTTAGGAAATTAATTCATTCTCTTTGGTTAATATTTGTACTAATTTAGTAATATGCCTTCGGTTGACCGGTCACGGGATATGTCCTTGGAGGGCAATTGACTCCTCATTCCCCGTAGGGTATCTTTCTTAATGCAGTTTATTTAAATGCAAATGTAGTGTACATCTTTTTAACTGAAAATGCAGTTATTTGCAGTTGATTTTACCTACATAATTCCCCGAATGCAGGTCTTAAATCCGCTGTACAGTTTTAATTTATAATTTCCATGAATTTAATAGAATTTCAATGAAAAATTATTATTTATTTGCGCTAAAAAATAAGCCATAATAAAATGACCATGAAATGAAAAAGCTATGAACTAAAAAGTTTCATCAAGTTCGCTAACTTTCCACCAGATGTAGCTCAACAACTGCTCTAAAATTTAACATCTGGAGTATTACAGTGTTGCCATATTTGAAGCCCTCCATCTTTCACCATCTTTCATCTCTCCCCTTTCCAGAAAAACTGCACATTAATTAATAGGAATAATTTCCTGAGTGTCGCTTCTTTATTTTTTTCGTTAGTATTGAAATTTAGTCAACTAATGCTAATGCCAAAAAAATTTCATTACCATTTAATGCTACTAAAATTTTCTGGCAATAGAATTTGTCCTACTAATACTAATGAAATCGCAATAATGCCTTAAAAACTAATTACAATTGAGCAAAAAAGCATTTGTTTACTAAAAGAAGGGGATGCTTATATTGCTTTACAGTGGCTGTTTTATAAAAATTTATCCTTTGGGATCTGGCCTATTTTTATTATCGGAGTGGGTTAATACTCCATCGGAGTAAAAATTTATCCGTTTTGCTCTATCTCGCTTAGTTTTCGAGATACGGTCCATTTTTTAAAATAGCCATTTTACAAAATTGCCTGTATCTCGAAAACAGGCAATTTTGGGCCCACTTTACAATTTTAAAGTCATTAAAAACCCATAATCTTAACAAACCTTAATATAACTTTTTCGCTACATTTTCAAATAAATTGATGTGATAAAATTCCAACCGAAATCTCGCAACAATTCCACGTAAAAGAAAAACCACAGTTTTATATGCTAGCTGATCCAGTTCCCACCAAAAAAAGAGATGCCGAAGGAGTAGAAAAAGCACTACAATTGATAATCTAGATGTACTTTTTTTTTAACATAAATACTAATGATTTTAACATTAAGTTGTCATAGGAGAGGACTACTCCCACTTCAACATTTTTTCAGTACTTTTTGAACGAGTGCAAAGGAAGCTCTTTTTCACCAATTAAAAGTTTAAAAAAATTCTTTACAAAAAAAAATTATATTTTTTTTATTTTACAAAAGTTTTTTTTATTGCCGCCACCTGGTATCGAACTTGCGACCTCACGATTGCAAGTCTAGCGCTATACCGCTGAGCTATTCTTTGAAATGAAAGTTGACTGGCATAAAAACAAATTCCTTTGTAATTTCATTTTACTCGTTTTCTATCCGCCATATTGTTAAAATCAGCTGATTCTTATCTGTGTAATCTGTTCTGAAACTGATCCAAAGAAAATTGTTAAAGAGCGAACAATTCTATTTCAGCATTTATTTATTACAATAGATTTTGTTAAAAAGTTATATATAAAAAAAAATCCGTTCCCCCAAAAAACTACACCTCTGTTGTTTTGATAATGTATTGACAATTATTAAAATTGCATAATGAAAAAAAAAAAAACAATACTGTATTTATATAATCACTTATATGTATAAAAGCTTTAATTTAATAATAAATATTTACTAATTAAATTTTATTTTCTTATTTCTTCATTTAAGTTATAATTTACCTTAACCCATTAATTCCCATGGGGATCTAGTGTAGATAGCAATCTGGAATTTTGTGTGGAATGTTCAATTGGACATACACTGCCGCTCACTTGATTAGATTCATGATTTTTTGTAAATTTGTCTTTAATTCTAATTATATTTATACCTTAAGAGAACAATGTATTCAAAACAAAATTGAGATACATATACACTGTGCTCGAATTTAACACTTTTTTAACAAGCTGGGCACTAGACCGTACCTCAAAAAAAAAAAAGTTCGTCGTACACCCTCCAATATAACTTTATATTTTTGCAAGGCAATCCAAACAGCTTCCTAGTTCCAGCAGTTTGGACAGGTCGTTAAGGGGCCACTTTCCCTTTTTGAGCCCCCATTTTATAACGACGCTGTCCAAAATTCAAAAAAGTATCTTTCTAATAAGTTAGCCCATACTCCAGGGACCCACATTTTAAATTTCAGGTTTCTAGTCGAAGTGGTTTTTACAGGCCACCAAGGGGAGGCTTTTCTTCTTTTTGCCCCTCCCTTTAGGAATTTACAAAAATTCCATCTTCGCGGCTATCTGCGATGGATGGGGAACATTCATACCAAATTTCAACTTCATTGCCTCAGCGGTTTGGGCAGTCCGTTATTGGGGACAGTTTTCAACCACCATTTTTACTATGCTCCTGTTCCAAAATAGAAAAATTACGTTGCCGGTGAGTTAGTCCTACTCGAAAGAATACATATTTAAAATTTTAGGTTGGCCAAAATGGATTGGGCAGGCCGTCAAGGAGGAGACTTTTCCCCTTATTTCCCCACCCGATAGGAATTTCAAAAATTCTGTCTAAGCGGATGCCTACACAGAAGGAGGAACTCACATACCGAATTTTCTTTTGGGATATCCTGTAGGGAATTTTCAAAAATACAAACTTAGTCGATGTCTACTACAGTGGAGGAACCTTTATACCAAATTTCAACTTCTTACCTCCAGGGGTTTGGGCAGGCACTTTTCCAATTTGTGAGACTGTTTATGGGGAGGCTTTTCCCCTTTTTGCCCGTTCCGGTAGGAATTTTCAAAAATCCCGTCTTAGCGCATGTCTATGCCGAATATCAAGAAACCTTGTTTTAGTGGAGATATCCGTGGGGGGAGGAAAAAAAGTCCTTTTTTTGAAATTATATTTTTTTATATGGTATTTTTTTAAATCGTACTTTTTGGAATAAGCGAAATTTTTTGGAAAAAGATACTTTGTGTTTACAAAGTACTTTATTTGTACTTTTTTTGAAAAATGTATTTTTTTTGGAAACAGGTACTTTTTTTGGAAAAAGGTACTTTTTTGAAAAAGGTATTTTTTTTGTAAAAATGTATGTTTTTTCGAAAAGGGTACTTTTTTTGGAAAAGGTACTTTTTGTTAGAAAAGTTACTTTTTTTTGGAAAAAGGTACTTTTTTGGAAAAGGTACTTTTTTGCAAACGGTGCTTTTTTGGAAAATGGTACTTATTTTGGAAAAGGGTATTTTTTTTTGGAAAAAGGTACTTTTTTTGGATTAAGGTACTTTTTTTGGATTAAGGTACTTTTTTTGGATTAAGGTACTTTTTTGGAAAAAGGTACTTTTTTTGGAAAAAGGTATTTTTTTGGAAAAAGGTACTTTTTTTGGAACACGGTACCTTTTTTGGAAAACGGTACTTTTTTTTTTTGAGCTGGGCGATGTTGAGTCAGTCAGTCAGTAATGTTATTCTTTTATATATAGAGATAACTTGTCGAGTATTGTGAAACATATATTTTTATATGATTATATCAAAAGATATTTAATTATATAAAATTATATTAACCAGATCCACCATTTTCCGGATCAAATCATGTATGGGTTAATATAATTATATAAAAAATATATTATTTGATCCGTAAAATGGTGGATCTGGTTAATATAATTTTATATAATTAAATATCTTTTGATATAATCATATAAAAATATATGTTTTACAAGTTATAATTGTATAAAATCATAAATGATTGTATAAAAATCATATATGAATATATAAAAAACATTTTTACTAGGGATTGTATTTTTTAGTTAAGTGTTTGTAACCGTCGCATAGGACAATTGTAATTAATAATAGAATTAATAACTAAAGAATTTTTTACTAGAGTTGATTTATAGGAAGAAGAAGAAAACATTTTTATTGAAAAATTTAATTGCAGAACAAAAAATGTTTTTGGGGAAAAAAAATTTCGCGAAACAAATGGTGAAAAAAAATTTTCATAAAAAATTACGGCTTGTTTAATGTTGTACATATTTTTATCAAATTTGATAAATTTATAATTAAAAATAATCCTAAAAGTATAAAAATAAAATCTTTTTGGTACCTTAGCGCCAAATTTTTCATCGCGAACACGAGCGCTAACTTTGAAAAAAACGGCTATCACCATTGAATACAGCGTACTCGAATTAGCTTTACCAGTAGGGTGCCCAGCTTGTTTAAATTTGCGGCTAGCACAGTGTAATAGATTAGAAAAGAAAAATTAACGGTATAATTAACCTGTTATTTTTCGCTTTTATATAAAAATACAAGTAAAACAAGACAAATTTTGACTCATTTGATTAGGTTCATTAAGAAAAAATTCAGTTTACAATAAACAGCTGATAAAATGTGTTAAAATTTCTGAGTTTCCTACTAAAAAAAAATTATTTGACTTTTGATATTACATATATATAATTATATCCGAAAAATGTAGACGTTCTCATTGTATCAAATTAGATCGTATTAGATCATATTAGACCTACTTGAATACAATTAGATCTAATTTGATGGAATAAGATATGGTTCGATACAATTTTATCCAGATTTTGTCCTCATCCAAATGTATCAAATATAATATAATCATATCCAATTAGATATAATGGTATATAATTCGATACAATTACACATAATTATATGTGGCATATATAGGTCAATATATAATTGAATATTGTAATATGTTGCACTATATATGTATAGTGCTATATAAAACAATATATATTTATATATCTAAGGTATAATTTCATATAATTTTATATAATTGTGTTTTGGTATATATGTTCCAATATATAATTATATTAAATTTCATATGATAATATATGACTATATCAAAACCTTTTTATTTGGGTTTCTAAAGATTTGCAAAACTTTTGTGGGCGCTGTGGTGTAATGGTTAGCGCGTTGGACTGTTACACGTGAGGTTGCGGGTTCGAGCCCCAACCAAGGCAACATCAATTTATGGAAAATAGTAATATGTATGAGTTTTTTCTATCCCTCGTACATATCGCAGCGTCCTCCTTCGGTGTTCCCATAGGACTTAACCCCACCGAAGTAAAATAATATAACAGGGCTTTGAACTAAAAGCTTCAACAAAGTTCGCCAACTTACCATCAGATGGCGCGCAACAACTGTTCTAAAATTCAACATCTCGCGCAATTACAGTGTTGCCATATTTGAAGCCCTTCATCTTTCACCACCTTTCACTTCTTCACTATCCCATTTCCAAAGGAAGCAACACGTTAATTAGTAGGAAGAATTTCCTGAGTGTTGCTTCTCTTTAAAAAAAAAAAAAAAAAAAAAAAAAAATATCTCTAAATAAAAATGGGGCGCTGCAAGCCATTAACCGAAGAGGAAAAAGGCAAAATTAAAGCGTTTATGGAATCCGGCCTAAGTTATAGGAATACATAGAGTTACAACATAGATAGAAGAGCTGTCTCCAATTCCTCTGATTCTGCTGCAACAATTAAAGAAAAACAGGGGTTACAGCAAATCTAGCTACTACAAAACGTATTATACGAAGTAATAAGGATTTAAGAAAACTAAAAATTAAAAAAAAAACCAACTCTAAATGCCACTCGTAAAGCGAAATGACTTGAGTTTGCCCGTCTTTTTAATAAGACGTGGCAACATATTGTTTTTCGGATGAAAAAATTCAATTTGGAGGGTCCTGATGATTACAATTATTACCTCCACGATCTGCAAAAAGGAGAACGCCATTTGAGTCGTCTGCATAATTGTGAAGGAAGTGTAATGGTGACTTGTGAGCTTCAATTTCTTTCATCTAGAATGACAGCAAATAGTTACAAAGGTGTACTTGGAAATGCTTTCACACATTTCTCCACAGTTTTTTAACCTATTCCGTGGATGTTCCAACACGATAATCACCCGACCCACACTGAAAGAGTGATAAAACAATGGATTCGAAGCCAAAATTTCAATAATTTGGAGTGGCCACCATACTCTCCTGGCCTGAATATTATAGAAAATGTCTGGGGATTGCTTTCACGCAAAGCTATATCGGCCAGGCAGACAATATGAAAGCAGAGAAGCCTTAATTGAATGAATTAAAAAAGCTTCCTCCGAAATTTCTTTACCAGTAATTGAAGAACTATATAACTCCATGCCAAACCGTATTTTTGAAGTTATATCGAATAACACAGGATCCCACCCATTATTAAAACTTTATTAAAACATAAAAAAAGCTTTAAAAATAAATAAAGTAGCATAAATAAATTTACAAATTAGTTGTTAACAAGTTTAAATTAAAAAAAAATCGAAAAAAGGTAATTTTTAACTAATTTGTAGTAGTTTTAACTAAAATTGTTTTTAGACTTTTTTCTACTAGTGTAGTTTATAAACAACCAAGTCAAGTCAAAGGACGACCCAAAATTATAAAGTGGACTTTAATAAAAATACAATATTCATTTAGAAAATTTTGACAGTAAGGTCCATTGTTTCCCTAGTGCCTTTCCGACGCTTTTTTAACCGGCGATTTTTTTGTCTAATGATGTTATCATTTAAAGATTGGGAAGGTACTTTTTCCAACACTTGTACCACTTGTTAAAGTGCCTTGCCAGCACTTTCCCGTTTGTGTTTTTTTGACTGGGTTTTAATTGGGTTCTAATCTCGGTTACTCCCGAATTTTAGGTTCCACGTAGCAGCGGTGTTGAATGGGTTAATTTGAATCGTGCGTGATAATAACAAAGATTCGTTGCAGTTTGGTTATTTGATCTACTGTATTTATTCATAACAGCGTTGAGCTACTGTCAACAAAGTTTTTTTGTTAAATAATTTATATTTGTTATTGTTTTAAATTTCTATATGCATTTTGTAATTAAACTATTTATGATTATTAGTCTGTTATTAGCTAATGTTATATTGCATAATCCAGGTTTGTTATAATTATTTATTATAAGTTATTGTTTAAAAATTTTGTTAAGAAATTTCTACTTCAAAAATTCATTATGCTTTTTTTATATTTGACAGTGATGAGTCAACAACGTCTATCTAATTTATGCGAATTAAAAGGTGACGTGTGTTCAGTTAAATGTCAAATTTTAGGTGGTCGTGATGGTTATTGTGATAAAGCTAAAATGTGTAATTGTCGTCCATTGTAAAATGATAACGAATTTTTAAAAACTCATAAATATGAATAAATTTATAAAAGCTAACCTGAGTTTGTTTTTATTTAAGTTTTTGTTTTGTTTTGATTTTCATATTCTGTTTTGTATTTATTTTGTTACATTCTTTCGCCTTTCTTCCCTTATCTTTCGCTTAAGCTAATTGTTTATTTAGTTGAGCATTATTGTGTGTACTTGTGGTAGCAGTAGTAGTAGTTTGTACAAACCTGGAACGTTCAAATAATGACGGATCAGTATATATAGGTTCACTGGGATCTTCAAATTGATTAGGCCCAGCAGTGCGCATAGGATTCATTACTGGTATTTGACACATTCGTGCTAAATTTCTGAAAATAAAAATATTAAAATTTTTAAATAAATTTTAAACTGCTAGAGAAAAATACACCTCTAAATAGTTCTATTGTGAATGATTTAAGCTATTTAGGGTTGCTTTTTGCTTTAACTTTAGCAGATTTCTCTCACGTGTGCATGTGGATTAAAGGCAAATTTATCGGCAAGAGAAAATTGCTAAAGATAGAGCAAAAAACACCCCTATTTTCTTTAAATCATTCACAAGAGCGATATTTGGAGATGTATTTTTGATGTATATCTTAGCATTTTTTTCTCAACGGTGGGTCTCAGATTGCAAAGCTAACTTTAACTTAACTATTAAACAAAAGTAAATGTCCAAAAATTAAATAGAAAACAACAAGAAAATTTTGCGTTAACTGGTAATTAACTCATAAACCTTCAATATGAAACCCAGCGTAAGAAATACTTTGAGCTCTAGTTTCTAGCTACCCGTGTAAAAAAGATCAGATCTGTCCAGATCTCAGTAGATCTTATCAGATCTAATTATATCTCAAAATTCGGGACAAATTTGAGATCTAATTAGATCTGATCAGATCTAGGCATATCTGGCCAGATCTTAGTAGATCTTACCAGATTTAATTAGATCTGATCAGATCTAGGCATATCTGGCGCAATTGCCAAAATCACTTTAGATTTGAACAGATTTGGCACTAGATCTGATCAGCTCTTGCCATAAAGTATTATCACATATGCCATATCTGATCATATTTGACGAGATCTGGTACAGGATCTAATTGGATTCAATCATGTCTATTTAGATCCAAAAAGATCTGATCAGATCTAAACTTTTTTACACGGGTATAGATTTAAAATGTTCCTATCCTGCTGACAAAATAATATGAACTTGTCACGGGACCGGCTCCACTTCACTTTACCTACCCAGCAAAATCTTTCATTACCAAATAAGTGGTTATATAATAGAAATTCATAGCCCCGCACAACTTATTTTTTGGCGTCTAAACTCATTATTTTTGTTTGGCGTGGTCGTTTTTATTAGTAGTCACGCTTACCCGCTCGCTTACGAAAAAATGAGAAATAAGTAGTTATGAGATTTTGAATAATAAGTGGTTACACACATGCTTACAAAAAGTTGAATTATAAGCGGTTATCCGATTGCTTACTTGATTCTTAAAAATAAGGAGTTAAGCAAATACTATTAGCTTAAGGAAATACATTCAGAAAAATTTAAGTTTTTTCTAGTGTGTAATTTTAGGACTCGTCATAAAAATTTTAACGTTAAACATATTTACATATAATAAATAAAAATGTATAAAATTTAACTGTGTAAAAAGTACTTATTTAAACTTTACGAGTAAGTCATTATTTTATATTTAGAAACAATGAATACAATAGGCCGTTATTAGGAAGTCATTATTTTATATTATAAAATAATGCAAAAGGTAATGATATATCATTTTTGGTAATGCAGATAGTAATGAGGTGTCATTACCAATATTTTGCTGGGTATCCATAGAAAGAATTTTCTTGGATGAGTTTTAATGAAATTTTTCACTAATGAAGTTTCCTTCGCAAAGTGAATGAAAAACTTCTTAAATTTTTTTTTTTAATTTTTTCATTGAGGTTATGAAATTTTTAATAAATAATAAGATTTTTTTTTATAAAATTTTATAAAAAACTGCATTGCTATTTGAGCGTAGATTTTTAGTTGATCTGAAGATTGTTATAATGAGTCTTATTTTGTTCGATTTAAGATCAATTATCATAAATTACAAATGAAATTTTGAGATAAACAAAAATCTAAAACTAGAATTTAGTAGGTTTGAGGTTAAGAAGAAGAATAAACCTTCCTCAAAAGTTATAAACACATTAAATTTGCAAATCAGACTAGATCTAGTTTCCGCCTTTTTATGGACAGGCTTTATCAGTGATCTTCGATTAAATTGTATTATTGTTTATATTTTTATTGTCAGATTGTCTCTATATGAATAATTTCAGAAGTGATCAAACAGACATATACAAACATTCTACTTCAGATTTTCTCTGTTTATCTTCTTATTTCCTCCGTGTCACCTTTTCACAAATATTGCCACATTGACGTATGGTTTGTGCGTACAAGTGCAGGCAATTTGTGTATATTGGAATCGGACAGCCAACAGGGCATTTTTATTTTTTATAGTAAATGGTTGTTTTTTCAAACGCGTCGTATAGACCAAATATAATTAATATTGTCATTAATATGTATTTTTATTAATTCTAATTTAGTAGGTTTGAAGAAGAATAATGTTTTGTATGTGTCTGTGTTTGATCACTTTTGAGTAAAGACAGTAACAGAAATTGGAATAGGAAAGAAAACAATGAATTAGTTACATTGCATTCAAGGCTTTACTTGGGTGAGATGGCTAAGCTGTCGTCGCACTTCAGTATAGTTACATTTGTAATGTGGGGACATGTTTTCGAATCCTACAGCCCACATGTTGTTGAAAAAATTATCATATAGTCACAATCTGTTAATAAACACATATAAACATTTAACAATTTAATGGAAAATCACTAATGAAGCCTGTCCATACAAAAAGGCAGACACTAGATCTAATCTGATTTAAAAATTAATGTGTTTATAATTTTTAGATAAAAAGGTTTATTCTTCCTCTTAACCTCAAATCTATTAAATTGAAATTTACATTTATTTTTACCACAAAGGGAAGAAAAACTTTTGAAAAAGACTTTCCTAGAAACAATGGTTGACAATTAATGCATTTTTAAATACTATCATCAGACTGTCTTTATGGGGTTATAATGTAGATTTAAGTTTTTGTATTTACACACTGCAATTGCACTTAAAATAACTGATATTGCTGTTACTTGAACTTGTAGTTAAAAATAACTGGAAATATAGTTAATTCAAATGCAATTGCAGTATATACTTTGTTAATCTAGTGTCTTCAAAGGCAATGAAATGTGCAAAGAAATTTGAAAATAACACACAAAGCAACAACAAAATTATTTTCGTTGTTGCAAAATTTAAAGGACATGTATTTTTTTAAAGCTGTAAAAATCTTATATTTAAGGTTCAACAAATTTCCCACTTTTTTGTATTTCGATTTATTTCATAATTGTTCCAAAGTAACTATGGAAAAATTTGGTGTCCAACAAAAGATATTTGAGAGGCCCATTTACCCGTATATAAAACATGTTTATGGCATGACACAAAATATTAGAATTTTAGGTGGTATTGTGCGGGGATGTATACAGTGCACTCAAAATAATACGTCTGTTGGCTGGACGGAAAAATTTGTTACTTTAACAAAATTTATTCCTGTTTTTTGGCTTAAAATAAAATTTTAACAAATTCCTTGTTAAATTTAACAAATCTAAATTTAAGTAAAAAATTTGTATAACTACAGTTTTATCTGTAATTATACTGAGTCGTAGAATTTATCCAAATTTATAGTCTCCGAACCCTCCATATCATGTGAGGGCATATAAGCGCACTACAGGGGAGCAAACAGTTTGTCCGTTTTGCTCTATTCGCTTAGTTTTCGAGATATGGGCTTATTTTTCGAGATATAGTGGAAAACCCCGCCTAGGTGCATTTTATGATAGAGATACCCCTTTTAGCTGGGGTATTATACGGTTAGTGGTAGTCGAAATTTTCATCAATTTTGTACTATCTCTCTTAGTTTTCAAGATATGGACCATTTTAAAAAATCGGGAGGGAACGAAATAGCGCTATCTTTAAAACTTCGGATACGTTGGTGGCGCCATCTACCGGGTAATAATAGAAACATGAAAATATTATATTTCAACAATAAATTTTGTAAAATTTAACGAATGGGTTCTTAAAAATTAGTTTTAAATAATTTTGAAAATTAACACTCAAAATTAGTTAAAGTACTGAGGTTTTTTAGTATAGTGTTAAATGGAGATAACTAATAAAACGTTTGCTTAAATCAGTGTTTCAACTAAAAATTTGTTAAAAATTAGTCAAATCGATTTGAAACCGGTTTGACAGATTTTTCTACTGGCGTATTATTTTAAGTGTGTTAATGGTCAAATTCACATATTGTATTCATCGTTATAATATTTTAGTGAGGGAGTGTTCCGACTTTTTTCGATATACAGCCTACTTCGGATTTGAGACGAATTTTCCCGAAAGTCTATATTTTTAAAGATTTGGGAACCTCTGATTATTTAGCTGTAACCACAATTAGCTTACCGTTCGTTAATTTTGTACCAAATTTTACTTAATTTCTCTTCTACTCAAAGGCACCCATATTTGACTTCACTAAATTTGCACTTTACACTCAACCAAAAAAGTCTGTAATGACTACTGAAAATTTTGCTGTTATTAGGGGAAATTTAACTGTTTTGAGGCCAGCGGTATTTTTTGCTAATTTTAGCAACACATGTCTGCTGATCTGTAGTACAATAAAATTAGTAGAAAAAATTAGTAGCCGCTACTAAATTTTAGTAAAATTTATGTAAAATGCAATTCAAAATCGATTTGCTAAAATCAGTTAAAAAACTTACTAAATATCATAATTTTAGTACAATGAAATTAGTATAAATAATTAGTTGCAGCTACTAAATTTCAGTAAATTGCTGTAAACTGTAATTTAAAATCAATCTGCTGAAATTAGCAAAAAATTGTACTAAAAAAACTGTAAAATCTAAAAAAAATTTTTTTTTCCTTCGATTGTAACAAGCGTATAATTACTTCATCGTACTTGAAATTTGGAGTCGAAATTGCAAACGGTTCTCCAGTTATTGCCGTTTTATGCATTGGAGATGCAATAAAATTTTCTGGGTGTTATTTCTAAACTAAGAATATATCAATAGTGACAAATATAAACTAAACAAGAATTGTAAAAAATCAAAAAAAAAAATATTTTTAAATTAGTATATTTTTCTGCTAAATTTAGCACTCGGTTTTGAAAAATTAGTAAAATTTTTTCTGAAATCAGCAGCGAAAATTAGTAAAAAATCCGTAATTTGTAATAAGAGAATAGCAAAAATGATTACTAAAAATAAAAATTGTACTAAAAATCAGTATAAAAATAGTATAGTGCGATTGGAAACTGTTTACAAATTTTTTTACAAACTTTTTTATTTGAGTGTACCGCACAATTTTCTTTTGTTTATATAAAATTTTATTTTTTTTACCTGTAGTGAATTTTGATTTAAAATTAACCAAATTATTATACTAATAGGAAAAAGTCCGTAAAAAAATTTAGTTAAAACTACTAAAAATTAGTTAAAAATGATGCTGCAGAAAAAAACTGCTAAATTAGCATATTACACTGTGAGACAAATGGTAGGGGTCAGTGATCGGGAAGGGTTCAAACTACCGGGGAAAGTTATGTCGGTAAAAAAGAAGTTATACGTGTCCCGGCGTTTCGCTGGGTCACCCCTAGGAATCGATATATATCGATTTGACCTTTGCTGGTCTTTAAAAATTGCAATTCCTTTAATCCGTTCATATAACGTTTTTCTATATACTCAACAGTTTTGCCGGTAAAAATAAATGTATGAAGAAAAAAATATTTTTTGCCTAAAATATTAAAAAAAAGTAATAAACAAAAGGTTATTGATTTTTATGGTAGCGGTAACAAACATTTATTTTTACCGGCAAAACTGTTGAGTATATAGAAAAACGTTATATGAACAGATTAAAGGAATTGTAATTTTTTTAAAATTGTTTGAGCAAAATCGGACTAGTGGTTCTCGAGTTATGTCAAAAAAAAGATATATCTCGATTCCTAGGGGTGACCCAGCGAAACGCCGGGACATGTATAACTTGTTTTTGACCGATATAACATTTCCCGTTGGTTTCATCCCATCCCGATTTTGACTGTCGCATAGTGTTATTTTAGCTATATATTAGTAATATAGGATCAGTAAAAATAAAACTGTTAAATATACAGAATTTTAGTTATATTTAAGCTAAATTTTTGTAAAAGGAAAATAGCAAATTAACCTGCTAAAATCAGCAAAAAATTTTGCTAAATAATAATTATTTTGCTAAAAAAATCACCAAAAAATTTAAACTTTTCGAAGTTTTTTTTTTAGATTTTTTTTTAAATGCAAATAAAAATCGTGCCTTTTGAAAATAGCAGTTTACAATTTTTCTGCTGATTTTAGCAGAATAGACTGCTATTTGCATTCAACTAAATTTAGCTTAAAAATAGCAAAAATTTTGTAGATTTAACAGTTTATTTTTGCTATTTTTAGTTTACAAATGTTTAGCAAAAATTTCTGCAGATTTTACAGTACAATTTGCTATTTTCAATTAACTAAAATTCTGTAAATATAACAGTTTTAATTTTGCTGTTCTCATTTCTCTAGTATTTAGTAAAACAAAATCTAATTTTAGCAGTTTTTTCTGAAGCATCATTTTTAACTAATTTTTAGTAACTTTTTCTGCTATTTTTACAGATTTATTTCTATGAGTGTAGGGATGGAACTATACGAAAGTTGACTTAAGCAAAATGTGGGTGCTAATTTATGTGTTGTCGCTCATTTCCTTAAGTGTTGTGTTTAATTAAGTATTGTGTTTAATTAAGTTAAAATCTTTCAGCCTTACTATCAATATTTTCCAAACTTATATTTTAGTTAAAGCCGATTTTAGTTAAAATATAGGGTGGCAGTATTCCTTGACTTGGTTTATTTTTGGAGCATTCTGATTGGTTAATTTATTTTCAACCAATCAAAATGTTTGAAAATACAAATATTTTTGTAGGGTTTTCATACACAAAATTAACAAAACCGTATGATTACATATAAAGGCGACTTTAAATTTAAAATACTCTTTTATAGTAAGGGCCTTTGTTTAAAACAGTATTTCAATATAAAATTATTGAAAAAATTCTTAAACCAATTTCAGTTTTTACTGAATTATTATTTGAAGTGTGGCTATGCTCAACTGCAACATTTAAAATATTTTGTCTATTAAGCGCCACTATGCGCCGACAATTTAATAATAATTATTTAAAGCCGGATCCTCCTCATGGGAACTTCAACATTTGATGTCAATGAAAATTTGCAAAAAAAAACAAAATATATAAATTGCTATAAAATCTAACCCAAGTTCCTTAAGGAATTATTTTCGAAAATTATCTTTAGACTTTTAACTGTGTTCAGATACCAATGCTAATTTAGCTGATTCCGGCTACATAATATTTTGAGTGCAACTTATTCTTAGAAATACCCTACGGGGAAAGGGAGCGGTCCCAGATGACACGCAGGATAGGTCCCAAGGGGGCGGAGACCGGTCGCTGATCGGCCTTTTTGTTTGAAAGAGACATATCACTTTAACATGGCGTTGTCATTGGAAATGACCAATTGCCACAGTTTAGACACATTGTGGCAGTAAGGTGGTGTGTCTAAAAATAGCTTTTCAAATAAACTAATAAAAAATTAAAAATAATCTACTTGGCGTCGAAGTAGGGCTCGATAACACAACCTTCTGCTTGTAAGGCAAACGTTCTACCGTTTGAGCTAACGTTGCTTATGCGTGATGGCTGGTTGATGGTTAAGTTATGTTTTTCGTTTCTGTTCAAATAAAAAAGAGAATGAAAAACAAACACACACACAGCAAATAAAAAAAACATGGCAAAGAAAAAAATAGAAAAGAAAACAACATTAACACACACACAAATATGGTGGAAGTGCCTTGAATATGCCCCCGATTGACCGGTCATGGGATAGGTCCCTTAATGGCAGTTGACTTGTTTATTTCGTTGGCCAAAATTAAATTAAAAAATCAATTAAAAATTAGAAAATTACCTCAAAACCTCTGATAATATAAATAAAAATTTAAAAAATTCCCCTTAAGTTACAAAGAAAAGTTAAATGAAATACCAATTGTTAAAACTAAAACAGCTTTAACATTAAAAAAACGTTGAAAATACAAAACTTAAAATTTCTTAGCAAAACAGTATAGAAATTTAAAATAAGAGCTAAAATAAACAAATCGTGAAAAAATAAAGTTAAAAATAAATAAAAGAGTAAAATAAATAAAAAATATTTTTAAAAATATGCCGCGAATTTTGTTTTTATTTCGGTATCGGTGAAGTTTTTTTAAAAGCAACAGTGAAAATAACGGATCAGAAAATACTTAGAAAATTAATTCATTTTCTTTTGTTCATATTTGTACTAATTTAGTAATATGCCTTCGGTTGACCGGTCACGGGATAGGTCCTTGGAGGGCAATTGACTCCTCATTCCCCGTAGGGTATATATAAATATTATTTAATTAATAACAAACAATAATTACCCACCCAGTTGCAAATGTCTTATGAAGACTACCACCAAACATGGATACATTTGAACGCAAGGCATTTGCTCCCCGATTTGAAGAAGATGTCGTAGCATTAGAACTACCGGAACCTCTACCGCCACCATTTGGCATATGACCAATTTCACTAAAGCGTTCATGAGTACGTATCGACGATGAGTGACCCAGTGAGTGAATGGGTGAATGGCGATCGGCCAAACGATTTTTAGACATAGTTTTCCAATAGCGTCGATAGGCCAAACCCGAGACCAAAGTAATGCTCAGCAGTAAGATCATTAGTAATATAATGGCTGTTATTAAACCATGATATTCGGAGGGAGTCAGACACACAGTTTCCACAGGTGCTACCAATTTTCGGGGATATGATTCCTTTTCAATTTCTTCACGAGTTTCAAAGACCTAATTAAAAACAAAAGAAAATTTTAGAAAAATAGTTAAGGTTTGAGATATACCAGAAAATGTTACCTCTATCATTTCTCTAACTTGTTCGGGTTCTTCTGGTTCGGATTCGGTGGTTGCATCTGCAAAGATTAATTAAATAAGATTTTGTTATTTTTTACATAAAAATTTATTTACTTCTGCCATTCTCTCCTAAGGTAGCTGTTACAGTAGTTGTATTTAATTCCGCCATATCATCTATTAAATATTCGGCTACTGGTTCTAAAGCATCTTCCGTTGCTTCTACTACTTCATTTAGTTCGGTATCATTTAAAGATCTTCTTCGACGACCAAATGAAGGTTCTTGTCTGCCTGCCGGTCCCGGACAATAAGCAGGTTGGCAACCCTCACGACAAGTTCGTACAGTAGCTTCAAAGACCAAGAAATTCGATTCAGGTATCTTGAAGGCATTAAATCGAGCCTCCAAAGTATCGCCATCTCGTAATTTATCCAATTCGGGAAAGACATAAGGATCCACAGGACAGCTAAGAGGAAACAAACGTTTTTATATTCGGATTTCTGAAATTTCCTATTTTCAAAAAATCTTACCCAAATCGATCTATAAGTTGTATGCTACGTCCCGAGTATGGATCTCGAGCCACCACATTTGTGGCAAATATATCTGAAGCATGATTATAACCATCTAATGACTCCAAGCGGAATGTCAACGGATCTCCTACTGCAATAGTGGTGGTCGGTCTTCCTTGGTATAAAATACTCAATCTTACCTTGGAGCTCAAAGTATTTTCTGCTGGCAAGTATTCAATAGGTATAGGGCTACCAGATCTATCGGAATCAGAAAGACTTTATACAACATCAAATAGTTTAGAATATAACAAAATGTTTAAACAAAACGTTTTCTTTATATTATTTATGTCGTGCCAAAAAACGTTTACGGATTCACTTTGTTTTTTTTTTATGAAATACTAAATACGGGGATTAGTCTGAAAATCTACTTAAAATTAATTAGCAAAAAGTAAAAGATCTACAATTTAGAATTGGCAACTCTCTAACAAACTACAGTACATGCTTAAAGAATATAAACTACTTCAAAAGTTTGGTTGTTTTAATAAGATTAAGCTTTTCTATAGCTTTACTGGAATAAAAGCCTAAAAGTATGTTTAATTGAGTGTGAAATTGCAAGGCAAGTTCAGGTTTCATGCATAGCTTTTTAAAACAAAGCTTACAATAAAGTTTATTTTGCTATCAAAGAAACTACAGTAAAACACGTTTAATACGAACTCGGTTAAGATGAATTCTCGGTTAATACGATCTAATTTTAAAGTCCCAATATTTTGGTATAATTTTTCGTAGGAAAAACATCTGTTAAAATGAACCCTCGCTTAAAATGAACCCTCGGTTAAATCGAACTGTTTGTGACAGTCCCATACAATATATTTCATAGAATTCTTAATTTTTAATACAAACTTCTAAAAAATTGGTAATTTTCCTTATAAATATTTTTCAATTTATCAAATCTTAAACTTTTTAACACATATAGTTTTCTTAAAAACGCATTAAAAAAGTTTATTAAGGCAAAGGTCACATCATGTTTTATTAAAATTTTTAGTTATATTAAAAATTGAAAATATTTTGTGAATAGGAAAATATGTTAGGCAAACTATTCATATTAAAAATACGAACTTTGCTTAAGACGAATTAATTTCTTTGGTCCCTCAAAGTGTGGCACTCTCCAGAGACTAGGTTGTTCACAGCCCTTAATGTTGGACCTCTAAGAGATTTAGTGAGAGATAAAATTAACCCAGTTTTACTATATATTGCTTGTTTTCTAGGGAAAACAGTGGCGTGTTTGTCTTTTCTAAATTATTAAAATTTAAATATAACGGTTTTTAATGAGTTTCTTTGTATAAACTTTAGATAAAATTTATGGGAGTGCAAGACTTTCAAAGTCATAAAAGACTGTCCAAGAAGACGCCAGTGGATGATGAATCAATGTTTATTTTCATGATTTGCCGCACCAATATTTTAAATGCATGATTTACTGCCTGGAAAACGCTACACTTGTTCGGATGTCCTACAAAGACCAGAAGGAGCAGTTCATCTATATGAATTTCTACTTACATTTTTGAGCCATTCCATAAAAATGAGATCTTATTTCCCTAAATAACAGATTCCTTGGCCCAGTCCTATCAAGTCGATGATTTTATTTCAAAAGTCAGCAGGAAATGTGTAGTCGGTGGAATGTTGTATGATCGAGTTGTGTATGTCCTAATTTACAAAATAAATTAGCATGACTTCAAGATCTTTGTCTCAGAGACATCATCTCTCTTAATTTGAGAAATGCCCAGTGTGTAAACTAGTGCAGCAATTTTTTGTATGAAGAAAAAGTTTTTCTTCCAAATTTCATTTATTTTGCAAACTGTTGTGGGACAACTTTTAATAATTATGTGGTGAGAATTAGAGAAAAATCAGAAAGCTTAAGCCTTGACGACCTTAAATATTTCCATATTAAGCATTAACGCGGGATTACTGAATATCCAGTTAAACTTAGATTTTATATGAGAAACACCAACAAATGCCTCAGTTAATGTCCAAGTTAGTAGATAACTGAACATTAAGTAAACGACCCTAAGTCATTATCAATTTTTATGACTTAGCTTTTTATTAAATTTATCGGAATTCAGAATATTAGCAAAGAAAATTTTATATAGTATTTGATTCTCAGAATTTCAAAATTAGAATCTAAAGGACTTTAATAAAAATGGTCTTAAAAACTTTGAAGTTCCTTGTCAGGAAAAGTAATCTTGGCATTTTAATGGATATGCTTCTCATCGATTTTTTTTCAGAATCTCGAGTATTTAAAATAGCATAATGCCCTAATTCTCTAAACAAGTCGCTTTAGCACTTCCAGATTATATTTTTTCAATAAAAACAAATTTTTTCAATTTTAAACATCTAAGTAGTAGCAAAGATTAATTTTCATACAGATAAAGTTTCTTCTGTCTTCACCCAAAGTCTTTTCTTTTTTTTTAATAAACTATTATTTCTTTCAAAACTTTTTTTTTTAAAACTAAGTAACTACAGTAAAATTTTATTATCATACAAACTTTCTCAAAAAAAAGAACGATTTCGGGACCGCTTAACATAACTCTTTACATTTGGCAACGTTGTTAACATACCCTGCTCCAATATAGCCTGAAGTAACAACAGCTTCTCCTGGTCCACGGAAAACACATGTCAAATTATAACGTTTATCACGGCTGGTTTGAACATTATCCGAAAATTGTACCACCACAATGTTGGTAAGAGTATCGCCGTACTTTTTTTTTTAGGAAAAAAGAAATTAAATAAAATATAAGGAATGTAGTCGGAATATAATATTTTTAGAGAAAATGTACATGATGTAGATTTAGGAAAAACTGTGCATATGTTGACTCAATCTACATTCATCTGGATCTACTTATAACTTGTGTACACTTTTACTTACTCTCTGAGTACCACAATCGGGATAACCTTGAGGTCCACTAATACGCAAGACATTAACAGTGCCACCATTGCCACGAAAGAAACAGCTGAAAATTGGAGAATAATTAAATATACAATTTTCTCACTTTTTTCTCTCATTTCTGATCTGCTGTGTCTCTCTTACCGATCATAATAACCGTAGGTGTAAATACGGCCTAAAAATCCTTCAGGAGTTCTTATGGTAAATTCCATGCCCTCCTCATTACAAGTTTGGGTAACTTTAAAAAAAAAAAAAGTTATTATTACTATTTTTTTTAAGCTAAAGTTTTTCTAAACCCACCGTCCATACATTCACCATCACTGCGTCCAGCACTGCGTTCATAGAAATCATAGTTAGCGGCATCAAATAAATTCGGATCGTGAACATCCAATTCCCTAGAATCACGATCACTTAACTCACAATTGGGCACATCGCGGTCATCATAGTTTGAAGCTACGGTATCCCTAATAACATAACAATTGGATATTAATAAATTTGTATTACTTACGTGCCTATTCCTACGAAAAGTCTGTGACACCTTGTTGTGACTATCTTCCCCATGTATTTGTTGTTGCAAAGTCACAAAAAATTATATTTATTGAAATTTTTGTTAAAAAAAAATTAAAACCTGATATCGACACAATCATAACATTTACAAATATTTTAATTTTTTAATTTTATTGTTGTTTTGTGTGAAAAGTTGTGACTCTCAGTTTTAGAAATAGCATTATGACGGTCACAATGAGTCACAAGTAGGAATAGGCACCTTATCTTTCCACTTCTCTTTCTCTATCTCGCTTACCTATAGTTAAAACTTCTACATATAAAATCTCTGCTCTCTACACATTCTCTTTCGCATTGTATAAGAGAGGGTACCACCAGGGCTCTACGTATAAAATGTCTTCTCATTTTATGACGTGCAGCTACTTGTTTAAAATTATCACTTTCTTCACAACGTGTTATCGGAGGACGTGGTATACCCACTGGACCGCTGGCACCATAAGAACTTGCTCCTGGGTGAGGATGTGCAGGTGGTAAAGCACCTGGTATAGGATGATCATTTGGTAAGGGTGTTAAAGATCCAGAACCGGCACCACCATGATAAGGACGATTGAAGGGATTATCATAACCAGAATAGCCACCACTACCTCCTCCAGGATTAACAACAGGTCTACGACCTAAGGGTCTTTCAAAATCACGATCGTAGGGTCCATAACGTTCGCTATAGCGTTCTTCATAATCCAGATCATAATATGGAGGAGGTGCTGGACGATTATAACCTGGATAACAAGAATAATATGAATAAAATTCGTGTTTTCTAATGTGAAAATATTTGAAAGTGGTTATAGTTCTAGCCCTTTTCTTGTCAAGAACTTCCAGAACATATATCTAGGAACTGAAATGTAAGGTTTTTTTTAATTCTATTCAGAAAAAAAGAGATGTCCAATTAGAAGAAAAGCACTATAATTAATGATCTAGATGTACTTACAGAAACACTAACTATTTTAACATTGAGTTGTGATATGGGAACGCAAAGGATAGTCTTTTGCCGCTACCGGGTAACGAACTCGTGACCTCAAGAATGCTAGTCTAGCTCTCTAGAGTTATTATTTGATAAGAAAATTAATTGGCATAAGAACACTACTTTGTCATTGCGAGATATTGTGCCTTATTCTCTTCAATAAAATACTTATTATTATTAACAAGTGGAGAAAGTGCACTGCAATTCAATATTTTTTCAGTACTTTTTCACAGGTGCTTAAAAATCAAGTTTTCTTTATTTTTATTTTATATATTTTTAAAAATTTGAAATTAAAAAATTATTGAATTTAAACGAATTAATTGCAAATATTAAAAAAAGTAAAAAAGAAAAAAATTAAAACAGAAAAAAAGTAAAAAAAAAATATTGGAAATCGAACCCGCAATCACCTGTTTGGAAATAAAATGTATCAAAATCACTTTTTAGTATCACTTTTAGAGCAATAATGCTTTAGAAGCAATACTTAAGTGATTTTTGGATGTTGTTCAGAATAACTTTTAAGCAATGAAAGAAAAGATTTTGTTGAAGTTGTTCAGAATTACTTCCATTCTATTATCGGTTCTAATACGGATGCTTTTTGTTTAATTATCTTCAAAAATCAACCTATTCCATAGATCCATAAAAGATACGGGAGCTAGTTCTAGAGCCTATTCCCCTTCAGCTTTATCTAAAATTTAAGTTCGTTGAAACGGGTTCCGCAATTAGTTTCATGGACTCGGTTATAGGGGAACCAATTGCAGAATTGCTATGGTTGGCAACCGGTTGTAAAACATTTTCTTGGATTTATTTCTGTTTGATCCATTTGACACTCTTTATTTCCCAAATAAGTAGTTTCTGAAGAATAAGAATAAATACAAGCCCTGGATCAGTTAAACTTTACTTTTCAGTTTTGAAGAATAAGTTCTAGAAGTAGTAAATTTTTTTTTTGTTGCAAATTTTGCCTAAAAAATTCGATTATTACTAATGAATTAAAATCAAAATTAATTGGTTTGAATGGAAGAACCAAATTATGTTCCGATGATCGAATTGCAATTAATTTGGATCAGTTAAACCTTACTTTTCAGTTTTGAAGAATAAGTTCTAGAAGTAGTCAAAATTTTGCAATTGCTTGCCTAGAAAATTCGATTATCACTAATGAATTAAATTTAAAATTAATTGGTTTGTGTGGAAGAACCAATAATTAGGTTCCGATGATCCAATTGTAATTAATTTTAATGGAATGTTTAGTTTTGTCTAGTTCCGATTTAGTTGTCTCTACAGCTGTTCATTTACTAATATTGGTTTTTAGTTAAGCAAACGAATTGGAAATTGGGAAATTCCAAGAATTTGCCTTTTTAAACTTTATCCAAATAAGGAAAAAGTATTTTTTCAAAGAGATTAATTTAGGTTAAATTATGTTGTGCAAACAAACCGCTTCTATTAAATATTAATTCTGTGGCAACTTTTGAATTTTCAGTTAAAGTTAAGGAAACAATTCCTTTTTCTAATTAGTTTATTAATGTTTTAGTTAAGTAAGTCTTACCTGGTCTAACTCCTCCAGAAGCTGAACTACCATAACGATTGCCATATTTGTATATATCAACTGGATAACGATCTGTACCTACCGGAAATCTATTAGCAGAGGTGGGAGGATATTTACTTGCTGGTTCTACTAAAGGTGGGGGTGGATAACGTTTAGCTGAATCGGGCTCTGGACGTCTCGCATTATGAATAATTTCTTCATCAGGATATCTGTCATTTGAGTCATAACGACCCGGAGAGCCTGAACCTCTTGGACTATCAGGACGTAGAGGATAGCGAGAATCATAAGAAGAGGGTCTAAATCTTCGGTCCGGAAATATGCTATCCGGAGCATCACGTCCTGTATAACCACCATCACGCATAGGAGGGTAACGCGCTGGAAAACGGCTGGGATAACGATCAGCATAACGATCTTCTGGATAACGACTACTGCCTGGTAAATATGGTCTGTATGCCACCTCATCATCGGAAGGAAATGGTCTAGTATGGGGTAAATCTGTAGACAAACTATTATCGTTAATGGGTGGATAGTGGCCACTAATGGGACGATTACCAGGTGGATAACGATCACGTGAAGGATAACGACCATCTGAAGGATAACGACCATCTGAAGGATAACGATCACTGTAGCTACCTTCGGGATACCGATCAGCATAACGATCTTTTGGAGGCATAACATCATCATAAGGATAACGACCAGGTGGACGATCGGGATAACGATAAGGTGGACGATCTCTATCCGACAATGGATAACGCTCACGGTTAGGATAACGCTCTCTATCAACCATAGGATAACGTTCCCTATCAGCACCAGGATAAGGAGCTCTATCTCCCGGAGGATAACGCTCACGATTTCTATCACGATCTCCTGGATAACGGTCACGTTCCCTATCACGATCTCCAGGAAAACGATTACGATCTTCCTCCAAAGGATAACGGTCGTCTTCATATAAACCACTACTGGGGGGATAACGATGATCACGATCCCGATTACGATCTCTATCATCATCATAAACACCACCAGGATAACGTTCTCCTAATCCCGGTCTTGGCAAACCACCTGCGCCAGGATAACGTTCTGTATTTATTTAGTTAGTAAGTTAAATTCAAGTTAGTTGGTCAGTTTGTTTTTACAAAAAACATACGTGAAGTCAATTATGTATAAAAGCGAGTGAAAAATTAGGAATTAGTTTATTAATATTCAATTAACTACAAAATTATTCAGCAAGCTTACCATAATCTGGACTACCGGGATCACGATCATAAGGTGGACGATCATAAGGTAGCCGATCATAAGGTGGCCGATCATAAGGAGGACGACCATAACCATCCAAACCAGTACCAGGACCACCAGGAATTCTATTGCCACCAGCCCCGCTAGGGCCATAACGATTACCACCATAACGATCATCATCTTTGTTGGGAGGATTACGCCAATTGTTATCTCCCGGTCGATCAGAAGGACGATGACCATTGCCTGAATTTCCACCCGAAGAGCCACCATTGCCACTACCACTATGTCCATCATTATCATTGCCAGATCCCACTACATTAACTACAAATTTTAAACAATCATATTCATTAGGTAAAATTTTTTTTTATCACTTCACTCCAAGCTATGACCAACTTACGCATTAAATTCTCATAATAATCATAGTCAGCATCATAAATTATACGCATACCATCCTTTTGGTTATAACGACTCAAACGACATGTACGAAAACGATCACTATACACCGCCGATCTGTAAGTGTATATGTTTGGGTTTGTCAATGGTTTAAAGCAATTAATTTGTGTTTGTTTTATTTTGCCTCTCACCTGCATTGAAAACTTGTTTGCCTTAAGCATTCATCTAGACATTCACTTAATGAGCGACCCGTAATTTCTGAATGAAATTCACCTCCCAAACGTGAATTACGATAGCGTTGAAATGCTGTGTCCGGTCGACGTCCACTGGAGAACAGATGCGATGTCACTGAGTTATCAGGATAATCTGTTGCACGTTCTATAAAAAAAAAAAATATTAAAAAAGTGTCACAGCTTGTTAGAGAAATATGTGTCTAGGTAGAAAATACTTTAAAATAAAATTTAAAGCTTTTGCTAAATCAATTAGCAACAAAGTTTTTGAGCTACTAACTGGGGAAGGTATTCCAAGTAGAAAAAAGAAAACCCAAATTAAAATCATTTATACTTTAATTTGTTTATGTTAAATTACATACTAAGTATTTGCAACTATATTTATTCAAATATAAATTTCAGTTTTCGGTAAAGATACCTTCCCCTACTTTAAAACGACATTCTTAATTTTTTCTACTTACGGTTATCCAAACATACAAGATCATAAAAATGGTGTGTTGGACTTGAGCTTATACTAATGTCATCTTTTTGTGAGATTGAATCCTCTTCAGATAAAATACACTGTTTAGTTTGATCATCAAATTCAACCGAACGACAAAAATATCTAGAACAAAAGAAATGCAGGTGTATGAATTATAATATGAGTTTTAAGTTATGCCTGTTGGGCTACTTACTTTTCAGCACGCAAACACATTGTCTGGCATTCTTCCAATGTCATATTATTGAATATGTCCACCTCGAATGGACCACCCAAACGCTTATTTTCCTCCTTAACAAAAACAGCCAAACCATCACATCTCCGTTCGGCATTGAGACAAGTATTTTCCAAATAATCTGAATTTGGATCATCTTCTAAAAGTTCGGGATGTGTGCGACGGGTAAATCTGTTTGGAACAAAAATTTGCAATTATATTTTTCGGATACTTGCCAAATTTTGCCAGTTGCCGCAAAAGTTGGAAACATTGGAAATTAAATTTTCCTTGTAAAACAATACTAACCTGCTTAGTGTACAAGAACGCATTGTAGAATCAAAATTTGCAGAACGACAGACAAATGAAAATTCGTTAAGACATTTATCTTCACAATCCGAACGATTAGCGGCTGTTATCTGGAAAAGAAAAAAAAAAGTAAAATAACATATTTATGATTTTTCTAAGAACTCAAGATTTCCTTAAAACAATCCATGATGTTCCTAAAGAACTTTATCAAATTTTCGTATTTAAGGGCCCCAGACATTGCTCCTATTTAAAAGATAATCTCCAAACAGGATATGGGAATTCTGTCCAAAAATTTTCGGTTATAAACCCTTAAGGCAAACATACACGTTCAATATTATTAATCAATGTTTTTAAAATCAACCAATCAGAACAAAGTATTTATGGCCGAGCACACACGGTCAATATAATTTATTTCAATTTTATTGATCTTTTCACACACTTTCAATGTTATTAGAAAAATATGAGTTAAAATTAAATTGATCAATATTTTCCATCCTATGAAAGATTGCAAAATTTTGCAGATTTTAAAATAAAACCACGTTTAAAGTGATTACTTTTTTATTTAGCAATAAGTTATATGCTTTTTTAATTTTATTTATTTTTCAACAACAAAAAACAAATTAAAAAAAAACTAACATTTCAATATTGGCCACACACTTTTCAATAATATGATATTGAAAAACAAAAATCCAAAACATTTTGAATTTTTCAATTTAATTGATAAACATTCAATATAGGGTACAGACCTTCAATTAATTTGTAAACAATCAAAAATTGATCAATAATAGTAAAGGCGTATGCCCTACTTAAAAGTAAAATGTTCTGATTGGTCGATTTCTGAAAAATTGATCAATAATATTGAACGTGTATGCCCTAAAACAGTCGAAAAATGATCGGCCTTAATTCCAACTTGAATTGTGGATATTATGCATAATTTTGCGCAATAAATGTGAGCGAAACCTAAAGTCACTCACGTGAAAAGGTTTGTTAGTGACTGTGCGGAAATTGAAGTTTTTCGCGAGTGAGTGAGCTTCAGTCAAATTTTAACCGAATATTTTCTGATTTTTTTTATTGCCATTTGGTTGTTTTGGATGATTTTATATTTTTGAGTTTTTTAGTTATAAAGTAAATGCCAAAATTATATTTTGATTGCATTTCGAAGTTTAAAACTGGATTCACAGTGGAGTGTACTAAAATAGAGATGACATGATACAAAAAATTTGTAAGTGAGAAAAAGAAAGGAACAAAATCCACTCTGTAGATTGGAGAACTCCAGAATTGTGAATCCGGCTTAACTCGCACACTTTAAACAAATTTTTTTAAGAGGGAAGAGATGAAAGCTGTTTATATAAAAGGCATAAAATATGGCAACACTCTAATTGCGCAATGTGCTGAATTCCCCAACCAAAATAGGATTTCAGTACAGTGTTGTTTTTTCAAACGCGTCATATAGACCAGCTGCAATTAATATTGTAATTAATATGCATTTTTATTAATTTTAATTTAGTAGGTTTGAGGATAAGAAGAAGAATAAAACTTTTTACTAAAAGTTATAAACACATTAATTTGCAAATCAGACTAGATCTAGTTTTTAGGATCTAGCATTTCAATTACCTATTTACTTGCTTAATTAATTTTGTTCGCGATGTCCCAAAAGTTGTTAGGGTGGCCCTTAAAAATAGATTTGTCATTACACCCCCCAGTTTTATTGGAAATGGTCCCAAATGGAGGAAATAAATTTTTTTGGAAAACGTTAACCCGTGCCGAAAGTTGGACGAAAATGGCCCATTTTGGAAAAAGTGTATTATTATTAAAAATTCCCAAAATTCGAAATTTCGAAAAAATTATCTTTTATTTCATTTATTCATTTAATATAGTCCAAATGATTCAGATATGGAATTCTGACTTCATCGGATATCATTAACCCACTTTAGCCTGGAATCCAAAATGACCCACAAATTTGATAAAAATGCAAAAACGTGTTTTTTTAAAATTAATTTTAAAGATTTTTTAAAATGCCTAATTTGGAGATGTCGATTGTTATTTGTACACTCACAATATATTTTCCATAACCGATTGAGGTTTATTCAAAAAGTAATAGGTAAAGTTTGTTTTCAATTGAAGAATCAATTATAATACATTGAAACATATTGTTTAACTTTTTTTCTCAATCAATAAAAAACAAACTAGAAAAAAATATGTATCGTCTGCCGGAGTTGTTATTTTCAGTCAAATATTCTATTTTTAGATTTCTATTTTTAGAAAAAATAATTTAAATAATTTCGTTGTTTTCTGTTTTAAAACACAAAATTCAAATATTTTCGGTTTTCTTTCTTGTTAAAATAGTTTGTTTATATACACAATTATTTCAATTCAAATTACAAGAAATTCTTTACTCATACACACAAACATAGCCAATAAAAATATGAACGTGTGTGTTGTAGTGTATGGTGTAGTGTTTTGAAAATTAAACAAACAAAAAAAACTTTCAAATATGAAAAAACAAACCACAAAATCGTTTTTTTTTACGTTTTGTCAGTTAAAAATTTATGATTGTTTTAATAGAATTTTCAATTATTTTTATTTCTTTTATGAAGTGTTTAAACAATGTTTGAACATAAATAGAAAAATGGTTTGAATATAATGAAAAATCAGTAGTCCTTTTTTTAATTGTGTTTTCAATTAATTTAATATGTATTTTAGGTTGTTTTTAAGGATAAAATATTGTGAGTGGACCAGATAGTAGTAGATATTAAAAAAAAAAAAAATAAATTGGAAAAATGATAATTCGAGTTTATGTTTGGATCAACTGCTTTTTCCTGGCCATTTTACAAAAATTGCATATTTTGTCAAACATTTTACAAAAATTGCATATTTTGTCAAACATTTAAAAAAAATTTTAATGTTTTCATAAAATTTTACATAATTTTCGTAAAAATATCACTTAAATTTGGTTAGACTATATTTATATTTACATTTGTTTAAAAAATCTTTAACCCTTAGTGGTCTGGGGTCAGAAAAGACCCATGAAACTTAATATTAATTATGACTACGTGATTGTAAAGCCATTAAATTGATAAAAAATATCTCAACTGGATAAAAATAATTATTTTATGTTACATGATCCATATAGGGTTACTTTTTATACTTTTGACCAAAAACGACCCACTAGGAAATTTACAGAATAACATCTTTCATAATTTTCGGATAATTTTCACTTTAAATGAATCAATCAATCTTACCTCTTTTATATCCGATATAGGTAATTTAAGTTTTTTTCTTGGATGTCTTTCAAACACATAACGACGACTGGGACATTCTCTTTCAGGGCGGCTAGCTAAAAAAAAAGAAGAAATCCAATAGGAAAACATTATTAAATCAATACCAAACGAGTTATTTTTTTCGTTTATCTATAAACGACACATATTAAATAACAACCAACAACTTACATGTCAAACAGATTTCATTAAAGTGCACACTATTCGGCACTAACATTAAACTGCCAATACCCTCTGGTCCCGCCTGTTCGGATGTCAAATAACACAGCGACTCTTCATACTCCATGTTGCCGCCAAATGCTGTTATACGACTGCCTGGCTGAAAATCAAAACTGGTGCAAGTACGCACTAAATTATTGGTGCCAGTACGATCACGCAGACATAGATCTTGACATTTTTCTAGCACACGAAAGGGTGGAGCAGTATCACGTACTACATCATCATCGTAGCCTTGTAATTGTTGGTTTGGTAGACGTTCGTATAAGACACGACCTAAACCATTCTTACAAGTTGTTTGGGCTGTAAGAGGAAAACCAGAACACACAAAAAAATGTTACATTATTTAAACATATTATACAAGTTGTTGTAGTTATGAAAAGGATGACAAGTCAGTGAGATAGACAGGGGCGTAGTTGGCGATTTTGAAGCAATAATCAAATATGGAATAATATTACACTCAGAGAATTGTTAAGGTGGAATTACCTGAAGTTGGAGTTATGTCAGTGAAATTAACTGAAAAGTGTACACTGCAATTGCAGTTAAAATAACTGCAATAGCAGCTAATTTTAACCCTCTAACCGGCAAGCCCGCCTCCAGGCGGGGTATATTAAATTGACCAGAAATGCGCCAAAGGGGTATTTTATAATAAGAAATTATACTTTTTCAACAGAAAACTAAATTTATAAAATTTTTTGTGAAGAATTTTTTTGTATACAATGCACGGTTTGGAAGCGAAAAAGTGTCAAAGATAAAATTTCGTAAAATTTCAAAAATTAAATATTTTAAATTAACCAAAAGTTTCAAAAATCTTAAAAACATATTTAAATTGACTAAAACAATTGATAGTGACCATGAAGTGAGATTGGAGCTTAAGCTATTCAAAAAGTTCCTTACTTTGGTCCAAGGACGCACAGGATTCCATAAGGACACCTTTAAAGGACATCGCCTTAACTTTAAAGCGAATGGACGGATTTTTTTGAAATTTGGTAAAAAGAATATATTTGGTATAGGTAGCAAAGCTTATAAGTTTGAATAATATATATTGAAGTTTTGGTGCATTTTCGCTCAATTTCGCATTTTTCAAAAAACGAAAATCGCTACATCCTCTTAAGTAACAACACAAAAAATGTAATTTTTTTATTGCAATTATATCTTGGTAAGAGAAATAATTTGTGCCTAAGCCTAGTAATTTTTATGCGCTAGTTTTCGAGATTCACCCTTAAACTGTTTTGGCCCATATCGCCTAAAGTAGGCAACGAAAAAAAATTTTGTTGAAGAACTTATTGTTTATTTTTCGTGAGGAACACATGGTATAAATTTCATTGCAAAAAAGCTTAGGCCGGTTAGAGGGTTAAATGCAATTGTAGAGTACACTTTTTTAACTGCAATTGTAGATAACTTTACCCACATCATTTTTTTATTGTACGGTTGAAGAACTACCTATGTACTTTGAATAGAGCCTTGAGTTACAACTCTAAAAGATTCACCTAACTTATTTGCATTGGTGTTCTTGAAAGATGCGGATTTTATAAAGAATTTTGGGTTCATGTTGTTAAAGATGTGTTTTCAAAGGATTTTCGATTGATGCTCTGAAAGAAATGGATTTTATAATAACCATCCGTGTCAAGTACTAAAAGATGTGGATTTTATGAAGACTTTACGATTCATATACTAAGAGACGTGACATTTATAAAGGCCTTCGGAGCCTTGTACTAAAAGACTTGGATTTTATATAGACGTTCGGATTCATGTAATAAAAATTGTGGATTTTATATACAGTGGTGGAAAATTTAATAGGAACGATTCAAGTTTTATCTAATTTTTTTTCGTTGCCTTTATTTTTAAAAATCAAAATAGTGGTTAAATTCGCCCCGGGTGGCAAATATGTGCAGAATTTTAACATAATGTCTGTTTTTTTATTTTGTCACTTGTTTAAAGTGGGCGTGGCCTTCAATGAAAAATTAGCGATATCGACCTGTTTTAGTGTGGTTAACTTTATTATAAAATCGCTAAAAACAAAGAAAATTTTTTTATGTTTAAGGCACTGTCATTTCAAGTCTGGCGACTATTTCTAGATAAAACTAATGCAGAAGTTAAGGAAATTTTGTAGGATTTCCAAAAATATACAGTTTGTATAGATCCGATCAATACTCGCTAAATTTTACTCTGTAATTTGATAACAGGTCGATATCGCTAAGTGACAAAATAACAAAACAGACATTATGTTAAAATTCAGCACAATATTCTAAACCACATATTTGCCTCCCGGGGCGAATTTAGCCACTATTTTGATTTTTAAAAATAAAGGCAACGAAAAAAAATTAGAAAAAAACTAGAATCGTTCCTATTAAATTTGCCACCACTGTATGTATAAGATTTATGTTCAAAACACGTGGCCTTTACGAAGACCCTTTGATTCTTGAACTAAAAGACGTGGATTTATAAAGGCCTTGCGATTTTGTAATTAAAGACGTATATTTCATAGAGGTCTGACGATTCATGTACTAAAAGATGTAGATTTAAATCTTATTATACTCGAGAAAATAAAAATTTTGCTACCCATATTGCCTGTGTTGTGGCAATTGAAATATTTTAAATATTGGTGAAAAAGGATCTATGGGAAAAGTCGTCCTAAAGCTGATGAATTTAACAGGCGATGAGCCTCAAAGTAATGTGTGCTTTGTTACCAATATGCTTACAAAAAAATTAAGAGTAATGGGTTACTTAGTTGCAGATAGAAAATGAACATATAAAATGCCATGTGGCAACCCGTCTCCAATATATACGCAAGCTGCCTGCTTTTGAACGTAAAAACCATACGTCAGTTTCAAAACATTTGCGAAAAAGGTGACAGGGGGAAATTGGAAGATAAACGAAAATCTAAAAATATAATGTTTGTATATATTTGTATAATTACATGCAAAATAAAAACAACAAATAAAATTTGTTGTTGTTTCACGTGTGATTTGTTTCATGTTCGCAGAAATCCATGGCTAGTGAAGACTAGAAGTATTGATCACCTCTGACTAAAAACAATAATAGAAAGCTGAATAGGAAAGAACAACAACGAATTAGTTACATTGCATTCAAGGCTTAGTTGGGTTAGATGGTTAAGCTGTCGGACTTTAGTAAAGTTACGTTTGTAATGTATGAGCATTTGTTCGATTCCTACAGCCGACGGGTTGTTAAAAAATTAGCATATAATCACAATCTGACAATTAACATATAAACAGTTAATACAATTTAGTGTAAAATCACTGATGAATCCTGTCCATAGAAAAAGGCAGATAACAGATCTAGTCTGATTTGAAAATTAATGAGTTTATAATTTTTAGAGAAATTAATCTAATTAAGAGGTTATTCTTCTTCTTAACCTCTTAATTAGAATAAATTTTCCGGTTTTAAGAGTAACAACCAAATAACAAGTATCAACAAGTAAATATGGCCACTTTAACCCCCTAACCGGCCTAATCTTTTTTGCAATGAAATTTATACCATGGTCTCCTCACGAAAAAAAAACAATAAGTACTTCTAAAATATTTTTTTTCGTTGTCTATTTTAGGCGATATGGACCGAAATAGGTTACGAGGGAAACTCGGAAATTATTTCATAAAAATTAGTAGTACTAGGTTTGAGCACAAATTATTTTTCTTACCAAGATGAAATTACAATAAAAAAATTAAATTTTTTATGCTGTTACTTAAGAGGATGTAGCGATTTTCGTTTTTCGAAAAATGCGAAATTGAACGAAAACGCACCTTAACTTCAATACATATTCTTCAAACTTATAAGCTTTGCTATTTACACAAAATATATTCTTTCTACCAAGTTGCAGAAAAATCCTTAAATTCGTTTTCAAGTTAAGGTGATGTCCTTTAAAGTCATCCTTATGGAATCCTGTGTGTTCTTGGACCAAAGTAAGGATTTTTTAAATAGCTTAAGCTTCAATCTTACTTTCTGGTCATTATTAATTATTTTAGTCAATTTAGATACATATGTTTTTAAGATTTTTGGAAATTTTGTTCGTTTTAAAATATTTATTTTTCGAAATTTTGTTTTTGACACTTTCTCGCTTCTAAACCGTGCAAAAGAATTCTTCACAAAAAATTTAATAAATTTTGTTTTCTATTGAAAAAGCTTAATTTCTTATTATTAAATACTCATTTGGCGTATTTGTGGTCGATTTAATATACCCCCGTTAAAAATATTTACAAACTTTTAATAAAAAAATCATCCAAGTAATTAAGTTTTCAATAAAAACAATGCGTTTTGTAATAGTCATTACTTTATATTATTACATTCGGTAATGCATTAGTTTATGTTTTAAAAGAATGATAAATGTAAGAAGCGTATATTATTAAGTAATGCATTATGAAATTAACTGCCGGTAACTCATTATTCTCTTTTTCTAAATAATGCTGAAGGTTAAGTGCGTACAGTAAAAAATAATGCATTATGTAATACATTTTCGGTTACTTATTACTTATGCTTCAAAATAATGCTGAAGATAAAGAGTATTCATTATCCAATTATCGGTAACTAATTGTTTTATGTTGAACTATAATTATGGCTAGATTTTTAAAATTTTGTTAAAATAGTACGGGTGTAATCCCAAAATTTTAAAGAACGCTAAAAAATATATTTTTTTTTAGTTAAGTGTTTGTAACCGTCGCATAGGACAATCTTAATTAATTACTAAAGAATTTTTTATAAAGCTGATTTATAAGAAGAAGAAAAAGAAACAATTTTTATTGAAAAATTTAACAGACACAAGGGAATCAGAAGACTGCCGAAGTTTCGTCTCACTTAAAGACTCTTCAGTGGTTAGTTTATGTGGCAATTGATCAACGTAATTTATTGTTAATTTGTCTCTATTAGGAAAACTTTTTTGTGTATGCCATGGCCGGGAATCAAACCGGCAGTTCTCTGCACAGGCTATGACTCGTAGCATCATCTCTTTACTAGATACACTTCGGTCCGCATAGCGATGAGTGTGGCTAATTGAAGTTTTGTCAATCAAAACTTACACAATGTATGTTTGTTATCAGAAGAAACAGAATTAACTAATCATGAGCCATTTTATTTTTTAATTTACCGGCGAACATTTTATATTTGTCGGTAGAACATTTGTATTTTCTGGTAGAATTACGGCGAATTTGTTTGACACTTTCTCCAAACAAATATTACCAGCCCCAGTATGCTTGGAAGAAGAAGTAACTAAAATATGTATAAATTTTGTTTTTAATTTGTATTAAAATTTCGAAATTTTTACCTCAATTTGTACTTAGAGTTGTCTGATCTGGCTCAAATTAACACCCTATCAGTTTTACACTAAATGGTACAACATTCCGGTAACTTATTAGAGAAAATTCAAAGCTGAATTTCCATTGCCACCCTAATATACACCTATCGCGTGTGTTTTAATAGAATATTTAAATGATTTGAACAAAACGTACTTTCCATGGTTTTTGTGCGGTTGAAAACGTGTATTGTTAATAAAGTATTATAGATTTAAAAAAATATAATATCAAGAATTTTATCCTAATTTTTGCATTAAAAATACAAAAATTGTTTTTTTGGACTTTCTATATTTTCATATATTTAGTTAGAATATTCTTCTACCTAAGTCCAAATTCTAATATGATATTGTCATATTAGATTTTATTTGTTGTTTCAAAAAGGGGGTTGATCATTTTCATGATAGACAATACAATTGTTTCATAGGCATCACCCTACTCTTCAGTTGTCCGCAATAGAAAATGATAACTTTCCTACTCAAACCAAGACATTACATAAGGTACAAAAAATCAACGTGATGAGAATTTTATACCTTCGTATATGAACTGTCTGATTTGGTAAAACCAGTTATAAATCAACTCCTCTTGGTTTGAGTAGGAAAGTTATCATTTTCTATTGCGGACAACTGAAGAGTAGGGTGATGCCTATGAAACAATTGTATTGTCTATCATGAAAATGATCAACCCCCTTTTTGAAACAACAAATAAAATCTAATATGACAATATCATATTAGAATTTGGACTTAGGTAGAAGAATATTCTAACTAAATATATCAAGAATTTTAATTAGAAATTTATTAATTTAGTTCGAGGCCAAATTTTCATTCCTGAAAGTGTAGAGGTTTTTGAAAGCAAAAACTCTGTGCAGTTTTGGTCAGGAGAGTATCCTGATGAAGAAAAATAGCAGGTTTTGGAAAAAAGTCGTACTTATAAGGAAATTCGCCTCGAACTAAATTAATAAATTTCTAATTAATCAATTAAAAAGGTCGCAAAACACTAATTTTATTTTTAAATAAAAATTAAAAGCCAACATCAAGAATTTAATTTCCAAAAAAAAAAACTTCCAACTCTCGTATTAAAAATTTAACTACGCCACTGATTTGCCATAAATTTATATTTCGTACTTACCATAAATCTCTTCCAATCTTAAACTAGCAACATAAACTATCAATATAATTATGATATATTTCTTTGGTTTCATCATTTCTTCTTTTTGCGTGTGTGTGTGTGTTTTTTTTGGTATTTTGCAACGAAACGAATAAAATGATTTTGAATTTTTTAATAGTCTCCTCAGGAACCAATAGTTATCTGCTAAACATGATTTTGAACCTCATTAGATGAGCCAAACAAATACAAATATAACTGAAAATATTATAACAAAATATATAAAATCAAATTAGTTTATATTATTGACCTTAATATATTTGGATTAAAATAAGTTTTGTTTTGTTAAACAGCGAATTGTTAATGAAGTTCATAAAGTGTCACCATGCGTAACGTATATTCGTACATGAATTTAGTTTTTTCGGTTGACAATTATTATTAAACCAATTGAAGCCATAAACCACCCAACTACCGCCACCACCACCACTAGTTCTAACTTGAATATTTACTTAAGTTTTCGTGGTTGTTGTCGCTGTATATTCACCAAAAAATTTAGAAAAAACGCAAAATATATTTAACGCGATATCAGATTTTATTTTAACACCGGATGTTATTTCCGGTTCTTTGTTTTTTTATTTATAAATATTTTTTTAAACCAAATATTTGTGATTTTTTTTCTTTTTTTTCAAAATCGGACCATCTAATACCCTGCAATGTTTGAACTTTTTTTAAGTTTAATTTCAGTTTTTATTTTCTATAATCACTAGTCAGCCAACTTTCATTGTAAATATTTTGTGTTCTTATTAACCAACGGTTTAATTTTATTATAATTCTAATTTTTTTGATTTTAATTATTTGTTTTTGTAGTTTTGTGGTGCAGGTTTTGCCGACATTGGCATTCGTCTCGTTTTACAAATATTGTTGATTTTTTCAATTGTTATTTAAATTTGTTTTTGCTAGTAACTAAAATAGTTTGGATGGTGGATGAATTAATTTCAAAAATCAGTCGCATGTTAACAATTAAAATATTGAGTTTAAGAAAAAAAAGTGGGGTGCATATATTAAAACTGAATGATGCTAAGACAGAAAGTTTATTTCTAATTAAAACACTAATACGTTATTCGTAAAAAATTTCGACAGTTATCGAGAACTAGCTGACCCGGGTAACATGCTGAACTTTATATAAATCCTTTTGTTGTATACTGCCCCTCTGTTTAAATATCTGTGGACTTTTGACAAAAGCACTTATTTTTCAGGAGAGCTCAAAACCATATTTACTGTTTTATAGAACTGTTCAGGGGTCTCCCATGGTCCTGATGAATGGCAACACCGGGTTTTAATGCAACAGATGGCACTGACTGCTGTTTTGTTTTTTCTGGCAATACTGTTTAATTTTATTGGGGATCAGTGTTGCCCAAAAAGTTTTAGCTTATACCCATTTTAATGTTTAAATCCCCAATGTTATACCCAATTCATTTTAATTTAAACAAAAACTCAAAAAAAGGAGCTAAGTTAGCATCGTTCAGAAAATTATTAAGAAATGAGTGAACAAATTAAATAAAATTGAATATTTTACGAAGAAAAATTTACGTTTTCACTCGAACTTTAAAGGCTTCAAATCTTTGTTAAAATTGTGAAACTAAAAAAATTTTAATATACGAAAGACAAATCACAATTAAGCTGAAATGTCACCGTTTCAAAATAAAAGTCGTATATTAAATTTTCGAGAGAAAAAATTCTACACAATTTTCACACGAACTTCATTATGGTGAAGTCTTTTTTTCTAAAATTTGTAAATCTAGTAAGGTGTAAGTTCTAGGGCTCGTAAACTCTTTTGAACATTAAGTTTCCATAAGTTGAGTTTACACGATTCAGAAGGTACATAAGAGATTATATGAAAACCCCTGGTACTTTTTGAGTCTACACAAAATTTATTTTTTCTGAGTCCTTTGCATGTAACAATTTCAGTATTTGGAAAATAGAAAATTTTTTTGATTAATTATTGAGCTTGGTTGCTTTTCGTTATTTCAAGATTTATAAAAATTTGGAGAATATTTCTTCAATAATTCAAATATTTTGTAGAAATTTTGAAATTCTTTAACAGACCTAATTTGATCGACTTTAATTTGAAATAATACGCATATAATTTATACCAAAATTCTTCGTATTTTGGGCCTAAAACTAAATCTTTTAAAATTTACAAATTTTTTAATCTGTCCCCAAAACGAAGTCAAAGTCCCTAATTTGGGCCCAAATCCCCTTACCTATCAACTCTGTTAAACCTCATTTGACATAAAAAAATCCTCCCTTGAGAAAATTTCCCAAAACAAAATCCTCCTTTGACAAAATTTCCCACATGCTAGCGACATCTACAGTTTGTTTACAAAACTATCGATGTTGCATCTCTATATTATATGTCTCTGGAACGAAAAATCCAAGGACGAAAATCGCTGAAGTAAAAACTCCTAAATATTATAAATGAAATAATGAAGGAATTCACAGTTTAAGTGCTAAAGTTAGCACGTTGTAAAATAGCATGATTTTTAAAGTTTAACCCATAGAAAGTTGTCCAATTTACGATAAATGCTAATTTACTACTTAAAATAGCATAAACTGTGAATACCCTGAAATTCATAAAATGCATGGATGGTAACCGAAACGATGTGGTTATCGGTAAGGGTAACGCTATTTTAGATAATTTCGCACTGAGAGAATTATCTGCATGATATTAATGAATTTTTGCATAATAGCAATGAAGTTTCACTGGAATTTTTCATTGCATTAATGGAATTTTTCATAAAATTTTCATTTTATTTATTAAAAGTTTCATATACTCAATGAAAAAGTTTCATTAAAACTAGATTCATAAAACATATGAATTTTTTTCATCAAATTTAGGAAATCTTCCATATACTTTGTGAAGAAATCTTCATTAGTTTACTGAAAAATTTCATTAAAACTCGTCCAGCAAAATTCCCACTGTGCAGTAATGGTATTTTAAGGTTTAAAAATATAAAACAAATTCTTGTTTACTTTTTTTTTTTAAATAATCTTTTATTTTCTCTCAATATTTCAAAGGAGCTTCGCTGTTCATCTTCAGAAATTTTTTTTTAATTATCTGACGATAAAACGCGGAGTGAAAGGCGTCCCTTATTGTTTACATTTGTTTATTAACTGATAAAGTAATGTAAACTATGAAGGATGCTTTCAACTCCGCGTTTTATTATCAGATAATGAAAATCTTTTTCCTGAAGATGAACAGCGAAGCTGCTTCGAAGTATTGAGAGAAAATAAAAAACTTTTTAAAAAAGTAAACTAAAACTAGTTTTTTTTATTTTTAAACTTGATGACCTTGAGTCAAATAAAAGAAAACCTATCACACAACAACAATAATAAATAAATCCTTAAAATTAATTGAATGTTTCACTTGCCAAATCGATTAACTCCACTTTCTGAATTGCATTAAATTTTAATTTCAAAACACTTTTATGACTTCCAACTGTATAATATTCAAAATAGATTTCTCTGATAATAAATACTAACACTGCCAAATGACAAAATTTATAATTTAACAGGGGGTTTAAAAAACAATATATACTATTTTCTCATTTTTCTCGTTGAGACTCATTAATTTTTCTTTATGGAGTTAATCGATTTGGCAAGTGAATCATTCAATTAATTGTTTAAATAAGTTCATATTTTATTGTGAGTAAAAGACAGAAATTTGAGTATTTGAAAATTTTATTGCTACAAAAAAAATTAGGAAAATTTCTTAAGTCGACTTAAATCCTTTTGCCAATAGTCCACATATATGAGTATTAGGCTGGGTCGATTTGTGGGGAGGCAAAAAAATCGCCCATGGCTCAGGGAAAATCGTATTCTAGGGATCAAAATAAGAAACTTTGCCGAAGGAACCATACCTCTAAAACGAATTGTACTACCCCTAACTGTTGACTTTTGTCCCGTAGGGTCAAGTTTTTAAAAATCCCACTTTGACCCATTTAGAGTGCCCCAATCGAGTCCAAATGTATGACCGACCCCCACTAACTTTGGAGGGCCGATCCACCCATGCCAGTGGTACACCCCCTGGAACTCCCCTGGGGGGTTCCCCATACAAACATTTTAAAAAATCACCATTTTTGGCACTTTATTTTATTATTTTTTATTTATTTTATTTATTTTTATTATTTTATTTATTTTTTCTCCTTAGAAATTTATTTAGTCAGAACATATGTAAATGAAAAAATTAATTTAACTTAGTAATAGAAAAGAAAAAATGCCCAGACTTGAAAGCAAAAAAGACTTCAAACAGTAATTTTTTTATTTTCTTTTCTATTACTAAGTTAAATTAATTTTTTCATTTACATATGTTCTGACTAAATAAATTTCTAAAGAGAAAAAATAAATAAAATAATAAAAATAAATAAAATAAATAAAAAATAATAAAATAAAGTGCCAAAAATGGTGATTTTTTAAAATGTTTGTATGGGGAACCCCCCAGGGGAGTTCCAGGGGGTGTGCCACTGGCATGGGTGGATCGGCCCTCCAAAGTTAGTGGGGGTCGGTCATACATTTGGACTCGATTGGGGCACTCTAAATGGGTCAAAGTGGGATTTTTCAAAACTTGACCCTACGGGACAAAAGTCAACAGTTGGGGGTAGTAGAATTCGTTTTAGAGGTATGGTTTCTTCGGCAAAGTTTCTTATTTTGATCCCTAGAATACGATTTTCACTGAGGCATGGGCGATTATTAAATCGACCCGCCCTAATGAGTATGTATTAGTATTTTAAAAATTTTTGATTTAAATCTGGATAATAAATGGTTTATTCACTCCATTATACATATACACTGAAAAAAATGCTTCTGTATTTACTTTTATAAAATGGATACATTTTTGTTTTATATAACGTGAATATAAACAAAAAAACGCGTAAAATTATTTCAGAAAGTTTTTGACAACTTTTTAAAAAATCGTCAAAATTTGCAAAAATAGCCAAAATTGAAAAAGTTGCTAATATTTAAAAAATTTCAACAAATGAAAAAATTCGCCAGAGATTTTTTCTCTACTTCTTCTAGTTTTCCAAATATGGACGACTAAAAATTTATTTAACCGATTTTTGTTCGAGATTTTGATTCGGTATCGGGGTATTGGGGGGTGGGTGTTGACCTCTGGTATGCTTATAATTTTATTTAAGCGATTTTTTGTATTTGTTTATTTTTCTTAATGTCCTATTATGATAACCCGGAAACTCCTACAGAAAAACGTCAGATCCATAAGATTTTTTGGGTAGAATTTCCTTTTATGGAAATGTCTCAGATTAAGCGACTTTTTTTATATACACAAAAAAAGTATTTTAAAAAAAATTTAGTTAAAACTACTAAAAATTTGTTAAAAATAAAGTTATGTTTGCTATATATTAGTAAGATAGGAATAGCAAAAATGAAACTATTAAATATACAGAATTTTAGTTATATTTGACTTAAATTTTTGTTAATAGAAAATAGGAACTTAACCTGCTAAAATCTGCAAAAAAAAATTTGTTAAATAATTAGCAGCCTAAAAAATCACAAATAAAATTCCTTCCTTCGATTTTTACAAATAAAAATCGAGCTTTTTGAAAACAGAAATTTCAAGAAATTCTAAAACCGTCGTCCCCTGACGATTTCCTTAGGCAAGAATGAAATCCGGATAGGGACATGCCTTGAACAGATCGTTTTTCACAATTTGTCAAATAAGTTTTGGGATTTTAGCACATTTAATTCCTTTAATGCCATTAATGTATTTCCCAATAAAAATAAATTAAAAAAACAGCAGTTTAAATTTGTTTTGCAATTATTTCTGCTGATTTTAGCAGGCTATTTGCATTCAAATAAATTAAAAATAAATAACAAAAATTTTGTAGATATAACAGTTTATTTTTACTATTTTTAGTCTACTAATATTTTGTAAATGAATGTCTTTAGTTCAATTTCAGATCATAAATTAATATCACCTTCTGTTTAAATTATTTTTCAAATTAAAGAAAGATGATAACATTTTCACTAGTAAATTACGAGGGATAAAAAATTTTAAAAGAATTCGAAAGGCCGGCAAGACAAAATACATATTTTCGGCTTTCGCTACAATGCCATCATCAGTGTCATTTGCCTTGATGGTTTAATCATTGATGATGATCTACTTATGGCAAAGTTGAAAACAAAATACAATATGTTAACAATTCAACTAGACTAACATCAACGAAGTCTAACAATGCTATTTTTACCCTTTTGTTATTACTGTTTTTTGTTTTGAACTTTAATTCTTAATTCGCAGCTGGTTAAATTCAACTCTGTGCATGATAAACACAGATTTTATGAATTATAACGAACCGTTAAATTTATATTTATATGTATGTTATTTAAATTATAAACTATTTTTTATTCTTTGTAATTTACTTGTGAAAATTGTATCATCTTTCTTTAATTTGAAAACTAATTTAAACAGAAAGTGATATTAATTTATGATCTGAAATCGAACTAAAGACATTCATTTACCAAATAAAAGATCAACTATACATACCCCTCATTCATCTACTAATATTAAGTAACATTTTCTGTAAATTTTCCAGTACAATTAGTCATTTTCAATTAACTTAAAGTTAACTTAAATATAACAAAAATTCTGTAAATTTCTTATTTTACTAGTAATTAGTAATTATAGGAAAAATTGCTCAGAATTGTAGCGTTTTTCGTTAGGAAAAACCCTCAGAATCTTAGGGTTTCCGCACAGAAAAAAATGCTCATGGTCTGAAAAGGTTGAATGCGGCTTTTCTGAAAATGTTGTCAGGACTTCTCTGTAGGAAAAAGTCTTCAGAATCTAAGAATTTTTCTATAGAAGAAGGTATTCAGAATCTGAGGATTTTTAAAAGAAAAAGTAATTCCTTCTGAGCCTTTGTACTTAGAATATGTTCTCAGAGTTTTCCTATAGAAAATTCACAAAAATATGAAAGTATTTTCTGATGATCTGTTTCTAAAGCCCATAGAGAATTCTGTTCGAAAACTAGAAAAAGTAGAGAAGAAATCTCTGGAAATTTTTTCCATTTGTAGCAATTTTTTTTTCAATTTTAGCATGTTTTTATTATTTTGGCTATTTTTCCGAATTTTGAAAATTTTTTCAATGTCGGCGATTTTTTTTTAAACTTTGAAGTTCCCTAGTAAAAATGATTTTTATATATTCATATATGATTTTTATACAATCATCTATGATTTTATACAATTATAACTTGTCGAGTATTGTGAAACATATATTTTTATATGATTATATCAAAAGATATTTAATTATATAAAATTAAATTAACCAGATCCACCATTTTTCGGATCAAATAATATATTTTTTATATAATTATATTAACCCATACATGATTTGATCCGGAAAATGGTGGATCTGGTTAATATAATTTTATATAATTAAATATCTTTTGATATAATCATATAAAAATATATGTTTCACAATACTTGACAAGTTATAATTGTATAAAATCATAAATGATTATATAAAAATCATATCTGATTATATAAAAATCATTTTTACTAGAGTTTTTTAAATTTTGGAGATTGTGTTTTTAAATTTTTACAATTTTTTTTAAATTCTAGCAATTTTTTCAATATTAACTGTTTTCCAGCTTTGGCGATTTTTTAAAATTTTTAACTATTTTTTTTAAATTTTGTAGATTTTACCAATTTTACAGGGTTGGCAACCGTTCCATAAGGTTATTGATAATGAATAACGTTACTTTAAATGTATTTCGTTAGGGTATGTTAAGGTTCTCGTTATTTTTAGTTTACGTTTAGTTAAGTTATTTTAGGGTTAACGGTATTTAAATCTATTTCGTTTGGTTATTTTAAGGTATTTTACGGTTAACGGTATTCATTTGAAAGGGTTTTAATAAAGCGTTGTTGATACTTTAGGGTTAGTTAATTTTTGGCGATTTTTAAAATTTTGGCGATTCTTCCAATTTTGTTATTTTTTTCCAATATTGGCGATTTTTCTTTTTAATTTTGGTAATTTTTTAAAATTCTTGGTGATTTATAACAATTTTCGCAATTTTAAAAATAAAGGCGTTTTTAAAATTTTGTCGATTTTTTAAATTTTGGCAATTTTTTTATAATTTTGACATTTTTTTTTTAAATTTTGTCGATATTTTCAATCTTGTTGACTTTTTAATTTTTGGCAATTTTTTAAAATACATATGTCAAATTAGACTTGTTTATAAGTTCAAAATGGAGCATCAAAGCGAAGTATGAGAATATATAAGTTAATAAAGTTTCAGATTTAAATACTTAGAAAATCCTTGATGTTGTAACCATAGTTGACTTGCCGTTTGTTAAGTTTGTAGGAAACTTGGCTTAATTTTTCTCCAAATTAAAGAGTGTTCATATGTAATTTTACTTACTAAAATTTTAAAATGTTCACTATATTTTTTTTTGTTCTATTTTGTATTTTTTCTTTTTAATTTGTTTTTTTTTTTGCTGAGTTTCGATAAATATGGTTTGGTCTTACTTTTCTCATCTTCTTGGCTAGAAAGCATCGATAGTCGAGACAACAGGTAGAAAATTACGAAGGGCCAGCAATTGCAAAACACAGAAATGGAATGAGTTCTTGCTAACGGAAAGCACCGTATCAAATGATAACATCGTTGGTGTCAATTAGTGCTGGTAAAAATATGAGTAGTGGGTATCGGGTATCGAGTATTTGTCTTTTTTTTGGGTACTCGATACTTAAAACTACTACTCGATATTTTCAAAGTTGCATTCATGAAGGGAAAAATATATAAAATTGAGACTCCGCTAAAATATTTACCACAACAATGCGACTCTGCTAAAATATTTATCACAAAACTACAACTCTGCTAGAAGAAAAATCAAAATTAAAACATTTAAAATAATATGTTAAAAAACTATGAAAAACATAATGAATAGTTGATAAAAAAGTTTAGAACTATATTTATGAATTTAAATATTGAATCAACGTAGACATTTTCAGAGAATTTTATTAAGAAATTTAAAATAATTTCATATTTAAAAACCGTTAAAAGTATCGAGTAGTATCGAGTATCGAAATTAAAAATATCGAGTAGTATCGAGTATTCAAAAGTAACCGAATTTACCAGCACTAGTGTCAATGCTTTATAAAGCACTGCGCAAGCACCCAAAACATAAAAATTAAGTACTTTTCCAACTTACAAATAAAGGCTTCATTAGTCTAATCGTAAAGTAAAATACCGTATCTATAATCAATTCAATGTATTAAAATAATATAGAAATATATTTTTATCTTTTTTCTATGCACTGAAACTGTTGTCAAGTAAAATCGTAAAAAAGTTCTGTTAAAAATAGAAACTTTCTATTTTATTACTTGACATTTAATTCTATGTACAAGAAAAAGATAAAAAATACAATATTTTTATTTTTTATACTCTTTTTATTCATTATGAGAATGATACGATACTTTTTTTACGATACTCCCAAACTAATTTGGGCTTTAACCCCTCAATTCAGAAATTCTTTGTAAAGTTATAGCAGGTTTACAAAACGTCATTTTCATACAAAATTTGTTCAATAAACCTCCTATAATTTTACAAAGCGTTTATGAATTTAGGGAAAAAAATTTAAATGCTCTCCCAACACCCAAATGATAAACCGTTTCAGCCAATGCTTTACAATAGAGTTGTGTCGTTCATGAACGAAATAGTTCATTTGAACGGTTCAGTTCATTGAACGATATGACATCGTTCACCATTATTCGTTCTTTTCGTTCATTTTGTTCCTTTTTTATTCATAGAAAATTTGTATCTATTTTTTATTAATTTTTTTCAAAAAATTAAATGTTTTTCTGTGCTGTCAAAATTTGTTCTTGAATTTCGCGAAAACAGTAAAAGATTTAAAAAATTTTTTTATTGCATTTTGTTTGAAGATTGTTCTTGTTTATTTAGAAAATTTTCTATAAAGAAAATACAAAAGCCTGCTTTATCGACAAAACGTCGCACTGCTGTAAAATACTGTTGATATTGCGTTTATCTGGTTTAAGCTATAAGCCCAAACCACATCGTGAAAGTGCCAGTGGACAGTGGGAGTGCTGTCAAACTTTGTTCTTGAATTTCGCCTATTCAAAGACTTTAAAATTTTTTAAAATTTCTTATTGTGTTTTGTTTAGAAATAGCTCTTGTTTATTTAGAAACTTTTCTTATTTCTCGGCAGAGACAAATAAAGAAAATACAAAAACTGCTTTATCGACAAAACGTCGCACTGCGGTCGACACTGCGCTTATGTGGTTTAGGCTATACTTGGAAAAGCAGTTGATTTTTATGTTTTGAAGTCAAAAGTGAATTAAATATAAAACTTTTTTATTTTGGGGGACACTCTATCACTGAGAAAGCATTTGTTCTATTATGTGCCTTGGAACAGGAATATACTCAAACCAATATCACCTAGCAAACATGGCAATACGAAGAAGATTCTCCGAACATATCGCCAGGAAGAAAACATTTATTGCCGGCAATATCAATTTCGTATTCCGGAAGTTTCCTTCGTCGGAAACAACTGTTACACTAAAACAATACTTCCAGGCAATATGAAAGCAATAACTCATATGGAAGATAAAAGCGATATCGCTAAATAAACTCCCAGTACAATACAAAAACGATTTAATTTTTTCATTATTAAATTTAAGCCTGAAAATCGATATCTGCATACATAATCCATTGACCAACTTATAAAGTATTTTGATTTCATCTTAGCCGATTTTTCCCGCGCAATTAGGTGATGTTTCTAGATGACGTTTTGCTTCACACGAACGAAAATACAATAACAAAACAAATGCAATACAAAAACAAAATACATGTAGGCACTCATTCGTGTGACAACGAACGTCTTCTAGAAACCCCATCTAAATATTAACTTTTCACGAGTTTATTTCCTATATATCTTTTGATTGTTTTTGTACAAATTTAGTTTTAATTTTTTCCAAATTGATAAAAGATTTCAAACAAATTTGCTTTATCTTCCAAATGATACAAAGATGATATTGCCGAAATATTGTCATAAAAACTTATGACAAAAGATAAAGTTTTTGAATTATTTTTTTCCAAATATCGTCGAACTATCTTCCAAGTGATAAAAGGAAGACAATTTCAAAGTAAATACTACTTGATTATTTTCATTCAAATGACAAATAGAAGATATCGCTTTAATATCTTATTGGAAGGTATCTTTTAAATGTTTGCAGGGTCATTATGTGCGCTCTTTGTATGACTCAAAACATCGATTGTAACCAGGGATGAAAAATAATAATTTAGTTATAAAAATCAAGAATAGATCTATACTATGGAATTATACTATTCCAACAGTATTATAGCCCTAGATTATGAATTTTAAAAAACCATACGTAAAAAATTGCAAAATAATATCGGAATGCGAAAAAAGGCTTTGGGGTTCAAAAAATTAATTAAAAGATTTACATTCTGCAAACGATGCCAAAATTTTCTTTTTTTGCAACTAACCACCAAACTTTGTTTTATGAAATGGGCATTATACTCCGTAGATTATAAATTTAAAAAACCGCACTTAAAAAATTGCAAAATAATAGAGGAACGCGAAAAAAGACTTTGTGGTATAAAAAAATAATTTAAAAAACTCAATCAGCGATTAACAATCTGCAAATAAATACAATGACGCAAAAATTTTCCTTTTTTACAAATATTTTTTTCGCGATTTTTTTTTTTTTTGCAAACTACGCACCAAATTTTTGTGTATAAAATCGGTACTATAGACCCTAGATTATAAATTTAAAAAACCACACTTAAAAAATTGCAAAATAATCGCGGAAAGCGAAAAAAGGCTCTATGGTACAAAAAATTAATTAAAAAACTTAATCAGCGATTTACATTCTGCAAACAAATATATTGATGAAAAAATTTATCCTTTTTGCAAATTTTATTTTTCGCGATTTTTTTTTTCGCAACTAGCCACCAAACTTTGTTGTATGAAATGTGTATTATAGTCCCTAGATTATAAATTAAAAAGAAACTTACTTAAAAAATTGCAAAATAAAAGCGGAACGCGAAAAAAGACTGTGGTACAAAAAAATAATTAGGAAACGTAATCAACGATTTAGATTCTGCAAACAAATATATTGATGAAAAAATTTTCCTTTTTGCAAATTTTATTTTTCGCGATTTTTTTTGCAACTAGCCACCAAACTTTATTTTTTTTGCAACTAGCCACCAAATGTGTATTATAGCTACTAGATTATAAATTTAAAAAAACGCACGTAAAGAATTGCAAAATAATAGCGGAATTTGATAAAATACTTTATGGTACAAAAATTTAATCCCTAGGTTATATATTAAAAAAAAAAACACACTTAGAAATTGCAAAATAACGGCGGAATTCGAAAAAGGCTTTATGGTACAGAAAATGAATTAAAAGAGGTAATCAGCGATCGACATTCTGCAAGCGAATATATTGTTGCAAAAATTTCGCTTTTTGCAAATGTTTTTTTTTTTTTTTTCGCAATTTGTGCTAATATTTGCTAATATCTAAATATTTAATTTTTATGTTTTTTAACGAGCCAAGGAGGAAGCTATTTTTTAGGTACTTACATTTTTAAATATGTAAGAGCGATCTAACATTTTTTGGTATAAGAGCCCGATTAAGTGAGCCTTTTCCATCCCTGATTAACCAGTCGGAGTTCGTTCCTGTTCCAAGCCGCCTAATATTTTTTCAAATAAAAAATATTGAGAGAGTTGCAAGGCCATCGATTTAACTTTTTTATATAGAAAAACAAAATAATGAGAAGTCACCTATTTCAAACATTGGGAAAGCATTCGAAATTAATGTTTGCTAAAGCCTTTTTTTCAAATACAGAATAAAATTTAGCAAAACACCTATTTCAAACTTTGATAAAGCATTTGTATTTAGTGCTTAGCCTCTTTTTAAAAAACCGCGGTCATACCTTTTAAAAAATTATTCAATCATTAGTAATAATTTAATTTCTAAAAAAAAGAATCAATAATCACGCGAATTATCATTTTATTTTTTGATTCGCCAATTAAAATTGTATTTTTATGATTTGCGAATCAATTTTAGTCATTAATATATCTGTATATCATTGAATACATTGATTTAACCATCATTTTATATACAAAATTAAATGCACTCCTAATAATGTTATAAATTGTAATGGAGTCTTTTAAGTGAATTAAAAAATCGCGAATCAAAAATAAATTAATTCACGAATCAAAGAATATGGAAATAATTCGCGCGAATTATCTTTATATTTTTTTGATTGGCGAATTTATAAATCACTTTTCTTAAATCATCTTTGAAAATAATTCTTTTTGAATTAATTCTTCAAAGCTCTGACGCGGTCGACTAGGAATTTTGCCAAAGAGTATCGAGCGACAAAATAATAAAAATTTTCCAAATATATCCTAGACAATCTTCTGTTAGATTGGGTTTAATAAATTCAGATATATGTAATAAGAGTGCACTCAAAAGAGTTTTGCAGTTACTACGTGACAGTTTTTTGTGTAGTTATCAGTAGTTGTTTTTTTAAACTGTAATTACAGTTGATATTTTTATAGAAAAATATAAAACAACTTTAATAGATTTAATATTACAATTATTAAAGAAAAAAAAATCACTAACGCCAACTACTGTATTTCATAACTGTTGTTTGAAGCACTTATTTTTAATATTATAATAATTAACTACCAAAGTAGTATTTTTGCACTAAACATTTTTATTTGTTAGTTATTTGAAAAAAAAACTTCGGTTAAATTTTAGGAATCATTATAATGATTAGCTAATGCTAATTAGCATTTAATGTTACTAACATTTTCTTTTACTATAATTTGCTTTACTAATGTTAATAAAATCCCAAAAGAATTCCTTTACGAAAAACAGGGGATGTTTAAATTGCTTTACATATGCGATTTTATAAACATAGATTCCTGAGAATCTTTGCTGGACCTGTCCTTTATTAATTAACAGAGTGAGATACTGGCTATTTTATACGAGTAATTTCGTTGTTGTTGCTTTGTGTGTCATTTCATTACACATTTTATTTTATTTGTATACACCAGGTTACGTAGATTTTAATTAAGAGAACAAATTATATATAATAATATAAAAATATAATTTGTAAAAAACCTGGATCCATTGAAGAATTGTGAAAGTATTTTAGCGTAAATTATATCCAGCGAAACCAGCAGTTTTGCGCCATAAGCATTACCGATAGGTATCCGAAAAATTATATTAGTTTCTTGTAGAAAATACTAAGAGTCCTTTGATTTGACAATATGGTTGTTGGTTTTTAGTAAAATTTTGCGATTTGAAGGTCGCAATGTGTAAATTATTATTATTTCTTTTAATTTTTATCAAACTGCTTTTCTTCATATTAAGTATGTATTAATTATTCAACTCAATAAAAATCCTTTTACACTTACATTTAACTTATTTATTTTTTTTATTGGATATTACGAATATTCTGAATTACATACATATATGATTTAATTAAATTAATTTGTATTGACCTTGTTTAGTTTTACTTATTCTTTTAATTATTTATTTTAATTAACATTAATTATTAAATACAAAATTTTCTTTTCAAGGATCTTTATATCTAGTATATAATTTTTGTAATAAACTAAAAATTTCTTTTTTTAAAATCCGTTCGATTTAAAAAACTCGACCGATCATTAGAATAATTCGCGATGAACTGAAATTAATAACTACCAACAAATTGAATACAAACTCCATATTGGAAGAACAAATCTACATAAAATGTTGGAAAAATCCATAACCAAAATTATTGCCACCAACAAAAGTGGCTGCAGCAGCAGCAGCAACAATGAAAAAGCAAATAAAATAAAAGAACTTTACTATAGAATTGTATGAAAAAAGTTTAAAGAACAATAAATCCACAGAATAGCAGTCGTTGGTGATCAACATACCGCACCACAGCGGGTGGAAATCCAACAAAAATATTAACAAAAGAAAAAAAATACTCCATCAGAGCAGAGTTTAATTAGATGCGTAACAGAAGCAACAGATATTGTTTTTCATTAACAGAAATATATTAAAACTCCATGTAGAATATTGAATTGAAAAATTGTTTAACACTAGACCGAAAACTACAAATGTATTTTTTAATTGAGCAGGTGCCTTTAGTGATCTTTTGATTCAGAAATGAATAAAAAATTTGCAGTCAGATTGCATGTTTTTTTTTTTTGAATCGAGCAGTTTATTCCACATATGGGTGAAATAATGGACAATCGACAATAAACGGATGTATTTCGAACATAAACCCCGGCCCTATGGATCACTCATCTTAGCAGAACACTTTTGATACTAATATCGATAGAAGAGTGATGTACAACCCACATCCTTAGGATGCCAAATAAGTCAATAGAGCTGAATACCTTACTGTCGTTGATAAGCACCGGTTCCCTTCTTTATACATGGTGAAAAAGCTCCAAAATAGACTTCGGAGTTCCTGCCCAGATATGGGAGTTTTATTAGATCATCTTTCGGATATAGATGATATAAATAATGGGGAGACCGGATAGAGTCAAATATTTTTTTCAACCGTTTCAAGACACTTGAATGTTTCTTGAGACACTTGAAAAACTTGTTTATGCCAACGGACGTGACACTAAATTCGCATCCTCTGAAATTTAAGAGTATCCGATTCCCCGATATCGATATCCCCCATATTGGCTGATGAAATTGACGACCACTCTGAACTATGGGTCAGTACACATCATATATTGAAATTGATCCTATTCGCAGGATCCCACACAGAGATTGTCGAAAGGTCCCATTTGAGTGTGTCATTTATAATAAAAAAAAAAATAAGAGGCATTTTCTCTTCCCGAAAAAATATGCAGGAATATTGTGCTTTTGAGAAGGCATGATTTTAAATATGTAGTTGAAAAGCTTTATAATGTTCACTTACGAGGAGGCATGAATTATCGACATTTTAAAAGAAAAATAGGAGCACATATTAAAAGCAGTGAATTCATGCCTTTTCGGATCTCGAAACAAGTGCTTTCACGCGAGCTATCTCGAACAAAAATCAGGCATGATGTCATCAATAATGCAATCGCTTCACTGCTCAACTTTCCCTGACAAAACCGCTTCCAAGCAAGCAGTAATTTCTGCTGGGATGTCTCGAATGATGAATAAATGATAAAGTAGAATTATGAATATTAAAATCACCATCAACGAAAATTTCGCTATCCGGACAATTCTCCAGAATTCTAGAAATTGAATCAGAAAGTAAGTATCAGTACGACAGTTTTCGAGAGAAACCCAAAATAGCGGTCGTGAATTTAGACGTCGAACATTTGGCTTTCTAGTACCCAGCAGAAATTACTGCTTGCTTGGAAGCAGTTTCGTCAGGGAAATTTGAGCAGTGAAGCGATTGCATTATTGATGATATCATGCCTGATTTTTGTTCGAGATAGCTCGCGTGAAAGCACTTGTTGCCAGATCCGAAAAGACATGAATCCACCGCTTTTAATTAGTGCTCCTGTTTTTCTTTAAAAATGTCGATAATTCATGCCTTCTCGGAAGTGCATATTATAAAGCTTTTCAACTATTTAAAATCATGCCTTCTCAAAAGCACAATATTCCTGCATATTTTTCCGTGAAGAGAAAATGCCTCTTATTTTTAGTAAAACCTCTTATTTTTGTTTATTTTCCGCATTTTAAAAAATTTTGATAAAAAAATATTTAAGCAATCAAAATGTATTGCTCATTTCATGCCTTTTTGAAAAGCACAACAAAAAGCGATTTAAACAATTAATCAACGTAGGCCTTTCATTAGTGCTGTTTACGAAGCTATACATTTTTTGAAGCGGTAAAAGTAGCAGTAAGGAAGCAGTAATCGTTTTTACTGCTTTCACATTTTTGCTGGGTAGGACAGATAAAATTTAGTCTAGTAAGTACACACAAGTATCTCCGAGTACTTTCAAACTCTACGCACAAGCTGGCTTACTTTACCCAGGGTATGGCCGCATTGTAATGGCCCACAAGCCAATATACTTCGTAAGTACACACAAGTATAGTGGCATGTAAGTTAGACAAAATTTTTGAAAATTCTCAAAAATTTTGTGTTTCATATACAATTGTTATACACGGGTACCCCATATCGTAAGTACGCACAAAATGAAGTACACCAAATCGATTACATTGTGTGGCCTTACACGTTTTTCTAAAGGGATATTTTTTTTGTTTGGTTTTTCTAAAAGCCAACTAAATTTGCCCCATATTGGTAAAACTACAATGTCCTCATCGTAATTTGGGAAAATTATATAATTAAATGCATTTGGGTGTCATCATATGATGACGCTAGGAGAATATGTGTACAAAATGTGTAAAATTTTTATTTGTATTTATTTTTATTATAGTCATTTTGGGCTGTCTTTGACAGGGTTTGGTGCTTCGTAACTTAACTCAGTATGGGATCTACCAAGATCGACAGGAAAATTGCCTAAAACTTCCCGTAGTAGATATTTCCTAAAAACACCCCAGAACGATAAGCAAAGACAATGTCGAGGCCTCGGTATCAATTAAACACGTCGGGCAGAGTGTTCCAAATGCGATGCTGGATCTTCTTTTTATATATATGCCACTTATGAGAATTATAATTTTTATTTTCTATCGCTTGTCAATGAAATAATGTTAGTTTATTTTAGAAATTGAAGTATATTTGAATTTATTTTGGAAAATAATGCCAATTTTCTATATCTTTAATGGTAAATGTAGTTTTTAATAAATATTCCTGTTATTCTTAACAACTTTTTGGGATTTTTTTTTGTAACAATTGTAAGTACACATATTCTCCTAGCGTCGTCATAGGACGACAGGCAATAACTACGGATCTGTATAAGATAAAATAATTTCAACCTCAGTTTCGTGTTTCTAGGGCCCTCAGGAGCAAATTATTTAAATTTCAAACACGTTGCACAATTATTTCTTAATTCAGGAGAATATGGGTTAAATACTAAGGAATTCAATCGATTAACCGTTACCCGATTAATCGATGAACTCCTTTCAAAAACTTATTCGAGTAATTTCAAATAGCCAGTTTCGAGTAACGAATTACTCGATTAAATTTGGTCGATTAATCGAGTAACTCGAGTAAATCTAAAAAGAATTTTTTTAATTTACACCAATTTTTTTTTAATTTGCTGACTATTTTTTTTATTTTTTTATAGATTTTAAAGGAATGTTACAGTTTGAAGTTAAATACTATAATCATTTTCTGAATCAAAACCACTGTAAAACAACGATTTGAAATTGAAGAGTCCTTTATCGATTCCCTAAATTTACAATTTGAATATGGCAGCAAAGGCTATAAATATAACTCTGTTAGATGACATAATAAAAAATGCCTATAATTGGTATATAGAGATTAAAAATTGTCTTTTTAAAGTATATGATGATATTATTCCAGAACAAGCGATTGCAGCCATAAACTGTATCTACAATCAAAAAAATGCTAAGAAACTAACTAAGACTTTACAAGCAAAGTGGAAAGGTATATACAATAAAGAAGCAATCTATCCTAAAACCACAGATATGGTCTTCTTAAAGATTTTCTACCTATATAGCCATCGGAAAGCTGATAATGCGTTGTTTAATTTAAAAGATAAAAAACCGTATCAGGCTAAAGACTTGATAGAGCTAATTTTATTTATTGATTCACAAAACAATGATATCCCTTGGGATACAATCCTCTTCAAAATCAAGGACCATCTGTTAAATACAGATAATGAAAATAGCACGACCATCTTGGATTCATTGATCATAGAAACTCCTGATTTGCTAAACCTGAACTCTACATCTCAACCTGACACTCCGCCTTTAGCAATCTCTAACACCGAAGTCATTGCAGATAAGATTTCTGAAAATTCATCTTCACAAGGCCCAGAAGGAGAAGGAATAGACAGTCCAGAGAAACCCAATCAACCTAACCCTCCATATAACGAACTCCCGTTCCATTCTCCCATCTATAAATATTTTCCTTCTCCTAAATTTATTCCTGAAGTAAAATTTAAATTTTTATTATCTAAACCACCTCCTGAGGTCTTTTCTAGTCATTCTAAGATTGACTATCTTGATTCAATCCTGCTTAATAATTGTTATGGGGCGAGTAACCTACTAGTGCGTGAAATGAGTGATCAAGATGCTTGGATTCATTGTGACAGAAAGTATTTTATCCCCCACTTCGATGAAAAGAGATCAGATTTTTATAGAGAAAATCCAGGAGAAAATCCACTTGCGAAGGAAATTGCTGAACTCGTTAGTGAAAAATTGCAATCTACAAGGCAGAGAATCCCACCTGATATACAAGACCAATTAGATTCTATTTTGTTGAAATTAAAGGACATAGAATTGGGTCTTATATCAAATAAGCAAATGAGCCCAAATATCAATACTTCAACTAATGTTTTTGTCCCCAGCTCTCAAGGTCAGGCAACACTGGATCCTACAAATATTCTCAATTCCAGCAACACCTCAAATACTCAGCGCTCACGGATCAACATAATAAGAAAACAAATACCTCTGGAACGTGTTCCAAGAGCCAATTAATATTTTATTTAATAATAAAAAAAAAATGAATAAAGTGAGATATGATTTATATTGGTTTAATTTTTAAAGAATTTATTTGTTTTACTTTGATTCGATATTGAAGGCAACCATTATTGGTTAAATTACTTTCTTAAAATTGAATCAGTTCGTTTGATTATATGAAAAGAATCAACAAAAATCAAATTGATTCTTTGAATAAAATAGTGATGGAATTTAAATGCTTACGGATTCGTTCAAAATTTAACCAAATTAATTTAAATTTAAAAATTTAAATTAATTTAAAATCTAATTATGGAACTATATTTTTGAAGGTCTGTGTTTTACTATATTTGAAGATACTGTGTAAGCAAAATAGAATTCCCAAAGAAGACCTTTATAAAAATTTAAGGAAAGTATTTTAAAAATCAAAACACCTTAACTGTATGTTTTTAGTAAGTAATAACAATTTTAAGTAAGTAATAATAATTTTTATTTATTTCAAATAATTTGAAGTAAGTAAATAAATATTAATATTTCAAAGCTCAAACCCAGTGTAGAAAATCATTACCAGATATGTGGTTATGTAACTACATACTTGGTAATGGTAACTAGTTACTTTTGTTATTACATTTCTTATTACCTTTATGTGGCGATGTCGCGAAAAATAATGAGTTGTCGTTACACACCAGCATACGAAAAATCAAAAAATATATCGTTACCTATGTGCTTACCAGTACTGACAAAAATAAGGAGTCTAAAAATAGATTTTCTAAAAAATAAATTATATAAAAAAAAGTATTTTTTATTGTATTTTTGTTTTTTTAATAAAATTTGCTGGTGCGGGAATTGAACCTGGGTCTACAGATTGCCAGTCAACAGCTCTACCATCTGAGCTATATCGACATGTAATATTTAATAGATAAAAACATAATTGACCTGCTGCACACAAGTAAGTTTACTCTCCAACATAAAAAAAATCAAAAAATATGTGGTTACATATATCCTTACCAGTGTTTAAAAAATATTGAGTCTAAAAATAGATTTCAAAAAATTTAAAAAAAAATATAAAAAATTATTTTTTATTTGAAATAATGATAAAAATAAGTCATTATCAGTAACTCATTATTATATGTTTTAAAATAATACAGAAGGTAAGTGGGTGTCATTACTGGTAGTCCAAAAAATAATGATATATCATTACCGTTTCTACACTGGGAATATAAATATTTTGTTAATATTAATATTTCAAAGCTAAAATAAAAAAAAAAATGAAATATGTAGTTAAGTAAAATACTTAGCTACATATTTGAAATATTTTGAAATATTTGAAATATTTGAAATATTTGAAATATTTGTAATATTTTAAATATTTGAAATACACTGAACATTCTATAAATGCTACCTACAGGAATCATCTTTTTTTTTAACCTTCGCACTCCTAAAGCTTTTTACATACATCGTATACTGAAACCCACCCGGGTGGGTCCTTCATATTTTACACACATTTTTTGCATGTACTCCAACATATAATGGGTTAATGAAGAAGAGATGAAAAAAAGAATAATAACAAAAAACTATAGAAAGTATGGTTAACAATATATACCGTGAAGCATAAATATGCATAATTTCTTGTTCAAACTTCTTGTAATTTGTATCAACAAATTATTTAAAAAAGGACTAACAATGAATAATAAATTTTAGAAAAATTTGTCAAAATATTATTGCATTTTGAATAATAAATGAATAAAAACAATATTTTCAAAAAGGAATTATGCTTTCTGTACTATTTTTATACTAAATAGTGATAAAAAACCGAATATTCTGAAACAAGTCCCCTGGGTGGGTTTCAGGCGACGAAGTAGAAAAATTGAAAAACTAAAGAAAAAAATTATAAAGAATATTCGAATCTTGAATAATCCCAATAAGCGCATATGTTTTAAAAATTCAAGTGCTTTAAATTTTGCTTTTAAGTAAAGTATATTTCAAATTCTAGAATTTGTATCCCAGCCAGCAAATTCGGAGTGCTCATAAATAAGATTTTTAAATGGCTCATAGAAATGATTATTGTTTTTTTGAAAACACTTTTTTTGGTAGAAAAAATGAACCCTCAGAAAACAATCCAAAAAGTTGTCTCTACAATCTAAAAAGCTGTCTCAAAACGAGGGTTCATTTTTCGGACTCAAAGAAGATTCGAAAATTATTTAAATTTATGAAGAAATTTTCGATTTTATACGTTCTTTTTTCTGAGTCATTTCTGAGTACACAGGGGGCTCTTTTGGACGGACCACTTTCATAGGAAAAAGTGGAAAAATGTTTATGTTTTTGGAGCCCATTTCTGAGTCATTAATGATCATCTTTGTTTGCTGGGATATTAAAAAAAAATATTTCAAACTTGAATTTTTGTTTTCCTTTTGCTGGAGTATGTTATTGAAATAAAATGTAATTAAAGTTGTATTCAAGCCGTGAAACTGGAAAACAGGGCTGGAATTGGACTTGTTTTCAACTTGAATTCCAGTGAATAGGGATTTAACAGTTCCTGATAAAAGTAAAACAATTAGTCACTGAGTCGAAAGCATTTTTTGTTTTGACCAAAAATCGTAAAGTTATCGATTGTTGAAAATCTAAAAAACCCACCCGGGTGGGTTTCAGGAGTGCGTAGGTTAAAGAAAACACATATAAAATTTCGGAATAGCCATATTTGGCCTTAGATTTCACAAAAAAATAATTACAATTTTGGGTTTAATTTTCTAATTCTGGCTCTGAGCCATAATTTTGACTAGCTGTTTTAAAATACAAATAACATAAATTAGAAAAAAAAAATTTTCGCGATTTTTTCATTTACAAACTAAGCACCAACTTTGGGGAATATGAATTTAAAAAAATCAGACTTAAAAATTGCAAAATAATGGCGGAACGCTAAAAAAGACTTTATGATACAAAAAATTAATTAGAAGACTTAATCAGCGATTTATATTCTGCTAACAAATATACTGATGGAAAAACTTTCCTTTTTGGAAATTTTATTTGTCGCGATTTTTTTTCTTTTTTCTTTTTTTCAATATTATAAAATTCGCATATTGATATTTTTTATTATAAAAAAACAACTTCTTAAACGATTTTTTTTGAGTAAAAACCTCCTTAAAGTACCATTTTTCAACAATCTAGTGATAAAATCGCTACATTCTTGCACTGATATAAATCTAGTGATTTTCTAGCAATTTTTGGGTCTGATATAGCCATTATTTTAAAAATTTGTTGGCAACACTTCCAGGGCAGTCTAGTTTAGTTTTAAGGTTTTTCTACTAAGTGTGTATTTCTACCTGTTTTCTGTTTAATTTGGATATTCCATGTTATAAACACAAGGCTTATAGTTATCAATAATTACTATTTGTTTAGGATAGAAGTATAGTGTATCTTATCACAGTGATATACGCACTTAGGTATATAATGTAAGCATGATGCGTGCAAGTAGTGTAGTTTAGTTTTAAGAAGTTTCTACACGCAAAAAATAAAAAGTGCATAATTGCCGAAGTACTTCGGTAAAATACAACTTCAAAAGTTTTCTGCTAAGTTACACAAACCTTTAAATAAAATATAATATTTTCTAAGACAATTTATAAACGAAAAAACTTAGGTAACATAACATATTTTGAAGTGCATGAAAATGGAGTAGGTCAAAAACTAAGGCAAGTTGACAAAAACCAAAAATTCATAAATCTACATGTATTTCTTTACTAACTTCCAAAATATACTTTTGAAGTTGTATTTTACCTAAGTACTTCGATAATTATACACTTTTTATTTTTTCCGTGTAGTTATTGAGTATTGTTTTTTAATAAAGAATTCAGTGTCTTAAAAACATTCAAGCTGTACGTGGTTTTATTTAAATCGCGCACATTGTTAATTAAAGTAAATATTTTTAAGTAACTATACCAGCTTTGATTTTAAATTAAGCCATCCAAAATTTTTTAGATTTTTAGAATACTGCGCTACAAATTATTTTTAAACGAGTATTTAACAGACCTCTTACATTTCAAAGTTAACTTAAATAAATGATCTAAACAATTTTTTAAACTTCTACTTATGGATTCATTTTAATTGTTAATTTGTTGTGTTTTGTTACACTCAACCAAAAAAGTCTGTAATGGCTACTGAAAATTTTGCTCTTATTACGGGAAATTTAACTGTTTTGAGGCCAGCGGTATTTTTTGCTAAATTTAGCAACACATGTCTGCTGATCTGTAGTACAATAAAATTAGTAGAAAAAATTAGTAGCCGCTACTAAATTTTAGTAAAATTTATGTAAAATGCAATTCAAAATTGATTTGCTAAAATCAGTTAAAAAACTTACTAAATATCATAATTTTAGTACAATGAAATTAGTATAAATAATTAGTTGCCGCTACTAAATTTCAGTAAATTGCTGTAAACTGTAATTTAAAATCAATCTGCTGAAATTAGCAAAAAATTGTACTAAAAAATAAAAAAACTGAAAAATCTAAAAAAAAAAATTTTTTTCTTTCGATTGTCACAAGCGTATAATTACTTCATACGAAATTTGAAGTCAAAATTGCAAACGGTTCTCCAGTTATTGCCGTTTTATGCATTGGAGATGCAATAAAATTTTCTGGGTGTTATTTCTAAACTAAGAATATATCAATAGTAACAAATATAAACTAAACAAGAATTGTAAAAAATCAAAAAAAAAATATTTTTAAATTAGTATATTTTTCTGCTAAATTTAGCACTCGGTTTTGAAAAATTAGTAAAATGTTTTTCTGAAATCAGCAGCGAAAATTAGTAAAAAAAAAATCCGTAATTTGTAATAAGAGAATAGCAATAATGATTACTAAAATCAAAAATTGTACTAATAATCAGTATAGTGCGATTGGAAACTGTTTACAAATTTTTTTTACAAACTTTTTTATCTGAGTGTACTAATAAACTATAAAACCTTCAAAAAATGGATAATTTTTGCGAAAAAATAATGAAATAAAATTGTTACTCGGGTAATTTTAAACCTTACACGATTAATCGAGTAATTTTAAAATCTTTCACGATTAATCGAGTAATTTCAAAACCTCAAAATCGAGTTACTCGAACAAAGCAAAACCCGAGTAATTTGAATACCCTATTAAATACAAAAGACTTTTATCCACAATCCATGCAACGGTTTTTTTATAAACAATATTTGGGGACAAATGCCCAAGTCTGGCCAGCCTGGGGATTTAAGCTCAGATAGAACATTTCCATTGCTACTGGGTACAAATATGGACTAATTTTAATCATATTTAATAGGGTTTATCCGTGTGGTATTACAAAATTTATGACTCATTCATACTGAACCCAAAACTATGAATTTTCGTTTTCGTAAGGTTTTCAATTAAAAATTTAATGAAATTTGTCTCTCGAAAATTTATAAACTATTAGCTTTTTGGTTCAATACTATTGAGGTAGTAGTTTGCGTGCAAGGGCGTTCATTTTATATGGACATACTTATGGACGAACATCGCAAAATCAAGTCTTGAGTCGATCGGTAAGATGGGTCTATGCCCATTATTTTTGGCAGCTGAAAACATCAGCCCAAACTTAATATACCCTGTTCCGCAGAAAGGTGCAGGATATAAAAATTAGAGTTGAACATTAAGACGATATAAAAACCAACTCCACAATACGATTTGGGTCATATCGGCAAGCGGATTGAATTCCCTGCCCTATTAAATTAAATATATTGAAATGTAGGAAATGTCACAACCCTATTTCTGTTGTTTCAATTGAAATGGGGTTTTGACAACCGAAATAGGGGTTTTACAACCAAATTATGGTTTTAGCTGCCGAATTTTTATTGGAGCAACCAAATTCGGTTGCAACAGCACATTTCCTTCCAGGCGTAGTTTGATTTCAAAGCCTTATTTAATTCTGTTTCAACTTACTTGAACTAAAATTTTTTCTGTTATGTATTTTTTGAAATACTTCTAAACATATTTAATTAATTTTAAACTTGTGTCCACATTAAGAGAAGAGATAGAACCTAGAGGCTGCGGATTCCGCTGCGGTCAGGAAAATCAAATTAAATGACTGCGGTTGCGGTGACGGTTGTTTCTATAAATACATTCACATTTTCTTTATATGTATGTAGTGTACGTGTAGAGAGCACCAGGGATGGCAAATGACGTTTTTGTGTAGAAAAATTTTTAATTTCCTTAAACTTTTTTCATTTTAACTTCGATAAAGCACCGTAAGTTGTTTTTCACGTGGAAAAATTTCACTCAAACTTTAAAGGCCTTAAATAGTAATTTAAATTCTGAAAATGAAAATTTTGTTTATTTAATTAGAAAGGAACAATCACAATAAACACAAAATGACACATTTTCACAAGAAAAATAATAGTCTTGTACCTACATTAAATTTGCGTGAAAACACAGTCTACACAATTTTCACGTGAAACTCATTGTCGTGAAAAATTATTTTTTTTATATGGAGTATAACAGTTTTTTCACATGAAATTAAATTAAAATTCGAATCTAATAACAAACATGACAAACAAAGATTTTTCATAATAAAAGTTCAGTCATTTCAACTTTTCCATCTCTGAACACCATCCAATAATAGGATTATTTTTTTTTAAATATGGCAACGTTGAAGGGAGTGTGAGAATGAATGAAGAAATTAAATTAAAGGCTTCGTTACTCGAAAGTAAACGTAACGTATCTCTGTGTAGTTAAATTAATGAGTTAAATAAGATATGTTGTGTTTTTTGTTTCATTCTTGCGCATTGGAAGTATAGAAAATGTAAGTACACAACAAAAATCTGTTGTGAATAGATTTTTGTTGTGTATTTACTTTTGCTATATTTTGAATGCGTAATAATGAAACAAAAACACAACACATCTTCTAATCTTATTTAATCCATTAATTCAGATATACGTTACGTTTACGTTCGAGTAAATGAGATACGAAACGTATTAAACGTTACGTTTACGTTTGAGTAATTCAATCTTAAGTTTTAATTTATAGAGAATGCGCAGTGCGTTTTTAAGTGTCAAATTTCGATATAAAAAAAAGAAACGCAGAAGAAGCAGCAATGTTGTATCTCTACCCTAAAATATCACCTGTGGTTTCCATAGTGTTAATAAATATGTTACAACTGCTGCTCATACACTACACTGCTGCCCTCACTAACTCATTCCACCACTACCACATATGCTGACAATAGAAACGCACACACTAACAGAAGTTTCCACCTATAATTATTACTGTTGATGATTGTCAATATTACACGTCCCCCATTTGGCACCTGATCATATTTAAGAGAGTTGATCTTTAATAAAAAACTGAACACGGCATTCTATGAGTATGTTGAGTTGAAAACAGTAACTGAAGTCATAAAATCATTGAAATGTGGCTTAAAGTTGGAGTTGCTTTGGTTACAATTGAATGAACTTTGATATATTATGCGGCGACTGACTAATGCGGCAAATAGACTATACAAGTCACTTGCACAATAACGAGTTTGTTCAAGTCACCTTACTCGTCACACACCACTCAAGTAAACTGTGCAATATTCATTTTAATTTACACATAGCAGCAGAAACATGTAGCGGATTGTTATTGCTATGAGGAAATATTAGTCCTTAAAAGCTTTATTTTACACTTTGCGCAGGCCAAAATACTAGAAATTCGTTGGTGATGTCAATAAATTTATATTAACATTTTTTACTTTACGTTTATTGATACTTTTAATTTTTTTATCCGTATTTATGATGTTCACTCTTCAAAAATTACTGCTGAACTGTGCTAATTTCAGCATACACCTCGCAAATGACTTGCACAAGTTCTAAAATATTGCGTAAAAATCAAAATCGTTTTGATTTTTACTCAAGTCTAAAAATATACTTGTACAAGTACACAAACCAAGCCACACACTGTTCAACTGACCTGCACAAACTCATTATTGTGCAAGTAACTTGAGTAGTCTATAGGCCGCATAACTACACACTCTCTTGAAATGGTGCCCACCAACATTTTAAATGTCTCTAATAATAATAATGAAAAATTAAACCATTAGCATAATTATATATAACGTTTTGTAAGTAAATCTGTATTAAATTCATAATAAATTGATGCATATTCCATATGGAAAATAAATACGAACTTTTACAGGAGTGAACTCTTTGCTCCTTTTGCAATGCCAGAGAACGAACCTTAGCCATGTCACTGAACTCTCACAAAAATCTACGATTTAGAGACATGTCCTAGTGATCGATCCTGTGAAAGTTTTTATAAACTATATGTGGAGTTTGGTTTAAAATGTCCTTATAAAATTTTAAATATAAAACGCTAAAACCGTGGATTTGAATCAAATGTATAAGGTTTCATCTAATTAATAAATATTTCATCTAATTATAATATTTTGCTGAAAATGAAATCCAAAAAAGAATTGCCATTCTTTCCTCTACATACTACAATTAGTAGGATCATTTACCTTGAACAGAGAGTTACTATACAACAACCTGTTAAGTGACCCACCCATGAGTTTAACAAATTTTTCCGCACTTCCGCATTTGGAAAAAGCAACATACGTATTGTAAAAAAGGTTTGTCTTTATAGAAAAATTTAAAAAAATAGTTATTTATTTGACTATTTATTTTATTATTAAAAGCAGTTCTTTTGTAAATGATTCCAAATTTTTCGCTCTCTTTTGTTAAATTCTTTGGACTATTAATAGTATTCTAGTTCCGCTTAGTTTATCAATGACAATAATCGTAAATAGTAATGCACAGGTCATAATTATATTTATCTGTAGTACCAAACGATTAAAGAAGGCAGATCAATTTGATGGACAACAAATAAAATAATCAATAATATGTTTATTTACTGTAACAGATTCTGACAGTTGTTTAAATAATCTGGAAATTGTAATTATAACCTGCCTCACACATCGGCACGGGGTATATTGACTTTTTACTGATATTTGTAACTACCCCTGAAATGAGCGTTTAAGGGTTAAAATATTTTGGGAATATGCTCGGTTGCAAATTTTTTATTGGGTTACCAAAGACGAAAAATTCATTCGGAGAAGCTAAATCGAGAAAACTGTGAATTGAATTTTATAAATTGTAGTTCACTACAAAATGTTTAATATGTTGGAACCATATTTGAGGCAGTCGACAAATCCTACATCCACAGGACCATCCTTAAAAAAACCTAATGCCCAGATACCTTGCACTGTCCGATTGATAGAGCTCACAGTCCTGTAACCGCGGAAGTCTAAAGACCGAAATATTGGTTCTCCTAGCGAAAACTTCAGTTCTCTTTTGCTCCCAGACACTACCTGTACCCCAGACACTTAGTGAAAGCAAAGTCTTGGTCATGATATCACTTATCTCATTCAGAAACAAACTTGGACCTCGTTCTTGCAATGTCCGATTAACAGAGCTCACAGCCCTGCAACCCCTGAAGTCTGAAGACCGAAATATTGGTTCTCCTAGTGAAAACTCCAGTTCTCTTTTGCTCCCAGACACTACCTGTACCCCAGACACTTAGTGAAAGCAAAGCCTTGGTCATGATATTACTTATCTCATTCAGAAACAAACTTGGACCCCGTTCTTGCACTGTCCGATTAACAGAGCTCAAAGCCCTGCAACCGCGGAAGTCTGAAGACCGAAATATTGGTTCTCCTAGTGAAAACTCCAGTTCTGCTTTTTTGCTCTTTTGCTCCCAGACACTACCTGTACCCCAGACACTTAGTGAAAGCACGGCGCTGGTCTCTTATCAATTATCTCATTCAGAAACACACTTGGAGAAATTTGCGTATCGAGAAGTGCTTCATCAGCCTGCTTCATACAGGGTGAATTATGAGAAAATTAAGTTAACTAGAACTTAAATCGTTATTTTAGATTTTGTAAATTTTATAACTGTGGATGCATTATGTTTTGTGAAATACGTAATTAGATAGAGAAATACGCGTGCAGTGCATTATTGGCTTATTAGTTTTTAAATACTTATCTGTTATTGTTTGCGACTCACCCTAAGTGAAATAGAGCAGGGTTGCATTTAATGTGATTTTTGCGAAAGATTTTTCGATACGAAAAATACTGGAACGGGGTGCTGATATCAACATCATCATATACTCCGTATGAACAACATCCATTACCTCCTGGTTGTCGAATTCCAGGAGGACCGAGTTGTTAACCAGATGCAATAGCAGTGGAGAGATCGCCCCACCCTGAGGTGGAAAACTTCCAGCAGTACTTGATATCTCTCTACCATAAATATCCAGACGCTGAGGAAGCTCTTAAGTCTAAACAAATATATTCACTACACCCTTGTGGATATTAAGGGTGAAAATGTTCTGCGAATTCGGAGTTCGGCTGCTAATTTCATTAAAACAGTTTTTATGGTTGCGCAGTGCAATAATGGATAGTAGATGACTCGCGGCTTCATCGGGCCATACTTCTTCGAAAATGAGGTCGGCCAAGCAGTTACCGTGAATGGTGTTCGCTATCGCGAGATGATAACGGATTACTTGTGGCCAGAAATTGAGGATATGGACCTAGGCGATATGTGCTTCCAACAGAATGGTGCCACTTGCTACACAGCCAACGAAGCAATGGCTCTATTGCGCGAGAAATTCAATGGCCGTGTTATCTCACGTCGAGGCGATGTTAATTGGCCGCCACGATCATGTGATTTGACATCGTTGGACTTCTTTGGATATTTAAAAGAAAAGAAAAAGTGTACGTCAATAAGCCACGAACAAAATAAGAGCTAGAGGATGAGATAATTCGGCACATTAACGACATAGAAGTATGCCACCGAAGCCGTGACGAGCATTTGGCCGATATTTTGTTTCACACATAATTGTCATAGATCCTATCATGGTTTTTTTCGTTATAAAAAAATTATATTTTTAAGTTTTTTATTTTAATATAAACATTTAATATTTCCCGGAAGATGACATGTGAAGAATGTCGAAATATCGGATAATAAATTGACTTTTATAATAAAACCAGACTTGGAGCTCGAGCATATTCATTTAATAATATGTAAAAGGTTGACAATACAACTTTAAAATTAAAAAAAAATTCTCAAAAAATATCTAGGTGGAATTAAAATCAAAAAATTTTAAACTTTTTTTGCGTTTTATTTCACCACAGAAAGGTTCTGTTGGACCTTAACCCTCTAATCGGCAAGCACCTCTAATCGGTAAGCCATGTGGAGTATATGAAATTGACCTCAAATGCGGCAAATGAGTATTTTATAATAAGAAATTAATAGTGTACGACCAAAGAGTTCGGCAAAAAAATGTATTTGTTCGGAATTCGCCATGTTGAAGCATTATGGATAAATTTAGTTTTTAGAAAAATGATTATTGGGCCGATAGGAATCCATTTTGATTGTCAAATTTAAGAGACAGTACGAAGCTAAGCAACGGAAATCAGTTTTCGGCCGCCAAAAGTGCGGAGAACGATCAGTTTAATTTACAGCTAAACTACGGAGTTTTTCTTAAATTTGACACACAAAATCTCATCAAGTCGGCTCAACAAACACGTCCCCAATATCAAAATTGTTCAATAATGCCTTCAAATACCAAAAAATCGACTAAATATCGCTTTTTGGCCGAACTGTTCGGTCGGACACTAGAAATTAAGCTATTTCATTAAAAGATAAAATTGACTAAATTTTTTTCTGAAGAATCATTTCGCGCACAGTGCAGGGTTTGGAAGCTCGAATGTCTCTAATACCTCGCTTAGACAGCAAAATTAATTTACTTGATTCAAGTTAATCCAACTTTTTATTTATCGTTAACACATGTATTTTTTGACAGTTAAAATATTAACTTCACATTTAAAAGTTTAACCACACAAGATGAACATAGAAAATATGGGCGTTAACAACCTATGTTAACAACATTTTTGTTGACAGCGCAGGAGCGTCTTAAAAAGATTAAAATATGGTTTGGTTTACTTGTTTCAAATTTGAAAAAGTAAATATTCTAAAATAAACAGAGTTTAAAAAAATCTTAACAACATATTTAAGATGACTAAAAACCATTGATAGATAATGAACACAAAGCAATATTGAAGCTTGAGATTTTTAAAACAGTCCTTACTTTAGTCCCATGATTGGAACGCCTTTCAACGACATCGTCTTAACTTGGAAACGAATAGATGGATTTTGATGAAAAAATAGATTTAGTATTTGAAGCAAAGCATTTAAGTTTGAATAATATTGAATTTGAATTTCGCATTTTCCGAAAAACTAAAATTGCTACATCCTCTTAAATAACAGGAAAAAAAAAATAATTTTGGATTATGGTTAAAAGGAAGAATTTATGCCTAAGCCTACTAATTTGTTTGAAATTCATTATAAAGCCACTTTGACCCATGTCGCCTAAATTAGTTTACGAAACAAAATCTAGCAAAAAATATTAAGGTTGTTCACAATGAGTGTTCTATATGTTGTATCGTCCTAACAAAAAACAGAGTTGTTAAAATTTAAATTGAAAAAATACAACATTTTTACGTATGTTCCTGTTTGAGTGTCCTATGTTTGAGTGTGCTAACAGATAGAAAACCCAGTAGAAAACCCAGTAGAAAATCGTTGTTAAAATCAAATTTTTAACAACTCTGTTTTTTATTAGAACTATACAACGATACAACATATAGCACACCCCTTGTGAACAACCTAATTATTTTTCGTGCCGAACATATGGTATAAATTTCATTCCAAAAAGCGGCTTGAGGGTTATAATGTTCTAAAGAAATTCCATATAAACACCAGAACATAATGTCCCCCCCCCCCTCCTCCTTGCATCCGCATCTGAATATGAGTACTCAGAATTGTTGCGAAATTGTGGGGGATTTTTTTTTTCCCACCAATTTAAAATTGTACCGAACAAGTTAAACTTGGCTTTGTTGTGATCGATATTTTTAAAAGATTGCAAAAAATTTTTTATTTTGAGAGTTTTTAGTACAATTTAAGTAGAAATTGTATTGTGAATATAGTGAACAGAATACAAGGCTTTACCGTACAACCAATTTTAAACAATTTGCGGGTTTTCAAGGTTTTTTATTTGAAAATTTTAAAAGTAAAATTTTTTTTATATTTTGCAAATAATAGCGATATGACAACACATTTTTTTGTGCATAAATTCTTTACAAATTTAAAGAGGCAATAATTATATTTTAAATATATCAACATTTAAATTTTTTAAAGATTTTTTTATGATTACTAACATTATTTGCATTTTTAGAGCATTACATTAAAACTTGTATTAAAAGAATTTAATATATTTTGTTTGTTAACAGAAATTACAATTTGTTTGATAAATTAGCGCTTGGTTTAACAAAACCTTGACCATTATATAGAATTTAAATTTTGTCATGATTATATTTTTGAATTCAATCGTAAACTGGCAATTAGACGGTTTGTTATCTAAAATTAAAATGATGAAATTTATTAAATATTAATAATTATAATTCAATTAATAAAAGGGAAATGATGGCCCTCAAGCTAAATTTGTATAAATAGAACCATACACTAAAAAAATGGTAATGAAATTTTTATTAAATTACAAATCTTTTACAGCACTTACGAAAAGTTTTTCTTTAAATCTTAATTAATTTATTAATTGAATTAAGAGATCCGTTATTTTAATTATAATAGAATTATATATATTTCCTTAAATATATTTCTTTATTGCCGAATTCATATTGTATACTGCGGTTTAGAACTGATTTAAAAAAAATATTTCGTTGAACATTTCAAAATTAGCCCCTGTTTATGTATTACGAAAATTGTCTAAACGAAAGCAAAGTAATGAAAATTTGTTTTTGTTTCTCATATATTTTTGACGAAAGTAACTGTCAATTGCTATCGTTTAGAGTGTTTTCGTAAAAGATAAACAGGCCCTTAATCTGAACGTCAACCCAGTTATAAAATCAGTATTACCTAATGTCTTTAAAGTTTCCTGTGAATTATAATGCTTGCTTAGGATTTTTTTGCGGTTTTCATAAAAGTTGTTTGTGAGGAAGGATATTGACCCGCAGGTCTTAATAAACTTTTACTGGGTTTTTTAATTACTTGAATTTAATAAATCCAAAAAGTAGTTCAAAAAGTGCTCAACAGATGGGGTTAGATTCTCCCTATTGTAAAGAAAATTTTCTATCCGACACTTCTTTCACCCTAATTTTTAATACCGAATTCAATGATAAAGGATTTTACTTTAACTTTTAATTTTTAATTATATTTTATATAAAACAGCTATAAACAGTCTGCCTTTTCAGTTTTATCACTTTAATTTACATTTTTAATATTCACTAATTGAATTTAATTAAATTACTTACATTAGAGTGAAAAATTGCCATTTCTATTTCAGCTATTTCTCCATGTCCAAGATGGAAAATATGTTTTTGGTGAGGTGTAGTTTTTTTTAAACATATTTCATACAAAATTTTTTAAGAAAAACCTTTTATTTGCTAGTTTTACAATTTTTTTGTTTCTCTTTTAATTTTCATTGGTATTTTTTCTGACATTAAATTAATAGGCTGTTTCATATATTTGCATTTTTATTGCTATATGTAAACCTAGATAAATAAATGTATTTTTTTTGGATTTAATAAATCCCCTTTTTTGCATGAAAATTTCTAAATCCAGGTGATTAAAAAAAGCAACACATGTTTTTTAGTTGCCCAAAAAAGGCCCCATTTTTTATTTATTTCATTCTATTTCAAAGAAACTAAATTGGATATCCAGATAAAGATTTTCGGAAGAAACATTCACACTCGAGAACTTTTGAGAATTTTTGTTATCCGAAAAAATGTTTTTAGAATAACACTAAAACCAGAATTTTGTTAGGGAATAATAGTTATTTAATTTAATCGAGGAGGTTTTTAATCTTTTTTTGATATTCGTAATCATTCGCTTTTATGAGACTTTTTCCGAAGAGCTATTTGGATTTATATTTAAAATATATCAAATAAGTGGCAACCCTGGTTCCTCGACATAGGCAATGTAGGCCAGTGATGGTATTTGAAAAATTTCGTTTGGTGCCTAAATGATGCCAAAAAGTGCCAAAAAAGCTTTAAAAGTGCCAAAAAAAAAAATTAAGCAACATGCAAATGTTGCAAAAATTATGTTCAGTTTTTATTTCAAATATTTATACATTTACACCCTTATAATAAACTTTATAACAATAACAAAATTGTCACAAAACTGGTGTGAATGGAAATTATTATAATTTTGGTATTCTAAGAAAAATTGTCACAGCAAAACCTTGACAAAATTGTCATGCAATAAAAAGCACATAAATTTTCATTCGTCAACAATTTAAAATATAAGTTTTATTTTCTTTTGAAGAATTCTATAATTTTTCTTCACAGAAATATAATACGAAAAACCTCATTCATATTTTGAGATATTATTTTAAGATACATCGAACCTTTTACCGATTCTAAAATTCCTGTAAATTCCTCCAAAAGATTAGGTAGTAACATGGGATTTTTGGGGCTAAAGTTGTTAGGAATAAGCTCAAAATACTTGATGCTAAAATTTAAAGGATACTCCAAGTGCTTAGAACTAGTTCTCTCGTGTTTGCGGTTCCTGGACATTTTTTTAAGTTTTCATTTCATTTAAGATTTCATAAAATTATCCAAAAAAACGTAATTTTTCACAAATTACAATTTTTTGATAATTTTATTTTATTTTCGGCAGAAAAAGCTTCACCATTGTATGGTGAAATTTTTAAAACCTTTGCTAGTCATAAAAAAACTAGAATACCATAAAAAATTTTTGAAAAAT